>OU026138.1:2735000-4097500 GCA_907269095.1 Blastobasis adustella
ACAACACCTGTAGTAGACAAAACAATGGGGACAATAATGACGCTTTTTAATTTCCATTTTCTGGTTATTCCATCTCTTAAGTCTGTGTATTTGGTTAGTTTTTCTGCTACTGTACTTTGTATGTTGTGGGTGTTTGGTATTGCAATATCAATTAGGATAGCTGTTTTGTTTGCCTTGTCCACTACAGTGATGTTCGGTCTATTGAAATGTATTGTCTTGTCTGTTAAGATGGCTCTATCAAAACACATTTTTTAAGTTTGGTTTCTAGGACATTATCTGGTGTCTTATTTGTAGTTAGCTAAGCCAGCTGGTTGCGAGATTAAATTATATTTAAGAGCAAGTTTTTGGTGTATTATATTCGCAACTTGGTCATGTCTGTGCTTATAGTCAGTCTGTACTATCGCTCTACACGCTCCAGTAATGTTTTGGATGGTCTCTGGTAAACTATTGCATTTCCTACGAGTGTCAATAGATCTGTTTTTCATAATAAATTTTTGATAATTCCGAGTTTCGATCACTTGGTCCTGGATAGCCTTGTTATTATTATTATGTTTCAATTGCATATAATTTTTTTGTATGAAACAGGATGCCAAACATATGGTCTGCCAACCAACCAGCGGGCAACCGACCGGCGGGCAACCAACCGGCGGGCAACCAACCGGCGGGCAACCAACCGGCGGGCAACCAACCGGCGGGCAACCAACCGGCGGGCAACCAACCGGCGGCCAACCGACCGGCGGCCAACCGACCGGCGGGCAACCCACCGGCGGTTAGATGGTAAACTCTTGCATTTCCTACAAGTGGCAATAGATCTTACCAACAGGTGAGATGGCGGTCAAATGCCTGTCTTGTCTAAATATTAAAAAAAAACTGTTTCTCATAATAAATTTTTGATAATTCTGAGTTTCGATCACTTGGTCCTGGATAGCCTTATTATTATGTTTCAATTGCATCTAATTTTTTTGTATGAAACAGGATGTCATCTCAAAATATATGGGGTGCCAACCAACCGGCTGCCAACCAACCGGCGGCCAACCAACCGGCGGGCAACCAACCAGCGGTTAACTTACCGGCGGCGGGCAACCAACTGGCGGTTTACTTACCGGCGGACAACCGACCGGCGGTTAACTTACCGGAGGCCAACCGGCCGGCGGTTTACATACCGGCGGTTAACCAACCGGCGGTCAACCAACCGGCGGTAGACGCGCAGAGCACTTTCAGATCCTTTATCGGCCAACTAAACAACCAAATAAGCAACGAAAACCCAACCACAGCCCGCAAAAGGTTTAATTATTTATATACAGGGTGTTACGTAATAAATGTATAAAGCCGAAAGGGTGTTAAAGTATAGCTTGCAAAGAGTACACTAGCGACTTCAAATTATCCGTACATTGAATTTTAATTTTCATAAAAAAATCTTCGTTTTTAAAGAAAAATAATCATATCGACTACGTTTAAGCGCAGCTCTATTTCAAGTGAACAACTAAATCGAATGAACGAACACGACACGAAAGTAGGTAAATTTCGTCAATGGAAGCCGCGCCGTAGATCAAAGGCACCGCCACAGGCCGGCTGGCCTCGGCCCGTGGCGGGGCGGGGCGTTTGTCGGCGGTTGATTAACCTATTTTTCTAGATTTCTAGAGATGCGGTCTTTCGTTTTTAAAATGTCATTATCGACATTGAAAAAGAAAAAGTTCGATAGTCATTTTCTCGCTAACTATTCCACGCAAGAAAAAAATGATTGTACCTATCGTTTTAATACGTGTAGCACTCCACCCAGTTCACGGCTTTATACATATATTATGAAACACCCTGTATACATAACAGAAAACAAAGTCGCTTCCCGCCGTCTGTATCTCTGTAAGCTTGGATCTTTTAAACTACGCAACGGATTTTAATGTGGTTTTCAACAATAGATAGTGATTTCAAGAGGTTAGGGGTAAATTAGGTGTAGGGTAGTAGTAAAGTAGATGTAGGGTAGGTGTTGAATGGATGGTGGAAAGTGATCACTGCCGCCCGGAGACACGCGCAACACCCGGGTGTCGCGAAAGCATTGTCGGGTTTGGGATACGTGTAGATTATAATCTTGAAGGTTTCAATTTCATAAATAACCTACCGTTGGAAATACTACTGCAGTATCTCGTAAGACATGTTTACTTTTAATAGTCATCTTATACGAGGTGAGGATAAAACCGAAAACCCAAGCCCACCAAAAAACACACCTGTAGGCGACAAACAACACCTGTAGGCGGCATCTGCCGCCCCAATGGTGAACTAATTGATACTCTCTAACAAGTACACAAACACAAAAGTTGGCAAAACATCGCGTCTAGATGGCGCTGACCTATGGCATTCGATTAACTTACAAATCACCCGTAGGTACAACCTACATCGCACCGTCGATATGTACCAACTGCCTCGACATAATTTACTTATACAATCAGTAGGCGAACCGTTGGTCCCCTTGGAATGATACCCGGAGAAGTTGATGATGAGGTACCCTTTTCCACCTCCACATGGCCTACGCAATCGTTACCGTTATAGATAGGGCCCGTTAGATTTACGATTCAAATTGTATCGCAGTATATACGTAATATGTGCATAAAATATAAAGTACAATGGATGGTCTCGGAGGTCAGACGACAGTCGATTAGCTGATCTGCCGAATCCTGGATCATGGTCAAGGTGGAACCCGGGCCCTCGCGGACAACCAGGATATTGACGACAAGATGATTATATTTTTTACACTATTAAACATAATTGCAGGAATTCAGATAATGCAACCGATTCTGGACCAAGGAGCAAAATGATACACAGAAATGCAACCAACGCTTCAAGCCAAGCAAGTGGCAGCAACGCGAGCCAAAGGTAGGGTATCAATTCGAATGTCTCAGATGCAATCATAATTTCAAAATAATAGACAGCATACACAAGACAAAATAAATGATATTAATCAAGATAAATGTCGATTCGTACCCCCACCCCCTCTTAAGAGATGTTGTAATTGTAATAAAAGTAACCAAGGGTGTTCGTAATAAAAATAATTGAAATTGCAAAACTTCACTTTGAAATTTTACGAGTTTTGGCTGAAAAGAGGAGCCCGAGGTGAACATGATAAATGTAACATCAGCCGAATTTATTATACGGCGCGGTTAGTGTATATTCAAAAAATGAGCGAGCGCAGCGAGCTAGAAATTTTTCCTATTTCGGCTCAAATGACTCGGCGGGAACATGATACCTAAATGACCCAAAACCAATGACTGAGTGTGCGCAGAGGGCACGGCTCAGACTTTTTGGTATACCTATTTGAGTCTTAAAATCCAAATTAAAGACGCGGAGCGATTGATATGAATATTTAAGAAATGAGCGAGCGCAGCGAAGTAAAAATTTTTCGAATTCTGGCTAAAAAGAGCTGGAGCAAACTTATTAAAGAATATTAATGAATGAGCGAGCGCAGCGAGCTCGAAGCTTTTGATATTTTTGCTGTTATAATCCGGATTGATCACGCGGCGCAGTTTGTATGAAACGACTTCGGGGAGAGTTTGAACCCCCTGAAGCCCCCTTGCTACGCCCATGACCAGGGCCCAGGGTCGCCTTGACTATGATCCAGTATTTGGCAGACCAAATAATTACAGTGGAGCGACTGCCATCTAAGCTCCGTGACCCTGTTACTGTTATACCGTGAACCTGACCAGATTGGATCATGTATACACATTCAGTCGCCTGAATGTGCAGGTTTTATCACGATGTTTTCCCTCACCGTAAAAGCATCGGTTGGCATTCAACTAATATACATAACTCTGAAAAGATTCGTTGGCACATGGCCGCTGTGGGATTCGACCTCTCGCTTACTAGTCGGATACCTTTACCACTCGGCAACCGACGCTCAAGAACAGAAAATTGCATCCAATCTTATTATTATATAAGACGGAACATACACGCGACGTACCTTTACGATTTGTTTTCCCGACGTTTCGGTAGGGTTACACCCACCGTGGTCACGAGAAGACTGAGACTGCCGTGGAGAACTGACAGCTGTCACCTACCGAAACGTCGGAAAAACAAATCGAAAATGTACGTCGCGTGTAGGTCCTATCTAATATATTATATTAAAGATAATATGAGTAATAATATAAATAATATGAGTAAAGAACGCGAGTTTAGTTTGAAACAAATACAACAACCTTAGCTGCAACAAATTCTATTGGAAATAAACAAGAATTCTTATTGTTTCAGTAATCAAAACACAATGACTGTCTTGGAACAGTGTAAAATCAAATACGAAAAGTTGATGGAAAGAATGACCAGCATCTTCACGCCGAGTCAACTGCAACGTCTCCAAGAAGGATCAAGCGATGCGTGGTCGACGGAAGACTTCGTTCTAGCTCTCTCAATAAAAACGAAAAGCCAAGTGTGCTACGAACACATACAATCCAGTCTGGGTATACTCTTTCCAAATATATCTGAAATAGATAACTGGGTCTCGAAATTCGACTTAGAAGAGGGTATACAGAACGACCTGATGTGCTTCATGAAACATGGTTTGAAGAGCTACAGCGAAGCGGAAAAGCTGACCGCCCTGATCGTAAGGGACATACCACTGTCCCCTCAGATGGAAATGGACGACCGGCACGAGAAGCTATACGGCCACGGGAGGTGCCAGGTCGTGATTGCGCGAGGGCTTAAAGGCAAGTGGTCACAACTCGTGTACTACAAGTATGACCAACCAATGACTAGAGAAGTATTGATGGAACTCTTGAACCAGCTGTACCGCATCGACTTGCCTGTCGTTGCAATAACTTGCGAGGTAGACAGCGACTGGAGTCGAGAGTTGCTCACGGATCTAGATATTGGTCCGGGAAGGTCTTTCCCAAATCCGGCGGACACAGCCTATAGTGTGCATATCTTCTATGACGCCCAACAACTGTTGGTAAAGGCACGGAACCATTTCATGTGCCACGGATGGGATTATGAGGACAAAACTCTAGGGAAGGGCACTTTAATCAAGATAAGGAATGAAGTAGGTTCATCGGTCTACCTCAATTTGAGGCTACACCATATAGAAGTTGGTCCTAAGGAAATTAAGCCGGCCACTGAACTATTTTCGACGATAATCGCTAACGCTTTGGAAATTTGCGCTATGGGGGGTATTCTGGTCAACGAAAACTGGATGGAGCTCAAGTTTATGATCGAGGTGTTCTGCAAGTGGTTTAAAATTTTCAATACTAAGTACTCCAACCATCCAGTACAAAATACGGCATTGAACAGAATGAAACACTTTCTCGAGAACCTGAGCGTATTCGATGGCACTGCAGCGGCAGACATGCTTAACCAGATTCGAGAAGGGATACTGACTTCCAATACCTCTTTATTTAATCTACTTAAAAAGTTGAGAGTGCGTTTCCCAAATGATTTCAAAAATATACAGGTCGACCGACTCAACCGCGACGGTCAGTCCAAACTCTTCTCGCCTTTGGCGGGCTCGGTCCCGACAGCGCTGACGTTCAAACGACGACTGATGGATTGCGTGTTTGGAAGAGAAAATGCTCAAACGCCACAAGCAGATGCTGAAGCATCGATTGCGGGGGATGATAGAGATCAAAGTTTAACAGAAGTTCTGAACGATGCAATAGGGCACGTCATTCAGGCAGAAGTCGACGATCCTCCGTTATTCTCGGTTTTGGTTGACGAAACGATTCTACCCATTATTCAAATGAACAACGATTTAGGCGCCAGTCATTTGAAGTATATCGCTGGTTACGTCGCCTCAAAATTCATTAACAAATACCCGACCCTCGGTGATGCAACGATACAGATCCAGCCTGAGCAGAATTCATCTGAATGGATACATATGTTGTGTGAGCAGAACGTCATAGAAGCGTGTGAGTACCTCATGATTTTGGCTGGAGTAACAGAAGAAAAATTCAGAACACAATCACAAAATATTTTGTTAACTGAACAAAGCTCAATAGTTACAACTCTCGCCAACAACATTCACAGGGAAACAATTAATATGATGTTCGGCAGCGAATTAGGTACCCTAGATGTGACACGTTTCATGGTCAAAACCATGATTTATATCAAATTGAGATTACACAACCATCAAATCATGCGCAATCGAATAAATTAGTTTCTTGTTTTGCTTCTATGCAAAGTAACTCTTATGTATTTCTAAAATAACGCATTATAAATTCTGCTACATACCCTGCATTTAGTCTTCGCCGGTTTCTATATCGCCCACGATATTGAGTGTTATTTGTCATATCTTCCTTTCAAAATTTTATGATAATACTAATGAAGTTAGTATACTCCTATGATTTTTAAAAACTTTGTTGAAAATTACCTCTTGTGCAAAGAAATGATAATGATAATAAATGAAATTTATAAAAAAAACCTTTTATCTCGTGTACCAAAGCCACATTACGACACACTATACATACAAATTTTGGTTATAGAAGTTGCAGTCACAAATGTTTTTCGACGCCTCCCCAGGGGTATCAATTACTATTAGATGGGCTGTCTATTCGTACGTCACTGAGTTGTGTTTAAAATTTATGTTATACTAATATCATTAGCCGTGTGGTGTCCGGCAGAGTAGAATAGCACCAACCCCTTACACTCGTGGGTGTCGTACAAGGCGACTAATGTTTTCGAGGCAAAAGATCAAGAGTCTCCGTAGTCTGGAAATTGGGCAGCAGCATTTTCCATTGTTATATTTAAACACTGCGATCTCCAACCCGCCTGCCAAGGCAAGGATTATGGCAATATCCTCCTCTTTCGCGGGAGAGGCCCAAAGTCCTGCAGTGGACTGTTACGGGCTGTGATGATGATGATGATGATGATGATGACTAATATCATAAAGATGAAAAGTTTATATGTTTGTGAACTTGTATATTGATGTTGTAATTTCCGACACTACTGACCCGATTTTCGGAATTCTTTGACTAATAAGAAGCCTACATTATTCCTAAACGACATAGGCTATATTTCAGGAGCGTCGGTGGCTTAGTGGTAACTGCCGCCATGTACCAATGACTCTTTTCTGAGTTATGTACATTAGTTGAATACTAACCGATGCTGTTACGGTGAGGAAAACATCGTGATGAAACCTGTACATTTTGGCGACTGAATGTATAACCATGATTCAATATGGTCAGGTTCCCCGCAGGGTCACGGAGGTCAGATGGCAGTCGCTCGACTGTAATTACCAGATCTCCCAAATCCTGGATCATGGTCAAGGTGAACCCCGGGCACTCGTGCTCGAGAGCACAACTGGCACATTAAACGCCAAGATGATGATGATGACATAGGCTACTTTTCATCCTGGAAAAATAAACTAGGCCATGTTTCATCTAATTCGGTTGGGTAGAACCAGAGATACAGCTTGACCCATCCGTAGTACTAGCTTTTATACATTAGGGAGGTCATTTAAAATGGTCGCTCGGGAAAAAGATAAACTACTCTAGGAACGATTACCACGCGAAAGAAATTGCGGGCTAAAGCTATTCTCTGAACAGTGTCACATAAGAAATATTAGTCAAGGCATGGCTGTAAGATGTCTGATTCCCTTTGCCGTAATGGTAATTTAGAGAAAATAAACGCTGGTGTTACTGACATAAAATTAATTTCCTGCAGAAATAAATAAAGTGATAAACATTTATATTATGGTTGATTCCATTTTTTTCTTCTTTTTATATTTTGCATTCGTAACTGGTATGTTATCGAATTACAGATTTGTTTTATCTCAGAAACACCAAATTGCTCTTTAGTATCTTGATTTCAGGTTTCGATGGAGTTGACTCGGAATTACATCAAATTTCTTCTTAACTTCGTTTCAGTTTGTCTGTGTAATCCTTTTATTTGAGTGAAACTTTGGTTTTATCACAATTAAGTTTGTTCTTTTATAGCGTTACCGTTTGGCTGTATGGTTTTTATCCTTTTGCTGACTTTGGAGGAAAAAGGTATGTCTTGACAACCCCAAACAGTTTTTTTTTATAGTTCTCGTTGGCGCATTGAATAAATTGGAGGGAGAGGAATAAATCCAGGTGCACGATTCTAGGCCCTCGAATTAACTGTGTCTTATAATCAGTGACTAGTGAATCTTGTAAGTAATACCGGAGCCGCGAGATTTCGTTGTCGTCTGTTTGCAAGTCTAATTTCATTCCTTTTCAGCTCAACCAGTCAGACCAAAGCGTTAAAGGTGCTTTAACAGCACGATTTAAACGAAAGTGTGTATTGTGTCCACACGGAGGCGATAGCATCGGTGAGAGTAGCACCCCAATAGTGTCCCGACCGAGTAGTACAAAACAAGTTTTCTAATTCCTGCCAGGGAAGGCGGCCACGTACCTGCGACTGCAGCGCATTTGCTGGCCCGTCGCCTTCCCAAATCCACGGGACACCGCGGTAGTTGGTGGTGAAAGTATTCACATAACGATTCCCACGACCAACTGAACCACTCAGGTCACGGTATGATTAGTAGTTAATTTTGTAAAAAAAAATTTATTATGTTTTATTATTCAACACAGTGGTAACTGTTGCTCATAACATATACGATTCACATATTTAGGTAGCGAGCAACAAAAACGCAGAACCGCCGGTGTGTTGTCACTGTAAGGAATGCCTATAACTGCGCTGGCTACCTTATCCTTCAAACCGGAACACAACGCAAGCTTGGCGGCAGATATAGATAAGGCGGTGGTACTCACCCAGGCGGACTCCTCAGGCTTGACACTCATACGTACATACATACACAAAACTCACACCTGTGTGCCACCGGTGGGGTAGGCAGACACTATGGACCACCACTTTGCTCTGTCCGACACAATCCCCTAGCTTCGCATATATCCACAACTCATATCATACATTTCCTTTTATGCTTGCCAGTTTGGACCAAAAAAAAAATGTCTTATATATATTAAAAAGGAACCGAAGCGAACTCTCGGCGCTACCATTGTGCAACCTCCGAACCGACACCGGATAGGTCGGTGTCGCAATCGTGTCGTATCGACGATTTCCTGACGACCGCCACATTGCTCTGTTCTGACACAACCAGCTGATAGAAGTTATACACAGGATACTAACCTTCAACAGCATGAACTTGTGCAGCGGGTCGTACCACTGCATCAGGAAAAGGCCTGCCGGGGTGGCGCCGCAGAGGTACTTGTAGCCGTTGTAGGGGTTCCGCGAGACCGCGCAACGTGTGCATCCTAAGGAATAGAGTGATCATCATCATCATATATTTAAGAGTATGACATAGTATTGTGTTTCTGCCGGTGAGTAAGGTCTCCAGTGCTCCATGGGGTGGGGATTTGGGGAATCGTGACTTTAGCAGTGGAGGGATTTGCCTTTTTGCTGCCAGAGCAACGTGTTATAGAGGTGAGCAACGCATTGGCGATACTCTTGGTGTTGCTAATGTTACCACTTTTCATCAGGTGGCCCGCTTGCATGTTTGCCTACCTTATGACAAAAAAAATGACTCTTGTGGGTGGAGCAATCGCCACTCTTGTCTCCTGTCTGCCGACCTCTTCATTTCTTTATAATCCCCTTTATGTAATGTAAGGACATTTAATAAGACATTTCTGAGAGTGATAATAGAAGGCAAAGTTGAGGGAAAGTGACGAAGAGGAAGGCCAGATTTGAATATTGGAAGTAGAGGGATAAGAGAAGAAAAAAAATTTTCTACCGCCGGCCAGCTAACTAGAGGTTTTGGTCAGCTGCAATGTTTTACATGACATTAATCTTGACATTTAAAAGTTGTAATTTGATTTATTTTATTGCACAGAAATTTAATTACATGGATTGTATTTGGATTGGATTTTTTATTATTTGACATTGCATTAATACTATTATTTAACTTGACATTTTATATCTACCTGACATATATAATATGGATATGTATAAAATAAAAGAATTTTATTTTTATTTTATATTAAAATGTGTTTTGTCAGTAAACAAAGTGAATTGAGCTGCTCGTAGTGGCACGCAAAAATAACTAAATTGGGCAGCGGGTATTGTGTATTTATCAGTTTATCCACTTAAGGAATGAGCTCACTAATTTACGACTTTAAATTAACCGGCAAGAAACTAAATGAAAATAAAATATACAGCTACTCATAGCACCACTCATACAACCACACCCATAGTACTCATACAACCTTGAGAGTGGCGCTATAGGATTGCTTCATATTCATATAATTTTACGGGGTCGGCAACGCGTAAGTGATGCCCCTGGTATTGCAAACGGCCATAGGCTGCGGTGACTGCTTACCATCAGGCAGGCCGCAAGCTTGTTTGCCACCTTAGTGGTATAAAAATATATATAAAAAAAATATTCCGCAAGAGTCATTGACCGGGTAGAAACGGCCTTGTCTGATAGCGCGGCCTCGGAACGCACGCATTTATCGTCCTCTGTGCAAGCGCATCGCTCGCCGTCCCTCCCGCGCGCGCCGCCCGCGGCATATCGCTGTCTCTTACAGCGCGTTGCAGGTACCCACGTGGAGTGGACACCTCGGTTTCTAAACGAAACCGCAGTGCAAATAGATGCCTCATTGGAAGCGACGACATATCGCGCGACACGTGTAAGTTCAAAGAAGGGACAGCTGTTTGATGCGCGCCCGAACGCATTGGACGGTAAACAAAATAAGGATGAGAAATGGCAAACTATTGAGTACTTTACGTAAGTACGTACGTACGTGATACGTTGAATTGTCACCTACTGTATTAGTGTACCTATGTAATGCTCACATTAAACAAATAAGTGTTATGGTTTACTTTGAGAGTACTTTGTCCTAAAACTGCGCAGCAGTTTGACAGATCGACTTGAATGTAACTACTGTTGTATCTTTTTACTTAATAAATTAGAAAATAATAAATGGAAAAAAGAATTCGCAATCGCATTATAGGCGAGAAGGGATGTTTCAAAGCTGCGAATACGAACATACATCTTTTTATAAATAATGCACACTTGGAAACCTCAAAGGATGATAAAATAAAATATATAAAGAGTAGAACGAGTGTTGGAGTTACTCTTCATAAAATAAAAAATAGGAAACGGAAACAATGCAGCTCATGTAAGGTATTTGTTCCTAAGCATAAATTAAATACGTTTATGGATTGTAAGCTATGGACAGACGGCATAACATTCCGTGGTTTTATTGATTTCCATAGACGAAAAACAGATAAAGAAAAGTCTGTTGATGGCTAACAAAATATTAATTAATAATGGTTAATACAACAGCAAGTTTGATCAGCTTTCACAGCCGCAATAGACGTATTGTACGGTAACATTGTGAGGACACTGCAGGAGGCCGTACAAATCAGTTACGTAGGATGCAAGGGAGGGGGCAGGTCTAGCCGTGGACGTATGACCGTAGGGTGGAACAAATACGTGCGTGCCGCTCATCGGGACGCTAGGGATAACTTTTTAAACTTGGTATGGCATGGTCGGCCCAGAGCTGGTATAGTAATGTATAAATCTAAAATAGTATTTAAGGAAACATTAAAATAATCAGGACTATATCTGTCTGTGTGTGTGCGCCAGTGGGGGGTGTGTGGACTCACCGCGCGTGTCCGGCACCCGGGTGGTGAGCGCGAACCGGCGGGGCAGCAGCCGCGGCGGCAGCACCCGCAGCGAGCGGCCGCCGCGCGCGCCAGACCCCAGCAGTGGCAGCAACTCGTGACGGTACAGCGAGGGGGTCTTGCCTGCGAAAGGGAATCATCATCGTCATTTCAGCCGAACTACCGCTCAAAATGATTGTTTTCACCTAAAGTACCCATGTACCAAACGGCTGGGCCAAATGGCGGGAACTCGCGGCAGTCACCTGTGACCCTAAAATCCCTGTCAAGCTCTTATATACATGAGTAAAATTAGACCTGTGATGCTCTATGGCAGCAAAACATGGCCAACGCTGACTAAACACGTTCGCGAACTCTACACCAACGAAATTAAAATGCTGCGATGGATGTACGGAGTTACGCGGCTCGATCCGAGTACGTAATGAACACATCCGTGGCAGCCTTGACGTGAGGGATATCACAGATAAGATTGAGGAGGCTCGCCTGCGTTGGTTTGGTCACGTGTTGCGTAAGCCTCAAAGATACGTAGGAAATAGGTGTGACCGGTATCAGAAAAGAAGCCCAGTGGGCGACCCAAGAAGCGATAGATTGACATCGCTGAGTCGGATGCGAAAGCGGCTTACGATGCGAGGATGCCGAAGGTCGGTCGAAGTGGAGAAGAATGGGTAGAACAGCGGATCCTGGCAGAGGCGGGGATAAGCGCTAGGACGATGACCTGTGTACCAAACGGCTACCCTGTACCTTGATTAGCGTTTTTTTATCGTAGCCCTATCACTAACACTGAAATATCTCATCATAATCATCCGAGCGGTTACTCCCGGCTTTTGATACTTTCCCAAATGTCCCCCCCTTCACCACATTCCCCCACTCACCCGACAGCGACATGAGCACGTCCTTGATGACGTGCAGCCACACGGTCCGCCGCGGGCACAGCTGGTCCATCGCCGTCTCGTGGAGCTCGTTCAGGTTCAACGTGTAGATCCCTTCCTCGGCGCCTGGGGAGCGAGATGTTGCACTTTTTTATGTTTCGTTTATTGGAGACTAGAATTTTTTTTTGTAAAATAATATTTGCCATGTCTTTGTTACCATTTTTGTGTGCAATAAATTATTAAATTAAATAAATAAAACCGACTTAAATCACAAAAAAAGGTAAAAAAAAAACAAGCTTTTTATCATACAACACGAGTAAGTTTACGATCAATATTTTTGGACCCAATTCAAATTATAGATATTACAAAACTAACTCACTTGATATAAAAATATAGGTACAATAGAATTCGGTTAAATATCAATTTTTATTTTTAAATTGTAGGTTAGTTACTTGACGAATGTCAACTTTTAATTAATAGGGATATGTACATAATGTTTATTATGTAGGTACTAAGTGCCTAACAAATTTGTCAAATAGAGATATGTTGTCACTACGGCTCGTCAATAGTTGTAATAAATTATTCAGATTAACAATAGCATTGTTCTGCCAATATTCCGTATATTATTTAAAATGTCATAAAATTTTATAATGTCACTATTTTTATACTTTACACTATCACCTAAGACAATTAGTGTGTCTGAGTATATAAGTCTTTGGTCTGTATGATTACATTTGTGATTGCTAATATGCTTTCCTGAAGAAGATAACGATATGCCAGGATACAATAGTTTACGAATTCATTATTTGTGTATTTTGATAACATAGGCTCAAGATTACGGGCCAACATATCGGAAAATGTACCGAGCGCAATTTACATATCAGTAACATTGTGTAAGGTAGCAACAGGAGCGCACTGCGCATATTTGCCGCCGTCGGCGCCACCGTCGCCACCTCGCTCGCCATTTTATTTTTTGAACTGACCGACTGTTTTGTCGGATTTAACACAAATATTACAAAACTGCCCCGCACACGGTGAGTTGAAACTTTCCTTGTTGTATTTCATATCTTTTAACAATTGGTTCATGGTATTCGAATACATGGTACTAGATTATTATTTTTTGAAACTCATTAATACTCAATACTCAAATAAATGCCTCATAAATGTAGATACCAAGTATTTTGTAACTCACTACCTAAGTTTTAATTGCATATTAGATAATAATATGTTCTGTTTATACCTGTTTTGGCTTTTACACATAATTTCAGCGCAATTTTCTAGCTCTTTTTTGAAACAGAAATGATTTTCTGTAATTTAAAGTTTTTATATACCGTTTTTTTTAAGTTGGTATTTTTATTATAAGTTTCTTCGAAGTTTTTTTGCACTGCCATTATTTGTGACATTCATTTTATAATTACTTAAAACTAATTGGTACGGTTGGTGAATATTACGGTGCGCAGCTTGTAAGTCATACTCGATTGGGATGTGGACAAATGTGGCCATATGGTAGTCCAAGATGTAGTCCCTCGCATTTCCTCGAGCTGAACGTTTAGATCAGCGAGTCGTTCTTTTAATTATTTATTTTCCCACTACCTAGACTCTCTGTTGGTCACCACGCGAAGGTTCGAAAGAACGTTTCTCGCTCGTAGGATTCGGATGTGGAATGTGCTCCCAGCCAGTGTTTCCTTTGGACTATGACATGAGATAGTTCAAGAGGTATTTTTAGAGATCTCGTCAGAGGCGGGCAACGCATTGGTAACTCCCCTGGTGTTGCTTATGTCTATAGACAGCGGTTACCACTTTCCATTAGATGACCCGCTTGCCTGTTTGTCTGCCTTATACGGCATTATACGGCATATAAGACGTAACGTCAAAATGTCGACAGCATGTCAGCAGCACTTTGGCTACATTATCTTCAAACCACTATCGATGTCTTTTGCGAAAGGGAAAGGTCCTAGCATACCGTCGGTGAGCGAACAACACCGCACAAGTAATTTTTAACGACTATTCTGGTATGATATTTTATGTATTTCTTTCGTGAAATTAGGATAATCATCATCATCTTGGCGTTATGTTCCGGTTGCGTCCCGGGTACGCGAGGGCCCAGCGTTCGTGAAGTTAGGATCATTTGTATTTAATGCCCCGTTTCACTTGTATTATTTTATACTCGAAATGCATTATAACATAAAAATATTGCATTTCGTTGATTATTTTCGACTTACGCGGTGTTTTATACAATTTTATTTTATTGTATTTGGATGTCTCACAGCTTACTACAATAAGTAGATACAATAGCATAACTTCTGTCAGCCAATTACGAGACACCGCAGATAAAATTTGGGCTGTGCTGTCAAGGACTTCGGCGGTGTTTGTTGTAGTACAACTTTACTTAGGCTATGTTGACAGACATGTTACAATATAGAAAATAAATACATATGCTTGGTCAAAATCACACAGCCTCAAAGTAAGAAAAGCTTGTGTTATGGGTGTAAGATAACTGATAAACTACTATTACTACAACTACTTTGACGACCTGAGTGGTTCAGTGGTCAACATGCCGGTCTGCTACGCAAGAGGTCCCGGGTTCGATTCCCGGCCGGGCAGAAATTTAAATGATGAATTTTAATTTCTGTTACGGGTCTGGGTGTTCTATGTATAATAAGTTTGTATTTAAAAAAGTATTTAAGTAGTTTATCAGTTATCTAGCAACCATAGCACAAGCTTTGCTTACTTTGGGGCTAAATGGCGCTGTGTGAATTTGTCCATGAAAATTTATTTATTATTTTTTTTTTTTTACTTTCATGCTTTTCTTATTGTTTGAAAATCACAGTGAAAGCTAGTACTACGGAGAAATCAAGCGGTGTCTCTGGTGGTTGCTACGCAACCGAATTGGACGAAACATAGCCTAGATTGCCTAATGCCTATGCTAGGACCTTCCCTTTCGCAAAAGACTTCCGACACATTTAATTGTCAAAAATTACTACAGCTTAGGAGAATTTTTTAATGACTCACATTGCTGTTAAATGAGTTTTATTAGTGACTTGCAACCCCGTAGATACTTATGTTCGTATTTAATTGAATTTTATTGACATGTTATTTATTTACTTAATGACAATTGCTGTAATTTTTTTGTATTATTTTAATTATTTATTCGTGATTATTAATTAAGTGTACCTACTCTAATTTTATATTGTATGCCTAAAGGTAGACCACAGCGCTCTAGTCTCTGTTTATATAAGACCTGCATTTAATGTATAACCTGTGTGTCACAGTTAACATATTTGATTGATTGATTGATTGACATTATCTTCAAACCCGGAAAACCTCAATATAAGGCTACCATCGTTCACTATCAGTGTCTTATGGGAAAGGGGAAGGCCCTAGCATATCGTCGGTCAGGAAACAACACGGTCTGGTCTGCCTGATGATAAACAGTCACCGCAGCCTATGGACGTTTGCAATACCAAACGTTATTAAAAAATAACTTTAAAAGGTTTTTAACATTTTTGCAATTACAATTTTGTACGCTTTTATCACTTAAATAGCATTTTAGTGAGGTTAAAACAACAATAACAGCTTCTTTCACCCAGACACCCAAAAAGGCATATATTTGTGACACAGGTTGGCATACAGATTCATCAAGATAGGCGGGCAACGTATTGGTAACACCCCTGGTGTTGCTGCTGTCCATAGGCGGCGGTGACCACTCGCCATCAGGTGGCCCGCTTGCCTGCTTAACTGCCGCATTACTTAAAAAGAAATTATAATCTCTTTGTGAACCTTGTATGTTTTAATGATTTTAAGCGTAAATTAGCCCAACATATTATGCAGACGTGTTGAAATGTTGTTGAGAGGTTGTTAATTTGGTCCAGTGAAGTGGCAAAAGTGTTTAACGTAGTCTACGTAGTAGTTTAAGCGATCCGTAGATTGTGACTGTGGTGCTGTTCTGTACGAGTTGAACGATGCTACATAAATATTTATATATTTTACTATTTACAAAGCATACAAATATGTATGTATTCAACATTCTTCTTGATGGGGTTAATCCACCACTAGTATAAGTTGATAGGGTGCAAACGATCTGCAGGGGATGATAAAAATGATAAGACCGAGTTGCACGAGTGCGGTTATAACACTGATATATTTGTCACACAGAATTGTTAACAACGTATTTGGGGCAATGCATACTATGCAGTTTGTGGCGTTCGACCGGGCGTAATACAGTCATACGCATAAACTCCTATACTTGTACAGTGAACCTGTACATCTTGGCCACCAAACAAGAGACAAGAAGTAAAATTATGCTAAAAATAAGATGAGGACTACTGTATGACAATGATAAATGAATTATAAGCTAAATGATATAAGAAGGTATTATGGTACAAGGTGATAAACATTGTTTGCTTTTAAGCTAGGTACTTAGAGTCTCTAGAATTTACTTTCTACATTTGTCACTTTAACACTTGGGAACATTGATCGCGCGAACCCAGGGGAGGACCCTTGATCGACACTTTGCACTGATTTGCTTAATCCCCTCCGCGCACTAAAACCTACAGGGGCCGTGCTCAAATCGATATTTGGCACGGATTTGCTCATTTCACTAGCACTGTATCGCACTTTACGCATCACTTTCACTACTTCACTATCACTGCATTCCGCTGACGCGGCCGGCTCGACCCGAACCGTGGCCGGCGCCGTCCCTGCTCCTGAATGCTCTCTCGATGATGTTCTTCTTCTCAGTCTGATATACCAAATTAGGCCTCCAAGTAAAATTATAAGCATGATCGTTAATGTGCTATATGATATCGTGTATTGATGCACATCATGTACACTGAGTTCTTGGGATGATTGTGCATTCAAGTCGTCAATTTTAGCTTTTACATTTTGCCAAATTTTGTCATGATTTGCTATGATGGTGATATTCGTGACGTCATACGGTAGTGACGTATTCGTTAAACTGTTTAAAATAGACTCCTCTGGAACGTCAATATCTGGCTGTATATGGGCCTGATTTATGTAATTGTTATGAGCGAAGATGGTAAATGTAGAGCTCTTGATAGCGCAACCTTGACCTACAGTAATAAGGCCACTGCCTTTTAGCACCTTTGCAAATATGTCACTGGAACAAAATATGCGTATATTGCACTCTTGGCAGCAAGAATAAAGCCAGACATTCGGGCGCTGTAACTTGATCCAGCGTTCCTCGCAGGTTGAAATTCTAATGTCGCAGTGGGGATTTTCATTTGATATCATAAGATTGTCCTTTAGTTTTAAGTCACAGATCGAGTTGTTTATTTTTGTGTTATAAATAGGCTTATTAAGTGAACATAGCAGTTTACTTGAGGACGTATGCATGCATGATTGTAGGTCAGTTTCGCTAATCCACACAGCTAGGTCTCGTTGTAAGTTAAATGCAACGTACGGCAGGTTTGATGTAAGATATATCATTTTGTTATTGTTATATACAGGTACGCTTATAATGCGGTCTAATTGATATGATTCGTAGCTCACTAAGGGGACTTTTAATTGTATTAGAAGATAGCTGTTGTGAACCTTGGCGGAAACGTGAAGCAGTTTATATAGGTCTCGGATGTCATCTTTATCGACCGGTAGAGTTAGGTCACCTTTCAGATGACCTGATATGAAATTAAGTTGCGATTTTAGCTGTTCTGGATTAAGGAGCTGCGGGTTGATATGGCCTTGGGCGATGTCTGTTACTGTATCTATCAGGGTATGCTGAATGCGTCGAATATTTGATATTATGATATTCGCAGTCAATGCTGACGTCACGATGGTCGTTGCGGCTTGTTGTTCTGATCGGAATGTATAAAAAGTTCGCAGATTCTCCTGTATGAATGAAAACTGTTTATTCATGACATCTTCATGGCGACGTAAAATGTTGAATTCGCTTTCAATAATAGTTGTTTGGTTTTTTATTAAGGTTTGGAGATGATTTTCGTTTAATTTAATTTTTTCGATGTCATGTTGATATTGTTCAGCGAATCTGTCGTCTAGGACACCAAACAGAGAGTTGGCTATGTATCCAACGCCGTTAATTAAACCTCGCTTTCGCCTGTTTGTACTTTTCCCGTGTAGTATGGAGTCATAGTGTTCAATTTCCCGTAGCTCGTGGTCAAGTTGATACACAATGTATTGATATTGCTCACCAGAGGCAACTTCTCTTAAATGTTTCACGTAGCGTTTTACGTTATCCAATCCCAGCCAGTATGTAGACATGTTATAATATATGATAAGTTTCCAGTCGTCTTTAATGTATTGCATGTCGGCTATCTTGTCAAAGTAAAATGTTTTGTTATGCCGTAGAGGGGTGTCTTGTATATTGGAATGCTCTTGTTGTACACTCGGTGATATTAAAAACATGAATAGAAGTAATGCAGCGCTAAAAAAGTTTTTGAATGTACATCGGGGTTTTCGGCGTTCTTGTCGCGCTTGCCCGTGATCTGTGGACTCTTGACTAGTATTGTCAGATAGTACGTCGTTTACTGGTAAAGCAGACAGTTTCGTTATGGGTCGTTTAACATGTAGTTTATTTTGGGTCTTTAAGGTGACGACTCGTACATGACCGTCCGGTCCCGGATGCAGTTGTATTACACGGCCAAGTGCCCATTTCCCAGGTGGCAAGTTTTCATCTTTGATAAGCACTATGTCGTTGATATTGATATCTTGCTTAGTGACTCTCCATTTTGACCTAGATTGTAGTTGTTGAAGATATTCCGATGACCAGATTTTCCAGAACTGTTTGTTGATATTTTGAACAAGTCGCCATCTTGTCGTTAAATTGATGTTTTCGGATTCAGCCTGAGGTCTTGACAGTAACGAATCTCCGATCATGAAGTGTCCTGGGGTGAGGCAGTCATCGTCTGCGTTTTCAGTCAGTGTGCACAAAGGTCGCGAGTTTAGGCAAGCTTCTATCTGGTATAGAAGAGTGATGAACTCTTCGTAAGTTAGTTTTTGTTCCCCAATGACCCGCTTGAGATGATATTTCATACTCTTCACGGCAGCCTCCCAAAGTCCACCTGCGCTCGGCCATGATGGTGCGTTGAAGTGCCATTCTATATGCATATTGTTGGTGTTTCTGATGATATGGTTATCTTGAATAGTTGATATGATAGCCTGATATTCTTCTTTTAACAACCGGTTCGCTCCTACAAAGTTCGTGCCATTGTCCGTGTAGATGTGGTGTGGTGTTCCACGACGAGAGATAAACCGATACAAAGCCGCTAGGAAGGCTGCGGTGCTTAGATCTGATACTAACTCAAGATGTACAGCCTTTGTTGATAAACATATGAAAACGGCAATGTATCCTTTGTGACTTCTGATTCCACGACCTTTACTTGCTCTTAAATCCACTTGTCCGGTGAAGTCAATCCCGGTGTGAGTGAAAGGACGTGAAGGAGTGACGCGTGGTTCTGGAAGGTCCGCCATAAGTTGTTGCCTATTTTCAGGATTAAATCGTCTACACTTTACACAATGTCGCAGCTGTAACTTAACAGTGCGAATGCCGCTGATAATCCAATACCTTTCTCGTAAATATGATAGAGTTAATTTGGGGCCGCCGTGTAAGGTAGTGATGTGCGCCTGATTGATAATGAGCTCAGTTAAGCGGCTATGATTGGGCAGTATGATAGGATGCTTCGCTGAATGACTAATGAGAGAATTTCGTAAGCGTCCGCCTACTCTAAGTAAGCCGTTGTCATCGATAAAGGGATTCAAACTCAAAAGTTTGCTGTTGGTATGCACGTGTCCCTTTGATTGGAGAAGGTGAATGTCCTCACTGAATTCATGCATTTGAATTTCTTTGATGATTAGACAGTAAGATTGATTAATTTCCGACGTTGTTAACTCGGCTTGATATTTATTGAGGTCGCAATCACGTGTATTTTTATTCCGAAGTTTCGCAATAAATCGCGACACCCAAGCTGTTGTTCTTGCAACGTGACTAATAGAGCTGAATTTGTATAATAGTTCCATAACGAATGTAGGACGATGTTCGTGTAAAGCTGCGTTCACATTTGTCTTTTTTGTTTCTACGTCGAGTGGCTGATAATGTTGCTGTTCAGTAGTTGTTGGGTTAAAATTGAGTAGCCATTCTGGCCCTTGCCACCACAACGAATGACCTTCCAATTGTTCTAATTTTAATCCTCTGGAGGCACAGTCGGCGGCGTTTTCTTCTGATCTAACATGACGCCAGTTTGATGATGGAATGATGTTGAGGATTTTTTGTACTCTATTTGCTACAAACTGCTTCCACCTAGAGTTTTCCCCATTTAGCCAGCCGAGTACTATCATGGAGTCACTCCAAGTATGTATTTTGATATTCTCAACTGATAAGGACTCTACCACCCTTTTCATGAGCTCCGCTAAGAGAAGTGCACCGCATAGTTCCAGTCGAGGTAAAGTTGATTTGTTCTTCAATGGAGCCAACTTTGTTTTTGCTGCCACAAGTGTTGATGTGTACTTGCCTTTACTGTCGCTTGTTATAGCGTAAATACAGCAACCGTAAGCTTTTTCCGATGCGTCGCAAAAGCCGTGTATTTGCGTCATATTATTCAGCGAGCCCAAATATCGTGATATTTCAAATTTATGTATGTTTTGGAGATCCTTTTTCAAATTAAGCCATTCTGTTTGGATATCTTTTGATAGTTCGTCATCCCATGATAAACTTGACCTCCATGTTTTTTGGAATAATATTTTGGCTCTGATAGTAAGCGGGGACAGCCACCCAAGAGGGTCAAATATTTTTGATATCTCGGCTAATAATTGTCTTTTTGATATGTTCTCTTGTTTATAATCTTGATGTTTACTTTGGAAATAGAATTTGTCGGTTGCGGGATTCCAAGTGAGACCGAGAGTTTTCCGCGACTCGGCACTTTTAAATTCAAAGGGAGTAGCTACTTGATCTGGTGATAATTCTTTGATAAGTTCTGGTTCATTACTAGACCATTTTCGTAAGTTCATTCCCGCACTTTTTAACATTTCTATTAATTGTCGCTGTAACTCTAAAGCCTGCTCTTTACTATCATGGCCACTTAGTAAGTCGTCCATGTAAAATGATGTGTTGATGGCCTGCGCTGCCAATGGATACTTGTCGGCGTCTTCCTGAGCTAATTGGCGAAGTGTTCTCATCGCTAGATAAGGGGCTGCTTTTGTACCGTAAGTTACAGTGGTCAGCTGATATTGTTTTAGCGGCTCGTCTATCGAGTCCCGCCAAATGATGCATTGGAGAAGTTGATCTTGAGGTCGGATACATATCTGCCGAAACATTTTTTCAATGTCCGCGGTGATAACAAATTTGAAGGTCCTCCACTTTAAAATAAGTGATAGTAAGTCTTGTTGTAGGTTGGGTCCGCGTGCCATGACGTCATTTAAGCTACTACCGGAGGTCGTTTTTGATGATGCGTTAAATACCGTTCTCAATTTGGTTGTAGTGGAGTCCAACTTTAATACGCCATGATGAGGTAAAAAGCAATGGGGGTCATTTAGTTGTTCTACTTCTTGCATGTGACCTAGATCCTGATATTCCTTTATAAATTCTTTGTACTTTCGGGCAAAGTCGGTATTTTTTGTCATTTTATTTTCTAATTGTTTAAATTGGGCCACCGCTTTAGACCTAGATGCTCCTAGTTGATTTTCAAAGCCAGGTTGCATTGGCAACGCAACCTCGTATCTCCCATCAGGTAAACGGGCCGTAGTTGATTGATAAAATTGTTCACAGAATTGATCTTCATTGCATGTGGTGGATGGACCTGAGACATCTTCTAGCTCCCAAAATTGCGCGATTTCCTCGAGATTATTGATCACCACATTACAATGGAAAGTTGGAACACACCCGGATAATATCCACCCTAGTTTAGTCTGCTGGGCTATTGGTCCGTTTTCAGGTCCTTTGATGAGTCCGTTCATGATAATCTGCGAGTATACATTCGCATCTAAAAGCATATCTATTGGCTTAGATACGTTGTATTCGGGGTCAGCTAAATTAATATTACGAAGATGAGACCATTGCTGCTTACGGAACGAGTTGTTTGGCAAATTATTGATGACCTTTGATATTACGAGCGCTTGAGTGGTAAATTCATAATCTTCATAAATTGATTGACACGTGATATTGACGACTCCTTTGCCTTGTTTTGCTCCCGAGCCTATTCCAGAAACGGAAGCGTGGAATTTTTGTAGCGGGAGATTTAAAAACTGGGCAGCACCCTCTGATATTAGTGATATTTGCGACCCTTGATCCAACAGAGCTCGTAGTGTGATATACGTCCCATTTGTGGCCTTAACATTCACAGTGATAGTAGTCAATAACACCTCTTCATTTTCATTTGCCACGTGATTTACGGCATGCATTTTCTGGTGTTGAGCAAATGAGGGTGACGTATGCGCTGCGGCGGGCGGGAGGGACGGGAGGGGCGCAGTAGGTTTGGAAGAGACATACGGCGAGTTGTGTGCGTAAGCTGCATGAAGCAATGTATTATGCTCTAAATTGCACTGTTTGCATCTTTTGGTTGATATGCACGGTTTACCGTAATGCTTGTAAAGGCAATTTGGACAAATATTCATGTTTAAAATTGTTTTTAATTTGTCGTCGGCTGACAGGTTAATGAACTTCCTGCATTGGTATAACTCGTGGCTGTAATTACAAATATAACACTTATTTGTTCGTGTTGCAACAGCTTGATGATTTTGCGGCGAGAATTGTTGTTTGTAATTATTTTGGGGACGACGGAATGTGAATGGCTTAGCTTGAGATGATGACTGGGGTCTGGAAGACACGTTGTTGTCCCTTTCTCGTCGTTGTAGGGGCTCCAGGGCTAAGAATTTATCTTCTAAAAATCTAGTAAATTCCTCCAACGATGGTAACTCACGTGGTGCTTTGCGCGCTTCTTTGTAGTCGCTGTACGTGACCAAGTCCAACTTTTTTGATAGAAGATGTACTAACAAAGGGTCCCACGATGTGGTATCCACTCCCAGATTGTGGATAGCGTGAATGCACTCCATGGACGTATCGTGAAGTCTTTTAAGCTCGAATGATGATGGTTTGCTAACATTCGGCTGATTGAGTAATAATTCGATTTGGTTTGTGAATAGGAGCTGGCGGTTATTATAACGATGTTGAAGGATGTCCCAGGCGGAGTCGTAATTATCCGCCGAGATGTGCAAATGCTGGATGAGACGCTCAGCTTCCCCTTTTAGCTTACCCTTGAGATGTTGCATTTTTTGCGTTTTAGTGAGCATGTTATTATTGTGTATCGCTTCACTAAATAAATCAAAAAATGTAGGCCATTGTGAATACTTCCCCGTGAAAATAGGAATTTCAAGCTGTGGAGTGGCATGATGAAGATGAGTCGTGGATGATAATTTTTGATTCAACTCCCTTTTGATGCGTTTATAGACCTGCTCATGATTGCTATAGTCTGCCTCATAAAACGAATCGGCTCCTTGGATGATGTTATCTATTTGTAGATGAAGGCAGTCGATGGTGTTCCACCTAGATTGTATGTTACGCAATTCGTCCTCAAGCTCCCACTTTTCTGTGATACTCTCCAAGTCAATGCTGTTCACTAATCTATTAAAAGCCCTAAAGTTGGTGCGTTGCTGACCTAACAACTCTACTATTTTGTCGTCATGACTTGTACCCCTATCCTGCTTGTCTTGCTTGTAGGTAGAAAAAACTTGCATAAGGCTCTCGTATAACGATTTTGTTACTTGAAAGATGTTCTTTATAAAATATTCATGCAATTTTTCCTTTATATCGGTTAATAAAACTTCGTGATTTTGATTAAATTCAGCCCAGAGGTTATTTAACGTATCTAAGCGCTTTTCAAGATAGTCGGGAGTTTTCCTCTGAGCCGAATCCTTATTAAAATTAACTTCCATGCGTTTGATGCTTTCCAAGATTTCGTTCTGACGTTCGAATAACGATGCTGCCATTTTGATGTGAAGTAAAATATGGAATGATCTTACTTGAAAACGATGATATAGCTCCTTTACTGACGGTACTGCTGCTGGTGCACACGGCCGGTAACGCTAGCGTGTAATTGATGATAATTTGCTCCACAAACACTTGTAAAGGCACTGATATTGTCCAAATACACTTTAATGATAGTTTATTGTTCAAAATGATATATGTTCTTATGTAAATAATATATGATATTTAATTATAATAAAAAACTATGATATACACTCGCGACGACTACGCGGCGATGATAAAAAATATGATAAAAAGGTTACGAAGGACCAAAAAACAATGATGGGGTTAATCCACCACTAGTATAAGTTGATAGGGTGCAAACGATCTGCAGGGGATGATAAAAATGATAAGACCGAGTTGCACGAGTGCGGTTATAACACTGATATATTTGTCACACAGAATTGTTAACAACGTATTTGGGGCAATGCATACTATGCAGTTTGTGGCGTTCGACCGGGCGTAATACAGTCATACGCATAAACTCCTATACTTGTACAGTGAACCTGTACACTTCTCATGTAAGTGACTTTTTCTTTTTTAAATGAGAATCAAAAAAATATCTTTAAACCGAACCCCAATTGTGGGCATTCAAATATGAGAATGTGTGATCAGTTGATCGACATCTGTATCCAATGGAATTAAAATGTCAAAATCGTAATATTTAGACATAGACATTATTTATTTTGACATCACAATACTCATAATACAAAACACATTCCACTTTCGCGATGTTATTTGCTCACCGACGCGGCGACGGTATGTAATATGCGAGCAAGTAATCATATAACGTCTACAATACAAACACGCCTGACACACATGTCACGATAACCTGTACATGTGTAAATATTAGCCATATTATCCGGATTCATCCGGATAAATCGTTAATTTCGTACATTATCAATAAAAAAAGTTTGAGAGCACTGATATGATTACATAAATAAATAAAATAAATTGCACTCCAGGGGCCAAATTGTCGCGCTGTGACATTTCGAATTCGACATTTTTTCTAGCCACACATCTCCATAAATAACGACATTAAAATGTTTATTGCAACTAATGAATATTTTCTCATCTATCTTCGACAGTCCTGTATTGTCGAATATGAATTTCAATGACGATTTATTACAGTTTTTTTGGATAGAGAAAAAGTCGAATTTGAGATGTCACAGTTGGAGAATCGCCCCCAGCTGTAACTAAGGAGTAACAGGATATTTACAAGATAAACGTTATTACGGTACTGACCGTTATCTAGACCGACAACGTATGTACCAGCCGTACCCGCTATCGCGCACGAGAGCCCGGGGTCCGCCTTGACCATGATCCAGGATTTGGCAGAACAGATAATTACAGTGGAGCAACCGCCATCTGACCTCCGTGACCCTGGCACCAGGGGAACCCGACCAGAACGGATCATGGTTACACATTCAGTCGCTTAAACGTGTTTACGATGTTTTCCCTCACCGCAAAAGAGTCATTGGTACATGGCCGCAGTGGGGTTCGAGCCCGGTACTCTCGCTTACGAGTCCGATAGCTTAACAACTCGGCCACCGACGCTTCACCATACCTGAGCTGTGACTGTGGTGAGTGACTCAGCTCATGTTTACATTTATCAAGAATTATACATACCTATAATATACCTAAATATTAATTTGGACCTACTCAAGGTCACTCTGAATAACGCAACAAACAATTGCGACGATAAACAACAAGAGATTAATATCGTTACAGCGAAAACTAATTAACATTCGGCAGTCCAAACATCATTGGTGACGAAACAAAAAGAGATGGATGCATATCAGATAATTACAATAAAGCTTGTAATCCTGTTACATAGATAACGCTTTATGTATAAATTGAAGCATTCTAAATGTGTAGGATAGTCTAGTTAGATAAAAATTTGCTAAAATTATGTATTTTTTAAATACCACCCGGTAGTACAAGAAATTGGCCATGTGCATGTGGTGTCCGGCAGAGTAGAATAGCACCAACCCCTAACTCTCGTAGGTGTCATACAAGGCGACTAATGTTTTCGAGGCAAAAGATATAGAGTCTCCGTAAGCTGGAAAATAGGCAGCAGGGTTTTCCGTTGTTTTATATATAACACTGCGATCTCCAACCCGTCTGCCAAGCGTGGAGATTATGGCAATAACCTCCCCTTTATTCTGAAATTTATATTATATCAAAATTATATAGTAAAAGAAATTTAAGGGCAATTTAACTTCCCAACTTTCCCTTAAAATTCCGCGGTCAAAAAGTCCGCATGACGCAACTGGTTAAAGAAATTACAAAATCCTTAAAAGTTTCCTCTTCAAAGGGAATAAACTTACTTAATAGATTGCTGGAGTTAGGTATAGATATTCGATATAGAAATCCTTTCTATATTGAAAAATATAACAATTTTACCATCTATAAACCACGTGGTTTCTATTTGCCGTATTTTTCGATTTTGCGAGATAGTGAAGTCGCGATCCTTTCGCAGTCAAATACACCGACAGGAAGAAAGATAGAAGTAAAGAAAGAAAGAAAAGAGATTTATTACACATAGCACACCACGACACAATAACAGACAGGGGTATCCTCTTGCAATTTAAATCCTAGGTGCCTACAGCAAAGCTTATCCTTGTGCTTAATATTGAATGATTTAGCCCATCCTTAGAAATTTAGTTTTTAAAAGTGCAGAGCAAGTTTCCACGACAATTGGTGTATTTTGCTTTTTGTCATTTTTCCTCTCACTCTGTGAATATTATTTATATCTGACTGGACAATTTTCGAGTCAATATTCTGGGCCTATGTGGGATAGGCCCAGAATATTAGACCACAAGGTCTAATTTGTATCTTTGTTTTTTCCAGGTACGTTTTTCATTTCGAAACTTGATTTACGGATCCCCATTTGCATATTCTCAATTTTATTTTCCAGAATTGCGACTCTTATCCTCCTTGGATTGACTTTCGAGCAAGTCAATTCTTGTTTTAAACTCTTCGTTTTGTACTGACAAATATGTGATGGAATTGGCTATATTAGTGTTTGATTGTTGGATTTATTTCAATGCAGTAGTAACCTTTTGAAGCTTATTTGCTTGTGTTGTTGAGAATAATTCAATTTCGAAATTCACTCAATTTACTAGTAATTGAGTCGTCTAAGTCCGTTGTAAATAGTAACTAGTAATAGTGTAGTCTAAGCGTCTGAGAAACTTTCGTTGAATCATTTCCAGTTGGTTGATATTAGTCTTGTAGGTTGGCTCCAAGCTTGTAAGACGTATTCTAGATGACTCTTTACTAGGCAACAATAGAGGACTTTCAAGTGTTTTTCTTTGTTTAAAAGAATGCCCAAATCGAAATATAAATCCCATTGCTCGCGTGGCTTTGTTAATAATATAACTCACATGATAGTATAAATATTAGACAAGAGTCTATATTCACGTAGGTCGCGAACCCTGTCCACACGACCCAAATCATTGCCATTAATTGTATAGTTATAAACAATCGGAGATCGTTTTCTAGTGTACGAGATACAGACGCATTTTGATACTTTTAATCTGTTTTGCTCACTATACACACTCCCGCAGTATTACAGCATCCTCTATTCCTTTTATACGTCTATAAACTTTCATGTCATAAGCAAATAAAATAATTTTAGAGTTGTGAAAACATTTAACAATGTCTAAGATAAATATGAAAAACATAAAAGGCCCCAGAATCGATCCCTGAGGGACCCCTGAGGGAATTGCAATGGAAGCCGAAGAAACCCCGTTAAGGACTACAGTCTGAGTGTGATTAGTGAAATAAGAAGAAAACCATCTAAATAAGTTCCCCCGAATACCAGCCGAATAAAGTTTCTGTAGAAGTATATAAGGATCTATGCTGTCAAATGCCTTGCCGTAGTCTGTATAAATACAGTCTATCTGACCTCCACCATCCATATCCTCCGCTACCCTTTCATGAAATGATACTAAATTAGATACTGTGGATTTTTAGGCTAAAAACCATGTTGAAAATCACCAAGTACTCACCGTATGATTATAGACCTTACGTCCCAGAACACAAGGTTCATTGTGGCATGCTGCACGCTTATTACGACGCAATAAATCACGGCGCGGGCAAATGCTCTCGAATGTGTGACCGCGACAATAATATAACACCAAATAGGCAAACATAGTTGCAGTATCTGTACACGGTTATTATGCCGTGACCCCGTCAGAGTGAATGTAATCCGTGGAACGGGTGTGAGTGCAACGATAAATGCAATCGTCTCTTTCACACGAGGGGGTGAGACGAGGACCAAACAGATGTAAGTTCACCACTTTTTTGTCACTCAAGCATGTGTTTTAACTATTTTGTTGAAGGCTTTTACGGGGTCGGCAACGCGTGGGTGATGCCCATGGTATTGCAAACGTCCGTAAGCTGCGGTGACTGCTTACCATCATGGTAGGCTGTAAGCTTGTTTGCAACCTTAGTGGTATAAAAAAAAGGTGTAAAATAAAACTACGTGAATCAGCGAGACGACGATGTTAAATTAAATTTACTAATAAATGTACGCAGCCCAGCGGTGGCGTCTTACGCGCACTGTCAAAGTGTCATCGGCAGCGGGCAGACGTTCTCTTTGAGTCGTGTACCTTATCGTCATCATCACAGCTCATAACAGTTTACTGCAGGACTTAGGGCCTCTCCCACGAAATGGGAGGTTATTGCCAGAAACTCCATGCTGGGCAGGCGGGTTAGAGACCGCAGTGTTCTAAATATAACAATAGAAAATGCTGTTGCCTACGGAGACACTAGATATTTTGCCTCGAAAACACTAATCGCCCTATACGACACCCACGAGTGTAAACGGGTGGTGCTATTCTACTCTGCCGGACACCACACGGCGGTCGTGTACCTACTTACTGATAATTTGGTAGTTTTGCTAAAATCCAAGGCCTGGACCATGACCATGGACCTGGCCTGGCTTTATAATAACTGTTCTAGCCAGGCATTCGACCGCCACCTCACACCTCATTCGAGTATGCCTGTCTAGGAACAGCCTATTCACTCTGGCCTTGAAGGGGTCCAGATTACAATGATCAGGGAACACAGTCGCGGGCAATGCGTTCCATTCCTTCAACGCTACGGGTAACCGATGTAAACGACGCGGTCGTGGACGCTAGCTTGTAAAATTTTTAAAATTCGACACCATTATCAGAAAGCATTGATAATCGCGTCGAACCACACTGTCACACAAAGCGACAGCGCGCATTCATTGTCCGTATTACCTAGAAGCGACTTAGACGACCTACATGCAATGACCTCAATATTAGCCATTGTTTCTCCGAAATTAGCGATAATACATACACAAGCTGACATTTCACTTGTCTAATTCCTTTGACAAATTTAAAATATTTTTAATAATAACATTGTTGACATTACCAGTTTTACAATGTGTGAAAAATCCCTAGCTTTTTACTAAGAAAAGATTGGAAATATTTAAATGTTTTTGCCGACGATCTCGTTTATAGATTTAAGTATGTATAATAGTATATTAATGTGTCTAAACTCTGTAAAACGAGAAAAAAAAAAATTTAAATCTAAAAAATCTAAATCATACTAATTTAAAACGCCAGAAATCAAAATACTAATGTATGGTGAATGATTATGATGGACCTCCACCCCACGGTAGACCTTAGTCGACCTTGCTTCGCCAGCAATATTAGGTAGAACGCATACATAACGAGTGGCGAGCTCGTTACGGTGCTGAAGGTTCGATTATCCTTCAAGTTGCGTGCGCGCAAGTGGGTATATTTCCCTTGGTGTCCCTCAGGGCTGTCACTTAGACCCGTTTTTGTTTATACTTTATATAAATGATATAAGCAGCATATCTGTTCATTCTAATATGCTGTTGTATGCCGATGACACGAAGATTTTTAAGGTAATTCGCAATGTCCATGATTGTGAATTGCTACAAAATGATCTCTTTTGTAATGATAATAATCTTTTCTTGAACTTGGACAAGTGCCAAATAATAACATTTTCTCGGAAGGCATCGCCTAACCGCCACTATTTCTTAGTCCACGACTATTTCTTATTTAACAAGAGCTTGAGATGGGAAACTCAGGTCAGGGACCTAGGCGTCATAATAGATTCTAACTTACCCTTCGTACCCCATTTGGACAAAATTATCAACAAGGCGTTTAAGCAGTTAGGTTTTCTTTTACGGGTGTCAAACCCCTTTAAGGATATGCGTACTTACAAATTATTATATAACAGCTATGTTAGAAGTGTTTTGGAATTTGCTAGCAGTGTGTGGCACCCCTTCTACATTGCGCATATCGATCGCATCGAAAGAGTGCAGAAGAAATTCGTAAGGGTCTGGACTATCGAACTGGTAATTACCATCTTCATAATAATCGTTTTAGTTATAAAGCATCATCTCAAGTGCATGGAATCGAAAATTTGGCACAGCGTCGTCATTACATAGATGCAGTATTTCTTTATAAAGTTTTTAACAATTTAGTAGACTCTCCTAATTTACTTGCACATATTTCTTTATGAGTGCCACTCAGATGCGAAAGGGACTGTCGTAAAAAGCCACTTTTTCACGTTAACCCTACCAGAAAGCGTTACGTGGAAAACGGTTTTGTTCGTCGTGCGTGTAAATATCACTAATGTGTTTTTGGGTACTTTACCAAAGTTTAAAAAGTACGTTAAAGAATTGTTGATACACATCTAATTGTTTGTTTATTTTTATTTTTTTGATATTTTTTGTATACGTTATGTAGATCGTTTGGTTTGTATTTATGTATCAATCTAGGAAACGGTAGGTCTTTATTTATTATATTCTTTTAAAATGGTATTCTGTATAAGACTGTTTCTTTCTAATAAATAAATAAAATAAAATAAAATAAATATTTCACGTTAGCAGCACAGCACGACTACCATAAGTATTATTTGTTTGGTATTGCACGCACGCAAGAGCGACAAGAAAGAAATCCACGGCATAGATCCTGCTATCATTAAACTCAAACTCAAAATTTCTTTAATAAGTAGGACATTCAATATATTTTTCAATCGTCATATATAAGGGGGTGTGATAGAAAGGAAACACAGTGACATGTTGGCCGTCCCAGGACCTCACGCCGACATCGGCCGTACTGTGCCCGACAATGCACGGCAGAGCCGAAACGCGCTCGACATATTATGTAACATCTTGGCGTTAATATGTCCTGGTTATGCTCTCGCGTACAGGATTTGGCAGATCAGGTAATTACAGTGGAGCGACTGCCATCTAACCTTGATCAGATTGGATCATGGTTACACATTCAGTCGCCTGAATCTGAGCATAGGTTAGTATTTAACTAATGTACATAACTCACAAAACAGTCATTGGTACATGGCCGCAGTGGAATTCAAACCCGGTACCTCTCGCTTATGAGTCGGATACCGTAACCACTCGGCCACAGACGCGCCCGACACATTATACCTGTAGGCATATACCTAAAATTCGAGCAAGAGTAAGCCAATCTTAAGGGGTACATCTTTACTAAAATGAAAACCTCTCTCATTACTTTGAAGGAAGGCAATAAAGGATCTCTCGAGGCGTGAGCTATGTCGCAAGCACACTTGTTCTAGCGGTGCTGATGGTAAGTGACGAATCAGGGGACAACAGAACCGACTCATAAATAAATACTCTATTCACTCTCGCCTTGAAGAAGTCCAGAGTACCGAAAGAACTTTTCTCGCTCGTACGATTCGGATGTGGAATGAGCTCCCAGTCATTGTGTTTCCTTTGGACTATGACATGGGATCGTTCAGGTATATTAGAGGTCTCCTTAGAGGCGGGCAACGCATTGGTAGCGCCCCTGGTGTTGCTGATGTCCAGTTGTATCACACAGAAATACAACTGATGAGTGAAGTTTAGGTTTTGAGATATCAATAAATTATATATTTGTTTACACTTTATAATAATTTGTTTGTAGGTATAGGTTTCATCTTTGTTTGTATTTGTGTTGTTTGTGTATTTATAAATATGGGCCTCAGTAGGGCCTGAAAAAAATAATAGGCGGCGATGACCACGCACCATCAGGTGGCCGTACATATCGTTTGGGGTCAGCCGTCTTACATAAAAAAAAACCGAGCCACTGTACTGAAATTCACGCGGGCGTAATCACTCACCGATTCATCAGGTGGCCCGCATGCCTGTTCGCCTGCCGTATTACATTTAAAAAGACCTACAGGGGGGGGGAGACCAAGTGCGTCACACCATAGTTCACAGTGAACTGTGGGGTACCTATCTATTGAACTGTTCGCTATGGACACCTCGATATCGTTTCAGGTAGCCCTTCAATCGTTGCGTAATCATCGAAAATAGATAAGGCCAAATCTGCCGGTCCTATCTGTTGATAACGTAAAATTATGCATTAATAAATATAGAGCTCAGTCCTGGTGTAAACTCGCTTACGTGCCCACGTGGTTGTATTTAATTGTTTCCAAATTTATTTACCTCGTTGAAGTGTATGTGAAAATATTTGTTAAGCAGTGCCGTGGTAGGATTGGCTTGCACTATGAAACAGGTAAGATTCGATGTAGTTTTTTTACATGGACTTCGTATATGCTTATCAATAGACTAATCGACGGAGAACGTCGGAAAACTAGCGAATTTGCACGATCTTCGGCATTCTCAATCCTCACGTCGTAAGTCGTATTGTATTTTTATATTCACAAAAAGTGATCTCCAATCCGCCTGTCAAGCGTGGAGATTATGGCAATAGCGTTCTGTTTCGCGGGAGAGGCCATAAGTCTTGCAGTGGACTGGCATGGGCTGTAATGATGAATAAGAACCATCCCGATTAAACTGCCTTTTAAATCAAGAAAACCGCATCGAAATTGGTTTATCCGTTCGGGAGTTACGATCCCAAAGATATACACAGAGCCACAGAAACACAGAACCAAAGATATACTCGTCAAACGTAAAACACCTCTTTTTGCGTTGAAGGTTAAAAAGCACCTCAACAATCCGCCAGGGTTTTCGAAACTAAATCAAGTCAAACTCAAAGAAAAGGAAAAATATAATAAAATTCGAAATAGTTTTGAATAGGTAATAACATAGGATCAAAAACTGGAAAACATGATAACAAGTGCACTATTTAATAAGCAAGGAGGTGACGTATAATATGATTATATGATAATATGATGAAATCATTTCACGACTTACATGATAGCAAATTCAAGATACAAAACAAAAAGCTTTCCCTATGGCACCAACTCTGAAATCGCAAAAAAAAATCAACTGTTCATACATTTTGTCAGAATTAGTTTTCTATTTTGTACGAAACAGCTTTTTTTAATACCAGTAAGGTAGCAAACAAGCTAACGGCCTGCCTGATGGAAAGCAGTCACCGCAGTCTATGGACGTTTGCAATACCAGTTGATTCCACACCAACCTTGAAATCGCAAAAAAATCAGCTTTTGTGGCAAATTTTGGCAGAATTAGTTTTTAAATTTTGTATAAAACAACAGCATTTTTTACAGAGTTGGTTCCATAGCAAAAGTTGTTAGTTTTCAAGAGCACATGCATACGGTACTCCTTGGCATCTTGAGTTTGAAATCATGAAAGTCATGAAATCATTTCATCATCCACCACCCCGTGGGCCGGCCAGCGCGCACGAAATGGCCAATATTCGACTATCCCGAGAAAGGACATTCTATCTTATATTAACCGCACACTTGTATTAAATCATTGTAATACCTGTAGGTTTAGACTTTCGTGGTTACACTTTCACTACACCGACCGTACTAACCGTGGTAAGAAACCCGACAATATGTGTAGTGAAAGTGTAAATCAGTGTAACGAATTTATTAATTAATTGATAATGTTTACACCATTTAATAGGGAGATAACATCGGGACTTCCGGGGCATCCGCTTAAACCAAACATATATGTTTGGTTTAAGCGGATGACGGATGACGGAAGACTAAGAAATATCTATTTTCTTACATATTCCTCCTCCTATCCATCCTGATAGAAAACGCTATCCGATTTACTAAAAGCCGCAAAGTTTCCCGTACTTTCATCAACATTAAGGCTCGATGGATACAAAGGAAGAGGAAGACCAAAGAATATATGAATGAATTGTGTGATGAGGGATATTAGTGTGCGAGAGGTGAGCGTGGAGATGGCTGCGGATAGAGATGAATGGAGAATGAAAACCTACTGTGCCGACCACAAATTAATCTGATATGGGCAAATGATGATTGAGGCGTTTAGAGTCTTTAGGTTTTAGGTTTTAACTCTTTATTTGGTCTGAGGTGTGAGAGCGTCGGTGGCCGAGCGGTTGCAGTATCCGACTTGTAAGCCAGAGGTCCCGGGTTCGAATCCCGCTCCGGCCATGTACCAATGACTGTTTTCTGAGTTATGTACATTAGTTGAATACTAACCGATGCTATTACGGTGAGGGAAAACATCGTGATTAAACCTGCACATTCAGGCGACTGGATGTGTAACCATGATCCAATCTGGTCAGGTTTCCCTGATAGCAGGGTCATGGAGGTCCAAATCCTGGATCATGGTCAAGGCGGACCCCGGGCTCTCGTTCTCGAAAGCGCAACCGGGACATTAACACCAAGATGATTATTTTTTATTTATTATTTGGTCTGAGGTGTCGTCGAGCTGTAGTCGTTTTAGGTTATAACTTATTTTTTGGTCTGAGGTGCCACAGCTATTTTTTATCTTTTTGACAGAGAAATTGTCTTGCGTTTCTTTGTGAGGAAAACAGCGATGTAAGTGCTCTCCTTCATATCCTTTAGAATATTATATAGAATATAATATTATTTCTGTCCCACTGTAGGGCAAAAGCCTACCCCTATCAATCTTTTATCACTTACGGTCGGACTTACTAGTGAACCCGGCGCGACTTAGTTCGCATGGCGTCCTACCCCTACCCTACACCTACTTTACTCCTACCTACCTATTTTTCTTGCTTATAAACCCTCCTTTTGAATCACTCTATCTATTGCTGAAAACCGAATAACGAATAAGTTTGAAAGATCTAAGCGTACACAGGGACAGACGCCGGGAAGCGGCTTTGTTTTATACTATGTTGAGATAGATATTAGCGACCCGCCCGCACCTTAACAAATTATACAAGTTGAACCTTGAGTTTCGCACCGCTCGCCACCGACAGGGAGTTCATCCTCACACCTTGGAGCCAAATTTTTCGCAAACTGTGCTGTTCCAAAGGAACTTGCTCTCACGCACACTAAGGTTGTGGAATGAACTACCTGGACAGATTTTCCCTAGAGAGTACAACATGGAGTTCTTTAAGAAAGGGGTGAAAAGGTTTTTACGGGGTCGGCATCGCGTGGGTGATGCCCCTGGTATTGCAAACGTCCATAGGCTGCGGTAACTGCTGACCATAAGACAGGCCGTAAGCTTGTTTACCACCAGTGTGGTATAAAAAAAAGGTTATCGCGAACAGAGGAAGATTCAGATGTCTCGCGATCCTTTCGCCGATTGTAACGAGTACGTAAGTAATTTCTAGTACTTGTTACTGGCCCTAACTGTATGTTTTAAGACTTCCGTGGTTATTCACCGGTGGTGCCGGAAGACGCAGCGTGGGTAGGCCTTCCACAAGGTGGACTGACGACCTGGTAAGGATCGCAGGTACCAGCTGGATGCGAAAAGCACAGGACCGGCCTTTGTGGAGATCTCTGGGGGAGGCCTATGCCCAGCAATGGGCGTCTTCTGGCTGATATGATGTGGTTATTCACTACACTAACCGCTAATATCGAGGTAAAAGCAATGCTGACCGAGGTGACAAACCCGATAATATGTGTAGTGAAAGTGTCCCTTGATGATTTATTTCGGATTCGGAGGACGATTTAACAATCATCATCATCATCATATCAGCCGTAAGGCACCCACTGCTGGGCATAGGCCTACCCCAGAGATCTCCACAAAGGCCGGTCCTGTACCTTCCGCATCCAGATGGTACCTGCAATCTTTACCAGGTCAGCGTTCCACCTTGCGGTAGGCCTTACCCACGATGCGTCTTGCGTCGAATTAACAATAGAAACATCCATATTTTACGAGTGGAAATTTACTGACGGTGACGCCAAGAATTTGCGTATCACACGTAGGTACTTATAGTATGTATACTTAGTAACAGTATTCTGTGATGTCACACAATGAGATTGTCAAAAAGGGGCGAAGATATAGGTCTACGAAGCCACGCCCCTGCGCGTGCGCGGGACTCTGGTTGGCTATTGTATACTAATCAATTCAGCCAATGAGCGTTAGATCGATTATGGCCGACATCGCGCAGATATCAGGTATGAGTAAAGGGTGCAAATTAAAATTAAATGTGAGTTTGATTAGGAAGTACATAAAAATCTGTATTTTGTGGTTAAACTCACCTAGCGAAAGTTTAAAAAAAGTAGTAAAACGGGAAAGCGGGTCACTTGATAGCCTTCTTCTAAAGGGTGTTTCTTTAGAGGCGGCGAACTTTACATTGAAATAAAACAGAGAAAAAGTATATAGTATCAGTGAAACCAGCTTTTTTGGAAAGATAATTTAATGGCATTTATGTTTAAACTAGTGGACCCGGCGCGACTTAGTTCGCGTACACCTGCTTTACTCCTACCGACCCCTTTTTCTTGCTACCTTCCTCTGCAATTACTCTATCTATTGTTGAAAACCGCATTTAAATCCGTTGCGTAGTTTTAAAGAGGCGGGAAGCGACTTTGTATGTATCAAGCTTTTTGAAAAGCGGAGCAACGCGTAACTTATTTTAGGCGATACAATAATGGCCCTTATTTTATGAGCAATACGTACCACTTTGGATTGCTCTTACGCTGTTTCCTACTGAATGAAATTTATTATAAATTAGGCATTTTATTACCGCATTAGGCGGCCATAATTGGCGTTACGCGAGTGCGCACGACTCGATTCGCCGATCCATACAAAATCGGCACTACACGAGTGCGCGCGGACTCATTTGGTCGGGCCATACAAAATGCCTAAACGCGCGGACTGGCAGTGCGGCGCAGCGTTGCCTGGCAAATAATTGTGTTCTATTCAACAGTACTAGTGTACTAATATTATAACACTGCGATCTCCAACCCGCCTTCCGAGCGTGGAGATTATGGCAAAAACCTCCCTTTTCGTGGGAGAGGCCCTAAGTCCTGCAGTGGACTGTGATGATGATTCAACAGTACTAAGACTACTTCAGTAGTAGTATCTTTCTTAGCGTAGGTATGTACTCGCGTAAATAAAAACCAACAGTCGTCGTATAGACGAATTTTTATGAGAGAGCGAATATGTACATTCCTTTCCAGGTAAAAGGTGACCTTTATACCTTGACCTAGTTATATTGTTCTTTTGTTTCTATGTAGGCATTTGGTTCGAGATAAGAGTGTAATCTAACAGCGAAATATAATATTTTTGTACTTTATTTCATTTCTTGGAAATCAATTTCAAATTCAACTAATTAATTTTTAAGATAAGGTGTTATATAGGTACAAAAAGCAGGTATAATCTAAGAAATATTATTTGCACCGATGAATGTTATCTCTTGGTACGGTTTATCTTTTCTGTTTCAATAGGGCAATAAAACGATGAACACGTTTTGCGAAAAGCAAAAAAATTACCAAATTATTTCAAAATACTTAAAGTTTATTTGAAGCGTCGTTAAGTATCCGACTCGTAAGCGAGAGGTACCAGGTTCGAATCCCGCTGCGGCCATGTACCAATGACTCTTTTCTGAGTTACGTACATTTGTTGAATTCTAACCGATGCTCTTACGGAGAGGGAAACATCGTGATGTAACCTGCAAATTCAGGCAACTGAAATTGTAACCATAATCCAATCTGCTCGATTTCCCCTGGTAGCGGGGCACGGAGGTCAGATGGTAGTCACTCCACTGTAATTACCTGATCACCAAATCCTGGATTATGGTCAAGGCGGACCCCGGGCTCTCGTTATCGAGATCACAACCGGGACATTATGGCCAAGATGACTATTTTTTTAACTTAAATAATGTTTATTTATGTCATGCATGCATGGTGGTAACAAGGTACCTAACACCAAGAAAATTATCTACTAATTAAATTTATTTATTTATCGTATGACTTACAATGAAATAATCGTTTATTTACCATCTTACAAAAAAAAGTTTTATTTAAGTTCCTACTGCTACTTAAATTTTTAAATTTACCTATATTAAATAGCAAGAATGTATGGACTCGATCGGCGTAGGCCCGCGCACACGCGACACGCCAGCGTGGACTCACTTGGCCGGGCGTCCGCACACGCGTATTGTATATTTCGGCGGTCATACAGCTGTGCGCACGACTCACCTGGCCGCGTTTGTTAGCACCGCGCCTGACTCTTGGATATTTGGGCTCGCAGTGAAAGTGTTAAAAAAATCCTGCCAGGTTCTATACATCCGCCATCAACAGCCCCTAACAGACGCTGTAGGGTCCACATTAGCGGAGGGTTTTGCCATAATCTTCACACTTGACAGGCGGTTTGGAGATCGCAGTGTTAATAAGTTTTGTCGAAAACATTAGTCGCCTTGTACGACACCCACGAGTGTACGGGGTTGGCGCTATTCTACTCTGTCGAACTCCACACGGCCACACGGTAGCTTGTGTATATCTCACGATCTATGACATTAGTCGCCTTGTATGACACCCGTAAGTCGAAAGGATTGGTTGGTTGGGCATAGCATCCTACACTGTCCCTACTGTACCTATATTTTTAGACACAGACATAGACGTATCTTTATTTGGTCCAACAACACATTCAAAAAACTTAAAACTAACAGAATAAGTACATAATAAGCAAGCAGGGCGATACGTCGTCGGACCAAATTGGACCAGCCTCAGCACAATGCTACGAATGGCAGCAGCCAATCGCAGCGCTGGTTTCCAGACTGATCAATTTTACGTTATTCGTTTAACTTTTTCATACTCCAATAGAATAATTTTTTGTAGGTGTTTCTCCGAGAGGCCAACAAATACTTTTTTTGAACACCCGCCTTTTCTCGAAAACCAGCCCGGGTCAGACGCCCGCAAAATGGCAAAAATGCGCCGCCGTTCTTTCTTCGACAGCGACAACAGCAGTGACGAATCCGAAACGAGCTTCAGCGTGAAAATAATGGAGGCCAATAGTGGCCCACCGGCGTACAGCCAACCTGCCACATTGCCTGTGACACAACAGCATCTTCCACGAATGACGTCAATAAATCCAGCTAAACCTCCGCCGATGACGTCATCCGACCTTCGAGGTCAACCTCCACGGATGACGTCAATCAACCATGGAGCTCAACCTCCACGGATGACGTCATTGAACCATGCTGAGAATTTCATGTCAAATTCCTACGGCACAACGCTGAGGATAGAAGAAAACGACGAAGTTCAGAGACAAGGTAAGTTTATTTTTCTTGTTGTTTCTTGAAAGAAGGCTTGATCGGCACGCTAATTACGTAGCTTGTTGGTAACAATGATCTAATTTCAATTATTGAAATTGTTACTTCTGCGATTACGTATCAACGATTTCATGGGTTCAGTTGTTAACACAGTTCAATAAACTGAAACTAATGAATAGATCATACCCAATCGCAAAAGTAACAATTTCAATCATTGGTATCAGAGAATTGTTAGCAATAGCGTTACGTAATTAGCCTACTGATCTCACCTGTAGCAGAGGAGGTTGAACATGTAGCACAGTTGCCTAGACACTAGTCTAGGCCATTTCTATTCACTCGAGACTTGGAGACTCAAAAGTTTATGTTTCTCAGGGCACAGTAGAAACGTACTCTCCTGCATTGCACGGTTCCACATGACTGGGTGACGTCTTAGTGTATCAGGGTGTCTCCCGTACTTGCTGATAGACCCAGAATAGTTTGGGTATCCGCCGAAAGAATACAGTGCAAACTATCTATGAGGTCCTGTGGTGATTCGATAAAAAGCGGATGTGGATACACAGAGGGATTTTAGGGGGTAGGGTCCTTTTTCGGGCAATCCCACATATCCACGTCACTCCCCCAGGCCTTTGATGACAACTAAGCAACTCGCCTGGTACAGCTAGGTTTATAGCAATACTAGCTTTTACCCGCGCCTTCGTCCGGGTAAAACACGTTTTATCCATAATTGGGTTTGTATGTTCCGGACGTTCCCGCGTTGACTTTCGGGATAAATTATAGCCGATTTGCTATGTGTATTCTGATTCGGGAACACAGCAATTTAGCAAAATAAACCCCCAGAAAATTACAGTGGATCGACTGCCATCTGACCTCCGTGACCCTGTCAACAGGGGAACCTGACCAGATCGGATTATGGTTCCCTACATATTCAGGCGACATGTTTTCCCTCACCGTACAGAGCATCGGTTAGTAATTTCCTCACAGTATTGAGTGAAAATAGAGAGTTTAGTCAAAATGTATGTACTAACGTCACAAAGACATTACGACTTGCCTACCTGAGGAGTATGAATGGACTTTATCTATTAGTCAGCAATTTCAAGGACCCGGATTGATTGCACACAAGCGGCTATCAGTTCAATGCAATAACAACAGTACAAAATTCTCAGAATATACAAAGATAAAAGTGTAATTCTTGAAAATATGTGTAGATTTTAATCTAAATGAATGAATGGGTATGTACCTAATATTATAACTTAGGTATGTTATAGCGACCTCCGCACCCATAGAGGATACAATAACCTTAAGCGTACTCCACATGTCCGCCGAAACTTTCGGCGAAACTTTGGCCGGGACTTTGGTCGACCCTCTACACTCTCGCCTATTATATCGATTCATTGGTATAATATCGCTAATCCGCTTTAAACAGGGTCACAGAGGTGATGGCAGCTGCTATACTGTAATTACTTGATCTACTAATATCCTGGATCATGGTCAAGGGTACCCCGAACCTGTTACTCGAAAAAGCGCTAGGAATATAAATATAAAAAATCGATCGAATCGAGACGACAACGAACTATCTCTACTTAGTCTATGAAATAGGCGAGACATGCCAAACATGCACGGGACTACACGAATGTAGGCGAATATTGCCTCCACATTCTCGTGTTCCCGCGGAACTGTCCACATATGGAGCGCGCTTTACCGATAAAAATATGTCGGGAGAGCCCCGACCAAGTATACTTATACTCAAGTATTTCCTAAACTACTGAATCGATTTGAATGAAACAAAGCTAAGAGCTATCTCGACTAAACTGGCTTATAAACATAGAAAACCGCATCGGAATCGGTAAATCCGTTCGGGAGACAGAGACACGCGTTTAACTTACAACACCGCGCAATTGACACCGTCGTGTGAGTGTCCAATACGAATCCAAAATTAAACCAGATGACCCTACAGCGGCATTCGGTCTGCTGTCAAAATACTGCTAGAGCTCGTCTATGCTGAAATGACGCGCCCCACTATCGCATTAACGCACACAAGCAAATTTAAAATATAGAGGCAATACATATACAAATGCCGTTGTAATTGGTTATTCAGTTGCCGGTGAGACTCAAACGTAGGAGCACGCGTCGTTCGATTGAGCAGTCGACGCTACAACACAGATGAAGTGTCGTTATTAATATTTGCACTCACACATCGAAATCAACTAATTGAGTAGTGGGGCGCGTCATTTCAGCTTAGACAAGCTCTACGTTATTGGACACAAAGTCCAGTCGATTGCACGGTGTTTGTCAGTTCCGGTCCATCTCGTTCCGAATGCTTGTAGTCCGAGCCTAAGAGACCTCAGGCCTTACTTTATACACTGGCTATACATAAAGCCCGTCAATTAATTAAAATCACCTTTCAGATCGTGACAACTGTTGTGTATGCACCAAAACCACCGTACGCAGAGTAATGTATGCCTTAATAATAATACTGATGATGACCGGGATCACTATACCATTGGTGTATCTACTATCTGGATCACCTAAAAAAGACGAACTTAAAGGTGAGAGGTAGAAACATAGCTGATATTTTGAGTGTCACTGATTTAAAATACAAGAGTAAAATACTGATTTAAAAACAAGGTAATGGATACCACGTTTTACAAATGTACCTTTGCAGCTACAGCAGCACAAAGGGTATTTGTTACTATTAGTTCTCCCTTAGGGACCTAAGAACTCATCCTTGACTCCCGGAATTTAATAAATTAATAAATAAAATAAAAAATTGTGCTGCTGATGTCTATAGGCGGCGGTGACCACTTTCCATCAGTGGCCCGCTTGCCTGTTTGTCTGTCGTATACCATAAAAAAAAATTCAAATAGGATCACGGAATAGTTAAATTGACCTTGAGAGTTTCGAACTGCACGCGAGTAAAAACCTCTAGTTTCAAAACCAACCTTATTAACAGAGCCACCCTGGTGTGTACCGCGCGAAATGTGGGGAGCACAACAGACCGAACTACAGAGTAAGCCGGACTCCTTCAAGCTGGTTCAGATGGTGGTTATACAAAACTTTATCACGCCAGAGTGCTACACCCACGAAGACTGTTCGATCACGTTACGCAACATACAACAGCAATACATAGACACCGCCAGAGTGGATGTGCCGTGAGTTCATTTTACAAGCTTATATTTAACTTGCAATGTTTGTATGTAAAACCTATACCTAGCCATACTGGCCTCAAAGCCATCAGCAGCAGCTCATAACAGTCCACTACTGGACTTGAATGGCCTCTTCACAGCAGTGGAGGAATTTGTCATGATATCAAAAAGTGTAGCATGGTCACTGTGAGGACTACGTTTGTCACTGCGACAAACTGACTGACTGTGTGACTTAGGTCTTTTGCCGGTATTTCTTCTGGCTAGCCTATCCTTGAAACCGGACATTACAATAATATTTAGTATAAAATACGTCAAGCCGTCAAGTTCTAATTGGTAAAGCGTGTTTTTACCGACCTAAGCATTGTGGTTTGGCGGGAGAAATTGATAAGGGGTAAATTCATGGGTAAGCCTTTCTAATGCGCTTATTAGAAATAGAAATAGAAACATTTATTTACACATAATAACACCACAAACACATAACATAATGGCTCAAAAGGGTTGAATCACTGACCTCCAAAAAGGTATTTTTTGACTTAATCTTACGCTTTTTGCTTCTGAATTTAGCCAGGTGTAATAAACGCACAAGTTTGATTCAATAAGAGCTATATTCCAACGATTTTTAATGAAAATCGAAAAAAAATTGATTCACTGGTTATTGTTTAAGTTTAATTAGAATTATTCCAGCGCTAATCCCTTAAGTTTATCTTGCGAACATGGCACGTATCTCATCTACAGATTAATATGGAGAATTTAGATTAGGATAATCTGTTTTTTAAGATCGGTAGACCATTAGTTACCTATCTAACTAATGATAGCCGCCGATAAATACCTACGTCGATGATAAAATTAAATACAGTGCTTATTATTGTGTTGTTTTTTAAGATTAAGGGCAGATTGTTCAATCCTCAGATAAACAGTCTGTTAGCGTTTATTCGACGGATAGCAAGTTTTTGAAATTTTCAACTGTCCGTTAAGAGTTATTTGAAGAACGGTAATAAATCTATCTGCCTCTTTGAGCGCCAGACAACCTTTATTCGACAGATAGCTTCTTGATAGATCAGTTGGTTTGATATAGTTTTTTGCAGTTTTTGAAGGAAAGCCTTGATGACCTAGAAATCAAAGAAGAGGCCATAATATATGAATACTTAGATCCACATCAAAGATAAGAAAAAATTGACGACTAAACTGATAAGCAAATGAGTCGCGGCTGTTATGAAACTTGTTCTATTTTTTTCTTTTTTATTGAAGGTAATCACTACGTTTCAAATCACTAAAATATAAACCCACAATCAAACAATAAATTAAATAACTAAAAACAACAATTAATGAATAACCTTCCTCCTAATATTAGGTAACTCTATTCTGTGGAATAACCTTAAAAAGTACACTTGCTAACCACTGACAGCTTCGTTACTCTACCCTGCTCTAACAATTGTGTAAGCGATATTTTTGTTTCATCTCTCTGAAGTTCGTGTTGACTTGGTGTTGCCAGTATTGAAATATTCGGTGAGATACTTGTCCATGAGATAAATTAGTATTGAAAAACAGACATCTGATTAACAGACCGATAAACAGCCTAATAATTTTATTCGCTGAGTAGTAACAGACATTTTATCTGAGGATTAAACAATCGGCCCTAAGAAGACTAGTGGGGAATCACACTAGGTCGGGTTAAAAAGTTTTTTATTTTGTGGCAAGGTGGCTAGCGGGCCACCTGATGGAAAGTGGTCACTGCCGCCTATGGACATCAGCAACACCAAGGGAGTCACCAATGCGTTGCCCGCCTGTGAAGAGACCTCTAATATACCTCTTGAACGCTCCCATGTCATAGTCCAAAGATTAGATTAGATTATTTATTTATCAATGATATTAACATTATATTAAGCGCATGTCATAATATAGGCAAGTCACAAAGATATCGTCAAATAGAATTAAAATAATGTCATACAAACAATTTTTAAAATATACATATTCACAACAAAAGTAAATAGTAAAATGTCAATTGAATACAAATTAAATTAATAATGTCACAGTTTACACAGAATTGTAATACATTGTATAATTGTCAATAAATACTATGGGTATACGTAATTGTATACCTACCTACTAACTAAAAAATAAAAATAAATGTCAATTTCTCAATTAAATAAAATGTTCATATAAAAATAATTAATCAGTAGGTACCGATGTAGGTACAAAATTGTATCCAATAAAAAAAAATATATACCTAATGTCAAACCTTCATGTCAATATAATCGTTTATTGAATACAATGGGGTATCCAATAAGAGGTTTTTCAGAGGAAACACTGTGGCTGGGAGCTCATTGCACATCCGAATCGTACGAGCGTTTGGTTTCATGTTCCATGACCAGCCGCCTGCCAGCCTTCAACCCTCCTCGGAAATGCTGTTGGGACCAAGTTCGCAGTCTTCAAAACACAACAACAGAAAAAGCCTGGGCTTTAGTCAACCTTTATGATACCAATAGTCGAGGTCCTATTCTTACTTGATGGTCTGAGATTGGAATAGGTTACTAAAAAGGAAAAAATAAAACGTAGTAAAAAAAACTAAAAACTTGCTTCTATAGTGCACTTAAAAGAATAAAATGTTATCAAACTATTAATTCTATATCTTTGAGGACGGAATTATAATTAAGTAGGCGGAAGAGATAAGCAACGGTGTTTTTAGAGGTGGAGAACTTTAAATTTAAATTAAAACAAAAAAAAATGTGTGTAAAAGCCTGGGGCCCTTTTTTACACAATAGATAAGAGTGTTGCAGCGGTTTACTTGGACTTGATTTGACAAACGAAATGTCAAACGCAATGAAATATGTGCTTTATTGCGTGTTACGTAAAGTTTACCCGGGTGTCGAATGACATCATCAGACATGCCAAAATGTTTGTTGCAAAAAAATTTCACGATATCTCTTGAACCAGAGAAGATATATTCTTCTCTGGTTCAAGAGATATCGTGAAATTTTTTTCGCAGTCATTCATATGGTATCATAAGCTAATGGAAAAGTCTGATGACTGGTCCTCATTGCAGATACAATTTCTTCATCGGCGGCAATGGGCTAGTGTACGAGGGTCGAGGTTGGGGGAAAGTGGGCCTCGAAAGCGGCCGCTTCGACGAGTGCTCCATCAGTATAGGGTTCGTTGGTAAGTACCTACCTCTTTTCCCCCAATTTGTTGTCACGATAAAAATTCAGGAGATATGTACCGACTGTATCCTATATTTATGCAATAGTGTTCATTCATTCATTCAGGAGAACCTACGGCATCCCGCAGAGACACACATTCATGCATGGCCAAGTTTGGAAATTTCCAAAAATGCAAAAGGCCAACTCTATTGGGCAATTGCGTACTTAACCCATTCGCTGCAGCCGCCTCGGCATTTGGGTCGTAATTAGCGTTATGCGAGTGCGCACGACTCGTTTGGCCGGTCCATACAAACATAATTTAATTATCAGACATTTGAATTTATATTGATACATACATTTTTGTATGAGTACCTACTTATATGTATATATGTACTGTAACTCTTGACTATCCCTAACTGAAAACACATTTTGACATATCGAATATGATAGTATTTACTTTTGAGAAATAAATGAAATCTAAATCATAGGCGGACTCGATCGGCTATGGCGCACGCACACGCGTCGCGCCAGCGCGGACTTAGCTGGCCGGGCGTCTGTACACGCGTATGGTATATACAGCTGTGTGTACGACTCATCTGGCGGCGTTTGCTAGTAGCGCCTGTCTCTTTGATATTTGGGTTCGCAGCAAAAGTGTTAAAATCCTTCGATTCGAGAAATCAGTCGCGTGTGAGTCCCTTATAGTATATTAATATATATTTATTCCATCTTATGAAGTTCCCCCCTATCCTAGCGTATCACCAATCTCGACCCTCTGAAAACCAACAAACCCTTGCCCAAACAGGCGACTACGACAGAATAGAGGTGCAACAAATACAGCTGGACCGAGCAAAGTTGATCATCGAGACCGGCGTTGGTGATCACTACATCGACCCTGAGCACGTGATCGTCGGAGCGAGAGACATCACGGAGACCACTAGCCCTGGCCATGCCCTGTACGTCGCGATCAAGGCCTTCGAACGCTACGATCACGAGCATCGGAACCAGAACAACACTTGCAACGACATACACGGCATCTGGGAACCGCCTCCAAATAACAACGGTAAGCTAGACATAATTATAAAGCACTTCTTCTACTTTACCCCTTTTTTTCTTGCTTATAAACCTTCCTCTTGAATCACTCTATCTATGTTCAACCGCAATAAAATCCGTAGCATTCATTAAGAAATCTAAGCGTACACAAATACACGGAAAGCGACTTTGTACAGTTAATGAGCTTATTACATTTGACTAAATTCAGTAGCCTAAATTCAGGAACAAAAAGCGTGGGAGCAAATCATAAAGGAATGTATGGTCTAAAATAAGGTCCATTTTTGCATCACGCTTTTTGAAACCAACCTTAATACATTTCACTTTGATTTACTTTCACGCTTTTCACTTCTGAACCTTCATAATTACACAGATTAAAATTGCATGTACAAAACTGAACTCTATCTATAAAAACAAAGTGGCCAGTGTCACCCGACGTGGGACAATCATGGAAAACTGCAAATAAAACTGAACCTTATTCACAGACACAAAGTGGCTAGTAACGCGTGAAGAGTGGGAATCGCAGGAGATCGAGCTAGCGAGCAAGCCGGATCCCTTCCAGCCGGTTCAGATGGTGGTGATACAACACTCTGTGACACGCGATTGCTTCGACCAGTACGACTGTTCAGTGCTCTTGCGCGGCATACAACATAATTTTGTATCGACCAACAGAACGGATGTGCCGTAAGTTAATATTTTTAACCACCAACGAGGTTTTTGTAAGTTTGACGTGTATACCTGTGTGTCTGTCTGTAGCGTCGTAGCTCCCATACGGATGGACCGATTTGGATGCGGTTTGCTCTATTCGAAACCCAGTTTAATTGAGATGGTTCTTAGCTTTGTTTCATTAAAATCGGTTGTGTGGTTTAGAAAATATTTGAGTTTAAGTAAACTAACTAAGACTTTCTGTCGGTTAGGTTATTTCAAATTTTACCAATATTCAACCTATTGTAGATACAACTTCTTCATCGACATCAATGGGTTGGTGTACGAGGGTCGAGGGTGGGGGAAGGTGGGGCGCGGCAGCGGCCGCTTCGACGAGTGCTGTATCAGCATAGGCTTCATTGGTGAGTACATCTTTCCATAACATTATTCAGTCATTTCTAAATGCTTGCAAATCGCTGGTTATTTACTGCGTTTACCTGTCCATTTTTTACGTTTTTCACATAGCCACGGTGTAAGTAAGTTAATTAATAGAATTTTACACCATCGGATTTATATCTATTTTACTTTGATGTGTTGGGACATCTTTAACTATAATTTATTCGCATAAATAATTTATGAAACTTATTACGCGAAGTGTCTCAAATTGAATTAAAAATTAAAGAAGTGAATTAAAAAGGGCATACGTTTGGTGCATGCCATCTACCAGCTAGCTTTCTCTGCTGGTTTCTACTTCATATCATCAACAAACAAGCTCTCACGACAAGGAAAACATCGTGATGAAATCTGCGCATTCAGGCCAACGAATTTGGAACCATATTTTAATCTGGTCAGGCTCCCCTGTTAACAGCTGTTAACAGGGTCGCCGAATGTCAGGTGGCAGTCGTTCCACTGTAACTACCTGATCAGTAAAATCCGGGATCACGGTCAAGGCGGACCCCGGGCCCTCGCGCGCGACACCCTAACCGAGATATTGACCAAGATGATTATTTTTATCAACAAACACCCCTGACATTACCAGGCGACTACGACAAGATCAAGGTGCAACAAATACAGCTGGACCGAGCAAAGTTGATCATCGAGACCGGCGTTGGTGATCACTACATCGACCCTGAGCACGTGATCGTCGGAGCGAGAGACATCACGGAGACCACTAGCCCTGGCCATGCCCTGTACGTCGCGATCAAGGCCTTCGAACGCTACGATCACGAGCATCGGAACCAGAACAACACTTGCAACGACATACACGGCATCTGGGAACCGCCTCCAAATAACAACGGTAAGCTAGACATAATTATAAAGCACTTCTTCTACTTTACCCCTTTTTTTCTTGCTTATAAACCTTCCTCTTGAATCACTCTATCTATGTTCAACCGCAATAAAATCCGTAGCATTCATTAAGAAATCTAAGCGTACACAAATACACGGAAAGCGACTTTGTACAGTTAATGAGCTTATTACATTTGACTAAATTCAGTAGCCTAAATTCAGAAACAAAAAGCGTGGGAGCAAATCATAAAGGAATGTATGGTCTAAAATAAGATCCATTTTTGCATCACGCTTTTTGAAACCAACCTTAATACAGTTCACTTTGATTTACTTTCACGCTTTTCACTTCTGAACCTTCATTATTACACAGATTAAAATTGCATGTACAAAACTGAACTCTATCTATAAAAACAAAGTGGCCAGTGTCACCCGACGTGTGACAATCATGGAAAACTGCAAATAAAACTGAACCTTATTCACAGACACAAAGTGGCTAGTAACGCGTGAAGAGTGGGAATCGCAGGAGATCGAGCTAGCGAGCAAGCCGGATCCCTTCCAGCCGGTTCAGATGGTGGTGATACAACACTCTGTGACACGCGATTGCTTCGACCAGTACGACTGTTCAGAGCTCTTGCGCGGCATACAATATTATTATGTAACGACCAACAGGACGGATGTGCCGTAAGTTAATATTTTTAACCACCGACGAGGTTTTTCTAAGTTTCACGTGTGTATCTGTGTGTCTGTCTGTGGCGTCGTAGCTCCCGAACGGATGGACCGATTTGGATGCGGTTTTCTCTATTCGAAACCCAGTTTAATCGAGATGGTTCTTAGCTTTGTTTCATTAAAATCGGTTATGTGGTTTAGAAAATATTTGAGTTTAAGTAAACTAACTAAGACTTTCTGTCTTTTAGGTTATTTCAAATTTTCAACCTATTGTAGATACAACTTCTTGATCGACATCAATGGGTTAGTATACGAGGGTCGAGGGTGGGGGAAGGTGGGGAGCAACAGCGGCCGCTTCGACGAGTGCTGTATCAGCATAGGCTTCATTGGTAAGTACCACTTTCCATAAAATTATTGAGCCATTTCTAAATGCTTGCAAATCGCTGGTTATTTACTGCGCTTACCTGTCCATTTTTATGTTTTTCACATAGCCATGGTAAGTGAGAAGAAATTAATAGAATTTTACGCCATCGGATTTATATCTATTTTACTTTGATGTGTTGGGACATCTTTAAATATAATTTATTCGCATATATAATTTATGAAACTTATTACGCGAAGTGTCCTAAATTGAATTAAAAATTAAAGAAGTTAATTAAAAAGAGCATACGTTTGGTGCATGTCGTCCCCAGTTAGCTTTCTCTGCTGGTTTCTACTTCATATCATCAACAAATAAGCTCTCACGGTGAAGGAAAACATCGTGATGAAATCTGCGCATTCAGGCCAACGAATTTGGAACCATGTTCCAATCTGGTCAGGCTCCCCTGTTAACAGGGTCGCCGAATGTCAGATGGCAGTCGTTCCACTGTAACTACCTGATCAGTAAAATCCGGGATCACGGTCAAGGCGGAGATATTGACGCCAAGATGATTACAATTATTTCTATCAACAAACACCTCTGACATTACCAGGCGACTACGACAAGATCAAGGTGCAACAAATACAGCTGGACCGAGCAAAGTTGATCATCGAGACTGGCATCCGCGATCACTACATCGATCCTGAGCACGTGATCGTCGGAGCGAAAGACATTACAGCGACCACTAGCCCTGGCCAGTCCCTGTATGATGCGATCAGGGCATTTGATCGCTACGACCACGAGAACCGACACCAGAACAGCACGTGCTATGATATACACGACGTCGACCTGCCGGATGGTAAGAAGACCTCTACCTACATATATTTTGAATTTAAAATCTAACCTACATATAGACATAAAATTAAACCAAAATTCTAGAATTAAAACTGGAGGTGCGTAAACAACCACGAGACAGTTTATAACTAATCTAGTTATTTTCGAACAATTGTTACATAACAATTTGTTTTGTTTTTTGGTTCTAATAAAATCTATAAATCCATAAAGTTTCTGTATCGTTCAAGTAAAAATCTGGACGGCAGGCAGGTACCATAAAAATGTTGGTCGAACTTCAAACTTATTTTGTATGCATGCAAACTGTACGAAAAATTTCGAAAGGCAAGCTTCTTCCTTCCTTGACCCAGTGTTTCCAAAGCCAGAGGCAAATTTGCTCTATTTTCGTGTCATGTCGTGTCTACTGTAATAAATTATGCGAGTTCTCACTCAAACACTGTAATTTTAACATCGGGACTTTCGTAGAAACACTGTAATTTTTTAAACTTGAATTTTTTGTATGGCAACCCTGTAATTTTCAAGCTAAGCTGCTGTATTTTACTTTTTCGCAGGTGTCCCGGACTGGTTCGTGACGAGGGAGGAATGGGGTTCGCACCCCTACCGGGCGAACCGCACAGATCCCAAGTACAGGCCAGCCAAGCTGGTGGTGATCAACAACTCCATTACGACAGTCTGTTACAGATTCGAGACATGCGTTGCCGAACTGAGGCAGCTCCAGTACTGGATAATGCAAAACACCGGCTCGGATGTCCCGTGAGTGACTTTTTCTTATATTTTAAGCTACTCAGCGACAAACAGTCCATCTGATGGAAAGTGGTAACTGTCGCCCATAACATCTAGAATTCATACATTTAGGTTGCAGATAACAAAAAATGCAGAACCGCATGTGCGTTGTCACTGTGTGGACTAAGATGAAATGCCTCATGCGTGTAATTGCGCTGCCTTGACTTTTGTGACTATTGCTAATTGGTCGACCGCAGGCGCACAAGGGCACATTTTTAGGGCTTTTTTGTTATAGGGCAGACACGCAAAAGGACCACCTGATGGAAAATGGTCACCACCGCCTATGGACAACATGGAACACCAGTCAATGCATTGCTCACCTCTAAAAGAGACCAAAACCGAAAGAGTCCAATTCTCACAATGACAAGTTTTCAGAATGTCACTGCCCATAAGTCCAGTCAAAATATTGCCCATTCAATAACCTCTGCGCAGATAACATTACTCCCGGATGACAAAGGAAATAAATTTGACAGACAGCCAACAAAAATAACTCGTAATATAAACAATGACAAGCACGCCATAGCCTTAAAGCAATCTTATCTAGCTTGTTGGCGTAGGCACGCGTGGACGGCTTTCACAACAAGGGCCCTATTTTTGAAACCGCTCGCGTGCGCTAGCTATCTCTTTTACACTCGTGGTAAGGCGAGCGCTCGCGGAAATAGGGCGCAATATAACTGCTTCGTTATTTTTATGGGGCCGAACAGTATCCTGCCGGTTATAGCTTGTAGGTATAATTCACCTATAGGCAGGCATTTGTAAAGGTTCTCATATACGTAAATTGACGACCTGAATGGTTCAATGGCCGGTCTGCCACGCGAGAGGTCCCGGCTTCGACCCCGGCCGGACAGAAATTGTTTTGTTTATTTGAGTTTTATTAGACCTCTTGTTTAATTTCAGGTATAACTTCGCGATAGGCAACGACGGGCGAGTCTACGAGATGCGCGGATGGGGGTATCGGTCGGGCGCCGTGAACCGCGCAGTGCACCATTGCGAGATCAACATAGGATTCATTGGTAAGATCCCCTTTTAGTGGTAGAGGCCACGCAGGTAGGCTGGTGCGTGCGGCTGTGAGCGACGGCGGGCTGGCTGAAGCGCTGATTACATTTGACTAAATTCAGGACTACAAATCATGAGAGCAAATCAAAGTGGAATGTAATGCTCATAGAATAAATTCCCTTTTTGTATCACTTAAATTGTTACGCGTCGCTCCGCTCTTCAAAAAGGCGTGATACAAAAATGGACCTTCTTTTGCGAGCAATACATTCCACTTTAATATTCTGACATGATACGCCTTGGCGGTTACATGAGTGGCGTGTACCGGTGCCCGGTGTCTCGCCGGAGTAAGCCCTTGTACGCGCTGATCGGTCTGCATGCGCCGCCCCATACCAGCAAGGCTATCAAGTCCGGGACACAGCTCGCACTGCGAGAGGGTTTGTTTTCTTCTCTGAATACTAAGATGAAAGAGACAGCAGTATCTTTGTCACGACTTTTGGCGTTGTGCTCTCGTGCACGAGGGCCCGGGGTCCGCCTTGACCATGATCCTATCTGCCTACATGAGCCTTCTGACCTCCGTGACCCTGTTAACACGGGATCAAATCACACATTCTGACATCTTAATGTGCAGGTTTCCTCGCGATGTTTTCCCTCGCCGTAAGAGCATCGGTTAGTGTTTCACTAAGAGTAACTGTCACAGTTTGGATAATATTTCCATAATATTAAGTAGACTCAAACGGAAGTATCTTTCAGGTGGGTAATTTATATTACACTTTCAGGCGAGTACGTAACAGGATCACTCCACGAGGCTCATTTAACACGCGAGCAAGTCAATCGAACGATGATGCTTCTTGACGAAGGTCTGCGCCTTGGATACTTGGACGAGAACTTCGTAGTACTGGGAGCCAGAGACTTAATGAGCACATCGAGTCCTGCTGAGGACCTGTACAACGAGATACAAACATGGGACAGGTATGACCACGAGTGTTCTCTGTGTGAGAGAGATTGCGATGGTATCCATGGCGTGGTAGCTTCGGACGATGGAGAGAAGAGGCGTAGTTGATATTTGTGTATACGAATGACTGTTATATATTAATAAAGTTGCCTGCGGGTGTGTTCACTGGTCATTATAATCTAAGCGCCTTCAAGGCCAGAGTGAAAAGGTTGTTCCTAGACAGGCATGCTCCATCATTGGCCGCATCATCACTTACCACCAGGTGAGGCGGTCAAATGCCTGGCTAGTCCAATTATAAAAATAAAAGTTCGCCTTTCAATTCAATACAGTGCCACAGACTAATCTAACACCGTGGGCAAAGCTGGAACTAAGTACTAACAAACAAGTCAGAACCACTGACTAACCGAAGGGACTTCGGCTCCCTGTGTGTTCCATTGCTGTAAAATGGGGAGTGTTCTGAGTAACTTTTTGATCTGAGTTCGAATGAACTCGCTCGTAAGATTCGGATGTGAAATGAGCTCCCAGCCACAGTGTTTCCTTTAGACTATGACATGGGATCGTTCAAGAGGTATATTAGAGATCTCTTCAGAGGAAACGCTGGTGTAGCTGATGTCTATAGGCGGCGGTGGCCACTTTCCATCAGGTGGCCCGCTAGCTTGTTTGTCTGCCGTATAATATAAAAAAAGTGTCACCATTTTGAAATGTCAGATAAATTGGTATTTGACTATTGACTTCCAGTCAAATCTTCGAGTCTTAAGAGCTGTCAATGCTTGCTTGTTGCGGCCCTCTATTAAAATACTGCTGTTATTAAATTTTAGTTATAAATTTTTATTATAAAACACGCAATATGCTATCAATTTTTTTTTCTCAATTAATCGATAGACACCATATATCGATTGCTAATTTGTGTGCCTATAATAATTAACATATTTTCAACAATGTTATATTATACCTGTGTTTACAAATAAAGACATTATGAATCGATACTTTTTGCCATTTCCTGTATTCATAAAACCGACAGTTCTCAAGTGATTATAGGCGAAATTTTATTACATTCCGACTGATTGAAGAGTCATCATGAGCCAAAGAGTACCTGTGAAAGTTTCCCTTATTGTTTTTGTCATTTAGATTTAAGTTTTTTATTGTAAAACCTAAAGTAATATTTTTAATCAAACTAAGTCACATAACCCATGCATTGATCATAGCAAAATTATTGTCCAAAGTCCATTTCATGAAATTTATTTTGGCTAATTCAAAACGGTACTTTAGGTTATTAGGATAAAAGTGTAAATGTAAGTTTTTAGATCGTGTACCTTTTACTTTGTTAAATGTTTTTATATAATAAACGGATATGACATAGTTAATCTGCGGTTTTAATCAGCGGCCATTCACTGTCTAATAGTTATCCTTTGTTATCGTAATGAAACAAATACTGAACTGATAGTGCCAAAATTAAACTGGTGAAGACTGTTATTTACTATCACCAGTGAATTCTGGCAATGCGTCATAATAAGTAAAAACATATTTTACTTTGTTTACTTCGATATAATAAATACATACCAAGATTTTCCTTAATACCGTACTTTGTACCGCTAGCACATGTGTGTCCGCGACAAAGCTCGCGCCGCGAGAAAGCGTTTGTTTCCTTCTCTTAATACTAAGATGAAAGGGATGCCAACTAATTTTGGCATAAGTTTAAAAAAAATAATGAAAGATACACCGTGACGGGGTGCCAATCGACTCCCGAGACTGTTCAACAAGTCTCCAGGACCCCAGCGGAAGACCTTAGCCAACCTCGCAGAACCAACAGTATTAGAAGGCACACCTAACAAGTCGCGAAAGAATTGCAGGGCTTAAGATTAAAACTAAGAACTGTTAAGTTGTTTTTTCATAATAAACCGGATATGACAGTAAATCTATTATAATCTGGTCTAACTAGTCGCAAAATATTTGCGGGGCTTAAGATTAAAACTAAGAAATGTTATTGTTTTTTCATTAAAAAGCGGATATGAAAGTTAATCTGACGTTTCAATCTGGTTTCAACTGACGTAAACCTGTATTTATTATCACGAATTACTGGTTTAAATGTGGTACACGTCAAGCGCGATGATAATATTGGAAAAACCCTCCAGCAGACAAAATTGTTTTTTTCCGGTGAAATTTTGTTTATCTAAAATACTTTTTCGCCCACTTTAATACGGATATTCAAATTATTAAAACATGGGACCTGTCCATTCGGAGAAAGGTATTTATTTCATAATGGCACTGGGAGTAGATTTTTTAATTTAGCTGTCTTTTATCATTCGTATCATCGCATATCGTATGCGAAACACGTGAATTTAATTTCGAATGATTACGTTTTCCATCAGAGTGAAATAAAATCGATTGTGTTCAGTTCAGAAATGTTGTGAATCGGTATAAAATAAAAAGCCGTTAATGGACCGCACACAATGCAACGCGTAACGGAATGTCAAATGTTTTATTTGTGGTTGTAATTGTGGCGTTTCAAAAGGTCCACTTACCACTCGAATTTCAATTATACCGATAGAATTCGAGTGGTAAGGAGTATTCATTAAAATAAATCATCGATATGAATTTGAAAAATAGGGGAAATGAGGATTTGAGAATTTGAGGATTTTCGTATACGTATGAAATTCAAAAAGCCGAGCCGCTGTGTACTGTAATTCACGCGGGTGTAATCACTCATCACCACAGCGCAAACTATCTATGACGTACTGTGGTGTTCTGTTTAGATAAAATGAGAACGCAACCATTATTTAGTTTATAACGTTGGCAACGCTCGCTGTCATGTTGGCAGCACGTTACTAGTGTTCTTAGATTCTTTTGTGGTCCTCCATTTTGTTATTTCTTTTGTTCGAACCTCAGTTTTACAATATTTTTGGCAGCATTTTTTGTAAACCGATATTTTAATTAATATAACCACGAGAAATCTTCATGTTCCGATAAAAAACGGCTGTAGAGGGGATTTAGTGGGTGGGGTCCATTTTCGGGCAATCCCACACGTTATTCCCCCGGATGACGTGGTATCTTTCGAAGACTTCCAATCTTTAGAAAAAAAGAAATAGGGTTTATAACTCACCGATCAGGACGTGCTGGTCCCGGGTGTCCGGGTGTATCCAGGACGCGGTGCAGTTTATCCGGAGCGGGCATCCGTTGAACACCTGCAGAGAGAGACGGTAGGTGTTGTAACTTTTTGGTTTTCGTAGCTTATGGAGGGTAGTTTACTAAACTGTCCCAGATCATATCCCAGTCACAGATATTTTATTAGCATATGGGCTTTGTAAAAAGACTATTCGAAAATCGCAGCATTTTCTTTTTCTCTACAAAAAAGGAAAGGCATGATTGCAAAAACTGCGACTAAGAGACTAGGCAGTACGGTTGCAGACTTTTAGAATGCTTAAATTGTGCAAATGGAAAAGTGTGAAATCAAAAATGTGTTTCATGTAATTATAATTTTCAGTACCAAATTATTTTTTAACATTGACACGATAATGTCGTGAAGCGATACTGGTTTAAGTCCAGAGTTTGCTAAATCAGACGCTGTAATTGTTTGATTTATTGTGACACACATGGTGTGAAAAGTAGAGTTTACACCTCTGGAATAAAACTAAGACCCTTCCTCGACATTTCCTCTACTCAACTCGACCTCACTCGAGGAAATCGGTATATTTAGTCGTTGAAAATAGCCGCCACTCGAGGATTTGACTCGGGGAAAGAATTGTAAAACTCGAGGTAGCTTGCGACGTACCTTAAGGATTCCTCGAGTTACGAAAGTGACGCAATATTAGTTATGTATATATTAGTCTCAAATCGAACAACAGCAGTGCACTTCGGTGCATGACACATATCAAGATTATTACATATCACATAGTGATTATCTTCTTTCTGTACCTATTGATATAAATAATAAACCGTCTGAGATACAAACAAACTATGAGCTAATTGTAAAGTGCAGTTTTTGCATTTGTTTGATAAACATGTTCTAAGGATTATAAAATTACCAATTCCCTCGAATGAGGAAATGTAGAATATGGATTAACATCGCCACAAATTATTAAGCGAGTGTTTTGAGTGAACGAAGAATGAATGTATTCTATTATTACACTTCGACTCGACCTCAGTGGAGGAATTCTTGACTATGCTACCAGATACCAACTTAGTATATCATTTTCATTTAGAGGAACTCCTTAAGATGTTTTCCAATGAGGTTGAGTCGAGGAAGGTTTGTGGACGCAACTAAGAATATGGGTCTTAGTTTTTTTTTTAATATTATACAAGACAGGCATTTGACCGCCATCTCACCTGTTGGTAAGTGACGATGCGGCCGAAGATGGAGCATGCCCGTCTTGGAACAGCCTATTCACTCCAGCCTTGAAGGCATCCAGATTATATTGATCAGGAAACACACTCGCAGGCAACGCGTTCCACTCCTTACCCGTAGTTCCTTAGTCTTGGGCGGCTTGAACTCCTCATACTCTACATAACTCCCTCATTTCGCTCTGAAGATTTTAGCTCTTTCGCTACGGTCGTGAGTGAACTCTGGATCGCTACGCTCAGGATCCAATACACCTTCCATAACGAATCTACTTTTACATAAGTGCAACCCACAGTGGGCTAACAGAATACCAGCGCTGTGAGTCGCTTCTTGCGCCTCACAGCACATGCTAAATGGGTACCATTTATGCTGGTCGCCGCAGCACCGACAGTGGCATGGGAGGCTACGAATTGTTATAAATGTTTCCTTTGGCTCTGACTCTGTGTAAATTGTGTCGTGATGTGCTGTGTATAAAAAATGTATTTTCTTTCTCTCTATCGTTCTCCCACTGACCTTGGAGAAGCAGGCGCCCATGTGCACCTTGGGCGTGGGCGGCAGGCCGTTGGGCGCGGGCCGCGGCGGCGAGTGCGCGCGCCGCCCGCGCCCGCGCCGCGGCGGCACCGGCGGCGTCGACGCACCTGGAGGGGGGTTGGAGTGTTACACTTGGCGTGAAGTAAGTGAAGACAGTTGGGCATCAGGTCGTAGGGCTCAACTACCGACGCCAACACCAACGGCCGCCTTATCTATTTCTGTCACCAAGCAATAACGCTTGCATATTTGATGTTAATGACCGAACCCGTTGAATGCTGTTTAAACACTAACGGTCTTATTCATCAAAATACCTTATGGTACTTTAAGAGAGGTAGGGCATAGCGGGGTATCCCGTTCGAATTGGAGCCGCCGGACTGGGGAAGTATCTCCACCTTACAGAATACCGCAGCTAAACAATACTCTTTTAAATAGTACTGTGTTTCTGCCGGTGAGTAAGGTCTCCAGTGCTCTATGGATAGGGGATTTGGGGAACCGTGGCTTTGTTAGTGGAGGGGCATTTGCCATTTTGCTGCCAGAGCAACGTGTTATAGAGGGTGGGCAACGCTTTGGCGATACTCTAAGTGTTGCTAATGTCTACAGGTAGTGGTGACCACTTTCCATTAGGTGGCCCGCTTGCCTGTTTGCTTACCGAAAGACATAAAAAAAGATAGATAACTTGTAGGGAGTCAAGAAAGTGCGCGATTTGGAAAGAGCCTCCGAGAAGTATCTCTCCCGTGATTCGCTCCGTATACCGAGAGGAAAAGTGGAGGGAGTAGAGTTGATGGAGTGTTTATTTTGAGTGTTTAGGGGGTTAGGCGGGGATGAATAGGAAAATGTGCTTATAAAAGTGCTTGGGGTCTATTATAGTTTTTAAGTTGAAAACTAAGTCCAACCGATAACGGCGACCATTGGTCATCAGGCGGTAGTCGAATGTATTGCAACGTAGGTAAATCACTTAGTCTATTACTTTTTAGAATAAATTTAGTGTTTAAACAGCATTCAACGGATTCGGTCATTATCATCAAACCCCCCCAGGAATTTAACAATGCAAGCGTTATTGCTTGGCAGCAGAAATAGATAAGGCGGTGGTGCCCAGCCTTTTTTGTATACCACTAAGGTGGCAAACAACGTACAGCCTGCCGGATGATGGAGCATGATGGTGGATGATTAGTTGGTGTTGGTAGTCGGTAATGACCGAGCCCTACCACCTGATGGTCATCTGTCAACCTTATCGTTTGCGTTTAGTTTTCAACTTGAAAACTAAAATAATAGACCATAGCACTTTTCATAAGTACACGGGCCTATTCACGCGCTGTGACATCTGGAATTCGTCCATCATCATCAGATATGTTGTTATTAGTGCACTCTGCAATGGAGATTTCAGTCTCATTTTTAGTAGAGATTCGTAGCGAGAGATAATATGGAATTAGCGATGTCGCAGCGCGAGAGTAAAAGGCCTCCAGGGCGGCGATTCTAGTCTAGCACTGTGCCCTCTCAAATTCTATTTTACTCTAGCTAAAAAGCTGTATTAAGACTTCACTGCAATTGTTTTTGACAATATACGACTAACGAAGATAACAGAGAAAATATTTTTTGGCTGCAATTGACATTTCAATGTCATTATAATGGAGATTTATTGCTAGAAAAAATGTCCATGTGAAAAAAAAATTATTCGAGATATCACAACGCGAGAATTAGGCCTCAGAACCGCAGGTTATTTGTCACTGCGAGTGAGGACAAAATCGTTGACAGTAGGTAGCCAAGCTCAGAAAGAGAATAAACTACTATAGTCCATTCGCGTTAAGAAAATAGTAAAGGTTTTTTCACAGTGGAATAAAATTTAAACAACTTATATTTTAAAAACGATGAAATTAACGACGAGAGATAAAAATCAACTTGTCACTGTGAACTTAGCTTTCTAATTTATTGGGACCCGATTGGTCAAGGGGTGGGGCTAGGCCGGCGGACCACTTTGACCCACTTTTTTCTTATCACGAATGGACCATAAGAGATTAGAATAGAGATATAGAAAGTGAACAACTCACCCTTATTCTCCACTTTGGCCTTATCCCTCTGACTGTCGGAGAGACTCCGCTGCCGCTGGCTGACTTTTTCCTCCTCCTCCTTCCCCTCCTTGCCGTTGTCGTCCACCATTTTGAATATCTCGTCCACCGACGAAGTCTTTCTCTTCTCCAACTCACACTGACAGAACTGACTCAAGTCTATGCCTGGTGTCACCGTGTCAGAGTTGTGTCTGTTATGCCTTTTCCTGTGTTCGTAACTCTTGTCCTCCATGTTCATACTGACCTCGACCTCTCTGCATATATCTTCGTCCGTTCCATTCTCCAGCTTGTCCTCTGAGAACCTCAGCCTGTTTGCTATCTGCAAAGCTCTGAAGTTTGATACAGATATCTTCTGCTTCTTGCACAGTTCGCAGTAAACTATGCCAGAGTCCACGTTCTGGTTGGCGCAGTTCCTATAATAGCTCAGGATGTCTCCGTTGGAGTTGCAGGCGTCGCATGAGCACTTCGACGCGACTGACCTCTGTAGATCGCTCAGTGTATTATTGTCTTTTAGCTCTGGCTTCGGACATAGACCACATTCGCAGTTAGCGTTCCTTCCTTGTGGGGTATCGACTAGTACGTCGCTCTCAGGCTGGTCTACAAACATGATATCTGTCTCCCCCATCTTCCGACAAAGCGGATCGTCTATAGACACACGAGAAGCGCCTAAAGGCGTATGGTAGTTCGACGCGTTCGTGTATATGTTCGTCGTAGAGTTGTTCAGGAAATTCTGCTTCAGTTGTATGCACTGTGAGAGGTGCTGGTCGTGCAATGAGGTGGTGGTGTTGCCCGCTTGAGTTATCGACATGTTCTCCGCGGTGAGAGGCAGTGTTGCCCTGCAACGCGGTTGGAAAGTTACCATTTTGGTAGGTTTCGGGTGGTTAGTGAAGCTTGGGCCGGCTGTGCTGTTAGGTCGGATGCTAGGCTCAGTGCTGTGTTAGACACAAAATGAGGTATTTTAGGGGTAAAAAAATTAAGTAAACAGTTTAAAAAAATACAAGCCTTAATTTATTTATTTATTCGTGTTATTACGTCGTTTTAATAACAAGTGGTGCTCTGGTGTTGTAAAAAAATCCATGTCCCAAAAAAAAACATTTAAAAGTAGGTCATATCGTTTAACGTGATGGTTTACTTTGCTTTATTGATTAAAGCTATAACTTAAGGCGATTATAATTCTTACCAAGCGAATCTATAAGCGCAAGAAGCTTCCCTTTAATATTAAAAAATGCATTCTACATGCTTCTAATATATTTTTCTATAGCTAAAGCCTATGCTGGATAATCTATTTCTTTTTACCTAATTTGAATCGCTATTTGAACCGCTTCACGTAATTCTTAAAGCATGAATCTCGTCAAATATATTATATGAGTTCGAATACGGTTTCTTTAATGGATACGGTAGTACACGAGTCAGGTTTAGACTTCAAACTGGCTGTCTTTCAAAGTCGGTTCGAGTACATAGTAATACACCATCTCAGCGTTTCAATCGGTCACTATAATGTTAGTTACATTATTGTGACCGATTTGTCTACTATACCGACAAGTTACTCTTTATTCTTGAATTTATCTCCGAGTTAGACCTATACTTAGCCCCACTACTTACGTAGTAGCTTGGTGCATATAGAAGTCTTATTTTTCGAATGTCGCCCTTCACAGAATGACAAAACAATTCTATATAAAAAATCAGCGTTAAATCCTGGTTGTGCTCTCGCGCACGAGGGCTCGGGGTCCGCCTTGAACATGATCCAGTATTTGGCAGGACAGATAACTACAGTGGAGCGACTGCCATCTGATCTCCATGACCCCGCTATCAGGGGAACCTGACCAGATTGGATGATGGTTACACATTCAGTCGCCTGAATGTGCAGGTGTCATCACGATATTTTCCCTGACCGTAAAAGCATCGGTTTGTATTCAACTAATGTACATAAAGGCTCTGAGGAATGCTTTTAGTAAATATGAATAAGTTTTGATACGAAGAATTGGTTTATTTTTAATAAATGATTGTCAGGTATTGGATTGCCTTCATAATTTATGTTATGCCCGATTTGGTAAGTGTTTACCGAAGTTGACAAGTACAGTGTGCAACTACACCGGTCTAAGCCGATCGGACAGTAGCGATTCCGTACAGCATACTGTACTTGTACTCGCCACTGTCCTTGACTAATGGAAATCAGTCAGGGCACACATACGCTGCGGCCGACGCAACCATTGGGTCAAAATCGGCGCTACGCGTGTGCGCACGACTCAAATGGCCGATCCATTTCATACGCGCGCTACGATATTCAGCACTGCTGTAGCATCCCTAATATTTGAGTTAGATGCAGTATAACATAGCAGTTAGCCGATGCGGTAACAAGTTCGTCCCATCGAAGATGACGAGTTTAGCGAATTGCCTACACCCGTACTTATCGAACGAGGTTCGAACTTTAAACAAATACACAAATCTTGGAGATTGACAAGATTAAAAGAGGCGATTTTTATTATACTTAATAACAAGCATTATCCATTATCTGGAAGATTATTGAATATTGCATTTCATTGCGATAAAGTTAACAGCGTAAATACCGATATAAGTACAGTCTCAGACACGATAACGTATTTGCGATTCGGTATTTTTATGACCCGTGGCTGTGACCGACTGAGTAGAATAGCACCAACCCCTTACACTCGCGGGAGTCGTACAAGGCGACTAATGTTTTCGAGGCAAAAGATCTAGAGTCTCAGTAGGCTGGAAAACGGACAGCAGCGTTTTCCATTGTTATATTTATAACACTGCGATCTCCAACCCGCCCGCCAAGCTTGGAGATTATGGCAACCTCCCCTTTCGTGGAAGAGGCCCTAAGTCCTGCAGTGGACCTGATGGAATGTGATCACCGCTGCCTATGGATATCAGCAACACCAGGGGAGTTACCAATGTGTTGCCCGCCTCTGAGGAGACCTCTAATATACCTCTTAAACAATCCCACATCATCGTGACATGGAATCGATGCGTGATCAGAGCGTGACATCGTCATGCCCTGACGTGATGATGATTTTGATGACGTAGATATTACAGTTACCGTTTCCCATCAGGTGGGTTGCTAGTAAACATTAACACACATAACTATTTTATTCTACTGAAGACGTTATTTGTTACAACATTGGCGTACGTGTATAAATTATCAAGTAGATTAAATAACGGCGCAGCGAGCCTTAGATTATGTTTGAAATTGATAAATTTCTATTGCAATCAATAATTTAATGATTTACATAAATATGACACACGGCCTTGGCTTTGAAAAGATAAAAATACAAGTGACATACTGACTTAAAGAACTTTGTACACTGATTGCGTCAAGTTATGCAATAGCGATTTAGTAACATAGCAAACGTTATAAATATAGTATCAGCAATGTTGGTAGCTTTATTTTTTACTCATTTATTATTTTCACAATATTTATAACTTACACTACTACAATTACGTAAAAACCAAAGAGGTTTGTGCCCTTGTGTAATAAAGCGAGCGAGTCTGTAAGGGCGTTCTAGTTAGAATATCTAGTAAAGAGCTGTCTATCTAGATCTAGGTATGTCTAGATAGAAGTGATCGTTATTAACTGCTAAAGGTCGTCCTTACAATTTTAAAGGTGGACGGATTTGATCATGAAATATAGCTCTAGAATGACTAGTCCGTTTTTTACGGGCTCTATAACAGCATCGATTCCCGAATAATTCGCTTGCTGCACGAATATGTATACAGAAGCATACATCCAGGTTTTACTTATTTATGAGGGAGCGTAATTGAATACTAACCGATGTTCTTACGATGAGGGAAAACATCGCGATAAACCTGCCCATTCAGGCGACTGTAGCCATGATGGAATCTGATCAGGTCCCCTTGGTAGCATGGTCACGGAGGTCAAATGGCAGTCGATCCCCTGTAATTACCTGATCATCCAAATTCAGAATCATGGTCAAGGCGGACCCCAGGTACTCGTGCACGATACCACAATCGGGGCATTACCGCTAAGATGATAATATTTTAAAATCACGTGAAACTTGCCCTCGCAAGTCTATCGCCGTAGTTTTATGCAAGCAGCATTCGACGTGGCTTCAATCGATAGCAACCGGGACCGATGGCTTAACGCGCCCTACGCTTTTGACTCTAAATATAAACGAAACCTTAGAATTAAGATAGGCTTTATAAAATAATTATTCAATGTACTTAATCCATTGTAAATCACAAAATAAGCCTATATCTATAATCATATCTGAGTCTAAGACAAATAACCGTTAATCCAAACATAGCACTAAGACCTGTCTTAAATGACGAATGTTGCCTACTTCCATTTATTTTTAAGAGTACCTAAATTTCGATAAAAACGTCATTATGTTTATCCAAAAAAATAATATGTTTATCTCGTAAAATGTCAAAAATAATAAAATACATTTTTGGCAACTATACGATTTTGCCAACTATCCCACGACAGACTTAGCCCATTGTCAGATAGTTAAAAGCGTTGAAATCCATACAATTTAGACTAAGTGTTACTTATACAGGGTACTGTGTACGCCACTATGGCGGACAAGCTGAAAGGGGCTTGACATACTCTTAGATGTCTTTCACTAAAACATCAAAGATATATTTTAGGTAGATTCAAGTCCAATAGACGATTTTTAAGGGCCACAAACTTACTCGACCAAAAATGTGGAAACGCGAAAATAAAGATCCAGAATTTTCGTAACAACTAAGTTAATTTAATACTTATTTCAACGACTTAAGCCGTGATTCGGTGTCAGTCATGTTTAGATAGCGTATGGTCAAATCAAACGAACAGGCTTAGCTACTTCTGATGCTGCGGGTCTAGCCAAGATGGCCATCGCTTTGTAGCGATTCCATTACGATTGGCGTTGAGAAGCGAGCAACGTTCGAGGTACTGCGCCGATGTATATATAGTAGTGGACTAAAATATAGACTCAATGTAGGTTGCCTGACTTAAAAAAATACTCTTTCCAGCTCTCTTTTACGGTGTAATCTTCCCATCTGTGGGACGCTTTGCCGAGAGAAATACGTCACAGAATGTCATTAGCTACTTTTAAAAAGGAGGTACATGAATATTACCTCTCAAAGCCTAATAAATGTTTGCAAAGGTACGTACAGTCAGTATTATAAAAATCTATACATCGAAGATATCGCTTAAATCGATAATACCGCCTTTGCGTGCATTTATATATACTGATTCTTGTATATTATTTATAGATGTGTAATAAAGACTATCGCATTTTTTTAGATAAAAAATCCTATACTGAAAGGAAGACGCTTAAGCCTTTCAAATGATAACCATACTTCAAATATTTAATTTTTGCGATGTAGATCTATCTATCTAGATCTATTCGAGCTTCAGAGGCCAAGATGGAAGGAAACCGTTCAGGATCGACATAAGTGACGTCTTTTGGTGTCGGAGGCCAAGATCCTCTTTGGATCGCTGAGCCAGCGCAGTGAGTAAAATTGAGATATTTCTCCAAAAATCAGGCAACAAACCTTGAGTCGATTTTTTAGTAAACCAATGTATAGTCAGCTGTAAACTGAATGGACGTACACTACAAGTATCAGTCAAGTCAGTTCGGTGAGTCAGTTCTCTCTGCAGCTGACTGTACAAGCGTTTGCCGAACGTAGCCAACAAGTTCCAATCTACGATCGATACAATCGCTACCAAGGAATCGACGTCTTGGCTAGACCCACTGGCCGTACAACAACCCTTTTCAGATTTGCGCACCCTTTTTGTAGCACCCTGTACAGTAATCAAACCTTATGCTCATATATTAAACAAATAAAACATACCAACTATTTACATACTAAAACTACATACAAATACATACACGACCCACACATACATGCAAGGTTTACTGGCGTTGTGTGCATTTACCTTAGCATTAGCTCTTCGTCAATGTACTGTAAGAGGCTCCTAAAACAATAAGAGGAACTCACTGACGGACGGATATCCGACACTATATGTATATAATGCAAAAGTTTACAGTCATAGGTGTTTTTAACACAGACTGACTTAAATTGTATCACAAAAAAAAAATTTTTTTCTTTTCGTCAATTTTTTTTTTTTTTCAAACTAAACTCGCGTTTTTTACACAAAATATTATATAAGACAGGACTTACACGCGACGCACCTTTTCGATTTGTTTTCCCGACGTTTGGGTAAGTGACAGCTGTCAGCTCTCCACGGCAGTCTTCTCGTGACCACGGTGGGTGTAACCCTACCCAAACGTCGGGAAAACAAATCGTAAAGGTACGTCGCGTGTATGTACCGTCTAATATAATAATATGTGTAAAGTCAATTTTTTTTTCACAATATGCACTGAAGCGAAATGGCGTCTCACCAAAAAAGGGACAACATTTAGACTGGACTCGTTCTGAGGGTGTGTTTATCAGTAACTAGTTAACTATTAAATAAACCAACTCAGTTATCTTTGCCATGGAATGGCGTATTTAAGAAAATAGTTCAAACAAGTTCCAATATTTGTATTAGATAATGACACGCTCGTGGTACACAAATAGATTGGTTCTGTGTATTACAAAATTACTATCTTTTTGTTAAATCAAATTCGTCTATCTGTTATTTCGAAATATCTCTATGGGCGCCGCCCCAAGATTATTTTCAAGGATTTCTTTTTATTTAAGGGGTATGTACGGACGCGCTCATAAGTTCATCACCTCTTTTAGAAAAAATCTAAGTCTCTAGTAATCTAAGTTAAGTGACTACTATAATAAAATAAAATAAAATAATTCTTAACTTAATAAATAAAACTTATCTGACAAAAATAAACATGATTTGCTTTATATTTGTTTCCATTTTTGTGTACAATAAACGCTTAAATAAATAAATAAATAAAAGATTAAATTATTCTTAACCCTTTTTCATGACAGGGGGATACAAGTGCATCCCCTTGCCTCCCTCTCCCGGCGCCCATAAAAATAACTGAATAATATCAAGTCAGCTTATGGGACAGTTCTATTATTACTGATTCCCAAAAACATTATATTTTTGTATGATAGACGGTGGCAAAGAGCTAGCGGGTCACCTGATGGTAAATGACCTTTTTTTTTTTTAATATAACTGTCTATTTGTGTAGGAATTTCGATGGCACTTTCGTGTAAAACTGATGTATTAAAGTTGACAAGATAAACTTTTAAACCTTTTTTTTTATAATTATTTATTGTTTTTTTTTTACAATTGATAATAATAAGCAGTGCCTGTTGTGTTGTGACTAAGTTGTACCTTCTCGTAAACTTTCTTGTGTACAATAAATCGTAAATAATATTTAGATGAAACGAATATTGCCTTTAAATAATAGTTAACTAGAAACACAGTCACACCCAAAACGTGATAAAAACCTTTGAAGCCAATCAAACACATGTATAAGGACGAAAATTCCGCACAACTGTCTCATGCATTTCAAAAAACGGGCATTGTTTTGTCACGATGCTTCTATAAAGAATACATACATTATTATCATACAAAATCTTTTAAAAATACTTCAAGTTGATTTGTTGGTCCATAATGGTACTGTATAATGGGCTCATGCATGGACATTTGAGGGAATGGACATTAGAACGCCGTTTGGGTAGGTCGGCTTTTACAAATAAAAGCGGTTCCTTTTCATAAACCTTTTCAAAAATTATGTTTTCGAGTTGTTTTGGTGTACCATTTATATTAAATTGTGAATCGCCTATAAGCAACGCCATCTAGTTAGACGCTCAACGCTATTTTCTTTTCAAAATAGCTGTCATGAAACCGCCCATTCTGCCATCAAGTAATTTATGTCTTGTATTCTTTATGAAGCATCTTCTTTTGACATGCCACGTATTTTTCGAAAACGGAGTGAACAACTATCGGCTATCAAAACGCACAGTGCATTCAAAAACACTCAAAAATATTCATTTACAATATTGCCATCCACGCTATAAACTAAAAATAATATATACAACAAAATAGAAGGGACAACAAAATATTTTTTGAAAAGATAAATATAAAAAAAGACTGTTAGAACAAAAACCGCACCCAAAAAAATTTTGTTATATCGTTTCTTTTTCTTCTTTTGCCGATAAAAGTAACAAAAACACAGTTGCATAGATAAAGGGGTACCTTAGGCTCATTCTCATTATATCATCACCAGTGATAGGCCGACACCACTTGCTATAAAATATAAATATAATAAAATAATACATACAAAAAAAGGGAGATTGGATGAGAAAAATAAATTCGTCATGAAAAAAATCAACGAGACACAAGAAAATGGAGTAAAAAGCAAAAAAGTTTTTTTTTTATATAGGTACATACATAGGCTATCGAGGAATGAAATTCTATCAATTTTGTTGTACTCACTTTTCACTGGTGGGCAAGGTGTCATCGAGCGATGGTGGATTGTGTTTCGGACAACTCATCAACGACGCCACGGTCCAGTCTTCGCTCGACTGTCTATGGTACGCTGTGGAACATATTACACACTTCAGATATCTGACTCCATGTTGGAAAGCGAAGATGTGGGGGTGGCAATAGGATAATTATCCACTTGCTTCACTTGCAGCTTCCTTAGAACGATATATGTATGTCGCTACAGTATTGAGCTTCCCTATTTTAGCAATATATGTCGCTACACTACTATTGAGCTTCCCTATTTTAGCAATATATGTCGCTACAGTGTTATTGAGCTTCCCTATTTTAGCAATATATGTCGCTACAGTGTTATTGAGCTTCCCTATTTTAGCAATATATGTCGCTACAGTGTTATTGAGCTTCCCTATTTTAGCAATATATGTCGCTACAGTACTATCAAGCTTCCTTATTGGAGCGATACATCCTAGTGCACTTTAGGAATGCCGGAAGAGATTTCTTCTTAGAAATAAGTTGTGACTGTTGTCACACGTCTTTAATTTTGTCCCTATGTTATTTATTGTGTGCAATAAACTGTTAAATAAAGAAATAAATATTCAGCTTCCCCACTAGACCAACAGATGTCGCTGCAGAATGAATAAAATATACTCTGTTTTACTTATTTTTTTATGAATGTGTGTCTGAGTGGAATAAATGTGTTTTACTTTAGTTTACTTTAAAAGTGTCCCCTTATCCACTCACCCCGTTTCACAGTGTCGTGTTGTTCGGGCGGTCTCGGGGCCAGCTCGTCGTCTGCGTCCAGATCGATGATCGGCGAGTCGTGGTAGGCGCCGGCGCGGCGCGGCTCCAGTGCTGGGATGGGAGGGACACGATTGTAGTTTAGATATGGTCATGGTCATTATTTTTAATTTCAATATTAGGTTGGATGGAAGAGATTTCTTTTGGGGATAAGCTCGTCTTTGTGCATGGTTTTGTGACTATTAGAATAGAGATGGAGGTAGAGTAGAGTACGGGTAGAGATAGAGTTGGGATAGGGGTAGGGTAAAGTAGAGGTAGGGGCAAGGGTAGACTAGAGAAGAGTAGGGGTATACTAGAGTAGGGGTAGGAGTAGAGTAGAGGTAGGGGTAAAAGTAGGGATAGAGTAGGGTATTGGCAGAACGCTACGCGAACGAGCCAGCTACAGTATAGGCGTATAAGAATGTGTGAAAAAAGATACTGTAGCATGTGTGCTCGGGCAGGCCCTAGGTTAGGACGGATCCCAAGACAGGAAGGCGTTTGGAGGCCTCATGTCTGGAGGGGCTTTAGGTTAAGTAGGCTTCCAGGTGCGGTTGCTGCTCGCATAGGAAGGCGTTCGGAGGGCTCATGCCTGGAGGGGCTTTAGCCTAAGTAGGCTTCCGGGTAAGGTTGCTGCTCCCATAGGGCAGCCGGGGCTTTAATTAGTTAAGCAGGTTAGGTTAGGTTAGAACATGTAGAAGGAGGTCGGTTAGCTTGGATGGTTCGGAGCAAGCAGAACTTGGGTCTTTGGCCTGTCTCTATGAGCACACATCGCACTGGCTAGGCAGGAATTCAAATGGGTTCCATTTGAATTAGACGTAAGATGTCTTATGTATTTTATTTGATTCTTGAGTTGACTTTCACAAATATAACTACAATAACTTCTATCTCGAGCTACTAGTATTTATTTAAAAGCCCCCACGATCCCGAGTGTTACAATACGTCCATGTCCATATCTATGTCTATGTCTATGTATCTCACCGTCCCCACTAGGCACCCCGGCGGCCGTGGTGTCGTCGGTGGCGGGTAACACACTGATGGGACGCGATGCGTTGGGGCACCGATGGGGATGTGGGTAGACTACAGTAGGAGCAGAGTACAGTAGGGGTAGAGTAGAGTACAGTAGGGATAGAGTAAAATACAGTAGGGGTAGGATAAAGTAGAAGTAGGGGTAGGAGTAGGAATAGAGTAGGGTATTGGCAAAACGCCAGGCCAACGCAGTCGCGGCGAATGTGTGAATAAAGATAAGTCCATGTCGATGTCTATATCTCACCGTCCCCACTAGGCACCCCGGCGGCCGTGGCGTCATCAGTGGTTGGCAGCAGGCTCCGGGGCCGCGCCGGTTCGGCGGCGGGCACGCGCCGGGCGCCGTGTCCGGTGTGCCAGGATGCTATGCGTTGTGGGACCGATGTGGGTAGAGTAGGAGTATAATGCCACATGAATCAAGTCGCGGCAGGCCAGCTACAGCATATCCGTAGTAACTCACCGTCCCCACTGGACACTCCGGCGGCCGTGCCATCTTCGGTGGCGGGTAGTAGGCTGCGCAGGAACGCCAGGAGAAAAGGGTAGGGGTTGTAAGGGTAGGGGTAGGGCTAGTGTTAGCTACAGCATAGCCTAGCATACTAGTACAGTAACTCACCGTCCCCGCTAGGCACCCCGGCGGCCGTGGCGTCGCTGGTGGCGGGCAGCAGGCTCCGGGGCCGCGCCGGGGCGGCGGCGGGCACGCGCCGGGCGCCGCGGCCGGTGTGCCGGGAGGCTATGCGTTGGGGGACCGATGGGGATGTCTGTGGGGAAAAAGATAGATTCACGTTATAAGAGCCACCGGCGCGGAAGCGTGCGCATCACCCGTGATTAGGTCTGACGGTAGGACCGTGGGTGGAGGAGGGTCTGATTAATGTTATGAGTGTTTGACCAAGTTGAAGGTATATATAAGTAAGGCCAGCAAAAATATCGAGGATCAGAATGCTTTGCATCATTGTATCGTCTAATGGTAATTATGTAGTTTGGTGTTGCTTAAAGCGGGTCTGGCGTCCATTTCATCGAAACGATTCTGAGGGTTGTAACCCAAGCATCGGATATTCAATTTCAATATATTTCGCTTTCCATGTGTTACATATAGATGCTATTTTAATAATAATAATAAGCATCAACATGGACCCGGATTGGGCACAGCAATCCGGATCCGCATCCGGGCAATTGGAATTGGGTATGTATTTTTTTTTTTTTTGTGTCAATAAATGTTCTTACTTTCTTTCTTTTAAATTGGTAGAGAGGATCTGTGCTCACCCCGTCCTCGTCGTGGTCGTTCCCGTTGGCGGCGGGCGGGTTGGAGTACTTCTGCAGCAGCTCGGTGGCCAGCCGCTTGCTCATGTCTTGCTGGAAGAACGGGTGCTGGGGGACACGGGTTTCAATGTTATTATTTTAAACTTTAAACTTTATTTATTTCATAAACATGCTTAACCACTCACAAGTCCACGGGAAGCGGAACCCAAAACAATATTCTCAACCGTCTAAGGGAACTACAGCCCCAAAGTCAGTTCACCTGCTGACAGTTAGACAGCTGTCATTTGTTTTACAAAATGTCAAAAGATGGTTCTGCATTCAATTATTAATGCATGATAGTACAGATATCACTATATGGTTATATTTGTTGTTCTCGAAAATGCGCGGCCGGGAGCCATACTATTTAGTGCGCAGACATGTGAGACTAGGTACGCTAGCGCCCCGGACGCTTGAGTGGCTAATTAGATACAACAGTGGTTGGTGGATCTTCCTTTTAAGTATTTATTTATTTATTTACAGTTTTACAGCAATGAAATTTAGTCATAACTTGTACAATTCAAAGTTGCAATGCCAATAACAAAACTGCGGTTTAAAATTTTGAGTATCAAACCATCTAGCAGTATGATAACCTAATGAGAAAAAAAAGCTTACATATAGATAGATACATGCGCCCATATATTTGTCCTTCTCCCACTGACTCTGTATGTATGTGTGTGAGAGAGAATGTGTGTGTGTGATGTGATATGTGTAGGAAAAAAGGAAGTATAACATATCTGTAGCAGGAATTCCATAGAATGCAAGTTGATACATGTTTAAATTAATAACTTTTAGGTAAGTACGTATATTTTACTAATATAGGTTTAAATTATAAATCAGTTTATCTACTGTACCAAGTTTATGTGTACACTTTTGGTACCTGCATTTAAGTTAAACCTATTCCTATGACTCCAAAGTTGGCTGGTAGAAAACTCAGTTAATGAGTTAAGCTCGCCTTTGTACATCTCGGCTACTGTCATGTTTGTGTACAATAAAGATAGGTTTTAAGACTTTCGTGGTTATTCACTACACTTTCACTACACATATTATAGGGTTTGTTACCACCAGTCGACTCGTGACCATGACGCATGCAACTGCGTCGAAATTTCGAGGTAAAAACAATACTAACCCGATGGTAACAAAACGCGATAACATGTGTAGTGAAAGTGTAAATACTAACCGATGCTCTTACGGTGAGGGAAAATTTCTATTTTGTTGTCAACCGTTTTGTCTTTTTCTATTGATGAAACTTCTAAAATATTGCAAAACAAAAGTTCCTTTTTACGGCACATACACTACATCGTTCTGTCTGATTTTTTTTGTCTTTCTCTATTAAAAAACCTTTTAAAAAAATTGCAAAACAAATATATATTTTTTTCGCTTTTGGCGGCGTGTTAGTTTCTTTTTACGGCACGGTCCCTACATCATTCTCTGCCAGACTTTTTTGTCTTTATCTATTAATGACATTTTTTTTAAATTTATAAAATAAAAATATGTTTTTTTCAACCCCCAACTCACCATCAAAAGCTTCTCAGCCGTGGGCCGCTTCTTCGGGTTTTTGGTGAGCGCCAGCTTCAGGAACGTGTGGAACACAGCCGACCAGCGCTCGCGCTCGCGCAGCGACGGCGGCTTGAACCCCGACTTCGACATGAGAAACAACACCCGCATCGGGTGTAGCTCGAACATTGGGGGCTGTAGTTCGGCAAGTTCTGGGAAAAAAAAAAAAAAATGTAATATCCAAAAAAAAATTCAAAAATTTTTTTTCTTTATTTTTTTGGCCGCCCTTAACGCTTTTGAGGAAGCTTAATAGCTTGATAACAAAGACCGAATGAAAAACCGACATCAGAGGGAACGAAAGTACCGATAAACGTAATAATGCGGGTAGCATGGGCCTAGTCCTGTAAAAAAGACCGAAATATTTTTTTCGCCTTTCTCCTGTAAGGAAGTAATAGCTTTGTCCAATGGTCACAAACTGTCTTCCTATGGATTGTGGAAAGGACGAATGAAAAAACGACATAAGAGTAAGACGAAAGCACGGAGGTACGGATAAACGTAATAATGGGGGCAGCATGGGATGGAGTTCGAACATGCTGCAGGCTGCAGCTCGGCTAATCCTGGAAAAAAAACATATTTTTTGCCGCTTTTCTCCTCTAAGGAAGTAATCGTTTTGTCCCATGGTCACAAACTGTCTTCCTATGGATGGTGGAAAGAACGAATGAAAAAAACGACACAAGAGGGGAACGAAAGTACGGAAAAACGGATAAACATAAGAATGCGGGCAGTATGTGATAGACTTCGACCTGAGGAACAACACTCGCATGGGGTGCAGCTCGGCTAGTTCTGGCGGTTAGCGGAAAAACGTATTTAAAAAAAAAACTAATTTTAATCTGTCCCTGGTCCCACTTCAAGTAGGGTCAGGTCTCCTAATATACCTGCGCCAGGCAACTCAGTTGCCTACTTGAGGTATCTCTCCTTATATTTAGTAGCAATCAATTATTCTAAACAGAAACAACAACATACCTATTGCAGTGATCCCACAAGCCCATATATCACAGAGTTGGTTGTATCCGCCCTTCCTCTCAACCGCTGCCACCTGAAAATAATAATAAAAGCATTTTATTAAAAGGAATGCCTTTTCAAATAACCGAAGCATATTTCGGTTCATCTCGTCTGAAAACATAGTTAGTATTTTTTTATACTTCTAATGTGGCAAACACGCTTACGACCTGCCTGACGGTAAGTAGTCACCGTAGCCTATGGACGTTTCTAATACCAGGGGCATCACCCACGCGTTGTCGATCCCGTAAAAACCTTTTCACCCCTTCCTTGAAGAACTCCATGTTGTACTCTCCAGGGAAAACCTTGCGATTCCAAGGGTTTTAAGGATTCTAAGGCGACTAATGTATTCGAGACAAAAGATATAGAGTCTCCGTAGGCTGGAAAATGGGCAGCAGCGTTTTTAATTATTTTTTATGCTTGCATCACTGTGATCTTCAACCCGCCTGCCAAGCGTGGAGATTATGGCACTAACCTCCCCCTTCCATGGGAGAGGTCCTGACTCCTGCAGTGGCCTGCTGTGGGCTGTGACGCAGTACCCACCTCCGGCGCCATCCAATAAGGCGTCCCGATGAAGGACTTCCGCTTGTTGATGGTGGCCGTGATCTGCGCGGACACGCCGAAGTCCGCCAGCTTCACGTCGCCGCACTCCGTCAGTAGGATGTTCGCGCCCTTTATGTCGCTGGGGGAGAAGGAGAACTCTTGAAAATTTAGCTCTGGGTGCTCGTTTGCCTCCCTCTAAACACTCAGGCCCACAGAGCTGTGGTGGCAAAGTGGCGAAAAGATTATCCTTGTAATACATATTGGGTCCTTACCTATGATCTGCACAGACTGACTTTTCTTATTTGGTGAACTAACAATACCCAAAATCACGACTTGCCGTATCAATCAAACTACGCACACTGTTCATAGATGACTTGAATTATCTAAGAAACACAGAATTAGCATTTTAACGTGTACTGCTGCAAATTATCCATTTAAATACACAATTTCAAATAAGACAAGTCAGTCTGGACAGAAGTTGGCATCTTTTCGCAAATATTTATTTGCTTAAATATTTTTAATTGTATTTAACATATCAAAATTAATACTTGACTTCGAAAAAAGGGTATATTTGGATGGAGTTAAGACCCTAAACTTAAATAAAAACATTTTCTTAAGTTTTTATAACAAATGGTTAGTCGAGAAATTATTTATTAAATACACACTTCCTACCACTGTGAACTTTGGGTATTTCATTTTATTCCTATTTTTTTATCCTGGTTCACCCTTGGAGTTCCCGAGAATTCCCGAATTTTATATCGTAGTTGTTCGCTTAAAAGTAGGTACGGTAATAAAGCAGCAACCACACTCAACTCACCGATGCATCTTCCCCATGGCGTGCAGGTACGCGAGCCCGGTGAGCGTCTCGCGGCACATGTACGCGATTTGCAGCTCGGTGAGCGGGCCCGTCACGTGGTATATGTCCTGGGAACGAGTAATCAGATTAGCTGGATCAGGGAAGGGTATCAGATTAGCTGGTCAATCAGTCAACGGCAGTCATCAGTATTATGTCGGGCGCGGTCCAGCTCTGTCTGGCATTGACGGGCGCGGTCCGTCTATGTCTGGTATTGTCGGGCACGGTCCGTGGTCGGCGTGGGGTGGGTGCGCTCCGGCCGTGGGGCGGCCAACGTGTCACTGAGTGTTTCCTTCCTACTTTCCTACCTCCTCCTTGTTGACGATTGAAAGGAATATTTAATATCCTAATCAGTAAAGAAATTTTGAGTTTTAAGTTTGAGTTTGAACGAGGAGAACCTGTACGAGGTTCTCATTAGGTAAAAATCCTAAACGACAGATGTCGGAAAAACGGGGACAAAGTTTACAAAATATTCATCTAATCAGGCTGTACTACTCCGTCCACGACTGGGCATAGGCGTCTCGGGCGGCAGCAGGTGGATGCTGGATACGGCAAGCCGAGGACAGGGTCCGACCGAAGATAATGGGCAGCAGCGATTTCTCATACCAACGGCAGCAAATATCTTCATTGTGATCTCATCATCTGCGAGCCCCACAACAGAGAGTTCACTGCTGGGAATAGGCCTTCCATCCCGCATCATCAGGATCTCCTGCCGGACGATGGCGAAGCTATAACCCAGCTCACCTGCAAGCTGCCCCCGCCGCAGTGCTCCATAGCGATCCAGAGCTTGTCCCGGCGCAGGTATGAGCCGTAGTACGCGACCACGTTCGGGTGTCGGCAGTCCCGCATCATCAGGATCTCCTGCTGGATGATGGCGAAGTCGTCGCCGGGCTCCAGCTTTATCACCTTGATGGCGGCCAGCTCGCCGTTGCCGTTGAGCCTTTTCGCCTGTGGAAGGGTTGAGGGATGTTAATTTTTTTTTATACTTTTCTCTATACCTATAGGTATTGGAAATGTTGGAGAGAAAATGGATTCAACGATATCACGATCAAATCGAAGACCAGTATTAAGATAATTACGTAACGCTGTTGCCAACAATTCTCTGATTTCAATGATTGAAATTCTTACTTTAGCAATTCCGTATCATCGATTTCATGGGTTCAGTCGCTAACAAAGTTCCGTTGCAATAAACTGAAACTATTACATCGATCATACGTCATTGCAAAAATAACAATTTCAATTATTGAAATCAGATAATTGTTGGCAACAGCCTACACGTAACTAGCCTACCGGTTAAGAGGTACCCTAAGCCGTAGATTGATGAATTGTCAGTTTCATTTTCATTTTGGCCTGGCATTGTCGCTCGCGGCCCGGCTCTGCCCGGCATTGTCGGGCACGGTCTACCTTTGTTTTGCTTTGCTATCCCCATCCAATTTGTGGTTTAATAATGTAGATAATGTTTAATGTCCTACTTAATAAAGCTCAGCTTTGTTTAGAACTTTTGAAATCACATTATCTTAACCGACAGAAAAGACGGATAACCCCGACAAAGTTTACATATACTCAAATATTTTCTACACTACTGAATCGATTTTAATGAAACAAAGCTAAAAACCATCTCGATTAAACTGGCTTTCAAATACAGAAAACCATCCGTTTAGGAGCTACGATGCCACAGACTGACACAGATACACAAAGCCACAGATACACAAATCAAACTTATAACACCCTTTTTTCGTCGGGAGTTAAAAAATCATCGCCCTAAAATCTTTTCGCTTTAATTCCATTTTTGCTGCGGTCGACGAACTTCAACTACTCATAAAAAACAATTGACACGCGATTTCCCGCCAATTTAAACAATAATTGATTGACTTTCTGTTGTTTAAAAAAATATATCATTCGAAATTCAAACATTTACGAGCGGCCAGGAGCGCAGAACTATCAGTGTGCTCTATGCATGGACTTGTTGGCACGTTCCAACTTCCAGCAGTACTCCCACAAAACACGCGGTCCCGAAGCCCAAGACCGGCCTTTGTTTACACCGACCGAGCGCCTCACGCGCCAATGACCCCGTTAATTTTCCTCGTCCACAATTAACGGGTATACCTATCATCATTCTCGTTACATGTAGCTGGGAGGACTGAGTCATGGTGAGGTGAGATGGTGGCTACGAGTCTACTTTGACCTTTGTAGATATTTATTAGGTAGTAGTGGACCCGGCTCGACTTCGTCCGCACGGCGTCCTACACCTACACTACACTTACCCTATCTACCCTTTTTTTTTTTTATAGAAACTTTGTCTTAACAATTACAAATTTCACAAAAAAAAGAATTAGCTGCAGCAGTTATAAAACTATGCGTAAACATGGAACATTTTGAGACCTTGGGTTAGGGATCTAAAATTTTTTTAAGATAAAATGAAGCGTATGTTACTCGCTTATAATGTAGTTTACTATAGAAGAAAGTTTTTTTTAAATAAGTTAAATAGTTTTTAAGTTTATCCTTTACGAACATACACACAAACCGACAAACAATCAAATCCTTACTCTTTATAATTTTAGTGTGGATAGATATAGATTTATGCGAGACGTTCGATCTTTGGGAGATCCCTTTCTTTTGTCGAAAGTCTGAAACGCAGTTGCTTCTTGTTGCGGGTCCCTAGACAGTTATAGTTTGTCCTGGTGCCTGGTTATCATACCTCAATAACTCGTTAGTGTCTCTTTTGGGTTTCCGTGTCTCAAAGGTAAAAAACGGAATCCTATAGTCGTCAAGACCCTATTTCTCCGCAATAAAAATCAAACTTCTAAGTCAACGCAATCAAAGGATACGGCCGTTTATGCTCCGTTTGTGCCGCATGACGCTCGCAAAGCAATCAAAACCTATAGGGTACTTCCCATTGACCTAGAATCATGAAATTTGGCAAAAAGCAATGCCATGTAGCACAGGGAAAGGAAAAAAGTCCGAAAGCCGTAAAATTATAGTCGCATCAAACACAAAAAATAGTCAACGAACTTTTAAGTGTAGTTGGGTTAGCAAAAAATGTACAAAATGGTAGAAGAGCTAGGTGCATTTGCAACTTTAAACATGTCTTTTAAAGAATCGTAAGTTATAGCGCAAAGGAAAGACTTCAAATAAAAAAAACAGTTTCAAAGTTTCGGGCAACGGAATGCGCCCGCTTTCAGCCATCAATTGTGCACTCGATACAGCGCATCGCTCGCAACAATCCCAATTCAAAACGCACACTCGCTGTCATAAATAGTGTTACGGCCACTCTAAATGGGCCAATTAAAGACAATTACATCAGACCAAAGCCGAAGCGCATGCGGCTGTGTGCTACACCGAAATAGATCGTGTTGTTTTTAAATAGGTAGTGCAGTAAAGGAGATTTGTGGTGTATGGGAGACGGTATTAATCAGTGAGGGTTCTGTGTAGAAATTGTATTTATATTATGCAATATGAATAAATAAATGGAATGCGTGAAGTGAAAGTGCTGCCACTTTATGAAAAGAATAGGCTTCTCTTACTACACCAGAATAATTATCATAAATCTGCTCAATTAAATGTCTAGAAATAGGTATGTAGCAACGACTTTTTCACAAATATCTAAAAATGTAGAGCTAAATTTAAATGAAAATCTTAGCTCTTCAAAGCCATTGTCTAGGAAAACTTTGCAATTTAAAAATAGTTCATTGCCATTTCTACAAAAGTAACTCAGCAGATTTTTGATAATTATTGTGGACTGCGAGAACTGATTTTCAAGTCAATGAGAATTCAATGAAGTTCCCGCGGGATCCCGCATTCAACCGAATTTTACGCGGTTGAAGTCGTGGGCAAAAGCCCGGTGGCATCAGGTGGTAGGACTCTGTCGAGCCTGAGGAGTCCGCCTGAGTGTTTACCACCGCCTTATCCAGTTCCAGTTTGAAGGATAGGGTAGCCAGCGAAATTACAGTCATGAGGCATTTCAACTTACTCTTCACAGTGACAGCGCACACGGTTTTGCATTTTTATTACCTGCAACCTAAGTTCATTGATCGTAGATGTTATGGGCGACAGTTACCGCTTACCATCAGATGGGCAGTCTGCTCGTTTGTCATTACGTAGCATAAAAAAAAACTCACTTTGCTTTATTTCCTAATATGACAGAGGTTTTCGCTATCCAGCCTGGCTGAGCTAATTTTAAGCGCTGGCCAAGCACTAAATTGCCATTGCGTTTTACCCATACGTGTCTGGCCGGGGGTTCTCATAAAAGGTTTATTATTAAACGCTGGATCTAGAGCGGAATGCGCGACACATATTCTGCCGCCTATATGGATGGTGCTGGGTTTTTTAAAGCCTGGCGAAAAAAGGTGCTATAAGTTTCATGTTTGTATCTGTGGTTCTGTGTATGTTGGTGGGGCACAAGGGGACACAGGGCATCATAGCTCCCGAAAGGATGGACCGATTTTGATGCAATTTTCTCTATTCGAAAGGCAGTTTATTCGTGATGATTTTTAGCTTTGTTTCATTAAAATTGGTTTAGGTGTTTAGAAAATATTTGAATATATGTAGACATGGGGGGGGTTAGCTACATTTCTGTCGGTTAGGTTATTGAGGGATCTATAATAATAATAATAATAATAATAAATATGCTTGGATAATTCACATAACGCGACCTAGCCCGAAAGTAAGCAAACCTTGTGTTATGGGTGCCTAACAACTGATAAACTACAGAAATATTTTTAAAACATACCGTTATTTTAGAAATTAAGACTCTTCATTTCAATTTCTGCCAGGCCGGGAATCGGACCCGGGACCTCTGCGTGGCAGAACGCCATGTTAACCAACTGAACCAATCAAGTCGTCGAACTATACCCGAAGGTTGAAAAAGGACCAAGCCTCCGCTGACTGTACGTCTGGCTGACTTTGGTACCGTATAATAAGACCCTTGAAATTTACGTAGAATTTAGTTACCGGGTAGCGTGTACTACCTCTCTAATAATAACAAGCTGTTTTCGTTGTTTTTGTTTGAGAGTTAAAACAGTTCTTTCGGTAAAGCATCAACGTCCGAGCGGTCAATCCCATATCTGAGCACATCTGTGACAGCTTTGGAGTGAGATATCGCGGATAAGATCGAAGAGGCTTGCCTTCGCTGGTTTGGTCACGTGTTGTTTAAGCCCCAGGGATACGTGGGAAATAGGTGCCTAAACCTTCCGATATCAGGAAAGAGGTCCCGCGGAAGGCCCAGGAAGCGATGAATTGGCAACGCCGAGTCGGATGCGAGAGCCAATGGCTTAACGAGAGGATGCCCAAGACCGGGCGCAATGGAGGGGAATGAGTCAGAAAGCGGACCCTGGCAGAAGCCGGGACTGACCGCTCGGAAGATGATTTATTTATTTACAGAAATTGTAACATTACAGTGTACTATTTCGTTACAGTTAATTTATAAGCATGGGTACTTATGCAGGTATCGATACAATCTTATGTACAAATTTATTACTGTATACTTACAGGCATCATACTTTCGAATTCCTTCTTCCATTCACTCATCAAACATACTGTCGTTCTCGCAAACAAATCACACTAAAAGTTTAAGTAAACTTGGTCGGGGGTTTTCCGACGTTTTCCGTCGGTTAGGTTATAAAAATCGACGCCGAGACTTTCCAATGAAAACCTTATAAAAGAACCTATCTTTTAATACTCGATTACTATATGATGCCGCCACACCCCGTCTAGACGAGTAGGGGGGTCAAAGCACCGCAAGCGGGCCCTCGACGTAGTCTGAGGGGGTCTGCCCCCCGCACTTGGGAACTGCGCGTGATGCTTCATTAAAAAAGACATAATAGGAATATGAGTGGAAGAGCTATAACGTTGTGCCACTCCATAGTCTTGCATGGATGCATTTTTTTATGCTACTCAGTGACAAGCGAGCACATAGCCCACCTGATGGTAAGTGGTAACGTCGCCTATAAAATCTACGATTCATGCATTTAGGTTGCAATCGGAGGTGCATTGTCACTGTGAGGGCTAAGATGAAATGCCTCATGCCTGTAATTTCACTGGCTACCTAATACTTTCAAACCGGAACACAACAATGCAAGCATTGTTGCTTAGCGGCAGAAATAGATAAGGCGGTGGTACTCACCCAGGCGGACTCCTCAGGCTTGACAGAGCCCTACCACCTGATAGAAGTGACCACTATTCGAATAACAATTATCGTTAACATAATTTTAATGCGGGTTCTGTTGCGGATCTAGGTGTAATATGTATCATCATCATCCCAGCCCGTAGCAGTCCACTGCAGGACTTAGGGCCTCTCCCACGAAAGGGGAGGTTATTGCCATAATCTCCACGCTTGGCAGGCGGGTTGGAGACCGCAGTGTTATATTTGTAACAATGGAAAACGCTGCTGCCCATTTTCCAGCCTACGGAGACTCTAGGTGTTCTGCCTCAAATACATGAGTCGCCTTGTACGACACCCACGAGTGTAAGGGGTTGGTGCTATTCTACTCTGCCGGACACCACACGGCCAACTCATGTAGTATGTATAATAAATATGTATTAAAAAAGTATATCAGTAGTTTATCAGTTATCTAACACCCATAACACAAGATTTGCTTACTTTGGGGCTAGATGGCGATGTGTAAATTTGTTAAAGCATATTTATTTATTCATTATATCTGTTTGATAGCGATCATCATTATCATGTCGGCGTTATGTCCCGGCTGCGCTCCCGCGCGGTACGCTAGGGCCCAGGGTCCGATCTGTTTGACAGCGATGATGTACGAAAATGATCTTCCTATCCCACTAATCCTACTCCTACAAATACATAATTATAAAATACGAATACTTTATTATCTTTATTTAGGGAGCTTGATCACATTAAAGCAACAATGCCGCTTCATATTGTTACATCATTCTATCAGTCGAAATACGCCCACTGCTGGGCATAAGCCTCCCCCAGAGATCTACACAAAGGCCGGTCCTGTGCCTTCCGCATCCACCTGGTACATGCGATCTTTACCAGGTCGTTGGTCCACCTTTTGGGAGGCCTACCCACGCTGCGTCTTCCGGGACACTTTTATAAAAATTGGTTTGAGCGCTTCAAACCCACTCATACGAAAGCTTAAATTCAAATTTATTTATTTGTGGTAACACAGGTAAAAAAGATGTTACATTGGATATTTATGTGCTCATCTGTGACCTGCCATTCGGCGTACAAATTGAATATAAACATTTAATTGTGATTTAAAAAACAATGTCAAACTGTAATTAGGTAAATAATAATTGAATGCCTAATACAGTTAAAATAATAATATAAACCTCCATGTCATACACTTAATACAATTGTGACTAAAATAAATAATTATTAAAATAATAACAATATTAAGCTTGTAAGGAAGGATGTTTGTTATTCCTTCACGCAAAAGCTAGTGAACCGATTTTGATTGGGAGTAACGTAGCCTACAGCCAAGAATAGCACATAGGCTCCTGAAATTCAATGTGTTACGTAGAACGTAACGTTCTCAGTGAATATTTGATTTCGAATGAGTAAATTACGAGATCACTTACAAACCTGAGATACTCGAGAGATATTCGAATATTCGCCCCATTTCAATATTCGAATAGTAATTTAGGTAAAATTCGAATATTCGAATATTTTTAAACAATCAGAATTTAGGTACTCGTGTCTTAATTTTGTGGTATTTAATCAAACGGATCGTGTGAACGCACCCGCCGAATGCTCGGTGACTCGTGTCTGAGTATTCTGCTATGCGAGACGCATTCTGTCTGATATGATGTTTTAGTTTACATTTAATTTGATTTTAATTTGTATCACTTATCTCATGATATAAAATTCTTTCCTTTTTCTTGTTTAGTCAAAAATTGTTTAGCATCCTAATCTCGTAAAATACCTAATCTTAGGATAGGATTTCCGTACTAAATTAATTTTTTGTTAGTGTTTAGTGATTGAATTATGGTTTATACTATTAGTAAATGTTTTTAAAGGTACGGCTAATCGCTTTCTATAGCTTAATGATTTAAAATAATGCAGTTAAATCGAAAAATCCATATTGTTTTGTGATTTTAATTTTTCATTGCTTTGTTTCATATCTATTATTAACATGTAGAAATCCATTTCATGCCCATTTGGATACATTTACATTTTGATGATGATGATGAGATTTCACAATATTTCGAATAATATTCGAATATCACCCGCAAAAATATTCAAATACCTAAATTTTCGAATATTTGCAAGCCCTAGCGATTATCCGCATGACGAAAAACAGGCACTTTAAAGTCAATCCGGCTAAAAATGCCCCGTCGCTTTTAAATCTAGGTCGCCTAAGCACCCTCGGCGAGAGCTTTTTTGCTCACTTAATAAAGGGTTTTCTTTTTTCAATTATAAAACTTTAGGTGCCTTTTAGCACGCTATTGTATTGCACGGTTTTGAAGTTAAATATATTCTATGTTACTAGCTGATAATGTAGCTTTCCACAGAAGAAATAATTTTTTAAACTGGTTTAGTAGTTTTTGTGTTTATCTATTATCTAATTGGAGATCTCTGGGGGAGGCCTATGCCCAGCAGTGGGCGTCTTCTGGCTGATATGATGATGATGATGATGATTATCTAAACAAAAACTCAATTTTTTTTTCATTATTTATACATAGTATAAAACAAAGTCGCTTTCCGCCGTCTGCTCCTATGTATGTATGTACGCTTAGATATTTTAAACTACGCAACGGATTTTAATGCGGTTTTCAACAATAGCTAGAGTGATTCAAGAGGAAGATTTACAACATGATAAAAGGTTAGTAGGTGTACGCGAACGAATCCCACTAGAACTAGTATAGATTGTGGTATATACTATGGAAAACACCATTAATAAATATAATAAATAAATATTCGTGGACAAATTCACACAGCGCCATCTAGCCCCAAACTAAGCAAAGCTTGCGCTATGGGTGCTAGATAACTGATACACTACTTAAATACTTTTTAAATGCATACTTATTATACATAGAACACCCAGACCCGTAACAGAAATTAAAATTCATCATTTAAATTTCTGCCCGGCCGGGAATCGAACCCAGGACCTCTTGCGTGGCAGACCGGCATGTTGACCACTGAACCACTCAGGTCGTCAAACCATTATTAATTTATTTGAGTTTACTAAGATAATTGACTTTTTTCGAACAAAAGGCGTTAGGAATAATGCAGAGGCTGCAAGGAGGTTACGATTCGCGAGTTGCTCAAACAGCCACGTTCCAAATAGGCTGCATTGGGATATGGGACAGGGAGTTCATCCTCACACCTTGCAGCCAAATTGGTCGCGAACTGTGCTGTTTACGGTGTACGGGAACTTTCTCCCACGCACACTAAGGTTGTGGAATGAACTACCTGGAGAGGTTTTCCCTGGAGAGTATAACATGGAGTTCTTCAAGAAAGGGGTTAAAAGGTTTTTACGGGGTCGGCAACGCGTGGGTGATGCCCCTGGTATTGCAAACGTCCATAGGCTGCGGTGCATTAGGCAGGCCGTAAGTTTGTTTGCCACCTTGGTGGTTAAAAAAAAAGAAAAAATTACAGATTGATTAAGTTCCGATATCGTCTACTGAACAGCTAAGTTGGTACACGCCACCATTATGTGAGATCATGAGTCACTCTCGTACGCGGCGGTCCCGCGGGCTTTCACCGGCGCGCGCGGCGGCCTTGGCAGTGTCACTTGACACTGGCTGTGTGGTGCGCGCGGATCGTGGCTCTAGCACTGTTTAACTGTACTAGTTTATACAAAAAAAAAGCGTTTTGTGGTACTCCTAAACGTCTACTATCGCTACAAAATGGAATTCCAATTATCGGGTTTTTTTTTAATACTACTAAGTGACAAATGAACAGATTAGAATGGAGCGTCCCGGTTGTGATCTCGCGCAGGGTCCGCCTTGACCATGATCCAGGATTAGGCAGATCAGATACACTAACAATGGAACGACTGTCATCTGACCTCCGTGGCCCGGGGAACCTGACCAGATTGGATCATGGCTACACATTCAGTCACCTGAAAGTGCAGGTTTCATTACGATGTTTTTCCTCACCATAAGAGAATGGATTAGCATTTAACTAATGTACATAACTCAAAAAAGAGTCATTGGTACATGGCCGCAGTGGGATTCAAACCCGGTACCTCTCACTTCAGAGTCGAATACCTTAACCACTCGGCCACCGACCCTCGATTACTGATCAACTTACATTACACAGAAAAAGTCCTACCCACACCGAATTCCCAGCACCATCACAGCAGGGGGTTGTCTCACATATGTGTAAAACAACAAAAATTTCGTTTTACAAAATTGTAACACCATCGTAACACAAATTAAGCCTCTGTCGCTCAGCCAGTTGTCCTTATTGCTACCGACGTAAGGCCGAGAACCGACGAAAACTGTTCAGTGGCCATGTCGCCGTGTGTACAACGCAAACACAGTGCCATGTGCGACGCAGGCGCGCCGCACGATCACCGATGACGTCAGCAATGCAATTGTTCTTCTCTCTTAAAGTGTTTCAAGACGGCTGCATTCGAGAGAGGTGCGGAGAGAGTGCGTTCTGTGATATGGCTCCATTGATTCGTGTACGGTAGGGCTAGCACAAGTTGCTCTCGCGCGCGATAAGCGAGAAAAGGCGCGACGTAGACACTGCTATCTCTACACTTTCACTACACATTTTCACGTTGCCATGGTTAGTATTGTTTTTACCTCGATATTTCGACGCAGTTGCATGCGTCATGTTGCATGCGTCGAAATATCCGATAATATGTGTAGTGAAAGTGTAGTGAATAACCACGAAAGTCTAAAAACCTATACTGCTCTCTTTAATCTTAGTATTGAGAGAAAGAAACAAACGGTCTCTCGCGGCGCGAGCTGTGTCGCGGGCACACTTGTGCTAGCCGTGCAGAGCGGGGACGTGACGGCGACAATAATTAACTTAAACAACGTTACGTAACTTCAGAGGGCGAAACTGGATGATGACTTATACAGCTCGGTGCCAAACGAGCGGACTGCCCACCTGATGGGAAGTGGTAAGGCGATGTCGATAAAACCATTAAAACCCACGGTTCGTGAGCATCTATGTTGTTTTTTTATAAGAATTCGTCACCTGGTTCATGGACATGAAATGAAAAGACGTTCATTGCGTAACAAAGACACCACATAACAACAATCACATGTAAAAAACACATTAACCATACAAAAAATAATCGAATTCCAAAATAAATAAAGCTAGCTACTTAATAATATTTATATCGATTCGGAATTGCTGTGCTGTGGCATTCCCTGCCAACAAAAGGACCTCACTCAGCATGAGCCACGGTTGGAGCCGCGGCGCTGATCATGGTGACGGTGGTATATAACCACTCAATCAAAATGCAGAACTGCATGTGCAGTCTGTAATTATGCCTGCTACCTTAAAATAACAGCGTGAGACAACATAACCTATCCGCCAAACAATAACGCGAAACCCCCCGACAATCCAACAAACTCTACCCATACCTACCTCAAACTTTGAAGATTTTCTAAACCACTGAAGCTTAGACTGAATTGATTAAGCTGGCTTCCAAATGGAAAACATCGCTTCGAAATCGGCCCAGCCGTTAGGCAACTACGATGCCGCAGAAGGCACTCAGATACACACGTCAAACTCATAAGTGAAGTGTAAATTTTACACAAACACACACACATACAGAGAGAGAATCTTATATTATATTTTAGAGAGAGAAGTTTATATTTTAATTTTGATTGTAGTTTTTTCTTTTCTATTAGTATTTTATATGGTGTTTACAGGCTATATTAATTACCAAAATTATAAATTGTAGTTTTGTAATTAGCATTACAACTTAATAATGTAAATGTAACATTTTTGAATAATATTTTATATGCTGTAAAACTGTGAAATAAATAAATAAATCAGTTTAAAGTTTTATTTGTATTTTTTATTAGTTTATAACATATAATAATTTGTAGGCGGTATTTATAAATATGGGCCTCAGTTGCCTGAAATAAATAAATAACCTCTTTTTCTGTCGGGGGTTAATAACCGGTACTGATGCATACCTAACTACGTCGAAAAGACAATAAGTCTGGACAAACCCAGCCCCATCCTGGTATTAAACCTCGTGCCGGGCCAGACAAAGGGATTTGACCGATTAAGTAATTGGATCCGCGTCGGGGACGCGCGCTTCCGTGGTTTCCGTTCTGCACGCTGAGGAATCTCAGGGCTGATGTGAGAAGGTCGGCTTTGTAACAAACAAGGCTTTTTACTACTTTTATTACGTTTTTAAAAGACGGTGTAAGAAGAGGGATGTTGTAATCTGTGCCTTTGTGTATCTGAGTGTCTGTGTGTGGCATAGCAGGTCCCGAACGGATGCACCGATTTAGATGTGGTTTTCCCTATTTGACAACAAGTTTAATCGAGATGGTTCTTAGATTTGTTTGAAAGTTTCATCAGACATCCCGTAACGCTGCTTGATGGTAAGCGATAAAACGCCCATAACAGAATACGACTCATGCAAGTCGTGCACTTAGGTTTCATGTAATAAAACTACAGAAACACATGTGAAGCACCGATAATTGTGAAGAAGTCGACTGCCTCATGCCTGTGAGACCTTCAATCCGGCGGTACTAAACAACAAATCATTCCCGGCTACAGGCACTCCCAAGGCGCAGTTTTGTAGGTAGGCTTAGGTCTTTCACAGCGGGTCCTGCATAATAAGCCGGCTGGCCGAGCTGGTACACATGAACGTTCTCCGCCTCCTTCCACCGATAGCCCGGAGGGTGAACAATACCCATTACGGTCGGCACAAAAAATCAAGCATACCTACCTGTTTACGTGATTGGTGGGTAGGCTGGTTAACTGTCGTGTATTTTACAGGTTTAAAAAAAAATACAGAACCCCATCAGACCATGTATGGTTCTGTATTCGAATTGACTGTTCGCTCGGCTTATATTCGTTGTAGGTATGGTATTAATTCGTGCGCTGCCCGCCGCCACAATTAGGAAGTCTCCCCCGAGGTCGCTCCATACAAACGTAGCTTGATCATATTTTCCATATTACGCTATCAGATTGATGATTAAAGCAATGAGATTTTGTAGACGTGATCCAGAAACCAATACCTACGGGTTTTCAGATTTTCGTTAAAATATATAGTTTCAAAGTTACACGGGATTTAAGATTTCCATACAAATTTTGTAATCCAACCAAAAGTGTAGTTGAATTGGCAAATATTTCATATAAGTTGTACAAGAGCTATGTGCCTTTGTAACTTTGTAATGTGCTTATAGTGTAAAAAAACCCCTATTTTTAGCATGCGTTTTGACAGGCGTCTACGGTACCCTACACTGTACGTGGCTCGACACGTCAGTTCTTTAAATAATTAAAGGAATATCCAAAACTAGTAACGCACGATCCGGTTTGGCGGTCAATACCAACCGATATACAAAATAACTTTGGTCGGACGGCCGTCCACGTCCTCGGCACCCAAAAGCGACTTTATTTTTATACTGCATAAGGATTAGCATCAACTGCAACCGACAATTGGTCGGCTCCAGCCAAAACGGAACGTCTGTTAATAGTCCGGAGACTAGCGCGTGTAGAGCACTGACCACTGTACGGAATGGACAGGTTGTTCAAACATGGCACACGTGTAAGTTGGAGACAAGTTCTGGCAACTGCGCCTGTGTTCTATTGTCTAACTTTGCGTTTGTCCGGTTGGTAGTTCTCACCACGTAATGTATATGTATATATGTAGGTATTTAGATAGGTTCATTAAACCGAAAGCATACCTCGGCGCGACGTACATCTACTTTACCCCACCCTACCCATTTTTTCTTGCTTTTTTTGAGCTACTCAGTGACAAACGAGCAGACAGCCCTGCTTATAAACCTTCCTCTTGAATAACTCTATTTATTGTTGAATTAAAACTAAGTTGTTACCGCATTAAAATCCGTTGCGTACTAAAAGATCTAAGCGTACATAGATACATAGGGACAGACGGCGGGAAGCGACTTTGTTTTATACTATGTTTGTATATATTTGGTTTTATCCTTTTCATACCCGGAAAACATTTCACGAATAATGTTCTACTACAAATAAAATAAATAAATAGTGGTTCCAAACCACTATACCACTAAACTCCGTACGACTCCTGTCATACGGAGTACAAAAATACGGATTGACATTCTAATCTACCGTATCACGAGATACTTTCTCGGGACTCTGTGTACTTCTACTACTGTCTACTGACTTCCTAAGAATTTCACCTAAAAATACTTATTACAGCAAGGTATATCTACGCGTTTAAGAGCTTGGACAGTTCATGATTCAGACATGTATGTTTGGAGGCATTGCCCGGGCTGCCGCATCAAACGAAATTAAAGTAGCTAGGTAGCTATTAGATGAGTAGGTAGGTACGTCGAAATGGACAAACAGACCCGCGAATGCCAAGGTCCAATACCGAGGTGATCTCTTGATGACTGTTATGACTAAGAGCAATTTACCACATAGCATTATAGGTATGATTATATGACACATAACTATTATTCAAACATTTAGTTTAGAAGAAGGTATTAAAAGTACTTCCTCAAATGCTTATGGATCTTCCTTTAGTTTCGATATGCTAATATAAACAGTTAAACAGGTAATCTATTATAAACAGGTAAAATCGTTTGATACCTACTTCTATTAACATAGTTTACAAAAAAGTCGCTTCTCGCCGTCTGTATCTATGTACGCCATAGATCTTTTAATCTAGGCAACGGATTTTAATGCAATTTTCAACAGTGGATAGATAAAAGTGATTTAAGAGCTAGGTTTATATTATAAGCAAGCAAAAGAGAGTAGGTAGGGGTATAGTTGGTGTACGCGAACGAAGTCGCGCCGGGTTCTCTAGTCTATTATAAAGAGGTAAAATCGTTCTTGCTCGATACTTGTTTGAATAGTTTAGACGGGTATAATTGTGTGTCTGTGGCGTCGTTCTTCTCGTGCGGATGGACCGATTTCGATGTGGTTTTCTTTGATTGAAAACCAGTTCAATCTAGATGGTTCTTGAAATCGGTTCAGTAGTTTGGGGGTATCATCATTATAGCCCATAACAGAGGCCTTAGTGTGAGTTTCGCTTCGAATTTACTTTACTATCGCGTTTGCGTTTACGTGAAAATTAGTATGGAAAAATGTATTGCGCCGTCTAGTGATACGTAAACAAAGCTTTTTCTTCATACAAATTTCGACGAAAACGCAAACGCGATAGTAAAGTAAATTCGAAACAAAATTCACACTAAGCCCTCAGACCACTGCAGGACTTAGGGCCGCCTACGAGAGGAGAGGCTATTGCCATAATCTCCACGCTTGGCAGGCGGGTTGGAGATCGCAGTGTTGTAAATATAAAAATGAAAAAAGCTGTTAGTTCAATTCGGGTTAGGCGGTGGGGCTGCAGGTGTTTGTAAACTCAGGTGAGTTTACAAGGTCACAGGTATTTATCTGTGGTATGTAAGTATAACAAAAAGTTTTAAATTTTAATTAACTTCATTATGAATTACTAGTGGATTCGGCGCGACTTCGTCCGCGTACTCGTTCTTTATCTCAACCAACCCTTCTTTTCTTGCTTATAAACCTTCCTTTTTAATCACTCTATCAATTATGGACAATCGCATTAAAAATCGTTGCGTAGTTTAAAAGATCTAAGCGTACATAGATACATACATACATAGATACACACGGCGGGAAGCGACTTTGTTAATGTTCCGGTTGTGCTCTTTTGTGCGAGAGCCCGGGGTCCGCCTTGACCATGATCCAGGATTTGGCAGATCAGGGTATTACAGTGGAGCTGACCGCCATCTGACCTCCATGAATGTGTTAAATGGGGAACCTGACAAGACTGGATCATGGTTACACATCCATTCACCTGAATGTGCAAGTTTCATCCCAATATTTTCTCTCAACATAAGAGCAATAGTTAGTAATCATTAGAGTCATTGATACATGGCGGCACAAAGTTTCAAACCCTTTCGCTTACGAGTCAGACCACTAGGAAACTGGTGCTAGCTTACATGAATTATGATGTAATTCTAAAAAATTTTGATGAAACACCTGATGCAGATCAAATGACTGACGATGACAACAGGAATTTGTCTATATAAACCCTAAGAGGCACCTGGCTACCTTGACCTTTATTCGAGCTATAAGGTAAAAACTAAGATAAACTTCATGTAAACAACAATCCTCACAACCGATCACATAGAAAATATGTCCATAAATTTTGTTTGTATAGTCCATTTAAAAAATGTTTATTTAAATGAGACAAGAATTTTTATAAAATTCACAACACCACAAACTATGATTATTCATAAGTTAATTGGTGAGTCATCCGACTGTTCACTTTCTTTTTATTCTTTGAGATGAAGAGCTCGCTCAGTCATGCGTTAAAGTATTCAAATCAAGTCAAGATATAAAGCCAAAGTTAAGCTCAACAACAAGTATTAAAGTTTCACTCTCTTAACTCTCTATCTGTCATAACATCTCATCTTAAATGGGCCATTACAAATTCCATTAAGTATTAGATAAATTTGACATTGACGTTGCATCAATTGAGATTACATGAAGCTATCAGTAAAAGATAACTTTATCATATGGTCAGTTTTAAGTACACTTTTTTTGGTAGATAATCAATAATGTTGATAAACTCAATAACACGAAAATTATGTTATTATTAAGTCACTGCCAAGTGCCTTAAAGGATATGGGCGTGAGTGTGATGTACGTATGCATAATTTAATTAGGTACGTCAAATGTTTATGACACTATTCAGGAAAAAACAGTCATAAACTTTTTCATAACATTGGTTCCTATAAGAAAACAATCCCTCAATACAAAAGAAACAACGGAGTTCTGAATGGCATCTCAAGAAATATTGTTGTACAACCTTGTTATGAAAATTGCTCTCATTTGAAATAACACTGAGACTTTGACCAATGTTTCTAAACGTAAATGTGTTGAGTAATGCACAACGGACATGATTATAGTTAATTAGTTTCTTGTTTCTATTGAACACCGGGTTTTGTTTTGTGTACAGTATTTTACTGATTTCTTATTATTTGGTGAAGGTCTGTGTGGTGCCTACAAATGGAAAATAAGTTCAAAAACAAATTCGGTATATTACTAATAAGACTCTAAGAAGTCGTGGAATGGTTGTGCATGTGGCAGATTGAAATCCTGCATTGACTCCAAGCATTATCAACATAATTGGTCAAAGTACATAAAATTTTACAGATATCAATTCTTTTAAGAAGTCATAGAGTAGATAATGTTTAAAAATGTAGTAACTTCAATAGGTTAAATTAATGGGTTTGACTCAAATATTGTAACTTGACAAGGTTTGGATATCAAAATTTAATTTATAAATAATTATTGTATTGTTTACATTGACATTTTAGGATAATATCATAACTTAGTCTTCTTTATCAAGTAGGTAAACATTTTATGAGACATCAAGTTGGGCAATATTTTTACTGCAATGCATGACCCTTATACAGGCAATAATGGCCAGGCCATAATAAAACATTTTCAAGAAAAGGATGCACTATGCCACAACAATAGAGTGCGGCTGAAACAAAAATAGAAAAAATGTTTGGAAATGGTTGCCAGCAATGCTGGCTTGTTTTTCAGCCTATTATTGCAGTAAAAGTATTACGTATTTAGAAGTCCCTTTAATAAAATGACTGTGTGTGCGAAATTAATTACAATTGAAAGTAAATTCAGGTGTTCTTGTGAATTCTGCTCAAACAAAGACTCCACAGTAGCAAGTTGGCAGCAAAAATACACATTGAGAGTAAACACCTAACCTGCGGACTTTGACGTCACGTTAATACTTTATCACTGCGGCGAAAGTATCTGTTTTTAATGACATACAGATAACACTGACCAATTTTTTCTGCGCTCCACAAATTCATATGACAGACATCGGTAGGCTAAGCATGCAATCGACCAAAAAACCGTTAGGTATTACTCATGATGTGGGGCGTGAATCATAGCGCAGAAGGTCTAACCAGTGCCAATGGCAACTTAGGCAGAAAAATAAATAATAAATCAGCTCCGTACCTTGTATACATCGCCGTAGGTGCCCGAACCAATCCTTTGAATAAGCTCGTACTCATCCTGAGGATTTCGACGTGATATATCCGAACTCAAGACACCACCACTATGCGCCATAATCACTATAAATCACTAATCTAATATTTATTTACACTTTCATTTCATTATTCACATAATTAATAACACAAAACGTCGATAAATTAATTATTTTCGTAACAACATAGACATCTTTCTCTTGACGTTTGCCACTCTGCCATTTTTAGTGTTGCCAACTTGCCAAGAATGCAGCGACCGCGAGCTCGCCTGGGAAACCAGAATTACCAGCTAAAAAAAATTATATTTACGCCCTCTATTAAAGATTTTCTGAAATGTAACAGCAAAAGTGCCCTCTATTGACTAGTAGCGAAAACATTTCAACAACAACGTGACAGAGTAGTTCAGCGGAGTTCACTAGATGGTACTTAGAATATACGACGGAACGTCCTCTAGCTAAAATAAATCCTAGAATTTCTATTTGGCTCACAGTCAACAAATATTACAATAGCTCAGAAATTTTGAGCGGGGGATCATGAGACCCCACCACCATCTCCCCAATCCTGCTGCTGACAGACCAGTTTCTGGCGAATCGGCTTTTCCTTAACTGATTGTGCGGAGCGGATGGTAGCCGCCGCATGATCGCCGCACGCCGAATATATCAGAGAGAGAGAGAGCTGGCTGACCTCTTGCACAGGCGGCGGCATAGACTACGGCGGTGACTGCAGGTAGCATTCCTGCAGAAGGTTAAACTGCAGGGCTCCAAGGCAAGTGATATCGGGGACGGGTACAAATTGGTGTAGGTACGCCCCGGATCAGCGGATAGCAGGAATTTCGCTATAGTGGTGAGCGACGAATACCCTGAACGGCATTTTTGAGTGATTAAAGCTTTGATAGAGAGGACAATAATCAACCTCACCAGTGCCTACGCTCCTCAATCCGGCTGCGCCGACACCAAAAACAGTGTCTTTCGAGATAGTCTCGAAAACGCCTTACGACGTAGGTATACCATCCTCAGAAAATATTGTTACGGTGCCGTTGAGGTCCAACGGCCACGTCGGTCAGATGGCGAGGAGTTCATTCGGGTACAGCGGAGGCTTTGGTTACGGCCAGCCAAGCTGAGGGTGAAGAAATTCTTCGAACCTGGCATCCCTAGTGTGGTTTTATTTCTACCATTTTGAATTATTTGTAAAAGCAAATATGGTTGCATTTTGATTTGTTACTAAAAACGCTGCCGGTCCATCCGTTCGGCTGTGACAGTTTTGAGCGTTCTGCTTTCTTAATTCAGCTCTGTTGTCCTAATAGTTTAAGTATTCTGTGGTTCTAACCTAACAAAGTTGAGGAGTTCTTAAGTGGCGACCACCTTTCGAAAGACGCAGCGTAGGCAGGCCTCCCGCAAGGTGGACCGTCGACCTGGTAAAGGTCGTAGATATCATCGAACAGCACAACCTTTGTGGAGTTCCGTGGGTATGCCTTACAGAGAGCGTCTTGTGACTGATATGATGATGACCAGCTGGATGCGGACGGCACAGCCTTTGTAGAGTTGTATTGGGAGGGCTATCTATGCCCAACAGTAGGCGTCTTTCGGCTGATATGATGATAACCAGCTGGATGCGGACGACTCACCTTTGTAGAGTTGTTTGGGGAGGCCTATCTACGCCCAACAGTGGGCGTCTTGCGGCTGATATGATGATGACCAGTTGGATGCGAACGGCACAGCCTTTGTAGAGTTGTTTGGGGAGGGATATCTATGCGCAACAGTGGACGTCTTTCGGCTATGACGATGTTGATGAGGAAAGTGGAGTCTCCGTTTTTGCGATGGCGGGATAAGAGCAAGAAAACAAAGCCCGAATGTTAAAATGGTATATTTATTACAATCGCAATATCTCCGTCGGCGCTGGCAACGTTACAAATTTAGTCGCCACCTTTCACAATAAACCTCTAACACTTTATTATAAAATTATATAATCTTTTGGTACAATCCTTTAAGTGCACTTTTACTTTGCGGCGATAACCTTCTGACCTCGTATATTATTATTAAGCTGTGGGAAACGTACGGTTTCCTTGGCGCCCGCCGCGGCAGGCGTTCGGCATACTGATATATTTTCGTTTGATATATTATGCGTCTTTTTAAACCTCTCATCTTATATCTCGAAGACTCGAGTCTGAATCACTAGTAAATGCATTTTCGGCTCCCACGTACATGCGTTACTCGACTCTAGTCCAGAGGCGAAATTTGATAATCATTTATTTTCATAATATCTACCTATCTAAGATGTTTGCTAAATATTTAATAATGTATAACAAGATTGCTTAAGCATTTCATTCATCAACAGTTCTTAATAACAGTTTCATCGAACATGCATAGCAGATGCCATATTTAGAAATTTGATAAAAAAAATGCATTTCTTAGTGATTTTACAAAATCGACTCTGTAATATCTTCGTTTATATATTATCTACATTAACTAGAACCATCCTATCCACAATAGAAACTTTTAATACCTATGTAAACGTATAGTATCTTTATACTTTAGCGTATTTTGATAACAAACAACACCAGTTTGATAACTATTGGTCGTTATATTAGGAAGCTGACAATATTTGAAAATATATTACATAGGGTGCATGTAAAAATTATATTTAATTTCGTTGCTTGTTATAAAAAATTATTGCAACATATTTGTAAGTACTTACTTATAATTTTTATACACACTCTGTGTAAATTATTCTTAGTTAGTAATAACAAAGAAATAGCCATTTTGGTGAAACATAGGACAGAGAAAAGAGACTAGATGACATAACCGGCGAAAACTACATACTCAATTGGAATTTTTTTTCACAAATAATTTTCCAAATTCCATACAAAAACACATAAAACAAACGATATAGCCACAGTAGTTACCATAAATTACCATTTCACACGCTTAAATTTCTGAGAATCAACACGACGCATCAAAATTGAGATTTTTATTACAATAGGTTTTATTTATTAAATATAAATAATATATTTTTAAATTAATTCTTCCACCGATTTTTTGTACTAAATCCTAGAATATTTACAGGGAAAAATCAAAACGACATTTTTTTATTTGGTAAAAGCGAAAAAAAGTATCTAGAGAGTAAAATATGCGTTAATTAAAAAACCATCATAGCTAAAAAAATTAATAAATTGTTCTTTTTAAAAACCGATAATAATTTATAACAGTAACGATTCGTCAAGCATGCTTTGGCACGATCACCGCATTTTTTTGTTACATTTTTTTTTCATTTTCAAGTGGAAGATAGGAAAGTTCATTAGGATTACAGCGGAGAATTATTACAATAATTAATATATCCAAAAACACATTTACAAATTTAACCTAATAAAACTAGATTTTTTTTAAAAACAAATATACATACACACAAAACAACCTAAAGAATTCATAGTTATGGAAAAGAGATCCTGTTCAAAAGTGGACTTCGTGCCATTGAGTAAAGATTTATAATCGGTTGAGGTTGTCAAAAAAAGAAATACCAAAAAAAATGTATTAAAAAAGTTTTTTTTTCTGCGGAGCCTAAATAAATATAGTACTGAATATTGAGTAGCATTACAAAAATAATCTAAACAAACATGCTGTATAATGTTTCGATAAATCACCGTATGAATTCAAAATACCTTGACTTTATAACTGTACTGACATTATAATTTCTCTTATTTAGGTCTATTAACAAGTTGGACAATAAATAAAGTAGAAGCCTCGCATGGGAATCTTTACTCATTCGACGTAAGTGAGAAACTATTTAAAAACACGCACTTTGAATGCCAAAGTCACATTATCATCTTGGTATGTTAGCTTACCATAACGATAAAGTTGGGATCACAGAGCGAGAGAGACTGTTTAAATTGAAAGCTGTGACATTAAACCACCCTATACATACGAGCCGCTTTTATAATGCGTACGGCTAAGGAATGGAACGCGTTGCCTGCGAGTGTGTTCCCTGTTCTATATAATCTGGACGCCTTCAAGGCTAGAGTGAATAGGCTGTTCGAAGACTGGCATGCTCCATCTTCGGCCGCATCGTCACTTACCAACAGGTGAGATGGCGGTCAAATACCTGCCTTGTCTAATATAAAAAAAATGTAGGACCCTAAGGCGCCCGTCGCACGACCATAGTCGCACGACCGTTGCCAATTAGGACAGCGCATCACTCATTCAGAGAGCAAGATCAAAGTGGCATATATTGATCATAGCCTTTTGGAAAGTGGAGCGACGCGTAACTTACATAAGTTATACAAAAATGGACCTTATACAATGAGCAATACATATCACAATGTTTAGTAGCTGCAGGACCTTTGCGTACGGTTGACAAAGTGATAAACCACCCAAGAATAAGGTACAGTTGCACTTCATAAAACAACATGGTTGATTTTCCATTGCAAATAATATTCATGCCTGGACTTTATTGGCTAAATTAAAATTCACAATTTCAATTTCTGCCCGGCCGGGAACCCAACTCGGGACCTCTGCTTGGCAGACCGACATGTTAACCAACTGAACCACTCAGGTCGTCAAAAGTAATGCATTAACTCTTCGCTAGTTCTGAACACAACTGATTTCATTTATAATACCGTTTAATCACCATTAAAGTATGTTGCATATTGATATTTAGCTTGGGAAATGTGTTAAGGCCCGGGGTCTAAAAAGACCACATCAGTGTTTCAGATAAATTTGTCTGCAGCGTCGCTGTTGTTGGCATTGACATGACAATTCAAAATGGCGTCCCTTAGTTCTAGTTTTGGCCACCGGATCAAGTAAGTTTGTGGCATTCTAATAAGAACCATAATATGACACTTGATGTGGCCTTTTTACTCCCAGAAATATGCTATTTAGGAACAACCGGGACATTAACGCCAAGATGATTATTTTATCTGGGGTGAATAATACACAACGGGCAGTTCAGCTCGTCGAGCGTCGTCTCTGTCGCACTCGTGGGAGTAAATACGAAGCTAAAACTAGCTGATACAGTGTTAGCGACTTACTTCACAGAATAAGCTGAAATACCACCAAATGGATAAGCGACTGTGCATTCAAAGGCGCAATTTAGCTACAATAACCGCTGCGGCACTTCTATAAGGGGCTTTAAAATATTTTTTTATCTAGACGACAAACGGGCATGCCCGTGCGCACATTACGCTAACTAACAATCATAATAATGTATGTCATTATAATTAAAATACAGTAATAACGAAGTTTTATATCTAGTGGTAATAATAAAGGATTGGGCGAAAAGTATACTTAGAAATTAATAGTAACATTAAATAAAAGGATTAAAAAATAATAGGTAATTAGACAAAAGGAAAAATCAGCTCTAATGTTGGTTTTAGTAAATGAATTTTGCGCAAAATTGTCCAATCCAATATCCAAACATAGATAGTAACTGCTCTAAAGGCAGATATATATTTCTGTTCCTTATTTCATACTATAGAAAGGACAAATTTTGTATAGCATTCATTTAGTAAAAACAATTGTTACACTAGAACCCTAAGCTTAGGTTATTAATTCGTGTCACCAGCGGAATAAGTAATACATAGGTAATTTTCCTCTAGATCTAATGACCTAAAATGACAAGTATGCCACAGTCATGGTACATATTATGCAGTAATGTGCTAACGACGTCAGCATATTACTGCATTGTTATATGCTTTGAAAGTGTGAATGTACATATTCCGCAGACAAACACAAAACATAACACAAAAGGTTTTGTAACAATATTTCAATCTTCAGATTGTCAATTGCCAAAACTTGTCGATTTTGAGGATGATGTGACTTCAACAAAGGCATAAACTATCAATTTTGAATCTGAAACGCAGAACAACGTACAGGAAAATTGTGAAAACTCAATTAGTTGCCACTCTGAGATCAATTTACCGAGGTATAGTATTATTTATTGCTAGATTAATAAGATAAATCAGTTGCAGCCTTGAAGTGACAGATTGGTTAAGATCGAGAGGTTAGCCTGCTCTGGGTTGGTGATGCGTAAGCCTTAACAACACGTGAGAATCGGGAGATGTAGTTGCCTAAACCAGCCAATTTCAGGGAAAAGGTACCACCGGTGGCTGACGAAGCGATGGATTGACATAGCCGAGCGAGAGCCAACAGCTTACGACGCGAGGATGCCTAAAATTGGTAGAAAACATTCAACTAAGCGGACCCTGGCAGAGACCGGGATTGACCGCTAAGACGAAGTATTGTAAAGTACATTGAAGTACGAAATTCTAAATCATAAGAGTTAAGAAGACTGAGACAGTTCAGAAAGTCGGGACAGTAAAGAGAGTCAATCAAAATTATGCTCATGATTAAGGAAAAAAAATAGGAAGGTACAGTACCCACAAAGTGTAGACTTTATGAGTCTGGAAACGTGCAAAATAGGTAATACTAGGGAGGGAAAGTAATGTGAAGATTTAATTACAAATCGAAAATCAACAATTACACAATCAAATGACACTAATGAGTGATTGAAACATTATACAAAACCCACAAGTCAGTTATCTTGGATCATTATAAACTCGCAGATACGCCTCACTAAGACGTGTGAAGCCACAACATTTCGGCCTTCGCAAACAAATAATAACATTGCATGCCCGTAAAACATCATATTTGCGAATTTATGCGACCAAGAGACTAAAATTAAACTAAAGATTTGGGGAAATAAATAACTCCATACCCATACAAGTATCCATTCTCTAGAAATATGTTATTGCATCACTGTAACGCCTCATTTGGAATACACCGTGTCGAACGAGTTGACCGCTACATGAATTTCACTATTCGCTCCAATCGGGAACGGACCTTTCCCGTTGCAAGGATCACACAAAACAAAGGTGTCCGTTCCCAAAACACCATCATAAGAACGTTAACACAAACACTAATCAACATCACTTTGTATTATGATGTAACGTCTCGCTCACTAAATATCACTCAACACACGAGACTCTATGCTCTCTATGCTAATTCGAAATCGTCTTTGACATGGTGACCGGAGCAATCAACTGAATGTTTGAACCGGCTCGTTCTGTCACTAGGAACAACCGTTTCACCTCCTGTTGGCTCTGGTGCGGACCGATCGGACCAGTGTGGTCTTGGCTTTGATATCCGGTTTCTTTTTCTTGGCATTCGCTTTGTTGGCAGACTTGTTCGAACGATTGCTCTCGATTGAGTTCACTCTCCTGTCGGATTCGAATGAGAAGGCGGGCACTATGGTCTTGACTTGGGAGGGAGACAAACTGACTTCCAATCTACGCCGTCTCGATCTAGTCATACGGACGTCGTCCCCAGTTTCTAGCTTTAGCGGAGTCAATTTGGTCTCCCTTTTAGTCTTTTTGGCGCGAGCGATTTTCCTAGTCGCCACTTCTTTCACTTCTCCCTTCGAACTCCTGCCATTCTGAGTCTTCTCTCTGAGGACCGGTTTGACTTCCTCAAATTTCCTTTTCCTAGTGACTCTTGTGGTGATCTTGTCGTTCTCTATCGACTCTTTCGTTGTCCTATTCTTCTCTTCTGCACTCTTATTCCTAGTCGCCCGTTTCTCTTTAGGACTGGGAGACTCCTTAGGTTCGGGCTTTGTATTTCTGCTGCGCAACTCCCTCTCCCCGTTGGCTTTGGACTCTCTCTTTTCCACTTTTCTCCTCTTTCTGGGCACTGGGGAAGCTTCCTCTTTGGATTTCTTTGCGCGACTGCCCTTAGGGAACGCTACCTCCGTCTCATCTAGTCCCTGACTGCTCTCAATGTAGATATAGTCGTCCAATTTGGATCTAGACTTGGCGTAGGTCTTCTCAACGGGTTTAACCTTGATTTCGTCATCTTCTGGGAAGCTTGGTTCTGGCGTCTCGTTGACGGGCGTCACTTGTGTGTTAGCCTTGATTAGTTCGACGTCGTTCTCTATGGAGTTTTTGTTCATTCTGTTCTTAAGGTTGTTTATGGTCTCAATGAGACTGGTCTCTTTTGGTTCTTCGTCTTCTATTGGTATAACTTGGTCCGAGGTCCCCGCTTCCGCGCTGGACGACCTCTGTTTGTTCTTGTTGCGGCGTTTGTACAAATCCGCCTTTGTCATGTCCTGTAGATGAGAAGAAGATCGTCAGTATACACTTAGAGGTTACTACTAATTGACTTCGCTAAACATGCATGCAAAATTATAAGATCCTACATTAATCGATTTCAGGTGTGATTTGTTAGTAGTCACCATTACGAAATTCCACCCCCGTTGAATTGACTTTAACATTATTTATGCTACTACGTTAGTCACCACAAATGAGCAGACGGCCCACCTGATGGTAGACGGTAATACCTCATGATTCATGCACTTAGGTTTCATGTAACAAAAGTGCAGAACCACATTGCATTCACTGACTCGCTATGAGGACAGATGACCACTGTCAGAGCAGAGCTAAGTCCATTGGCAACGGTAACTAAGACCAATTCATTGACATACATATAGAACTCTCATAAAGCTGCGACGAAAGGATAGATTTCATCCACATCATCTAGACGCTTGGCATCCATCTGCTCTCCTAAGGTTGCGGTGGTTGACGGTGGCCGCCTCCCACCAGGTAGACCATCCATCCGTGTACCTTCTAGACATTACTAATAAAAAAAAATCCACTCACCGCGAGTCTGAAAGCCGTGCTGTCGTCGGTGGCGACTCCCAGCTCGGCCAGCAGCTTGTCGACTGAGACCCGCCGCGTCGCGTCTACGCACAGCAGCCCCGTGATGAGGCCCTTGCTGGATGAGGATACCTTGTCCCATACCGGGCCTGGGGAAAGAATACAGTTGTTATTATTATAATTCGGAGCTGATATGTACAATTTTTAGCTTCACTTATATACATATCATTAATTTGAAGAATAATATGTATTTAGTGTTAATTTAGTTTTAATTTTGACATGGATTTTATTGAATTGACATTGTATTACTTTTAAAATAAATAAATATATGACAGCTCTGTGTAGAGATTGTAAGAATTTCAGTTAAGTGTTTCAAGAATAACAACTTATTAGAACTTATCTAAGATTTATATTTATTCGTTTATCTTAACTCCCACTAAGCTCGATTTTTTCATTCCCTTGGAATTTCGACAGATGGCCCCGTCATACAAATGCGCTATTTACAATTGCATTAACTGCACGTTCATCAACAAACTATAATGAAGGTTAGATTTTTGGTAATTAAATATAATAATCTAAAAGCGATACATTTATTGCATTTGACATTCTTACATTTCCTAAATTATTAAAATCAAGAAACTGGTAGGATCACGGAGGTCAAATGGCAGTCGCTCCACTGTAATTACCTGATCTGCCATATTTTAGATCATGGTCAAGGCCGATCCCAGGCCCTCGTGCGCGAGAGCACAACCGGGTCATTAACGCCAAGATAATCTTTTTATAATTTTTTTTTAGTTAGTGATACCCACCGTCCATGGAGAATGCGCCGGTGCGAATGCGGTCCATGAGCGCAGTGACAGGTTCCCGGCGTGCCGCCGGCTGGAAGGGAGCCGACCCGCAGATCATCACGTACTGGAGGGGGGGGAAAACACGGAATTTTAATATTTATCTCACGTACTGGGTGCGATAAAACCGGTTTTTTTATTTTTATACGAAACTCGGAGAAATTCAAGATCAAAATTGTAAATAAACCCAACGGGTGGATTGTTTAAAATTATTGATTTGTTTAAAAATAGGTAGTAATTAGCGACTCGGTTCTATTAATGCCATACGAATAAAAAAATTAATTGAAATATAAGTAAAAATGAACACATTCAAAATGAAATAAAGTCGTGTGAATATTAAAAAAAGACTATTTCAAACAATCTACTGTAAGGGCAATTTTTTTACACTTTTGATCTTGAATTTAATATCTGAAGTTTACTCATTAACAAACGAGCGGACAGTCCACCTGATAGTAAGCGGTAACTGTCGCTCATAACATTTATGATTAATGCATTTAGGTTGCATATGTAGGTTTCGGTGTGTCATGCTGTGTTGGTGTGTTATGCTATATTGGTGTGTCTATACTGTGTTAGTAGATCTGTCAATGTGTCGGTGTGTCAAACTGTGTTGGTGTTATGCCATGTCGTTGTGTAATGCCATGTCAGTGTGTGATACTGTATAGGAGTGTCATGCTGTGTCGTTGTATCATACTGCGACGGTGTCGACAGTCGATATGTCATGTTATGTTGGCGTATCCTGCTGTGGCAGTTTGTTTTGCTATGTATCATTCTATACGGGAGTGTATATCCCGCCCCGGCCATGTACCAATGACTGTTTTCTGAGTTATGTACATTAGTTGAATACTAACCGATGCTCTTACGGTGAGGGAAAACATCGTGATGAAACCTGCACATTCAGGCGACTGGATGTGTAACCATGGTCCAATCTGGTCAGGTTCCCCTGGTAGCAGGGTCATGGAGGTCAGATGGCAGTCGCTCCACTGTAATTACCTGACCTGCCAAATCCTGGATCATGGTCAAGGCGGACCCCGGGCCCTCGTTCTCGAGAGCACAACCGGGACATTAACGCCAAGATGATTTTTTTTTTTTTTATTCTATACGGGAGTGTCATGTTATGTCGAAGCATGATACTACATCGCTGTACCACTCTGTCCGTATATACTCACGAAGATGACCCCCAGGCTCCACATGTCCACGGTGGGCGTGTATCCGGGCGCGGCGGCGCAGCGCGCGCGGGACACCACCTCCGGCGCCGCGTACGGCAGGCTAGGGGGGGACGGTTTGATGTTCATTTTCATTTTATTTTATGCTATATTTCTGTCATCGGACTGCTCGCTATCAACATGGGCTGATTACACCTGGGTATCAAAACTCAATATTTTTACGGGTAGCCGCTGTTAAGCCTGGCTAAATGAGTTGCATCTATGCAAATGAATGGTAATTGAAGCATACACACACTTGTAAAGCTCACGCCTCTGTCCCACAAGTGGGGTAGGCAGAAGACTATGGACGAGCAAAGTAGCGACTTTGTCCTGACACAACTCTCTAGCCTATCCACAACTCTTTGCATACGTTTTCTTTTATTATTGTCACTTCGGAACCAGGTTTTTTTTTTTTTATGCGGGCCACCTGATGGAAAGTGGTCACCGCCGCCTATGGACATCAGCATCACCAGGGGTGCTACCAATGCGTTGCCCGCCTCTAAGGAGACCTCTAATATACCTCTTGAACGATCCCACGCTTTTTTGAGAATATTACTGATCGAATCAGTGAATGCTTTTTTGGGTCTCCCTCTTTCATAAATCTTCTTTCTACCATCCGCTCTACATGCCAGAACCATCTCAATATCCCTCTTTCTATTTTTGCCAATACATCATCTTTCATGGATCACTGTCTTTTTCACTCCAATCAGTCAACCACACTCCCCATACATTCCTTAGGCACCTAATTTCCACAATTAATTCATAATAAATAAAAAAAAACAGTATAACCCACATACCTGAAGCAAGGCGTCATCATCCTAGCGCGGTCGCCATCAGCCGTGGCCACCGGCACGCGTCTCGCGAAGCCGAAGTCCACCACCTTCACACGCGCTTCGGACACACGGCACGATGTCAGCAGGATGTTCTGAGGATAGTGGAATCATACATTACTATAAATAATAATAAATAAATATGCTCGGACAATTCACACAGCGCCATCTAGCTCCAAAGTAGATTGATATGGGCATGAGTAGCAAAGCTTGATGTTTTAAACCATCGCGGTTATTGTAACACATTTCAACAAAAGTACGCGTTAGAAAACCCGGAACATACCTTTAAAATAAGCAAGCTTGTCCGCGTAAAATTCGGGCATAACGTTTCAGACCCTTTCCCGCGCAAACCACATTGAATTTCGGGATAAATTACAGTATGTGTGCTATTCTGGGCTATAAGCTATCAATATAGCTTATAATCCGTTCAGTGGTTTCTGCGTAAAAGAGTAACAAACATCCAAATAAAGCCATCCAATATCATCGGCTGTCATGGTTGAAATATATTCGTCATTTTATAGCACTCGTTTCTGTCCAATAGTCTTGATGATACATGATAGTCTCCTTGCGTTCGTTTCAATGGACGAAAAGCGATGATGAGGTCAGATGTGTCCCATAGACACGTTGGAAGAACTATAGAACCCCAATCTTCTCTCCATTGGACCTTGAGTTACACGTATCGTTCAGCACGGCTATCACAAGTGTATCCGCGACACAGCTCGCGCCGCGAGCCGCGTTTCTTTTTCTCAATACTAAGATTAATGAGATAGCAGTATCTAAGTCGCGCCTTTTCTCGCTTATCATGCGCGAGAGCAACATGTGCTAGCCGTATAGGAGCCCCCAGGCCCATGCCCCATGGCCCCTGCCCCATCTCCCAGTCACGGATGCTCACCTCCGGCTTGAGATCCCGATGCACGACCCCCCTGGCGGCTAAATGCCGCACGGCCAAGGCCAGCTGAGCCAAAAGCCGCCTCGCGGCGCGCTCGCCCACGCCGCCGCTGCAAGCCGAAGCCAATTCGCCGCCCGAAGCTAGCTCCGTTACTATGTATGTGAATGCCTGGAAATTATAATTATAATAATAACAGTTTTATTCAACAAATCTTGTGGAAGACATTTAAATTTAACGTCTAGAATAATATGTTAAAAGGTAATTATTAATAACTAAATTGCCTGAACTAGGATACCCTGTGTTGTCCACTGGCTGTCCCCTGGGTGGCACACGTCAATACATAGATAAAGAAAGGCAAAATTAACGAAATCATAAAAACACAGACTAACTCGCCTACTTTTGAATTGAGGTAGTTATATAGAGGTAATAGAGTATAGCGTACAGCAACACAAAACATTTTTTTTATGCGTCTCAGTGACGAACGAGCAGACAGCCCACCCTGATGTTAAGTGGTAACTACAGGGACAGTATCTCCGTCGTGTAAGTACGTAATCAGTTCGGAATAAAATACTAATTCATTTGACTCGTAGAATCGACAACCAATTGAAGAACAGTAGAAACCACCCTTCAATCTCCATCATCATCATATATTTAAAAGTATGACTCTTGTCGGTGGAGCAATCTTATGAGTGAAAAAAACAGACAAGTTTTTTTAAATTTTTTTTTTTAAACCCTTACTCACCGTATCATAGAAGACCTCGTGCAGCGTGATGACGTACGGACAGCCCTGGCAGAGCCGCAGCAGCTCGATCTCCTGCTTTATGTCCTTCTTCTGGCTCGATATTATCTGGGGACCAATGATACAATATAAGTTAGATCATCATCATCATCATCATCATCATCATCATCATCATCATTTTGACGTTATATCCCAGTTGCGACCCGCGCAACAGGCGAGGGCCCAGGGTCCGGTTTCCTGCTATTCTTGGCCCACCTTGCTCGGTCTTCGGCATAGAATATAAGTTAGATGATGGTTGGTAATTGTTCAGATATATTTAAAAATACAGTAGGTTCTTCACCTACCCTTACCATAACCGGCGATGTGTGTCAAGATCTAGCTAGCTTGTGAGACTCGATAGAAGCTGTCTACAAATTGATTTATATAGCTGTTTGGAGCAGTCTATGATGTGCACACAATCCATCAATATGTCCGGTGACATAGGGAACTGACTGTACTTTTTATGGTTGATGAATATGGAAGAAGTGGCAGAGGATTATCAGGACTAAATGGAACAATAAATAAATAAATAAATATCATTTATTTCAAGTTTCACCGACTCATATTATCATTACATATCATTAATAATTATAGTTCACAATAATAAACACATTCATCTTCAGAACCACAACGTAACTTCAGTATTAATTCATGTCACAACCATAAAACAGAGATAGACATAAGTAGTAGATAAGTAATATGTTAATTGTACGAATATAATTGTGTTTAGTACACATATACATACATACATGGATGATGATGATGATGATGATGTGTATGTATGTATATTTATACTTAATAATGTTAATTTTAGTTTTTTAGTTTTAATTTTTTAGTTTTTTAGTCTTAAGTCTGGCCATGACAGAATACCAGCGGGTGTGGGTTCCACCTTCACCCTAACGCTGAGTCATGGACCTTTTTGTCTATTAGAAGCCTTTATTTTAAAAACACTTATACAATTCTGTTAATTTATAGGCAAATAAATATTTCTATTCTATTCTATTCTATTCTAATAGACAATGTAGCCTCTGCCTACCCCTACGGGAAAAAGACAAGGCTTGAAGGCGTGACGTGAGCAATTTAGCCAGTGGAGAGTTAACCAATATGTTTTTGTTCTAATGACTTGACGTCGATTTGCCACCATCCGGTGGAGAGGAGAGCAAGTCTAAGCCGCGTAGGATTTTATATATACTATAGGCAAGTATTTGTCCATCATCCCACGGTGGTAAGCGATTAACGCTTATTAACTCTGGCCTTAAAAAGGCCCAGATTTGCTAGAGAAACAGATCCGTAGAAGAAAAGAAAAAAAAAAAAAAGAATTCTACTCCTAAACTACCATATTTTCAATAAGTACCATCCCTCCGCTAGTAAAAAAAAAACCGCCAATCTCACCTTAACAGCATACTCTCTGCCGGTCTGTCGGTGTATGCACTTGCGACACACCGAATACGAGCCATCGCCTAACAGAGGCGAGCTCAAATCGACAGCGTACTTCTGGAAGAACGGAGAGTCCTGTGGACGAGAGGTTGGGGTTAGTTTTGTGTATTATTATTTGTTAAATCGAGGTCGAGACCAGTAGACTAATTATGAAACCCTGTTGCCAACAATGTATGAATACATTTTTAATTATAACAGGGTGTTGCCAACAATTCTTTGATTTCAATTATTGATATTAGTAGCAAACAGGCAAGGGGGCCACCTGATGGAAAGTGGTCACCGCCGCCTATGGACATTAGCACCACCGGGGGTAGCGCCAATGCGTTGCTCACTTCTATAGCACGTTGTTACTTTTGCGATTAAAAATGATCGATTTGATAGTTTCAGTTTGTTGCAATGGAACTTTGTTAGCAACTGAACCCATGAAATCGATGATACGGAATCGCAAAAGTAATAATTTCAATCGTTGAAATCAGAAAATTGTTGGCAACATCGTTACGTAATTAGCCTATAGGTATCCAGAAGTTGAGTTTTTTTAAACAATCAGAGACATAGGAAATAACGTTCTAAATTCTCAATATAAAATATGTGTCAGTTAAGGATTTAATCTATTCAAAATCGCTAAAAGTTACAAGATTTAAACTTCACTTGATAGAAAAAAATTCAAAAGTTTCCCACCCCCCTTTTTGTAATGTTTTTTCGCAGACCAAAAAACGGGCAGCAGCATTAGCTGATGTAAGTTATGGACACTGCGATAAACCTGGCTAACAAGTCTGCCAAAGCCCTCCACAAATGGGAAGGAGGCTAAGTCTATGGAGTGTCAGGGACGCGCTACTGACCTTAGCGACCCATCCCTTGAGCCGGTCGTGGCGATGCCCCGTCGCCTGCATCCAGATCTGGTCCGAGATCACATTCTCCGAGAACAGGATGCTGGGCGCCACGTACGAGTAGCCTGCGGGGATGAATGAATAAATAAACAAAAAGTTAATTCACATAAGCCAACATAAATAACATTGCAGTGTCTACGAGTTACTTTAAACGGCTTGCAATAGCACTAAGCATCTTCCGCTGACTCTCGAAATATAAGGGCGCCACGTGGTGGTTTTTAGTTGGTAGGACTATAATTTTCAATGATAGGCTAGTCCCACATAATCTTCTCGTCATTCTAGGACGGCGAATAGCTATCGGTAAATGGAAATCCCCAAGTAAAAAAAAAAACGTAAATCTGTTACGTGAACCAATGGTCTTACTCCACCAGCTGATGGTTTATTTTGTACAATTTTAAGTTATTTATCAGTTACCACGTATCCCTGAGACTTAATCAACACGTGACTAAACCAGCGCAGACGAGCTGGGCTGGAGAATCGCCATTTACTTATTCTGACACCCGTGGCTACCCTACCAAGTTTCAACAGAAAAACACTTCAAAAGAGTGTATCCAGCATCACATACCCAGGAAGAGCTTTTCGCTGTGTTTCGGCGCCTGTGCCGGGGAGTCCGTGGGCGGCATCCGCGTGAATTCATCTGCGAAGTTGCAGGTGTCCGCCGCGTGGGACAGCCGCGGGACGAATGGTGCGGTGACCGTGCGACGGGATACCGCCGCCCAGTCTAGGGTCTGGGGGTGGGGAGGGGGTTAGATGTAAAATTTTACGAGTATTGGGGGGTTAGCCTAAGCTAGCTTCGTACCAAATTTCATCAAAATCCTTCCAACCATTCGAAAACATATCCCCGTACTTATGAAAAGGCACTGTAATATCATTTTTTTTAATAGTTTTGAGTTTCATTTGTTTTTGTGTAATAAATACTATTCTATTCTACATTTGGGTGGGAGCATTCTGCGTAACTCGAAAAAGTTACGCCTATATCGAGCCCGAGGAACCACATAGACGTTCTCTATTTCTCCCGCCAAGCAAACAATTTTCTTACTTGAAAATTGGATGAATCGTGGATGGCGACAGTTACCGCTTTCCAACAAGTGAGCGGTTTGTTATTTGTCATTCATCACCATCATCTAAATGGCGTTAAATCCCAGTTGTGCTATCGCGCAGCTGGCGATGGCCCTGGGTCCGCCTTCCTACTCCTCTTGGTTCACTTCGCTCAGTCTTCGGCTGTCTGTTCTTTTGTAAATTAATAGTTTAAAAAAATTGAACTTTTCACATTTCTCACAAACCCTGTATAAAAAGAAAACATGTCTCCAGGTGTCTCCATGTCGTACCAGGTGTAACAAAACGACAAAACCGTGATCATGCATACCTGGAAGAAGGAGTGCTTCTTAAGCTCTTCGGCATCGCCCTCGCCGCCGCCGAGCCGCTTGCGAGGGTCCTTCACCAGCAGCCTGGAGATAAAACACATCATCATTAATACATGTTTTTTTTTATACCACTAAGGTGGCAAACAAGCTTACGGCTCGCCTGATGGTAAGCAGTCACCGCAGCCTTTGGACGTTTGCAATACCAGGGGCGTCACCCACGCGTTGCCCCTGTATACATGTACCCTGTTGCACATGTACAGTGGTATTACACTTGAGGTATGTCTGTCTACAAAAAACTCAAAACTCAACATTTCTTTTTTGAGTAGGACACTAAACATCTCTTTCAATCGTCGAAAAGAAGGAAAACACCCAATGCCAATAACGGCCGGACCGTACCCGACAATACCAGACAGAGCCGGGGAGCCCCGACAATGCCAGACACACCGGCAAGAAAGCTCACGCATCTACCATGATCCAGTCTAACGCGGTCATTATGACCGGAACTGAGACGGTAGAACCGTGGGTATAGCCTCATCTCTTTAAGTCCAGGCGCTACCATATATCTGCCAGAGCGCTGCTGTATCATCGAATCCTACTCTAACCAGAGTTGTGATGAACTACCTCCGGCGAGACGTCCCTCACCCCGGGTAGCCGCCCTGGGGCCTGTGGGCGGGGTACGGATGTCGTTGTATACTGATCCAATCAGATATAGAATATCTGGTGGCCTCACTTCTACTTATAGATGAAGTCCTGTACCTGAGACGCTCCCATAGAGACGGTTATCCATCTACGAAACCTACTGTAATGCCCGATTTAACTGCACCCTTCACACGCCCGCTATCCCGCGCGGCAGTTGATTCACCACTGGGATAGTGTAAACACTCGAAATTTATTACAGTGTATAGTGACTGGCCGTATGAAGAGAATTTTTCGTAAAACTGCACGTATTTGTTGTTGTTCATCCATATGACTCACTGTAGTGTAAACACACACTGTCTGGACGCTCGCTGCTCGCCAAAGGCCTTGACCAAAGTGAATCGGGTCTAGAGCTTCAGTTTCAACTGCCAGTTTTAACTGAACAGTAAACTGTTGAATTAAAACTGACATTTGTAATCTTTTGTCGTTTGAAGTAACCTACCCACCCTCATTTATTGCTTCTAAAAATCGTAAAAGAATATAGTAAGATAAGTAGGTATTAGCATAACAACTGCGCAGTTAAAACTGAAGGTCTGTAGAGACCTGGGATGTCAGTTTTAACTCAACAGTTCGACTATTCAGTGAAAACTGTATTTGTATATAAAGGTTTGTATCCTGCTTTAGGCCCGATTTACTTTGGTCAAGGGCATTGGCGAGTATCGAGCCCGCTTAAGACCACTAGACCTGTATAAGTCTCATTATCATCGTCATCACAGTCCACTGCAGAACTAAGGGCCTCTCCCACGAAAGGGGAGGTTATTGCCATAATCTCCATGCTTGGCCGACGGGTTGGAGATCGCAGTGTTATAAATATAACAATGGAAAACGCTGCTGCCCATTTTCCAGCCTACGGGAACTAGGTATTTTGTCTCAAATACATCAGTCGCCTTGTACGACACCCACGAGTGTAAGGGGTTGGTGCTATTCTAATCTGACGGACACCACACGGCCATAAGTACAAATCTCACCTCTTGATAAAGTCCTGCACCTCCGGCGACACGTCGCTCGGCACCGGGTAGCTGCATCGCACGATCCGCTTCGTGATCTCCTGCTGCGTGTTCATCTCGCCCTCCACCGTGAACGGGGAGGCTCCGGTGAGCAGCTCGTAGGTCAGCACGCCGACGGACCACCAGTCTACGGCCTGCGGGAGAAGATGATGGATTGGGTTAGTGAATAGTTCCGTATTGCTACTACGGTGAGGGAAAACATCGTGATAAATTCTGCACATTCAGGGGACAGATTGGGTTACCATGATGCTATCTGGTTGGGTTCCCCGATAAAAAGGCTTTTCGGGGTCGGCAACACGCTAGTATTTATAACGAAACTCGTATGACGGTTCCAAAATTAATTATTTTACAGGAAGCTATTTTCTTCGCGAGTTTGATCTTCTCTATATATAACTCGATTGATGTTCGTTAGTTTTGCTGATAGTCGAAAACGACTGGCTTGATTTCAATAATTGTTTCTTTTTTAGCTCAGTTGGGTACTATAATTCATGGATGGTATTTACGCAAGAATAAGAAAAGGTTGGGTAAGGGTAAAGTAGATGTAGGGTACTGTAGGGCAGGGATAGGACGCCACGCGAACAAAATCGCCCCGAGCTCACTAGTAAATAATAAATTACATTTGACTATAATACAAACGCAGTTTTTTACACCTCGAAGGTGGCAAAAAGCCAGCGTACCCGCTTGTCAGCATACATTCCTCTTGATGGTAACCAGTTACCGTAGCCTATAGACGTTAAATACTATCACGTTTCAGTTCTCCCAAGGTGTATCTCGGTACGGGAGCACTCTGGTATAAATAAGCAATCATGTCGGTGCAAGGACGCCGCCGGGGCGAGGCCGCGGAAGCGGGCTGCAGCGTTAATTGGCCGGCCGCGATTGCCCGGACTCTATGTGGAGAACTATGTATGGTACGGTTGTGTTGTTCGATTCATATGAACACTAGCAAGTTGTCTCGTTTTAGGATTCGAATCAAAGGTTTATTAGCTTTAATTATCACTAATGGACACACTGAAAACCAGCGCTATGGCGGCAGCCATGGCTTATGCTGAGTGTGACTCCGTTGCACGAGTTATCATCAGACGTTTGCGCCGGAATTTTAGTTTCAATGTAAGGAAAAATCGGAAAATTCATACATTTACTCCTATTTTGTGTGTGCATATAGCCCTATGCTGTTACCTAACTCCATAGTCTACGACAAGTACGTAACATCAGGGGGACATTTTGATTGCGGCCCTTACGTCCAATCTACGACAATTCCTGAAGCTATAAAATATTCATATACTTCTATTTGTGTGTAACTAGGTGTTTTGCCGGTGGCTTCGGTCGTGTGAAAATCGGTTACTACGTTCCGGACTGCGGACCCGTTCCCGTGGAAACCACATTGAATTTCGGGGACAACTACAGCCTATGTTACTCCCCGATAATGTAACTTGCTATAGGTGAAATAATTTTTAAAATAGGTTAAGTAATTTTTGAGGTTATCAATTACAAACAAACAAAAAATCTAATCTTTTATTTTTATTATAATAGTATAGAAGAATAGAGTAGGTACGCCTTTCAAAAGGTTTGCCAACCACCTGGTAAAGATCGCAGGTACCAGCTGGATGCGGAAGGCACAGGACCGACCTTTGTGGAGGTCTCTGGCGGAAGCTTATGCCCAGCAGTGGGCGCCTTCGGCTGATATGATGATGATGATAGAAGAATACCTCTTTCGATGTAACCGAACACTAAATTGAGGCTCTCAACATCCGTTAAGTTATGGAAAAACTGTTTTTACTGTTAAAAGAAACAAGGAAGTACAAAGTACCGGTGTACAATCAATATACCCAGTAGCCGTTTGCTATCGCCCTATCATCAACTCACATACGCTATTGAAGATTAAACTGCAAGGTTTTAAGTGCATCGGCGCACTTCGGCCAAACTCGGCGGCGTTCGGCCGCGCTCGTGTCCGAGCGGGACGGAAAGTGAGGCGTGAGAAATGCGCCGGAGTCGATAGTGGCGATACCGGGTGTCCCACGGTATTGTGCATGAATGGGTGAACGTGAAACTGTAAGGCTCGAATTCAACGTAAAATTGGTAGAAGGCTGGAGTTTTATACTTCGTAGTTGTTTGTGTTTTACGATTGCAAGGTTTGAATATGTGGTATTTGCGCTGACCTTGATGGCTGGCCTAGCCTACATGAACATGGATTGATGTCTAAACAAACAAATATACAACGTTTCACGTGTAAAACCATATACCTACTGGATTACTCAATTATAATCCATATCATAGAACCTAATAAGCTCTCAATAATTACGAATTTTTATACGGCATCCTTATAACAATGAATTCATTTCTTTTGCTGGCCGATCATCTGCTGCCATCATTGGTGCAGGTCAGTGCCCCGCCAAAATCAATTTGCTACCTTGCAAAATCCTCATTCGGAACGTGTTCCGGTTGGTTTTCGGTTACAGCTCTTGGTGAAAGTGGGTCTCACGTTGCGAACCACGTTTAGTGGTCGCGGGCGTCTGTTCCTATTTTAAATATCGCATTATTCCAAATTTGGCCAACCTGCCAGTGTGTTCGACGGTTGGTGAACTGTTAATTTAGGGTCTGTTTCACCACATGCTGATACGTTATCTTATCTAACAGATATCTGTGATGCGGTATCTTTCTTTGTGTACTAACAAGAGACGGCTTCACAGATTTCAGAATCTATCAAATAAGATATCTGGAACTTATCAGTAGGTTGTGAAACAGGCCCTTACTATTTCAGAACACTTAGTTCCATATCTAAGCGTCATCATCATGTAACCTGCAAGACGTCCTCCATGGGTTTTCCATAGGCTTCCCGAGCCATTTATCTTTACCGTTCAACTGTATGCCTGTCTGATGACACAACCATACGTTGAATATGCTACGACTTGCTCCAAAAATTCAGTAAGATGTAAAGACAAAATAGATATCTAGATAACGCATTCCTTTATAAAATAATCCCGATTACACCATGTTTAAATTATCTAAGAGATTATCTAACTGATGATGAAAACCGCTGAAAATTCGTTCAGTAGTTTTAAGAGTTTATCGCAAACAAACAGGCAGACGCGGAGAGAGACTTTAATTTATAATATGTAATGATAGTGGTAGTGATAACTGATAATACATCTATTCACATTATAATCAAATCCATTGCCCAGATTAGATAGCGAAAAAAATTAAGAGACATCGCCCAACATAATATTATGAAAACATTTTGAGAACTGCGATACGCAATAAATAAAATCAAATGAACCACATAATAAAATACATCATCCACTTTTCCAATACACCAATAATCAGCCAGTGTCAACAGTAAATCAACTGGCAATTTCACAACCTGAAACGACATTAATGCGACGATCGAAACTGAACTCAAAATACCAACAAATAAGGTTCAGTTTCCCCCGCACGGTGGGTTGACGTGTCGAACCTTGGTCGCAGCACCGAGGTCAAGAATAAGGAAGGTTGCTCAGTTCAGTATGGATCTGTGTAATGGAGTATTTCCGCGATGCGCTGAAATGCCCTTTAAGAGTAACATTAACATAACAGATTTGTGCATCTAGCCACGGATAACTATACAAGTATTTTTATTAGGTACAAAAAGAGCGTAAGTGCATGACATTAAGTATAATATTCCTGCGCAGTTGCTGGAAGGTCTTCAAAGCATTCGTGAAATAATTTTTTATTCATTAAATAAATAAAATTATAAAAAATATTTCATTATACTGGGTACTTTTTGTACTGAGTAAATAATAAGTTCCCGCGGAAAAGTTAATTGTTTACAGAGATCCGAACTGCGCGCGGTTGATAGCCGCTGAGATCGGCTAGTTAATTCTAAAATAGCGTCAAATTTTGCACACTACCCTTAGTCTATCCATCTATAGGTATCCTTTGCTGCGAGATAGCTAAACTCCGCCAGACAAATGAGAAACGTCGCGACGGCTACACAAGACTTGAAAATGGAAGGAAATAAAACGTAAGTAGGTAAATATACAGAGAGATTGCATAACGCCGGGCGGGTGTCTAGCAGTGACCTTGTGCAGACGTCTCGACGCGACGCGGGGCGGGCGGGCAGACGCGACAACGTTGCTATGAGGTATGTTATATATTTTCTCTGTACCTAGGTGATTAAGAGTGACCTTGTGAACATCGCAGTATCTTAATGCAGGATGATTCTCTGTGGCTCTGTTTTTTCACAAACACATAGATACACACGTCAAACTTGTTACACCCCTCTTTTCGTCAGGGTTACAAAGACATCCACAATCAAATCGAATTGACCGACATGACATGGGATCATTCAAGAGGTATACTAGAGGTCGCTTCAGAGGCGGGCAACGCATTGGTGACTCCCCTGGTGTTGCTGATGTCCATAGGCGGCGCTGACCACTTTCCATCAGGGGGCTCCGCTTGCCTGTTTGTCTACCGTAAAAAATTAAAACAAACTGTCAACGCAAGTCAATGCGTAGAAAGTGCTCGCACGCAATCGACGAATCGGCTCCCTGCCATCCGTGCCGTATCGAATATCGACACTCCAATGACATTTAATTAACACAGCGATCGTTATCTGCACCAGCTATAACCACAGCTATGTAAATGTGTGTTTGGATACATGCGACGCACGTGAGCCGAGCGCCGCCGGCCGGGCCTTTCCATTTCCGTGCAGCTACTATGAAAATGTGGTGTTCTGTGGTTTCAAAGTGGAGTATGGGTGCAAAGCCTGGCCAGGAATACAATGTAATATGGCGTCACTGGCCGTGTGTGTGATTTCGAGGCAAAAGATCTAGCCTCCGGAGGCTGGAAAATGGGCAGCAGCGTTTTCAATTGTTATATTATAACACTGCGATCTCCAACCCGCCTGCCAAGCGTGGAGATTATGGCAATAACCTCCCTTTCGTGGGAGAGGCCCTAAGTCCTGCAGTGGATTGTTATGGGCTGTGATGACTATAAAAATGTAGTGTTCTGGGTTTTCATTTCATGATATCGCGCTCGGTGTGTAAAGCCTGACGAGGAATACATGTTAGTTTAAGTCTTTAAACTAATATTTAAGCGGTGCTTCTGGCATTGTTGGACGCAGTCCGGCTCTGCCTGGCATTGTGGGGCGCATTGCGGCTCTAACTGGCATACTCGGGCACGGGCCGGCTGTGATGGATAGATATATAGATAAACAGATTATTGTTCATTAAATATCACAATAACAAGGAACACATATCAGCAAAGGCGGCATTATCGCTACAAGCGATCTCTTTCAGGCAACCTTTACAGAAATTGAGACAGGAATTTTACAGCAGAAGGTAGTGTCGAGCCACAGAATAAAATACGGGCCGGATATTAAATCCAGAAGTTTTATATTAGTGAATATTTATTGCTTTCTAAAGCATAATACGGAAGTAATCAATGCATCCTTTTAAACAAAGCTTGTGTTAGGATGGTCGGACAAAAGATCGATTATATTTTCACTTTTTTTTATACCACAAAGGTGGCAAACAAGCTCACGGCCTGCCTGATAATAAGCAGTCACCGCAGCCTACGGCCGTTTGCAATACCACGGCCATCGCCCACGCGTTGTCGACCCCGTAAAAACCTTGTCACCCCTTTCTGAAGAACTCCCCGATCGAAACAACCACCCCACGCTAAATCCTGCACGAGTCTAGCTCCGATTGAACGTCGACCTTCGCGTCAAATAAGGCTGACGAAGACAGCCTTGGTTGGCGTCCTTCGTGTAGACAAAGCCCTTGTTCTAGACACAAGGTCTGGAACGTTCGTCTGTGAATATGTTATTAAAATCTTATCTTAATGCGAAAGTTTGTAATGATGAATCTTTGGATGTTTGTTAATCCTTTACGCAAAAATTGTTAAACGGATTTTGATGAAACTAGTTATAAATATAGAGGTCCACCGTGGTTTTTATCTGCGCTCGTTCGGAACTCTGCTAATGTTCGGCTATCCGTACCATATCTATTATCTAATTATGTTTTCAGATGTTTGCCTATCTCGTGTAGGTTTCCTGTGTGTATTTAGAAAGCTGGAGCTAACGCCTAGCCAGATCCAGAATCCCTACTTAGTAAAAGGGTGTTATAATAGTAAGGAATAAGGAATAAAAAAAATCATCTTAGCGTTGGTGATCCGGTTGTGCTCTCGCGCATGAGGGCACGGGGTCCGCCATGACCATGATCCAGGATTTGGTAGATCAGGTAATTACAGTGGAGCGACTGCCATCTGACCTCCGTGACCCTGCTATAAGGGGAACCTGACCAAATTGGATCATCCTTACACATTCAGTCGCCTGATTTCATCACGATGTTCATCCCTCACCGTAAGAGCATCGGTTAGTGTTCAACTAATGTACATAACTCAGAAAAGGGTCACACATGGCAGCAGTAGGATTCGCACCCGGTACCCCTCGCATTGGATACCTTTACCACTAGACGCTCGGTGGAATGAGGAATATAATGGCATAACGTACAACTTGTGCAAATACAATTTAAACGCACACCCCTGAACTTGATCGATACATTGTACCGAACTGCGAACATTAAAGTCACAATTTACGATCACGTACGTTTCTAGAAATTGCTTCTTTGTCGGTTTAAAATCACGACCGCAGTCGCCACAATTGCATGATAACCCATCGATATCTCCATGCAGACCATTCGGTTAAATTAGTCCAGAGGCGACGCTAATTTGTATAGTGCACACCACAAAATTCTACGTAGTAACCGAGATACCTAATTAATTTGTAGTTAACTGTCAATATTGACTAATTAGATATGGCGATCGGTGGTCGACGGTCCATTTAAATTATCTACCGCAACAGTGTCCACCGCAATAATCGGTTATTGATCGACCTTATTTTTGTCTACAAAGGAATTGTCGAATTGTTGTGTTGTTCTGTTTACGAGTGATTGAACTTCCACTTTGGAGGAAGGTGTGGTAACACCATCCCTAGGCTACGTACGTACACGTGTGGGGTGACACCCTACGGCCCAGACAGGGTCCTAACGACGACGGGCTAGCGCTTGTTCGAAATGCCGCGTTGCAAAGACGCCATACAGCGTATCCCCACAAAGGCTTTGGGGGTAGGTTTGACAGCCTTGAAGGCTGCAGTGTTACCTTAATATATGAAATAATCATCTTGGCGTTAATGTCCCGGTTGTGTATTGCGCGCGAGGCCGGGTTCGCTGGATCATCATCCAGGGTTTGGAAGATCAGGTATTTATTGCGGAGCGACTGCCACATTAGCTGAAACTAGCCGATGTGCAGTACTTACCGGCTGCCCTGGTACTGTACTTCTATTAGCCCACCCAAACATGCCCAACCTACATAGCATGGCGCGACATTAAACTTTTTATCACGCTTGCTTCAACTCAATTCGACAAGACTTACTCTAACTCTCTCGCGCGTGACAAAGCCCTGCTTGCTACGGCTGCAGGACAGGACAACACAACACCCGTACCAAGCACGAGGTCACGTGACGCAGCCCGAATGGCGCCCCACGTGACCGGGCACCGGCCATGTTTTTGTTTACCATTAGCCGACAGGCGTGGGTGGCCGATTCGGGAAATTCGGATTACACTGCGCCTCGACCTTTCTAATGAGTACGGAAAATTCCGGCTGCACTTTGTTCCGCTTCGACCTCACCTCTTCACCCCAGACCAAAAGAGGGGGGGAGCTATAAGTTTGATTTATATGTCTGTGGTATCGTAGCTCTCGAACGGGTGGACCTATTTGGAAGGGGTTTCTTTTTTCTTTCTTTATCAAAATTTGAAAGACAGTGTAATCGAGATGGTTTTCAGCTTTGTTTCATAAAATCGGTTCGGAAAGATTTCAGTAGATATATATGTACTTGTACTTGGCCGTGTGGTGTCCGGCAGAGTAGAATAGCACCAACCCCTTACATTCATGGGTGTCGTACAAGGCGACTAATGTTTTCGAGGCAAAAGATCAAGAGTCTCCGTAGTCTGGAAAATGGGCAGCAGCATTTTCCATTATTATATTTAAACACTGCGATCTCCAACCCGCCTGCCAAGCGTGGAGATTATGGCAATAACCTCCTCTTTCGTGGGAGAGGCCCTAAGTCCTGCAGTGGACTGTTACGGGCTGTGATGATGATATATGTACTTGCTCTGGGGTTTTCCGACGTTTTCCTGTCTTAAAATTATTTATGTGTTCGTAGAATAGTAACCTACGAACGGACGCCTTTATGGCTTGTGTGATTATGCTGTTACTAGAACACAGGTTATGCTCCATCCAGCCGCATCGTCACGTACCAGCACAGGACCATAACCTTGGCTAAATTATGGTCCTGTGCTAGTACGTGACGATAGAAAAAGTTACACATACTAAAATATTTTCCAAACTACTGAACCAATTTTAATGAAACAAAACTGAAAACCATCTCGATCAAACTGGCTTTCAAATAGAGAAAAACGTATCATGATCTGCGATGCCACAGACAGACACACACCTCCACACACACAGAACGGCCACAATTGCCACATAAAAATTCAACATTCTAGGAAATTTAACATTTCGTGATATCAATTTTTTAGAATTGCACTTTTTGGCACGAAAGGCTCCTAACTCTACAAACCAGTCCAATCAGTCAGAAAGTATCGCATGGCCATTTCAGATGTTTTTAGATGCCGCACGCAAACACATACACTGTTAGCTTAAGTCACGTGACTGTCACGTGTCCCGCAAAGTTTGCAGGTACAACCGACAGATCATTACGTGAGATCGTGCCCTTTGATAAAGAACAATCGCTGTGAAATCGTCGATACGACACGATTGAGACAACGACCTATCCGGTGTCGGTTCGGTAGTTGCACAATGGTGTCGCCGAGAGATCGCTTGGGTTCCTTTTTAAAATAAATAATCGTTTATTTACCACCTTACAAAAAAACAAAAAAAATGTTTATGAAATGAATGTAACAGAATTAAAAAGAAAAAAAAAAACAAATATGTAAATACATTACAAAAAAGAAAAACGATTTGAAAATTTACACGATGATAAATGGGCTTATGGCTCAGGGTAGCGTGACACAAGTCCCACCCCCTGCTATTCTGCCACTCCCTTCAAAATATATATTTATTACACACACACGAAGTTGAAGAAGAAGAAAAAACAAGAAACACAAATAAAAAGCACACAGCCACCAAAGCACTTAGCCAGCCACCTCACTGCGCAGCGTCACACACCAGAGCCTGCGTGTGTCGAGAGCAGCCAAGATTTAGTATGTTTTATAAATGTATTTTTGGTGACTTTGACTAGCCTTCGTATAGATACCTATTAAAATGGAATTTTAAATTAGGCCATTTTTATCCAATAAGCTGGGGTCCGAAATGGCAAGAATAAAATTAGATGTATGAAAAGAGTTATGCGAGGCTAGCGAGTTGTGTCAGGACAGAGCATAGTGGCGGTCCATAGTTTCTGCCAACCCCACCGGTGGGACTGTCGCCGCATCTGTCTGTCTGTTCGCGATAAACTCTGAACGGATTTTCAAGCGGTTTTCACCAATCAGAGTGATTCATGAGGAAGGTTTTAATGTGTAGTTTAGGGTCGCTAGTTCTAAATAAAATAAATTCATATCTATACATGTAGTTTGGTTATGTGTTTAAACGACGCTGTGTGGTGACAACAGCATTTTCTGTAGACTATTTATTACAGCTTTAGAGACTAGGGTCCTGATCTTCGAGATACGAACGTGCGAAGATCCCAGCCCAGCGTGCGAACAGTGCAAGATCTTAGTAAAGATAAATTATTATATAATTTGTTTTTCAGCACCTACGCTACGATTTAAATCACAAGATTTATCGCATTTAACAAAAAACGCAGAACCGCAGATGCGTTCTCACGCTTAGATCAAATGCAAACCTCTTAAAGAGCTACAGAAAGAGTTACATAACCGTTGCAAATTTTTGACAATGACGGACACATTTTATTAAGCGTGTATTCGGCATCGCAATTCGGTGGTCAAATCGGCTATTATTCGATATAATTGCGAATCGTCGAAGGTTTCTTGACCTATCACGAACTCGATTCAATCAATTCTTTGCTAGTCTTTAACAGCAAAGGGGCCTTCATTCGGAATGGAAGGCGTTGCCCGAATTAATAAACACGATATTCCATCACAATTCATTATTTCAGTACCTAAGATCTACGTTCAGGACTCCCATCTGGCGACCAGACTCATTTGTTAAATCATGTTTAATATCATAGTTAATTAATTGGTCTTATAGTGTATTAGATACGATAAAAGTAAATTTAGTAACAAAATTATGTACCTACTCATCAATTCTGTAAAAACATTATCCTCCTTCTGTCTAAGTATCGGCACACAATGACAACATATTGCGATCGTGGCAAATAAACTTTTACAAAGGCTTTAGCGGCTTTTTCATATTAAAAGGAGACAAAAGAGCAATCTCAGGAATTTTTGAATTTTGACTAGACTGGCATTTGACCGACATCTCACCTCCATACGACAACTAGTGACGAGAGTGATATCCACTTCACTGAGGATCGCAGATGCGTTGCTTTAGAATCCGTTTAGACGCAAATTGTCCAATTCGGAAGTTCACCAGCTTTCGCCGATGCGTCGCCGGCCTCTCAGAAAACTGTAGGATAGTTTCTACAAGTCCAAAAGTTGGTATCACTTTGAAATACCGCTACAGGAAGTCCAAATTCTCACTTCGCAAACATCTCTCGGTGCTTACGACTCGGAACCGTTTGGCGCAATCTGGCGGCGCGATTGGTCGACGCGGTGACATCGCGGACGGCGTTCCGAATTCAAATTTGACACTTCAACACCGGAAAAGCGAAGTGTTAGCGGAGTCCGTGCGTAAAAAACCGATACCGAAATAGGTAGGTAGGACTCTGCTAAACTTTACATTATGCATCATAATCCGCTTTTAAATGTTTCGAATGACATTATATTTCAGACAATAAAATCAAACAACACTGGAAAAAACAAACAATTAAAAATTAGAATTTAATAATAAACCAATCACCAGATTGCGTAAGTTCTAACCGCCACAAGTAATTCATTCGCACTTTCATAATTCGAAACTTACCAACCACTTCTCAACAAACGGTAATAAATAGAACAGAAGAAAAAGAAACAAAACGGCCAGTTACAAACAATTTCCAAAGTTCGAAGTTTAAAATGGCCAGTAGGCAGTTCAGTCTGCCGTAACATCTGAAATCACAAGTTCACGGCTGACCGATTCGCCTATGCGGGTTCGCTGGAAGCTACGTAAGAGCTATTTGCAGCGCTACAGCGCTTCATTGTCCATTGAAAGTGATTACGTTACTTGTTTTATTGAGGTACGCTGTTGCGTAGTAATTGTGAGAATAATAGAAATTGTACCTATGTTTTGTATGAACCGAATAATGTAGAACGCACGGCTTGCACTTCAGAGCTTAAATTGATAAATTATGTTATGATGATAAGCTCTACTTTGTGATAACTCACAGTAAGTTGCTTCTTACCTTATTCATATGTGTAAGATGAGAAGCAATTGCGGAACATTCATATTGTCTCTTTGTCAACCAACATAGCCTTTCCCACTTCTTACTATAATCTATAAGCAAACGTTTTTTGTGTAATAATAAAAAAACCTTCAATTCTGCGTATAAGAAAGTCGAACAAAAATGGAACGGATTTACAAAAAAAATCATTTAATTAGTAACTTTGGTAAGGAATTCTGAAGAAACTTTCTTTTGATAGCAAAACCAAAGGATCAGAAAGTAATCCCTAGTACTCTATATTATATCATACGTAAGTGGAATTAAAAGCGAAACTCCTCGATTAATTACGTCGGCAGACCTTGACCTACTTATTCCTATCAATAAACAAAGGCTCCTTAGTACCTAGCCTAGGTCTAGATAGTGTCGCAACAATCGACCTAACTACGCGCCAGTGGACTCGAACAAACATAGACATCGTTACAACGGAACTTACGACCTACGTTATGGCTCCCTTTTCGATTGCTTACTTGTTTATCGCGGATGAAACCCGTGCAAAACCTTACATGCACATCAAAAGATCCAATTCAGGGGTTCCACAAAATGTTAAAAACGTGCGGCAGGCCCAGAAGAAGATGGTGGGACGAGCTGGAATCCCTTTATAAGGATTTGCCCAGACAGGAAAGCAATAGACCGTGAGGAATGGTAAGTGAATTGACTCATCTGATCCAGAAACCTAACCCAGAAGTAGTTAGGTTAGGAATGGCAAAATATTTAGATTTTTCATTACCAATGAAACCCTCTTAGTAATCTAAATCGATATGACGTTTCTAAACTGTCCCGAATGGCTAGGGGAGCCTTGTGTTTTGCAGTGGGCAGTAAATGGTTTTGTAATAATAATAATAATCATATTCCTAGGAGTTTGCTACAAACGTAGGTATAGGTATGTGTTAATCCACATGTGGATTCAGTTATTTACATAGGTATGTTTAAATTGGGAGCTAGAGGCGCTACGCAAATCATCCACCGACACTCATTTACCCATTTAAACTGTTCACCTAATACGCAACCGAAGCCGTAGCACTGTTAGAAATCCAGCGCTCGCCGTCTAGCCAGACCGCTGGATGCAGCGACGCAGCGGACGCGAGCCGTCGCGTTGGTGTGGCCTACTGACCCTGTTAGCGCGGCCTCGCGGCGCGACGCTGTAGGTAGCTTAGGTATGCTAGGTAGACCCAGGCGGGAAGACTCGGCCGTGCTAACTGATTGGGATTCGAGAGCAATTTACCAGGGTGTTCATTTCAAACGTTTCATATGCAAAGGAGATAAATCAGTGGACTGCCTTGGGTTTGGATCAAAACGTCAAATTGTGGATCACGGTGCGTTACTTGTGTTAATTTTCTCACCGTGCAAACGCAATTGCTTAAATAAAAAAAAATACTATTGGACTGCGATATAATTTTTTGCGCGCAAATCTCAGCATTGCCTTAACTTAGCATAATATTTTCTCTTCTATGTGAAAACTAGATTCTAGCCAAGAGCTTTACGCGCCGTCACATTTCTGAAGGAACTAAAAAATTGCGTCAATGAAAAACATGAGGCTTTCCCGATATGAGTACAACATGGAGTTTTTCAAGAAAGCTACGAAAAGGTACTTACAGGGTCGGCCACATGCTGGTACCCCTGCCTGGTATTGCAAACGTCCATAGGTTATGGTAAGTACTTACCATCAGGCGGGCCGTACGCTTGATTGCCACCTTAGGGCTATAAAACAAACAATTTCCACGTGCTCACCATGGCTTTGACACCTTTTTTATGTTATACCTACGGCAGACTAACAGTTTTTCTTGCAGTCTTCTTCTTGTTGTCAAATAAAGTCATTAGACGGCCCTGTACGTTCGCAACGCCCCCGGGTCAGGTGTGTAGGACGAAGAGGTGAATTGAAGTTTGCACGGGAGCGTAGAAGACTTTTAAAGAGTTTTTATTTATTTATTGGTAGACACGAAATTGAACACTGTTGGACCTAAATGTGCCTCTGCAGCCGAAAATTTAGCATGCTGGCGCACAACTTATAACCACGTACAAAAAGCGAAACGATTTTGTTGACATAGATTTTCATTGAAGAATTGTTTTAGTTCCTTGAGGAAGGACGGCTAAGGAAAGGAACGCTTCGCCTGCTTGGGTTGGACTTATTCAAGGCTGTTTCTGGACAGGCGTGGTCCACCTTCGGCCAAATCACCCTGCCTAGTAAAACGTAAAAAACCGCCGCAGTAGTGACTCCACCCATTATACACCGACGCAGAAAGGCAGGCTACTCGTGACAAGTTCAACTGCACCAGGTAAACAAGTCAGAATCGATATCTCTATTTCTGCCGCTCGCTCTGACGTCAAAACCGATTCACGTGGAGCCCGGAGGGTGGTTACAGAAATATATCCGTATGTCAATGACAATGGCCTTTGGGGACCTGTGCTGCGCTATTCGTAATGCCACGAGTAAGACTGGGAATAGGGGATTTGGGGGGAATGTTTGTGACGTGCGTAGGCGTCGAGTACTGCGCACGTTGTGGTGCTGTATTGGATTTTGTCTGCAACTACGCCGGATTGAACCAGGTGTTTACTTGCATTTTTAACCCCTGACATAAAAGAGGGGAGATGTTAGTTTGACATGTGTATCTGTGGATGTGTGTGTCTGTGGCATCGTAGCTCGCGAATGAATGGACCGATTTCGGTGCGGTTTTCTTTATTTGAAAGCCAGTTTTCGAAAAATCGCTTCAGTATTTTAGAAAATATTTTAGTATTTGTAAACTTGGTCGGGGGTGATCCGACTTTTATACAATCTTTCCATCCACCTACCATCGCGTGCACATGGAATTTTTTGTTCTAGGTAAAAGGTAGGCTAATCGGTCAACGGACCACCTGGATGGTAAGTGGGCACCATCGCCCCCACAACACCCTGGGGGTCACGCATCCAATCGCAAAAGCATTTCCTTGTCGGCCTTTCAAATAGGTAGGTAAAAAAAGTTGCGGCGTATGACAATCAAAATTAATTACATCCCATAAATTGCCTATTCAGTACGCCAGCCAGGCATGATTTCCATCCACAACTCCTACATCCTACAGACCTGTGACGTGTAACCTAGGTCTAAAAATATAGGACGATTGTGTCTCTCGCCCGCGCGCGTTTCGTGGGCGTCGACTAAGTATAGACAGTGCTTCAATTGCCATTTGCATGGGGTATCGTCGTCAGTGTCGTCGAGACAATTCCGACGTTAGTGTATGTGTGTAGGCTTGATCTGTTTTTTCATACCGTAAAGGTGGGAAACTTGCGGTATGCCTGATGGTAAGCAGTTACCGCAGCCTATGGATGTTGCTTCAATTTGAAGGATTTATTTAACCGTCTGCTGAAACAGGCAGAGGTTACAATTCGACGCAAAACAATTATCTTTCAAAATAAGCAAGATATGAACGTTTGAATTAGACAAGAGAGGTTTCTTTATAATATTTGATGTATACGTTATTGTTAAATAAATCATATAAAATGTAAATAAATAAAAAAGAGAGGTCATAAATACTAATAGGTTTCGTTAGGTCGTTTCATATTGACGACGTTTACGAAATCCTACTTTTACCAATTATCTAATATTTTACGAACTTCATTGTTTTATTAAATTTAAGGCTTTTAAAATAATGATTTGCCGATTTTTAAATTATTTTCCCCATATGGGAATCCCATAATTTTTTTTGATGAAATTGACAATTTGATTGTAATGAAAGAAATTATTTTCTCTAACTATACGTCCTCGCTATTATGATGTAATATAATATTACTATACCATTCCATGTTTTGCACTAAAATAGATTTAAAGCCTTTGTAACTACTACTCGTAACACATGGAAATGCAATAAACAAAATGAAACTGATATTTCCAAAAACAATCCTGCAGCTTCGGTCACCGATAAAAAAAATTCAACCGATTTGAGAACCTCCTCTTTTCTTAAAGTCGGTTAACGACGGTAACTATACTCAATCTCGCCAAGGACGAAGGTATCACAATAATACGCTAAAATAAAAACAGAGTCAAATTTGTAGAAATGTTCTTTTTTTGGAACGTACAACATTGTTTGGAGCAGATTTAGATATATTTTTCTGGGAAACCGTTCTGTTAGCAAAGGAAAATAAATCCACAGACAATTAGGCTAAATCTAAAAGGTCAGGTATGTCAAACTCTGAAGGTTATACCTATTTATATTAATTACCTATCGACTCCACAAAGAGTAGTCAAATCAAATCCATCAGAGCGGTCAATCGCAGCTTCCGTGGTCGGCTTTCCTACTATGTCTTCGCCATTTTGCCCCATCTTCGGCAATGGATGATTGGGGATGTCCAATCATTTATTTATTTCACAGTTTTACAGCAATGTACATTTGTTTATAATCATCATCATCATCATCTTCCGAGCGGTTAGTCCCGGCTTCTGCCAGGGTCCGTTTTCCGACTCTGTCTTCTCCACTTCGGGCGGTCTTGGGCATCCTCGCGTAATCCATTGGCTCTCGCATCCGACTCGGCGATGTCAATCCATCGCTTCCTGGGCCTTCCGCGGAACCTCTTTCCTGATATCGGCAGATTTAGGCACCTATTGCTATATGATCTCTAAACTTAGTACTAAAATGTTACATACCATTCTATAGGTTACTCGTAGTAGAATTTGCTGTACTTACCTGCGAACAAAAAAAAGCTTATTAGTTTACATTACAAATAAAATATCATGTATTGCATTTCAATCTAAACTTAGAACTGGATACTGGATTGTTACTGCTTCATGCAAAAACTATTAAACATTTTGATGAAATTTGGCAGCAATATAGATTATAGGCCCAGAATAGCACTGTCCAGAAATACAATGTGGTACGCGTGGGAACGGGTCTGTATTTCAATATATCCGCAATTGCCTCTTCCTTAGCCACCACAATACAGTGTTGAGCCTACTTTTTCAACCCAACATGGCGCCGCGACATCCGCGCCACATGCCCACAACAATCGATCGGTGAAATTAGGCCGGCGCATTGTCGATAATGAGTATCTTGTAGTGGCATGCCATTACAGGCTGTGACAGCCGCCGATAGTGCTGTCATACTAGCAAAGATCCACTACATTATAGTGTTTGTCATTGATACATCAAGAAAAGTCTGTGACTATGGCATGAGCTCTACCCTACAAGCGTATATTTTTATTGTCTATTTACAGGTCTCTTTAGAGGTGGGCAACGCATTTATAGCGCCTCTGATGTTGCTGATGTCCATAGGCGGCGGTGACCACTTTCCATCAGGCCCACTTGCCTGTTTGTCTGCCGTATAACATAAAAAAGGGAGGCATGCGGTCAGACGGTGCACCTAGGTAAGCGGCCATCGTCGTAAAAGACATCAGCAACCTAAGGGGAACGAAAGCGGTAGCCTTGGAGGTGTTCTTTGTTCTAATGCCCCCATTTAATAGCGATTTGGTCCGCGAGTACAGTTTTGTATTCATTTCCTTGCAATATTTCAACACCACCCATTCATTCCTACCTACTCACGGAACCTAAAAATACTGAGCCTAAAACGGACCTACACTATAACACGAGATCATGATCCAATGTATACTCGAAAATATCTAGCAAATCAAAGAAAAATATTTTATTCCTTATACCAATAGTAATTTGAACGAGCATCGTGCTGTGATTTTGAACACCACTAAAAGAGAGACGTGACCAATTGCACAGTTTTCGGGGGCCGCTGTCTCCGAAGCGCAGCATGTAAAATTTATGGCAATTTTCGTGCTAAATTAACGAAAAGGCCTACATATTAGATAAACCAGCTGCCGTGTCCGTGGCCTACTGATACACATCCGTAATAGTCGCTACTGAAGCTAGACTCGTTATGTACGAGGCATGGGGACGACACAACTGTTCGTTGGCCGTGACCTGGCATACATGGCAATGTATACAAATACTGACCTTAATAATACGGAAAATAACAAATAGGTTATGTATGAGAACATTATAATAAAAAAAAATGCTGCAGTAAAGTCTTCAGTGCTCCATTGGGAAACGTGGCTTTGGAAGTAGAGGGTGTAACATTTGGTGGTGGGTAACGCATTGGTGATACCCCTGGTTCTGGCTACGCTTGCCGGTATGTGTACCGATTGATATAAAAAAAACTCTGGCTACGAAAACGTATGAATTTCTGCTGTTAAGAGCACGGTGTGAGCCCTGTCTTTCTTGAAGTTTCCTGCGTAGGTGGTAATGTACGCAATTTGAACCAATGACTTAAAAATATTGATTGTGGATAATAACGCCTATCACCAGCTCAAAATTGATTACGTGAATACATTTGAGTCATGGTCACAAAAGCAATACCTACAGGTAAGGTTCAGTTGGTTGACATGCCGGTCCCCCACGCAGAGGTCCAGGGTTCGATTCCCGGCCGGGCAGAATTTGAAATTATGAATTTTTATTGTTACGTGTCTGGGTGTATAATAAGTACGCATTTAAGGAATATATAACTAGTTTATCAGTTTTTTGGCACCCATAACACAAGCTTTGCTTACTTTGAGGCTAGATGGCGCTGTGGGAATTGACCAAGCATATTTATTTATTCACTATACAAAACGCTCGCCCACATATAACAAAAAGGCAATTCGCAATTCACAAAAACTAAATAAAAGGCAAACTTCAAAAGCAACTTAATCTCGTTCATAACCGTCCCAATTCCATTCGCAACTCTCTGAAAACTCCGAAACACCACGCACGTACACATCGAAATTGACATTTCAACTTTCGGCCCCGCCGTAATAGAAGTTGGTCTCACCTGGCTTTGCAATTTTTCACGGAGCGAACTCCAACGCTGCGTTAGTCCGTTTCACTTTTGCGGACCACTTTCACTAGGTAACAGTCCGGACCGTGGCCAGCTTAACTTGACCTTCTGCGCGATACTAGAGCCTAAAGAGAATGGTCGACTTGATAGCTCAACGTCAACTAGTCGGTTGGGACCGACTGAAATGTATCTAACATGGTAAGATCTGAAGTTTTTGTATACGCGGAACAAAAACTGTAATAGGTTTTTGAAGAATCTAGGCTAGACTTTCTTGATTTTTCGATAGGGTTAGTGAAACTTCTATGACGTTTTCGAAGTAAGAATTTGCTTACCATCAACAGAACCGATCCTACTAAAAATACCAGCACAAAATACAGCATTTAAACATGTTTTATTTAATACTAGTGGACCGGGCGCGACTTCGTTCGGGTACACCTACTTTACCCCTTTCTACCCTCTTTTTGTATTACTTCACTTAAATTACTCTATCTATTGCTGAAAACCTCATTAAAAACCGTTGCGTAGGTACATAGGTACATAGGGACAGACATCGGGAAGCGATTTTGTTTCAAATATTTTATTTAATTGCTTCTAAAGTTTCATAGTTGTTGAAATGTAAAACTTAGTGTTTGTGATTCACGTATTTAGCTCATGATCAATCCGGATGCCCTTTATTCCTGAAACATACAATAGAATCCGAAAGCAGTACCGCTAAGTATATTACAAAAAACAAAACAGGGCAAAATACCAATCAACAAAAAGCAAGCGTCGATATACAGTTAGCACGGTATACCCAACACTGTTAAGTACAACATCGCAACTAAACGTAAGTATAGTGAAAGTAAATAGTATGATTAAAGTGAAAGTCTCTCTGTCCTTCCTGCACGCCGAAACGGAGCAACCTATTTAAATCCTACCTTATTATCAATTTATTACATATATAAGGGTAAATTAACTGTACTCTAAACCGACGACCGTCTTATGAAAAGGTTGATGACTGCGGAAGAAGAGCGAGAGGTTTGACAGGACCGTAGCAAGTGGAACAATGTGGTTTCTGTATACCCCTACGGGAAAAAGATGTGACGTTATGTATGTATGTAAATAAAAACATAATAGCAGGGTCATGGAGATCAGACGGCAGTCACTCAACTGTTTTTACCTGCGACCATAGCACAAGTGTACCCGCGACACAGCTCGCGGCGCGAGCATTTGTTGCCTTCTCTCAACACTAAGATGAAAGAGATAGCAGTATCTATGTCACACCTTTTCTCGCTTATCGCGCGCGAGAGCACACTTGTGCTAGCCGTGCTGATCTGCCAAATCCTGGATCAAGGTGAAGGCGGACACCGGGCCCTCGCGCGCGAGAGCAACACCGGGATATCAAACGCCAAGTTGGTCTGATTCGCAACCAGACATAAATTCGGTGGACGGAGAAGGGGTCATAACCTCCATTAATGCGAGAGCAATCGAAGACTAGTAAACAACAAAACCGGTCTAGAGAGATGCGCAGGCGCCACTGTCTTTACCGCAACGCTTGTGTCATCGCTGTGTGGAGCTGAAAGACGTGTTCCGTAGAAACTCTATTGTATAAGACTTTGATGGTGTGACGAGTAACTCAAGTTCATACCAGACGAGCTCGATGGCACTTCCTACGTAGCCTGCTCCTATATTATAAATGCAACACTGAACTGATGAAATATACCTAAGAAAAATAGATAGGTTCTGGTTCGAAATCTATGCGCAAATTGTCATGAAGTAAATGAATTTAACATTAAAATTAATATTTAGAGCAAACGCAATGGTTCTCGACGTCTCACGCACAAACAGATACCAACCAAACGTTCCGAAATCAAATCGCAAACTCATTATCATATCCGTGAAACGAGAATGTTTATCGCCGCTTGATTTGCAGCCGATAATAATAAAAAAGAAAAAAGAACTCGAGCAGTTCATTTATAACGGTAAGTCGCATTCTTTCACATCGATACAGTATTTAAATTTCGAACGAGTCCGGTTTCCAACATGGCCGCGGACAAACGGCCGCTTTTCGGTTCACGTAATCACTAATTAATTACCCTACAAGTAAAAGCGGTGATTGAATCCGTTGGAAAATCTTCGTTAAATAAACGCTTGGTATTTATGCGCGCATTTAATAGAATTTTGAATTAAAAGCTTTTAAATATGGAAGGTTTGATCAAACATGATAACGGTAATCTCAGGCCAAGATATCTGAAGTGCTTTGAACGGATTTGTAAGGAAACATTTATTTCATTAACATCGCCTTACTTTCGCGACGACTAGAGTTAATACGTTTATCTCAGCCGAACACATCTAAGCAGAACACAACAAAGGAGGAAATCCTTCCACCTGTTTCTACTCTCTATAGAAGTAAGTTTGCTCTTACTCACCAAGACAGCTGACCGGTACATGAGTCTGAGAGAAATAGCAAAACACTTCAACCGGAAAATCTAAATGACTAACTAAGAACACGTAGTACAAAGACTATAAACCCAGACTGTTAAAAAACTAAAAATATTATATAGTCGTTACCTTCTATACTGTAAGATCAGCCACAAAAGCGATTCGCCCTAAATGGTTGAACTTGAACAAGGTTGATTTTTGTTGTAAAATTGCTTGTCGAGTCAACTCGTGTGCTACGTACGAAGTAATACGAGTCCAAAAATTTACAAATTTACACCACTTACATGTAAATTTAGTATGTTTTGACTGTAATTGTATTATAATGTATTCTTTTATGTGTATTTAGAGTCTGCAATGAAGAACTAGAAGAACCATAAAAAGGAAAAAATTGCGATTCAGGTGAAATAGTTGTTAAACCGCTTTCGTTTCGTCGGAATGTTACATCTTGAGTGAGGTTAGGCCCTGTTTTGCGTATTTACAGCTAATCAGGACTTTCGGTCGCCATCAACAGCTGACCACAGCTCGTAACGGTCCATCTGTTTAACGTGACTCTTTCAAAAGTTATACAGGCTATGTGGTTTTATCGTTCATCTCCACATTGATAGGCGGGCTAGAGCATGCATTTTCTTTTATAGACAAAAGATGGCAAACAAATTTGTCACTGTGCATTGAGATGTGAGAAACTATTGACAACGTAACCCATACGTTGATATTTATACATATTATGTCTAATTAAAAAATAAATAGAAAATATGTACTACTCCGGCGGACAGCACACGGCCACTTCCGAACAACGCGACTCAAATCACCGCAAACAAATCAATAATTAAAAAAAGAAACACCGAAACGATATCGCATAAAAAGAGAAACATTACATTACACCCCAAATCGTTAAACCGTAAAATTCGCGTGCGCACGCGACGCGAGCGCATGTCCCATACGCGCACAATTCACGATGTCGATAAATCGTCCATCGTCTCGCTTCCTCTTGGGGGAAACGGGTCAGATCGAGCGGGACAGGGGTATACGGTTAACGGAACTTATCAGTCCGCTATTAATACCCGCGAGAGTGGTGTAACAGGACCGTGAGTGTGTCAAACGGGTTGGGCGCAAGTTGAGGTGATAAGTTCGCGGGGGAAAAGTAACAGAGTTTGATTTTGCAACCGGGTAACGTTGATGTTACAAGTGGAACACCAGAACGCATGCGATTCGCAGTGTTGCCTTTATAATGCGTACGGCCAAGGAATGGAACGCAATACCTGCGAGTGTGTTCCCTGATCATTATAATCTAGACGCCTTCAAGGCCTGAGTTAGTAAGACTGTTCCTAGACAATGCTCCATCATCGGCCTCATCGTCACTTACCACCAGGTGAGGTGGCGGTCAAATGCCTGGCTTGTCCAATTAATAAAAAAACAGTGTGTGAACTGTGGAACAAATGGAGTGCCGAATATTTCCACTTGCGACAGGACTAGGTAAAGAGAAAGAAGGAAAAGGATGGGAAGAGGAGAAAGGGCTTCAAGATATCTACATTCAAGAGATCAAGAAGAATGATAACTGTTCGAAGGAACCGGGATTGGGTAAATAGCAATCTAAAAATGTCAGATATTAAACGGATTCATCAATAAACCTACCCCAAATAAAACTGAAATATAAACAACAGTAATTGTAACAATGTTTATTGATACAATTACAATTTAACTATCGCGTAATCAATGTAAACTATCGCCGTTAAGATCACACATTTTATGTTCCGGGTCTCTGTAAAATTGTAATTGTGTTGCAATGGTAATATGTAGTTATTAAAGTAGTGCCAGTTAACAGGAAAGGTATATCAGTGTGCGCTGTACTCAATACAGAAATGTTTCACGAAGACAAAGTCGAGTAGAAGAGGTACGCGCCGCGAGTAAAGATCAATCTTGAGTAGGTACGTAATAATAGATCGCCACGTGTACGGTCCAATAAGCTTTAATGAGCCAATCGCTTCTGCCAGAATTTAATATCAGATATTAATTTTACTTTGTAACTTCGGGGGTTGCGTGAGAAGAAAATTGACAGGGAAAACTTGATAAATTGGCACAAAATAAGATCACAGACAGGATTTAGGATAAAACAAGCATAGAAACAAATACAAAACTACTAACGGGAGTAAAAAGTCTGTAGTCTAGCTAACCTATAAAAAAGAAGAAAATCAACCAGCCAGTGAAAGTACAAGTACCAGACCTTTCCGACAATCGAAATTTAAAATTGGAACAGTCCGACCTCATTCCACGCGCGTCTTTGCAAGAGAGCGGACCGCCGCGAAAATACCCGCCGCTAATATTAGTACAAATGCCTCTCTAATAATAGAGATATCCATTCATAACTGCTGCAAAACTGTTTACTATTCCACAATTAGAGGTCTTGGTGCACCGTTTGCGTAACGGTAACATTGAAGGATTGGTAGGAAACGACGCTAAATACCAGAGTAAATTCTGCTGCTAACCTGTAATGTTATTTAGCCAATTAAAAATACATAAATAGCGATTGAAACTACACGCTACTGGTATGGCGTCTAAGGTGAAATCTACCCTTTCAGCCAATAACTGTCCAGTCCTGGATATGGGCATCTTCAAAAGTTTCAACAATGGAAGGTTTTGGCATGATCTCCATACTAGGCAGATAACGTAAATGGTAATGTCGAAAATAAGTACAGAATATGCTAATAATTTTAATTTCTAAATGGAGGCTGTTATTTGCTATAATAGAAAGAATATAATAATTCTACTAAACAGAAAATAAATATTGCCCTTGTCAGAAGCTTTAATGGATTTTTAATTCAGCAAATTGGTGTCTATTGTGGATTTGTGGGCAGTCTCCTTTTTGACTTTGCCTGTATTAAGCCGGCTCAAAATTGTTTCTCGGTTAACACTATTGATATCAGCCGAGCCTAAGAATAGATCATTAAATAAAGCCTAGATTTTGGCCGGAAACTTTATCGTGTCAGATAACTGGCATTATGATAACCGCGAGATAACGAATGAAAACAATATTTAGGATGTAATGTTCAACGTAGGAAAAAAAATGCCCGAAGGCTTCATTTTAATTTTCCATAAAGCGCAGCTGCTAAACCCTATCATAATTATGTTTGAGAATTTGTTAAATGTCCATACGCTTCATGATAACACCAAACTATACAAAATAGTAAAAACCATAATATCCTGAGAAAGTTCCAGCCTTGCCATTCCAGTTCTTGTATTATACAAGAGGACCGGGACTTTAGTGTTGATGTCAAATTTGACTTTTTTTTTTGCTCAATTGAGCATTGCACATTCTACACAGGATTAGAACGGACACGAACAACGCTGAATAAATTACTAAATGTCAAGATACAGTCACAAACCATTGTTACAGTTAGAAGCTTTCATTGGGGGAATTTACACTTTCAGAACATGCGCTGGGGAAGCCCCAATAGATGTTACAGTATCTATTGGGACTTTCCCAGCACATGCTATGAAAGAGTTATAGCGGAGGTGATGATTGAGGTACTGTAAACATAAAACTGAAAAGTACGGTCTCGCAGAGATGAGCGAGTCATATCAGCAAATAATATCTATATCATATCAGCATATAATTTATAGTTTGTATGTCCGCTTTATTAGTTGGGAGGCCGTTGCGTACACAGGGGCAAGTTCAAGCTAGCAGCTTCAAGTTGCCCAAGCGCACTGCGCCTATAGAGCCAACTGCAAAAAGACACTTTTTCACGTTTCGCTCTAATAAACGCGGCGTTTTGGCCGCTTTCACTCGCCACGGCGATGGAATTCACCACTCGCCCCCCGACTCGCGCCAGTCGGCTTGTTTTGAGCTCGTAAATCTTAAACAAACACAGCCGTAATGAACGGCCGATATGCGTGCGCGCATTCGTATGCACCGTACGAGCGGCGATGCTCTGATATCGCTCGAATGGCTCGCGTCTGCGATTCTGTGATTCTCATGCGGGGCTCTAGTGGCTTGGATTAAGGTCGTTATCTCTTAACCTAATAAGATGGGTCTATTTTGATTACGCATTCACAATGTAATATAACAACCATATGTATTATGTATAAATTAAACTGGCTTAGGTGCAGTGGTGTACTATACAATTTTGTACAACGCAAAATATCTACGTGATTGTAATTTGTAAGTGATTTTTTATGGTATCCAGTAGGCAAACAGGCAAGCGGGCCACGCAGTAAAGGATACATTGAACCTTGGAACCCAACAACAAAATGGAACGAATTGTGTTGCCAATTTCAGTGATTCAATACAAGAACCTAGAGACGCAAGAGAATTGCGATGAAATTAGGCCGGGAACGTCTTGTGGAATCAGCGCTGGCAGTGGCCAACGGACGGAAAAACAAGAACTGTTTCAATCAAATGTGTACCTACCCATTCGATTGTCTGGACAATTTTGAGGATTATACCCAATCAGCATCTACAGTAACCTTTGAATTGAAGTCAATATGACAATTTCTAGACAATGTTGGACATCTAGCAGCACTTAAGATATGAGGTTCTGTTTCCAACTTGTTCTTTCTGCCATTACATCCGTCTAAAACGTAATATCACTCCACTGCCAGACCACATTATTTGCCAACAGAAGGCGGAAACGTGTCTCGAAAGACTCCAAAACCCCGTTCTGCATACTAAGCTGCACAGAGCCCGTGCGAGAAGAAGCGTGTTAGTAAGCATAACGTTTTATTTAACTTTCACTGCCGAGAATGGAATGTCTGATGGAGTTTTACTCTTTATGCAGTCATCGAATATTATTTTACAAGACGCACCGAGCATCGGCGATTATATTCCATCGCTGCGATCTCTAGAGCCAAATAACTCGTTTATGCGGTGTTTCATAATAAAAACAACGACTTATTAATTAGGCATTATTCTATATATAGTATAAAACAATGTCGCTACCCGTCGTCTGTCTCTTATGTATCTATGTACGCATCTTTTAAACTACGCAATGGATTTTAACGCGGTTTTCAATAATAGACGGACTGATTCAAGAGGAAGGTTTGTAAGCAGGAAAAAAAGGGTTGGTAGGGGTAAAGTAGGTGTGTTCGAACGAAGTCGCGACGGGTCCACTAGTCACTAATAAACAATAATTGCAATTCAATTTCGCAATAAAGTATATCTGCTTGTAAGTTGCACAATATATTTTCGAGATATCATCAACAACTATCCTTATGATTCATTACATATTTCGTAACAATAAAAAATCAAGATACGATTTCTGTTTTGTTGTGATTTGTGTTTCACATAGAAGGCATATTTCAAATACGCAAAAACTGTTTACATCTAAACACGTGAAACACTTGCGATGCAGAAAACGCCCAGTCATATAATATATCATATTATACCATGTGCAAGTCATTGTGCTATGTCCACGACCAACGAATTGTCGAGATCTGTTGCCAACATAGCAGGTTCAATCCAATCTGCGCAAATCTGTGTGGGAATCGTATGGTTTTATTATGTTAGCAAGAATGGATTTCAAGATGCGAGTTTGACTCGGTCGTCTGGGTCACCTCGCTGTTGGCATGAGCTATACAGGAAGTAAAGTGCGACTCTGAACTGAATCAATGATAATATTTCTTTTGTGATGTAAATACACACGCATTTTTCGGGGTAGGCAGAATACACATTGTTCCACTTCCTAGGTTTCTTACAAACCGTATTCGATTCGTCCACACTCATCAACCTTTTTATACGAGCAACGAGGGAGGCAAACAAGCAAGCAGATCACCTGATGGTAACTGATCACTGCCGCCCATGGACCGACATAGTTACTCGTGACCGTATCTTTTTTTTTTGCCTGGGGAAGCACTCGGACTGACGCTCCAACTGACGGAAAGCGGCCAGCGTCGTCCAGGACATCAGCAACCTTATCTTCTCCTAAGCGAATAGGCGAGCTCGTTGCGACGGTCGCTCATCCATTTCCCGGATTCTGAGTGCGTTGAGCGCCGTTAGCTAAACCGTAACAGCTGCTGGCCCATTATCTGGCAATCCTGGTATTCATAATCTATACTTGTACTATCGTATCGTGAAATTCGGCGCCGGAATGGTCGCACGCGCACGCCCGCACAAAATGGCCGGCGCCGCGCTTGTATGTGGGTCAGGGCGGTCGCGGGCCACGTCCATATATCACGGCACACGGGCCATCACCTGACGACGCGCGTATTTCGTGTACGGCTTTGGTGTTTGCCTTCTTTTCCCGGAAAGAGGCGTGAGGTAGGTAGAACTTATTGAAAGCCCGAGGACTCCGCCTGGAGGAGTCTAAATGTCTAAATCGCTTGCTCCTGTATGTAGTCCTGTACGCAGCGCAGCGTTCACCTTACGTTTTCGCACATAGGTATATCGGACACGGTTTTAGGTTAATTATGGTCGTTGCCTACCCTTACCGGAAAGAGTATTTGTGTATTGGTGGTAGGACATAAGAAAGGTAGAGCAAGCGGGATATCCCGTTCGAATTGGAACCACCCGATTGGGGAAGTACGCAGGTACATCGTTGCAATTTTAAATAGTATTGTGTTTCTGTCGACGAGTAAGGTCTCCAGTGCTCCATGGGGAACCGTGGCTTTGGCAGTGGAGGGGCCAAGCGTTTGCCTATTCGCTGCCAGAGCAACGTATCCCGTAGTTTTACAGATATGGGGAACACATTGGTGTTGGTTTTCATCACCAGTGGCAGCAGTGACCACGCACCATCAGATATGCTACTGTTTGTCTCCCAAGAAACCCGGAGAATAGTTTTAAAATGTCATTCAATTAATAGAGAAAAATCTCGTCCTCTATAAAAAGATAAGAAAAACAAAAAAAAACATGTTACCTTTTGTTTCCATTTCACCGAACAACAATCACACAACAGATTAGTCCGCGTAGTGAATGAACGCCGGCGGTGCGTAGTTAATTTTTATCCTCGTTTAGAGAATTATTCAAACATTTGTTTTCGGCCGGTAATGGTTCAAGCGAGGTTTCAACCAAAGAGGTTTTGTTTCAGCAATTTGTCACGAGCATTTCGTTATGCAACTCCGTAAACTCTTCGCGGTCGTGAAGGACAACGGGATCGCTGTTGCGATTTGGACTTTATCGACGTTGGATTAAGGTTCGTGATAGATGTCTGGTTTAGTCTGGCTTTGCAACGGTCAATGTCAGATAGCCAATGACTGTGCTTGCTAACTGCAAACCCGTTGATGGGGAAACCTTGTGTCGCAAATGGCAAATCGATGGGAATTCGTCGACAGTCTTGCTCCCATTGTCGGATAGTTCGAGAATTTAACTGTGTTGAAATTATCTACCGTAAGGTCCCTAATTTACGCTAGCATTTAAAATTGCTAGGAAGTAGGAATATAAGCACAAATTAACGATTATCCTTCCTTGTTCCCTGAATAACATAAAACTGTGTGGTTTTAAAAATAGCCTGGCATAATGCCCCATAGATAACAATATTATAGGCTACAATCCCAGAATAATCAGTGAAATATATAAAATTTCCTATAAAAAGCCGAGCGACACTATCACTTATTATTTCCCCGGTCGTAAACGCTAGCAATTAGCACGGGCGTCGCGTGCGCACGTAGCGCTGTCTCTTACTCTCACGCGCTTCGGATAATACTCCGTCTTTTTCTAGCTCGGTACACGTGACCGCGAAGGTGACTCCTCGGAGAGCTAGAGGGTCGACTGTACATACACAGTAATGACGATTATTAGTTATTGTTGGATTACATTTGATTAATTGCGAAAGGACGTAGTTTCTAGACGAATCCGTCCATGGTAATGAAAAATTATTTAATGGTTAGTTTCTGCAATGCTGCATGACTGTTTCTTAGATGTGGACAGACATGATTCGTCTACCTACACTTTGTCTATACAATTTTCGTTGTAGGTAGGTATGCTATGTTGTTGGTTGAACAGTTGCTATGCAAATCATAATCTAAAACTCATTTGTCTTTACTCTTTGGCTACAAATATTTATAAGTTGATGTAATTTTATCAAGGGACGCAAGCGCAACTAATAGACTATCATAACATTCAATATGTGCACGTTTTTGCCAAAGGGGTGGGTACTCCAGCTAGCTAGCAAATAGTTCCTGCAGACACACAGATGGTCTTCCCTAAAACGGTACCCTAATTAATCCAAAGGAGTGGAAATCCCAGCCTCATTCACTTTATTGGCATTCAAAACTGAAATCACAATTTCGATCTTATAAACGCACTAGGGACTGGGTCCGCACTAGTTACTTTAAAACATACAAATGAACCCGATACTCTATCAACTGGCAACCATCCGAAAAATTCCGCTCGCCGATCCGGGAGAAAATCGGATAAACATACGAGAGAGGTCGACTCGTATATTGCGACGGTAGCAGGTACTTGTTAACGTTTCGAATAAGCCAATGACAAGATATCAAGTAAACAGTGGTAAACACCTATAAATACAAACCACCTTCGCTGTGAGCAGACATATTGTTTATCAAAGTCGCGAGCCTGTTTACGCGACATGCCTCTGCCATACTATGCGTAATATGTGTGTACATGTTGATCGTAGATCAACGTGCCTTCTTAGGTGTATGAATTGAAAATAATTAGTTCATAATGAGGTAGTTGGGTATATTCTGTGTAGCTGTGCGATTTCCCTACGAGTAGGATCAGAAATTCCAGAGCTTGAGAACATGCCCACAAAAAACAAGGGGAAGACCCCCCGCTACGTGGGGGTCCAGCATCGAGAGGGAGATGAAAGCAAAGAACCTAACTCCAATGACAGCCCGGGAAAGAGCGTCCTGATGTCGCTGTACAAGGAGAGCCAACCGATAGAACTGGGAAAAGGAATGGAAAAAGAGGAGGTTTCGGGCCGCAAAACTGAAATGGCAATGGGCAGAGGTCACATACCTCGCAGAGCCAATCGAGAGAACTGTCCTAGAGTGATCGCGTACCAGCAATCGGAACGTAGGGCGGCCGCCTATGAGATGGACGGCCTACCTTGTACAGGTCGTGGGGGCGGCGTATATGCAATAGTTGGTTTTTTCCGACTATCTCGACATTTGATAGCTATTTCACCTGGTGGTAATTGACGATGCGTCTTCTCACGAAGCCTTGAAGGCGTCCAGATTCGATCAGAGAATACACTCGCAGGCAACGTGTGCCATTCCTTAGCCGTACGCATTATAAAGGTAAACCAAAGCGTAGCGCTCAAAGAGTAGTGGGCGATATACGGATGAGATTATGTTATATTTTGTATTTTCCTTTATTGGTATGTACTCGAATACTTTGTTGTTCAGTGGCCAGTTGAGTCACATCACATCAACAGCCCGTAACAGTCCAATGTAGGATATGAACATAAGATTCCACCACTGGAATGTTCCGCCATAATCTTTACGCTTGGCAGGCGGCTCGGAGGTGCGAGATCGTAGTGTTTGAAATATGCCTCTAGATGCATTATTAAACGCCGCTGCCAATTTTCTACTCGTTTGTAACTGAGTAGTATAAAACATTTATGCATAAAAGATAATTGGCGGGCGACAATTGGCTGGACACACAAATCTAGACAACGGCAACCTGAATAGCAATATCAAGAGTCTATAAAATTCTAGCGACGTATGCGAACCTTTGCAATATAGAGGCAAAAACAATATTATCTCGTGCTACAGTTCCAATTCAGCCCTGAGCATTACTTGACAGCAAAACAATCAAATAACAAGTTAGCAAACACCGCAGCAAACTCGCAAGAACAAAGCTAATTTGCCACATAAATACACATCTCATTCACTACAATAAGTCAACAGACCTAGCAGAGTCAAAGGTGATGTCCGGACGAGCCATCTGAGTTAGGTACAGTACACGGCTCGATGGCACAACTAATGCAATCGTCGCCATAAAAACATAGGAAACAAGCGGCGACCTTTGCTTGGATGGCGGTACTATCCAAGGTTAAAAGCAAATTGCATTGGGACTTTATTTACGCTATTCGTATCGTATTTATTAGCTTCACAATCGATTGTTGTAATTGTGATTTCATCAAATCGCACAGAAGAGTTACGACGACAATAATTTAGTATTGATCTTGTAATGAACTAGGTATATGCAGTACACTTTTCATCATTAGCATAACAATGCTAATTCCAGCTGGCTTATTTCTTTTCTGCTTTTATCTTATCTGGCACATGACCATGGGATAAATAATACAGATTGGAAAGTTTGCTTTATACGCATAAGTTAGTTCCTTTTCGTCCCAAAATTTAGTAAGATACCTCATGTGTTCTTTCTCATAATATAATGTAGTAATTTCTTCTTCTTTCCTAGCGCTTTTCCCGTATCAGTATTCTCATTAAATCTCGAAAGTACGTTTCGCAGATCATTGCTACAGACTCGAATGAGATTTGACTTGAGTCTTCCGCAAAACTCACTCGAGATTTTTTCCGCCATTTCAGGTCGATCACAAACATACCTTCGTTGAATTATGGAGAAGGTTTCCCCAACAAGAGTGCTATACATTACTACCTGCATTAACCCACGATGAGAGCTCGCTACAGCGACCTTGGTCATAAGTCAATCATTACAGGCACGCTGAATTAGGAAACTGTACAAAAATTAGGAAGGTCACCGTGGCGAGGCCGACAGAAGATGCTTGCAAGGCGAGAGTTTGGGGAGGAAAATCGCAACTATTGTTCTCTGCTCAGTGACTGAATTTGAATAGCACGTTAGCAGAAAAAAAATCAGAATATTTCATGTTTCTATGAAACCGACAAGGTTGGTGGTATCTTTTGCATTGTTCTTCTGTATCTCGAGTGGTAGAATGATACTTGAAGTAAAAGAAAAAGGTCAACTATCTGGTAGAACAAACAGTACAATACAGTATCAGTTAAAGTTTCATAACCATAGCTTCCTTTATCAGAGTTTCTTCGTTGGAATGCAGTGTACCGAAAGCTTACTTGAGGATGTTTTGGACACGCCTCACGCACCCACTAACTTGTAATGAACACGAAAGCACTCCAAAATTTAACATAGCAATTTATGGAATTCTTTCGAATTTTACATATGGGTCGAATGACTCACTCGACAAGACACGAAAGAATGTGAACCTACGAGTGTTGACCGTTAATTTTCTCTTGCTTTGACTGTCAGTTCATTGATAGTTGTGTCATCAATTGTGTATTGCAAGTAATCATAATCTCAAGTGCTTGATATAGGCCTGTCCTCCAAGGCGTCTAGATCGATCGACTTTGAGCCTGCACCGACCACCTCTAAAGGTTGTTCGTCCATTTACGATTGTTCATTACGACCTGAGTGATTCAGTTTGATTAACATGCCAAACATGTTGGTTGGTGGTCTGCCACGCAGAGGTCCCGGGTTATATTCCTGGCCGAGCAATAATTAAAAAGATGGATTTTAATTTCTGTTTCGGGTCTGGGTGTTGTAGGTATTATAAGTAAGTATTTAAAAATATATATAAGTAGTTTATCAGTTTTCTGGCACCCATAACACAACCTTTGCTTATTTTGGGGCTAGATGGTGCTGTCCAAGCATTTTAATTTGAGGAATTTTATTTTGAGGCTATGTCCGCCACTGCAAAAACTGACCTTACTTCTGCTACGGCTGTAATCGCTATTACGATTCGCAAAATCCCATAGACACGAGTATATATCCGAGTCACAAGACCGGCGTGTAATAATAGAATTTAGAATACTCGGTGGAGGTGGGACAGTAGACGTTTTGGCACGCGGCGTGTAACGTACGGGTTGATAGCAGACCAACGCTCTGCGGTGAGTCAATCGCTTCCTGTTGCACGCGGTTAGGAATGTTGCTTCGTACTGGAGCTGCGGTGTATGTTGTACATTATGCTATACGGAGGTGAATCTCGAAGGGTGAGTTCTATATGTACGACAGGGATAAGCAGAGACCATCGAGGGCCAGAAGCTACGACTTTGACACACCAGTTTGCCTCACATTTATGTGACTCACATACAACTTTAATGATAAATGAGGAGTTGACGTACAAAACGGCATAATTACGCTTCTGGTCAAAATACTTTTCTTTTAATCCGGAAGGTTTAGGCCCGCTGAATACGAACCTTGACTCATTTTCAATCAAAACGCCGTAAACTGTATTAAAATTGCCTCCAAAGTTCGTGGTTTTGATCAAAACGGTATAATTACTACGAACACGTTTTGTTAATTGAAAGCAAGGAAAAGTGGCGGTCTACCTACCTACCCCGCCTACCTATATAATCTCTGCCTACCCTACCTGTGGGATACAGGCGTGAGCTTTATGTATGTATGTACGTATGTATGTGTTTATTGTGGATTTGTGGGCAGTCTCCTCTGTGACTTTGCCTGTATTAAGCCGGCTCAAAATTGTTTCTCGGTTAAAGCGTTCTGTTCGCCAGTTCCTCAAATATAACTGCGTATTAACAAATCTTGGATTTCGACCACGTAGCGTACAAGTATTTGTGAGAAATTCCAATTATTTTTCTAGCGAAAAGTTGTCACAGTAGCAATCTGTTTGCCAAATTTCAGAGTGATCTTTCCAGTGACTAGAGACACACACGCAAGTTGATACATCTAGTCAATAACTAGTAATTCCAATGCATACAAAACAAACAATAACATCGACTGATAACACCGTATCTGTATTAGTCGGTGGAATGTAATTCAGGGAATTCCCGTCATCGATAAGGAGTTTTAAGCTCCCCTAAACAAAGGATTTGACGTACCTTATTCACCGATGAACCATTCAAAGTTGTGAAACAGCTGATCATGTTCGTGATAAATGGTATACATATACATAAACCGCTTATGTGTATAACAACTCTAAGTCAAACATTCTATTTTTATCCTAGAATTTTTTTAAAGTAGGTATCGTGGTTATTATCAGACACATTCTAATATATTTTACGGGTTTTTTGCTCGTCTTAATATCGGGCTACTCGTTAACAAAAGCGGTATTTTCGTTCTAAATTTGTGAACTCAACAAGGTATTAACCCCGATAGCTATTCGGACAGCAAATCAGCAAATTTTATCAGGTGGTAGAACTCTGTCAAGCCTGAGGTATCCGTCTGGGTGAGCACCACCGCCTTATCTGTCTCTGCCGCCAAGCAACAATGCTTGCATTGTTGTGTTCCTGTTTACAGCCAGCGCAATTACAGGCATTTCATCTTAGTCCTCACAGAGACAACGCACCTGCGTTTCTGCATTTTTGTTACCTGCAACCTGTAGATGTCATGGGCGTCAGTTACCACTTACCATCAGGTGGGGTAGTCTGCTCGTTTGACATTGTCACACAAAAAAGAAACAATACTTAGGAGAGGGAGTCGGGGACGACGACGACGACGACGACGCGACATCGTGTCACCAGGAGTGCATACCCACATACGCGAGTCCGTCCACTTCGCTTCAATATTAGCATTGCGCGCACGGTGATAGCACCAAAATTAGCACACGCCAGTGTCGCAACCATGTAGGTCACGGTCCGCGGGTGTGAGCGGGACGGCACCAGCGCGAGTCGCACGCGAGCGACCGAGACAGACGCAAGTACAGATTCCGATAAAGCGGGTAAAGTGATTTTTTTACGGAATCGAGAGTATTTCTCATTTTTTTATTTTGTATTAAAAGTTACAACTTTGGCCAACCTTGGTTTTGTGCAATCTTTTGAGGCATTTATTGTAATTAAATTACCCGAGTATAGTTTTAAGTGGCATGATAATATGGAAGGTTAAATGGCTCGTAAAACTTAAATTAATATTTTATCGGAAAGGGCCGTGTTGTATTAAAAACAGCTAATACGCTGGTTCTCAAGGTGGATAGTGATCCTACGATTTGTAATTCATTGATGCGCTTACTAGCTGGTGCCCTCAATTATGCTGCGGACGACCTACTTGTTTACAACATAGGATAATTGTTTTCTTTTATTTTCTTGGGTAAACAAACAATAGCATAATATATTTGACTAATACTTATTTTGTTGACAATGTATTACTTACCTAATGTAATATTACTAATTACTTAATGGGATACAGATATGGAACATTAGCAAACAGCAAATAAACAAAACATCCATCACATTACGTATTACATTATTTATTTATTGATCCAAGGCTTCTGGCAATGTATGTACATGTCAAGCAAACCTGGACATAAAACATTTCAGGAATATGACATTTTGGGACATTTTGAACTTAAACGAATAGACGCGTTGTCTTGTGGTGTTCGTTAGCTGTTGTTTCCGACATTTGATTTCACCTTTTTACAGATAGATGGACAGATTTCTAATGAAGATTTTGATGAGATCAGATTGGGACTTTTAGCTTGTCCAAAGATGAAGGTCACCTTTCTAGCGGATTCCGTGCCAAATTACGAAAAAAATGTAATATAACTAACAATTCGCGATTCAAAATCAACATTACGACTTGATTACAGTTGTAGGCGTATTACGTCTGTGTCTTTCTATCCAAATCTCGAATAACGAACAACAGCAGAACTGCATTGTGGAAAAAATCAGTATTTCTAAAATTGTAAGAACAAAGCCTGCCACAGCAATTTAAAGCGTTTCTGTTCGGGCTGTTCTGATTAATAATATAAACATGTATTTACTTCACTGTAAGTACTGCTGTAGCAAAGTAATTTCTGTACAACTGACAACAGAATTTTGGCGATGCTCCAAATAAACACCGTACTAACTTGGAAGCCATCTTGTTCAAAAATCCGCACCAGAGAGACATGCAGAAGTGCGGCAACGTCGCGCGATCAGCTGTTTCGTCGTTGTACAGTTACTTCTAGCTTATTTATCGCACCGTGTGAGGATATTGTTGTGTTTTCTTATTGACGTACTTTGTCACCTCACTATCTCTCGCTCTATTGATTACGTTTGTGGACTTGATACATAGCTGTGTGGCCAAAATCTGTAGCAATACACGTGTATTTGATAATATTATATCTTAAGCATTTTACGCGTCATGTCACCGCTACAACAACACATTGAATACCTTTATTTCGTCGCAAGTGAACTATTAAACGATCATAATACACGCCCACGCGAAACATCCGCAAAGTCCAAAGAAAAAAAACCCTTACAAAATCACACACGACATAATTGTTACGTATTAGGAGAGAGGCACCAATCTTCTGTCAAAGAAGCTCCGCGAAGCGAGATAACGCTGCGCACACCTCCGTGGGAGCGAAAGAGACGGCGCGATGCGCACGCGCACTGCGTCGGGCAACTTTCTCGCGGCCCGTTCGGTTTCATTCACCGGTAACGAGCGGTAACAGCTGATTTACGAGTCCGTTACTAACATGGACCGTTTTCGCAAAGACCAATAACCGGAAATGGTTGGTTTGGAAGTCCCCTTTTTTGGCAGAAAAATAAGAAGCAATAATACTTGAGAAGCAGATAGACTCGATGCTAGGATCTTTCGTGTTTCATCTATAACTACATATTCTCATTTAAAATAGTCTCTGCGTACCCCACTACTACGTGCGAAACAAGAGCGATTCGCTAGTCCTTGATAATGAGAAACAGAGCATGCAATCTATTTGAGACCTTGATACGACTAAGCTAGCATATTTATTCTAAATCTATTACCAAGACACAGGCACAGGACACACTTAACCTTTATCCATGCTTTCGTTATGTTTGTTGTGTTTCAGCACGATGCATGATGCAAATGCATGATGTTGTATGATACAAACCACCAATTTTATTTACATATCTTCTGACTCACTTTTGAGCAGCCCAATAACGTTCGTGGAGTTACAAGGATGTTTATTTTACGATTAAATATATTAATTTATTGCCTCGTGACATTTCTTCGTATTTAACCGAATTCCCGGAGTCTGTGACCTCATAACTCAGAACTAACGCTGTCAAAACATTTAGACATCAAAACAGGGATTAACCCGATTAATAGCCATTCTTTCATGTGTGAAATTTCACATACATCTTGTGACTTGACAATATTTGGGACAACAAAACGTTGAGGAGTTTGGTTTGACAAACGAGGCATGGCCGTGTTCTAAATTGGCAAAGGAATACACTAATTTATAATGAGGCTATTTCAAATTAGTGTAATCAAAGGAGTAAAGAAAATGTTTTCGTTTTATTCTTTCATGTTGTTTTGTTACTAATGTCCAGGTTTTTTGTAATGGACGGCCGAACAAATATCTTTACATGTTTAAAACAAACTCGCTTCCCGCTATGTCCCTATGTATTTATGTACGCTCTTTTAGACTACGCAACGGATTTTAATGCGGTTTCAACAATAGATAGTGATTCAACAGGAAGGTTTATAAGCAAGAAAAAAAGGCAGGTAGGGTAAGTGTACGCATACGAAGTCGCGCCGGGTCCACTAATAATACTATGTAGCACCTATGTCTAATGTCCGTCCATGACTTCATCATATAATACGTTTTCTTTATGTCTATGTCCTTTCATACGGTAAACGAACTAAGCCCTTAAACAACAATGAACAAATTCCAAACTGAATGTAGGACAACTCTTGAACTTGAACTAGGCAGTAACAGATAAAGAGTCAGTCACGTTGCCACAATAATGGAAAATAATAATTGTCGATTACCATGCATAGATAGTGCCATCGCTAGAAAAACGACAGTTGCGCCTTCTGGCTCTGCTAACGAGAAATCCTCACAAACAATATCTCTGTGACTCATCACCGCCAAATCTGTTTGCGGTGGTATTTATCAAAAGTGGGTAACTGACGTTGCAAAATATATCTTGGGCCGCCCACATACAATCACTTTTAACTTGCGCCCTTCACTCGCTTAGATCAGCAGAATCCCATATGCAGCGACGTGACCCGATGCCCTGTATTCAATACGATTGTATTGATGAACTTTATTGAACACTTAATGACTACATTATGGAGATTTTCTATGATAGCAATGTAACAAATTATAGTGTCCCCATAATAGAACCGGATATAGAAGCCGGACACATAAGTGGATCATTTGCAAGCGTAATGGTCATGGCAATTAAGAATGACGTATATTTTAAGCAAAGAGTGAATCGGCGCTCTGGACACCTATGGCAACGCAACAATAATAAGTTAGCAAGCAAATTAACATTCAAGGTATACGTTCTTATACGGAATCATCTAGCTATGCAGTCTTGGAGCAAAACTATTTGTCTATAAACAAGAATTGTAGCGGACTTAGTTTTGCCTATTGAATCGACGTTTTTACGGCAGACAAACAGGCAAGCGTGCCACGTGATGGAAATAGTCACCGCTGTCTATAAACATCAGGAACACCAGGGGCGCTACTAATGCATTGCCCACCTCTAAAGAGACCTCTGATATACTTCTTTTAGGATCCCATGTTATAGTCAAAGACAAGACAGTAGAAAGAATATTAATAGACTAAAGAATTTTTAAAGACAGTACTCACGATATCATGCCCCTGGCTCCCGCTGCGGACGACTTCTGGCGCCATATACTCGATGGTGCCGCAGAAGCTGTAGGCGCGCCTCTCAGCGCCACAGAACTCCTTGGAGAGGCCGAAGTCCGTCAGCACGATGTGGCCGTCGGCGTCGAGGAGTATGTTCTCGAGCTTGATGTCGCGGTAGATTATGCCGAGCTGGTGGATAGAAAAAAAGTTGTTATTACTATATAGGTACTAGCCAGACAAGGTCAAGGGATATATGGAAAATTAATCTGCCGTTATCAGGAAAGTCTCGTAGGAGGCGTAAGAAGCGATGGATTGACATCGCAAGGTCGCATTCCGACGGCTTACGACACCAGGATGCCAAAGACCGGACCAAATGGAAAAGCCGAGACGAGGATCTCGGCAGAAGACGTGATTGACCGCTAGGATGATGATGTCGACGACTAGTCAGGTATTCGACCGCCATCTCACCTGGTGGTAAGTGGCGTTGCGGTCGATAACGGAGTATCTCCGGATAGAAACTCCGTAGTCACTAATGCCTTGATTAATGCATACAGAAGATTACAAAGTCTATAAAAGCCACGTTAGCGTTTAATATTATGATAACATCTGATAAGGTGGCCAAAACTGGAACTAAGTGACGCCATATTGAATTGTCATGTCAACCAACAACAGCAACGCTGCAGATAAGTTTGTGGCAAATTAATATGAATCATAATATGAAACGCTAATGTGGCCTTTTAAACACCCAGGTAGGTCGAGCACTCACCTTGTGCAGCTGCTCAAGCGCGAGTATGATCTCCGCGATGTATATCCGCACTTCGCTCTCGTGAAAGTGCTCCCTCTGGTATAGGTGAGTGAAGAGCTCGCCACCGGCTACGTAATCTATGGACAAGGGAGAACGAGGTTCGTTAGTCTTCTTCGAAGTAGTCATAAGTGGCACGGTAAAGTTCGGACTGCGTTCCGAACCGAGGATAGACGAAGATAGGTCCGTTCGTCGGGTCCTACCGCGGATCAATCAGTTTCACAGGTAGTATAGATGATCGATGATGGATTTCCATTTTAAACTATAGGCTGTGACCTGCTTTTCGGCGTACACATTTAAAATGGTAGATAATCTAATAACAAAATAATTTATAATTTTATATAAATGTCAATAACTATTGAAACATAAATAAGTAATAACAAATGCCATTAAATAATGATGAATAAATCTACAATCTACGATTCAGTCATGCGCTAATTACGATTAAAGGTGGCCACAGTTTATATGGCGGTTAAATCCGTGATTCCTGCCTGCCAGAGGTCTAATTTTTTTTTCATACAATTAAGGTGGCAAACAAGCTACGGCCTGCCTGATGGTAAGCAGTCACCGCAGCCCATGGACGTTTGCAATACCAGGGGCATCACCTCTGCGTTGCCGACACCGCAAAAACCTTTTCACCCCTTTCTTGAAAAACTTAATGTTGCACTCTCCAGGTAGGTCATTAAACAACCTTAGTGTGCGTGTTAACGATTTTAGCGGGCTTTACACGGTAAAATTCGGACTGCGCACCTGGTACTACGTTCCGAACCGAGGATAGACCGTGGGTCCGTCTGTCGATTCCTACCGCGGATCAAACTGTTATGCGCTATTTACAAGTACGCATCGGATCGAGGGTAAAAATGGCTGAGGCGTTTCAAAATGTAAATGTTTCTTTAAAACCAACGAAGACGAAGTCCCAAAAATCTCACCCAACCACGACTTGAACCGGCCGAATGCACGTACCACACCATTATCAATTAACCCCGTTCGACCTCGCAAAGTTTTAATAACCAAGCAGCATAAACAACAATTACGAAGATCAATATCAACTTCACAGTTATACTAACTTCGATAATACCTACATTGTATGCTTGGCTAATTGCTACCCCGCAAAAAGCGTTCGGAGGTACCCCTCATAACTGTAGCCTAGTTCGGGATTTGTTTTATTACAACAATTAGGCACTGAGATCACCTGGTTAGATTGCAGACTTGAAGCCGTGTCGTAATGTTCGCTGGCAAATGTGCATTGTTAGTATTAGGATTGAAGGTAGTTATTACTGTCTTGCGAACGTTTAGCTCTCTCAGATGTATGCAATTAAATAAATTGACTCTGCTGATTGTTTCTCGATACACGTGTTTCTTCTTCGTCTATTTCTTTGGAGGCTTTGCTGGAAGTTTTGTTGACGTAGAATCTAGTAGTAGTAGTTTAGTAGTTTTCTTTTTTTCAAACAACACTTATTATCCCGTTAAATTCCTTTTACGTGTGAATTTCTAAAAACTCTTTGTTACTGCAATGTTTTTTTTTATATATATTCTTTAAACAAAAGTGTAATATTAACCAGATGCCGTCGAATAAGGGAGAGGGGCGGCGATCCAGGCTCTGGGCATTCCTATAGCAGCGGCTGTCCATCGCCATACAGCGTGGCAATGCCATACAGTGTGGCAATGCCATACAGCGTGGCAATGCCGCTAGTGTTATGTTATGGTCACTTTAGCACCGGTAATGGCAAAGAGTGGGACCTCTAGTTTAAGATAACACGAAGTAATATATTTACAGATGTTTAGTTTTAGTTTTAATTTTGACATTTACTAATTTGTCTGATTTGACTGAACAAGATTTGAACCAAAGACTCCATCAGAGAATTATTGATAAGTGATCCTAGAATGTGTCACGATAACACAATAAAAAAGGAAACCTTTTACACCCATACCACCAAATACTCTTAATTACGAAACACGACCCGTTGATGGGCAGTTTAGTGACTTCGGAGTATTCGTTTTCACCCCAGCAATAAATATAATACCTGTACGCTTGGTCTGTTGACCGCAATGTTGGATGTTGAAAATTTCAAGCACGAGTATGAAAACAAAATCAATTTGTACCGTTTTCTGGTAACGTCTACAACAGTAAACTTCTGTCTACAGAGATCTTATACTGTCAGTCTGTGAAACATTAAGTCGCCATTTACAAAATCAGGTGGGCAGTCTAGTTACAAAAAAAAAAAACAGTGAATGGAAGCGCCGGTAAAACATCTTCAAAGCGTAAGCCATCATGCCTAACATCACAAGAAGAATTGAGCTACCGATGCAAGCACGTCCCCGAGAAAGCTTGGGGAAGGCCTATTACAGTGGACATCGTCCTACCTGTGCAAAATATATACAAAAACTACTGACGACTCAAGTAAAGGCAGGGAGACGATAAACATGTTTTCGGGTTTATATATAAAATAAATCGAGATAGGACCGTGACCCGGGAACGTTACTACAAGGAATCGCTCGTATCTGTTTTTGCGTAAGCCACGCCCCCAATTTTACGTCATTAGTTCATCATTACTTTAGCAAATTTTTACAGGTAAATAAAGTTGTGCGTCGCTGACCGAGTGGTTAAGGTATCCGACTCGTGAGCGAGAGATACCGGTTTCGAATCTCTCTGCCGTTGTGTACCAATGACTCTTTTCTGAGTTAAGTAAATTAGTCGAATGCTAACCGATGCTCTTACGGTGAGGGAAAACATCGTTATGAAACCTGCTCATTCAGGCGACTGAAGATGTCAGATAGCAGTCGCTCCACTGTAATTATCTGATCTGCCAAATACTAGATCATGGTCAAGGCGGACCCAGGGCCTCATGAAATAATGATGAGACACGCATTCGATTCCGATTAATTATGTGGGCTCCATAACAGATGAAGACAAAAAGCACGGCCGGCGCCAACAATGGCGACCAACACCAAGGGTTCACACTTTCACAAGACACGCCTCATCATAAATAGCCCACTCTAATATGAAATCAGCGAATGCTCTCGTTCGCGGGGTATCTGGGTCAAAGACTATAGCGACCCAGATGTTTTTCGCCAGCCCCGATCCAAGATCAACCGTATTAGATATAATTTGAGCTATTAGGCGCTGTGTTATAATGCTGCTACGTTTTTGGTTCAACCGAACGACCTTATGGGTGACGTAGTTATTGTAAACTAGTGAACCCGGCGCGACTAAATTCGCGTACACCTACTTTACCCATTTGTTCTTGCTTATAAACCTCCTCAAGAATCAATCGATCTATAGTTGAAAACCGCATTAAAATCCGTTGCGTAGTTTAAAAGATCTAAGCGTACATATATATATGTACATGATATATCTATGTATGTACATAGATACATAGGGACAGACGGTGGGAAAGTTCATTCCCATCGCTGTTCTACGGCATATCAATAATCTCTTCTAATGCAAAGGATCTTACAGCAGGTTTGTAAGTATAACAAATAAAGGTAAGGTAAATCTTTATAATATAGCAAACATTAGACATTAACTACAATAAAAATGCACTATAACTATACCATTGCCAAATCAGTTATTCGTGAATCATCAAAAGGTTCGTAGTCTTACAGTATTTTAAAATCAGAGATACCTCTACAAACTACAGCCAGATCATGAATAGGTAGCAATAACATAGTTCCGACGAAATTTGCAATCCATACCCCATCCCCGCATCGTCACTCACCACCAGGTGATATGGCGGTTTGCCTGGCTAGTCTAATTAAAAAATATATTTAAAAATACCGGAACCAAGAGGACAGGAACCTTGAACCTACCGCCGAAACTGGAATCTTCCGAGAGGCCAATCAATCAGTGCAGTGCGGTAACAACATTAGCGCGAGGTCTCATTTGGGCCACTCCATTAGATCGGCACAAAATTGACGGTAATTGGCATTTTATTGTTACTACGCGGTGGGGCGACCTCGATCTGCGAGTAGCCACAGTGAGTAGGAAAAGCGGTAACACGTCTAGGTGAAGTCCTTCGAATAATTACTTACGAGCGGTCAGCATTCGACAACGGTGCAATACGCCCACTGACTTTAATTAAATTGACACATTTTATATTAAAAGACTGGAGTTGAATGAACTTGAGTATAATTAGTCGAAGTTTCTAATGTGAGATGGAAGGAATCCGTTCAGGATCGGCATGAGTGGCGTCTTTTGGTGTCAGAGGTCAAGATTATTTTTTGATCTCTGAGCCAGCGCAGTAAGTATCTAATATGCACATATATTTTATTTTTCTAATAATAATTACCGTCACGGGGTGCAAATCGGCTCCCTAAACTGTTCAACCAAGATTGTTATTTTTCTATCATACCTTTACGAGCTTCATGCTCCTATTTGAGGTCAGCCCTGTACGAGCTCTATTCATTTACTTGACGTTTCGAACCGTCAGTTGATAGAACTTCCCGTTTGCGCCTAATATAATTTTTTTTGGCAAACGAGCAAGCGTGTCGCCTAATGGTAAAACACCCCCGGCCATTAACATCCGCAACAACAGTCGACACACGAATGCGTCGAACCGCGTCCTAGCCCTAACAGCACGAAGCTAACCCACCGCTTTCGTCCGCACTGTGCCACAGCGGGCCATGAATCAAAATGGCGTAAACGTCTCACCGGTCCGCCGGTGTCGTAAGCTACCTGGCGGAAAGCGAGCGAGCATTGTTAATCGTTCACAATTAATACGACCTGTTTGCCGAGACCGGATGGAGCCCAAGGTGTGCGGTGACATATATTCGGTGCGTGCATGTTAATTGCATGATTGTCTTTCAGATTTGGATGAGGATTGAGAACTCAATCGTGTCTATTAGTGGCCCGCTTGCCTGTATGACTACCGAATGACTTAAAATTTGTGTTTTGGTCATGTACTCGTATTGGTGTCAATTTCAATGGTTTGGAGTACTAGTACGGGGAGAGTATGTAGTGTAATAGTCGAATATATGTGTTTCAACAGGGCTATAGATAGATCAGCCATACAAATTCCGTTACTACGTTTTTTTATTGTATCACTTTCTAGATTGTCTATAAACAAAGCGATGACCTAGACTCTTGAAATATACAACAGCTTATAGTTAGATGACAAAAATGTTACACTAGAAATACATAAAGGAACTAGTGGACCCAGCGCGACTTTGTTTGCGTGGCGTCCTACCCCTACCCTACCCCTACCCCTACCCTTTTGAGGGTTTTCCCGGCAATTATTCGAATTTTTCTCAACTTTTAAAACTTCCCTAGACCTCCACGAACATTTCAAAACCAAGATAAGATAAATCCGTTCAGCCGTTCTCGAGTTTTAGCGAGACTAACGAACAGCAATTCATTTATATTTCATTTATATATAGATATTTATATATATAGATAAACACAGCTCATTCAGTAGAGGCCTCCCCAAGTGGGATTCAGTTTCACACGGCAGTAGGTCAAGGCTGGTCTAAGTAGGTGCCACAATTCGGTTTGGCAACCGCAAAGTGTGCAGTTTTCAGAGTCAGCGATGAATTTTTTAAATGGAAAAATTCCGTGGATAGTGGGTTATTCAGTATTATAAGTTCGACGATTACTAAGAGCAAAAAGAGATTGGTAGTGAGTATCTTAGTCAATTTGACTAGTTCAGTCACCGCATGGCTCAGTTTTATTATTTATTAATTTATATTATAAAAACTTTATTGCATCGAAAATACAATTGGCGGACCTAAAGCCATTACGGCTGCCTTCCAGTCAACCAGACCACGCAGAAAGTGAGTAGGTGTAGGTATTTAAGCACAAAACAAATGACTTAAATATATTACTGCATACTTTCAAGAGTTATTATGCTGTGTTATTAGTTATTATGTTTTATGCTGAGTCCTTTTACACTGGCCGCCGCGTCTCGGACAATGCCATTGGGGACAATCTATGGCCATAAAAGTAATTGTCTAATTGTTAATTTTATGCGTATAACTGTTGTATTAGATCGATTTAGGTATTTTTTTTGTTTGTGTCGTGTCATGGCGTCTTGGTGATGTAAAGCTTTTCTATTCTATTATTTTCACCGTATCGGTTTCGTCGTTAATCCTTCCTTCTTAACAAATGTGACGATATCATGCTCTTGGCGACACGATATCTGAGATTAGGTAGCGAGGAATGCAATTGACCTCATTTAAAAAAAATACAAATCGATTTCAATGATACTGCCTAATTAGAAAACGATTGACACAGTAAAGCCCTAAATAACTACCTAACCTCCCATAATTCCGTAATAACAGCAGCAATGGACAATCCAGTCTTCGCTACGGAGACAATACCAAGAAGTCTTTCGACAAACATCCATACAACAAAAGCCACGGTACTGGGAACAGAAGCCAAACGCACAACCCTGCGGCACACTGCCTTACTGACCTACTCAATTGTCAGTAAATTCGACAAACGCCAGCGCAACGAAATTGCGGCATCGTCAGAAATTCGAGGTTTGACTATTCACCAAAGCGTCTCGCTATCTGTAGAACATTATTAATACACATAGTAACTGAATAGAGATTTTGCAATCTGTCAGTTGACTGTCAGCTCGCTATCATGTCTTGGAAAGGTTAGCCTTATAAATATCCGAGTATGAGAGTTTAGAACAATGTTTTTTCTCAGAAATGTAGGTCACGTTTTCGCCCGTCCGTCACATGAGTTCTATCTAGAAGAACCTGTACAGCTATTTAGAAATAGTATAAACGCTATTTCAAAGACTAGTTTGATGGACAGACAACGTCAAGGTTTCGCTGCGGTCAAACGCAAGATTTTGATAGAGATCGCGAAATACTAGTCTTTTATAGGAAACAAGATAAAAAAGCCAAGTCCATTAACAGAGGGACACGACAGTGAATAGGCCGACAATAAATGTAGTAGAAGTATCTAATAAAACACCTTCAGATCCCACACAAATCTTGAATGAAGAACAATCAAAATCCACCAAACCTTCTCTTTCTACCAAACGCAAAACTCCTATAGAACCATTTCAAAGCGACATTAAAGATTATAGCCATCATACTGCCAGTAGCGAGAATTTTTTCCAAACACCGTTGCCGTGTCGCAACGGTGCAGCGAGCAAGTAAGCCGACTCGTGACTGGTAGGAGGAGGGTTCGTAGAAACTTTTGGATCGGGTCACGCTGCGGTCGGTGAACAAAACTAGAATCGGTTACTGTAAGGTCACTAACAAGGCGGCACTGCGTCATCGTTGGAGTTGGGGAATAAATGTTGTGACTTGTTATAACTATTACTAGTTTTCTGTCAATCAAGCTGTCTGCTGGAAGGAAATATGGATGAAAAGCTACAACATGTTATGCATAGTCAGTGAAGGAGAAACTGGGAGTGCTGTATCAAGAAATAAAAGCAAAAGTGGTCAATAGAGAGACGTAACTATTGTTTTACCGACAAGAGTAAGACACTTGAAAGAATGTTATTGATTAACTCAAATTGTCTATCTATAGGTAGGTTCTTTTTATGCTGCGCAGTGACAGGTAACCGGTAACTGTCGCCCAAAACATCTACGATTCATGCATTTAGGTGCAGGCAACAAAAATGCAGAACCGATTCTGCGTTGTCACTGTGAGGACTAAGATGAAATGCCTCATGTCTGTAATTGCGCTGGCTACCTTATCCTTCGAAACGGAACGTAACAATGACAGCAGTGTTGATTGACGGTAGAAAAAGATAAGGCGGTGGTACTCTTTCACGCAGGCGGACTCCTTAGGCTTGACAGAGTCCTACCACCAAGGTAACACGATGGCATTATCTTACTAGATGGCCAAAAAATAAAACACCAATATGTCCACATAATAGTACTCTTACATTCGTTCATATACGCGAGTAGGCGAGTAGTATGCGCATTTACTAGTTTTAGTTGCTTATTTAAAATGTGTATGTGTCAAGGATAATTAGCACTTTACTATTTAAGCTCGGTAGCGGCGATTCTAATTAAACTTTGGACCACATAGTTTGCTATTAAGAGCGTATAATATAATCTGATACAAGCGTGAAACATACGAAGATGATGAGAGAGAATATGATCTATTTTAGGGTAGCGTTTGGGGTTTACCACGGAAATCTTTAAACAGTCATAAGCTGATTTGTTCGTCATTCGGCTTTTTTTTGGACAGGCGTCCACCATGTGGAATGGCACATGCCCTCATGTACATCATATTAATTTCAGTCTTTCCGGCATGCAGTCATAAATTAAGAACAATGTACTGTCAAGTGTTGTTGGTTTCTTCGAGTCAACCTCATCTGCTCGTAGTCCCCTGCTGGCAGACGGACGATGGTCTTGCGAATCGACTTTTCCCTAACGAGTTGGGTGGGTCAGAAGGCAGTCGCCGCCGAAAAGGCAAAACATTGTCACAAAATGAAAGAAAGCGGTCCCTGACATAAGTCGGGATTAACCGCCAGTATAATAATTATGGCTAAGCGTCCTATATGTCACTACAGACTGTTCATTCACTCGGTCGGCAGGGGAAGACCGAACGTACGTACAACAATCCAATCGATGACATTTTAAAGAAAGGATAGGTCAAGAGTACCCTAAACCAAGGTAAATTTCTGAAAAGCCTGTCTGAGTGTACCATTTATGCTGGCCGCCGCGGCACCGACAGTGCTACTCATTGTTTTAAATGTTTTAATTTTAATGTTTCCTTTGGCAATTATGTAACTATAATTGTGTAGCGGTGGTGGCTATATGTAATAACTGTCTTTTCTTTTTTCTTTTAACAGGTTAATGAATGGGGAAGAAGCCAGCGATATGTCAGGAGACAGGACCGTAGCATGTGGAACGATGTGGTCTCTGCCTACCCCTACGAGAAAAATGCGTGACGCAGACTCTCTCGCATCACCATTCTAGAACTTTCGCCCGCGAACCCAACGGCGACCGACCCAAATAGCCACTACCCAATCCAACAATACAATTGTGGCAGGCGAATGCGCGCTGTGCGTTTGCGCAAACCGCCGAAAAGCGTTGGCAAATAGGTAGGTGGCGGCGCGTTGGCAATCGGTCTTTTAAAGGGATACAGTGCGCTGCACGCGCGTGTATGGTTGGAATATTGGAGTGTATACCAATAATATATACCTATACAGGCAAACCGTTATGTTTCTGAAGATCCCGACGAAAAAAGAGAGGTGTTATAAGTTGGACGTGTGTATCTATGTAGAGCTTGTCTAAGCCGAAATGACTCGCCCCACTACTTAATTAGTTGATTTCGATGTGTGAGTGCAAATATCAATAACGACACTTCATCTGTGTGGGAGCGTCGACTGCTCAATCGAACAACGCGTGCTCCTACGTTTGAGTCTCACCGGCAACTGAATGACCAATTACAACGGCATTTGTGTATGTATGTGTTAAAATATGTATTGCGTCCATATTTTAAATTTGCTTGTGTGCGTTAATGCGATAGTGGGGCGCGTCATTTCAGCTTAGACGAGCTCTATCTGTGTATCTATCTTACAAACTTGCGAATTATTTTAACTACTGAACTACTAATCGATCATTTGTAGTTCGAACCAAGGTTACGGACTAGTGTGTGGCATCGTAACTCCCGAACCGATGAACCGATTCGAAAGCGGTTTTCTCAGTTTGAAAGCCATGTTAATCGGGATGGTTCATAGCTCAGTTTAATTGAGATTGGTTCATTGGTATACAAAATATTTTAGTATATGTGAACTTGGTCGGGTGTTACCCGACTTAAACCGGCTCGGGAGTATCGCTGCAGGAAGATCATTACGAAAACAACATTAAACTCGGTCCCGTGTGGAATTAAGAGGCGTTAGAAAAAAAATTCGAGAGGTCTTGATCAAGAACTCTGAGCTGAGCCTCGTTGAACAGTCTCGGCAGCCGATTTGCACCCCGTGCTTGTACATTATCAGTATACTCAAATTCTGATTTTGACCGCTGAATGTTAACGTCACACGCTATAGCAAACATAAGTAAGTATACGTTAGGCTTACGTTAAATTAAACTATCGCCTTCGCATTAAAACGGCCCAAAAGCACACAATAACCCAACCGCACCACGTGACCGCTCAAATCAAAACCTGCTCACATCTGGCAGTATCGTTAACCGGTGTTGTAATAAGGAATTCATGAGGCCCCAATTTGCCCCAGGGGTCGGGGTCACAGTCGGGGATATCACCGTCGTTATGTCACCCCGACGCGGCGGAAGGTCGACTCGGGGATACTGAGGACGTCGTCGAATTAAGCGTATATATGTATGAAGTAGGAGCATCGGTGACCCAGTGGTAACGGTATATGACTCGTAAGCGAGAGGTACCGGGTTCGAATCCCACTGCGGTCATGTATCAATGACTCTTTTCTGAGTTATGTACATTAGTTGAATGCAAATGACGCTCTCACGGTGGGGGAAAACATCGTGATGAAACCCACACGTTCAGGAGACTGAATGAGTAACCATGATCCAATCTGGTCAGGTTCCCCTGGTAGCAGGGTCATGAATGTCAGATGGTAGTCGCATCTGCCAAATCCTGGATCATGGTCAAGGCGGACCCCGGGCCATCGTGCGCGGGAGCACAACCAGGGACATTAACGCCAAGATGATGATGATGACGATGCATGAGGAATTGAGGTGCTTATGTTTGCTGTAGTTGGCGTCATGACGCAACTTCAGGCGAGCAGACAGCTAATCGCAAGTCGCCATCAGCCATAACATACACGACTCAAACAGTCAAAGACCTGGTTTAGACGTAACCTAACAACCTAGGCGAAGCGGAGGCCCGCTAGTGGGTACTCAAATATTTCCACTGCACGGATTTCAATGAAACAAAGATAAGTACCTAAGAACCATTTGATTATACTGACCTTAAAATAAAAAAAAAACATCGAAATTTGTCTACCATTTTGGGAGTGATCGTGCCACAGGCAGACACACATATACATAGAGAGAAAACACATACACACACGTAAAATTTATAACATCTCACTTATTGCGTTGGGGGTTAAAAACTATCTGAGTCTAATGAAGTTATCATTGAGACATACCTCATAGAGGTTTACCAATGTATTCGTTTATAAATTATATCGTTTTTGTGAATAAATAAAAAGAAATACCAAACAAGAATCAAGCAAAAATGCATATCCGCAGATAACGTTTTCGCATGTCAGGTGTGAATGATATTGAGCACTTATTTTATAAAATAAATTGTATGAATACTGCATGCTGCTGTTATCGTGTTCAGAAACGAATTTGATCATATGTAATTTCTATTTATTCTTTAGTATTAGCGTTATATACATACACCGTTTTTCTTTTTTAGTAGTTGGAATAGTCTGATGAGGGGTTAGTAATGGGGTTCCTTTATTACATGCACGGAACCCTAAATGACCTTAGGTATTCCCCCTTTGATCGTATAACATCATCATAAACCTCGCACACGAGGGCCCGGGTTCCGCCTTGACCATGATCCAGGTTTTGGCAGATCAGTTAATACACTGGAGCGACTGCCATCTGATCTCCGTGACCCTGCTACCAGGGGAACCTGACAAGATTGGATAATGGTTACGCCTTCAGTCGCCTGAATGTGCAGGTTTCATCACGATGTTTTCCCTCACCGTAAGAACATCGATTAGCATTTAACTAATGTACATAACTCAGAAAAGCGTCATTGGCACATGGCCGCCATCGAATTCGAACCCGATACCTCTCGCTAACGAGTCGGATACCGCAACCACACGACCACGACGCTCCTCCTTTGATCCTACAACACTACAACTAGAAACAAAACACCCAAGTTACTCTGGTCAGCTGTCGCAAACACGGCACCCCATCCGACGAACTCTCACCAACGGGGACAGTACGGACAGTACGAAGCGATGTTCCCAAGCCTCAATCACCAAAGCCGTCAATACTATGACTAATGTCCACGATCGAAACGATACCAGCACAAGCAACTGTGTCAAGGGGACCAAACGTTTGCGCAAGACAATCGCGGCGTAGCACAATACGGACCTTATCGCTGTTTGTTTTACAGTCGAATTTGCGTTGTCGCCGGTGTAGCAGTATGATTCTCCGATAGGCGGCGCGGCCGCGGAATTGGATCAAGTAATTGGAGTGTTGGAACTGTTTAACGGTAATTAGGGAAGGAGCGATTAAGCGTTGCGTTTCAGGTGCATTATAAACGGGTTAAACAATAGTATTTTGTGTGTGGTTAATATGATTGGTGTATGTATGGAAATATTGAAGAAGTGAGGTTTGTAAGGACCGCAGTAAGTGGAACAATGTGGTCTCTGTCTATAGCTCGGCCGGGAGGTAGTTTCGGCCTAGACACAATTCCGATTTTAATGAAATTTTGGGAGTTTGTTTTTTGAGGGATGACGACTACAACTTTTATACTTTTACCAGTTTTTTGCTTATTTTATAACACGAAAATTGTGGTCTTACGTTGAAGCTGTACATAAAATTCCCAACCTTTTAAGAGCAAAACAGTCGCGGTTATGACTGTAAACAAATTATCCTTTTATTAGGAAATTGTATGAAAAGAGGGACCCCTAATTTTCACCTGCCGACCGGGCTCTTAACCCTACGGGAAAAAGGCGTGACATTATGTACAACAAAAAGTACAACAGAACAAAGTATTTGTCACAGTGTTTCACCATAACTCATAATCCTCGGGTTCAAATCACGGCGTCTTGCCAGGGTCCGCTTTCCTGTTCGACGTAAGCCGTACTCGCATCTGACTCATTCTGTGTTTATTTTTTGTGTGTAAACTAAACTGTCTCCACTCCACTAATGTATTGGAAGCAGGGTGACAGAACAAGTGGTTTGCACTCGTTGCGAGCTGTGAAAGTGAAAGATTTACTGTTCAAAACGTTCTCTTGGCAATCCGCAGTCAATCTTCCAAATCAAACAAGAATCACCTCGGACCTGAATTCGATAAAGACTCCCCAAAGCCTATAGAGCCGTGAAATCTTCGCTACAAAGCGTGGAGTAGGCATCCCGGTATAATAAGGCTCTGTATTGAATATTCGGGTTGTTGATCCGGGGGCGTTGCCTACCCGGGAACGCCACGTGCGTGAAACTCCGGGTTAAAGACACCACCCACGCGCTTCTGGTACTGGTAGAGAAGGCAGCGCATCGACCTATCCACCACCAGTGTAGAGCATCGCAACAGAAGACGGTTCAAAATCTAAACAGGGTAGGTTAAGCTACAGTCTTTTATACAAATTAAATTGCATAGAAACGGTTTACGCTGTTCGTGGCTTTATAATGTCATGAACCAGCTTGTGCTGTTATAATACTGATTCTTAAAATATCGAATGTTTATTCGAGCGAAAATTTAAAAATCCCGACAGCACGATCACCATAATCTCGAAGATCATAATCCCGAAGACCAAAATACATAAATAATTGACTAAATATGTGTGATTAAGTAACTATTGACATTTTAATTTCCGGGACCGACCTTTCGTGACTTTGAAATTTGATATTTCAAGCGACAGTTTATCGATTTTCGGCATTTCGATATTTTGATATTTAATGTTTAATCGTAGGTACTACAATCGTAGCTATTATGAACTTTATGAACAGAAATTCTGGTCGTCTGCGTATCTTGTACTTTGCTGATGAAAATATGGTCCTTTACGTGTTTAGTTATTTGAATTTCTGGTACAATGCGTCGAAAGGGAACTTTCGGCATTTACGCACCCTGCTCATGTGATAAAAATTGCTGGTGTCATATAACCCACCACGTTTTGTACTACTAAAGTGGTAAACTACTATTACATACAATATTTTAAAATAAATATGCTTGGACAATTCGAACAGCGCCATCTAGCCCCAAAGAAAGCAAAGCTTGTGTTATGGGTGCCAGAAAACTTATAAACTACTTCTGTATTTTTTTTTAAATCCACACTTATTAAACATACACCACCCACGCCCGTAACAGAAATTAAAATTCATCATTTCAATTTCTGCCAGGCCGGGAATTCAACCCGGGACCTCTGTGCGGCAGACCGGCACGTCAACCAACTGAACCACTCAGGTCGTCAAATAAGCATCTTAGTAGAATCGACACCCCGGTACACGTGCCCGAAGCACAAAGATGGAGTAATTCTCTAAAGTGGGCGTCGACTGAATTTAGTATCCTTTGAGTAGTTGCTTCGTGGCTTCGTTTGGGCCTTTGATGTATAATTGAGGTGGTGCTAGCTAGACATTCAAGACTCAATTTACTCACTTGTAATTTAGTTCCAGAAATCTAAATTTGGTTAAGGAAATTATGCTATAGCGACAGCGAGCCTGCGAAGCGTGGATATTATGGTAATAACTTCCCTTATCGTGAGGGAGGCCTGCCGCGGACTGTTATAAGTATAACAATGAAAAACGCTGCTGCCCATTTTCCAGCCTACGGAGACTCTAGATCTTTCGTCTCGATAACCTCAGTCGACGACACCCACAAGTGTAAGGGGTTGGTGCTATTCTACTCTGTCGGACACCACACGGCCACCTCGAGCTTACAACTACCGTATCGTTTGCTTAACAATCCATCGCCACTCACCCAATATGAGGTGCAGCTTCGCGTCCGTCTGGAACGCGTAGTGGAGCGTCACCAGGAACGGGCACGCGCGCACCGCCTCCAGCACCTGACGGGAGAGGTAATTATGTAGCGTTCTTGGGGTATATGGGTATGAGGTAAGACGTATACAACACGAACCTTTAGGCGGTCCGTCATCCATACTAAATTTCTCTTACTATTCTGCTTTTTTTCTCATAGTAAATATATCAAGTTAACCGCAAAATGGCTTTCTATAGCTTTTTTTCTATTCCATCAGCTATACAGTGGAGGGGCCCATTTCATATATGCTAGGGGGTCCCATTCGGAGTGCAGTAAGTAAAGAAGCTCGAATCAAATCAGCCTCCTTGGTACAGTCGAACAAACATAAGCATACACAGAGGCTCCAACAAAGTGCAACGTTTTGCATACAGCCCCTTATATTGTTATAGATGCTGACAGACTAATAACCAACAACATACTGCTCATAATAGCTCTGTACGATTCTAATATAATAATAAAATGACGATTGAAAGATATATTTAATGTCCTAATCAATAAAGAAATTTTGAGTTTGAGAATTTGAGTCTGTACCAACCTGTCTCTCAGTCCTGGTGTGCTCGGCGGTCTTCAGCTTCTGCACAATCGAAGCCTTCTTGAGCACCTTCATGGCGTACAGCTTGCCCTCGTCGACGCCGCACCGCTTCCGCACGAGAAACACTTTGCCGTACGCTGTGGACAATGCGGAGAGGGAGTGGTTAGCATTTGTATATAACAGGTAAGTATGTTACACTCCTTGTCATGAGTTGTGTTAGTGGTAGTAGGTTTTCATTGTATTAATATGTTACTTAAACATAGGTAGTTATTACTTAAATTAAGTAAAATTAGCTGTTTTAACCCACGATCTATAAAGAGGGTTGATATTTTTTTATGCTTGTACAAATTCTCACAGCGCGATCTAGTCCCAAAGTAAGCAAAGCTTGTGTTATGGGTGCTACATAGCTGATAAACTACTTATATACTTTTCAATACATAGTTCTTACACATTTAACACCCAGACCCATAACAGAAATTAAAATTCATCATTTCATTTGCTCGTCCGGGAATCGAACCCGGTATTTTTGCGTGGCAGATCGCCATATTAATCAACTGAACCACTAAGCTCGTCATTTGTATAATAGGAAAATATGTTACGTCCTATTATACGTTGCCATGAGTTATTTTGGAGGTTATAAAGGAGTGCTGTAACATCGGCGTCCAGCAGGGCAAAAGCGTTATGCTTCTGAACGCTGCAGAAGGATGGGTTATGTACTTCTTTTATTTATAAACTAGTGGACCAGGCGCGACTTCGTTCGCGTGGCGTCCTATCCCTACCCCCACCCAACACCTACCCCCCACCTACTGTACGTTTCCTCTTGAATCACTCGTATCTACTCAGTTCAGTGGCTCGGTAAATGTTTGGGTATGTGTAGACTTTCTGACATATATTTATTTATTTCACAGTTTCTCAGTTTGACATCTGTCGGTTAGGTTATTAAGATAAACAACTCTAAACATACACACATAAATAAATACACATTCAACACCCGCATCTTGCGGGGGCAAACCGAGACGATCAAAGCGCCACAAACTACGACCTTGACACACCTATTTTTCCTCTTCCACTTTCACAATCATACTATTATAATAGTACAAATCTATAAACAGATCAAACTCCTAATAATAGTACGAATTGTCATGGTACACGTAGGAATACAATTGCTATAGGGACGCTATCCCACAGGGGTATAGACAAAGATTATCCATAAAATACAATGACTTTATTTTTGAGGGTATTAAAAAAAATTGCTTCGACAATTCGCACAGCGCCATCCAGCCCCAAAGTATAAGCTTGTGTTATGGGTGCCAGAAAACTGTATATTTCCACACCCAGACCCGTAACAGAAATTAAAATTCATCGTTTCAATTTCTGCCCGGCCGGGAATTGACAATTGCCTCTGCGTGGCAGACGTCCCGATCGATAGTTTTATGGCACTGGTGTTTAGCCATTGTTTACCTCGGAATTGGAAGATGAAATCGCCACGACTCTACAATAGCTAATAACTCCCTGAAACTACAACCAATGGGGACATCGAGTTCGCAAAACTAGAAAACCGAAGGACACCGCAATACAATTTCAACATCATCAAAGAGAGACTCATTGAGGTGCGAAACCTCTAATTATTAGCATCTAAACGGCAACACCGGGCTATTTTTAGCATTTCACGCTATTAATACTACTAATTAGGCAGGCAACACTGTGCCCACAAGTAGGTTGTGTACATAACAACTGAAGGTAGCGACTTGATTCGCTCGTCGATGGAATTATGAAGAACCACAACTACGTTATGAAGGTCACGGTTTCATTTTTATTTCAATACAAGAAGGTAAACACTCCAGGGTATAATGAAAGAAATATTCCTGCAATTTTTTTGTCAGAAACGTATAAATAAGAAGTAGCCTAGTAGTAGCTATATTTGTTTCCTAGTGGAACCAGCGGGGAAGAGACGGGGGTCTCTTTCCCTACATTGCACGGTTCCACATGACTGGGAGACGTCCTAGTGTATCAGAACGTTTCTTGTATGTGTTGACTAAACCAACACTGCTTGGGTTTACGCTGGAGCACCACAGCGAAAACTATCTATGAGGTCCTGTGGTGTTCCGATAAAAAGCGGCTGTGGATACCTATGTAACCTATGTAAACCCCTCTATAGGGGTTTTAGTGGGTAGGGTCCGTTTTCGGGCAATCCCACATGTCCACGTCATTCCCCCGGGTGACGTGGTATCTTTCGAACATGATCACTCAAAAAAAAAAGAAAAAAAAAGGGTGTCTTTAGAGGCGGGCAACGCCCCTGGTGTTGCTGGTCATAGGCGGCAGTGACTACTTTCCATCAGGTCACTTTCCCGCTTGCCTGTTTGTCTGCCGTATCACATAAAAAAAACTTGCATGTCATAATCCACATAAAAATAGTTATTTTTTTGTCGCGCGCGTTTCCAACTCGCACTTGGCATGTTTACTCGGGATAATTGGTCAAAGCTTGCGGTTGAGATTTTTAATGGATGTGTAATGTGTTAATCTCCGCCGATTTGTGTAATGATCTGTTTGTGTCAAATCTAAAGCGTGCCTTTGCATGTCATTGATGATCACTGTCACTGTGTGTTTCCTACCCTCCTTTAACACTTACCGCAACTAAACAATACTCTTTTAAATAGTATTGTGTTTCTGCAGGCAAGTAAGGTCTCCAGAACTCCATGGGGTGGGGATTTGGGGAACCGTGTCTTTGGCAGTGCAGGGGCATTTGCCTTTTCGCTGACAGAGCAACGTGTTATAGAGGTGGGCAACGCATTGGTGATACTCCTGGTCTTGCTAATGTCTATAGGCAGTGGTGACCACTTTCCATCAGAATCGAAAAATATATTTTATATCCTATTCAATGATTTCTTCATTTTGAGTTTGAGGACAATACAATCCCAACGACAATACGCAGCAACAACAATACAACACCTCAACTCGGTTTATCTCACACTATAAAGTAATTAGGTCGTGAGCGGTGTACTTCGCCGTTAGTCGTGTTATAAAGTCATTTGGAGTTATGACAATAATAATAATAATAAATATGCTTGGACAATTCACACAGTGCAATGTAGTTTTAAAGTAGGCAAAGCTTGTGTTATTCTATACATAAAACACGCAGACCCAATTATATGTATGAATCGATTGTCGAAGTTAAAATCTGACTAAGAAACAGCTACACTATCACTATTGATAACGGAAAAATAACAGTGTCCCGCGGGGTAGTATAATCCGAACCGCGTACGGGTGAAAACCGTGGGTGAATACAGCTGTCAAATGTGTTTTACTTACTTTACTTTAAATGTTATTTAACGAATTTTAAAGTCATTATTTGTTTTCGAAAACAGATTGCATCAAATACTTGAGCCTGACTGTCTGTAGGACTATTTACAATAAAAAAAAGCGAAACAAAAAAAAAACACAAAGAATTGTTAGCAATAATATCCCTTTAAAGCCAACTCCCATTCATTGAAACGTAATACACTTTAGGCACTCCATTCTCTTTATTTGAATACCGCTCTACTGTGGGTACTTTTACCTGGCTCACAGACGGAAGTTTCGTATACACTTACAGGGTATAGGCACAGGTATGGTGAAGAAGTATTAAGTATACTACTTCTTCACCATACCTGTGCCTTCGCACGGGTTTTCTCGGCTTTTCTTTACCATAATATGCAGCCTTTTGGAAGAAATAACGTAATTGATGGTGAAAACGACGTGTGGTTTGTCGTTAATGTCATAAAGCGATATTTCTCATAATAATACGAACAAATAAGGAGGCGACTAAACTGCCTCGACTGTACATCAGCCCAAAGAAAGTGGTTTAACAGTTTTGACGAAATATTGCTAAGGGACTGTTAACAGTCAGTATTGTTTTTTTAATTAGACTAGCCCGGAATTTGACTGTCATCTTACTTGGTGGTAATGTCTGTCTAGGAACAGCCTATTCACTCTAGCCTTGAAGGCGTCCAGATTAAAGTGATCAGGGAACACACTCGCAGGCAACGTATTCAATTCCATAGCCATGCAAATGTAATTTAAGTAAAACTGAAAGATGTGGCAACTTATAGTGATAAAGCAATTTCCTGTTCGAATGTACACTCTCACGCATGCACCCTTGCCCCTTTTGAACAAGGTCGTTCATACTATATTTTATTGAGTTAATCTCTCAACCATAACCTTAACACTAAGGAGGTTATAGTATCGAAAAACACCTTTCGACAGCACTTTGCTTTATGGTCATTGGGCCTGTTAACCTTTCCTCGTTGGAAAGTTGTTCTCGACCTCCGTGTAACGATATGGTTTCGCCAAAAATGTTTACTTCAGTGGGTGTATTTCGTGCTGTTGGATTTCGATGAAATAAAATTGTTTTCTAAATCATACGATCGACGTAAAGGCTGTAATAAAACTGTAATAAAAATGAGAAATTGTAACAATTACTTAATTGACTTAAAAATTCCGCCTACCTCTATCCCCTACATCTAATATAGAACACTTGGTTTTTTAATTATTATATGTAGGGTACATCTAATAATTAAAAAATTATAAAAAGAAGGATCGGTCTCAAATTAAATTCAGCTGAATAAGTGTTCGTCATTTACCTGTGTGAAGGTATAATGTAAAATGAGTCTTGCCTAGTTATAATAAAATTGACAAAAACACAATTATTGTTTAAAATCTGTTATCTCCCTCTCTTGACTCTGGGTGGGCTTAAAACCAGCTCGTGCTGTGCCCATACAAATTTCTCCAATGAGCAAGATATTTTAATATGATACAAAATGTCCTTCCACATCTGCACATAGATACTAAAACATCGTAACTTATTCATACACACCTACTACCGTTTCTAAATTAATGACCTAAATTAAAATTTATTAACAAAAACGTCAAACAACAAGGTCACTAAAAATATTAAATACACAACAATGACAAACACAAGGTCGAAAGTATCCAATGAATCGGCGTTTGATCGTATCAATATGGTACTGATAAACAAGTAAGCACGAATTATGATTTTTTTTATCTTACTTTGCGCCAGTTTCTTTTAATCTTGTACTTTGGCTAACACTCCAACTTCCGCATAGCATAATTCAAATCCGCCATATCCTTGGGAAAATGATGATTTTTTATTGGTCAATAAAATAATATTGCCAATGTGTGTAAATGAGTGTGTATTAATATAGTACGTACATACCTCGTTTTCGATTACAATAAAAAAAGAATTACAACTTCGGCCTCCGCCTAGAGTCCAAATTTTAGATAACATTAATGGTAATAGGTATATTTGCAATAAGCCCTATCATAATTTCGCTCTAAAAATAAGAACAGTTTGAAACTCGGTATTAGATTCGCATAGCCAGCGTAGCAGTGATTTGAATATCAACCAATCACTGTCCATCAGGTGGAACTGTAATTCCTTCCCTATAAACATAATTCGGCTAAATCAGCCTCTCACTATTTAATATTATATATTTAAGCCAGGATTGATTGCCATAGCAACTTTTGTTTATCCCGACTGCAGCGAAGCCTAAATATGGCGTTTTCGGTATAGCTAGCTCAATAAGCCAGCTCTTGCACTCTTGTCTTGTTCCTGTTTCCGACTCCGATCATATTCCAGGGGGTGGGCAACGCGTGGGTGATGCCCCTGGCATTGCAAACGTCCTTAGGCTGCGGTGACTGCTTACCATCAGGCGGGCCGTAAGCTTGTTTGCCACCTTTGTGGTATAAAAAAAAATTCAACAACGAACCACAGTGTATTCGCCATTTGGCTCCTGAATGCTCTGAACAGCAGAAGTCACGGCGACTCTTTCAACACACGTCCAAAACAAAGCTGGAGCGAGGGCGTCGTCCGAAAATAAATGTGCCGTGTGATTACACATATCTGCCGTTTTGTTTCGTTTTCGTGTAGGGTTTTCGTTGCCATTTTCTTTATTCATTCGCCCATCGAGTTGGGTCTACGGCCACGGTATTGGCGATGGTTTCTATAGGGAAGACAGAGAAATGGGACCCTGATCTAAAGCCTGATCCTGATCTAAACTAATATAATAAAAGTGAAAGTAACTATCTGTTTCGTTTTAAATCTGAACAGCACGGCAAGCACACTTGTGCTCACGTGCGCGATAAGCGAATAAAGGTGCGACATAGATACTGCTGTCCCTTTCATCTTAGTATTTAGAGAAGGAAACAAAGGCATTCTTGGCGCGAGCTATGTCGTGGATACTCTTGTATTAGCCGTGCAGATTTGAACAAAATTTGTCAGAGATGGATGTCCCGGGGAAGGACACAAGCTACTTTATGTATCTCCAAAATTAAACCGAATTTTCGACGAAGTCGCGGTCAAAGTGTAGAATACAAAAAATAACGATTTCCAAAATCACCTCATGGAAAACGACAGAGATCCACGTCGCAACACGTTCCAACACAATAATCGGGGGCAGAGCCGTAAATTCGCGGATCGGACGAACTCAGCCGTCTCGCTGTCGAGTTCGACGACCGTCCTAGGCAAAGGACGCGCGAGCGACGCACTAGGCTGCGTACCTTACCCTCTGCTGTCAATGATACTGCGGGTTCAGTCTTCGGAGTTTTTAGACCCTTACGTAACGTTTTTTCAGGTCAATTTAGCCGGTTGACCCGGTAAGAGGACGTCCAGAGGGGAAATTTCAGAATTTGCAGGGAATTTTTTGGTCGTGTGTCGTGTCGAGCGTCAACATCATCTTTACGGGTGTCGCAAGGGGCGGTTACTCATCATTTATCTGCTCTTATCCCACTAGGTGGGGTCCCTACCAGTCGTCAAGGGGCGGTTACTTTTTATTGCCTTTGAGGCACACGGGCAAACTGTCTACCTAAAAGAAAGCAGCCACCGCCATCTGCAACCTAGGGGAGCTGACGCGGTGTCAGCCTTTGAGGTACGTGTAGACACCTTTTGAACAACCCCATGTTATAACACAAAAGAAAGACTACGGGCTAATGTCAATAACAATGAAAATGGGCAACCGAATTTTCTCTCCACCTTTGGGAGGTTACGACAATAACTTCCTCTAACGGGGACGAGGCTCGAGTCCAGCGGTAGATTATTACCTGCTGCGATGTTGACGTCAAATTATGCGACTATCGCTGCGTTTTCACGTAACAACGGCAATAAGTCAAAAGCAAAAACCGCAAGGGAACCTCGTTACGACACGATACGGAAAGTTCCCGGTTGTCATACAATGCTCCGATACGCTTGTAAATCAACTACAGGACATGACGGAAATAAGTTCCTGCGTCTGCCGCTTACTTATATCTGCTGCGGTAACCGTCTATCAGTTTTTTGTAAATTTTATAAACTAAACTCGCTTTCCGCGTCTGTCTGTATTTCCGCAAGCTCCTCCTAAATCACGTAACGGATTTTTATACGATTTTCATCATAAATTAGAGAATTTATTTCGAAAGATTTATATGTATAACACGAGCATATTATTGTAAACGAAAGCCGAAAAAACACGTGCGAAGCCGGAGCAGATGTAGGCCGCTAGTACGGGTACAAACAAACATTCCCTTGGATTAACGGGAGAATATCAGAAGAGAATACCACTACCGTGGTACTGGGTTAGCACCCTCTACGACAATGACAGCAACTATCATAATTACCTGGTGGTATAAAAACAATTACAAAACGGAACCTCGGCCAGTCCAAATCGGCAATCCGGTTTAGTGTCCGGCGAACGCGCCGCACCGATTCTGCGGAAGTTTCTCGAAAGTCACGAACCGTTGTTGAGTCGCGATGGTGGCTGGTACAGTGACCTACCCCAAACCAGTATATAAGGAACTAAGATTACTATGCGCGTCTATAGAGGCGCTAGCGCATCTTATACTGGTTTAGGGTAGGTTTATATTAAGGAAGGTGTTCGCAGAAGGTTCTCGAAGCCACGGATCGTTGTTGAGTCGCGATGGTGGCCGGTACAGAAGACGACCTATCCAAAACCGATATACTGTCGAATGATTTTTTTTATATTAGAATAGACAGGCATTTGGCCGCCATCTCACCTGTTGGCAAGTGACGATGCGGCCGAAGATGGAGCATGCCCGTCTTGGAACAGCCTATTCACTCTAGCCTGAAGCCATCCTGATGATATTAATCAGTACTAGTTTATTCACCATCATCGCAACAACCCTTTCCATTGACTGCTGTCGTACGAGGCGACTAAAGTCACGGTATTGGGCAGCAGCGTTTTACGCCGCGCAATGAGAAAGCGTGGAGATTCAACCACTGACTCCGCAGAACATTCGAGACGCCCTCAATCCGAGCCTCTCATTGTTTGACAAATTCGGCTGTTGCATAACACAGCCACGACTGCCCGCCCTAGTAATGGATACAATTTAATGCTTTGTAAACAAAATATTGGAAGATTGCATAACAATTGAAAGGTTGCGATTGCGACTTGCACCGGTGCTAACTAGCCGAAACTAAATCTTCGTAGTAAATCACATTTGTATGATTGGTTAACAGCTTCTCAAATCAGTTATGCAAGTGTCAAGTCTTTGAAGGGCTAGGGTTTGCGGGCAATACCCCTGTTGGTGTGGGGTGAAAACAGCTGTTTTGAGAGAGTAGGCATCAAAGTCATAAGTAGGTAGGTATGTATCACTATGCAAACAACAAAAACAATACCAACTACTAAGCCATTCAGGGCACAAAAACTGAAAGAGGCACAAAAACATAAACTATGGCCTAGTCTATTACAAATCTACGAACACAAGCCGCACAAAAACCCGAAATAGGTCAGACTAGATATCATAATGCTATGTAATAAAGCGGTGGAGTAGATTCGAAGTCGTGTCACAAGGTCGAGCTGTCTCGCTTAGCAACAGAGGTCGGGGTGAGGGTCACAGTGTCACTGGTCGAAAGGACAGTTGGGTACAAAAGGAGGCTAAACAGAGATGGATCAATCTTATCGCACAAAAGAAAATTCTACTACTTAACAAAGCAAGAAGTAGTTGGATTAGTAAAAAAAGCAGACAACTAAGACGCCACGCGAGCGTAATTTATATCTCGTAATTTGCGCTGCATTTTTTCATTTTATTTGTTTTATTTTCTTCGAAAAACAAACAGTACTTAATAGCTAAATAGAATCAGTACAAATAATCTATCGACCATCATGTTTTCACATATGAAATGACGAAATAACATTTGCGTTACACGAATTCGTTTCATAAATCGATTTGCCTGGACATACCATTTCGATATACGTTTCAAATCGGTTAGGTTAGCGCTGTACCAACCAATCGTGTCACATCGTTGACGTATCGAAATAATGAAAATCCCAGCCTTGTTTTGAGTGCGCGAGAGATAAATTTGCGAACGGCTGAAAATTGAACTAAATTTCAGACAGACAACAAGAACAAGTCCCAACAAAAACAATAACAGGGAGGCCATACATAAGTGCAGACTTATCTTGTGCGCTCTATAGCGGATTAATTGATTTGTGAGAAGTGCTGTCAAGTGCAAGTTAGTCCGTGTTGGTTCTCTTGCGAAAAAGAGACAAAGAAATGATACGAGAAGCACTTATACGACTAACCGAATAGCGATCAAAACCTCTCCGCAGGTGAGGGACCTGTAAGAATCTGCCATTCACCGAAAAAAGGTAAGAATTGCTCCCGATAAGCCCTGCCGTATCAAATGACTCATGCGCATAGATATGCGTACCAACGTGTAACACGAGCAAAGTGCCGAAGCGCCGATAAAGATGTTGCATTGCATTGTAGGCACATAATTATGTGGGGTTCAGCGACCCGCGCGGCGCGTACGTCGAAAACAACTCGCGAATGTCACCTGCGCCTGCGCTGGCAATCTAGATGATTCTGCAAAAGTTTCCAAGTCGTGCAGAGGAAAAAAAATATTTCGGATATTGCTACGAGTTCGAGTTAGGTGCAGATGCAATGTAGCTGCTGTCAGGTGGATCGTCTGACCGCGTGGACAATAAAAAATTGAGCTGCTGTTGGATGGATCCTGACCGTGGGCCTCACTAGACAATAACAACAATTTTACTGTTAATAAATCGGAAAAACCTATAAAAAATTTAAAACAGTTAAAAAATAAGGCGGCATTCAAATTATGTATATTCATGTTAACGAAGGTCAAGTAGCCGTAGTTCTGCATCTGAATTAGGGCATTTAAATTGCAATACATCTATACATAGTATGAAACAAAGTCGCTTCCCGTCGTCTGTCCCTATGTATCTATGTGTGCTTAGATATTTTCAACGGGATAGAGGTAGGACGCAACGCGAACGAAGTCGTGCCAAGTCCACAGGCTTCGAATAACTAGTAAATATTCATCATAAATCAATAATCTTATCGTAGAGTTCTGTAATTGCATTGGAAGTGTTTCTTTCTTTCCTCTCGAGAGGACCGGCGAAGAGTACCCTAACCTACCCTGAGTACGACGAGCATGTATGAAAATATTGATGAATGGGTAAGAAGAGAGAGAGGAAAGATAGCAAAAGCGTGACATTTTGAATGTATTCTTTCCTTTTTATTCTTCTACCCAAAGCCCGCTTGTGTCTAAAACCGAAGCCGACAGTGGCTGCAATACGATATATTGTATTGCATTGCATAATTCGGTTCGCACTGCGCATAAGAACGGCTTGAACCGTGCGAATACGCAGAGCTTTGCGGTAAATACATTGATATAACTACGAGGTGCACTTGCTGAATTATGCCAGTGAAACTTACGTCAAGACTATGACTAATGACCTACTGGGGCTTGTGTCATATCATTGGCTCTACATGCTATGTTGTATTGAAACCGAAAGGCAGTGTGTACTTTCCAAAGAAAGAGGCCTCTCTCCCAATTTTCCACTTAGACCTATTTGTTGCCAAATAGTGGTTCACTCGTTAATGTTTAAAAAAGAATACTTTGTGTCCCATTTTCAAAATCACAATTTAATAACATTTAACGGACGTGCTTGGGTGTTAAAACTCAGTAGCTCTTTTGCATGGCCGTTGTAGATCCCGTCTAAACATAAATTGCAGCGGTGGGCGTGTATCGGGCTTTGCTCGCACCCCAGCAGCGGTTGTGAGTCACGGCCAGCCCGCTGCCATTCAGCTCGCTAATACTAGGGTTGTATGTAACCTCTACAAGCCACACAGCGTTATCAGCGTGCGGCAGCGTGTTGTGTTGAGTTGTAATGTACGACGTAACGCGTACTCGTAAGGCGCGGTTGATTCCGCCGCGTACGATCAACGGATCGGCTAATTGGTTACGAATCGAGACTCAAGGCTAAAGGGTTACGACGAATGCAGGTTACGACGGTGCGTGATGTAGACCAGCTCGCCCGGACGCACCGTGGAAAGGGTCTCGTCCGTGGTACCGCAGACATGTAACAAACTTATCTGAACCGGTGACGGCGTCGTCGTTGTTGACAACACAGTTACGTTCCAAAATGACGACACTTAGTTTCAGTTTTGGCCACCGGGTCAAATATGTTTGGGGCACTCTACACGTGGCTATCTAGTTGTTTTTATTAGTACCTATGACAATTTTCCGACTCTATCATCAGACCGGCTGTATGGTATCATATTCGTAATCCACGCTATACCAAATAGCGTGGGTGGGTCTCGCACTAGGTGGACCGACGACCTGGTAAAGATCGCAGGTACCAGCTGGATGCGGAAGGCACAGGACCGGCCTTTGTGAAAATCTCTGGGGGTGACCTATGCCCAGCCGTTCTACCGCTACCCTACCAAACACCTACTTTACCCCCTACCCATCCTTTTTTATAAACCTTCTTCAATCACTCGTATCTATTGGCAAAAACCGCATTAAAATCCGTTCAAAGATCTAACCGTACATAGATACGACAGACAGTTGGGAAGCGACTTTGTTTTATACTATGTATATAAACAGAAATACATAATACCAAGTAACCGCCTGCCAGCCGGCATGGCAGCACAGTAACAGCTGGGCTAGGTAGATTCAACCCCCTTGCGTGCTACGACCCCAAAGGTGAAAACGACCTTAGCCGTGAGTTCACAAGAACGACCTGAATTGACCTTTACTTGGCTCAATGGGAATATGAAATAAACCTACTGAAAGTTTAAATATTAAGTTACAGCTTTAAGTCCGCCATTGTACGTAACAGTGCATGTAGTTTTAAATAAATAAAATATGAGGTACATACATAACAATTCTCTGATAAATTATTGTGGTACGTAACATCTGTTTTTATTCAATTTTATTTTTATTTGTTTCAAACTAAACTCGCGTTCTTCTACATATTATAATAATAAAGGGGCTCACACGCGATTTTATTTCAGTCGAACGAGTCGGAACATAACATACACTTAAGTTAATTCTACCTAAAAATAATGAATCAACCAAATGAAATAATAATGAATTAATTGTAGGTAATTCTTTCTTAAAGCCTCATTATTTTACCTACGTATGAAGTTACATTATGGAGGGCCAAAATGTTAAACCTCTTCACCAATTAAATCATTGTGGAGTAAGAAATAATTAGATTTAACTACTGTCCAGGAATAACTTTACAGTAATATCTTGACCCATTTTTGCCAATATACATTTTTTCTCTAATTAGGTACAGAAAGCAGCACCTTAACTCAACCTTGCCCTCTTTGAACCATCTCCGATGTGTACGCACAACCATACCATATGTAAGTGCAAGACACAAATTAATTTTATACTGGTAGTTGTAGGTTATGTGCTGCCCTGCCTTCGTTGGACCAAGCAGATAACTTATCTTAAATTTGTATGTAGGTAAATAATTAGCTAATTGACAGTCTAAAAGAGGGTACTTCAAATCCAAACCAACGCTGGCAAGCTATTCCGAATAACAATAAAAAAAGAAAGAAAAAAAAACCGTACCAGACCGCCCAAAGACTAGAAAGAGACGTTAACCCCACAGCCGGTGCGCGACCAAAAGGTGACAACGACCTTGCGAAGCCGGTCGGCTCGGTGCGCAACGCGTGACCTCTACCTTTCACTCTCGTTCCCGAGTTTCGGGACTAACAAACTGGGTATTGGGGGGTTAATAAACTATGGCTAGATATGGGTTCACATCAGCTAGACGCGAGATGTGTATCTACAGGGAAGCAATAGAGAAATTCATCTTTTATGTGAAACATGACAGTGATTTCTTTGCCTAAGCAAGCAATTTCGACGACTTGAGTGATTTAGTTGGTTAGTTGTCCGAGCAGAAACTAAATAATAAATTCTAATGTCACCGTGTGAATTGTTCAAGCATATTTATTATTACACAGATTACTTTTGACCTAATTTTTAGCAGTTCTATGGACGGAGATGTCCAGACCAGCTTAACACAATCCCCATTAAATCTAGACAAGCCGCGGGCAAAAGCTAAGCAGTGAACCTTAGAACTCTATTGTTGCATTAGTTAAATCAAATAACAATAATGTTCATAACAAAAGTTAATTTATGAAGCCTAGCTCTGAAACTTAAGTTAAACATACAATACCCTGGAATATACCTATGAATTGTAGATGTTTTGGGCGACAGTTACCACTTTCCATCAGGTGAGCTGTCTGCTCGTATGTCACCGATTATCATAAAAAAATCAAATTCTTACGTAAATTATGCTCAATTTGAGCAGTTCGAGATTACAGAATTGGACTTAATGGGAAATAAGTTCGTCATTGTGTGTAAGTCAAATCCTACTGACAATTTGTAAATGTGATTGTTCGTCAAATTGTAAATCAATCACGCAAAAACGGCTGAATGGGTTAGATGAATTGGGGGATTTTCAGAAAATCTACTATAAAACGTAAAAAGTGTAGTTCGGCGTGCCTCACTAGATGGCGCTGCTTACACAGGATTCTCAACCATTGAATTTGGTAACCGAAGTTACTCGGAAAGGTGTTTCGTGAAAAGATACTTAGTTTTAGTACATTTTCTGAGAATAACGCGCGAAATGACTACATTTTTATACATCTAACGGTTTCGTTTTGATTTATTTTTGAGAATCGTGTCTAATCAACGCCATCTATTACTACTTTTTCTTTTTAATTAGCTCTCGGAAAATATTCCATTTGGAACACAGAATTACCAGCATAACCTAAATTTACGCCGACAAAGTTGCGGTCAAATGAGTATTTAACGCTACCATATCACTACCTAAACTATAAAGTCCAGTTTCATTTACAACCGAGTCTCTCAGAGTTCAATTCAAAACAAACAATGACTGGAGAGTTGAAACACAAGCCTTGCTTGTTTGTTTGGCAGTTAGTTCAGAACCGATCTACTAACATCACCGTTCATGGCTTAAACTCATACTTTTTAAATGCTCAAAAAAGGGATTACTGTCTCTTAAAGTACAGGGTTACCTAGTTTAGGAGGCAGGAAATCAATATGTGGCTAATACATTTTAGGTGCCTGAATTGTGTTTCATACACACATAGTAATTAAGAGATTTATTGCCATTTATTGTAACTGTCATGTTGTGATTGTTGTTGTATTATTTGGCTAATAAATATTATTTATTTATTATTATTTACTAACAAGTTATTAAAGTACATCGATCGGAGCTGTGTTAAATCGATAACTCATCAATGGCCATAAAAGTATTTTGCTCACGATAACGAAAGAGGAAATAATAAAACGAACGCTATAAAACAACACTAAAATCTAATGCCATGCCATTGATAATTTCAATTATAAACTACGAAACTTTGAATTAAAACGATTTCGACAAAATACAAACACATCCAAAACAGGCGGTTTTTGGGTAATCCTGTGGTTTGTACAAGTTAGGTACACAATTCAATTATATTTTACCCAATCAAGATAAAATGTTGACCCTATATAAATACCTACTTATTAATGCAATATAGAAGATGCCCGTACAATAACTTACAGTGAGTTTTTTGAATTGAGTTGGCGGACAAATGCAGGTTAAAAAAACGCATCTTGGCGTTAATGTCCCAGTTATGCTGTCGCGCACGTGGGCTCGGGGTCCGCCTTGACCGTGATCCAGGAGTTGGCTGATCAGGTAATTACAGTGGAGCGACTGCCAGCTGATTCCGTGACCCTGCTACCAATAGGAACCTGACCAGATTGGACGCCACATTCAGTCGCCAGAATGTGCAGATTTCATCACGATGTTTTTTCCATTACCGTAAGAGCATCGGTTAGTATTCATAACTCCGAAAATTTATTGGTACATGGCCACAATGGGATTCGTAACCGTCGCTTACGAATCCGATACCGTAAGCACTCGGCCACCGACGCTCTGGTTTGGATAAATTCATGTTATACACGGTTAATTCTACATACAATACAATACATAATGTATTGTATGTAAAATTAACCGTCTTAGTTTCAATTACTTCAAATTTAAATGTTTTTTTTATTTTAATTTGTTAAAATAAACTCTAGCACAACATACTGGAACGAGTCCAATTATCCGTCAACCAGCCTAATACAACAAATCTCCACAAATCAAAAGGAGCTCATAATCATCAAGTCCGCAACAAAAGCAGACCAAACTATCGAACACCATTTCAAATCAACCAATAATGGAAGCTCGCGTACAGGCGCGGGGTAAACGCACCCGTGACGAACATCTGCCCGTTGGACCGGCGAAAAAAACGCGCCACCTGGCAATGCGCGGGCGACCTTACCCCACCGTGCGGTCGGTGGCTACAGGAATGGGCCGTAATGTAGGCAATGATCGCATGTGCCGCGTTAATGTGTTCAAGAATCTGGATCGGAGTTTTTTCTTTGTTGAATGTTGAAGATATTGTTCGCAAAACTCTAGGAGGCTCAAATTCCTTTATGCTCATGTTCCGCAGTGAACTCTTATGGCCTCCTAGCGACCGGCCCAGGCTTTGCACCTTAACAAATTACATATCTAAACCTTCCTCATGAATCAGTCTGTTGGTGATCGCATAAAAATTCGTTTAATAATTTTTGTGTTTATAGCGATCAGACAGACAGACGCGGCGTGGGACTTTGTTTTATAATATGTAGTGATGACAGCCTTTCGAGATTCTCTTAGTCCTGGCAATATGACCGAAATACAGCGCTCATCTTAAGCAAATGGTGCCTATCCTTGATATTGAGCTGTTTTAGAGTACCAAACGACCACAGACTACGGTAACTGCATACCATCAGGCAAACCGTACACCTGATTGGTATAAAAAAACATAGACTGCAGAAACCCTAACAGTACCCGAGCAGGGCGCCATAAACTTTGCGGCCAACCAGACGGCAACATCGCGTGACCGGGGCCACGCAACCGGACGCGCCATATGAATTCAGCATGCAAATCGCACGAGTTTTAAAATCCGAGACATCGTTATGATACAAGTTTTCGGAGGATTCCAGGAAAGTTTGGAGAGTTGGACAGAATCTTGTGTAGATTTTTTACACAAAAAATCTACAGAAACCATCAGATGGCCACCTGATGGCGAGTGGTAGCTGTCGATAACATCTACGAATCAAACATACACTTTGGTTTTATTGGAACTTGGAGCGGCAGGTGCTTTGTCTTGTCACCCTGAGGACTAAGCTGGTATTCTCGAGCCAGTGTCAACCATCTTCCAGATTCAAAAATCTATTGTTTTAAATAACCTTTCCAGTTTTATATAAATCGGGTATGACCGATGAAGACACTCACAAATTGTACACTGTACTGGTATTTATGTACAGAAAAAAGCACCTCAACCTCAAGGGTAGCCCTGTTAGACTTTGGACCGTCTCCGATTTGTACGCGCATGTGATGCTTGCTCATTTTATACTGGTGGTGTATAAATTGATGTGCTGCCTTCTGTACTTGACACAAAGAGCTGACCAACAGGTTGCCGTTGAAATATTTGAATAGCAAGATAGTGCGAGTAATTACCACCATCGATACAGCGACAAGCCACCTGCAATTTTGCAATTTTTTGTTCTATCGCTCCGATGTAAAGTTCGATGAATCTTGTACGGGCGTTCGATAAACCTTTATCAATATTGCCACGAATTGTGTACGATATGCCGGGGGTGATAAGAGTCGGAACTATTCCGGGAATAACTTTTTTTGCGAATAAGATTAAATGGTAATTCGCCAGGGGGCATGAGAGTTCAATGGATTCTCGCGCTTTCGACATTAGAAATCGACATTTTCTCTAGCCACAAATATCTATTAAAAAGTCACAAAACCTCTATTGCAAGCAAAAAACATATTCTCAACGATTATCATCATTACAGTCCATAAGAAGTCCACTGCAGGACTTAGGACCTCTCCCACGAAAGAGGAGGTTATAGCCATAATCTCTACGCTTGGCAGGCGGGTTGGAGATCAATGATCGATTATCGTTTATTGTCGAAGATCGTTTTAAATTGTCTCTATTAAAATAGAGATACAATTTAGCTAGAAAAAATGTTGAATTCGAGATGTCACAGCGCGAGAATCAGGCCCCTGGTAAATGAACCCTTCCGAGGACGATGTAGGCGATTTCTTCAATGAATTCAACGTTGTATGTTGTACAACGTACACTATGGCAGCAGAACTGGTTTCATCCGGTTAAATTGCTACGCGGATGTAATTTGCGTGATAAGGTAGTAACCTCCAAACCGACATATGAATGACAAACTGGTACTCAAAGAAATGCAATGCGCTTCAGAGAAATGTTTTAAACAACATTTCTATTTTAAAATTCAATTGACGGATGTCAAAGGTCGTGGAAACGCCTATGAATATTAAACCTGATTTGTCTGAGCAATTAAAATGCTAAATTAAGTTACGAAATCAATAGTTACTGTATTGCATCGCAATACAAGTTAACGTTCACCACATATTATAAACAAAATCCCACGCCGCGTCTGTCTGTCTGTTCCCGATAAACTCAAAAATACTGAATAGATTTTCATGTGGTTTTCACGAGGAAGGAATGTGGATTCATGAGGAAGAGGAAGGTTTTGGTGTATAACTTCTTAAGTTACGGGTACGGGTGCGACGCCGGGTTGGGTCGCTTATATAATATAAAACATGTCAATAAAACAAAAATTAAACATTATTAGTTCAATGATTTTAAACGATATCTATTGTACGGTAAAAAATACCTTTCAAGGTGAATCATAATCAATATTTAACGAAGAATCTTATTTGCGACCACTATCAATAATTTTGTTTTGTAAATACAATATTATACTGTGTCATTCATTATTAAACCTAACATTTACCTTTCAATTAATAAATCGTTATAAAGATTGGATTCTTTTAATAAAAATTAATACAAAAAATTCCTTCTGAATAGTTTAGCATATTTCTAAGGAAGTCTGATTTTAAATTGAGAGAACGCCTTGGGAAATAAAACCGTTACCCGCGCCTTATGGTAAAATTATAATCAGCCTGTAAAAACGATATAACAGTGGACCTAAAACCGTACCCTGAGGCATACCACACCTTTTAACTTCAAACACCGTTCGTGTACAGTTGTACACTACTACTCCGCACTCACGAGAGCAAAACCCATTATCGTAAACCAGAGAAACCAAGATAAGACCAACTCCATACGTATTATAGTGTTCCATGAATCAATATAGGAGTTGGTTAAACGCCTATGGGGAATACTTTCTTATCTCTCTCGACATATGGGTGGGCTGGTGTCAACGCTCTACGCCCCCTTTTTCTAGTGGTTTGAAAAAAGGATCGCATGGTGGACTTATTGTAGTCATGGGGGCTTGAATCCGTGGCTTACCGTGCGGTCGAGTTGCTTGCGTATTCGATTTCATCGACTATGTAAATGAGGGTTTAGTTTAAATTTTAAATAGTAGGGTTCACATACTTCAAAGGGTTCAAATACTAAAGATATCGTTTAAACATTAACGTTGACAAAATGCTTCTATATTTATGGCATAACTTCAAAATGCAGCAATCTATAATGCTCGATCATCGATCAAACTATTGAGAACAATCCGCAACTTGTAAACTAGATAGTAAAAGTACTTTCTTCCTCTCAATGTAACGCTTTATTCTACACTTGCACCTTTGTGGCTTTCACCAAAACACCTTTGCTAAATTTTGTATTGACTCTTGTCTTTTATAGATAGACTATTCAGATATTGTTTTTACACTAGCAAATAGCCCACTTGATAGAAAGCTGTAACTGTCGCTCATAACATTTACGATTAATTCATACACGTACTTGCATATCTTCTAAACTAGTTTTCCGTAAGTTAAGTCATACGCGGGATAGTCAGTACGTCAATCATGCATGAATTAAAAAGTACGTTGCCATACCAAACTACGGATATCATTACAAACATCTTGATAACAACACGGACAGCATTGCTTTTGCACAGGTAAGTTTTTCTTCTAAAACCTAATATTCAACAATATTCAATACTCGTCGGCAAGCAGGTAGAAGGTCACGCCACAATCGCCAAGAAACTTCTGGCAGTTTATAAAAAAAAACAGAAAAGAAAAGTAAAACATAATGAGCGTGCATTCGGTGTCAGAACAATGAAGTTTGTTTCACAACGCTTTCGTTTATGGCAACTATAAACAATTCTAAACAATCAGCGGGCGGGTGTTTCGGGTGTTCGATTGTTGGATGTTATGCGGCTGCGTCTGTAAGCTGCTGCAGTGGCCGAATAACAACGACTCCATTCTATTTATTTCTTTTACGGCTAGATAAGGATTCGCTTCGAGGCACAAATGGCGTTAAGAGTGCTATGCTGAGAGTTTCGTACATTTGTACAGACTATAAACCGTGCGGGCAGGTAAGAGACTACATTGCTTCACGTGATAATTTCCTTAGTCCATTTCTTTTCGGTCAGATTATTTTTTGAATCGATCCGACGTCGGCATCAATTTAGAAAAGAAGACAGCAGGAGGTCGAGGATTAAGATACGAGTTCGCAGCCAACTGCTTACGGCAACAGCAGACGTTATCGGAGAAAGTCATCAAGGATGACGTCCATTTTATCGAAAACATTGATTTTGAAATTGATAATACATTACATTATTAATATAAGTGTGTATATATGTTTATTATTATTTTTTACATAAAATATCATTGACCAAAATTAATTTCTCTTATATAATGATATCTCGAAGAACTGAGAAATTTTAGCGGCAGTGACCGGTTTGTTTGAGAGCAAGATCAAAAGATTCTTGATGTCCATACTTCACTTGACAAAATTGTAACAAAAATATTCCAGTTTCTAAGAATACATCAATTCATACCCAAACTCATGTAATAGTATGCATGTGTGTGTATATGTCTCGAAGTTTGCAATACATTATCATGCATCATAATCGAACTAGTTGAACGAGCCATCTTGGGCATGGCAGATGATTTTGAGAATTATAAAACCAGTTTCATACTGGCACCTAATCTAAAGAAAAGTTGTATGGAATTTATAAATATTATTAAGTAAGGATACGACAGCTATACTCGCCAATCTTTGAAGCCTATGCCTAAAATATTTCTAACTAGTCAATTTACCATTATAGTTGTTTAGTATAGCGTCACACCATCTTTATTTTGTGTATTTATTAGTCATACAATAACATAAAATCAAATTAGCCCTTTTATTTAGAAAACATGTCGCATAGTGCAGACAACACTGAGGTGGTAACACCAAAAATCACTAGCAATACACGTTTCCATAAGTGGATCATCGATTGAATACCATTAAAGACAGATGTTTCGACTATTACGTGCAGTGCGATAATTAAACGTTAATTTATTATAGACAATTTATAACACGACGATGTCGCATACAATGATTCACCATTACAACACACAGACCAAGTACATTCCTCATACAGTCTCACTGTTTAAGTGCGTTGAACTTACTCGGTATAAGAGAGACGTTTTGGTTTAATTACATAGGTATTTCGGATTCAGATTTTTTTGTTGTACCGACACTTCTACCATACTTTAACGTGCAAAAAGCTACTCGACATTTCGCATTGTGAAGTTTACGAGGGTAATGCTCTTGTAACCTGGCTTTCGTTTGGATTAATTGGAAGCCTAAAACGGTGATTGCGTTGATGGACCTCATTAGGAAACGACAATAGCGATTTGGAAAGAAAATATCGTTAAATACTTCTTACTAATTATATAACAAACTAGCACAATGACGTACTTCGCTGTTACGAATCATTATAATATTATAATAGGTAGTTCGATAGAATTGTTTACGTCGTGAGGTAACATGCGCACGTAAAGGCATGACTTTATTTCCATATCACATTTAGTTTCAGAATATATAACAAAAGTTTCAGAGCGTGGGATACAAAAGAAGAACTTAAAATATGCAACTCATTTCACGACCATGACTCTACTCCGAGGTTGGAATTGAAACAACAAAATACATCAACGAACTTAGACATAATTTTGAGCAATAGTAGACACAGTAAGGTATCAACTACCAATGACAGTAGAGGGCTCAAATTCTCCGTTAGAAAAAAAGGCCCGAGCAGTCCCGTGTACCAGGTCAGAAGCGGGTCAAAGCGGTGGAAGGACGGCCGGGTAACGACCGGGCACCGCTACGCGCCAGTTTCGGGGGTCGACGACCCGGCGGCCGCGGCGACGTCCTGACCGCGCCTCCTACGTCTCTCTGCGCGCCTGGTACTCGCCGGTCGCAATATCGACCGATGAGATATTCGAATACATCGATAATTACGATTCGGGTCTGCAGTAGAACTTCAAGTACGTTTCAATAGAAAAGGGCAGGCAATTGAGCGCGACCACGATAATATCAACAGTGAGGGGGCATTTTGGTTCCTTTTTACGCCACATGCTAACGTCGCTATGACAACTGTCAGATAAGTGTGACGCTTATGCTAACATACGCAAGAAATACGTCTAAACAATTAACAGCTAAACCGTGCAGTTAAAAGCGCACAAAATAAATAGAAAACTCAAATTATCAATGAATATAAGTGTGAACAGTTTAAGGACTTCCCCTATTTTATATCCATGATCGATACAACCCCACTGCCTTTTCATTTCGCACCATCAACTGGCCAAAACTCGAACGCAATGCAGAATTGGCTCCTCCACACGCCGTGTCTGTCATCATTATATGCTAATGGTACACATCGCTACCTTTGGAATTGGAGCCGCTCGCATTGCGAGCGAGCCACTTCAAACATTACCCCACCTAACTGTAAATATTACCGAAGCCGCCGCAAAAGGAATCAAATCACGTGCCGAGATCCACATTGCTTGCTCTCACCGTGAAAGAGTAGTCACGGGCAGTAGTAGCGCCGGCGTCTTTCTAACGCGCAAAATAAATAAATACTACGCAGTTTCAGTGCGATCCGCAGGAGAGTGCATAACAACCTGATACGTAGAACACTAATGTCGTAGACGTCACCGCGAGTTTACTATAGACGGCACATTCCTCGAGTGGTTTTGCGATTTTTCTCTTGATGCATGTCAGTGACGTCATTTGTTGACCGCGCGTACGAGACGAGATTACAAGTGACGTACGCAGTACTGAAACAATGAGGATCATTGCCGACACGGTAATGACTATTCATTATGTAATGACATGGCTCTGTCGTAATGAGGCTGTTTGACTAGTAAACGCAGAGGGTCGCAAAATGGCATGAAAGATTTATAAGTTATGAAAATAAGGATTATAGCTGAGACATAAATGAGAAGATCTAGAATATTGATGGAGCAACAAAGGTGTGTCAGCTTTATTGGTGGCCAAAGATCAAATGTCTTTGTTGGTTGCAAACAATAGTGTCTGTCTACAACTGTCTTGACGTTTTACGTCGGATGTTCTGCCACTTCTGTGGCGCAATTTGCCTTAATGGTCCGATATTCATCCGGTAAACAATTAGCCGTGTAGTGTTCGGCAGAAACAAGCTAAAATTAGAATTTCGGGTGTCTAATATCTTAAAGGCAGCAGTCAACTAGAGCATCCGTAGACCAAGCAAAATGTTGTATTTACAACATTGCAATCTACAATTCACCGGCGAAGCACAGTAACATTTGCAAAGTGCTCTATATCCTAATATGGAGAAGTCCACTCGACTGTCACAAGCTGTTGAAACAATTAAGCTCAACACGTCACAGCCGCCCGTGACGCCAACCGCCTAATCGTCGCAAACGCCAAAATCACGACCCACAATCGATATCAATTCCGCCGATTCGATTACAATATGTCCGTTAAATTGGAGTGTGTAACGACACGGCTCAATTGACGCGACACGCCGCGACAGTTGCAGCCTCTCGCCATATTTGGTTTGTCACTCTGGCGGGCGTTTCTCGAGCTGTGACATCTAAAAATTCGACATTTTCTCTAGCCAAAAACAGTATTAAAACGTCACTGAAATTATCTTCGACAGTCGGCTGTCGGAGATAGTGAGAAAATATTTTTTTGGTGCAATAAACATTTCAATGTCATTATTGATAGAGATATGTGGCTAGAAAAAATTTCGAATTCGAGATGTTGCAGCGCGAGAATGAGACCCCTGTCAACGGGAGATGTCGATGTGAACGCGTCACGATAGCTAAACTAGCGATTACAATTCTACATGTGTTTATTCAGTTGTTATTGTCACTTATCACTTCCGATTAGCTGGTCTCGATGTAGTTATGACATTACGAATGGCCGTAACCATGGTGACAAACCTGATATGTGTGACGGTTTATATGTGCAATGCCAAAGTTTCGATAACGACATTCGAAAAATAATACACAGACCAACTCTGTCCTAAACAAATATTATATATTGCATTACAAAAAATCAATAACCTCATCAATAAATCAATAATCAATTAGTCTCTTAACGTCTTCGATTTGTTATCGTTATCTATTATTGCATTCAGTTATTTTTTATAGATTAACGTCGAACTAAGGAGTTGATAATTGACCCAATTGTATACTAAACAATACAGCGACGCCATATTTGTTTACTTTTGTAGACAATTAATGTTGCTTACCCTCAACGTTAGTATTGATAATCTGTGCTCTCAGTCACTGCACGTTTAACAAGGTATTACTTCGCCACAATTACTTACTTGGACATGTCGGTCAAATACCTGCCTAATCAAATGTAAAAGTAGAAACAGTCAGTTTTAAAAATCATCTCCTCAAAGATCTGTCTTTCACTTATAGGACGCTACGTTATTCCTGTGTCCTTGCGACTCAAGATTAGCACATCGCTATTTTGAACTTCGAGATTCAGAATTACACTCCTATGAGTCACAATGACACTCAGGAATAACGAAGTAGCTTCCAAACGTGAAAGATTTTTTGAAGAGATGATTTGTAAAACGGACCAGCTGTCTGCACTTTCTTCTTATAGATTTGATTAGGCAGTTAAGTCTTTGACCGCCATCTCACCTGATGGTTTAGTTACCAAAAGAACCTCTATGAATAGAATACTTTTAGTGTTAGTTTTGGTTCCGGCAAATTAAAAGTATCCCGCGGGATAAACAAATGTTCACAGTTTCCGACTGACTGAAGGGATTATAGGCATTAAAGGTAAGTGATGCGAGGGAGAGACCACTGGGGACCGATAGTACTCATTATTCAGCAATCAGTTCGAAATCTGTCAAGGGTAGTTAGCAGCATAAGCTGCCCAAATGACCAAACATTACCCACGTGCGAACGAAGCCTAAAGCTGAGTTTAGTTACAATTTACACAAACGAAACCGAGTAAGAAACAAAACTGCAATTTCCAATGCAGTGAGAATATCGATAAAGCTGAGTAAAATCAATGTCGAAATGAACTTCGAACCGCAAAATACCACGTATAGCATACTGTAAGTACGCGTGCACGCACGTAACCGCCACGTGCTTGGAAAGCGCTCGGTGGCGCGGTACACGTGCATTGTCACGTTCGAGATGGTCCTTCGAGCCGGATGTGGGTTTGCTTTGTTGGGGTGTTCAATGTTCATCGCTTGTTAGCTTTAGGGTGCTTGTGATACAATTACAAACAAGCAGTGCATGGAAAACCTCGTGGGAAATTATTCGAGTTAACGCTAGCGATAATGTCAAAGGTTCAGTTTCTATGAAACAGAGAAGAGGCAGTGCGGCAATTATGTAAGGATGACGTTTGATATAAAAACGTCGTTTCTAGGGCCAATTCTAAGTTGTAATTTATTGCTATAATAATAAAACACAGTTTGACAAATCGTCTTAGTGATTTAATTTAGCATCAAGGCAATCCATTCCAGATTATAATGATCAGGTCACACACGCCAGGCAACGTGTTAAATTCCTTAGCCGTACGCATTATAAAGGTTTAACCAAAGCGGCTCGTGAGAATAGTTGGAAGATCCACGACATAAGGATGAAGGTGTTAAGACTTTCGTGGTTATTCACTACACTTTGATCGCACATGTTGTGTGTAATACTAATCGTGGTAATAAACCCGATACATGTGCGATGAAAGTATAAGGATTACAGCTTTTACCAGTTGATCTCCACAACGCCAAACGTTAGTGAGATAGTTCCTTCCGTTTCAACGAAACAAAAGTCCTACAACGGCGTATCACATACAACAAGGACAAGGCAAAGTGTGTCAGCTCCAGTCGGTACCGAGCCGACCGGACCATCCGTCAGTACTCTAAACGGATTAGAAATTGACCATCAGCAACAAGTTGCCAAAGTGAAAGTCATCCTCCTAACCGAAAACGAACGGCAAGATAGTAAAGTTCATAACTTCGAAAGCCACTTTGTTGATTGATTCATTACGCTAATGTTTTGTAATGACAAGATCCGCCTTGGTAATGGAGCTGTAATTGCGGTCGATAAAGGCTACAAAGCTGACACAGCACTTGATTATAGATCCAACAGTTTTTGATAGCTTCTGATGTTCGCGTACAGTCTATCAAGAAAAGTGCCCGAGTTTTGCAAACTGGCGGTTTAAAGTACAAATTTTGCTATCGTTATATGGTATTAAACGTTAGTAATATCTGGTACTGATAGCATGTGTAATTTCTAGTTATATTTACACGCATAAAGCTCTACGCTCCAGCTCACGCCTCTGTCTTACAGGTAGGGTAGACAGAGGCTATGGACCGCCACTTTGCTCTATCCTGACAACTGTCTAGCCTCACATAATGTATCCACAATTCTCTTCATATGGACTCCAGCTTAAGTTATAACTACATATGAATGTTTATTTAGACATTTTTCTGAACTAGATTATGTTTTGTTTATTTTCCACAGAGAGGTGCTTTGTTAGTTTATACTAATTTAGAAGAGAAAACATAGTACCTACCTACCGTTACAACCATGACTGTTTTGATTACTTAGTTTAAAAAGTATTAATAAGTCCGTATATTCAGTGGGATGGCGAGTCGCAATTTCCGTCACCATTCCCTAACTTACTAATTAATATTGCAGCGTTTACTAGGCTTGCTTCTAAAACGGGACTCTCTAAATTACGCCCTTCTGAACTTTGATTGCGTTTGAAAACGGCTACATAATAGCTATAAAGTAATGGTAATAATAACATAACATTATGACACATAGAAACATGAGACCCATACAACGTCAAACTTACAACCCTCCTCCATTTTCGTGAGGGGTTAAAAGCAATTAAAATACTGGTTTTCTGGTTTACGGTGGTTCATACCACTTAATTCTAATAGATCATCATCCTAATGATCATCTATCGTGATCTGCCAGTATTGCCTATTGGCCTTACAGTCAATAGTTAAATAATTTTATTCTTTTTGGGCTTACAAAACTCTTATGAATGTCATAGAAATACGAAATACATTTATAAAAAATTGTGCTGCGGGCCATGGCATCATCGAGTCGGTAGCGTTTGTTTTGAGACGGACCTAATTCTTGGTCTAAGGCTCTGAGACTGACTGACTGTCACTGTCTTTTTGACAGTTTGACTTGCCGCCCAGATCTCGCTGCCCGCCTTAGTCGCCTTCTCCGACACCCATCAACCATCAATGGATTGGGTTGGTATTATAACTTGTAGTTATTGTACTCTGGTCACCACACGACCCAAATACTAGCTGAAGTCATCGTAATGGATCATCATCCTAATGGATGAATAGTCATCCTAGTGATTCATCCATCCTGATCTGCCTGAGTCTATTGGCCTTAGTCGCCTTCTAGGGCACCCATCAACCATCAATTAATTGGATTTGTTATATAACTTTAATTCTACTCTGGTCACCACACGACCCAATATACTAGCTGAAACAAGCACGCAATAGTGAACCCAACACACAATGCCACTGGCGTGTTAAACGACGCAGGTGCATCCAACAATTAACCGACGCCATCTCAGCTGACTAGGGCCTTTGAACTGCACTTCCTTTGCGTTACGAGCACTTGCCTATTATTGTATGAAATTGCCGTTTTCTCAATTATCTTTATATTAGGTACTAGTAGACTCGGGGCGACTTCGTTCGCGTACACCTACATTGCCCCTACCTACCCTTTCTTTCTTGCTTATAAACCCTTCTCTTGAATCACTCTATCATACTTACATAGGGGCAGACGGCAGGAAGCGACTTTATTTTATACTATGTATAGATGCTAGCTTTTACTGCGGGTGGACTAATTCCATTTTGCTAACTGGAGAAATAAATAAGTTCCCCATACAAACTCTCGTCGACTATTTTCATCCCCTTCAGATAAATTTTTGGTGATAAAGAGTAGCATATGTCCTTCTCCAGGATACCATCGTATCTCCTTGCCAAATTTTAGCCAAATCTATTTACCGGTTTAGGCTTGAAACGTAGCAGATAGATAGACACCTTTCTCAATTACGATATCAGTACGTATTTCGTTATACCTTGTAGGGTTTAGCTTTGCGTGGCAACAACTCAGTTATTGATTCGTCCTTGGAAACAGTTGATAAAATTAAATGTACAGTTAAAATAGTTGTAACTAAAATATATTAAACCCGTTGACATCATTCTTTGAACAACATAATAGTAATATACATAGATAGGAAGGGAAAAGTCAACTAACTTCTCAGAAGCAATCCGCCTAGGGTAGGATCTCAGCGAACTTAAGAACTTCACTGAGGTCTAGTTAGTTCTTCTTTTTATCGAGTCGATGGACTAAACTCCGAACTGCACATTAATTGCCCAGTATTCGGCGACGCATACAGCGTTTGGGCTTGGCAATGTCTAGACAATGGACAGCAATGTTTTTCGTACTGAATTCTCTACACTACCATATCTTTACCCTACCATGTTGTTGTTGTGGTCGTTGCCAAAAGTAACAAACGAGCATGTCTGCTCGTGTCTCCTGACCAAAAGAGGTGACTGTCATCAATAACATCGTGTTTATTTGTTTCATTTTCATTGTCACAGGACAACGATCTTTTGTTGTGGACTGCTGCAAATAGTATAGTGAATCATTATTGCTACTGGGAAGTGCAGAAAAATCCTAGGGTGTTTGCTTAACTGTGACCAATGCAGGGTTGGCACGAAGTTCGTTAACTATGATAGAGTATCTTGAACTACATGTTATTCTGTGATAGAGTATACTTGACCTATATGGTATACCCAGTATGAACTAACTACGATACCTTGTTACGAACAAATTCCTGAAACTTGTCTGTGTACGACATTTACAATTTCAAAGGTTTAATAGGAGTTTGTAGCTTTGTAAGTTTCTTTGGTAGTTTGAGGTAATTTTGGAGAAATTCTTGGAAGCAAGATAGGTCTGTACATTACTTTGGACCCTTTTGGTAGCGGATACATAGGATCCCGCGGGATTCTCGAATACTATACCAGCTGCAGGGAGAAAAAAAATTGAGAGGGACCGCTAGCAAAAAGTAAACTAAACTTTAAGCACATTGCCATCAGTGATTAGAAACTATACCGCGCCCACTGTTAAATAAAATGTTTAGTTTACCATGTCGACGCGTAACTTTACTTTGCATTCGTTCAACGGTTACCACGAGTCGTCGACATCCCTACAGATACGCCGTTCGGCTCCGAATGGAACGTACCTATTACCGGAGCGTTACTCGACCACTTACATAAGACCGTTGGGTTGCGTTTGTGGCAATTAAACGAACGCCTAGCGAGCGATTTGCGGAAGCGACTGATCGGATATTAATTTTCTCACTTTTTGCAATGTTTTATTATTTTTATAGGTCTACTAGCGACCCGACCCGGCTTCGCACGGGTTATACTTAGTGACAAGCGAGCAGACAGCCCACCTGAATGGGTTTCTCCATTATAATATGCATTTATCTATCTACAGTGACGAGCGAAGCGACTTTGTTTTATACATAGTACATAGTATAAAACAAAGTCGCTTCCCGTCTGTCCCTATCTATGTATGTACGCTTAGATCTTTAAAACTACGCAACGTATTTTAATACGGTTTTTATCAATAGATAGAGTCAAGAGGAAGATTTATACACAAGAAAAAAGGGTTGGTGGGGTTACGATAGATGTAGGGTAGGTGTAGGATAGATGTAAGGTAGGTGTAGGGTAGATGTAAGGTAGGTGTAGGGTAGGGATAGGACGCCACGCGATTGAAGTTGCGCCGGGAGACATGGTGAAAATCGCATAAAAATCTGTTGTGTGGTTTAGAAGTTAGCGGAACTACAGACAGACGCGCAAAGCGACATTATTTTATTCTATCATATAGTATAGCTGTACCTGTATAGGTCAATTGTATTTGTAGTTTTCCATCCAAATTTCTTATTTCACCGTAACAGTTCTTCACATGCATTCACTCTCTATTCAAAAGCCTTCCAACTGTCCCCAAATAACTGAATGGTTATGTTTATATCACATTGCTATTTTGATAAAATGAATTTCAATATCATTAGAGAAGTTTTATAATATGTAATGGTCTACCTATAATATCAACTAGCTAGACTTTAAAAAGACAAAACTAGAGCATGACAACGATCAATGTTATCCACAGATTGTAAATATATAGACTTATTTGCTAGATGATAAAGTTGCATTCACACTCACCTCCGGTGCCTAGCACTTTGAGCAGGTCAAAGTGTGATATGTCGACTTTCGATGGCCCGTTCAGGTTGACTGAAACAAGATTAACAACATGTTATTATTTTTGTACAATATGCAATGATTAAATAATCATCTTGGTATCAATAACCCAGTTGTGCTCTCACAGGAGGGCCCAGGATCCGTCTTGACCAAGATCCAGTTTATGGCAGATCAGGAAATTACTGTCATCTGATCACCGGAACCCTGTTAACAGGGGAACCTGACTAGATTTGATGGTGCATGGTTACACATTGAGTCGCTTGAATGGACAGGTTTCTTCACGATCGGTTGGTCGATAAGTATTCAACTAAATGTACATAGCTCAGAAAATTGTGGCACTGGGGCAGACCCAGTACCTCTCACGATTTCCACACGCAAGTACAGAATATTTACACAAACATCATCTAGCCATTAGGTCAACGAGGCTCTTACTAATTTTTGTACAATATACTGGGCAGTATAATTAAATATTTTGTAATAATATATAAGATATTTCTAATAATATGCCTTACATTGTGGATGAGTTCAAGTCCAATTGTGGAAAGTTTTAGTCTATTGATGAAGTGGTAGGCAACATCTTTCAGTAATATCAAACCCTGCCTGGCCGATTTACCTCTAGCTGTGATTTATTACTAGGATGGTAAAGACTGATGATGAAGATTAGGAAAATTCCTTGCAGCAAAACCCAAGTTCCATTACAGGACACAATAAATAAAACCAGAGATTAATAACTTAATAGTAGTTCTCACAAAAATTAGGAATCGCCAAAGTTCTTTCTATCTTCTAGTTTAAATCAATCAGCAACATCCAAATTAAGATAAGAAAGAACTGAGGTGATTCCTAAATTTAGTGAAAACGGCATTTAGTATCTTTGGATAATCATAATTTCTTGAATATTGGATCCGGGTGTGGGTCACCAAAATAAAGAACCACACTGTGCTAGCGGTAAAGATGTACTGGGTTCGAAGACAGCACAAGTATAAAATGTCGCAGCAAATAGGATTCTGAATCAGTAGCAATAAATTTATTTTATTTTATTTATTTCCATACAGTTTTACAGCAATGAAATTTAGTTATAACGGTACAATTCAAAGTTGCAATGCCAATAACAAAACTGCGGTTTAAAATTTTGTGTATCAAACCAAATGTGGGTGGGTTTTTCTAGGTGAAAGACAACCACAAGTTTATTGTCCTTATGTTATCATTAATTTATTGTGATAAGGAAATTATGTATAATCCACAGGCAGTGGGCTGGCCATATCAGTCAAAGAACTGACAACTGTTGAAGTAATCATGTTCTCAAGTGGAAACTGCAATCCCGCAAGCTTGTGAATGACACTATGTGGAGCAACAGTATGAGAAAAGCTGCAGGTGAATTGACAATCATTGAGTTAAGCTTATGTCCAGCAGTGGAATTGTTACAAAGTCATTGTTATTGTTCTTTTAGATATATATATTAGTTATTGTACAACTGTAAAGATAGATATTTACTGTTACACATACAGATATTGTGATTATATTGTATGATTATGGACTAGGTTAGGGGCTCCCATTTTCCGTATCTGGACTCAAAGTCAGTACCGACTATAGTAGCCAGGTCCTTCCAGAAGTCTATACGGCTCTTTGGACGTTAACAGTCCTCTCGAAGGGACCCTGTTCCTAGTGAGGTATTAGCTCTGTGGTCCTTCAGTCTATCATACTCCAGGACCACGTGAGCTGTCGTTTCCTCAGTTACTAAACAGCAGGAGTAGAACTAATTACAGGCTGATGATGACGATGATGATCCAACAACCTGCACTACTGTGTGGTGGATTAATGCATAACTGCCATCTCAATTAGATTTGGCAAAAGGATTTCGTCTTATTGGGGAAAATTAGAAGAATATGTGCAGACGACAATGGTAGAGAGTGGGCGAAGTAGTAAGCTAAAATTATTATTTTTAACGCCCAACAAAATGAGCAAGTGGGTCAGCTGATGTCATAATAAAAGTTGTTTAGAATGAACATTATAACATTACTTTGGTCTTACACCTTGTAAAAAGGCCTAATATTTAAGTTAACTAAGCTATTCATTTCACAGGAAATATGTTTAGGCAATATCTACAACCAATGTACTAAGGAAAACCACAAACAATAAAAAATTCCTTGTACCAATTTGTTTGCTATCAGTCAGTGGTTGTTGTGAAAATTTGCCATGTTGACTGATACTGTTAAAAGTTTACATAAGTAACGAAATGATAAACTACACTATATTATGTACATGTACATATGTAATTTACTTATAATAATAAGAATGTTTAAGCCACCACCTTTACAGTGTCAAAAGTTCATTGACTTTAGACGGAGTAAATAAAATGTTTCAAATTTATTTACATGTCTTTGAAACATAAAGAATATTTATAATACCTATCTGATGTTTACCTTGCCTACCTATATGTTGTAAAGTGTTCTTGTTATTATGATTACATTAATCAGTAACCATGATGACAACAACGGTCCACTGTTTGTACATTGCAATGCAACATTCTTTTGCATCACAGAAAACAGGTGAAGATTAAAATTTTCAGGATATTATATTATGAACAAATCTTTTTAGATTATTACCTATTTTAACATGAATAAATAAACACAATCTTAATTAAACATTTAGTAAACTATATTTTAAATTGCTTATCCAAATTAATTAAAACAAAGCTGATTATTTTGCAATATATGATTATATAAGCTATTTGTTTGAGAAAACAAGCAATATATAAATTGAACTTAGACACCATGAGTTGTGATAAGCTACCACCATTATCGAGTAACTCAAGGACTGCTGATAAAACTATCAAGTTCTCACAAACTAAGTTATTGCAACCACAGATAAGAAATTGAGAGAAACAATGGGTTTTATGGCTGTTTTTACTGTTAAACACAGTCGGGAGTTTGGTTTGATATAATTTTGTATGTTTGTAGCTTTGTAGGAGTAGTTTTTAAATTATCAGAATGCAGTACAGCAGTGATTGTTATTTCTAAGCAAGTATCTTTTATGTTTTTTCAGGAATCACAATTTCTCTTTGAGGATAGATATTCCTTGCGGATTTAACGTCATTACTTAAGTAGGTGGTGACTACCCTCTAATACTAAGCCACAACCACCAATTGCCTTGGAACGGAGCAAAGTCTGGAGAAGTGTTCTTGTAGTATGGATCTGGGCAGTTGCACTGAATATCTCACTCTATCTACCTTTTAACTGCCATACAGGGATAACTGCCTAATAGCTAGATATGCTCCATCATAGACTACGCTTATACCAGGTGTGATGGCTGTCAATAAAACAGCTATCAATTAAACAAATCGATTTCAGATCTATGAGAATTTAAAATTTTTGTTGCGAATCTAATGGCTTTGCTCAAATCAATCATTAAATGGTTTTTGGCAAGGAAATTATGTTCCTGCATGATTCATTCATCATCATGGCATGCATCTATCATCTTCATCATAAGTTGAATAGTCTTGCATTAATATTGTACTACATTTTTCATAACAATACCTTAAAAGACTACTGCTTAGCATTATTTTAGCAATTTTGATATATTTTCTTTGCAAATTTATTTTTCATGTTAAATTGAATGCCCTAGTAAAAGTTAAACCACTAATTCCACAGCTTGCCAACTTGCTAATTTTAACAGAAGTTTTCCTAGAACCTAGGATGAGTTTAAAAAGTAAAAATCTTTGTTGACCTACTTATTAATTATTTTATAAAGTAGTGTTAGAAGCTACACTCAAACATGTAGCAATTTGCTTACCTTTATTTCTTTTCCTAATTTTGCTAGCGTCAACCAGATTCCAGTCCACGGAATCCCGGGCCGGGGCAGGCACGGTGCCACCGATCAGCTCCACAGAGCTGCTCCTCTTGCTAGGTCCAGCAACAGGCATCTCCTCTTTAACACTGTCCACTTTCACATCTTTCACTGAAGTGCATTTCACTATTTCCACACTCTGGTCCTTGGAGCAGTGGCCATTTTGCTCCTGGGTTTTTAACTTCTTCGGGGGCGGCTTCTTGCCCTTCTGGGCGCTGTGACGCCGCTTCAGTTTCGTGGAGTTAGAGGAATTGCGGGAACTGATAGGTGATGGGCACCCGTACTCCATGCTACCTTCCTGGTCGCTGCCTTCGTAGTACCCTGACTCGTGCTCGGGTTTCTTGTCAGGAATACTCATCTCGGCGGTCGCCATGGCTCAACTCGTCACCACCACCATGTAGACTTGGATACTAGCACTTAAACGCCGGGCATCAGGATTTGCAGGGAACTGACGCGTTTAGGTTTCTTTCCACGCGTGAACACCTCCGGACGCTGTCGGAGGCGCGAAAGCACAATTTTTGACACTGAATCAAGTTGAAAACTTGACCAGAGAAAGTCCGACACGTAAGTACGAGAGCATTTTGCAAGTATTTCGGAGCTCACGCGAACTTCAAGTGAAACAACCCACACGTAGATGGCGCTTTGACCACAAATATTATCCGGCCGAAATCAAAAGTCGTCTACACGGCACACAATACTCGTGGGAAATGATCTGCAATTTTGATCGAGTAAACTCACTCGCAACTATTTTCACATTGCAAAACAAAAATGTCAAGAAATAATTTTATTTATTTCCTGGTTGTGTTTGTTAAAAATCACAGCCACTTCGTCGTTAAATAATCCAACAGGAGAGCACGCACTGCCGCATAAATCCAAAGCACAGCGTTTCCGTATAAAAATTTCAATACACTGTCAGTACAATCTGTAATTCACAGTCCGTTTGTAACCTTTCACTATCACAAAACAAACAGTCCATATAAATGTTATTATGTACACAATATATTACAAAATGCACGCGCCGCGCATGAGACGTTAAACTCACTCAGCGCGGAAAAATAACTGAAATAAACGAGAAACGCAAAATAGAAACCGTGCGACGTGCGAACGGCGGCTTCCCCCACTACTGCACGATTTACGAGGCCAGATAGTGCAGCGCAAAATTTGCAGAGAAATCGATGCGCGTAGATTCGATAATTTAACCACCGATTTGTTGCTTGATCATTTATGTAAATTAATTATTCTTTTTTACTTATTAATATAATGACTATATCATTTTTTATAACCGCGAAAATAGATATTGCGCGAAGAATTCATTTTACTTTTTTGCGTATACTGTCTACAGTATCACCGTTTCATGGACAGAAAAAAAAGAGACAAAGCTATGGCTTATCGGCCACCTAGAAAGAGATAGCTAGACCGAAGGAGTGTGATGAAAGTCAGAGAATATTCATGTCTCTTTCTACAGTGTTGTTAACTTTTAATACCACGAAAGAGTTTGGTTCGGAGAGTTTAAAGTTCCTCCTAGGTTGATAGCTGATTTATAGGATTTCGTAGTACAATAAAAAAGTAGACTACAAAAACTAAAAACCCCGACTGCTATTAAAGCAAAAATCAAGCTGATTGTTGCCATAGGTCTATAATGCGAATTTTAGTTTACATAATCAAAACTTGAAACAGACGGCGCCTATTTTTTGATATGCCTAAACTAAAACACTACTATAGTTTTCGAATAATGTCTAGGTTTAGAAATTTTTGACTTATCTAAACATAATTGAAATACGTATGAATGTAAATTCTTCGTTATTATCTTTGTAGCAGTAAGTAGCTCACTGATGAATTTGAGCCACCGCAACATGTCATTTCAGATGATTAAAATCGGCAGTTAGTCCATTCTAAAATTAACATGGCTTGGTGTGTGATATGAACTTCTATTTTTAATTTCAGTTACCAATGATAGTTCGCAATTAAATGCCGTCCCAGGGTCCGAAACTGTTCAACCAGTATCCAGGTCCCTAGCCGGAGACCTTTGCCAAACTCTTGGTCGTCTGGATAGTGCCACGTGCCGCCTACCTTTGTCAGGCTTAGATTATCTCGGTCGACTGGTAGGTAAGGCTATTTTAGCTTTAAGTCGCCACTATACTTTTTGAGCATAGTTTTAATAAATAAATTTTAATTTATTACTTCGTCAAAACATAGCAAGTACCATCGCTTTATTTTAAAAAAACAAATTAAGAATTTTTTTATAGATAAAAGGTCAAAAAGTCAATACAAATAGTATAAAGCATCTTTATTTATAGATCATGTATGTATATATAGTATTTATTATATAATATATGTTTATTCTATCTTAATGTAGTTAGGTTAATTACAATCTATCATCACGCTTTATAAAGCACCTACTACTCAGTTTCTGCATGGTCTACTGGTTGACTGGAAGATAAAGCCTTAATGGCTTTGAGTCCGCCAGTTGTGTTATTGTGCAATAAAGTTTTAAATAAATAAATTGTCTTGTAAGAGAGCAGAACAATGATGAGGTACTCGTCTTATTGAACGAATGGTGACTTCATATCTTATATGCTCTCTACTTTGGTTAGGTATGGAATTTACCTATTTAAATTTATTGTGCACAAAATATTAGTTTGTTATAGTCGGCACAAATTTACTAATCCTTGTCATTAACTAAGAAATCAGTTGTGATCTTGTGACCATTTTACCTGGTGGCAATTGAATGGCTTCTGCTAAGTAGATTAAAAAAAGGATGTACCCTAATAATTTTGATATAACTTACCTATCTATTGTTTCCTTATAAAAGACCACGTTACAAAATGGAAAGAACAATGTAGTTAAAGTCGGTGCATGCAGCAGCACATAATACTAATGCTGCAGGTAGAAATTTTAACTACAATGGGTAGAAACAATAGCAACCCTAGGCTTACCTCGACATCACAGCCCATAACAGTCCACTGCAAGACTAAGGGCTTCTCCCACGAAAGGGGAGGTTATTGCCATAATCTCCACGATTGTTAGGCGGGTTGGAGATCGCAGTTTTATAAATATAACAATGGAAAACGCTGCTATTTTCCAGCCTACGGAGACTAGATCTTTTGCCTCGACAACATTAGTCGCCTCGTACGTGTAAGGGGTTGATGCTATTCTACACTGCCGGACACCATACGGCCACTAGGCTTACCCACATTTTCATAATTTGAACTAACACATGAAAATTTATGATTTAAAAAATTCTATGTATGCAGAAAAACGTTATGTATGCAGAACACAGTAGGTTAACAGTATTGATTAACTAAGGGGTATGGATGGCAACAGGGCAAGGCGCTGTTTGAGGCATTCGATTCGCATTTTAACGAAAAGCTGTTTTTTGAAATTTTAGTAGTTAGGAACAATATGCGAAAGCTTTACATCTTTTTTTAAATGCCTAGGGAGGTACACGGAAGGATGGTCTACCTGATGGAAAGCGGCCACCGTCGCCCAGGATATCTGCTACCTAAGAGGAGCGGTGCCTGTAGGCATGCCTTTTGAAGAACCCCATGTTGTAGTGCAAAAGAAAGACTTCGGGAGGGAGCTCATTCTACATCTTGCACATGCTCAGTAAAAAGGCTCGCGATGCCCGAAGATGATCACGAAGAGATACTTACACAGACTCAGTTACAATGTTTTCCTAATAATTTAATAGTAGTTGACAACCTGAGAGCGGTTCAGTGGTCAACAAACCGGTAGGTAGGTAAGAGGTCCCGTTTCGGTTCCCAGCCGGGAAGAAATGAAATACAATGATAAACGGTAAATAAACTAAAATATAGGCAATTTTTTTATTACCTCCACTTCTAATCTAACGATCATAATTGGCTATATCTATAAGAATACAAACAAAAATTACCAACTCCATTCCGTTTCTTGAAGGCTGAGGCTGGGCCAAGGAAGGTTGTTATTATTAGGTGTTACCTCTTCTATCGGCTGTATCCTGACACGAATTGAAAACAATACTTCTTAAATTACTCAACTAAGACACGGTGACAACGACAGCCGAACACATAGTCTTTTGTAATTTAGATAGGTTCATGCTCACAAATATCCATAGGTAAAATTCTTAATTTAACAATAAACAAGTACATACTTATACTTACTAATGTTCTAAACAACTTGTTATCTATTCACGACCAAACTAGCAAAGGTAGAGGTTTTGTAGACAGATATTTGCTGCAAGGATACAAGTTGTTTACATTTGTAACGGAAGCTCCTGTAATGGCGATGTGTATGATACCAAGGCAAGGCAAGACAAAGCATAAGACATAGAGATAGACAGCACTTTATTCGGTTCCACATTACATCCTTAACCTAAGGTGAGTACAGTAAACTATAATTATTAAAAATTACGCATGACCAGCCAGTGATTTAAACCGAAATGGACCAATGTCAGCATAACGCTGTGAGCACAGCGCTGGTTTTCATAATTAACAACAAAACAAGTAACATAACAACGTTCACAATTATCACAGCGTGTTTTGTGAGTCTGGAGCTGTCTGTCGCCAATGGCTAATAAAATAACTATAACAACATACAAGGATTTCATACCAATACTTACATAAAAATCTTCTAGATTAGGATGACCGCCATTACATCATCAGCCTGCTGCCGTTCCTATCCTATAGATATTGTAAGGTCATTTCGAAACACTAAACAAAACAAAGCAAAACTGTTTTAAATGAGAAACAAGTTTTATTAATCACTTTTTGATAGATGATAATGATATAGAGAACAATATTATGTACATAAGCACCTACTCAGTAAGTAGGTACTGACCGCAGGGGATCCGATCACTCAGCCTGTGACTGTAATCGAATTTTTTGACATTCCTATTTATATTGGATTATATTACATAGCATATTACATAGCAATCCATAGCATAATGTTGCATATGCAACAGTATATTCTAATATTAGGTAAGTACTTATTATAGGTATAGGTACCATACATACCGTCACGCCTAAAAGTATAAATAATAGTGTCCGGGTCTGTACTCCACCTGGGTGAAGCAAATGATTAATTTTGTTCCTATAGTTTACAAAATTGTAATTTTCTACCTACATAACAACTACCAAACCAACATTATACGTAGGAGTAGCTGCAATTCAATACCGGCGAAATGTTCATATTGTTAATCAACAGAAAATTACAAATATACTTACTATATTCAATTTCATGGCGAACGGTGTCGGCATTGACGATAACAGGTGTTTCTTCAAAAGTTTTACTGTCTTCTGTTGTGACATTTTCCGATTCTTTGCGTTCAGTGTTAATTTTGGGTTCATCCTCGAAATATTTTTCGTAATTGTTTTTGTTAAAGAAGTCAAAATCAACAACCGCTCGTTTCATAGTGGGCGTAGCGCTCGTCGCTTCAATTTCGTATTGTAGCATTCTAGCTGGCGACATGACCTCCATAACGGGGGACGGCCTAACAAACATATCGTCATTCTTTTTTGCGAGTGATAATTTTAGTAGATTAGGAAGTTTTATTTTTTCTGGTGTCCTCTGCTCAGATGTAGACTTTGGTGTCTCAACGATCGGCGGAAAGGGATCTGCGGATGGAGTCAAAGGTGTCTCCGGATATTCAAGATTAGGGGTAGGCAATGCTAGTGTCGGGGTTTCAGGGCTGAATATACCAGCGCTATCCAAGGACATGTCCCTCTCTCTAATAGTAACGTTCTCCCCAATATCGGAGAAGTTATCTAAGCTCAAACGGAATGCATCGTCACACAAATCTAAATTGTCCGCTATGAATAACTGATTGGAGCTCGAGGTCGACACGTTCATGGTAGACGCATTATCCGGAGTTTTGTTTCCTATCGTTGGCGACTCCATGGCTAAAAATTTAAACCAGTAACATCAATAAAAGTTCCATATACTATCAGTATACAATATGTATCAACGTTTGCCCTTGAAATTATCTGCTAATCGATAAGCAAGAAATTCACATCACTTCAGTCCGTAACACGCACACATGCGCAGGGCTACTTGTGTGCGTTCGTGAGCTGTCAAACTAGTTTCGCGGCATCGTTTTCCTCAAGGCGAAAACAGAATATCGTCCAATTACGACTGTATGTTTTCAATTTACATCCAGAAAATGTAACTGGGATGTTTGCGAGACACACTGACACCTTTCCAGAGTTATAACCGTCTTTTATCGCGCCATTGGTCCTTCTAAAAATAGCGCAGTAATCATCACTTGCACTGATTTTGCCCGCTCTTTTTATTACTTTACATTGTCACTGTTTAAACGCTATTTCAAGTCTTTAGAGAGTCACTATATCACTGCTGAACTTTCACTGCGTTCGTTATGAGTGCGAATTTATTTAATTTTGCTTCGTAATGTAAAAGATACGGCGAGGTGGCGGCGCGGCACGCAACACAACTATACATGTGAGGTAGCAAATGTCAACAAACAAGCTTGTGCCGTGCCGCGGCGGCAGTTTCGAGTCAAGAAAACGTTGTTTTGCCTAGTTTTACGCAACCAATGCGCGATAATTAAAACGACCAGCGTTAGTTTCTGAGATAACACTGAGTTTATCGAAGTTTTCGACTGAGACGGCAATGTTTTCTTCGCTATATTTTGACATACGGTGTCATGTTTTGACGTTTGTTTGACAGCGCAGCGAACAGCGCGGCTTTGCACATGCGTCCGCCCGCCTCGGATATGACGTAGTTATTTCCTTCTATAGATGTATGGGTTTGGTTTGGCCGAATTTCAGACTGGTGTGTTTTGTCCTACAGATTTCAAGGCCAACTTGATTTACTATACAGCACACAGATAACAGATACACAATACTAGATATACAGACCGAGTACACTAACACTCCGGCTTTCTAAGTCGTAAATCTCTATCCACCGCTGAAAACACGTACTTTGAACAACTGAGTGATCAAGTAATCACTCTTCCAATAGAGTATAATACGAAAAGCGAGATTACAACTAAAATGAGGGTACTATTTAATTTGGAATCGGAATAACTGACGCACGTCAAGTATAAGTTGGCGCGCGGCAAGAAAACTAACTAATTTTTCCTATACACAGATAGGACAGAAAAAACGTAGGAGGCGCCGCTATACTGGAAGTGCTGTTGGCAAATTTAAGAGAGTATTGTTACAATAAAACAACAGGATATACTGGTCAACAGATTTATTTAACTTATCATAAAAAAGATCATTTCATCTTTCTTCTCTTTCCGCCGGCGTTGACGTTGCCACCTTTCCGTTTCCCGCCATTTTTGTCCGCGGCATGGTTAGTGTTGCCAGATTTGAACTTTTTATGGCTGCCTTTTCCTTTCTTCCCATACACTTTCTTGTTGAATCCTGTTATCCATTGGTTGCGGTTGTCTTCCCACGCCAGTTGTTTGGTGCTAGCGTTGTCGGCGTTGGAAACAGCTTGGCTAGACCCCTGTTTCTTGTTCGATGCTGTATCTTCTAGTAGAGTTGAGAATTCCTCGGCCGACGCGAAGAGAGAGCCCAGATCGTCCTTGCCTGATGGAACAATAAAAAACAAATCAATTTATAAGGTTTTGTATCCACTAAAGAGTTAAGGTGCAATTCATACCGCAGTTGCACTGCCACGCTATTTTAAGCTTTATATCTATTAGGAACTGCATCATCATCACAGCTCATAACAGTCCACTGCAGGACTTAGTACCTCTCCCACGCAATGGGAGGTTATTGCCATAATCTCCACGCTTGGCAGGAGGGTCGGAGATCGCAGTGTTGCAATGAAAAACGCTGCTGTCCATTTTCCAGCCTACGGAGACTCGTAGACTGCCTCAAAAACATTAGTCGCTTTGTACAACACCCACGAGTGTAAGGGGTTGGTGCTATTCTACTCTGCCGGACACCGCACGGCCAAATGAAATGTATAGGAAATAAATAGTGTCCCTGAAAGACACTGGCCGACTGCTTGCGGTGCCACAAGTTTAAAAGTGATTATTTCAAGCAATACTATGCTCTTCCTAATAGTGATAAAGTATTAAATGGCGTGACAGTGAGACTACGCTACCGACCGCTGCCATTTCGGTGTGAATTGAGACCAAGGGGCTTATGAGCTCTAATAGCAGGACCTAAACAGAACTTCCCTGCTTAGAACGTGAAAGCGCTATACGTGTTACATAAGCTTGTCTTGTTGTAAGCAGGGCGGTTCTGTTTAGGTCCTGCTTTAAGAGCTCATGGTAAGCCCACAAAGCGACAAACAAGCATACGGTCAGCTTGACGGTTAGTTGTTTCGTACATTTGCTTCTCTGATAGGTTCAATTCATAGTGCCTAAAGACTCCTCACTGACCTGTCTCCATACCCTCTGTACGTTAGTTTGATAGTAGGTTTACGTAACTCTGTTGCTTATACTGTGATTTCAATTATTGAAGTGGTTACTTTTGTGATTACGTATCATCGATTTCATGGGTTCGTTGCTAACAGAGTTCCTTTGAAATAAATTTAAGCTAATAAATCATACGTAATCGTAAAAGTAACCATTTCAATAATTGAAATCAGATAATTGTTAGCAACAGAGTTAGTTACGTTATTAGCCTACGGCATCTAGCTAGACGATGTGGATGAAATCTATGCTATCATCGGAGAGAGGGTAATATAGCGGAACACCAAAAAGACGGTAGAAAACACATGGAGAGCCAACATCTCTCCTATAACGTCTCTCAACTAATTAAATTTCTAAAGGTGGCAACACTGTCTCCCTAGGCTGATGCTAATTTATGCTCTATTACCTTTCAACTTAAGCTTCATTTTCCCCTTGCCAGATTTCTTTCCAGGGACGTCTATCACGTCGTCGTCTTCATCGCCGTCTTCCAACTTCAGTTCTGCAACAATAGTACTTATTAAACAATAGCTCACACTCAGCTTTATGGGGGATTTGCTACAGCTACTTTAAAAAGTAAAAAATGTAGTTCAGCGTGCCACACTAAGTGGCGCTGGTTAGACAGTATTCTCAAGTATTGAATTTGGTAACCGACGTTACTCGGAAAGACGTTACTCGTGAAAATACGAGTATACTTGAAAATACTGCGGAAAGAACTGCAGAATCTATTCTATCTATTCTGTTGTCTACAACTCGAGTCTTTCTCTAGGTCATATTCCGGTTGTACTCCCGCGCACGAGGACCCGGGGTCTGCTTTGACCATGATCCAGGATTAGGCAGACCAGTGAATTACAGTGGAACAACTGCCATCTGGCCTCCGATCACCCTAAATAGGTCATCATCATCATCATCATCATTGGTATTTCTAAGAAAAAGTCAGGTTACCGTCTTCATCTGCTGAGAGGTCCGGCTCGTCCTCGTCGGCCGAGATGTTGAGCTCGCCGTCGCTGTCTGCAACACAATTGTGGGTAGTCAAAGAAACTTTACAAGGATATAAGAGGGTAGTTCGGATGTAAGTACGTTTCACAACAAGTATACAATATTGAAGAGTTCCTCTAAATAGGGGTGAACAAGTGTTACGGCGTTGGCAACACGCGAGTTTTAACCTTATTAGGTTAAAACTCGCGTGTTGCCAACGCCAGTAAAATCTTACATCTAAAACGCAAAACGCGATGTAGAGCTGCAATTTTGGTATGTTATTTGGACCCCTTAGGAGAGGGTGGAACAATATTTTGCAAGCAAAAAAAAACGTGCTACCTGCGTAGTGTGTTTCAGGGGAAGTTATTTGTAAGATTTGACTGGCGTATAATGTGATGTTAATGTGATAGCCTTGCAAACATCCTTAGGATACACTAACTGCAATGGAAATCGAATAAGCTAGCCTACTTCGTCATTTTGCCCGTATGCGTACTTGTATTGACACTTCGCTGCGAACCCTAATATCAATGAGTCGGGCGAGGTGCTAACAAACGCCGCCAGACGAGTCGTGCGCTTATTACATTTGGCTAAATTCAGCAACAAAATTCAGAAGTAAAACGTTAAGAGCAAATGAAAGTGAAATGTATTGCTCGTAGAATAAGGTAAATTTTTGTATCACTTATATTATGTTACGTGTCGCACCGCTTTGCAAAAGCCGTGATACAAAAATTGACCTTATTCTATAAGCAATACATTTCACTTTGATTTGCTCTCAATGTTTTTGCTTCTGAATTAAGTCAAATGTAATCAGCGCAATAGCTGAGTCCGCCATAGCCGATTTAGTCCGATTGTGTTTGTATGGGCCGGCCAAACGAGTCGGCGCGCACTTGCGTAGCGTAAATTTTGTATGGACCGGCGAAATGAGTTGTGCGCACTGGCGTAACACCATCATCACAGCGCGCATCAGTCCACTGCAGGATTGAGGGCTTCTCCCACGAAAGGGGAGGTTATTGTCATAATCTCCACGCTTGGCAGGCGGGTTGGAGATAGCAGTGTTTAAATATAACAATGCGTAACACCAACTACGACCCAAATATCGAGGCGGCTGCAGCGAACTAACTAAGACATTCATAAGCGTTTGTAAAAAACCTAAACTGAATAAACATGGAAAAAAAAGAAAGAAAAAAAAAACGGGTAAATAACAAGCTTTTATCGCGTAGCATTTGATTGAATATCATAGTAAGGCTATAGTACTAATCGAGACCATTCCAAAGAGGCCAAACACGATGGAGTTATCTTGTTGCGCTCAGGAGTTCCCATGACCACCTTCCGACTCCATCATCGGACCAGCTCCATGGTACCATATTCATGAATTGTCATTTAAGTCATATGGGTATACCAAATTTCAGCTCAATTGAACGCTGGGAAGTAGGTCAAATTAGGTTTGCAAAATAGTCCTGGAATTTATAAATGGAAAAAATACAAGTGGAGTAAAATGAGGTCTCTTACCGTCTCCAAACTCCTCATCACCCGCTGCATCATCACCATCATCATCATCATCACCGCCGCTGTCCAGGTCCTCCCCATCATCAGCTTGCTTCTTCTTCGGCTGCTGTTTCTTGGTGGCCTCCATGTCAGCAAGGAAGTCCAGCTCTTCGTCGGACAACTCGGCTGGAACGAGGGTAGGAAGGGTTTTTCGTTTAATTTTAGACTAGCTATCCGACCCGGCTATGCATGGGTAGTAACTTGAACAAATTATATATCAAAACCTTCCTCATGAATTATTCTGTTAAAACCGCATGAATATGAGTTCGGTAGTTTTTGAGTTTATAGCGAACAGATGACAGACGCGTCGTCGTGGGACTTTGTTTTATAATAATAAAATGTATGAAACATATATTATGTGTCTGATTTTACAAAGTTACATTGTAATCGTATTAGCCGTTTCCAGGAAATTGAAAAATTGATTTGTACAAAATTTCAGTTTTGGTAATTTTTAAGCCGGAAAAAGAGGGGTGTTCTAAGTTTGACATGTGTATCTGTGTGTCTGTCTGTTGCATCGTTGCTCCCGAACGGATGGACAGATTTGTTTAATCGAGATGGTTCTTTGCTTTGTTTCATTAAAATCGGTTCAGTAATTTAAAAAATATTTGCTTATGTAAATTTGGTCGGGGTTACCCGACTTTTTCTGTCGGTTGAATTGATTGTCGATTGTTGATTATATTTAACTAGTGAACCCGGCGCGACTTTACGACCTACCTACCCTTGTTTCTTGCAGGTTTTGAAGGTTTAGAAAACCTTACTCTTGAATCACTCTATCTACTGTTGGAAACCGCATTAAAATCCGTTGTGTAGTTTAAAAGATCCAAGTGTACATAGATACGTAGGGACAGACGGCGGGAAGCGACTTTGTTTTATAATATATATATAAGATTCGAAATCTTAAAGACAAGAGTGAAGAGGTACTTAATAGACAGGTATGCGCCATCGTAGACTGCATATACACTTAACAGCAGGTGAGATGGCAGTCAAATACCTGTCATTTTTCTATAAAGAAAAAAAATCTCTCACCGGTATTCTTCCCTCCCGTGATGGAGTCGAGGTATCCCTCGAAGTCCTCGCTGGTGACGGAGTCCGCGTCACTATCGGACTCCGCGTCCTCCTTCACCGTGCGCCGCTTTTGGAGGAAACTGGGGGTGGGGGAAGGTGAGTTAGAGCTGCTTCTTATAAATAAAAGTTGCTACTGCTGGTTTTCCTTCCTTCCTTTCCTCCTGGGTCCTAGGTCCTTTTTTGGCGAGTCGTGCATAACCAGTCCGGCCGGCCGGCTGGTACTCATGAGAGTTCACCTCCTCCCTCCCAACCGCTATACCGGAGAAAGCCAATTTCCTTTGCGTTGGGCGCAAAAAAAAAAAAACTGGTTTTCCAAATAAATGAATAACCAATTACCTGCCTGCGTGGACTATTGTGCAGTCGAACCATTTGAACCGGACCCACTGTGGACCGTTCTCACAGTAATGCCCGTTTTCACTAAACATAGGAATCGCCTAAATCAGTGGTAAAATTTAAAAAAAAAATTAAAACGCATTTTCGTCTTAAAAAATACTTAGAAATTGCTTAGGACGAAAATGCGTTTCACCAACCGCTAGAAAATAACTGTCGCCGTTAGGGAACGCTTATGGTTAAGAAGTAAATAAAGAAACGTCTAAATACGACGCCGTCAGCGGTCAAGTTTGTGGCATACTACAGCTTACCAACATTACAACGCGAGTCTAAAGATAAATCTCGCCTAGAATCGTAAAGTGGTTTAGCTGTGAAAGCGTAACAGACTTTCACGTTTAAAATATTAGTAGGGTTAAAGTTTTGTACCCTTTTACATTAAAATTTTACCACTAAACACAAAGAAAGAAGCCCTGGACCAGTGGCAGCGTGGTAGCGAGACGGGTAAAAAAAGTTGTAATGCATGCAGAGCCCGAAAACTGCATGGGTGAACGTTTCATATGAACGAATGAATGAATGAATTATTTATTGCTTCAAAATGTGGTATAATAAAGATTTTACAATAAGATAGGTACTCGCTTCTCACACTTTACCAGAATCTGGCATGCGATATTTAAAGTAATTGGTTAATCTAGTCAATAGCAAAATGTCCGTAGGTAACAAACTTCACAAGTAATCATTAATCTACAAAATAAATATGTCATTCTAAATATTAAATTAAGTAATTTGAGTCTTTTACAACAATTTAATAAGACGAAGATAAATAGATATGTCATTATATCATATTTTGAGGCTAGTAACGTAACGAGCTCACCACTCGTTAGGTGCCTCCTAATACCGTTGGCGAAGCGAGGTCACCAAGGTCTCTCGCTGGAGACCCGGAGACTGGATGAACAGTCTCGCGAGCCGATTGGCATCTCATCATCATCATCACAGCCCATAACAGTCCACTGCAGGACTTAGAGCCTTTCCCACGAAAGGGGAGGCTAGTGCCATAACCTCCACGCTTGGCAGGCGGGTGGGAGATCGCAGTGTTATAAATATAACACTGCGGTGACTAGATCTTTTGTCTCGAAAGTATGAGTCGCCTGTACGACACCCACGAGTGTAAGGGGTTGGTGCTATTCTACTCTGCCGGACACCACACGGCCAATGGCATCCCATAACGGTGTATAATAATTATTATCATTCACTTACTCATAAAGAAACTTCTCGTCGACGGGAATCTTTTTCGCGTCTTCGTTCAAATACGAAGCCGATGTCACTGAGACACTTTTGATTCCTGGAACAAAAAATATTTTTCTTAATACACTTGACGGAAAGTACAACTGATAGAAAGTGTAACGTTACGCTTTTGTAAGGGTGGCGTAAGCTCAGCTAATAATTAGGAGTGAAAACCAAGGCGAACCTTATAAAAGTGACCAAATTCTAACTAATCTATGAAAACCCTAAGCACGTCTAATCTGAGAAGGCTGCCGCCGTCAAGCGAAGATGGTTTCCTTGGCTTGTGAAATATGGCAAAATTTCTTGTTACTTCTGAGAGCAAAGTTAAATTAATTTTTGAGTACCTTTTAAAAATGAGTTGGATACGTCCCGTTATGCGAGAAAAAGATACAACATAATCTTTAGGAACTCACTATCCCCCGGGTAGACCCCGGGCCCTTGCGTGCCCGGATAACAACCGGGATTCAACGCTAAGATTTTCGTTACAGTATTTTGGCTAAATCTCGACTCGACAATCGGTTTACAACAGCTATATACAAAACTAAACAAAATTATAATCCGCATCGTAGTATGACTGTCGCGCGCGAGAGTGCGAGATATCACTATCTAGCTCTTTCGATTTGCTTTGAAGTAAGCGAGACGCAAAGTTATGGACATGAGCAACGCTAGGGGAGTTACCAATGCGTTGCCCGCAACATGTTTCATCACGATTTTTTTTTTAAATTAGACTAGGCGGTCAAATGCCCATTTGACCGCCATCTCATCTGGTGGTTAGTGACGATGCGGCCGAAGATAAAGCATACATGTTTAGAAACAGCCTATTCACTCTGGCCTTGAAGGCGTCCACATTATATTGACCAGGGAACATACTCGCAGGCAACGCGTTCCATTCCTTAGCCGTACGCATTTTTAAGGCTGAATCAAAGCCGATTTCATCAAGTTACATATCACGTGACAAATCCCTAGCCACATAGCCAACTCACCCTTGGCCGAATAGTTCTTCCTGACGGCGAATTTCGGATGCGACCCCTTCACCTTCCTGACTTCCTGGCCACCGCTCTCTGGTGGGGAGGTGCGCCTTTTCGGGTTCTTGAACACGAACCGATCCAGGAACCGGATCCCGGCGAAGTCCTTTAACGGGTCGCCGCTGTACTGGATCAGTTGGTCTGGAAGTTGATTGTTATGACTTTATATTATAAAACTCCCACTACCAGCGGGCCACTTTCCATCAGGTGACCCGGTTGCCTGTTTGTCTGCCGTATTACATAAAAAACAAAGTCCAATGCCGCGTCTGTATGTTCACGACAAACTCAAAAACTGATGAACGGATTTTCGTGCGGGTTTAAAGCAACTTTTTCCGGAAAACGTTTTTCGGACTATTTTCGATCACCTGCTGGTGATATCCAGGAGTATAAGAGTGGTTGTCAGTGGTCGGAAAAAGTTTATTCCTGGAGGTTATTGAAATGTTAAAAAAATAAGACAAAAGAACTAACGTGGTTCCATTGGAAGTGGGTCAGGGATCTACCGTCGTAATTTCCCAAACTACTGAACAGAATCTGGTTTACAGATGGAGAAAACTGCATCGACATCAGTCAATTCGTTCGATGCCACAAATAGACACAGATAGGTACATAATTCATTTATAAATCTTATAATACCCCTATTCTAGTCAAATGGTCATATTGGCTTCAAGGTATTGAGAACGGTTGTCAACATCTCAGCCACTACTGCGTATAACTGCACTTCTGCGCAATAACTCTCAAGTGTCAAATACTATAGGAAAAAGATGTATAACGGGTCATTAGCATGTCGACAAACTCACGTGCACATAGGGCTTATATTGACGTATTTTGATTTCTTAATTTGCAGTTTGACGATCGAAAGAGATATTTAGTGTCCTACTCAATAAATAAATTTTGATTTTATTTCATTAGGGTGTAATAAGTAGTTAGCAGAGTAGAATAGCACCAATCCCTTACACTCGCGGGTGTCGTACGAGGCGACTCATGTTTTTGACGCAAAAGATATAGTCTCCATAGACTGAAAAATGGGCAGCAGCGTTTTCCATTAACACATTTATAATACTGCGATCTCCAACCCGCCTGCCAAGCGTGGAGATTATGGCAATAACCTCCCCTTTCGTAGGAGAGGCCGTAAGTCTTGCAGTGAACTGTAATGGGCTGTGATCATCATCATCATCATCATCATGGCGTTAATGTACCGGTTGTGCTCTCGGGGCCCGGGGTCCGCCTTGACCATGATCCAAGATTTGGCGATCAGGTGTTATGGGCTGTGATATAGGGGTGTAAAAGCTAAAAACTAGTTGTACTCACCGCTAAGCACCCTCTCGGCGAACAGTTTGACTGTGGGGTGGTAGTGTTGGGCCAGCGGTAGCAATTCCACATAGGCGGAGCGGCGAGCGCCAGCGAACGAAGGATTGCGGGCGTGGGGGTTGTAGGCTGATATCACCTGGGTTGGAAGATACACAAGTTAAGCCAAGGTAGATCACTCACTTTGTGATTTTATTGCAACCCTTATATATTATTAATAATAATATAAAGCTTGACCGCGACAGAGGTGACCTGTCAATGGTGGCGCAAGTTCTGTGTTTTATGTAGCAACACCGGAAGGATGTAGTATTCTGTGACAGAATTCGAATGCCGCCAACAATGGGATATGGATAAGAAGAAACGTGACGGAAAAAGAAACTAACATGTCCCGATTGTAAAATTAGAAATAACATGCCCCGATTGTGAAATTAGAATAATGACGTTTCGGAAAAAGACCTCCTTCATGGAATTATGATTCTTGTCTAATATGTCAACATTTGACGTAGTAGACATTGGCACCAAAGTTAGTCAGTATAAACTAACTAATTTTAAATGGTGTACAATAACGAAGGCGGCTTTTTAAGGTTATAGACTACTCAATAGCGTCAAGTTATATTTTCTCTATATGTATAGTTTACAATTGCCAGTAAAATAAATGTTGTATGCTAATTTTTCCGCAATCTGTCAAAGTAACCTGAAGTCGTGGTACCCTTATAATGCAGGCAATACAAAGTATATGTGGCAGTATTTTATCAGGGGCCCTTACCGCCTTACTCTTTATGATAGCATCAGCGATAGCTTTACGAGTTCATCTCGCTTGCTCTATGCGCGGCGCATTTCGCGAGCGAGCGAGAGAGCAACTCATAGGCGATAGCATTCGAGTTAGGCGATCGGGCCCCAGGCAGGTGTAAAGTTCAGTGTCAATGCTCTAATGAGAATTTTCGCGACTACAAAATCCATGCGATGATGATACTACAATGTGAGGTCTGTTGTCAAAATAAAGCAAAGTCATTGGGTGGTAGCTGGAATGTAATACATCGGTCATTTCATAGCAGTTGTTTCTGTCCAATAGCACGAGAGTATTTTGACAACAGACCTTACGCCTCACTAGCGCCATCTGAAGTCGCGAAAACCCTATTACAGTAAGTTCTGCAGTGTGCAACAGTCAAGAGCGATCTAAACGCCGTACAGCGACATATACCGTGTAAGTCAAGTAACAGACATTTTATATCTGTCGGGCGTCCTCGAAGGCACTGCCCTTTACCCCTATCCCTTTTGACGATGGCCCCACAGATTAACAGTTCGCCAGACGATATCAGTCTGTCAGTTAATCGCAACAGGTCACACACTAACAGTTCCGTTTAAGGTTTCGGACTGACGACTAATACGAACTGAGAGTGTAATCATAATAATCATAATCATTTATTCAATCATCACAGGTACATAAAGGTGGTAATATAACAATGGTAGCGGCTCCATGATGCGCTTTAAAGCACACTAAATGTTACAAATTGCACATGAACTTTATTGTTTATAATATAATTAAAAAGAAAATTAAATAATAAGAAGTGTGTGACCGCTTGACAGATATCGGCCGGACAGTAATTGGCCTTGAAGCCAAATAAACACACCCACACGGAGGTAGTCGGCCGGCGGCTTGTCTACCGTCAGTCGAGCGCCTTCAGTTTTACAGAAACTGCCGATTCCCAACTGCTAGTGTGCAGTCGCAGTCGTCGCAGCAGGCCATTGCCAGCAGGCAATAATCGCTTTAGTGTGTACACGTTATTGGCCTAGGACGGCAGGCCGCCCGGTACGATCAGAGACAGGCGTACTGCTAATGAAATGACCTTAAGGGTTGTACGCCGTTATCATGCGTTGTCATATTAAGTTTATTTATTTGTTTATTGTAATACGGAGAAGAGAGATTGTAATTTGAATAAATGAGGGCACTCTGTTGTCGCCTTTTTCTATTGAAATACGTTTCCAACCCACCTTTTCCATATTGATACTCTTCTTCAGCTTTATCTTGGTCTCCTTATCCTTGTCCTCGTCAGGATCCACCTTCTCCTTCCCCACCCTGGCGTGGTGCCAGCCCCTGACGGCCGTGGACCTGGCCCTCTGCTCCGGCCTGACGGTGCCGTCCTCCATGAGTTCCAGGTCCACGTAGGATTCTTCTTCGTCGTCTAGACGATGAAATAGAAATAACAAGTAAAAGATAGAGGTAGATAGATATGTCATTTATTCCCTAATTAATTCCCTCATACACACACACACATTTAATTCCTCATACACACATTTATAGTGCATGCATACCAATAGATTCATGAAATAATATTTTTAATCATTCCTTATAGTATAATTTAAAATGTCATATGTCAAACTTGGCAATTGGCTGTATAACTTTGTATTTATATTAATGTAAGATGTAATAGCTGTTAAGTTTGCAATGAATAAATAAATAAATAAACTAGATAATACACAGACTACTACAATATGGGAATTTTTCTAGAAAGGGGTGAAAAGGTTTTTACGGGGTCGTCTACGCGTGGGTGATGCCCCTGGTATTGCAAACGGCCATAGGCTGCGGTGACTGCTTACCATCAATCAATCAATCTTCTGGCCTGTTCCGTCAGCCGTCCTGGTCTATTACGCCACTGTTGGCGATTTTGGGTCATCTCTGTTTATGATCCTGAACTCTGTTTTCAGGTCCACCGCTGCAGGTACAGCGTTGACCACTTTCCATCAGGACATTAAAAAAAAATACATACCAAGAAGCAAGTCCTTCTTGTCCCCTTTCAAGAGATCGATTTTGATTTTCTCTTCAACTTTCACTAAATTTTCTTCTTCAGTATTCTGTTTGTCATCTTCTGCGTCATCAGTGAAGTCTATGGTGTTTGCTTCGCTCACAATCCCGTTTTGTCCTGATCCTTCAACGATTTCGTCTTTTATTTCCTGAAAATGTATAAATGAATAAATAAATATGCTTGGACAAATTCACACAGCGCCATCTAGCCCCAAAGTAAGCAAAGCTTGTGTTATAGGTGTTAGATAACTGATAAACTTCATACTTTTTGACAATGACTTAGGATTTGGCTGATCAGGTAATTGCAGTGGAGCGACTGCCATCTGACCTCCGTGACCCTGCTACCAGGGGAACTTGACCAGATTGGGTGAGGGTTACACATTCAGTCGCCTGAATGTGCAGGTTTCATCACGATGTTTTGCCCTCACCGTAAGAGCATCGGTTAGTATTCAACTAATGTCCATAACTCAGAAAATAGTCATTGGTACATGGCCACAGTGGGATTCGAACCCGGTACCTCTCGCTAAGTTGGCCATCAACGCTCCTGCTGTCAAACGTTAGTATCAACCTATAAATAAAATAACCCAACTTTACACTTAAAACACCTTCATATATAAAAAGCCACTGACCTCTTTGATTTCCTCTTTGGTCCACACCAGTCTGATCGCCTCTTTCAAGTCTGTCTGTTTTAACACTTGAGATATAAGAAACAGGACACCGCAGGCATGTCCGGGTGGCATATAGCAACATAACTGCAATAATCTCTTTATGAAAGCTGCCACTCTATCGACGTCCTTGTCTTGCTTGAGAGATTTGTATATAAGAGAGAAGAGGAGGGCAGAGTGTGTCGTGTTGAACACTTCGGCGCTGGTCAGTTTGCGGTACAGGGCTTGGTAGAATCTGTAACGTGGTAAAACAATCAAATAGTGAGTAATTATTGTGGCAAATAATTTCAATAAGCGACACCTCAGAATGGTGTGATATCGTTCGAAAATGAAAAGCAATAAGTATTTATGTTACCATAATGTTGTGTTTCTTTTTATATATTAAGGTTGTGAAAACTGGCTTCTCAGTTTAATAATCTGTCGGAAAACTGGTCACCTGTGTAAATGGCAATCAACCTACCATTCTCCAGTAAAGAAGCTGACATCTCTACGTATAGCAATACGACGCGCATAGCAATGTTAGTTTAAGACCACGCTAAGTCCGAATCGCTTATTAAAAAAATCTCTGTATGGCAAATTTTTAAACGTCATAGAACGTCATTCATAAAAGTCATAACAAACAATTTTATTTCTGTAGGATTGTTTATTTGCGTGAGTTATGAAAAACATGATTTCTTTTTAATTGGCAAAACAATTAAAGAGGAAGTGCGGGAGATTATTTTCAGCATGATTAATAATTTAGACAAACTAAAAGTACAAGTTCAAGCTAATAGTGACCAAATAACTAAATGTTTACAAGAAGGAGTGACAAGGACTGACAAGGACAGATTATCCCCAGATTATTGCCATATCCACACTTTATAATTTTTACTACTGTCAGTCAATACAGACTTATCGCGGTCCTCTATAGCAAATTTCTTACTGGCTTCGGACATTAACATTTGTCCAAAATCAAGTATCTATACATAATGACACAACTAACAATGCAATCTAAAATAAATTTAGTACTCCCACCAATAATTAAATAAGTATTACAGTCAACAGAACTAATCATAGGTTAGAGGATAGGGTTGACGTGCCTTGAATTTTTGCCGTGGCTTTAAGTTAAATTCTTTTTAATATCTTTTTTTCAAATTAGGTAGGCAAACAGGCAAGCGGGCCACCTGATGGAAAGTGGTCATCACTGCCTATAGACATTAGCAAGATCAAGAGAATTAAGTTAAAAGCACATGAAAAGACCATCTCACCGGTCCGAAGTGCCCTTTGACGCGTCGCTGATATAGAAGAGCAGGGCCAAAGCGTGTATGGCCGTGGAGAGCTGGGCGAGGTGCACCAGCTTGTGGATGGCGTCCGCGTGCGCCGGCGCGTCGGCCAGACGCTCCTTGTCCGCGAATGGAAACGCGCGCTTCACGCCTGTCAGCAGGGCTCCCATCAGGCGGGAGTTTATGTCGCCCTGGAATTGACGGACTGTGTTATAGCGGCACGGAGGGAAAACATCGTGATGAAACCTGCACATTCAGGCGGCTGGATGTGTAACCGTGATCCAATCTGGTCAGGTTCCCCTGGTAGCAGGGTCATGGAGGTCATATGACAGTCGGTCCACTGTAATTAGCTGAAATGCCAAATCATGGATCATGGTCGAGGCGGACCCCGGGCCCTCGTCCGCGAGAGCACAACCGGGACATTAACGCCAAGATGATGATGATAGCGGCTCGGAGGATCAAATAATTCGAAGCACCGAGCCCAATGAGGGTTTTCGCGATTTCAAAATCTATGAGATGTATGGTGTGACGTAAGGTTCGCTGTCTAAATAAAGCCTTGTCATTGGTTGGAATAGATTTGTCATTTTGATAGCAATTGGTTGCGTCCATTACCACGTCAGTATTTTGACAACTGACCTCACGCCTCACTAGCGTCATTTGAATCCGTGAAAACCCTCATTCGAAGGACTGATCCCAATAACAAGGGCCGACCCCAATTCGAAGGGTCAACCCCAATTACATGGCCCAACCAGAATTCGAAAGGCCAACTATAATTCGAAGGGCCTAACTCGAAGGACCGACAAATTTCTTTCAAGCGTACCTTATTGTTCGTTAAGAAAAACTGCATCAAATGAAGTAATAACAGTTTTATAATAAAAACCCTTAGTGAAGAATGTTATTAGTGTAAATAAAAATAAAAGATTCCGACGATTCGAGAACCTCCTCCTTTTTTTGCAGTTGGTTAAAAAAGCAAAGCCTATTCTTCCTTACCTTCTTGATGGAAGCCTTGAAGAACGAGAAGTATATCCTGATGAGATTCTCCGCGATCTTGGAGTCGTCCTTCTCCAAATAGAACTGGTTCAGGAAGCAGATCCCGTAGTACTGGGCGCGCCGGGAGATGTTTGTCCTGTATTATCATAAAAACAATAATATATAAGTAAGTAAAAAAATAAATAAGAATCCGAAAGAGGGTAGACCGGTATGTCTGTCCTTAGGAGCGACTTCTCACAGCGGCACCAGTCAACTCGTGACCATGACGCATGCAACTGTATCATCGATTTCATGGATTCAGTTGCTAACAAAGTTCCATGCAATAAACTGAAACTATTAAATCGATCGTACGTAATCGCGAAACTAACAATTTCAATCATTGAAATCAGAGAATTGTTGGCAACAGTTATATAATCAGTCCACTGATGTTGCATGATCACCGCCGCCTGTGGACTTGACATTAGCATCATCTGGGTGGTCGTGACTCTCGGCTTTTAAGAGAGCTGGTTTAACAACTCAAGCATGACTGGAAGGTGTTACCACCACTTAGAGGTGCGCGGATCCGTTATATTCATATAACATAACAGAACGTTATGTTATTATAAAATAATATGTTATTTTTAATGTTATAATATAACACCCTAATATAATTATACCTACCGCATAACAATCGCCGTTTTTCAGTTTGTATTATTATTTTACAGTCGATTTAGTACATTGGGCACAAAATTGTATCTAAAAATGCATTATCAATCAATATATTTGTATTACCAATTAAAAGTATTACTTTTGCTACTTTCGACGACGTTAATCGCATACATAACAGAATATAACAGAAAAAATAACACAACAATCGAATATTAATATTAAAAGGTAATTAGAATAATATTATGGTTATCTTGTGATCTGTGAAATAGCAATATATTTGTAGCAGAAAATTATGTATTAATATTGTATTTGACGACCTGAGTGGTTCAGTGGTCAACATCATCGGTCTGCCACACAAGAGGTCCCGGGTTCGATTCCCGGCTGGGCAGAAATTGAAATGATGAATTTTAATTTCTGTTACGGGTTTGGGTGTTCTATGTATAATAATTATGTATTTAAAAAAAAAAGTATTTAAGTGTCTTAAATACTTTTTATATCGGTTATCTAGCACCCATAGTACAAGCTTTGCTTAGTTTGGGGCTAGATGGCGCTGTGTGAATTTGTCCACGATTATTTATTTATTTTATTTCTTTAATATTAGGTGTTATAAGTATATTTATTTATTTATTTCCATACAGTTTTACAGCAATGAAATTTAGTATTAAAAGTTGCAATGCCAATCACAAAACTGCAGTTTAAAATTTTGAGTATCAAACCGTCTAGCAGTATGCTAACCTAATGAGAAAAAAAAGCTTACATATACATAGATAGATACATGCGCCCATATATTTGTCCTTCTCCCACTGACTCTGTATGTATGTGTGTGTGTATTTTTATACCGTTATAATATACTCGTTATCTAATATAACTAACACCTCTACCACCACCCAAGCAGTAAACCATTCGCTACACACCTGAACAGCATCTTTTCGATTTCAGCCAGCACCACCGCCTTCATATTTGAGTGATTGTAGAGCAGCTGACAGAGATGGTACACCACCTTGGAGGAGACCGATTGGGACGGGTCTCCCAGCTTGTTTATTATGTTTGTGAGCAGCATCTGTTGGGTTACAAGTATGTTTAAGGTCTAAGATCATTATAATTTAGACGCCTTCAAGGCTAGAGTGAATAGCTGTTCCTTGACAGACAGGCTACATCTGCGACCGCATGGTGGTAAGTGTAGCCACATCGTCACCAGGTGAGATGGCTGTCGAATGCCTGGTTAGTTTAATAAAAAAAAAAACTAACCAGACGGTTTGCATTTGAACTGAATAACTGCAACTTGGATTTGGTTGTTTTGCAGTTGACAGATGGTAACGATAACCTAATCCATAGAAAAAATCGGATAACCCCCACCATGTTTACATATACTTGTAGCGACATCTATCGCTCTAACGCTTCAATAGGGAAAACTGTTTGCCAACAGAGTGATATAAAAAAAATCCGGTCTACCATTTTGTGTTTGACAGAAAGTGACAAAAATCATTACCTTTTCTCTTTCAGGGTGGTGCATTAGGAGATACGACATTGCGCTGACAGCTTTCTCCTTGTTTGCTTCCACTGAATCGTGGGCTAGTTTGTTGAGAGCTTCAACGTATGCTGTGAACAGACATCATAATCAATATTCCATATTATTTTAGCAATTTTTGTTGGACTAGATTGTCACGCCACTTCGTCTGTGTAAAAAAGTCAATGAATCATTGCCACTCCCATTTCAGCCCCTTATATGTGGGAAATTGTTATCCATCAAGCAATGTCAGTCTGGATAAGTATAGCCACCCCACTATCAGTTCTTAAGCCTGTCTATCACCTTACTTATTCTAAACTATACAATGACATTATGTAGTGGATCTTCCAGCTATCCGCACGAGCCGCTTCAGTTCAACCTTTATAATGCGTACGGCCAAGGAATGGAACGCATTACCCGCGAGTGTGTTCCCTGATCATTATAATCTAGACGCTTTCAAGGCCAGAGTGAATAGGCTGTTTCTAGACAGGCATGCTCCATTATCGGCCGCATCGTCACTTACCACCAGGTGAGATGGCGGTCAAATGCCTGGCTAGTCCAAATATTTATAAAAAAAAAGTCATTTTCCTTTTTTTTATTTTGACATATTAGTTGGTGGTACTCTGTCAGATTTAATGAGTATGTCTGGATGTACAGGGGGCCTATTCTCGCGCCGTGCGCGCCACAAATCTGTACTAAAACATCACTGAAATTCTTTTTCGACATTATAAACTAACCAACAAAATCATCGGATAACCCCCGATCAAGTATAAAAGAATACTTAAATATTTCCTAAACTACCGAAACGGTTATAATGAAACATAGCTAAGAAAAGCCATCTCAATGAAACTGGCTTTCAAATTCAGAAATCCGCATCGAAATCGGTCCATCCATTGGGAACTAAAATGTCACAGATAGATACACCGGCACCATTAACATTATTAAACCCCCCCTCGTTTTGTCGAGGGTTAAAAAGAAAAGGAAAGAACAATCGACTCACTCCCATACAACTCCTTCAGCTGATCTTCGTAGTACCACAGCTTGAGGGTGTTCCGTCTGGTCTGTCGGTTGCCCGAAGCGATGTCATCGATGTGGCCCAGCGCGTGCGAGGCGAACGTGCGTAGCTTTGTGTCCGGGATCAATAGTTCGGCCATTAGCAGCTCGGAGAGTGCATCTGGGGATGTGCGAGGGATGGTATAATTAAATCATGACATACTGGCCACTATCCATCAGGCGGACCGTCTGTCCATGGGGCTCCCAAGGCAATAAAAAAATTACTATAGAATCATAATCATCATCATCACAGCCCGTAACAGTCCACTGCAGGACTTAGGGCCTCTCCCACGAAAGGGGAAGGTTATTGCCATAATCTCCACGCTTGGCAGGCGGGTTGGAGATTGCAGTGTTTAAATATAATAATGGAAAATGCTGCTGCCCATTTTCTGGACTACGGAGACTCTTGATATTTTGCCTCGAAAACATTAGTTGCCTTGTACGACACCCATGACTGTTAGGGGTTGGTGCTATTCTACTCTTCCGGACACCACACGGCCAACTGTGATAGTATAGAATGCTTGTTACTAAACAAATAGTATACCAGAACAATTCTTTTTAACTTTAAAAAGAAGCAAGGTATGATGTTTTAAAATTCGAAATTATAGAGTGAGAGTAAGTGAGGCCGGTGTCAATATGGACCATTATCAAGGATCAAAGAGACAGTCAATAATCTATACTTAAAAAAAAAAAAAAAACTGTGAAGTATTATGGCTACTTTCATACATTGTTGAGGAATAAATTATGATATAATCTGTATCAGGAAACATCTATATTGAAAAGAAACATAGGTGATCATCATGGCCTGATTGGATGGTAGAATCAGTACATTTAATTTATTTCTTCTTAAACTATCATTCATTATTATTATTATATTGAATATTAAACATTACAGAATTACCAGACCTGCCAAACCCTGGATCATGGTCAAGGCGGACCCCGGGCCCTCTGCACGAAAGCAGAACCGGGATATTAACACCAAGTAGATGATGATGATTAAACATTACAGAATTATTTGAACATCTAAGGTGCTTTATACTAACTTTACTTGTAAGTTTTCAGGTAGGTATAAATATAACATGTAACAGGTCTGTCAGATATAAACATAGTTCACTACAAAATAATTCTGTCTTGAACTGTGGAGTCCTCACAGTATTTATTTTCTCCTTTTGTTTAGGTCACTTGACACAATCTGTTCTCTTTGAACACAAACTCAAACTGCTAACTACTACTGATATCTTTGATAATATCACTAAATGAATTGAATTTTTTTTTATTTTCTATTTTTTCGTGCAGTCTGTCAATTATATCAAAATAGATGAATTAAAAATACAAATTATTATGAAACTGAACACAAAAGAGATTTCCAATAAAATATAGGTAATTAAGCTTACCAATGGTAACAATCCCATCTTTTTTCTTGGCTGGCTTCACATTGTTGACTAGATTCCGCAGTGCTGTTAAATTATACACAGGGTTGTCCTGAAACAGAAACATTAAAAATGTTAAGCGAATTGTATTTTTTATTCTGCTTACTTAGTTCACTGGAAGTCAAAATAAACCACATTAAGACAAAACACACACACACACACACACACACACACACACACACACACACACACACACACACACACTCTCTTACACATACTATCTGCTTTATTACAACAAACAAAAATAATCACTTGATTTGTAAGTAAATGTGAGAGATCTCTACCTCCTATAATTTAAAAAACCTAAGATCTCTTGATTTATATTTTTACAGTAATGAAATGAGAATCTTACCTGTATAAGAATAGTAGCAGCTGCTACTCTATCCCCTGTTGTACCTTTATTTAGCAGTGCCTTGGCCCACTGGTAGTCTGACGACCCATTTTTTGAAGTTTCTGAAAAAAAAAAAAAATTGGTTTTCATTATATGCCAAGTTTCTATTAATATTTTTGTTTTCCAGATTGTTTTCATTATCAGTAACAGTCCAATGTAGGACTCTACCGTCCCTCCACTGAATTTATAGGTGGGTTTGCAATAATTTCTACACACATAACAACAGAATACTGGTGGTTGTGGGTATTCTTATTTAAATATGCAATGTGAAGGTGGGTGAAGATATTTATAATAAATTCAGTCTTAAGCTCGATACCGTGTTTGACTCACGCTCCCACATGGCGCAGCCGGCCTAGGAAGATTCGAACATTACATTTTTACTGATAGAATATTACTGATAGAAACACCATATAACGACGGAGATCAAGTTGAACATTCACAGGAGAATTTAGAAGAAAATCAGAGCGTGAGAACAATGGAATCGATTCTTCAACCACCACCGCCATTTGATTTTGAAAATAATTTGGCAAATGTTACTTCGGGGAATTTAAGTGCTGAATGGGACAAATGGAAGAAATCGTTTTGTATTTATTATGAAGCCTGTGAATTATCGAAGAAAGAAAAAAAAGTACAAATAAATATTTTGCTGCATATTATTGGGGAGAGATGTCGAGAAGTAAGTGAACAATTTACGGGGGAGGTCAAGACGGTGGATGATTTACTGCAGAAGTTTGATACGTTTTTTACACCGAAGAAAAATTTGGCGATGGAACGACACAAATTTTTTCGAAGAAATCAAAAAGATTTGGAATCATCCGAGCAGTACATGTTTGAATTGAATAAGCTGGCCGCGAAATGCGAGTTGAAAGACCTCCGCGATGATTTAGTATGCAGCAGGTTTATCTGTGGTTTAAGAGAAGTTGGTTTATCCGAACGATTATTACGCGAACCAGAAATCACACTACAGAAGGCTCTAGATATTTGCAGATTGGCAGAAATGTCAAGAATGCAGGCGCAGAAAATTAAATCTGACAACGGCATCCACGAATTGTGCACGATTTCACGTCAAGGAACGGAAGATAACACGGAGCAGAGTTGCGATGTTTACGCGATTAATCGCCGCCCCGGCTACGGCCGCGGTCCGCGTCCGCCGCTCACACCGTCGCGCAATGCGACGCGGGACAATCTCTTTGTTCGACAAGATAAGCACAATTCGTCATCAACCACATCGTCACGTGATACGAGGAACTACCCAGCGGATAATAGAAGATCGACTGAGGACCGTCGAGAATTAAACTCGGTTCGAAACTGTGGAAATTGTGGTCGAGTACATGGAAGAATGAAATGTCCTGCGTTCGGGGTACGGTGTAACAACTGCAACCGTATGAATCACTTCGCGAGGTTGTGCAGATCGGCGCGTAGGGTGTATGCGGTGCAGGACGACTCCACCGATCAGGTAATTTATAAAATTAATAATTCAGTGAATGATTGGCGGGTAGAATTGAACATTCGAAATGCGAATATTAGTTTTAAGCTGGATACTGGGGCCGATGTCAACGTTTTGCCTAAGAATATTTTGAAAAAATTGAAGGTATCCGTTAATGAACTTACTAAAACATCCACTAAACTACGTGGATATTCCGGTAGTAATCTATCAGTTGTAGGTAAATGTCATCTCAAGACTACTTATAAAAATATGCCATATATTTTGCAATTCGTAGTGGTGGATGTAGATTCTTCTCCAATATTGGGCAGACAATCTTGTGAGGAATTAAAATTAATTAAAAGAGTAATGTCATTGGATAAAACAAGTACGTCCGACAATATTTTGTCCGAATTTCCGGACGTGTTCGTAGGAATGGGTTGCTTACCAGGCGTGTATAATATACAGATTAAAAGTGATGCAACCCCGGTGGTGCATGCACCTCGTAAATTGCCTGTAGCCCTTAAGGACCAGATCAAAAATAAACTGTCAGAAATGGTAAATGATATTTACCATTTATTTAAGGTGGCATTATATCTAAGGTGGAGGGACCTACGGATTGGGTAAATAGTATGACTGTAGTGAAAAAGCCGAATGGTGATCTGCGCGTATGCCTAGACCCTCGTGACCTCAATAAAGCCATAAAACGTGAACATTTCAAACTACCTACGTTTGAAGAAATAACAGGAAATCTGATAGGAGCGAAATATTTTAGCACTCTAGATGCAAAACAAGGCTTTTGGCAAGTCAAATTAGGCGCTGACAGTACTGATTTATGCACATTTAATACGGTTTTTGGCCGATATAAATTCTTACGTATGCCCTATGGAATATCTTCAGCTTCTGAAGTATTTCATAAACGCTTGTATGAACATTTCGATGATATAGAAGGCGTTGTCTTATTTGTAGACGATTTATTAATTTATGGGCCAACCAAAGAAATACACGACGAACGGCTAAGGAAGGTTTTGCAGAGATGTCAGGACATAAATATTAAGTTAAATAGGTCAAAGTGTAAAATCGGTATGAATGAAATAAAATATCTAGGCCATAAAATAAGTAGTAATGGTATTAGTCCCGACGACTCACATGTAACGGCAATTAAAAACATGCCTACCCCCACTACCGTCAAAGAAGTAGAAAGATTTCTAGGTTTGGTAACATATGTTGGAAATTTCATACCTAACTTATCACAAAGAACTACACCCTTACGTGAGTTACTAACAAAAGATATTGAGTGGCACTGGGAGAATGTCCACGAACAGTGTTTCAAAAATATAAAAGATTGCTTAACCAGCCCTCCAGTATTACAGTACTACAGCCTAGAAAGTCCAATCGTTATATCTGTAGATGCAAGTAAAAACGGGATGGGTGCTTGTCTTCTACAAAATAACCTCCCGGTTTGTTACGCTTCAAAGTCATTAACTAAAACGGAACAGTCCTATGCTCAGATTGAGAAAGAATTATACGCCTGTGTCTTTGCATGCGAGAAGTTTTATACATATATTTATGGTCGGTCTGATATCACTATTGAGACAGACCACAAGCCACTGGTGCACATAATAAACAAACCTTTGGCAAGCGCTCCGGCACGATTACAAAGAATGTTAATGCGGTTACAACCCTATTCTTTCCAACTAGTGTACAAACCCGGTAAGTACTTGTACATAGCGGATACATTGTCCCGTGCAGTCGCACCGAGCGGCGAGCCGCCCGCGACCCCGCGCGACCATTTCGAGGCGCAGGCGCAGGTGTGCGCTGTGACCGCGTCTAACTCATTGACGGACTCTCATTTCCTTTTATTACAAAAACATACAAAGGACGACAAAGACCTTCAACGGTTAATAAAATTAATAAAAACGGGTTGGCCTAGCGATAAATGTAACGTTGAAGATAGTTTAAAATGTTATTGGAGCAACAGAGACGAGTTAACTTATAACTTTGGGGTAGTTTGGAAAACCGATAAAATTGTTATACCGTCATCTTTACGTCGGGAGATGTTAAAAAATGTTCACGCAAGTCATTTAGGCATTGAAAAGTGTAAGCTGAGAGCACGTCAAGTAATGTACTGGCCAAATATGAACACACAGTTACAAGACTATTTATCGCACTGTCAGGCATGCCTTACGTATAAGAAACAGAATGGAAAAGAACCACTTATTTCACATGAAATACCTGATCGCGCGTGGTGTAAAGTGGGAATAGACATTTTTCATTTCGCAGGTCAGTCTTATATTATTGTTGTGGATTATTATAGTAAATTCATCGAATTTGCTAAATTATATTCATTAAGTTCAAAAACTGTCATAAGTGAATTGAAGCAAATATTCCGACGTCATGGGATTCCTGAAACGGTAATGTCAGATAACGGGCCAGAGTTTGCATCGAACTCTTTCCGGGAGTTTGCTTCATCGTGGAAATTTCATCACATTACATCATCACCCACGTACCCCCAATCAAACGGTCAAGTTGAGAGGGCGATCCAAACCCTTAAAAATATTATGAAAAAAACAACATATAGTCAGTCGGATGTAAATTTAGCCATACTAGAATATTACAACACTCCAATTAGTACAGAGGTACCATCACCTGCCGAACTCATGTGTAACAGAAAACTACGTAGCATTGTTCCTTGTAACCCATCGTACTTATACCCTAAACAACATAAAAATATTATTGATAAATTGAAATCAAGACAAACAAAGCAAAAACAATATTACGATAGGGGAAGTAAACAATTAAAGCCACTGGCAATTGGTCAAAAAGTTAAATTTCGTCATTACAACGAATGGATCCCGGGTATTGTGGATAGTACGGCGGGATTAAGGTCATATTTAATATCTACGCCAAACGGAAGTACGTTAAGACGGAACAGAAAACATATCATAGTCGATTCTTATAAACGGGGCGAATTAACACCGGACGCGCTATACAATGACATTGCGCTGCCACCGGCTCCCAGTACCTTAGCATTGCATTCGCCTGATTTCATTGATAATAATTGTTATCGTACTCGTTCCGGCAGGACAGTGCGGCCTCCTGATCGGTGGGGTTACTGACCTGCCTGCATCAAACACGGCACACGGCTGAGACATCTAAATTTGGTTTTATGTAGATAATAGGTGCTCAATTATAAGAAAATTAAATCTATGATATTATTGTAAACTATATACCTGAATTTATACCTATTTCTGAATTTTATTGATTTATTGTTATATTAATGTTCCAAATGCTATGATTGTGTTGTAATAGTAGTTAAAAAACTATATTGTTTGGGATCATAAGACAACTGTAGAATACTTAAGAATTATTATTGAATTGTGTACCTACCTACCCATAATGGTTAACAATGGAAATGTATTGTAATGGCTTAATTGTAGGGTGTCGAACTATGTTTGAAAGTGTGACTTACCAAACAGTTAATCTACCTAAAACTAGCTCGACTATGGACATCCCTAGCCCTACCAATCATTTATCATTTATCTCCTTGCAAAATTTTATCAAAAACAGACAGACAAACAGACATAGGTAGATGACTTTGGCATTTATAATAGTGGTTAAGATTCTGTATTTAGATATTATATTTTCTGTATTGAGATATGGTGCTATATTTTTAACTATAGTTATTTTCTAATAATTATACGTTTGAAATAATTAATATTGTCTAAAGCATCTAATAACTTAAATAAATAAATATAATATTGAATTAAGTTACAGTTTTACCTGTCATTGTTTTTTAATAATTATTAATGAATTAATGTTATTATTTTATTATTTTTGATAGATATTCATATTGTCAGTAAGTGCCTAGCTACCTAATTATTTGTTAGGAAATCTTGTATTGTGCATGATGTAAGATTATTTGTATTGATTGAAATATTAAGTATCTTGTTTATTAATGATGCAATGAATTGTTTGTTTTATTAAATAAGGGGGTTGTGGGTATTCTTATTTAAATATGCAATGTGAAGGTGGGTGAAGATATTTATAATAAATTCAGTCTTAAGCTCGATACCGTGTTTGACTCACGCTCCCACAGTGGTATCTGCTAGTGTAAGACCAAAACAAGATTTTGAGTATTTTTGAGCCAAAGCATGGAAAACTAACCCAAAACTCAAATTTTAAACTCTTCGAAACCAAAAGTTGTGGTCAGACACTACCGCTGCTACAATCTCTAAAACATTGACGACCTGAATGGTTCAGTTGGTTAATATGCCATTTGCCACGCAGAGTTCGCAACGCCACGCAATTTCTGTTATGGTTCTGGGTGTAGTATGTATAATAAGTATGTGTTTAAAAAAACGTATATAAGTAGTTTATCAGTTATCTAACACCCATAATACAACCTTTGCTTACTTTGGGGCTAGATGGCGCTGTGTGAATTTGTCCAAGCATTTTTATTTTTTTATTTTATTTGCAGAATGTTTAGGAAGTAAAAGTATTGGCTTTATAGTCTGGTCTAGTAAACAAAACTTTGCCACTAATTGCAAAGAAAGAAATGTGACACTGATCCATAATACCTTACAAAAATTATTATTAATATTATAATGTTACAAGGGGTGTACAAATTTTAAGGTAGTAACTTACTAGTTTCATAGGCAACTGTATCACCATGTAGTGCACTGGTAGCTTCTTTTCTGAGTTCTTCAATTTTGTCTGTTGATAACGTTTTAGTAATGACAGATGGCTCTTCCGGCAACTGAAAGTAAGAAGATGAAATCAGGAATAAGTAACAGTAACTTACAAATATAGCTGTGTTGTAAATTGATGATTACTGTTGTTCCATGGCCAGAAAATGTGGCGTGGAAATATTTAGAAACATTTAAACAAAAACAAATGAAGCCAGTGTAGTGTGCCCTAGGTAACAAAACGAAAACTAAAGCTCTCTAACACCTTTGGTTATGTTACAAAATTATGTGTAACAACTAGTTATGTTTTTGAAAATAGGTATATACATGCATTCATATTCAAAACAGTGTCATACCTGATGATACCACTTATTTCTTTCTCCATATTCTAGAGTTTCAGCAAAGTGTTTGGCAATCCCATGTCCTTTCTTTTCATCGGCATTTTTGTCAACTACTCCGTAGTTCGTGTAAGCTTCATCTACAAGGATATTTTCCTCAAATCTTTTGTGCTTCATATTGTTCGAATTAAATCTTTTAAGTCATTTACGGCTACAATATCCACAATAAAAACACAACACGTGAAATATGCGCAAATCAAGACACCATGCTTTTCGTAGTTGATGACAGCTGTCATCTTATCATATGTCAAAAGGGATGTGCAGACTTCCGGTTATGTAATCGGTCGACTAAGTACGAACCAAAACCCAATATCGAATAATTATTTCCTTTTATCATGTAACATGACAGGTACGTCCTAGCAATTTCTTTTTTAAAACTGGCGACACCAAGTTAGGTGTGCCTGTGGATGCTAATGCAAAATAGACCGTATAACCTTGATGTAAAACCCGAATTCTTTTGGATTGATTTGTTGTGTTATTCATGCCAAACGATTTGTCACCTAAAAAAATTGTTGAGGGGGGTCTGCTGAAAGTTTGTTTCAATAAGACCAGAACTTGATACTTTATTATTATAAATCTAATATAAATAACAAAATGGATGATCAAGGGAGGAAAGTGATCGTTTGCGACAACGGTACCGGTGTACGTATTACGGGAAACTGCTTACGAGATATGCCATTGATTCATCAATTCCTCATGAAATATTTGTGATTTCCAGTTCGTAAAGTGCGGGTATGCGGGCAGCAACTTCCCCGCCTTTATTTTCCCCTCAATGGTGGGCAGGCCCATCATCAGGGCTGAGAATAAAATTGGAGATATAGATGTCAAGGTATGGTCCATTTTCTGCCATCCTCCACTCTTTCTGTAATCGTTTACGGCTTTTTCTTTTATAGAAAGTGGAATAACTAAAACTTGTAGTTAGTTGAAAAGTTCAAAAAGAATTTGTTTACATTCTCAGGCTTGTAGCATAATCATAACAGGTACAATGTAAGAGGTAACAATTTGCCAAGGCATGAATGAGTAATTTCAACAACAACTCAGTAGCTCTTTTGGGTTTAAACATAAGTTGCAGCTGTGGGAATGGTGGGTTAGGACCTGTTCAAAAGGCAATGAGTCATGTTAATTTTCTAATTGATAGTCCATCAGCATTGTGAAATGTCTGTTTCCTAGAACAACACATAAATTAATAAAAATATAATTCAAAGATAATTGGCAATAACAATCACCTGATTGCAGCCTGATTTTTGGCTAAAACAGGGATTTCCAGAAATAATTGCTAAGCTAAATTGATCTTTGAAAATCACTTCACACTTTCTCTGCAACCGATGCAACTATTGGATCGAAATCGGCACTATGAGTGTGCTCGCACATCTCATCTGGCCGATCCATTTAATACATGCGCTTTGATATATTGGAATGACTGTTAATACAGTAATACCTATATTTTGCAGGATATTTGCATTGGAGTAAGTTACTGTAAGATTTAAGCATGCATTGTACAAGTTTCAAATCTATTTAAGGCAATGTCTAACCATTTTCATGAAGTGACCACTAAAAGCATGTAGATATGATGTACAATATGACTGACACACCCACACAATATTTCAGGTTGTATGAAGATGTTCACAAAGGCAATGCAACATTTAATTGGAAATAATCTCTTTGAATTATGAGGATAGGCTGTAAAACAGAGAAATAAAATTTAATATTAAAATCTTTTCAGAGTAGCTACTGAAAACATGTTTCCGTTGTGCATGGTTTATGTTTGTGAATTGTCTGTGGTAAGGGTTATAATGTTTAAGAATGAAATAATGTTAATGCAGTGAAATATTGAATATCCAACCAAATAGAACAATAATTCTTTATATCAGTCAGATTTTCTTCACCACAAAATGAATAGGCATGATGTCTGCTACTGAATATGTTATATTTATAAACAAAATATGAAAATAATATGTCATAAGACACAACATGATGGTTTTGTATCACCCGTATATGTCTAATTGGTAATTTCAAATGATTGTCTCATGTTTATTTTTAAAAATGTTTAAAAGCTAATATTACATATAATGTAGAAGAAATAATCAATCATCATGGCTGTTATAAAGATTCGGCCTATTTTTAAATTGACACTGAAACCACTTCTTCTGGCAAGTTGTTCTACACCAGTACAACTCTGTTACTTATGAACTTCTACTTTAAGCACCACATTAAATGCTCAAGCTGTGGATTTATGTGTGCTCAAATAAGTCATAAAACTTAGGCAGATAGGCATAAGCTTTTCTAATATCCCGTTGACAACTATGTTACAAAACTATAATATTTCATGCATAACAGACGTCTGAGCCAGAGACAGTGCAGGTAAAATTACTGCACCGTAGTATGCTTGCTTACACTTGATTTGCAAGTAATAAACAGTGACACTGTGGAATGTGGTAATGTCATTTGGTTATTTAATAAGTTTGGAACTAATGTCCTTCAACTTGTTCTAGGGACCTAAGTCATTAAGGACCTCATAGATATAAAATATTTAAAAAATGTAACTAACTTGGAACAGTACGGTATTTTTTGTCAAACTTAAAACCAAATGTCATTATTGTCAATAAAATTCAATGTAAAAATATAGTTTTTCTTTTCAATATAAAATTGATTTTTATTCTTGATAAACTATTGATTATTAAATTTCTAGGCTTTCTTTACTTTAATTTGGATTGTATAAATAATAATTAGAACGGACTTTGGTACAAGTATTTTCCATGTACTGTACATATTTTTATTTAACTCTAACCTGTTTTTTGTGTCGTTTTTCAGACTATATTACTTTACATTAGTGGTTTTTTATTCGTTATTTAGTTTAACAACACTGTATTTTGACCGCAGTTTATACTAATAGCTTGTAAAGTATGAAGTTATGTTGTATTTTGGCTCATTTTATGGTTTATTCCAGGATTTAATGGTTGGCGATGAGGCATCGCAGCTCAGATCTATGTTAGAAGTCAGCTATCCTATGGAGAATGGGGTGAGTAATTCGTTTTCATTGTCTAGGATGGACGGTCCACCTAATAGTGGGCGGTCACCATTGTCAAGGACAACTGCAACGAAGATATGCCCTTTTAAGAACCCCAAGTTTTAATGCTAAGCAAAGACTTTAGGGGGAGTTCATGTGTATGATATCCTCTCATCATCGAAGGATGCGATGGCGGAAATGTCGTACCTCTAATTTTCTCAACTTTGCTGGAAGTAAGCTGCGAGTCAGTTCTGTTGTATCTACGCGTCGAGGACATCAAGCGGCGGGAAATTCACTTCACTACTTATACATTTATCTATTTATTTGCTTCAAACAAGAAAAAACATTCACATACACAAATTACAACAATTAGAAAAAATATACCGTTTAGCGGGAAAGACAAATAGAAACAGGAAAATTTGAATTTGTTGAAGACATTTAGGTATTCAGCCTACATTTCACCGTGTCCCGGAGCCTGACAAAAATTTAAAAAAGAAAAGTGTTGCATAATGATTAAAAAGTTAATTTTCGATACAGCTGTTATGAAAATAGTATAGGAAATGATGTATAAAAATTTTTTTTTTTTTTTATATTCTGGCGTGAAAAAAGTGTATCCTTAAACAACTGTTTTTGAATATGTAATTTGAACGTTAGGCTATGAGTGTAGATAAAAGTACATTAATTTGTTTCAAATTGGTATATTTTACTCGACTGCGCGTCGCATAGGAAGGTACTTGGCGATCTCTCCATGAACAAGAGTTAGGTTTTTAAATTTATGATGATGGTAATGTTGCTATGTTTTTATGGACAATTAAACGATGATCTTCGCGTTGTCCCGATTGTGCTCTCGCGCTCGAGGGCCCAGAGCCCGCCTTCACCATTATAGCATTTGGCAGACCGGATAATTACAATGTAGTGACTGTCATCTGACCTCCGTGAACCTGCTATCAGGGGAACCTTACAAGATTGGATCATGGTTACACATTCAGTCGCCTGAATGTGCGGGTTTCATCACGATGTTTTTCCTCACCGTAAGAGCATCAGTTAGCATTCAACTAATGTAGGTAAATAACTCGGAAAAGAGTCATTGGTACATGGCCGCAGTGGGATTCGAACCCGGTATCTCTCGTTTACGAGTCGGATACCTTAACCACTCGGCCACCGACGCTCCCCTGATGGACAATAAATACTATATGTTAATTAATTAAATGTATCGATTGTAGGTGGTCCGAAACTGGGAGGACATGTGCCACGTGTGGGACTACACGTTCGGCCCCAGCAAGATGAATATCGACCCAAAGGACACCAAGATCCTGCTGACGGAACCCCCCATGAACCCCACCAAGAACCGGGAGAAGATGATCGAGGTAAGTTTTAATACTTGACGAAAAAATAGGTTTTAGCAGCGTCTATCCTCTACAGTACAGTCTCAGAAAAGCCGATCCAGTTTCTTGGTGACCACCACTGCCTGCGAAAGTTATGCCCCCACACCCAGAAGAAACCTGTAGATAAATAAATTTTCCCATCCCGCCTTTATCCCTCCTACTGAAAAGCTCCCACCCGGAAACAAACTTCCGTGGCCGATGTAAAGGGAATCTTTTTAGGTGGGGATATACAAATGACAGTTGTCAGAGCGGCTGTGGCATATCTCCGTAAACCATGGACCACCTCGTTTCATGCTCGGCTTGTCCTAAAACTTGTACAATGGAGGATTTGTTCGAGGCCAGTTTAAACGCTGTATGCGTCGCCGAATACTGGGCGAATAAAGCGTGAGTCAGTTTAGTCCATCGACTCGATAAGAAGAAGTACAGTCTCGAATACTCACATTTTTAGACCATGTCTCACGACGAAGAGATGTCTCTGTGGAGCCCCTTGTGGTACAGGGAAAGGGGAAGGCATAAGACCACCAAGTGAAAGTGAAAGCTTCCGTTAATGGTACTTTCTACGAGTGTACTAGGAAAGCAGCAGTTCGAGATGAGAGGCGACGGATAGAGAAGCGTGCTGCCAATCCTTAACCGACGACCACGACCACTCTGTCAAGAGTGTAGCGACATAGAAGAGAAAAGGGACCTATCAGACAGAAAGCGGTCATGCGTTCGAGCATTATGCGTTCTCTTAGCGGTCAGTTATGTGTTCTGGTTGACCGACGCGGTCTGACCGCCTGCAGTGTAGGTGTGTCTATGTAACGTATTATAAGGTAACGAACGCAGAACGCGAACATGGACCGCCTGACCGCGTGACCGCTGATAGATCTCTTATAAGTTTAACTATGTAGGTATCTGTGTTTGGGTGTGTCTGTCTGCAGCGTCGTAGCTACCGAACGGATGAACTGATTTCGGTGCGGGTTTCTTGTTTGGAAGCCTGTTATACTATGGGCAAAGTCGGGATCATCTTCATGGTGTAAAAATCATACGCGCATAGGACTAGTAGGTTAATTTTGGTGTCTCCTAATTCGGTAATCGATGTTATGCTATTGTATATTTTCTTTGTAGTAGCACGCAGTGAGATATCCAAATAAAATAGGTGTATACTCTATTTCCTGTGTAATTCCAGGTAATGTTCGAGAAATATGGATTCGACAGTGCGTACATCGCGATCCAGGCCGTGCTCACTCTCTACGCACAGGGTCTCATCTCGGGCGTAGTCGTCGACTCGGGTGACGTATCCGTTTATCACGTTAGCATTAATTCTTACACATGCTAAATCGATTTTAGATAGCCATCGTTCGTACCCTTTTTTTTATGTCTTACGGTAGGCAAACAGGCAAGCGGGCCACCTGATGGAAAGTGGTCACCACTGCCTATAAACATTGGAGAGGAGAATTACTGAAAGCAACTTTCTCGTAACTGCTGTCATTTTCCTACAAATTGAGAAGAAAATTAATCTGATTAAATTAATTTATTTCTTGACAAGTTTCTCGACATCTTTAGCTGATTCACAGTAGGTATGAAAAAAATCACGGCGAGGAACAATTGGGCTAAAGGGGAAAGGGCGGTAACCGTCATTTACGATTCATCGGGGTCGAACTGCCCATAGATATTAGCAATACCAAGAGTATCGCCAATGCGTTGCCCACCTCTTTAACACGTTGCTCTGGCAGCAAAAAGGCAAATGCCCCTCCACTGCCAAGGCCACGGTTCCCCAAATCCCTACCCCATGGAGCACTGGGTTCAGTTGCTAACAACGTTCCATTGCAATAAAGTGAAACTATTAAATCGATTATACGTAATCGCAAAAGTAACAATTTCAATCATTGAAATCGGAGAATTGTTTGCAACAGAGTTACGTAATTAGCCTACGGGTGTACGTATACCATTTGGGTACAAGTAACTGGTCTACCACATAACTGGTATACACGAAATAACAACCTTTACTGACTGTCCACATCGCGTCACGTCACGTCACGTAGGTCATGCGTCACGTTTTTGACCACAGCGGAACTCAAAATACCCCGAAACTGCGTAGATTGAACAGCGTCAAAATCGCAAACAATAATTACATGGCGTTTTTTATGGACCCTAGCGCTTAACACTGTGATTGTCCTACAGGTGACGGAGTGACGCACATATGTCCCGTGTACGAGGAGTTCGCGCTGCCTCACCTCACGCGGCGACTGGACATCGCCGGACGGGACATCACCCGCTATCTGATCAAGGTAGGACATGCTAGTTTGGCGGTGGAGGGACAAGGTAGCCGCCAACGTTGGCAAGCGAAGGTAGAAAAGGGTAATTATCCACCTGGCCGGGTGTTGTGACCAGGGGACCAGGGGTCCGACAGTTGATCGGCGGAAGTTGTATATATGCCACAGAAGTTGGCACACTTCAGTCCGCACATAGATGGTGCCGACTTCAGGGTCACCACCATCTATGTGCGGATGCTTGCCAACCTTGTGTTCGTGTACTCGTAATGCGAGTATTGTTGCGTTTCCCTATTGGAGCGATAGATGTCGCTACACGGTTGATGAGGGTTGTGGAAAAAGATTGTTAATTTGTAAATAAGGAATTTTCTCCTATTACACTAAGGTTGTGGTAATGAGATTTCTGGAGAGGTTTTCCCTGGAGAGTACAACATGGAGTTGGTAGCACGCGAGTGACGCCTCTGGTATTGCAAACGTCCATAGGCTGCGGCGACTGCTTACCATCAGGCGGGCCGTAAGCTTGTTTGTATCCAAGCTTCCTCCTCCTCAGTCGTTCTCTCTTGCCAGAGTGGTCGTGGTTTCATGACGTTGCGTCTTCTCTGGATAACGCAGCCCTCGCGATGCGCCTCTACTTATTACGGTCTTCAGCGTTACGGGAACATTGGACTATAGTGCTCAGCTTAGTGGTAAAATAAACAACAAATGAGCAAAGTTATTTTTGATGCGAATGTTGACTTCAAATCACAAACTAGCGAAGTAGTCTAGAATTGAATCACTAGTATAGCGAGTGATTCTAATTTAGACAACTGAGCACAGTGAGTGGTTTAAATGTACGATACATAAAAAAATCGTTCTTCTATGATTCATACAACTTCACTGGTAGGAATTCGATTTAAAACTCGGATCTAAAACTTGCCAGGCGTTTGACCGCCGTCTCACCTGGTGGTAAGTGACGATGCGGCCGAAGATGGAGCTCGCCTGTCTAGGAACAGCCTGTTCACTCCTGCCTTGAAGTCGTCCAGATTATATTGATCAGGGAACACACTCACAGGCAACGTGTTTCATACATCAATCGTACGCATTATAAAAATTGATCTCAACAATCTCAACAACCTCGGACTAAATAAGAAATAAAGACAAAAGCCCACACGCAAAACTACGCCATGCTGTGTGTTGATAACTAAACTATTAATTACCATTGCCAACCAAACCACGCCATGGCACACGTTTACGAAACCGGCCTCATGTCACTGTAGACAGCGCGCCAGCTTTATTTCTTATTAGATCCGAGAATGACAAGCGCATTCCATCCCCAGCTACTACTGCTCCGTGGTTACGCGTTCAACCACTCGGCGGACTTCGAAACGGTTCGCATGATGAAGGAGAAGCTCTGCTACATCGGCTACAATGTGGAACAGGAACAGAAGCTCGCCTTGGAGACCACCGTGCTTGTCGAGCCTTATGTCGTGAGTGGCGTTTTCACCTGTAAATTTATTTATTTTCTAGAATAAAATAATCATCTTGGCGTTAATGTCCCGGTTGTGCTCTCGAGAACGAGGGCCCGGGGTGCGAGGGCCTTGACCAGGATTTTGCGTTTAGGTAATAACAGTGGAGCGACTACCATCTGACCTCCGTGACCCTGCTACCAGGGGAACCTGATCAGTTCAGATCATGGTTACAAATTCAGTTGCCTGAATTTGCAGGTTTCATCACGATGTTTACCCTCACCGTACGAGCATCGGTTAGTATTCAACTAATGTACATAACTCAGAAAACAGTCATTGGTACATGGCCGGAACGGGATTCACCTGAATAGAATAGAATATATTTATTTGTGGAACACCGGTAAGACATGTTGTTGTAAAATAATTTAAATCTACGCTACACTAATTTAGGCTTATTCGAGAAGCAGTAACATTACTCATTGGCCATGCTTAATAAAAATATCAATAAATTCATTGGTTAAACTCAATATCATCGAAATAAATAAAATGTTAAAGTCCTGTACATTTTAAGCAACATGTATTAACATCACAGCCCATAACATTACACTGCAGGACTTAGGGCTTCTCCCACGAAAGGGGAGGTTAGTGTCATAATATTCACGCTCGGCAGGCGCGTTGGAGATCTCAGCGTTATAAATGTAACAATGGAAAACACTGCTGCCCATTTCCCAACGGAGACTCTAGAAGTTTTGTCTCGAAAACATCGCCTTGTACGAAACCCACGAGTGTAAGGGGTTGGTGTTATTCTGCTCTGCCGGACACCACACGGCCATATATAAAGGACCATAAATTTTTGCGAATAAATAAGAGAGTCGGTGGCCGAACGGTTACAGTATCCGACTCGTAAGCCAGAGGTCCCGGGTTCGAATCCCGCTCCGGCCATGTACCAATGACTGTTTTCTGAGTTATGTACATTAGTTGAATACTAACCGATACTCTTACGGTGAGGGAAAACATCGTGATGAAACCTGCACATTCAGGCGACTGGTTGTGTAACCATGATCCAATCTGGTCAGGTTCCCCTGGTAGCAGGGTCATGGAGGTCAGATGGCAGTCGCTCCACTGTAATTACGTGACCTGCCAAATCCTGGATCATGGTCAAGGCGGACCCTGGGCCCTCGTGCGCGAGAGCACAACCGGGACATTAACGCCAAGATGATTATTATTATTATTCTTTATGTCTATTTATGTATTTGTCTCAGTTGCCCGACGGTCGCGTGATAAAGGTGGGCGGCGAGCGGTTCGAGGCGGCCGAAGCGCTGTTCCAGCCGCATCTAGTCAACGTGGAAGGGCAAGGCATCGCCGAGCTTGTCTTCAATACCATACAGGTGAGTTGGAAAGCTAGGAATATAGGGTTTATTTTTTATAGGGGCAATTTATTAATACTTTTGATCTTGAATTTCATTTTCGACTTCATGTTTTGATGTATAATATAAACCAGACCCCAAAAATATAAACCAAAGCACACCTACGCAAATAGAACTCAATTCGCCACACTGGCGTCTTATTATGTATAGTGCCCAAATGTACTGTGCCATGTGTGAGATAGGTGTAATAAACGGTTTTGTTTTTACTTTTTTTTTTATTTTATTTAGGGAAACAAACAGTTTTAAATAAATATTACACATAAACAAAAAATATCAACCGACTTATAGTTCCATACTTCTAATCAAATTTTGTTTTATTTATTTATTTTCCATGAAAACATCCCATTCGTCTTCCCAGGCAGCGGACATAGACATGCGCAACGAGCTGTACAAGCACATCGTGCTGTCGGGCGGCTCCACCATGTACCCCGGGCTGCCGTCGCGGCTCGAGCGAGAGATCAAGCAGCTATACTTGGAGAGGGTGCTCAAGAACGACACCGCCAAGCTGGCGGTGAGTGGCGGGCACACACACAAACTCAAACACAAAAACTCAAACTAAAAAAGCTCAAACACAGAAACTCAAACACAAAGACTCAAACTAAAAAAAACTCAAACACTCTAAATCAAACATATAATTCAATTTTAGGTTTACAAGAAACACATATGAACGTCAACAATAAATACGTAACAAACGAATAGTAAAGGTTAGGTAGTTTTAGGTATCTAGTTGTCTGCGGTGCAGTGCTGATGAGAGTCGGAAATACGATAGATCAGAGATCATCATTATCATCATGTTAGTGTCTATCCCGGCTTCTGTCAGGATTCGCTCTCCGCACATCCTCACTTCGGGCCCTCGGGAGCGATAGAGTCAGGGATCATCATCATCATCAACGTCATAATCTTAGCGTCTATCCCAGCTTCTGCCAGGGTCCGCTTTCCTGCTCATTCTTCTCCACTTCACCCGGTCTTCCAGTGTTTCGGAATCGAAACTGGAAGCTCATTCCTCATCCGAATCGTACGAGCGAGAAACGTGCTTTCGAACCTTCGAACCTTACTGCGGAGCCCTAAAAACCCTCGCTTCCCCCCGCAGAAGTTCAAGATTCGCATCGAGGATCCTCCTCGGCGCAAGGACATGGTGTTCATGGGCGGCGCCGTACTCGCCGAGGTCTGCAAGAACCGGGACAACTTCTGGCTGTCCAGGAACGAGTACCAGGAACAGGTGCGGTGATATACCTCTACACTGAAAACATCACGGCTGTGATCATCATCGTCAATCATGTAGACTGAAATCACAAGGCGCGACATCATCATTACAGCCCATAACATTCCCCTGCAGGACTTAGGATCTCTCCCACGACAGGGGAGGTTGTTGCCATCTCCACGCTCAGCAGGCGGGTTGGAGATCGCAGTGTTATAAATATAATAATGGAAAATGCTGCTGTCCATTTTCCAGCCTACGGAGACTAAATCTTTTGCCTTGAAAACATTAGTCGCCTTGTACATTACCCACGAATGTAAGGGGTTGGTGCTGTTCTACTCTGCCGGACACCACACGGCCATAGATACTGTTATCTCTTTCATCTTAGTATGTAAAAAATAAAACAAACGCACTCTCGCGGCGCGAGCTATGTAGCGGGCACACTTGTGCTAGCCGTGCTGGTCAGTCCATACAATTTATATTTAGTAAGATTTGGCATGGCTTTGCATGAATCTAATGTACTGAACGGGGAACACATTAGCAAGCAAACTGTTCCATTCCTTAACCGTATTAGAAAGGTCGGTGTCAAAGCGGTTCAAAGGGTGGAACATCCCTTGTGGCCCGAGGGCGGAAAGGGGCTGATCAAATAAATCTTCTTCTATGCTTTAGTTTCAGTGCTATATTATGTCCAAGCATATTTATTATTTATCATTTATTTATTTTATATGGGGCCGGGCCATCTGTACAGTGGCGCCAGGATGCTCTGTCCTGGGGTGCCATTGGGGTAAGGTTCTTAGCTTTCATGTTTATAATGCGTACGGCCAAGAAATGGAACGCGTTGCCTGCGAGTGTGTTCCCTAATCATTTTAATCTGGACGCCTTCAAGGCTAGTTCTGAGAGTGAATACGCTGTTCCTGGACAGGCATGCTCCATCTTTGGCCGCATCGTCACTTACCACCAGGTGGGATGGCGGTCAAACGCCTGGCTGGTCATAAAAAATCTCCCTCTCGATGTTGGACTATCATATCTTAATATGAGATATTGTTTGCTTTTCCAGGGTCTGGCCTGTCTAAGGAAACTGGGGCCTGTCGGCTAGTGAAAAATAAACAAATAACTTAAATTGAACTCGAATATTAATGTAAAAATGTATGATTCCAATTATTAGAATAATTAGTTATTACCTTTTTGTACTCGCAATGAACAACCTTCAGGAATTTATTTCTAGTTTGTTTGTTCGCTTTCATTATAATGTAATTTTGACATTTGTTTAATAGCTCAATAAATAAATCAATATTTAATTGTGTTGTATAATACAATCAACGTTAATAATCCAATAACACAGATGTAGTTATTGCAACCTTTGCGAATATATTCTAACATTAAGCGACAGTCTCATTTATAACTAAGTGATGGATTTCTATAGATCAATATAATTATAGCACATTATGACAAGACTGTAAAGAATTTGCATTTACGGCGTATGATTTATTATCATTTGTGTATTTGTAAAAGGAACTGTCTGGATTTGTATTATTTGTATTATTATTCCTAATGATTTAATAAATTATACGTTAATCAATAGATTTGTTTTTTGTGTGTAAAAAACAATCGAAATCCTAATCAAGATCAGTCAAACAGGACCCGAGTGGTGCAGTTAACATGCGGGTCGCCACGCAGAGGTTCCGGGTTTCCGGGTTCGATTCCTGGCCGAGCAGAAATTGAAATGATGAATTTTTTTTCTGTTACGGGGCTGGGTGCTTTGTGTATAATAAATAAGTATGTACTAAAAAATAGTATTTTATGCGACTGGCATATAAAAGGTATGCAACTACATAATTAGGTATTAAAACATGAGTGTCTGTTGATCATACGAGGCGTAATACACTACTTTATCTACACTAATATTTTTATGTTACAATTTCGTACCTATAATTTGCTGCGAGTCAGTTCTGTTGTCCACGTCGAGGATATCAAGCGGCGGGAAATTCACTTCACTACTTTCACATTTATCTATTTATTTGCTTCAAATTAGAAAAAACATTCACAAACACAAATAACAACAATTAAAAAAATACATTATATTTAGCAGGAAAATAATTCACAATAAATCACAAATATAATCAGGAACACAGACTTTGAACTAATCAGGAAAGATTTTTGAATTTGTATTTGATAATGACATATTTCGTTATTCAGCCTACTTCGTTCGACAAAAAATTAAAAAGTAAAAGTGTTCCATTATGATAAAAATATTCTGTTCAGCGGGAAAATAATTGCCTTCTGTATATAAAAGTTTTTCTCTATGATAATTACACACAAATATAAACAGGAAAGACACAATCTTACAATCGAACAGCGCAAGTTAAATAAAAGTTTGGAAAAACTAGACTTTTTCTATACTTTTTATGTACCTATACAGGTTGTCCCGTAAGTCGACATCAAGCCGGAATCGGGTGATAGTCCAAATCATAATAGTTACTAGAAAAATAAAAAATAAAATAAGAATTTTTTAAATTATATGCATTTCGTTTTTTTTCGAGAAAATGTACACCCTGTGATGGTTTTTTAGCTCCTGTTGCTACAAATCTTAACTTTTTTTCAATTTTATTTTTCTTATGTAATCCCGAATAGTACTAATCTAACCTATTACTTACAATTCTAAGTCAACTGCTCCAGCTTGGAAGAAAGTGTCACATTATGCCGTACAATGAATAGACAATTAATATTTCGTCCAACTTTAACGGGCTGTACTGAAAAAAAAAAGTACTACGCCAGGTTGGCAAGTAGCACGAAAAGTGGACGCATTTAATAAGGATTCTAAAATGGTATAATACTTGCTACATTATTTCTTTGATTACGAGGGAAAAAAAATCCTTCAAGAAACCCAGTTTCGAAAAATTTTTCATTACCTACTAAAAATTATTCTAGTGCGTTCAAAGCTTGCCTAAGACCGAGTGAGACGGAGAGTCATTCATGAAGTGTGAGTGAGACAGGTAGTGACGCTTTCGAGTCAAATATTCTAATGGGTGAGTGAGACAGATAGTGACGCTAATGAGTCAGATACAGAGAAAGTCATTTTATGAAGTGTGAGCGAGATAGATAGTGACGCCACTTTTTTAATATTGGCACACACAATACAGATCAGTACGTTACGCTCCTTCGTTTACTACGCATCTTTCCGTATTCGTTCGTGTTATTTCGTACTTTCGACTTTTTGCTTCGTTTATTGGACTTGTTTGTTTGCTTGTGATTTGGACAGTTTCGATCTCTTTACAACGACCTTTGCTTTCTCCTGGACTATCGTGTGATTGTGTAGTGCCACCATGCCTGTGTACACCACTCAGGAATATGCCAACATGCACTTTATATATAAATACTGAGTGGCACGTCTTCCAGTAAACTAGGTAAACTGTTTTGTAAAAAATCTAAATAAACTTCAGCAGACAAAATCTCTGGCAACTCAAAAGGTCCTATGACTCTTCCATTTAAAATTCCGGTCCACATGTTTGTAGCAACAGGAGTTAAAAAACCATCACAGGGTGTACATTTTCTCGAAAAAAAAGAAATGTCTATAATTTAAAAAATTCAAGACTTAGATTTTATTTTTTTAGTAACTATTATGATTTGGACTATCACCCGATTCCGGCTTGACGTCGACTTACGGGACACCCTGTATATGTCATCATCATCATCATCATCATATCAGCCGAAAGCCGCCCACTGTTAGGCATAGGCCTCCCCCACAGATCTCCAGAGGCCGGTCCTGTGCCTTCCGCATCCAACTGGTACCTGCAATCTTTACTAGGTCGTCGGTCCACCTTGTGGGAGGCCTACCCACGCTGCGTTTTCCGGTACATGGTCGCCACTCGAGAACTTTACTGCCCCATCCGCCACGTGTTCTTTCAGCTATGTGCCCTGCCCTAATATACACACATAGGTAGAGGTTCCTTAAGTGTTAATAGGTATAGGTAAACGTCACGTCGGTAGGACGTCACCAGGCCGGTCCGGCCACCAGGAGGTTCCGAAGATAGTCACTAAGAGTTTCAGTGTATGGGTAGCCCCATAGTGGCGGGTGGGATGACGTCACAGCTTGATCGTGGCAGCAATAATTTCGCGAAAAAATATGTAAACTTAAATTTTTTTTAAACTTTTAAAACTTTTTTCACTGGCTTGTTAGTTTTGGTCTATATTTTAACACTTTGTCATTAAATATGCCAATGTCGATATTAGGAAACTTCCTCATTGCCACATCGCAAATCAAGACACTCATCACCATCAATGATCACCGCTATTTTAAATTTCCAAGTAAATCTTCAGGCTCAGTCGTTAGTTCGGTCATAGAAACTCTTTATGGTGTCAACCTAATTGCCTTAAATAAAAAGGATGGGGGCATTCGGCCCATTGCTGTTGGCACCACCTACCAGCGCCTGACAGCAAAACTTTACTGTAGATTCTCCGCCCCAAGTCTTAAAGAGCATTTTCAGCCCCTCCAGCTTGGTTTTGGCAAGAACGGTGCTTGCGAAGCCTCCGTTCATGCCCTTAGGACTTCAGAATGAGGGCGCTGTAGTTCTGCTGAAGGTAGTCGTTAAGAACGCGTTCAATTCGGTACATAGCCTTGTTGGATCAAATTCGTAAGAAGTTGCCTGCCGCATATAAATTTTTGTGGCAGTGCTACAAGGAGCCCACCAACCTTCTACACAAGGGTCACCTCCTGCACTCGGTGGTCGGCTGCCAGCAAGGCGACCCTCTCGGGTCGGCCATTTTTAGTCTCGCGATCGACCCCATTATCGTATATTTAAATTCCAAATTTAACGTGTGGTATCTTGACGATGGGACTCTGGGAGGCGAAGCGAGCACAGTACTACGGGATCTGCAGCTCCTCATGCGAGAGTTCAGTGATATAGGCCTGGAGCTGAATTTCTCGAAGTGTGAGCGTTTATCTCTGAGTTTTGTCCGACGCCTGGCGCTCTTTCTGTTGCTTTAGCCCCTAACATCACAGTCGCCGGCAAGTCCTCGTTTCACCTTTTAGGCTCTCCAATTATTGATGATTCCCTTCAACATTTCGTTGAAATTTTAATGATATTTCGGACCGCCTACTCCAAATTAACAGCCACATGGCTTATGTCATAATTAGATATCTACTGTTTATTTGTTCCAAAATTTATGTACGTTTTGCGGTGTTGTCAGTTGTGGAAACATCCTGCTCTTTTGGAGCTCCTAGACAACACCGTGAAACATACCCTCGGTTCGGTTTTGAATATTAATCTGGCAAATTCTTCCTGTGACCAGGCATAATTGCCTATTCGATTTGCTGGTCTGGGCATTCGGAAAGTGTTGAGTGTTTCTCTGCCAGCCTTTTTGTCCTCGGTTAATAGCTCGCAGTCCCTAGTACTTAAATAAGATACTGTCAAAACTGGGGACTTTTGAGTTAGCATTCTCCACCGAGGCCAAAAAGGCTTGGAATTTGGCTTGCCCGGAGATGAAGCCCCCGGCTAATCCTTGCTCGTAGAGGCTTTGGGATTAGCCGCCCTGCAGATTGGTGCGAAACAACATTTTAAGCGCTTAACCAATTCTGCAGAGCGTGCTCGCCTCCTAGCTGCTGGTGAGTGGGAGTCGGGTCTCCGGCTACAGGCATTACCCTCTAAAACATCGGCACTTTACTCGACAGTGCCACGTTTAGACTTGCCACGGCCCTTCGTCTTGGCGCACCCTGTAGCGCTCCTCATCAATGCCGCTGTGGTCGTCCTGTAGACCAGCTCGGCCACCACGGTTTGTCTTGCGACAGCAGCGCTGGTCGCATTTCTCGTCATGCGGAACTCAACGATGTCATTCGCCGGGCCTTTACCACCGCTAGTGCGCCCGCGGTGGTGGAACCGAATGGGTTAGCCCGCGAGGATGATAAGAGGCTCGACGGAATGATACTCACTCCCTGGAAACTGGGACGGCTTCTGGTATGGGATGCTACTTGCATCGATACCCTTGCGCTGTCCCATCTTCCAGTGACCGCGTGTCAGGCTGCGAAGGGTGCTGCCTCAGCTGAGGACGCCAAGCGGCGCAAATATGCTAATCTCAGTGGCGATTACACATTTGCGCCATATGGCGTTGAAACTCTTGGGCCGTGGGGACCAGGCACACATTCCTTATACCGGGAGTTATCTAAGTGCCTGGTGGAAGTTATCAACGCTTAAGTCTCGCTATCCAGCGGGGCAACGCGGCCTGCCTTCTGGGGACTTCGGGGGACCTGGGCCTAATTTTTTTAGTTAGGATTAAGGTTTTTGTTAGAGTAAGGTTCTGTTTAAATATTAATAATTGTTAAAAAAAAATTTAAAATAAATGTATTGATTTCCGGTTTTGTAATCGATCGACTAAGTATGAACCAAAACCCAATTTCGAAATTTGTTTTCTGTTTTATCTATATTCCTAAGGTCGTCTACTAGTGATTTCTTTTTTAAAACTGGCAACACCAAGTTAGGTGTGTCTATGGATGCCAATGCAAATGAAACCGTATTGCGTTGCTATAAGGAATGAATTCGTTTAACTTCATTTATTGTGTTCTTCAAGTCAAACTTGTTATCTAAAAAAAATTGTTTAGGGGGGGGTCTGCTGAAACTGCTGAAAGTTTGTTTTCAACAAAATATTTCCATATCTAGTACTTAATTCTATTTTATTATAAATCTAACAAAAACAACAACATGGACGATCAAGGGAGGAAAGTGATCGTATGCGACAACGGTACCGGTGTACGTATCACGGGAAACTGCTTACGAGATAAGCTGTTGATTCATCAATTTTCTCATGAAATATTTGTGGTTTTCAGTTCGTAAAGTGTGGGTATGCTGGCAGCAACTTCCCCGCCTTCATTTTCCCCTCAATGGTGGGCAGGCCCATCATCAGGGCTGAGAATAAAATTGGAGATATAGATATCAAGGTATGGTCCATTTTCTCCCATCCTCCACTCTTCCTGTAATCGTTTACGGCCTTTTCTTTTATAGAAAGTGGAATAAGTAAGTCTTGTAGTTAGTTCATATGGAATTTGTTTATATTTTCAGGCTTTTAGGGTAATCATAACATAAGATAACAAGATATGTGGTGATCATTTATCAAGGCAATTGAATGAGTCAACTCAACAACAACTCAGTAGCTCTTTTGGGCTTAAACATGAATTGCAGCTGTGTGAATGGTGGGTTAGGACCTGTTGAAAAGGCAATGAGTCATATTAATTGTCCAATTGATAGTCCATTATCATTGTGAAATGTCTGTTTCCTAGAACAACACATAAATTAATTAAAATATAATTCAAAGATAATTGGCATAGACAGTCGCCTGCTTGTAGCCTTCATTTTTGGCTTAAACATAGATATCCTATTTTGATTTTTATAACTAAATTGATCTTTGAAAATCAGTTACAACTGTAATCCAACATAAGTATGACTGTTAATACAGTAATACCTATATTTTATAGGATATTTGTATTAGAGTAAGTTACTGTAAGGTTTAATAATGCATAGTACAAGTTTCAAATCTATTTAAGGCAATGTCTAACCATATTCATGAAGTGTCCACTAAAAGCATGTAGATATGATGTATGATATTACTGACACACATTCACAATATTTGAGGTCGAACGAAGAAGTTCCCACAGGCAAAGCAAAATTCAACTGGAAATAATGTCTTTGGATCATGATGACAGGGTGTAGGCCTTAAATCACAAAGAAATAAAAAAATATTTTGAAGTCTTTCTGGAGTAGCTACTGCAAATATGTTTTAAGTTTTGCATGATTTATGTTTGTAAATTGTCTGTGGTAAGGGTTATTATAATGTTTAAGATAGCTGTGAAATACCAACCAAATATAACAATATTTCCTTATATCAGGCAGATTATCTTCACCACATAATATGTATTTATAAACAAAATATGAAAATAATATTTCATATGACATAACATTACAGTTTTGTATCGCCCTATTATTAAATTGACACTGAAACCACTAATTCTGGCAACTTGTTCCACACCTGTACAACTCTGTTCCTGGTCTTCTAGTTTAAGCACCACCTTAAATCCTCAACCTGTGAAATTGTGTTATTTTCAAATAAGTCATGAAACTTAGGCAGTTAGGCATAACCTTTTATAATACTCTGTTGACAATGTTGTTACAAAAGTATATTTCATGCATAACAGACGCAGACATGCAGATCCAGAGACAGTGCAGGTAAAATTACTGCGCAGTAGTATGCATGTTTTTACTTGATTTGTAAGTAGTTGACAGTGACTCTGTGGAATGTGGTAATGTCATTTGGTTACTGTAATTAATAAGTTGAATAAGGTTTCTAATAATTTTGAGCTAGGGACGTAAGTCATTAAGGACCTCATAGATATAAAATATTTAACTAACTTGGAACAGTGCGGTATTTTTTGTCGAACTTAAAACCAAATGTCATTATTGTCAATAAAATTCAATGTAGAAATATAGTTTTTCTTTTCAATATATATGTGATTTTTATTCTTGACAATCTATTGATTATTAACTTTCTAGGCTTTCTTTTCTTTAATTTGGGTTGTATAAAAAATAATTAGAACGGACTTTTTACTCTACATATTTTTATTTCTTTTATTTGTATGTTTTTTGTGTCGTTTTTCAGACTATACCTTAAATTTGTGGTTTTTTGTTCGTTATTTAGTTTAACAGCACTGTATTTTGACTGCACTTTATACTAATAGCTTGTAGTTATGTTGTATTTTGGTTCATTTTATGATTATTTCCAGGATTTAATGGTTGGCGATGAAGCAGCACAGCTCAGATCTATGTTAGAAGTCACCTACCCTATGGAGAATGGGGTGAGTAAATATTTTGTAACGTTTAAAACAGACTGTCCGTCTGATAGAAAGTTAAGAAAATTTGCCGTTGTCAAGGACAACCACAACCAAGATATGCTCTTTTAAGAATCCCAAGTTTTAGTGCCAAGGAACGACTTTAGGGGGGGGAGTTCATGTGTATCCAATGGAAAAGTCCCAGGTTTGGATGGAGTCAACTGGAAAGAGTTGGTATTAGGGTGTACCAGGTAGCTTATTTAGGTATTTATTCAGCCGTTTTCCCGAATTGATCCCGAGCGTTTGTTTCCGCAAAGCGAGTCAATCGTATCACTGTAAAGTTTCGATCACGAGTTTGCCATGTCAAATGTATAAAGGATTTGGTTCACTCATTTATGTGTGTGTGAGTCATAAAGGTAGAAGTGTGAGTATGTAAGTGGCGATCGGGCTCCGAGGGCCAACATTGTCTATGCTTGACACGAGAAATGCTTTCCGCCGTCGATTCGGGAACACGGCGATTTAGCAAAATAAGCCCCCAGATCATATGCGCTTATTATACATGCCTAAATTCAGTAACTAAATTAAGAAGCTAAAAGCGTGAGAGCAAATCAAAGTGAAATGTATTGTTCATAGAATAAGGTCCATTTTTGTATCACTTATTTATTCATTATTATTTATTTATTTATTTAAAATAAATGCATACTTACAGACAGAATCCAAAGCGTTTACATTTAAAAAACATAATTCATATTTGATAACAAAAAAAAATTATATAAAATTACATAATACAAGTTATCAATTGAATTAATACTTAATTAAACACATTATGTTATTATGTATTATGTTACGTGTCGCTCCGCTTTACAGAAGCCGTGACACAAAAATTGACCTTATTTAATGAGCAATACATTCCACTTTGATTTGCTCTCACGCTTTTTGCTTCTGAATTTAGTCAAATGTAATCAGTGCAATATATAGGAGCAGTACTCCAAATGTGGACAAACAGACAAAGGGATTGAGCAGTAAAATTCGATCGCGGCATTAGTACAATGACGAGCTTTGTCGCTCTCGAGAGAGCGAGATAACACCTAGCTCTTTCCATTTGCGTTGAAAAAAGCGAAATACAAAGTTATATCTCGCGCGACAAATCTCCTTATGCTACGCGGGCCGGTATGAAGCGTTAGTGACTTTATTAAGGAGTTTTTTTTCGAAATCAACTTGTTTTTATCCTCCTTTATCTTTAAATTGGGTTATATAATTGAATCCCTAGACGAGTTATATAATTAAATCCCTTGATAACATTTCAAATGCAACCCACATTTAATAAATAAATAATAAATAAATTATTTATTTCATTAACAAAAAGTACCTTAAATCTATGCTTGCTGGAGACTGATTCCTTTTAAGCTTAGCCTGTGTCAGGAGCTTTGAAATGTTATTGCCAAGGATCCCGAATTCGAGATAGTTTTCCTTATTTCGAGTTGGTATTCTTTTGGCTAAAAAACGTCGGTGGCCTAGTGGCTAAGGGGTCGCTCCACTGCAATTACCTGATCTGTCAAAATCCTGGATCATGATGAAGGCGGACCCCGGGCCCTCGCGTGCGAGAGCAGAACCGGGACATTAACGCCAAGATGATTATTTATTATAACTGATTCAATGTAACGATTGTAGGTGGTCCGCAACTGGGAGGACATGTGCCACGTGTGGGACTACACGTTCGGCCCCAGCAAGATGAACATCGACCCGAAGGACACCAAGATCCTGCTCACGGAACCCCCCATGAACCCCACCAGCAACCGGGAGAAGATGATCGAGGTAACTTTTAAAACTCGACGAAAAAGTAGGTGTTAGCAGTGTCTATTCTCCACAGTACAGTCTCGAATACTCACCTTTTTTGGCCATGTCTCGCGACGAGGAGATGTCTCTGTGGTGCGCATTGTAGTACAGGGAAGGCACAAGACCACACGGAAGATCACCGATGCGTTGGACCGACCAAGTGAAAGCTGTCGTTAGTGGTACTCTCTACGAGTGTACTAGGAAAGCAGCAGTTCGAGAAGAGTGGCGCCGGATAGCGAAGTGTGCTGCCAATCCTCAACCGACGACCACGACCACTCTGTCAAGAGTGTAGCGACTTAGAAGAGAAAAGGGATCTATCAGACAGAAAGCGGTCATGCGTTCGAGCATTCTGCGTTCTCTTAGCGTTCAGTTACTTGTTCTGGTTGACCGACTGCGTGACCGCTGAAAGATCTCTTATTAGTTTAACTTGTGCATCTATGTAGGTGTCAGTGTTTGGGCGTGTCTGTCTGTGGCATCCTAACTACCGAACGGATGGACCGATTTCGAAGCGGTTTCTTTGTTTGAAAACCATTTTAATCCATAAGGTTTTTAGCTTTAAAAAATACCGTCACATGCCCGTTTAATCAGTCTCCGGGTTCCTAGCGGAAGACCCGCTTAGCTTCGTTTCATTAAAATTGGTTCAGTAGTATAGGAAGTATTTGAATAGGTACTTTAATGTAATATTTTACAGAGGTTTCGGAGGTCTTTCGATCGGCTACATTATTTATTCTTTTACTTATTGCGCGGCGTCGCTGAATGCCATCGGCAGACCGCCAGGCCTCGCGGGCCACCTGATGGTGCGTGGTCACCGCCGCCCATGGACATCAGCAACACAACGGGCGCTACCAATGTGTTGCCCGCCTCTAAGGAGACTTCTAATATACCTCTGGAACGATCCCATGTCATATTCCAAAGGAAACACTGTATACTCTATTTCCGGTGTAATTCCAGGTAATGTTCGAGAAATATGGATTCGACAGCGCGTACATCGCGATCCAGGCCGTGCTCACTCTCTACGCTCAGGGACTCACCACGGGCGTCGTTGTCGACTCGGGTAACGTATCCGTTTATCACGTTAGTCACGTATTAGTAAAAATAAATAAACTACTTGGCGCCCAACAGGGACCGGGCCCGCCTTGGCCATGAACCAGGATTGGGCTGGGGGGCGATTCTCGCGCTGTGACATCACGAATTCGACATTTTCTCTACCCAAAAAACTGTATTTAAACTTAACCACTCGGCAAATTCTTAGTAATACTATACTAAATAGATTTAAGATAGCCTTCGTAGTAGCCTTCTTGCGTATCCCAGGGGTACGCATACCACTTGGGTACAGTCTGGATCAAATGTAGCTAAGCCAATTATCAGATCAGAATGGTCTGAACAGTTAAGGTAATTTTGACCTTATATCCATGTCATAATATCCGTTTTAGTATGAGCACAGTTCATGACAACTGTTGGTGAACCAAAATAAATAAATAAATAAATAAATAAATAAATAATTATAACTGTATCATGTTTGTATAGAGCTTACTTTTTTCTGTTTAGTCATCTCATTTTGAACAGTCTGGTCGCTTAGCAACGGTAACGTAAATAACAACCTTTACTGACTGACTACACCCAAGCTCAAAATAGTGTGACGCAGGTCATGCGTCACGCGTCAGGTATTTGATAACGCGTGCTGTCCACACTGGTGCTCAAAATACGCTGACGTGGCTTGCGTCACTTTTTTGACAGACACGTTATGAGACAGTTGCGTCTGTTACGTCGACCGGTATGGTCGGGTCCATAAGAACCACATTGAATTAAGTTTTGCGATTTTGACGCAGTTCAATCTACGCATTGGTAAGTCCCCTGGTGTTGCTGATGCCCATAGGCAGCGGTGACTTTCCATCAGGTGGCCCGTTTGTATGTTTGTCTGCCGTATAACATAAAAAAAAACGCAGCTTCGGCATATTTTGAGTTCCTGGGTGGACTACACGCGTCAAAAACGCGACGCATGTGCGTCAGCGTATCATCATTATCGTCCTAGCGCTCATCCTGGCCTCTGCCAGGGTCCGCTTTCCTACTCAATCTTCTCCACTTCGCCCGGTCTTCGGCATCCTCTCGTCGTAATCCGTTGGCTCTCGCATTCGACTCAGCGATGTCAATCCATCGCTTCTTGGGTCGCCTTCTTTCCTGATACCAGCAGATTCAGGCACCTATTTCCCACCTATCCCTGAGGCTTACGTATGTGCGTCAGCGTATACACTGCGTATTTTGAGCGGTGGTGTAGTCAGTCAGTAACACTGTAATTGTCCTACAGGTGACGGAGTGACACACATATGTCCCGTGTACGAGGAGTTCGCGCTGCCCCACCTCACGCGGCGACTGGACATCGCCGGACGGGACATCACCCGCTATCTGATCAAGGTAGGACATGCGGGTTTGGCGGTGGAAGATAGAGAACGTGGACCAAGGGTCCGACAGTTGATCGTCGGAAGCTGCATATTATGCCGCGGAAGTTGGTACATTTCTCTAACGCGATGTAGGACGGTCAGCGCCATCTATGTGCAGATGCTTGCCAACCTTGTGTTCGTGTACACGTAATGTAAGTATTTTGTGCTTCTCTATTGGAGCGATAGATGTCGCTACATACATTTTTGTCATTTTACTCCCTACACACGAAATACAGCACAGCTAAATAATACTATTTTAAATAGTATTGCGTTCCTGCTGTTGAGTAAGGTCTCCAGTGCTCCATGGGGTGGGGATTTGGGGAACCGTGGCTTCGGCAGTGGAGGGACATTGGCCTTTTTGCTGCCAGAGCCACGTGTTATAGAGGTGGGCAACGCATTAGCAATACCTCTGGTGTTGCTAATGTGCAGGGGTGACCACTTTCCATCAGGTGGCCCGCTTGCATGTTTGCCTACCGAAAGACAAAAAAATTAAAACTTTGCCTGTAAGAAAGTTACAGTTTTAGTCATTTTTTTCGTATACAACTTGTTTCTTTGTTTCTTATTTCTTTAGTATGAGAACCATAGACAATACCACGCACAACCTCACAAAATTATAGATTTATGATTGATTGACAACAATCTACCCTGATTATGAAGTATAATCAGGGTAGATTCTAGTTTTACGTGTATCGGAGATGATTGTTGGTGAGGGAAAACATCGTGATGAAACCTGCACATTCAGACGACTGGATGTGTAACCATGATCCAATCTGGTCAGGTTCCCCTGGTAGCAGGGTCATGGAGGTCAGATGGCAGTCGCTCCACTGTAATTACCTGACCTGCCAAATCCTGGTTCATGGTCAAGGCGGACTCCGGGCCCTCGCGAGAGCACAACCGGGACATTGACGCCAAGATGATGATGGAGATGATTGCGGCTCACAGAACGGAAATTTCATATTTGAATTACAACTACAACTACTAACTACAACTGCTCGTTGCAGCTACTTCTGCTCCGTGGCTACACGTTCAACCACTCGGCGGACTTCGAGACGGTCCGCATGATAAAGGAGAAGCTCTGCTACATCGGCTACGACCTGGAAAAGGAACAGAAGCTCGCCTGGGAGACCACCGTGCTTGTGGAACCATATGTCGTGAGTTTCACCAATCAATCAATTTATTTATCTAGAATAATTTAGTTTAGTTTATTTATCTATCAATGAAATGGGGGGTATGGGGCCCAATCACCATCTCATGGGCCCAAGCCAACCTCACCTGCGGTCCTGACAGACGGATGAGGCTCCGGCGAACCGGCTTTTCCCTAACGGGTTGTGTTGGTCGGATGGTAGTAGCCGCACATAAAAAGCCAAAACACCGAGAAAAATGGAAAGACAAGCACTGAAACCCGACATAGGGCGTCGCCGCGAAACGACGAGCAGAGGAATCGCCCTACCTCTGCGTTAAATGGGTTAGGGCTACTGGGACAAGGGTGGACCCGGTTAAAGAAGTTAGCCCAAAGAAAAGTCCGCTTTGCTAGCTGGAACCGCTGACCGGGTGTGCTTGTGAGCTGGCCAACGTACTCGCCAGGCGTAAGGTGGCAGTGGCGTTTCTGTAGGAGACCAGGTGGAGAGGCAACAGGTCCCGTAACATCGGGAACGGCTATAAGCTAATATACGCTGGCTCTGGGGGGATAACGGTGTGGGGGTGGTGCTCTCTGAGGAGTTTCGGGACTGCGTCTTGGACATGAAGCGTGTAAGCGACCGCATTATGGTTGTGGGGCTGCTTATCGAGAGGGGTCGTGACCAATTTGGTAAGCTCCTACGCCTACGTATTGTTGTGGGTGGCGAACTGTACTGTCATGTGGGTCAGAAGTGTGAGGAGTTTGGCCGCGTTCATGACGGTTTTAGCTTTGGGAGCCGTAACGCTGAAGGGGAAGAAATTCTCCGGACGTGCATGGCTGCCGATCTGGCCGTTTTGAACACTTTTTTCCAAAAGAAATCCGAGCATCTGATCATCTACAAGAGTGGGAGAAGCGCTACCCAGATTGATTACTTTCTCCCTCGGAGAGACAATATTAGCAAAGTGGTCCGCGTCCAGATCTCCTGAAGACCACGCTGCATACGGGGATGCCAAATGTGCTACCAAACGGGCGGAGCCAGACAGGACTACTTACGTCCTTTGTACGAAAAGTTGTAATCGTCTGCGGGGCAGAAACTCATCTACAAGTTGGCACGATCGAGGGTTAAAGCGGCACAGGATATTTCCATTTGTCGCTGTGTAAATGACGCTGTTGGCGACACCAACCCGTTCCCGATTACCGTTGGGGTACACCAGGGCTCTTTGCTCAGCCCACTTCTGTTCAACGTGATATTAGACGTACTTGTCGTCTTGACGTACTTGTCGTCTTGACGTACTTACGAAATTGTCAGACAGCATACGAGACTATCATGAGGTACCTCCATGGCTACTCGTGTATGCTGACGATATCGCGTTGACAGACGCCCCGTCTTATCCAACGTGTGGAAAAGTGGAAAGAGTCGCTTGAGAATGGCGGTCTGAAGATAAATGTGGCGAAGACAGAGTACGTGGCCTGCAACAGTACAGACCCCCTACCCATCCGCATAGGTGAAGAGGAGGTCAAACGAACGGATCAGGCCATATACCTGGGGTCGGTACTAAGCGTTTTGGGCCAAATGGCAGGAGGTAATATGTATAATAAGTACGTATTTAAAAAAAAAGAAGTATTTAAGTAGTTTATCAGTTATCTAACACCCCTAACACTAGCTTTGCTTACTTTAAGGCTAGATGGCGATGTAGGAATTTGTCCAAGAATATTTATTTCGGCCGTGTTGTGTTCAGCTGAGTAGAATACCACCAACCCCTCACACTCGTGGGTGTCGTACGAGGCGATAAAATATTTTCGAGGCAAAAGATCTAGAGTCTCCGAAGACTGGAAAATAGGCAGCAGCGTTTTCCATTGTTATATTTATAACACTGCGAGCTGCAACCCGCCTGCCAGGCGTGTAGATTATGGCACTAGCCTCCCCTATCGTTGGAGAGGCGCTAAGTCCTGCAGTGGAATGTTATGGGCTGTGATGATGATGTCGCGCCTTGTGATTTCAGTCTACATGATTGACGATGATGATCACAGCCGTGATGATTTCAGTGTAGAGGTATATCACCGCACCTGTTCCTGGTACTCGTTCCTGGACAGCCAGAAGTGGTCCCGGTTCTTGTCCCTAAGCCCTGCAGTGGACTGTTACGGGCTGAGATGATGATATTTATGTATTTGTCTCAGTTGCCCGACGGTCGCGTGATAAAGGTGGGCGGCGAGCGGTTCGAGGCGGCCGAAGCGCTGTTCCAGCCGCATCTAGTCAACGTGGAAGGGCAAGGCATCGCCGAGCTTGTCTTCAATACCATACAGGTGAGTTGGTTTGGCGGTGAAAGGATAAGGTAGCCGCCAATGTTGGCAAGCGAAAATGGAGAAGGTGGGAAAGGCGTTGTGACCAGACGGCCATGGGTCCGACAGTTGATCGTCAGAAGTTGTATATGTGCCGCGGAAGTTAGCACACTTCTCTAGTGCGATGTGGGACGGTCAGCGCCATCTATGTGGGGATGCTTGCCAACTTTGTGTTCGTGAACTTGTAATGTGAGTATTGTTGAGTTTCCATATTGGAGCGATAGATGTCGCTACACTGGAAACCTTGAATCATAGGAATCAAGCTGCAAAAACACATTTTTTATTTATTAATTGTCAATAGGCTTGCATTCGACCTCAACTCACCTGATGGAAAGCGACGATGAGGTCGGACACGGATACTGTGGTCGGTTTGGCAGATACTGGGTACAGTTGCTAACAAAGTTCCATTTCAATAAACTGAAACTATTAAATCGATCATAGGTGATCACAAAAGTAACAATTTCAATTTTAATCATCGAATTGTTAGCAACCGAGTTACGTAATTAGCCTAGAGATAGTGGAGTGGAGTGGAGCGACTGCCATCTGACCTCCGTGACCCTGCTATCAGGGGAACCTGACCGGATTGGATCATGGTTACACATTCACTCGCCTGAATGTGTAGGTTTCATTACGATGTTTGCCCTCACCGTTGGTATTCAACTAATATAATAAATCAGAAAAGAAAACATTGGTATATGGCCGTAGTGGGATTCGAATCCGGTATTTCTCGCTTACGAATCGGATAACGTTACCACTCGACCACCGACGCTCTTTGCTAGATATAACGCACGATATTATCGGATGCGTTCATGCTATAATGTCTTCGTTTCTTTTCCACACAGGAGCGTGGGGACATTATCGCATCGCATGATCATATCGTAGCTATGAGATCTTATCGCATGCGTTCTGATACAAAATGTACTCTGAATAGATATCGCATCGGAACACATTATCGCACTATTGCACCTCTCCGGCTTTTTACTTTTCACAAGCTCAACTAATTCTGTACTCGGAGATGAAATTCAAGATCAAAAGTGTAAACAAATTGCCCCTATAAAATTTAAAATTATTCACCCCGATAATTTAAAATCATTGAAATATTGATAATAATCAAAAAGAAATAAAATCGTGTTTATGAATAGTTACAAGAAAAACCGCTGTTTGAAATAATCCACCCTTTGGGTTTATTTTCATAGGGGCGCAATTTGTTAACTTATGATCTGAATTTCATCTCCGAGTTCATACTTTGAGGTATAATATAGACAGACCCCAAATATAAACCACACCACATCTATGCAAATATAACTTCTCTATAATAGAATCTCTCTAACATAATCTGGCGTCTATTTACATTAGATAATCCATATTGGGCATTGGGCGTGTAGCCTATGGGCTAATTATACTCGAAAAGCATATGGAGCCTGTACAATAATGCGTTCAGGGTGTTGCTGTTGTCCATAGGCAGCGGTGGCAACTTCCCATCAGGTGGCCCACTTGCCTGTTTATCTGTCAGATAATTAGGCAAGCTGTCTGGGTCGGCAGTGCGTGGGTGATGCCCCTGGTATTGCAAACGGCCATAGGCTGCGGTGACTGTTTTCCATCAGGCGGGCCGTAAGCTTGTTTGCCACCTTTGTGGTATAAAAAAAATTATAATATCCCAGGCAGCGGACATAGACATGCGCAGCGATCTGTACAAGCACATCGTGCTGTCGGGCGGCTCCACCATGTACCCCGGGCTGCCGTCGCGGCTCGAGAGAGAGATCAAGCAGCTATACCTGGAGAGGGTGCTCAAGAACGACACCACAAATTTTGCGGTGAGTGGCGGTGCAAAGGCGGTGCAGTGGCGGTGCAGAGGCGGTGCAGTCTTGAGATCAGCATCATCATCACCTTAGTGGCCATCCCAGCTTCTGGCAAAATCCAAGGTCGCGTAAGCCGTTGGCTCTCGCATCCGACTCAGCGCTTCTTAGGTAGCCCTTGGGAGTCAGAGATACAGTCATAGATACAAACATAGATATATCTTTATAAGTTAAAAAACAATTCAAAAAAGGAGATCATCCAAAAAGAACCAAAACTGTAGGATCATCATCATCGTCCTAGCTCTTATCCCGGCTTCTGCCAGGGTCCGCTTTCCGGCTCATTCTTCTCCACTTCGCCCGGTCTTCGGCATCCTCGCGTCGTAAGCCGTTGGCTCTCACCCGACTCGGCGATGTCTATCCATCGCTTCTTAGGACGTCCTCGAGCCCTCGGGAGCGGTAGAGTCAGAGATCATCATCATCATCATCATCATCATCATCATCTTAGTATCCACCCCGGCTTCTGCCAGGGTCCGCTTTCCTGCCCATTCTTCTCTGCTTCGCCCGGTCTTCCAATCTTCCGGAAACGGAAAATTTAATCCAAAATCGTACTTTAGATACCTTAAAACATTTTAAAGGACCTATCCAATACACCCCGCACAGTGGACTGTACGCAAAAAAATTCATCCCCCACTTTAGTTATAAGTTCAGTCATTTATTTGTAACATAGGTGTTTACATACATAGCTTAGTTGTTATAAAGTTGGATGTCTCTCTAAGTCTAGCCCTATTTTGGGCATACAAATATTAAATTAGTTACATGTACTGTGTACGTGTACCCAGATGAGAGTATTTTGAAAGATTTTATTTTACAACTTCGTCGGCGTAATATATACATATAACCGTGTCAAATTTCAGCTCTCTAGTATCAATATTTTTTAGACAAAGAGCAGACAGATGGACAGTCGGACATAGAAAGAAACTATAAGGGTTCCATAGTTTTTTTTAACGGGTTTTGCCCCCACCACTTATTCCCACCGCTGTAACTCCTGTGTATCCGGGATATACAGCGGCGACCACACACAGGTCCTAAGTTTTGACACTCGGGCGCGCCCGAGAACCAGCTAATACTGTCTTGGAATCTACAACCAATTGAATTAAGAAGTAACAGGTAGGAGGAGGAAATGTAGTGTTACCGACCTTCTTCAAAAAGCGGAGACAGCGTAAAACAAAATAGGCCAAGTCTCTGCCAGAAATCAGGGGAAACGCACCACGGACACACACTAGATAATTAAGTTATGTCTAACATTAATTATATAATTATTATTTTGCCAACAATAATTATGACAAAAGCGCTTAAAGGCTTTAAAGTTGCATATTGACGTCAAGAGGTCCGAATAATACACCCGAGTTACTGAAAATAGATAGAATTGGCCGTGTGGTGTCCGGCAGAGTAGAATAGCACCAACCCCTTACACTCGTGGGTGTCATACAAGACGATTAATGTTTTAGAGGTAAAAGATATAGAGTCTCCGTAGGCTGGAAAATGGGCAGCAGCGTTTTCCATTGTTATATTTATAACACTGCGATCTCCAACCTGCCTGCCAAGCGTGGAGATTATAGCAATAACCTTCCTTTTTGTGGGAGGTGCTGTCCTGCAGTTGACTGTTATGGGCTGTGATGATGACTGAAAATAGAATCCAACATTAAGCATATCTCATGTTCCTTGGGTTACTGCGGAACCCTAAAAACCCATGCTTCCCCTCAACAGAAGTTCAGGATCCGCATTGAGGACCCTCCCCGGCGCAAGGACATGGTGTTCATAGGCGGCGCCGTGCTCGCCGAGGTCTGCAAGAACCGGGACGACTTCTGGCTGTCCAGGAACGATTACGAGGAACAGGTTCGGTGATATTTATTTATTTATTTAACAGTTTACTGTGCACAGGAAATACATAGCAAATAACAGGCAAAGTAATAAATGGCACAACAGACGCTACTTATTTCTAAACAAATCTCTCCCAGCAAGCCTTCGGGAGTGTGATGTGATCATGAGACGCCGATAGGCCTCTGAGTCCTCAGAGTACTCAGGTCCGTGAGTAGTATAGACCTGATATACTACTCATGGACCTGAAAAAATTAAGGATGGAGACGCTTTAAAATCATGAGTGAAGCATAAACATGGCCGCCCATTTATCACACATGGCCGCCCATTTATCACGTGCGTGCTTTGACACTGTCACTTGCGTGACAGCGCGGTAAAAATTTAAACAAAATGGCGGCGGATTGCCAGACCTGGGGGCTTACCATGAGCTCTTATAGCAGGACAGCCCTGTTTAGAACGAGACAGCGCTATACGTGTCACATAAGCTCGTCTCTTTACCAACTGAACTGCGTGAAACTTGGATGGCTTTTTAAAGTTGATGGTAAGGCCCCTGGTGTATCTGTATGAATGTGTAGCTAAAAATAACAAAATAAATTCTCCAGAAATTGCCATACCTTGCATTCTTCACTGCTCTCTAGTGTAGAATGGCGTCCAATTTTTTTCAGGACCGTGATACTGCTAAGCTAATGTTATGAAAAGGAAAAGCTTGTAAGGTATTTTTTATAATCAACAAGCTTGCATTTGACCTCACTTTACCTGATAGGGAGCGATGATAAGGTGAAAGATGTAGCATTATTGTCTAGAAGATACCTATTCACTCTTGACTTAAAGACCCCAAGGTTATATTTTTCGTTTGTAAATTCGGATGTTGGGTTAGTCTCCGAAACCACAGAAACGTATTCAAAAATTCGTTTTTTGAGGGCCTCAATGTCGTACGCGCTCTGGTAAACCGCTGCAGGATGATGATCCTGTGGAGAGATCATAATGTGGTAGCCATACCGTACATGAAATTTGTAATTTTGTGATGTGTATTTTATTTCAATTAAGTATTATTGATAATTTATTATATTGTTTATTACTAGGACTTTCAATAAGTGTATTCTGAGAATTTTTATATTGAATAAAAATTATTTGAACTTGAACTTTGAACTTTGAAAACCGTACGGCAGTTTATCGTCACTAATCCAGGTGGTCCGGAGGGAACATTAATTTGTCAATTACAAACCAGTTGTTTATGAGAAATATCTCATTTTATTGACTCACTCCAACAGGGATCAGCGACGCTAATAAAAATTGCCGCTCTTTATGTAATAATATTATATGTATTTAGTTAGGAATCGCTGAGTACACTACTATACACTCATTTACCTAGTCTTAGTTCTTAACTCTGAAGGTCTTAATATTTTTACATTAAAAGTTTGATATAACTACAATTTGCCTTAATGGTAAATCGTCGCTGTAAAGTTAAAGATAACAATAATATAATCATCTTAGCGTTTATGTCCCGGTTGTGCTCTCGAGAACGAGGGCCTGGGGTCCGCCTTGACCATGATCCAGAATTCGGCGATCAGGTAATTACAGTGGAGCGACTACCATCTGGCCTCCGTGACCCTGCTACCAGGGGAATCTGACCAGATAAGATCATGGTTACAAATTCAGTTGCCTGAATTTGTTTTCCCTCACCGTAAGAGCATCGGCTAGTATACAAGTAATGTACGTAACTCAGAAAATAGTCATTGGTAAATGACCGCAGCGAGATTCGAACCCTGTACCTCTCGCTTACGAGATGGATACTCAACCGCCCGGCTACCGACGCTCGTCGTTATAAAGTTGATGGATATTATGCTCTAACTGGCCTACCAGTGGCACTGTTTTAGCCCGCGGTACAGTTTTTCGAAGGCCCATTTCTTGAGATAACCACGAGAATTACATCATATTATGAGAAATTGCTTTTTTTTTCAGGGTCTGGCCTGTCTAAAGAAACTGGGGCCTGTCGGCTAGTGACAAAAAAACGTATAAACTTAAATTGAACGCCAATTATTGTAAAAATGTATGATTCCAATTATTAGAATAATTCGTTATTACCTTTTCTTACTTGTAATGAACAATCTACAGGAATTTATTAGTTTGTTCGTTCGCTTTCATAATAATGTAATTTTGACATTAAGCTCAATAAATAAATCATTATTTAATCGTGTTGTATAATACAATCAACGCTAATAATCCAATAAGACAGATTTAGTTATTGCAACCTTTGTAAATATATCTTAACATTAAGCGATAGTATATCTCAATTATAACGAAATTATGGATTTCTATGGATCAATATAATTATAGCACATTATGACAAGACTAAAGAATTTGCATTTACGGTGTATGATTTATTATCGTTTGTGTATTTGTAAAAGGAACTGTCTGGATTTGTATTATTTGTATTATTTTTCTTAATGATTTAATAAATTATACGTTAATCGACAGATTTGTTTTTTGTGTGTAAAAAATAATCAAAATCCTAATCAATATCAGTCAAACTAGTAGGCAGGTCGGCAGGTACTTTCGACCTAGACAATACTTTAAGACAATTTCGATTTAAATGAAATTTTTGGAATTTGGGAATAGTGTGAGGTGTGCAATTTAAGCTCGATGAGCTTGTGCTACCTTGAGGGGGGCCAAAGAACCTCGAATTTTTGGACAATTTCCAGTTTTGATCGAGATCCAGGATGTGGTGATTACAATGGAACGACTACCATCTGACTCCCGTGACCCTGTCGGCAGGGGAACCTGACTAGATTGGATTATGGTTACACATTCAATCGCCTGATTGTGCAGGGCCTCATGTCCACTAATTTATAAATGGCGCTATTGAATTGTAATACGATCGTTATTGCAGCTCAATGGAAGTTTGACACGCTTTTGATTTTCTGCTACAATTAAAAGTGCTGTTGAGATGCTATTGCGATCCAATTGACTGCGGTGACTGCTTACTATCAGGCAGGCAGCTTGTTTGCCACCATTATGGTATAAAAAAATTTACAATGCAATCGTGCCAAGTATATTAGCAGACGAGGTCCTGGTTATTTGGTCTGAGGTTTCATCACGATGTTTTCCCTCACTGTAAGAGCATCGGTTAGTGTTCAACTAATGTACTTACGTAACTCAGAAGAGTCATTTTTAAAGGCGGTACTGGACTTCACTGGAGTCAAATGGTGTACCTCTCGCTTACGAGTCGGACCCCTGGGGGGCGATTCTCCCGCTGTGATATGAAATTCGACATTTTCTCTAGCCAAAAAACTGTATTAAAACGTCTCTGAAATTGATCTTCGACAATATACGGCTGCAATAGTCATTTCAATGTCATTATTAATGGAGATAAAAGTAAGCATCTTGGTGTTAATGTCCCGGTTGTGCTCACGCGCACGAGGGCCCGCGGTCCGCCTTGACCATGATCCAGGCTTTGGCAGATCAGATAATTCTAGTGGAGCGAGCCATCTGACCTCCGTGACCCTGCTACCAGGGGAACCTGACCAGATTGGATCATGGTTACATATTCAGTCGTCTATCAGTCAATATTAATGGAGATCTCTAATTCAAAATGTCACCGCGCGAGAATTAGGCCCATGTGGAGTGTTTTACCTTACAGCATCGGCGTAATATTCCCAAATGTAAAGTAGTAGGACAAAATGAAGATACACTCGTACCGTACCACATTCTCATATATTTGTAAGATAAAATTTAATATGTTACATGACAAAACAGTATCCCTAGTCGTCGTCGTCGTTGCCGTCCTCGTGTGATTCCGATGATGTATCCGCTCGCTCTACGACAACCTGTAATCGTAGTTGAAGTAAGCAAGTAGATTGGTATGTATGTACCAGTGGCGTAGCTTGCCCTCTGGGGGCCCCGTATCAATAGTTGTCAAGCCCCCCTCCCCCCCCCCCTAGTTGATACCACCAACTACGGGGGGTGCTAATGAGTAACTGAAATCCTGGGAAATCTCAGCGCAAGTCAATAAATGGTCGAGCGCAGCGAACTCACATAAATTCGCGTGTTAATAATAAAATTAAAACCTTGCGCGGTTTTAATAAAAATGGCGTAAAATCAGTAAATGGATGATAAATATTTTTTAGAAGTAGGGATGAGTTTAACTGAAATTATGGATATCGAATTTTTGGTTATACACGTTTGGGGGCCGGGGGCCCCGTATCATTGGTACGGCTGATACGGCGTTAGCTACGCCACTGGTATGTACAAGATTTCAAATAAAAAAAAAACATATAGTACCCACCTACTCATCAAGACCATTCCAAAGAGCCCAAACACATCATCATCATTAGTTTCTATGACCACCTTCCGCCTCCATCACCGGACCAGCTCCATGATACCATATTAATGCATTGTCATCCAAGTTACATAGGTATACCAAACACCTCAATCGGATACCAACAAATGGTCGAAAAATTATTTGTAAATTTTGACGGACAACTTCCAAACATACGAACAGTGCAAGTTAAATAAAAACTTGTAATAGAAGCTTGTAAAACTAGGCTTTTTCTACAGGTATCTATCTATACTAATGTCATCATCATCATCATCATATCAGCCGGAAGGCGCACACTGCTGGGCCATAGGTTCTCTTAGACATATCCACAAAGGCCGGTCCTGTGCCTTTCGCATCCAGCTGGTACCTGCGATCTTTACCAGGTCGGTCCACCTTGTTGGAGACCTACCCACGCTGCGTCATCTGTTCTTCGAGCTATGCCCTGCCCTAATATTCTAATATTATAAAGGGAATTTCTACATATAACACGTAGGCAGAACTTCTTAAAGTGCGTATTAGATATAGGTAAACTAACTGCGTGCCTTTCACGCATATCCATTCCGCCGATTGAGAAACCGACATCTAGAAATCTCACATTATAATATGTATATATTTTAGAAAGTATATATTTTACGCCGGAGGTGATCTATAAGGTACTTAGCTTGTATCTTGTGATCTTAAAAATTGCACAATGTTCAACATTGAAGTTTATTTGGGTACACCCAAACAGTTTGTCGTCGGACCTAGCCTTCTTATGTAAGTATGCTCTCAATATGGTGTGGTATATGTCGGGTAAACTAAGCGACCGTCCACACAGAAAATACGTAAGACGCACAGACATCGCAGATGCGGGGCACTTTAATTAACTTTCGTACAAAATATATAGAAGCGTCGCCTCGCAAAACACACAGGCACTGCACCCTATTGCAAAACATACAGAAAGAACGGGATATGGGAGCGGGTGGGGGTGCGGGCGGGGCGCCAGGACTGGCTGGGGAGTAGCCCTTGCTGTCCCTGTCCTGCCTGCGTGTTTGGCTGGTCCTAGAAAGGAAGCGACCGACCGCTGCCACGACCGTGCCTCGTCTTTTCGATTAGTTTTAAAAATCGCGTCTGCGCTCTGTCTGGGTCTTACGTCTTTTCTGTCTGGCCGGGGCCTTACTTATAAATGGACCTAAATGCAATACCTATGTGGGTACCTATCTAAGTTAATTGAGAATATAATTTGAAAATGGCGGCGATTACAAGGGACGTAGTAAGAGAACACAATGATATAACTTTACCTGTTTAACTTTCTTCTCGGGACGCGATCGCAAATATTTTGTCTTAATATTATCATTGTCAGTTATCTGGAGAATATTCTTTAGCTGTTCAATAAGGCGTCTTCTGAGGTCTTCGTCATCTTCCCCATTCGCATCTGTTTCATGTAGCTTATCTTCATCATCATTATCATCGTGTTGTTCATTTTCGTCATTTTCATCATTACCATTCTCATTACTATCTTTATGATCTTCATTTATATAACCATCTTTATTAATTTCCTTGGCCTCGATTACTTGATTTAGATGGAATGCGTTTGCTAGCGTCTGTGGGTCTCCTGGAATCTGTACAGATATCGAATTTGATTAATTAGCCGCGTAGCTATAAAAGGCTGTACATGCCAGCAAAACCACTATCATCATCAGCGTATACTAGTCCACTGCTGGACATAGGTCTCCCCCAATGAGCGCTAATGTACCCTATCCTCGGCCGCATCCAGCATCCACCCGCAGTCGCCCGCAAATCGTCACTCCACCAGCAGTGGTATCTACCGCCTATCTCCGAGTGTACGCCGCCATTTTGATGCAATTGAGTTTAAACCACTCGCAGCATGACAGAGACTGTGGCTTGCTGCGATTGGTCCACACTCAACTGCATCAAGATGGCGGCGTACTATCGGAGATCGGCGGTACGGCTGCTGGTCGGAAAGGTTACCCCGCGGTCATCACCATAAAAGGAGCGAACATTGCTATGCGCGTCCATAGAGGCTAGCTCATCTTATACTATTTTGTGGTAGCTTGATATGCTGTCGTACCTATTTATCGACGTTGTGTCTGTTGCATCCATCGGCAGGCATAATACGACATTTACAAGGTCGTCAGTTCAATTCACGGGGTTATCCTGACATTTTGATTCAATTCAATCATCATCTTGGCGTTAATGTCCCGGTTGTGCTCTCGTGCACATGGGTCCCGGGTCCGCCTTGACCATGATCCAGGATTTGGCAGGTCAGGTAATTACAGAGGAGCGACTGCCATCTGACCTTCGTGACCCTGCTACTAGGGGAACCTGACCAGATTGGATCATGGTTACACATGTGCAGGTTTCATCGCGATGTTTTCCTTCACCATACAAGCATCGGTTAGTATTATACTAATGTACGTAACTCAGAAAAGTGTCCTTGGTGCATGGCCGCAGTGGGATTCGAACCCGGTACCTCTCGCTTAGAATTGAATACCGTAACCACTCGGTCTTCGGCCGGCAAATATGTTATCATGAGAATATTTTGATATTTTGTGATTATACGGCGACGGACTGGCTCATAAATTTGAAACCTTGATAGGTCAATAGCTGTTGTCCTTTCCTATAAAAATTATAGGTACCCCGTAGCTATGATCTTGTTTAACAGTTCAGTGAGCAATAGTACGCCCCGCGTTTATGTTTTCCAGTTTCTATGAGTAGGTATTCCGTCATGGCCAATAGTTTTTCCGTTCTTCATAATAACGTCGTTTGTGTGTGATTAATGTTGAGCTCTATATTTAAAGTTAAAAAAAGCTTTGTTTTTAGAGATATTTTTAAATAAGTATTAACGTATCGACATTATAATTAAAATGAAAGAGTTTCTGAGAGTGACATACCGTACGTAATAATACAAAACGTACATGAAAATGACGTACCTACCTATCAAGACTTACAACAGACTTGGGTAATGGTATGCATATTTTTGTAACACGGGATGCAAACAAGCAACCATCTAATCTGAAGGTGATCACAGTTACCATGGACATCCGTAACACCAGGGGTGTCGAGAATGCGTTTGGTATGTGGGTAAGACGCCTGAGTCACGCCCACGCCAAAATATACATTTTGCTTTAGTTGTATTTCGTTACTTACAGAATTTTTCTTCAGACATGCTGTTTTGTTGCCAGCAGTCATACATAATTTATGGCTGTGGTATACGACCTGTGGAAAATGGCAAATTTAATTAACCTTTGTTCGTTTTTGACTGCTTTTAGGGCTTTACAAACAAACTACGTAATAACAACAATACGGTTTAAATATTGGTAAAGTTCACGTTCTAGTATTGTCAACTATCTTGCGAAAAACCACTCTCACTGTACTCTCCACTATCCAGGGAAAACCTCTTCATTTTACCTTGTTATTGCATTTTTAATAACAATATTGTTACTTACTATTGATTTATCGATCGGGAGACTCCATGAGATTTTTCTCATTAACTGGAATAGTCAAAGGTATTATTATAGGAATGAACACCAGATGTTATGGGTGACTAATGGTATCTGCTCCATTATCACTCAATATGTGTAATTGTTGGGAGTAGGAGGAGCGTCGAATGCCGAGTGATTAAAGTATCCGGCTCTTAAGCTAGACGTACCGGGTTCAAATCCCACTGCGGCCATGGACCAATGACTCTTTTCTGAGTTGTTATGTATAGGTTAGGCCTAATTGAAGGCCCTAGTTGAATGCTTAATTATGCTCTTACGGTGAGGGAAAACGTAGTGATGAAACCTGCATATTCAGGCGACTGAATGTGGCACCATGATCCAATCTGGTCAGGTACCCCTGGTAGCAGGGTCACGGAGGTCAGATGGCAGTCGCTCCACTGTAATTATCTGAACTGTCAAATCCTGTATGATGGTCAAGGCGGACTCCGGGCCCTCGTGAGCGAGAGCACAACCAGGAGATAACGCCAAGAGTTTTTTTTTGGGTTATAGTTAGTTGTCCATCTTCACCAGCCGCCTGGTGGTGAAATATCGCAAAGGAAATAAAAATCGAAAACTTGGCACCGATGACAATCCGGGATAGACGTTCCTGGCGCAAGTGCAAAAGGAGACCCGACCCCAGCTAATTTGGGACAAGGGCAGGAGAAGGAAGAAGAATAAGTTAGCTGTCCATTTTGTAGGCGAATGAGGATCTGTCTCGATGGACTTTATACTTACCACAGGCACAACGACAAAACCTAAGACAGTGAGGCACAAAATTATTGGACACCTCATGTTCGAAATAAAGTATTGGAGAAAATATCTGATGCCACAATAAAAGATGACCATGGGCGATAAATTGATTTCAAACTTCATTAGCGTGCGTGAAATTTTGTTCGCTAGGATGATAATGATAACGTCAATTCAATTTCAGGAAAGTAGATAAACTAATTACTTTTGGTCGGAAATGATAATGTTGAGCGTTGACCTTCCTAGGCAATAAAGAGCGTAAGGTACCTACATAAATATCAACTGATAACTGTAATGTGACGACATGAGTGGTTCAGTTAGTTAATATGCCGGTCTGCCACGCTTCCTGGGTTTTACTCCCGGTCGAGCAGAAATTGAAATGATGAATTTTAATTTCTGTTTCGGGTCTGCGTGTTATATGTATAATAAGTATGTATTTAAAAGTATAGAAGTCGTTTTTCAGTTATCTAGCACCCATAACACAAGCTTTGCTTACTTTGGGGATAGATGGCGTTGTGTGAATTTGTCCAAGCATATTAATATTATTATAGATTGGTAGGAAATATTGTCTGCAACTCACGGTGAAACATGTCGCCAATATGTTGCGGAGTTATTTGGAGACAATTTGTCGGATTGCGCGAGACGTGGCTGTAACACCGATGGCGGCACTTTTGCAACTTATCTGAGACCTCGCGGTTGTGAAGGCCCACGAGAGATTTTTGCTTGAAACTCCACACATCTACAGCAGTATCATATTTTCTGTGACAAGGAGCTCTTGCTTGTGTCACTCAAAACATTTTTTTTTTTTTTTTGTAAGTGGTGTTCTCCAAGGCTTTTTCAGACCCAGTATCACTGCGACCATTCCTAATCTATTGTGATCGCCTCTTTCTACAATTCAGTACTAATTCCTATAGCTTCTATGAACTGTAATAGGTTCTTAGTACTGATTTCGGGCATCTCGTCGGGTAGTAGTTGGTGTTTACCCAGATGGATGCTACGTTTGCGCACCAGGGCCTCACATTTGCAAATCAGGTGGAGAGGCGTTTCGTTCTCCTCCTTGGAGAATCTACAGTCCTATGTTCTGCTGATCTTCAAGTTATACATGTGTTTGTTCAGCCCACAGTGGCCAGTCAGTGCCCTTGTCAGCATACGCAAGTTATTCCTACCAAGTAGTAACATTTCTTTGGCATGCCGCCTATTATAGGGTTTGACTAATGCCTTAGAATGTGTTAGGCCTGGCTGATTATTCCAGTGCTCTAATGATTGCTCTTTGAAGTTTATATGAAGGGTCAATTTAACAAGGCTATTTGATATGCCACAGAATGGTTCTGGACCATATGTCATAGTTGTGCTGCCAGCCTTCGCGAGTTCGTCCGCAATTTCATTGCCTTCGATCCTTTCCTGCCCTAGGACCCAGCGCAAGATCACTTGGTTTTTCTCACCCAAGGAATTGAGGACCTTCATGCAGTTTAGCACCAATCTTTAACTCACAGAGTCTGATGATAGGGCCAATAGAGCTGCTTGACTGTCTGAGTGTATATAAATACAATGGTTCATATATCTCTTTTTGAGGTTTATGTCCGCACATTTTAAGATTGCGTACACCTCGGCCTGGAATATGGAGGTGTATTTGCCCAGGTTTAGGAATTTCTTGACCTTGGGCCGCTCTCCGTATATTCCACACCCTACATAAGGACCTGATTTGGACCCATCGGTGTACCATATCAGGCTTCCATTTCTCCAGTATACTTGGCTTTTAAGCCAGTCATCTCTGGATAAAAGTTCCACAGAGTATCGTTTCGGGAAGCTACTCTGTTTTGTCATTGAGTCAGTGTACATACTCAGTATGTTGCTGCCCATAACTGTGTCCTGGAACGATCTCAGTGACTTTGAGAGCCAGTTTCCTTCTCCCTGGGTGGTTAGCCTGTATATGCTGTTTGCCGCCACCATCCGTACATGCAGGTGTAGGGGTGGGATATCTAGCATTGCATTCAGGGCCTCGCCAGGTGAGGTTGACATAGCTCCTGTGACCAAGAGACACGCAATTCTTTGCATGCCGCTTAGCTGATTGTAGCAGTTTCCTGGTTAGCTTTCCTGTTCCACACTACAGAGGCATATGTTATTATGGGCCTTATGACCGTCTTATAAAGCCAGAGGGTGTTTTTTGGAGATAACCCCCACTGTTGTCCTGCCAGTCTGCTACATATTCCCAAGGATGTTTTAGCCTTGTTCAATATTCCGATTATATGGCTGTTCCAAGTAAGCTTTTGATCCAATATTACACATAGGTGCTTGACCTCCTTGGAGAACTCAATAGTTTGGCCATTCAATCGTGGTTTAACTAAATTGTCAAGTTGCCTTTTGTTGGTAAATGGTACAACCACTGTTTTCCCCGCGTTGATGGACAGCTCATTGTCCTTGCACCACTTATCAACAATATTTAATGCTCGTAGCATAACGTATGATAGCATACTTTGACAGAAACCTCGGACGATTATTACCAGGTCATCAGCAAATCCCTGCGTATCTATCCTGAGCTCCGCCATTTTATACAAGAGCTGATCCACTGCCAGGGTCCAAAGTAGTGGAGATAAGACCCCTCCCTGGGGGCAACCCCTGGTAGTAAATAATTCAAGTGAGCTTTCATGTAGGGTACCTTCACTTTCCGGTTTGAGTGCAATTTGTTTATCCTCTAACGCCTTTTCTACCTTGTCTACCAGATTCAGAAGGGCAGTTTCAGTAGATCTCCCTTTGCTGTAGGCATGTTGAGAATAATGAATAGGATAGTCGATTTTGATCGCCTCCCTAATGTAAATATCCAGAACTTTTTCCATAGTCTTTAGCATAAAGGAGCTTAGACTAATAGGCCTGAGTGATCTCGGTTGAGAGTGGTCTCTTTTTCCGGCCTTTGGAATGAATAGAACCTTGACTTCGGTCCATTGTTCTGGAATATGTCCCCAGGCGTAGCTTGCTCTGAAGATTTTTATCATGTAAGGGATTATTACTTCTATTCCTTGCTGCAGTAGTGCTGGAAAAATGCCATCCGCTCCACATGATTTGTATGGTTTAAAGGATTTAACGGCCCATTTTATTTGAGATGGCCTTATTATAAGCGAGGCCCTCCTCCATTCTTCATTACCTGGGCGAAATTATTGCGTTGAAGATGGACTTTCTGCGCAAGCACCAGAAAAATGGGTCGACACCAATAAATTTAGAGTTTCTTTTTTGTTGGCCGTGTAAGTCCCATTAGGGTATTTAAGCAAGCCAATTTGGTTAGGTTTGTCTTTTGCGAGGAATTTGTGAACTCTTGCGCACTGAGAGGTGCTGTTGACTTCTTCGCAGAATTTTCTTCAAGTTCCCCGCTTAGCCTTCCTAATTTCTTTATTGTAAGTGGTTAAGGCTTCCCGATAGGATTCCCACTCTTGGGTACTTTTGGCCTTATTAAATAATTTCCGAGTTTTACTTCTAAGCTTTTCTAGCTTAGAGCTCCATCATGGTACTGCCCTTTTAGTTGACATTGTTTTTACAGGACAGCTATCCTCATAAGCCTTAATTATGCCGTTTGAGACTATAGTCACTGCAATATCTAGACTTTCTACTGTCTTTATTGTTTTAGGTATATCTTCTAGGTTTTGTTTAAGGTTGTCCCTATAGGCCGCCCAATCAGTGACTCTAGGGTTCCTAAAGCTAACATCCTGACTTGATCCTACTAAGTCAAAACAAATATGGTTATGGTCAGACATTGACGGTTCATCACTAACGTGCCAGTCACTAATGTGCCTAGCCAGATCATTTGTTGCAATGGTAATGTCTAACACCTCTTGTCTTACACGGGTTACAAAGGTCGGTTTACATCCCTTATTCACCACGTGCAACCCCTTTGTTAGTAAATAGTCATATAACGTGTTACCTCTCCCATTTACGTAGGTACTTCCCCATGTGGTGTGGTGGGCGTTTGCATCACACCATACAAACAGTTGCAATCTGTGACGCCGGGCGTACTCGACCGCAGGCTCCAGATCCTCAGCAGGGTTTTCCTTTCCCCCCGGGAGATAGGCTGAACAAATTAGTGCTCTAGCCGCGCCTCCCTTGGGGATCAAAATGGCTGCTACAACTTCGTCGGAGCACAACTCTGTAACTGTCAATAGATTAATGCTATTCTTGTAAACAATACACACTCTGGATCTTGTTCCGCCTTTGTTATATATAATCTTACCGGCAGCGTTGAGTCCCAGAATAGTCGAGCTGGATACCCAGGGCTCTTGAATTAGGGCGAGGTCAGCCCTACCATCGCAAAGCCATTTTTCCACCACGGCACTTGCTGCCGCAGCGTGATGGAGGTTGGCTTGCAAACACCTCATCGGCCCCTGGGTCGCCATTACTTCCCTCTTTGTGAAAGGGAATATGAGGGCTTGGTTTTTCCCCTTCCCTTCTGCGGATTGAAAAATCCACGTCCGGATTGGGTTCCACCCTGACCCCTCCCCCTTGTGCTTTCTCTACCTCTATTCCTTTCCCCTCCCCTGGCAGAAAAGTTCAAGCTCATCAAGCTCATCACGGTCCACGTCGGGGGCGCATGGTGGCTTCAATGCCGCAGATTCTCGGGGAGTTGAAGCCTCCACGCGAAGATGATGGCGCGATGTCGATGGCAGGCGACCCGATGACTGTAATAAAGTTGCGCAAAGCGTTGACTTCCTCCCGCAACTCAACCACAGCTTTTTGGGATGCCTCAAATTTTGCTCCCATTTCAGCCAGATTTGTCTTCAGGAGCACGATGTCCTTCAGCAACCGGGTGACGTCGACGTGGTCGAAGGTGACGGGCGGGAGCTTATTCAGGTCCCTCGCCACAAACGTTGGCACGTCGTCTGGATCTGTCTCTTTCAGCAAATACAAATAAATATTTTGAATCTTTGAATCTTTGAATATTTGAATCAGCAGCGTGATAATGTCCTGTATGCTTCTCGGCGTCCCGTCACGCTGTCGCGACACCATCTTCTCCATCACGTTGAGTGAAGAGTACAGTAACACCTTGGCTTCAGATATGTCCGTCTCCGAGAAGTTGGTTTTACATATCTGAACGGCACTAACCTCGTGCATCACGTCTAATTTTTGCTGTAAGAACGCGAGGAGCTCGTTCACAATTATGTTTGTAGCCATCGCAGTGATGCACGTGCGACGGTTTGCACCGCCGCCTCAGTAAAACACTAATATTACAAAGTCGGCAGAACACGACCTACTCACATAACGCATACTGCGAGACTCAATTAATAATGTAATTAAGTAATTACCGCTGGCTTTGGCAGTTCGCTCTCTGATAAGAAAGACAGCTTTGCCTCTGGCCAGGGTTTGACGCTGGGTACCGCCCTCATAAGCCAATCCTTACTGGCTTCATCCTCGCAAACAACCAGGATCCATCCTGGTCTTTGCGAAAATGAGGCGAACCTGGGCCCCTCCCCCTGTCTTCCTTAGTGATAAGGTCAACAAGGGCGCGGCGCACAAGTCCCGTCTGCTCCTCGGTTAGTGGGTTTTCCTCACGAATCCCAACCCTGACTGAACCGGCCACTTCGCTGAAGGTAGGCTTTGCTCTTACCTCCTGCGCGGTCTTAGGGTTCTTTTTCAGTCGATCTTTCGGGGATTCCTCCTCTGATCGAGTGCGTTTTAACGACTTCGCCTCAGGGAGATCGGGGAGTAACCGAGGAATCTCTTTCCAATGCTGTTGGCAGAGGACTAGGGCTTCTTTGAGACCCACATCCATCTCCCTCAGCCTTCGGAAACGCTTTCGCGCTGCCCCAGAAAGCCTGTGATGGCTCCCTGGGATGATGCTATCGGAGGCCGACGTCCCTACCGTATCTGTGACATTACTGCCCCCATCCACGTTAGGTTGCGCCCTCTCGGCTACATCATCTAATCTGGGCGTTGGGGAGGCCAAAGCTCTCCTTCAGCACCAGAATCAATCTCCACCACTTCCATCGTAGAGAATCTGGACTTTTTTTATTGTTTTTATTTTCAGTACTCATGCAAGTCCCACGATTAGCTAGAGAACTAAAGGTCACCTCCGGCAGAGCCCCGCTTGCCGGAGTAAGGGCACAAAGGAGCCCAGGTATCGCAGGTGCACCGTTAAAGGCCGGACATCCCTCCGGCCACGCAGCCCTCGGCACGGTTCGCGTTACACCTTGGCTTGGGACGAGTCTCCTCGCGCTCGACTAGCAAGAACCCCGCAGCACAGTACACCAATACTGTTGCATTGGTGCACCGCGATGCCGGATAGTTACTAATCGACCCCCAGGGCGCACCGGCGTGCCGCTTGCGTTCCAGCAGGATTTTCCGGGGAATTTCGCAACTGGACTGCAAACGGCTACGCACACGTGGAGGTGGACTGATGGCGCGCCCCTCTCAAAACCTATAGTAACGGCCAAGTCTCGCTGCTGTGTAGAAGGGCAGGCCTAAAAATGGTCTAGACAAATGTTCCTTCAGCTATACTTACAGGCGTTTTGTGGTCACAACTTGACAGATGTCACCCTTCGTCATTTGGCCCAAGCGGATCTTTTCCCCGACTTTGATGTCGCTGTCAATGTCCCCGATAGCGCTAAGTACAGGTCCCGTAAATGACCTGGTTCGTGCACTTGACCAAATATTGGCCAATGCGGATAGGTAAGGCATCTTGGATCTTATCCTCACACGCTGCGATGTTTATTAAATGTCACGCGCCCAAGAATAGGTCCCCAGGCTCACTCAATCTGCGCCACATTTAGTTTCAAACCTTCTAATGTGTATCTTTTCACACATTGTACTAAGTAGTCGCCCCTTGTCAGAGTCTCTCAGCGTAATGGGCGTGTACCTGTACATGAGCAGACGCGTAGGCTGCTTAGGATGCTAGAAGAGGGATGTTTGAATCCATATCCATTCGGAAGCAATGCACGCTATTGCGTGTTAAGTGGTTAAGAGCTCCGACTCGTAAGCTAGAGGTCCCGGGTTCGAATCCCAGTGCCGTCATGCATCAATGACTCTATTCTGAGTTATGTACATTAGTTGATCACTAACTAATACACTTACGGTGAGGGAAAACATCGTGGTGAAAGCTCCAATCTTGTCCAATCTGGTCAGGTTCCCCTAGCAGGATCACGGAGGTTGCACGTTAGACGACAGTCGCTCTACTGTAATTACCTGATCTGTCAAATCCTGGATCATGGTCATGTGGACCCCCGGGACCTCGTGCACGTGAGCATAACCGAGATATTAACGCCAAGATGGTTTTTTTACATGCGAATGGATGTGGATAGTCTGCTTTCCATGCAGATTTCTAGTTATTTGAAAGCTAGAATGATGCCGGAGTCAAAACGCGAGATGGTTATTTTTTAATTTGGTCCCGTTGAGTCACACCCCTTGAACACTGCTACTCATTAGTCATTAGATTAGTTATATTAAAATCGGTTGAGTCCCTATCCTAGACTGTCTCTATTTAAAGACATTAGTAGCCTTGTACAAGCGTCGGTGGCGTAATGGCTAGCAGGTCGGTCTCGTAAGCGAGGAGTACCGCGTTCGATTCCCAGTGCCGCCACGTACCCATGACTTTTTCTGAATTACGTACCTACATTTACGAATCGTGTACTACATTCAGGCGACTGAATGTGTAACCTTGATCCAATTTAGTCAGGTTCCCCCGTTCACAGGGTCACGGAGTCAGATGACAGATGCTACAGGTACTGTAATTACCTGATCTGCCAAATCCTGGATCATGGTCACGTGGACCCCGGGACCTCGCGCACGTGATACCGGGATATTAATGCCAAGATGGTAATTGATTAAAGTCACCTTGTACTACATCTATCATTATTCACAAATGGACATGTTAATTTTAATTGGGAAGCTAAAAAACATTTACAACCATTTGTAAATATGAGTTTATAAATTAATACTTTTGTAATTGCAAACATTAATGAATTAACCGTAAAGGTCGGCCCACACCTGCTGGCACGGTTTGCTTAGCGGTGCTATTGTTTTGGAAACTAGAACACCAAAAATCCATTTTCCACATTCAAACTACGCAAGGAGACAAGGTTGTATAGCGATGCCTGAAGGCTCTACACAAGATCGATTAATTTGTGCCTTTATCACAAAGTTTCAGCTTCCAATCTGCTCGTCTGTGACTCTCTCTAATTTTTTCACATACACTCCATCAAAGCTTCTCTACTACTCGGTTGCAAGGCCTAACACTCGTTATCTCGTTTTACCCTACAAGTGACCCTTGGGTGGTGTCGAACCAGTACTTCTCTTCTGGTGGCACCACTCTCCAAACCAAGTATTGCTAATAAGCGGGTATATTGATTGTGCATCTAAACCTTACATAACCAAACCGACAGAAAAAGTCAGATAATCCCCGACCAAGTTTATAAATACTCAAACATTTTCTAGACTACTAAACCAATTTTAATGAAACAAAGCTAAGAACCATCTCGACTATACCGGTCATTCGTTCGGGAGCTACGACGCCACAGATAGACAGTAATAATGCCAAATATACAATTGTCAAACGTTTAACACCCCTCTTTTTTCGTTAGGGCCAAAAAATAAGTATTTAATACATTTTTGGCGACCTGAGTGGTTCAATGGTCAATATGCCGGTGTGCCACGCAAGAGGTCCCGGGTTCGATTCCCGGCCGGGCAGAAATTGAAATGATGAATTTTAATTTCTGTTACGGGTCTGGGTGTTCTATGTATAGTAAGTATGTATTTAAAAGTATTTAAGTAGTATATCAGTTATCTAGCACCCATAGTACAAGCTTTGCTTAGTTTGGGGCTAGATGGCGCTGTGTGAATTTGTCCATGAATATTTATTTATTTAAAAATATAAAAGGTTCCGTCTACAGCTCTACAAAGATAATTCTTTAAGCCTTGGTTGTGGGCGTGGTTAACAAACATCTACTCCAGCTGTCTGTCACAAGTGACGTTCTACAATATGGCGGCGTTACTTCTGACCTCTGCTCCTTGAGTACATATGTGTGCAAACCATAACTTAATTAAAATATTGTTCAGATAGTTTAATAATTAACCGTATAAACAACAAGTAAGAAACCGATCATAATCATAACTAATAGTAATTATTTATTACGTTCGTTTGATTTAATTTATGTCATCAATAGTCACGGTCCCGCACCTAGCACAGTCTACCTAAAGATGTTCCATCTTTAGTTTCAGAAAGATGTCACGATTATTACTGTCAAGTATTTTATTTTACATCTCATGCGATCTGGCGTATTCTCGGCCTTTACAAATAGAGATTGTAAGTAATTGCTGCTTTCCTTTATTAACTAATGCGCTGATTCCATTTTACTAAATTCAGAAGCAAAAACCGTGAGAGCAAATCAAAGTGGAATGTATTGCTCACAGAATAAGGTCCATTTTTGTATCACTTCTATTATGTCACGCGTCTCGTCGCGTGATACAAAAATGGACCTTATTTATTATGCAATACATTCCACGCTTTTTGCTTCTGAATTTAGGCTCCTAAATTTAGTCAAATGTAATCAGCGCATAAGACCAATAACGTTAACTACCTAATAAAATACTTACTGTTCTTTTGCGACTTATCAAAGGCCTTCGATTGCGTTAACCATGTATTGAAACAAAATACGGTAGTAGGGAGAGTTAGGCAAAGCGTTAAGGCTCACAAATTCTTTTAAAATGCCATGTGGTTGAGATCAATTCCATAAACAGTGCGATTAGACAATTTGTTTGGTGTCAATAGCAGGCGTTCCACAGGGTTCAGCACTCAGACCTTTTCGTTCGGGTACTTTATGTGATTGTTGTGGTATTGTGGTACTGATACGACATTACGACTTAGTATTAGCAAGTCTACCTTAGACCTGAAAAATAAGTTAGTAAAGCAAGCTTTGCCAAAAAAAAATATTCTCTTATTTCAAAATATTATACTGAACTCAAATTTTGGGTTATTACGTTGGTGTAATAAGATTCAAAGATTCAAAGATTCAAAAGAATCAAAAGATTCAAAGATTCAAAATATTTATTTGTAAAAGATAGGTATTACAGATGTTATCATTATCTTCATTAGTTTCTCTATCCTTTGCCCGCATGCTGAGGCGTACAAATCTTTAAATGTAATTGTTTCATTTTTCATTTTGTAAATATTAAAATCTTTCATCAATAATAATTTCAACAAATTTAAATTTCAAATATAAGTTATACAATAATCAATAAATAAAACCATGTCATACAATTTAAATGTCATTAAAATATTCTGTCAATTCATAATATGCCTTATCTACTAAGTAAGAATATAATTTATTTTTAAATGACATAAAATCTGTACAAACGCGTAAGTTAATTGGTAATTTATTATAAATCTTTGGGGCTAGTATGTAGAAACTTTTCTGATAAAGAGTAGTTTTGCATCCATTTTGCATCAACTGATCGTTACGCCTTAAACTATTTACTCTGGAGAACAAATTGGGATTTCGGCGAATGAAAAGTGCCGTTTCGTAAATGTAGATAGATGTTAAAGTTAGGATCTTTAACTGCTTAAAATATTCTTTGCAGCTATCTGTACGTTTCAGACCACACATGGCTCTAACACATCTTTTTTGGGCTCTAAATACCTGGATAATGTTCACCGCATTACCCCAGAAAATAACACCGTATCTTAATGTCGAGGCCACATATCCATGATACGATGATAAAACAGCTTTACGGTTTACTATTTTATTTAGGTTGTAGAGCGCATATGAATAGCTACTTAATTTATTACATACGAACTTTAAATGTGTTTGCCATCGCATGTCATTGTCAATATATAGTCCAAGAAATTTTGTTGTGGCTGTTTCTCCTAACTGTATATTATTATATGTAATTTCAGTCTCCAGTTCTTTATTTTTTCTTTGCGCAAATTTCATTATTTTAGTTTTATCTATATTAATGATTAAGTTATTATTTTCCAACCATTCCGTAATTTTTACGAGGCTATCATTGATTTCACTTTCATCATTGAATATTACTGTGCTATCATCTGCATATAATATCATTAGGGTGCGTATACAGTTCGGCATATCATTAATAAGTGAAGACTAGACGAATCCTGGGGTCCAGAACCCGGGTCCTCGCGTGCCGAACGAGAGGGAAATTGGGATTTAACGCCAGGATGATGATGAATAAGGGGAGACCGCGGCTTGGCAAGTGCATTGAAGGACGCACCTTCTGGTCAGGTAGATCGACTACGTGACGCTGCGAGCTGAGCTGAGCAAAGGCTAAGGACAGGGCGTAATAAGCGTTCATTGTAGGTAGAAGTCCTATATCTAGCAGTCAATGACGAGAAGCTGACACCACACCACACAGCAATTTTTTTTATAGCACTAAGGTGAGAAACAATCTTACGGCCTGCACACCCATGCACCCAGGCACGGCAAAACTCACGCGTTGCCGACCCCGTAAAAACCTTTTCACCACTTTCTCGAAGGAGAAAACATTTTCTTTTTTTCATTTTGTCATATTTATTGTTAAGTCTAAGTAAAAAAAAAAAAAATAAGGCAGATTCCTCTGAAATCGATATATGAATTTCAGCATTATTTCCCAGAATTTCGAACGCAGCAATGAACATGGCAATGGCTTACAACAACCCCGAAATCTAAAGAAGGGGCCCAAACAGACTGCAATGGAAGTAGAGATGCAGACCAACAAAAAACACAATATTAATTTCCCGAAAATAGGAAGTTCAGAAGAGGACGAGAACGAAGAGATACAAAGCTACGACTATAGTGAATATCGAAGCATAGAATTGCAATACTATATGTATCCAATGTTTCCCAGACCGCATCTAAAGTACGACAAATATTATATTTAAAAGGTAAAGTTATATAATTCTTTGTTTCATTAACAGTGACTACTGATTAAGGACCAGTATTTATTATTGTTGACGGGTTTATCTAAGCATTCTTTTTTAACGAGTAAACAGGAGTTGCTGCGATGAGAATGGGGGTTTCTCATCGCAGCAATTCCTGTTTAGCCGGAGTTTACAGCTGCTGGACCAACCAATCCAAGGGTTCAGTACACGAGTGCGAATACTGATATCACGAAAACGATAGGCGCAAGAGTTGAGTGTTCCTTCACCAGAGGACAAGCAAGTTCAATTCAAGAAGTAAAAATTAGGAGAAGGACAATTTTGTTTCATACAGCAGAAACAGTTCGATAAAAGGTGGCCTAAGGAGCTAGAAAATCTTAGGCCAGTTCTAGAAACTTCAGATATCAACATTGTGCTTCTTGCATCTTTCGGCTAATTATGACCTTACCGCCAACTTAAAATAAATCGTACAGGTACCTACTGTATCGTATCGTCCTGCAGTCCCGTTATCACTTTCAGCATCATCATCCGCGCGGTCAATCCAATGTTCTTTCTTGTACACTTCGTCCAGTCTTCGGCATCCTCACGTCGTAAACTAGTCGTCGGCTCTTGCATCCGATTGGGCAGCACGTGACTTTATGGACTTATTAGACCTGCTGTCTGTTTATTCTTCTGATAAAAAACACTAATAGGTAGATACTATAAAAAATACTAAAAATATAAAAGTCGTCCACACCACTGCCTCCCGGAAAGGTGCCCAGAAATTGTCTCATTCATTCAACGAGCCAGGTCTCCGGTCACATGTGGCCTATACTAGCTTTACACATTTCTTAATAGTACTTATGAGAGCTAGGGACGTTAGAAGTCGTTAGCAGTATAGGTCGTAGCTCCATAAGCTGCGGGCGATAGAGGCTTGATGGGATGGAGACACGCAGTCAGCAACCCACACCAGCGCCCTCCCATATTTCTATTAACTGAGTGTGGCTTATAATTTCTTAAAATCAGTTTTGATGGAGTCATTTTTTCATTTCCATATTTTCCAATTTTATTTTCGAATTCTATAAATATCATGTGTATATTATAATTCTATGAATATCAAATACCATATCACATCAACAGTTCATAAAAGTTCACTTCTCGATTTCAACTTCCTCCATATTAGTGGCGGCGCTGCCATAATAGAACTCATAAGCGAGAGGTTCCGTGTTCGATCCCCAGTGCCGCCAAGTACCAATAACTATATTTTTTAAGGTAAGTAGGTTAATTAATGTTTCCCTAACCGATGCTTACGGTGAGGGAAAACATCGAGAGGAAATCTGCACATTCAGGCGACTGAATGTGTAACCATGATCCAATCTGATCAGGTTCCTCTGGTAGCAGGGTCACGCAGGTCAGACGGCAGTCGCTCTACTCTAATTACGTGTGTCAAATCCTAGATCTTGGTTAAAGCGAACCCTTGTGCCCTCGTGTGCGATAGCACAACCGGGATATTGAAGCCGAGATGATTACGAACGCTGCTGCTTGTTTCCTGGTTTACGGAGGTGCTCTATGCCTAGTATCGATAATCGCCTTGAAGGAATCCGTCAAGAGATCCGTAAGTGGTTGGCGCTGCATTATTTCTGCAAGATACCACGCGGTACAGGGTTAAATCAGGGGAAATAAGACATTCTAACAAAGAAGTGCAGTTTATTTGATGACAAAAGTGAAAGTACGCGGAATTTTTGAGGATTTCGTCTCCATAAAAACTGGGTAAGCTTGAGCTGTAAAATTGCTTTAAAATATTATTAATTGTCCTGTAAGGTTAATAAGAATTATGTATTATTGGTAGATAAGCAGGTCCTTTTGCGACTTTACTGACAGAACTTGTATAAATAGGTAATGTCATAGGTAATATTGTAAAAAAAACGTGATAGAACGTGATACCGTGACTAACATTACAGGTGCACAAGATTTAATCAACACGTACGAGTTTACTAGTGTTATTACTAGGATATGTTCTGACAAAAAAACTGTCATCGTCTTGTCAGTTCGGGGCAGTATCGACAATAAAAAACCGTGCAAAACTGATATGTCAGCAGTGATTTTTGCAATATCCCTGCGACATAGGTTATTATGTATAAGTAATATAAATAATATATCTTAATTACAAACCTTAACCGCAGGTTATGTAGGTACTAGTCGTACCAAGTAAGTTTTAATAATAGCCCATAGCGACTAATTTTTGCTTATACCCGAACAACGTCTGCTGCTGGTGATTTAGTTGCTAAAATGTTAATAACAGTGAACAATGTAGGAAGGTACAATCGCCCAAAAACGTAGTAAGATTGAAGTTCAGTTACACGACATAAACGACGTCCTAGCTGCTTCTAATCATCACGTTTTCTTTGCTGTAGGCCTGCTGGAAGATATTTCTTCATAGAAATAAGTAGCGCCTTTTGTGTCATGTTTACATTTGCTTTGTATTTGTTTCCATTTTTGTGTACAATAAACGATTAAATAAATAAATAAATAATATAAAACTGCAAATTATACGCCATTTTATTGGCCGTCTGTCGGTAGATCGTACTCATGAACAGCCGTCAGTGGCATCAACTGCCAAGATAATGATGTCCATTGCCTGGAAAAGGGAACAGCAACGGCCTACCGCGTTTTTTGTATGTGTTATCGGCACTATGTATGATCCGGTATTCTATAGAATACCTAAACAATCTATAGAATGACTAAAGGGGCTCTATTTTGGAATCGCTTGCTTCGATTCGAACGGTTTTCAATTTTAATTTTCGACATGAAAAAATAAATATTTTTAAAATCACATTGGCAATGTCGAAGGAGTACACTTCAAAAATAACGAAAATCAGCACGTGCATCAAAACCCTCATTAGCACCTGGCAACGAAAAAAATAATATATTCCATACTTTATCTATACAATAGTGAATGTACAGCCGGCAAAGTATTGGTACGTGGTTAGCGGGATGTCGGGATCCAATAACTAATAAGTGGATGCTTGTTTATGACTAATTTACGTATTCAATTAATTAACCTCATCACAATTGTTTAATTTTACTTTTTGAAGTTTTTAATTAAATTTGACTATGCTTACTTTCTTAGTAATGTAGATTTTGAGTATCAGTATCATTAAAGATAATCAGATAAACAAAATAATTAAGAATTTATATTTTCATCATCACAGCCCATAACAGTCCACTGCAGGACTTAGGGCCTCTCCCACGAAAGGGAGCCATAATCCATATTGCCATAATCTCCACGCTTGGAAGGCGAGTTGGAGATCGCAGTTTTATAAATATAACTTTTATAAATATAATTTTTCAGCCTTTGGAGACGCTAGATCTTTTGCCTCGATAACATTAGTCGCCTCGTACGACACCCACAATTGTAAGGGGTTGGGGCTATTCTACTCTTCCGGATACCACACGGCACACTTATGTTTTATTTGTTTTTATTTTATACTTTACCTGACTTTTAGTTGTATGTCTATGTTTTAGTCGTCTTGTAGTAGAGCTAAAGCGAAGCTGTGGGCTCTTCACGATGAAGGAACCCTGGAATCAGGAGATAGAAATAAATACCTGCTTAAGGTTTTCCTTAAACTGTTGCAAATGTCGATTTTTAACATACATACATACATACATACATACATTAAGCTCACGCCTGTGTCCCACAGGTGGGGTAGGCAGAAACTATGGAGTACCACTTTGCTCTGTCCTGACACAACTCCCTAGCCTCGCATATATCCACAACTCTTTTCATACATCTCCTTTTATTCTTACCACTTCGGACCCCAGCTTTTTTGAGAACATTACTGATCTGATCAGTGAATGTTTTCCTGGGTCGTCCCCTTAAGGTCAATTTTTAACGTCCTACGTTTCATTTATTTTACTTTTTCTCTCCATTGTTTTGATGGCAAACTTCTACCTTCAATCCTGCTGCTATAGCTGAGTGCCCATCAGCCAAGCTGTGATCAACTGTTATGTTAATAAAATTATCTTTAGCAAAATTAGACAAAATGTTGTCGATACAAGATGCTGAGCCATTTCTTGCGAAATTAATGTCATTCTCTAAATGCTTAAAATTGTAACATTTTAATCAATTAAAAAGTCATATTTTATTAACCTTCAAGCGGTAGCGTGGAACCTAAAAGACCTGTGGGATATTTCAGGGATAAAACACTAATTAATCAATTATTATTTGCTTTGTATGTTATAACTATGTAACGATATTTATAAGTCATTATTAGTATTATAAAACGTTGTAATATGAATCAAATCAAATTAATATGAATCATAATATGAAACGCTAATGTGTCCTTTTTAGACCCTCTGGTCTAACTAAAAGAGTTCAAATGAGTTGCATGAGGGACATTAGTGGAGGTGCTACCATAATCCTTGCTAAGCGGGCTGTTTGGAGATAGTAGTGTTAAAAATGTATTCAAAATTATACGCTACTGCTTAAGAGCGTTGGTTGCTCACTGGCTAGCGGGTCCGACTAGTAAGCGAGAGGTACCGAATTCGATCCACAGTGCTGCCTACTAATGACTTTGACAGCATGTGTAACTATGGTCCAATGTGGTCGGGTTGCTCTGTTTTAAGAGTCATAGAGGTCAGACGGCAGTTTCTCTACTGTAATTACCTGATATGCCTAATCCTGGATCTAGGTCAAGGCCGACTCTGGGCCCTTGGGCACAACCGGGATTTTCAAGACGTGATGATTATGAACGCTGCTCATGTTCTGGTATACGGAGGTGCTCTTTGCCCTATGACGGGAGTCGCCTTCTACGACATCGTAAAGAGACCCGTCAATGGAAGTAGTTAGCGCTGTATTATTTGCTGCAGGACACCAAGCGATACAGGAGTAAATCAGGGAAAATAAAAAATATTATAACAATGAAGTGCAGTTTATTTGATGACAAAAGTAAAAGTCGCGGAATGTTGAGGTTGTCGTGTCCATAAAAACTGGGTAAGCTTGAGCTGTAAAATTGCTTCTAAATATTATTAGTTGTCCTGTAAGGTTAATGAGAATTAAGTATTATTGGTAGATAAGCAAATCCTTTTGCTGCTCTTGAGACATGAATTTATAAGTTACTGACAGAACTCGTATAAGGGGATAATGTCAAAGGTAATATTGTTAAAAAACGTGATACAACGTGATAACCTGACTTACACTACAGGTGCACTAGATTTTATCAATACATACGATTTTACTAGTGTTATTTTACTAGAATACGTTCTGACAAAAGAGCTGTCAACGTCTTGTCAGTTCGGGGCAGTATAGACAATAAAAAACCGTGCGAAACTGTTATGTCATCAGTGAGCTTTTATATCATGATTTTTGCAATATCCCTGTGACATATACATGTATAAGTAATATAAATATCCTAATTACAAACCTTTACCGCAGATTACGTAGGTACTACTCGTTTCAAGTGGGTTTTAATAATAACCAAAAGCGAATAACTTTTGCATCAACACGGACAACTTTGGCTCCTTGTGATGTAGCTTCTAAAACATTAATAAAAACAGTTAACAAGGTAGGAAGGTGCAATCGGCCAAACACGTAATAAGATTGAATTCAGTTGAACGACAAAAAACTACAAATTATAGGCCATTTTATTGGCCGCCTGTAGGTAGACCGTGTTTATGAACATGCCAACGACGGCTCATTGGCATCAACAGTCAAGAGACAGATGTCCATTGCCTGGAAAAGGGAACAGCAACGGTCTACCGCGATTTTGTAGCTATTATCGGCAATCAGATCCATAGAATTCTATAGAATGTCCAAAGGGACCAGGCAACGAAAAAAATTGTTTACTTCATACTTTATCTAGTAATTCTATACAATATCGAATGTACACCGGCGGTTTCAGCCGGCAAAGTGTTGGTACGCGGTTAGCGGGATGTTGGGATCCAATAATTTATAAGTGGATGCATTTTTATGACTAATTGACGTATTCAAATAATGAACTTGATCACAATTTTACATTTAACTTTCTAGTTAAATTTGATTGTGCTTACTTTCTTAGTAACGTTGATTTTGAGTTAAGATAAGATATTTTATTTGTGTAGTATAATTTTTTTATCAATAGGTACAACTTTTATAATTAAAATAATTATTACATATAACATATAAAAGTATGTACCGAGATCGTCATCATTGAATGCTATAGTGGTACAATCCTATCTAATTTAATTAGACAATTATATACATATTTGATAATAGTTTCTATAACTATACATAATTATTTATTTTATTACTTATGAGATAAGTACTTTTGTTTTATTTGTTTTTAATTTTATACTTTACCTGCGTTTTAGGTGTAGTAGAGCGAAAGCGAAGCTGTTTGCTCTGCACGTTAAAGGAACCCTGGAATAAGGAGATAGAAATAAATACTTACTTAAGGTCTTGGGTAACTGTTGCAAATTACGTTTCTTTAACGTCCTACGTTTCACAAATTTTACTTGTTCTCTCAATTTTTTTGTTTGTAAGTTTCTACGAGTGCCCATCAGCCAAGCCATTGTGATTGACTTTTATGTTTATAAGAAATCCTTTAGCAATATTGGCCAAAATGTTATCGATATCAGATGCTGAGCCATTTCTTGCGAAAGTAATGTCATTATCTAAATGCCTTCAATTGTAATTAATTAAATAAATTAAAAAGTCATATATTATCAACCTTAAAGCGGTAGCGCGGAACCTAAAAGACCTGTGGGATATTTCATGGATTTAAAACACTAATTCATTATTTATTTATTACTTTTTAGTTGAACACATACGTTATAAGTATGTTACGGTATTAACGGCAAAAGATCAATAAAATAAAGTTAGAAATTAAAATAACATAAATATTTTTTCTTTGAATTGTAAAGTAACTTAACAAAGTTAAGCAATACACACCGATGCCGGGTTACCGTGGGTGACCGATTCTTACTTTGTGGCTTATCGAGCTTCGGCATCGCAACGAGCTATCAAACGTTAGATGTGTCTCCTAATGCCGTTAGTGAAGCGATGTTGACTAAGGTCTCCCGCTGGGGAGTTGATTGACACCCGTGACGGTTTATTATAAGACATTAGTACTACAAGACGTAATTAGCTATCACACAGCAGTAAACTCGAGTGGTCACCACGTACTGAAAGACGCAGCGCGGGTAGGCCTCCCAAAAGGTAGACCAACGACCTGGTAAAGATCGCGGGTACCGGCTGGATGCGGAAGATCTTTGGGGGAGGCCTATGCCCAGCAGTGGGCGGTTTTCGGCTGATATGACGATGAACTTTTCTCTTAACACTAGTGTTGCCTCTTCGTCAACTACTTGATTCGGCAGTCTGCTACATGAGAGATTGAGATATACGTTGTCTCGTTTATGTGGTTTGATTCTGAGTGTTTCAGATCCAGCAGATTTTACATAAGATTCTCGCCCATCACGGATTGATCTGGGATCGGCAACACGTTGGATGAACTTATGTTTCTGTGTTTATTCAAGTCCATGGGCGTCGACTCCTGGAGGTCTAAAAGGCCACATTTGTGTTTTATATTATAAATCATATCAAAGTGCTACAAACTTATCTGATCCGGTGGCCAATACTGGAACTAGGTAACGCCATTTTGAATAGCCACATCAATGTCAACAACAGCGACGCTGGAGATAAGTTTGTGACAAATTAATATCTATGCATCATATTATGAAATGCTAATGTGGCTTTTTGACCCCTTGGTCTAACTAAAGGAATTCAAATGAGTTGTTTGGGGGACATTAGTGGAGGAGGTACCCTAATCCTATGATAATAGTTTGGAGACCGTAGTGTTGAAATACATATTCGACAGTATAATATTCTGCTGCTTAAGAGCCCCGGTGGCTCAATGGCTAGCGGGTCCAACAAGCAAGACAGAGTTCTATCATACAGAGTTCTATCCCCAGTGCCGCCATGTACCTGTGACTTTGACAGAATGTAACTATAATCCAATGTGGTCAGGTTTCTCTGTTATAAGGGTCACGGAGGTCAGACGGCAGTTACCATCATCATCATATTAGCCGAAATATACCCACTGCTAGGCATAGGCCTTTCCCAGAGATCTCCACACGGGCCTGTCCTGTGCCTTTAGCATCCAGCTGGTATCTGCGGTCTATACCAGGTCGTCGGTCCACCTTGTAGGAGCCCTACCCATGCGTCTTCCGGTCGGTAGACGAGGCGGCAGATGCTCTACTGTAATTACCGGATCTGCCTAATCCTGGATCTTGCTCAAAGCCGACCCAGGGGCCTCGCGCGCGAGAGCACCATCGGCATTTTGACGCCGAGATGATTATGCTGCGGCTCATGTTCTGGTTTACGGAGAAACGCCTTCTACGACGTCGTGAAGACAGCCGTCAATGGAAGTGGTTGGCGCTGTATTATTTCTGCAGGACACCACGCGGTACGGGGTTAAATCAGGGAAAATAAAAGACATTCTAAGAAAGAAGTGCAATTTATTTGATGACAAAAGTGAAAGTTGCGGAATTTTTGAGGTGTTCGTGTCCACAAAAACTGGGTACACTTGCGCTGTAAAATTGCCTTTAGGTAGAAACTATTAACTGTCCTCTAAGGGAGCGTCCATGATGAAATCAAGTGAAATGCAATGCTAATTGTTTATGTCATTAACATTAGGGAGATTTTGACGCGTCCTGAGATTAATGGCATTAGAAATTATGTATTATTAGCTTTTACCCGTGACTTCACCCGCGTTTTCCCGGACATTTCAAATGCAATACCTATTTAACCAATTCCTGATGAATACACAACAAAAATATGAGGTGGATCATCCACCTGTAACTTATTTATTTATTTATTTATTTAACAGTTTATTGCACACAGTAAAATACATAGAGAAACATCATACATATAGACGAAACAACAGGCACTACTTATTTCTAAAATAAATTTCTTCCAGCAGGCCTACAGAAGAGAAATGTGATAAGTAAAGCAGATCGACGTGCGCGATATAGAATACATACTAAAATACTTAAACATAATTAACTTCTCAAATAAAATATAATAAATAGAATATAAACATATAATAGAAATATAATATATATTATAATACAATACTATGCATACATATCTATGTACAACTAGACAGAGATAGATAATGTTCCTTGACACGCTTTTTAAAAGTAATGACGGACTGTCCCGCATCTCATGTGGAAGAGAGTTTCAAAGTCTCGCAGCATGAACAGTAAAGGAGCAGGAAAAGAAATCGGAGTGATGGATAGGGATGGCCAACAACGATTTAACATTAGAGCGACAGGGTTTGTCTTGGTCTCGGGAGAAGTGAAAGAGGTACGGAGATATGAAGGAGCAGAAGGATTGTGCATTACATTAAAGAGGGTTGAAAGGATGTGAGCATTCCTGCGGTAGCGTATTGGTAGCCATTTGAGCTGTGTTCGGAAAGAGGAGATGTGGTCATACTTGCGTAAACCGAAAATGAACCGTATGCACACATTTTGGAGACGCTCAAGTTTGTTTAAAATCTCTTCTGTGGCATCCAGATAGCAACAGTCCGCGTAGTCAAGAATAGGAAGAAGGAGAGTTTGTACAAGGGTGATCTTGGTTTTTTGTGATAAAAAGTTTTTGAGACGTTTAAGCGAGTGAAGCGAAAAATGTATCTTCTTGCTGACCTCATTGATGTGAGGGATAGAGTCGATTCAAGAATCACTCCAAGGTTTTTAGCAGATTTACTGCACTGTATAGGCGTCCCATCATAAATCACCTGAGGGATATCATTATCAGAACCAAGTCGTCTGTACATGTTTGGGCTCCCTATCACTAAAGCCTGAGATTTCTTGAGATTCACTAGGCCCAAAGGCCTAAGCCCAGGCAGATATGCGTTCAAGATCGGCATTGGTTTGGGCAAAAGCATCTGTAACATCAGCGATTTTGAAATGCCGGTAAATCTGTAGGTCGTCAGCATACAGATGGAAATTTGAAGAGATGACAGGAGTGACGGTATTGATGAATATGGAAAACAGGAGTGGCGAGAGAACACCGCCCTGCGGTACCCTGCCGACGAGCTCGCACCAGTCTGAGGAGACCTCATCATGATGGATCCGCTGGAAACTTTTTGTATACCTACAGTTTTCACACCCTATTCTGCCCATTTAGGGGGTTAATTTCCAGAAATCCCTTCTTAGTACTCATTTAAGTCACATTAGAGACATCCACGCCAAATTTCTAGCGCCTATATTTAGCGGTTTCATCTGTGCATTGTTTGCAGTTAGTCAATATTACGAAATTCCTCCCCCTGTTTTACACGTCTAAGAGATGAATTTGAAAAAATCTTATATTTGTAATATTTGTTTAATATAATATTTGTACAAAGTTTCAAGGGAATTCGCTGAAAGAATAAAAAGTTGCATACAAACTTTTACTACCCCATTTCACCAACATAGAGGATTGATTTCCAGAAAAAAAAGACAGTCAGTACTCAGTTATCGATAAAAAACATCCATTCAAAGGTTCAAGCTTCCAGACCCACTGTCAACTTGAAAACTTTAACTCATTATTTCACACCCTTAGTGGATTAACTTCCAAAAATACCTTCTTAGTGCTCCAGTCCATCACGTTGCAAACCCCTATAAAAAATTTAACTTCCTAGATCCAGCGGTTTCATTTTTCATATACGATTATATTTTTTGTAGAATATTTGTATAAAGCAAGTGAATCCTCTGAACAAATAACAAGTTGCATACAAACATCCTCCCCTAAGGGGGTGAACTAGAGGCGGGGGGTATATATTTATCAATATTTTATCAATACGTACGATTTTAATAGTGTAATTGTAAATTCACTTGGAAAGTTCAGGTTTAAATTCATCTTGGTTAGGTTAGCTATTGACAAGAGAGGAGCAGTCATCGTCTTCAAAGTTCTGGGCTGTATCGACAACGAAAAACCGTGCAATTTTACAAGTGCAATGTCACCAGTGAGTTTTTAATAATACGATTTATGCAATATTCCTGCGACATAAATATTTTCATAAGCAATATAAATCTGTTAATTACGTACTGCTCATATCAAGTGGGTTTAATAATAACCTAAACCGAAAACTTTATCTACCGACCCGGACAATTTATTCTTCTTCTTCTGCAACTTCTGGAACTGCAGCTAAAATAATAAAAACAGACAATGAAGGTAGATATAATCGGCCAAAAATGTAGTAATATTAAAGTTTAGTTGCGCGTCATATAACTAACTGGACCAAGAAAATGGCCCATAATTTTATAGGCCATTTTCTTGGTCCACTGTAAGTAGACAGTACTCATATTGAATAGATGTCGTCGGCATCAACCGCCGAAAGACGACGTTGTTGGAAAAGGGGACAGCTCGTGCGGCCTACTATATATACTATATATCCGGTATATTATAGAATACCTAGGAGAATGTCTATAATCTCCAGATTTAGGTTCCTAGTCATTCTATACAATACCGAATGTTTAGGGCATCTAATTTTGAGTAGGTATCGCCTATTAGTAAAGATAATCAGACAAAACAAATGTTTTATTTGCTTATAATTTTATACTTAACCTGCTCTTTATTTTTTTTTTGTTGTTTTTTGTGTAGTAGAGCGACGTTGTTGTCTCGTCATGAAAAAGGAATGCTGGAATCATGAGCAAAAAATATTGGCCCTTTCATATGAGGCCAATAGCCGGGCGAGTCCAGTCAGTCCAGCAAGAACAATGTGATTGTCATCAAATGTTCTTACTATTGACCTCGTGTAAAAGGGCCTTAAGAACTTTGATGGTATGAAAGGACAGAGACATCCTCTCTCAATGTCGCTCAGCGTTCTTTTTACTTGACGAGACCTGTGCCTGCCTAACCATAATGAATAAGCGAGTGCAGCGAGCTCGGAATTTTTAGGATAATGGCTCTAAAACTGGGTTAATTTTTTAGCATTTCCGCTCTTAAAAGCGTAAAAAATGAACTCCAGTTATATGAGCGAGCGCAGCAATTTGAATTTTTAAGCAATGTGAAATTAAATCAAGTGACACCGTGTTCAGAACGGAAACATCATCCCCACCTGTCTTGCCCCGCGGGCGTAGTTTCAGTTGTGTGGTCGAACTATAGGCTGTTCGTAATAAAAGTAATTTAAATTAACAAAACTCAATAAAGTGACTTAACTCGCCGTGGGCAACAATAATTTATTTCTCATTCACGGACAATTGTAGTAATTTTCATTTTTATGTCACAGTCTTAGTAACAAATCGTAATAAAATGAGAAAAAGGATTTGTAGATAAGCCCAAACACGTTTTTTCTTCTTTGAACCTCAAAACTTTGATGAAAATTATGCTCACTGCGCTCGCTCTTCTGCTTACTTCCATTGAAAAAATGTAATGCCATAATGACCAAATTTCGAGCTCGCTACGCTCCGCTCGCTCATTACCTTTCTTAACATAATTTTAAGTTACTTACAACTAAATTGCCTAGCCTAAAAAGCCAAAATGCGAAGAATTTCAAGCTCACTACGCTCGCTCACAATTTAGGTTTTTTTTGTCAAAGCGTGCTTTTAATAAATAAGTATTTTGCGGCCCGCGGTACCAACCATAATTTGTCGAGCAAGCCACGCTTGCTCATTCATTGATTTATTGTGTAGCACGATGACTATTCTTCTTCTGGATCACGATAAATTATTCCTCATCATGTAGGGCGGCAGCATATGGTGTCAGAACACCACGCGGCCAGGGGTAAGTTAAAGAAAAAAGGCATTGTAACAAATAAGTGCAGTTTATTTGATAACAAATGTGTAAGTGGGTTTTTTGAGGTTTTCTTGTACTTAAAAGCTGCCGCAATTTGCGCTGTAAAATTGCATTTAAATATTAAGAATAGGCTATTGGAAAATGATATAACAGAAATCTTAACAAAGAAACGAAGTTGATCGTCGTCTGCTGAAGAACAGGTATTGGTCATGTTCTTAAGTTCGTAGTGCACTTTTTGTTGCTCCTAGGTACCCACTGACTAAGGATAAGTTGTTTTCAGATAGGGTGATTAGTCATAATAGTCATAATCATCAATAGTCATGACTTAGATCAAGAATCTTGATCCTACCCCATGATCTCCATGATTGGCAGGCGGGTTGGGGTTGTTTAAAATACGCAACAGAAAACGCTACTGCACATTTTGTGGTCTAGAGGGGTACTGGGCCTCAAGCCCGCTACTGTACTAATAGTAAGCTTCAATTGTAATTGGATAGCAAGCAGTTTGCCTGCTGTTGCGATCCAATTACAATTCAATTGTGTCAAGTAAATCAGCTGTCTCGAGGCCCTGGCTGGTTATCCTTTAAGATTAATGACGTAGAAGCAATTAGGTATGTATTATTAATAGGCACCTTTTATGGTTAATGAGCCATGAATTTGTAAGTTTATATGTTATTTGTTTGCATATCACATGCCTACTTACTTATACTCTTACAAAGTTACCTCTACACTTTGACCATAATGAGATACCTCTATATAATATGTATGAAGTGGTAAAGAGATGAATAGTTCTATACTATAAACTCACTAGTGACGCTATACTTGTTATCAATTGGGAATATTGATGGTAATACTTGAAACTCACTAGTGACATTACAAGTGCACACTATATTATCTATTGGGAATATTGGTAATACCATAAACTCACTAGTGACATTATAAATGTATGGTATATTATCTATACGTAAGATTTCATTATGTACTGCTCCTTTACGTTCAAATTCAGGTTAAGTTAATGTTGTAATAAAGCGTAGAAGCGTAGTCAATGTTATATCAGTTCAGGAATCACAGTATGAAACCCAACAAAAATAAGGCTATTGACAAAAACATGCAATTGTAATGTCACTAGTGAATTTTTAATATTTATGATTTTTGCAAAATAAAAATGTATGTATAATATACACGCAAATAATTATTTGTAATTATTTTAAATGTCCGGTCACCAAGAAAAGTCAGCTAAGAAGTTATTTGTACAGCATAATATGTTTTTCTCAGCCGAAAAATACAATCACCAGCAGTGCCTGGTCAACAACGAAATCAAGGATTGTCAGAAAATAAGTAGATATTTGGGTTGCTTGATAATGGTTATGTTTGCAAGATCAGCCAAAAATATTATTTGGGCAGCAGAATTATACAATTAGTCAGCAGGATTAAGCAATCGGTTAGAAAATGTTAATTTGCTATAATCTCTGTGGGTCTGCATTTTATAATTATGGTCAGCAAATAATTTTTAGAGCGATTTTATTGAACAATAAAGCGGCAACGATCGGTTTATGTAGGCGAAGTTTAATAATATGAGCGGCCAATGGCGTGTGAGCATTGTTATTCGAGGATTTGTCCCATTGAGAACAACGTGCACTGATAGCTGATCGTGTATAACAGTATTTATTATTATTTTTGATGAAAAATGTATAACAAGTTCCTGGTTATGACGATGACGAGTTATGTAGGTAGGTAGAAATGTAGGTACCTACATTACTCAGAAAAGGGTCATTGGTACGTATGTCAAACCCCAGTGCCAAATGACTCTCTGCTGAAATATGTAGGTACGTAGTTGAACAGTAACCGATGCTCTTACGTTGAGGGAAAGCATCATTGCAATATTTTATTAGAGTTTCTGTGGCCACTTTCCGGCTGCATCATCAAACCCTGGACGCCATCTTCCATCAGAGTACTTGCCAAGACGAATCCAATGCGTTTAAACTCGATGGGGTTGTATTGTTTTATTACAAAATTCCTGTGGCCACCTTTCGGCTACATCATCAGATCCTGGACACCATCTCCCATCTGAGTACTTGTCAAGACGAATCAAACAAGTCCAAACTTTAGAGTTGCATTGCTTTATTACAGACGCAAAGTTCCTGTGGCTAGCTTCCGGCTGCATCATCAGACCCTAGTCACCATCAGATCAATCTCCAATCAGGGCACTTGTCAAGACGAATCCAACGAGCCCAAACTCGATAGGGTTGAATAGTTTTATAACAGTGTTTCTGTGGCCACCTTCCGGCTGCGTCGTCAGACCCTGGACACCATCTCTCATCAGAGTACTTGTTAAGACGAATCCAACGAGCCCGAACTTGATAGGGTTGCATTGTTTTATTACAGAGTTAAAGTGTCCACCTTCTGGGTGTACCATCAGATCATCTTAATGACACCATAATATAGCGTTGCTAGTTCTAATCTATGTTCAAAGTTTCATGTGTTTAGCTGATCTTGAAGTTAGTATAAAATCTATTGCAAAATTTGTAAAGAACAGACAAACAAACGACAAACGAAGCGACTTAATAAAATTGCGGACTTTTGTTGGTGTTGAAATAAAATTAATTAACAAATCGAAAGTATTTCAAAACTGCAAAGCTTCATAACATTTAATAGCTTCTCAAAATTATATAAAGTGCGAATTACAATTTGCTGCTCCAGTAATATTATTTGTGACTACTGCAAAAATATACATATAATTTACTACGACATAAATTTTAAGGCTGCCCAATGTAACAATACTTGCTGCCCAATTTAGTTATTTTTGCCGACCACCAGTAGCAGCTCAATTCACTTTGTTTGCTGACAAAACACATTTTTCTGCTGACCAAAACCTCTTTAATTAATTGACCGATTAATTAATAGCCTAATATAAATATGTTAATTACAAACCTTAACTGCAGATTAGGTACCTACTCATTGGGGTTTAAATAATAATGTAAACCGAATAGTTTCTCGTTCGGTTCTGTTACTGATAACTTGTTTATGTGCTTCTTCTAAAAAAAAATAAGAAAAACTGTAAAGAATAGGTAGAGTCCGCCAAAAATGTGGTAAGATTGAAGTTCAGTTGCAAGTCATCAACTACAAATTATAGACCATTATCTTAGCCGACCCTATTTGCGCCACTGTCCACGAGGTGTACCTTTTTAGAGGCATATTCGTTATTGTATGCTTGGTGTACGCCTGTTGCAGCTTATACTCATACAAAATTACGAAACGCTGTCCACGGAGGGGCAGCGTCGCTGCATGCAACCTGTATTGCGCCTGGCGTACCGCCATGTCTACGCCTGGGCGTATAGCGAGAGAGCGCACTTATCAATTAATTGTTGGTATACAGGGTGTTTCATAATATATGTATAAAGCCGTGAACTGGGTGGAGTGCTACACGTATTAAAACGATAGGTACAATCATTTTTTTCTTGCGTGGAATAGTTAGCGAGAAAATGACTATCGAACTTTTTCTTTTTCAATGTCGATAATGACATTTTAAAAACGAAAGACCGCTTCTCTAGAAATCAGTTGTAATAGGTTAATCAACCGCCGACAAACGCCCCGCCCCACCACGGGCCGAGGCGAGCCGGCCTGTGGCGGTGCCTTTGATCTGCGGCGCGGCTTCCATTGACGAAATTTACCTACTTTCGTGTCGTGTTCGTTCATTCGATTTAGTTGTTCACTTGAAATAGAGCTGCGCTTCAACGTAGTCGATATGATTATTTTTCTTTAAAAACGAAGATTTTTTAATGAAAATTAAAATTCAATGTCCGGATAATTTGAAGTCGCTAGTGTACTCTTTGCAAGCTATACTTTAACACCCTTTCGGCTTTATACATGTATTACGTAACACCCTGTATACAGGTGTCCTTACGCTCTGGTCAAAATAGAATACTACTAGTTGAGTAGGGTATTTAAAACAAAACTACAAAGTTTCATTACAATCAGCCCAGTATTTACTGAAAAATCAATGATTTTAAATTTATCGTTCAGGAGCAGTCTATATCTTAAATATTGTAAACTCTTTTGATTTGTATTAGAAGTCCAGCCCAGATGACAGCTTAATTAAATAAAAAAATTGTATTGTAATTTGACAATAATTTGAAGTATGCCATAACGTCAACCGCTTCTCATGTGTCATGTCATGAATGCCAATAATTAAGTCTTATCAATTCACTCGTGTTGTCGTGATACAGTATGTTGTAATTGTTATCGATTAAGTTACAATTTAATTTGTTAGAAAAAATAGTTTTCATGTTTTTTGTCTAATTAAAGAAACGCCTATTTTATGATGATGCTGAGCAGCAGTCTTAAACAGGGTTTCATTATTTGTCCAGAGGCTAAGGTCACCTGTATACAAGTATGTACAAAAATTTAGTTAGATAAAAAACAGTTGTAGATAAGACATAACAGGCGCTACTTATTTCTGTTATGACAGCTAGCTTTCTATTCTTGCTGAATTATAATTTGTTCCTCACTAATTTTGTTTCAAACTTCGTAACTAATGAGCAAATTTCCAATAGGAAACAAAAACATTCCTAACCATTCGCTAGATGGCGCCTCCACAAATTTGGTAATTGAAGATCGCTTGAAATAGGTAGTTAGCAAAGATATAAACACTGGGTACGTTGTACTGAATAATATTGTATTTATCAACAGTTTTCTACAATTTTAGAGGTTTTAATAAATTATTGTAAATAAAACCAACATCATTTTCACCGAGTCAGTTCATTTCATGGACGCTAGGATCAAGAATAGACGTAATTCAAATATGAAAGGTTTGTATTTAAATAGAACATAGTGTCTACTTATAACAATGTTTTTTTACATTTCTTTCAACCTTTAAAAGTAACGTTTATAAACAAAAACTTTAATTTTAGGTTTAGTATTAGCCGGCTGCATGAGATCACTGCCACATATTAAAAAAAAAGTATCATTATAATGAGAGCGCCATCTATTGATGCTTTTTGAAACCAACTGACAGTACCTGCTGGAAAACTGCTCATTATGGTGCCAAAATGAGAAAACAATGTACATAGGTATCCAAAATAACCAAATTGCGAGTTCGCTACGCTCGCTCATTAACTTGCTCAATGTAGGTAAGCTTAAATTGGCTATGTAACCTAACCTTAAAAGCGAAATGTGAAAATTTCGACCTCACTGCGCTCGCTCATAATTTAAGTATTTTGTATATATTATATTACTATTAACTAAATTAAGCAGCAGCGTATAATGATAATAATTTCAAGACTACGATCTCCAAACCGAACGCCAAGCGAAAATATTATGATTGAGCCTCCACAAATGTCCCTCAAGCAACTCATTTGAACTCCTTCAGTTAGACCAGGTGCTCTATTTTTTAATCTCTCGCCTGGATTGGAACGGTTTCAAAATTTTGATATTCCGCATTTAAACTCATTATTTAATTACATTGGTAATTCGAAAGAGTATGGTTCAAAAATAGGGAAAATCAGCATCATACATCCAAATATATCGAAATTTTCGTGACAAAAATAAAAATTAAAAACTATTCGAAACGAGGCGAGCAATTCAAAAATAGGGCCCTTGGAGTCGACGCCCATCGACGCGAATAAAAACTTCATCGAACGCGTTTCCGACCGAAGATATACCCATGATAGTCAAGAATCTTATAAAAAATCTACTGGATTTGTAACGATCAAAAACAAATCACTAAAACGAGGCAGCGTATCTCTCAATCATACCTGTAGCAGTCTGCCGAATCCCAGGCAAATGAAGGCAATACTAGAGCTGAGAGAAGAGGTATATAAAGTAAAATCGGAACTATTATCAGCGGAAGAAGCAATTGAAACTCTTGGGAAGCAATTACCTAATCCAATAATTAATAGAAATTATATAAGACCGTTGGTGTAGGTAGGTACACCACCGGCCTTCACCAAAATTTAAACGACTTTTTTACATAAAGAAAATTATGTACCAATTATTAACTCATTAAATCGACTTGATTACAATTCAAGAGGCAAACATAACTTTTTAGTGTGAAAATAAGTGGAATGTGCCAGCCACTCTTCAAAAACAAACAATCAGTATGAAAGTACGGAGTAAACATGTATACGTCTATACCTGAGGGCGGTAGATATTATTAAACTGTGGATCAAATATTTTTGCAACAAGAGGGTTTGTATTAATCTGACTAAGAATTACTTTATTATTATTTTTCTCACTGATGCTAGCAATGGGCCTGGTACATTTGATTGACATTGAGAGATTCCATAGCAACACTCAATCATACCAATATGTTACTGGAAAATATTCTCCGTAGTCGGGGCATTAATGTAATATAATATGCTTCAATATGTTCGGAGTAATGGAAAGGGCTATGCTCGGAGTCTCCCCGCTGCGGTCATGTACCAATGACTTTTTTCTGAGTTATGTACATAAGTTGAACACTAACCGTAGCTCTTTCGGAAAGGGAAAACATCGTGATGGAACCTGCACATTCAGGCGACTGAATGTGTAACCATGATCCAATCTGGTCAGGCTCCCCTGGTTCTAGGGTCACGGAGGTCAGATGGCAGTCGGTCCACTGTAATTACCTGATCTGCCAAAGCCTGGATCATGGCCAAGGCGAACCCCGGGCCATCGTGCGCGAGACATTACAACCGGGACATTAATGCCAAGATGTTTTTTTTTATGCTCGGTGTCTCGTTGCGCGGTATAATCAGAAATGAAGAGATCCGCAAGCGAACCAAGATCACCGACATAGCCTGAAGGATCGCCAGGCTAAAGTGGCAGTGGGCAGGGCTCGAAGAATAGATGACCGATGGGGTAGTAAAGTTTTCCAGTGGCGACCGCATATTGAAAGACGCAGCGTGGGTAGGCTTTTCACAAGGTGGACCAACGATATGGTAAAGATCGCCGGTACCAGCTGGATGCGGAAGGCACAGGACCGGCCTTTGTGGAGATCTCTGGGTGAGGCCTATGCAAAGTAGTGATCTTGCGGAGTATTTTCTTCTGATCATAAATTATTTAAATATAGGTTAGGTACACAAAAAAGATACTTGCAGTTCAATTAGAAGGACTGTGAAAATGCTGAAGAAACTAAAAACAGTGAAGAATGTAAGTAAAGCCGGCCAAACATATGCTGAGATTGAAGTTCAATTACAGGTCATAAAACTGCAGATTTTCGTCATCGGAATCCACAGCCGAAAGACGTCAATTGCTGGAAAAGGCAACAGCTAGTATGGCCTACCACGTTATTGTTAAACTCGGAATTACTACAGCCTGTTCAAAAAAATTGGGCGAATTTTTAGCGTTATTGCTCTATACCTAATCGTAAAAATAAGTTGTCATATGAGGGAGCACAGTAAGTTAGATTTTTTTGGCGTTTTAGCCCCTAAAGGCGTGCGTTTTGAAAGTAACTTAAATCAACAAATGAGCGAGCGCTTCGAGCTCCACATTTTTAAATTAATGCTCTTAAAAGCGAGCAAGCGCAGCGAGCTTAGAATTTTTTGCATTTTAAGTTTTAAAATTTTGGATAATCTACAAATTTCAGACAACTGAGATCCACACGCACTAATATAATAAATTCTTACTTCCTCCTTAGTCGTTCACTCTTGGCAGAGTGTTCGTGGTTGCATGACGATGTGTCTTCTCTGGATAACGAAGCCCCCGCGATGCGCCTCCACTTGTTGCGGTCTTCAGCGTTACGGGAACGTAACGTACGTTGAATTATGGTACTTTGAGTTGCAGCCTTTATTAAGTCTGTCCAACGCGTAGGCGATCGACTTCGTGATAATTTGTCCTCCACCTGCCTTTGGCCAACGAGTCGTTCCATGGAGTTCTGGTTTCGAACAATGTGTCCGAAATATTTGATTATTCGTATTTACAAAATCGACGATAATCTTTCCTTAATTTTAAGCTCTTCCAAGATCGACACATGGTCCGAAACGCAGTCCAAGGGATCCGCAGCAGTCTCCGCCAACAAAACATTTCTAGCGCATCGATTTTGCGTCGATCTTTCAGGCGAACCGTCCACGTTTCTGCGTTATATAGAAATATGGGAAAACTAAGCTTCTCATCAGGCGGATTTTCGTGGTTTTTGGTGATGTTGCGGTTGCCCCAGACTCTTTTCAACTTATCAACAACAGATTTTATTATAGCACATCTCCTTCGAATCTCGTTCTCACATCCCCCAGTGTTCGTGATCGTGGAGCCGAGGTACACGTAGCTTTGGACAACTTCACAGTTGCCAATCATAGAAATATCTGGATGATTTAGTTCGGCTCGGTCTACGATCATCATCTTGGTTTTGTCCTGTTGATCGCGAGTCCGAAGGAGAGGCTTGTTGCGTGCTCTAGGGGTGCCAACAGCCGCTCAATATCCTCCCTTGATTTGGCGAAAAGGGTTGTGTCATCGGTGTATCGCAAGTTTGATGTCTTTCGGCTCCCCAATTAAACTCCCTTGTCCCATTGCTCCAACACAATTCTCCTTATACACTTCGTATACATGTTTAACAGGAGTGGAGAAGGATGCACCCCTGGCGAACACCAGCCCGTGTCTTGAAACATTCCGAATTGACGTCATCTATTCGAACAGCCTCAGTTCCGTCCTCGTATAGGCAGCGTATGAGACGAACGAGATGGTTAGGAACTCCCATATGAATGAGTACGTCCCATAACTTATGCCATTTCACGGTGTCGAAGGCCTTTCTAAAGTCGACAAAGCAGATATTTAGTGAGCTGTTGACCTTTCTAGACTTTTCGATTATTTGTCGAAGAATTAATATCTGCTCTTTTGTTCCACGACCCCTGACGAATCCTGCCTGCTCCACAGCTATTTTAGGATTAAAAAAAGGTTTCAGTCTGGTGTTAATGATATGGAGGAGTACTTTGCTAGATTGTGAAATCAAGGCTATGAGTGTATAGTTGCTTCATTTCTTTAAAATTGTTACTTAACTAATACATAAAAATAAAATTTAAAACTTAAAATCTTCACTAAACACTTCATATCACTTTAGGACACTTAATTTTTTGGCAGCATCGGAAATCCTCAGTCGCCCATGGAACCGCTGGTAAACCACTCCCTACGTCCAATATGCTTCCCTCATGAATAACTCCAAATCTTCAGTAGGAACTAACGTGCGGTTTTGGCCTTTGCTTTCACTCCCAGTCAGGGCCTCCACAGAAGGATTACAGGTTAATATTGTGACAAAGCGTTGTGTCGTGTCAGTTCTGGATACTATTGAATTTCTTACGGTAAGAAACAGAGACAAAATGGCGATTGACAAAAAAGAATGCAATTGTGCAATATCACTGCGATGTAAATATGCCTATGCAGAAAGAATATGAACGAAAGATCTATGATACTCATATCAAGTGGATTTTAATAATAAATTTATTTGTATTAATATTAGTAACACCTTATATTAATGTTAGTAACAAGATGACGCCTTATACTTGTAGTTATTATTGCGAACCACCTGGACAAGTCCTTATCTATTTATAAATGGACAGTCCAATCTGTCCCCTACCCTGTTGCACCTAAAAATAATTTGAGCCGAATAATTTCTGGTGATATTTCATCCATTCCTGCTTCTGAAAAAAATAGAGAAAAATAGTAAAGAATGTAGACAGGTACAGTCGGTCAAAAATGTGGTAAGATTTAAGTCAGTTGTAATATATCTACAACGTTGATTTTCCTTCGTCAACAGGGGGCGTCATCATCTCAGAGGCCCAAATCAACCTCACCGGCACATGGGCAAAGCTCTAGCGAATCGGCTTTTCCCTAACATATTGTGCGGGACGGATGGGAGTCACCGCACGTGAGTTATGGCTACCGGGCCAAGGGCGGACCCGGGTAAAGAAGTAGCCTAAACAAAAGTCCGCTCCACTATTTGGAATATCGGCACGCTGATCGGGCGTGCTCGTGCTCGCCAAGCGTATGGTTATAGTGGCATTCCTGCAGGAGACCAGATGGAGAGCTGATTTGAACTTGAACTTGAGCAACAAAGCATGTAACATCGGGAACGGCTACAAAATAATGTACGCTGGCTCTCCGAGTGGTGACAACGGGGTAAGGGTGCTGGTATTTGACATCGTTATGAATAACATGTATGCCAACAAACTCCTCGCCAAAGATGCCGAAGAGTGAGCGAAGTGGGCCAAGAGGAGTAGGAAGGCGGACGCCGGAACATCGCGTGCCGCGCGGGAGCCATGATGATGATGATGATGATGTATTATGACAGTTAGAAATGCACATTTTATCGTTTGTTTTCCAAAAAATAAAGTAACATAATCAATGAATGAGCGAGTGCAGCAAGCTCGGAAGTTTTTACTTCTGTCTATAAAAATAGGGTTAGCATTATCGATCTACGTCTTATTGAAATTTTTGGGCATTTTGGGAATTAAACACGAGAACATCATATTTAAAGTAACTTAAAACAAAAAATTAGCGAGCCCTTCTAGTTTAAATTTTTTTGTAAATAACTTAATAGCTTGGGCAATCAATGAATGAGCGAGCGCAGCGAACTTGGTTTTATTTTGCGTTTTGGCTTTTAAAACTGTATGTTATTTATAATGTTTGAAATTATATTTTTACTTACCTTTAGTTTCGAGTGCTGTTTGTGTAGAGCGCCATCTAGGAGCTTGCCGTGTAACTGCCGTACTGAATACTGTAGATAATTAACACACCACACTTCGAAGCTGTACTTTTAATATGGTTCGTTCATCGTATGACGATAATAATACCTATGTACGAAGTAGGTAGGTATATAACGTAATATGTTATTGTTACGCAATGAAATTGTAACTACCCTGTAAGCCCATCGTTACCTCATTTAACAAGACGGATTTGTCGTAAAAGTCACGAGCTTGAAGGTTGCAGCCTCTGACAATATTCGACTATTTAGTAAATTCATGATTAAAAACACTTGCCGGTACAAAAGGTAATCAAAGTGGTTATCGGGTATTTGTAAACAAAGTATAATTTATGGGGGATTTCATGCGGCTTTGTTTAAAGCGCTCGCATCAGGTCAGATACTTTGGATCTGTACTTAGCGCAACCGGGGGCCGTCATAGCCCAAATATCTGCGGCTTTGGCCAAATGGAGGGAGATGACAAGTGTCATTTCTGAGCCCAAAATGCTGATAAAGCCGAATGGCAAGTCTATAAGACCATCATTAGATCTGCTCTCCTATACGGCAGCGGAATTTGGCCAATAATATTGAAAATTTGATCCAACTAGGTTTGTACGGAGACTCCTCTTAAGAATGACATGCGTGCCTAAGCCAAGTAGGAACCAGCAGTGGCACCGCCTATCTTCGATTGTACGCCGCCATTTTGATGCAATTGAGTTTAAACCAATCGCAGCAAGACAGCTCTGGCTCTGGCTTGCTGCGATTGATCCACATTCAATTGCATCAAAATGGCGGCGTGCTATCAGAGATTGGCGGTACGGCTGCAGAAGTGAACTAAGAGGAGTGGGATGGCGGGCCCTCTCGTGCTTCGTGAAACTGGGATTTAAGGCTAGGATGATGATGATGAAGCATTCATGATGGTCACGGGACAACTGGAGAAATATTAGAAAATAAACGTTTATAATCGAAAAGTCAACTTTCGATTGTCTGTTTAGTCTCTGAAATACCTAGGCACCTGTTGTACATACCATATTATTATATCACCATAAGATGAACAAACTTTTATTTAAAATAATTATAAACTTACTAGAAGATACTAGAGAGTTGTATTAGGGACAGTAAGAGGTTTTCTGATAGTCGACTAACAAAGAAAAAGAAGTTGGGTGGGGCTGTGTCGGAACACATGGCCGTCGGTCTTAACGTGAAACGTCTACCTTGGCAGCTTTGAGACATTCTCGAAACCGCCGGATATGGGGTACCCACGACCCTCTTTCCGACAAAAGCCGTGATTTATATTTCTTGCTGGCTCTTGCACGGGCTGAGAACGACAATTTTTTTTTACATTTTTTGCTTTTTTTTATAATAATTGTTGTCCAAATTACATCTATTTTTATATGGATCGATTGTTATAGACAAACTTAATAAATACACACAAGAATCAACAACCTATAACGTGTGAGTCGTGAGTTACACCGATAAGAAATGTGCGGGAGCGCGCATAAATGCAGTGCTCCTTCCCCGCCGTCCCACCCGCCCTCACGCAAATTGAAGGTCAAAACAGCGAGCTGACTGTATACGCTAAATAATGATACTAGATCCATGTTTCTAAGCCTAATAGTTTTGCAGTTATTAAAGCGAGACGATGTAGACCTTTTCGTTACGGTCCAGTTTTATGACGTCGTATCCAGATTTTGACGACGTTACACGTCAAAAAAGAAAAAAGAAAAAAAGCAGTGCAAATAATTGTAATAAATAGAGGGCGTTGATTAGACAAGGATTCCGAAAAAAAAATTTGAAGACCTATAAAATTTTACCTAACTAACCCAACGTATTTCACGTGTCTTTCCTATTAATAATCTTGGTGTTAACGTCCCAGTTGGTTGAGCTGTCGCACGCTAGGGCCCATAGTCCACATTGACCTTGAGGATCTGGCAGATCAGGTAATTACAGTGGAGCGATCTGTCACCTGACCTCCCTGACCCAGTTAACAGGGGAACCAGACTACATTAGATCATTGTTACATATTTAGTCGCCTGAATCTGCAGGTTTCATCACGATGTTTTCTCTCACCGTAGGAGCATCGGTTAGTGTTTAACTAATGTACCTACATAACTCAGAAAAGAGTCATTGATACACGGCCGCACTAGGTTTCGAACGCGGTACATCTCGCTTACGAGTCGGACCATCGGACGGACACGAGTGGACCTTTACCACTAGGCCACCGATGCTCTAAGTGCCTTTCCGAGTAACATCGACTATCCAGTTCAAATTGGAACGCTAGCTAGTGTCACTAGAGCACCGCGGACTGTTCCTAGACATCGCATCGTCACTTAGCATCAGCTAAGATTTCGTCAAATGAGTGCCTACCTAGTTCACAGTAAAAAAAACCTACTTAGCAAAGCGCTGCGCCTGTAGAGCTTACAGTTAACAGCAGACCTACCCAAAACCAGTGTAAGCTGAGCTAGTATCTCTATAGGCTCGCGTAAGCTTCTTTTATACTGGTTTTGGGTATGTCGATACTGTCTTCGATAGTAATTTGTACGTTATATGTACCTAATATGATTTAATATTTACCTGTTTATTAAGGACAGGACGCGCTTCGATCAAGTCATCATACTCGTAGTAATCTTCATAGTCGTTGTGTACGTGTCCCACATTCACGGGATGAATGTACGGTGGTCTCGTTTGTAATGGTATTAGTTTGGGGTACTTGGCACCTGGCAATTGTTGGGGGGGCTTGGTAGGTGGCAGTGGGTACTTGGGACTTGGAAATCTTTTGGGACCAGCATCTGGCAACCCATTCATGCGTTTTACAGTTAATTTAACGTTACTCGCTTTCTCCGGGTTAGGATGTTGTCGAAATTTCAGGTTTCGGTTTTCGTTGGAAAGACTTCGCGTTTTCTGGAAAATAAATGCACCATGTTTAGTGTGGTGTAGGGTACAGTATAATCTCTTGGGTGTATGGTATTGATTTTTTTTTCATTTAACAATTTTGACGGTTTTAAAATAAATAATATTTATTGCAGATAAGATCCATACAATGAAATAATAATAATAAAAATACATATTCGTAAGTTTTAAAGTATTCTAATGTAAACTATAAATTACAATTACAATTTGTAAAATAGAATGTCAAGTTACACTTATGTATAACGTCAATACAATACAGTTACCTGCAATATATTTATATTAGATTTTCGTTCTGGTGCGCAGATAGCCAATACTTCTGCATAGTAAATGCGGAGTCACGGTACACAGCCCTTAGTATACCGTTGCGAGACTGTCGCAGTCTCTCCCAAAAGTAAGCGATGCGTCCCCTCACAACCGCATAAAAATCCGGCACCCTTGCCTTCGAAAACATGGCTGAGGCACTGCAGAACCTCTGCAGCCGCATCAGACTTCGAAATATATCATTATATTGCACTCTAATAGCGCTCTACGACCTTCTACAATGCTCCTTTTGGCTTAACTTAATAAATTTTTTTCGATTTCTAGTTGACTGGAGGATAAAGCTGTGTAGCTTTATGTCCGCCTTTATACCTCATCGTGCATGAGTTTAAGTAAATAAATAAACTTCAGGTTAGAAAGGTAGCACTTTAGGAAATATTGAATAAGAATTAGCATTGTAACGCGGTTCAATTTGTTCTGAGTCACACATAATAAAATGGTTTGCCATACAACTACAACAATAGTGTAATAATGTTTAAGTCCTTAGAGCACGCCATCTACCTATGTGAAATTTTGAGAAGTTAGTTTGAAAACGGCTCATTGAACTCGGATTTTTAAAGGAACTAATATTGTATTCTTTCGAAAGTGTCTCGTGTTTCCTAATGAAGAGGGCTATGGTTTCCTACATTTGAGCGCCGCCATTTGGAACGTCAACGAAAACTTGACAGATTATAGATCTGTATTTTCTCTGGTTCGCATCGGATGCACTGCTGTCTATTCTTTGCCAATTTAGGATTATAATTTTGATAGTTCACAGTAGGAATGGGGTAGTTTAAAATCTATTTCGATTTCGTTTAAAATCGACTTTCAGCCGGGCGCAAAGTCTCGTGGCATTTTACCGAAAAGAAAATACGACACTTAATAGGCGTGCGCCAAGGTCCAAGAATTAGCGAGTCGTCAAAATTATCAAATACCTATATTAGACAGAGCATAGTTCGGCGCCACGTCTCGGATGTGTAAGTCATAACTGGCAACACACACTGGTCAAAGACTTTCTTCATCTTTTCTTCAAACAATGATTTGAGACATTGCGGTATTTTGGACGAAAAGATCTTCCGCAATTTATCTAATGATGCCCAACCTGAATACTGGATTTATCAATGATGGATGTACCTAACTGGACCATTTGTCTCAGATAGACAGACATATTGAACAACAACTTCGAGAATAGAGACCAACCATTACTGGGGCGGATGTTACAAACACATTTGACATTTTAAATATCATTTTATGGTCTGTCGGGAGACTTTACTGAGCTCTTCAAACATTGTGCTTCGCTGCTCCAGAGATTCTGCTAAGAATATAATATCCTCGCCAAACCGATGACGAGAAAAACACTCGCGATTAACGTTGATATCGGATGCTTTCCAGTCCAGTCCAGATCCGTCCCTGGTAAACAGTTTCGGAGAGATAACACATATCCCTGCTTCACGCCTTCCTGCAGTTGGATCGATTCCGTGCTCTGGTCTTGGATTCGTTGGCTTTTCAACACTCAACGTGAATGGAATGATAGTCAATGAATGAACGTGGAGAGAACGAAGCACGGCCCGAGTCACTATCGAATCAGAGGTTTTCTCATAGTCCACAAACGCAAAGCTTAGTGGCCGATTATACTCCTCAGTCTTCAGTATAAATTGATGCAGCATGCGTATGTGGTCTATGGTTGAAAAACCTTTTCAGAATCCGGCTTGTCTGGAAAGCTGGTAGTCGTCAAACTTGCGCGCGAGCCGAGCATTTCTGATGACTCTCGCTTCTGCCTCACAACTTTGGCGTTTTGCTCTAGATGATTAAAGAGCTTCTGAAGATGCTTAAGAGCCATTTTGATCTCATGCAAGCTGACTTCCTGAATATCTTCGGTATAATGTTTTTATGTTATGGTATAATGGTTATAAAAAAAATAAAAAATATTTGCTCTGTGATAGCCAGATCGTTGGCGGGTTCTAGAATAGAATAGGATAGAATACATTTATTGCACAGAAAAACAACACCACAAAATAAAATCTACAAAGAGAAAAAAAATCACAACAAAAAAGTAAACCAGTAAAAACTCAAGTTTTTTATTTAAATATTATTGTTACACAGTGACGTTGCATATGCATGGGTGTGTTGTAGTGTGGTGATGTGTGCAAAAGGGACCAAACTAGGCATAAAGGTTCAGGTCAGGCTCAGCAGGTTCTCGACATTTGGCATTTATAACTGTCAATAGAACTTTTCAACCTCACTCGAAACCTCTGGCTTAAACGAGACAATGACCTTGGCCAATAGCCAGCTACCTATGTCAAACTCTACGACAATATCCGTGAGCGCAACGATGAAACGTGACAGATCGTGGCCAGGTTGACAAGCAACGTGCAAATTTCTATTAAAATATTTGTTGTAATCCATCAAAACATTCTACATATCATCGTTGTGATCAAGGATGTTTCTTAGGGAATCGCACCCCTGATCCCTCCCAACCACCTTGGAGGCTTTGTTTTGCACGATCGCCACTTTAATACCACCACTGCATGACTTAGGGCCTCTCCCACGACAGGGGAAGAAATTGTCACAATCTCCACGCTTGGCAGGCGGGATGGAGATCATCATCATCATATCAGCCATAAGACGCCCACTGCTCGGCATAGGCCTCCTCCAGAGAACTCCACAAAGGCCGGTCCTGCGCTTCGCGCATCCAGCTGGTACCTGCGACCTTTACCAGGTCGTCGGTACATCTTGTGGGTGGCCTACCCACGCTGCGTCTCCCGGTACGTGGTCGCCACTCGAGAACTTTATCGGCCATCTGTTCTTCGAGCTATATGCTCTGCCCACTGCCACCAGTCTGGCAATCCTTTGAGCTATGTCGATGACATTGGTTCGCTTGCGGATCTCCTCATTTCTGATTCTATCGCGCAACGAGACTCCGAGCATAGCCCTTTCCATTGCCCTTTGAGTAACAGTGAGCTTTCTTATAAGACCCATAGTGAGCGGCCACGTTTCAGTTGCGGAGGTCATCACTGGCAACACACATTGGTTGGAGATCGCAGTGTTATAAATATATCTATGGAAAAAGGCTGCTGCCCATTTTCCAACCCACGGAGACTCTAAATATTTTGCCTTTAAACATTAATCGCCTTGTACGACATTCACGAGTGTAGGGGTTGTTCTACTCTGCCGGACACCACACGGCCAACTTTAATACATAATAAGTTTAGCGGAGTAACAAAAATACTTACTACTTTTATGCTAAGAGACTCCGAGGATGGCAGATTTATTGCGATAAATAATAAAATACTAAGCCATAATGTTCGTGACATCTTAATGGCTTACTTTGCACTTGAATGAACAGCATTGAAAATAATCAGTCAATAATTTTAATTAATACTGATTATGAACGCCAGTAGACATTTTTTAATCGTTGAAACGCTTAGTTAGTGAGACCGCCACATGGTATGTTTTAAATAATTAAGTTAGCGCGGCATAACTAACTTTAACGCGGGCGAGAAAGTGACGCGAGCAAAAACTAGTGATTAGGGATGATGACTGAGAAAAAAAATTGTAGTCCGTTTGATAGAATATAAAATAGACATAGACATAGACATAGACGTATCTTTATTTGGTCCAATAACACATTAAAAAAAACTTAGAACTAACATAATAAGTACATAATAAGGAAGCAGGGCGATGCATCATCGGACCAAATTGGACCAGCCTCAGCTTAATGCTATGAATGGCAGCAGCCAAACACAGCGCTGGTTTTCAGACTGACCCATAATAGAGCTCGATGCGCGCACGACGCGAACGACGTGCTAATGCAGAAATGATATTAATACAAATATATATAATACAAAATAAAAGAAAATAAATATATATTTATAGATTTAGAACCTGTAACTTAATATGGGATAAATAATTATATATACCTTATTTTTTATGAAAACCAATAAATAATATATGAGTATAACTTATGACAAAACGCTGTTTCTAACTGGACAAAAAATGGCTAAAAAGACAAATAAATGAAAATAATAAACAAGCGATAAACGTAATCACATCCTGGCTAAGTAAGTGGGACGTATGCGCGTACCAGGGACCAAATCTTTTTGATAGTTTATAAGAAAACTTTGTGTATATTTTAAAAAAGAACACCTTGACTTAAAATTACGAACAGGAGGTGGAATATTGTTCCAGCACCGGGTTGCTGAATACCTAAAACTGCCACGGAATGCCATAGTATGGTGCTGGTATGCAACTAATACACTGCCCGTAGAGCGCACTGATCGAGAACTACTTTTAAATTTTATTTTGCTAAACAAGTAATTCGGTACCCCATGCTTCACTATACCAAAGATTAAAGTGGCTAGATGGAGTTCTCTTCTAAGAGTCATTTTTAAAATGTTAGCGCTATTAAGAAACGGGGTCACATGTGTTCGAGGAGGAATACTGAAACAAAAACGTGCACAGGCGTTCTGTACTCTCTGCACCACACGTTCAGTGCGGGCTAGCAGACACGGGCCATAGACAGTGTCAGCATAATTTAATTTGGACAGGACTAATGCGTCACACAACCGTACCCTGAGTCCAACCGAAAGATAATCGCGGATACGGTACAAAATTTTAAGACGGTAGAAACAATTTCGAGCAATTTCTTGTAGATGACTTTCGAAATGCAAATTTTCATCAAATAAAAGGCCTAAGTTACGTGCTTCAGAAACGCGCTCCACCCTTACTCCACATAACGTCACACAAGAGTTACGACTGGCTATTTTGCTGATCTGAGACTTGGACCCTAGAATCAAATATTTAGTTTTAGTAGGGTTAAGTACCAAAGCATTAGCCTCAGACCAGACAGCAATTCGTTGTAGATCCTCCTCAATTAATGAGACTGCATTTTCTGTGTCTCGTGGATGAAACGATGTATAAATTTGAGTGTCATCGGCGTAGAGATGATATCTACAGTTCAAAACTTCGCCCACAAGGTCTGCCGTATACAAAGTGAACAAAACAGGTCCCAAAATGGACCCCTGTGTCACGCCTCTGTTTATTAAACATGGATCAGAAAAGGAACTGCTGCCCCGTTCACCTGTTACCTTTACCATTTGCGTCCGATCACAGAGATAGCTGGCGAACCAATTGATTGCGTCAGAGTCAAAACCATAGAATTTCATTTTTGCGAGCAAAAGGGGAATATTGATCGCGTCAAATGCCCTAGAAAAATCCAGCAAGACCAACATTGAACCCTTGCCCTCATCTTGGACGTATTTTTTCTTTTGGTTTTTCAACCAAAAATAACGCCGATACAGTGCGTTGAAATTAGACATGTACCGGTTACCGGTGTAGCCGGTTAACCTTTTCCAAGGATCCGGCTAGGTACCGGGTAATATTGGCTGTACCGGGTAATTAACCGGCTATAATGGAGACATAATATTTAAGTTACATTTTATTTAAATTAAAGAAGATTTGCTCATTAATTTGCATTTGGGGAACATTAATTTGCACATTGTTTTTTCGCTATAGTGGCAACACCTCTTTAGCGCTTAATTATATAATTTATGCGAACAGTAAAATTGATTTATTTCAGTACGAGGACGCAAAAGTAATTGTATAATACCTACATCATTTTGCAATTAATTTTTCTTAACGGTTAGTTTCACTCAAGTAAGTCGCTTGTGTCCTTGACTGCTCACGTGAAGTGCGTCAATGTCGTATGTTAGTATGATTATCTCGGTTTTCGAGCTATGCGATCGCCCACTACTTCATTTACGTTGGTATTGCAAACGTTCATAGGCTGCGGTGACTGCTTACCATCAGGCAGGCCGTACGCTTGTTTGCCACCTTTGTGGTACTAAAAAAACGTTACTTTTTAAATGAGAGTTTGTCAATAGCACAGACATAACAGACTAGACACAAATAACAAATATTGCCCGTTTGCTCACTCTACAATGATTATGAATCTTGCTATCCCGTTTTTTCACCCGTAGCAACGAGCTGTCAGAGAGTGAAGCGCACAATGTTTTGAACGTTCGCCATGTTGCTATAGCTCCTAAAGAGCAGACGTTTCTTTTAAAACATCGGTGTAAATTTTATAATTTCCTAATCTAATTTAAATCAAACAATTTATAAGACGGTGTAATGCAGTGCACATTTATGTGAAAGCGCAAAGTATGGAAATACACCTAGATTATCCTTTCACCGGTAAGTAAACATTCGTGGTCGTGGCTATCGGGAATCAATTTTAGAAATGTTGACAAAAATATGCATCGTAATAGTGTGAATCTGCAATAATTGACATCTTTCTCTAAAAACAACATGCCATTAAAGACAGATTGAAAATAATTGACAAAATAATTGCGTTATATTTCTGGGTTTGATCCCCAGACACCTTACCTATGAAAAAAGGTTTTTAATTACCTTTATACCTAATTCATATATGGATTCAAATAATTTATTTGGCTTTTCAGTGGAGAATAATATCGTGAAGAAACTTGCATGTCAGAGATTAATTCGAATTGTGAAGTCTGCCAATCCGCATTGGGCCTGAGTGGTAAACTATTAACTCTCTCGTCGTAGTAAAAAATAACTTATCTGCAGGTGGGCTGCCTTGTTTCGTCCCTGCATTTCCATTCTATTAGTGTGTGTGTTACAGAGATGTGTGTCATTTTGCTTCGAATTGAAACTCGGTAGCGACTCTCTGCTCCTGTATATAACATTTTATTCTCTATGGTCAATAGGCGGCTTTCTGACAGCTGGTTTAAAAAAGTTACGAGATTTGAGCGTTTAACAAGATGGCATTGCTTAGAGGCGATCCTCACAATTTTTTATTAGTACTCAGAGTAACTTGAAACGATATTTTGTCAAAATATTAAAATAGATATTAATTTCTCATACTATGAACTCACCGGTTGACTGGTGAAAAGCTATGAAGCTTTAAGTCCGTCTTTGTACGTAACAGTGCATGAAGTTTAAATAAATAAAATACCTCCCATAATCCTATTTTATTATGGCCAAGCACGGAGGTCATGATTTTTATGGCTTTAATTTTAAATTTTCGGAACTTGCTTAGTTCCAAAAATTTTAAATTAGTAGTTAGCATGGGGTCTTCGATAATTTGTAAGGCGCACCTCTGTTAAGAATATTAAGCAGGTCGGCAGTTTCACCTTCCCAAAGATGGGAGCGATACTCTATATACCAGCGGCACATGACCGCACCTGTGTCTACCTAACCCACAGACGCTGCTCGCTTAGACAGATTTAGCACTCCAAGTTTGATTGAGACTAATTTGGCCTTACCTTCGCTGGTCACTCCGGAACCGTATACCATCCGATATATCGACAACGAGGATTCCGATACTTTCTAAGATGGTCTTTGGAAAAGCGGAACTGTTACAAAAGGATCCTTTTTTGCGGAAAGTGCGCAGACCTTACAGCGCTTTAAATCTAAGTTCCTTTTATGTTATGTTATACAGAAGACAAACAGGCAAGCGGGCCACCTGATGTAAAGTTGTCACCGCCGCCTATGGACATCAGCAACACCAGTAGCCGTATTCACAATGGTTCGATTCGGATTCGGATTCGAAAATTTTTTCGAATGACCTTGAAATTTGACAGTTCAATTCGAAAGTTGTCTATTATTCGGAAATTTACACGAATGCTATTTAGCTCGCAATTTAATGCAGTTTGTACTGGCGCTATAACACCGTAATAGGATAAAGGCGAAGCAGAGAGCTGATACAATGCACCTAAATCGGCAAATAAGGGATTTGTCGAACCCATTTAACATGCACAACTTTTGTAGGGTTTATCGCTTCTCTGCGGAGACTGCGATCCGCATTATAGAAGATATAAAGCCCTATTATCCTAGGACCTCATATGCTTGTGCGATTCTGGTGGAATTGAAAGTAAGTATGACAAAAATTGTGCTAAACGCTGAAAAATAACCTAAAATTTTTTACAATAACAACAATACAATACCATTGAAAATATCTGTATTAATTTCAGTGTCTATGTGCGCATAAACCAACCATACGAAATGGAAACTGAGGATAGTGATTCATTTGCATCTGCCACTAAATTTCAAGAGAGGGATATATACATATAGGCAGAGGCACTGAGGGTGAGAAGGCAGTTAGTACAGAGGCTCTGCCATTGATTATGGTTAAGTGACTCTCTATAATAACTTGGTTGCAAAAGCACCAGCATATCACCTTGGCCGTTGGGACTATAATAAAAAACACCCTGTGAAAATTGTAGTGTTTGTTCTGAAGAAATATTTGTCTTAATGCCTACACCTACTTTCTATCAACGCACCGCTCGCCTTCGGCATAGTTCATAATCACATCTTGGTCCCAAAGACACATGCGAGTTCTTCAAGAAAGTGGGTAAAAGGTTTTTACAGGGTCGGCAACATGGAAATTTTACCACTGGAATTGCAAACGTCCATAGATTGCGGTAACTGTTTACCATCGGGCAAAAAACAAGCCTGTCTTCTTTGTTTTCTGAACATTGAAATGTGTTTTTTTTATTTGTTCTATATGCACTATATGTAAATTTTTTATATCTTTCCAAAATTTCTGTTAAGTTTAAATTAGGTAACTAATTAAATTATTATTTATAAAAACGTTTATTCTCTTTTTCTTATTATAATAACCCTTAGAAACCCTCTAAGAAATTAAAACTGTTCGTTTTTACTTACAACAGTACCGATCAGCTGATCACATTTTTATAGAGAGTTTAGTTCAATGAGTAGGACATTCCTTTTGCGGACTTCTTACACCCTTCCTGATATAGGTATATTAATAAAAATATATACAGTTGTAAAAAATACTTTACTAATTATACTTTTAAAATCACAATTCAGTTACTAATTTAAATCAGACTCAGTAAAATCACAGCAAAAATTAAATGATCACTACCTTATTTACTAATAACCTAATTATAGGTACATTTAAAATCACAATTCAGTTGCTAATTTAAATCACAGAAAAAATGCTGTCTTAGTGCTTTTTGTATTTTCAAAGTGTATTTGGTAAGTGATACATACAAAAGCATATCTCAATTATGAAATTTCTTTAAAAATCAACCTACATTGCTAATTATAACTTTAATTAACAGTACAGTTACTAATTTAAATCAGACTCAGTAAAAATGAAATGATCACATAAAACTAATAAAATAATAAAGTTGAAATTTAGTGAGTGGTGGGTAATCAAATTTAGGTAATCACTTAGTTAGATTTTCTATGGCAGTTGCGGTTCGTGTGAAAACCTCTACAAGATTTTCTATCGCAACGGCCTGTCTAATTATGCCCTCTGACACTTTATTCACCGCTGCAGCTTGCACTTCGGCTGCTTCAGCTTGGCGTTGAAGGGCATTAAGCATTGGGTCACCCCCACCAGAGAAGGTCCACCACCAGTGCCAGATTTAAATACCCGAATTGTACGGGCTTTATTTTTTATATCTAACTTCCAGTCCTGCTAAGTCTGAAAAAAAATACCAATTGAATAAATATATTACATTCAACCTACAACAACTTATGTTATATTCAAAATTAATCAATATTTACTTCTTCTTCGACCTTCATTCATTTGTCTGTAGTTTTAGTTGCACCATCACCGATAGCATTCAATTTTACGGCGAGGTCCGCTAACAATTTTTTATTTTCCCTTGCTGCGTCTCGGCAATTCCGTCAACCCGTTGCGAGTGCGGGATGGGCCCACATGTATTCTAACATCGCTACACGTTGGCCGTATGATGTACGTGATTGCTGGATCGCAAGAAAACAGGCAGATTAAATAGCTATTTATCCAAAATTCAAACACCGAGTATGTACTTGATTCAAGTGAATAGGTACTATAAATATTTAGTCAGGTACTTACTGTTAACATGGTTTCTTCGATTAGATTAGATACGAAAGGGTAAAAATTAATTTAATCACTAAACTAAATCGCTCGAAGAAAAACGGGGAAACTTTTTTGAAAACTTTAGTTTGACAATATTTATGTGTTCATAACGACAGAACGAATTTAACTTTCAAATAATTACTTTATATTTTTCAAATTAACTTCAAAGCAAAAATATTCTACTTATAAACAATCAAATATTATATAAAAATTAATATATAGAGCGAAATATAACTTATTAATAGCATTTTTTACAAATTTATGTTATTAATTGCCAATAATCCATTTATCAATCAACGAAAAAGTCTTCGTAAACGCTCTTCTTTTCCGAGGGAGAACCATAGACATTTCCCAAACGGTAGTTTCCGTGGCCGAATCTTCGAAATTTTTTTCGAATCATTGTGAATACGGCTACAGGTCTAAGTCTCTGGTTTAGTCTGCCATACTGAGAAACTTGCTTGAGGAGACATACTGTTTTAAACTAACGCGGTTATTATCAAACATTTTAAGGGTATGTTCCGGGTTTCCTACCGCGTACCTTTGTTTACGAGTAGCGCGATATTTCGACGCAGTTGCATGCATCATGGTCACGGGACAGAAAGGTACGAGGTAACCCGGAACATACCCTTAAAATGTTGCTTGAGGAGTTTTCAATGTCTGACACAAGTTTCCGACACTCATTCGTCCACTATAAAGAGCATCTCCAGTAATCTGCATAACAGTGAATACTGGGGATATTCAGCATGTCATTGATATGCAGAAAAAACAGCGTGGGAGATAGCACTGAACGTTGAGGTACTCCCGCAGTGATCATGGTATCAAAGCAGCATCCATCGACAAGTCCTTTGTTGCTCCGTCTAGATAGAAAGCAAAAAGAAAGACTCAATTGTAGAGACCCTCGAGGAGACATACTTTGCGAGTTTTAAAAGCAGTGCCTTGTGCCAGAACCGATCAAATGCCTTGGTAATATAAAAACTGGCAGTCAGAGCCTCCCTCTTGCTCTCGACAGTCGCAGCCCACCGCGCACCGGCGTATTAGGTACAGATGAAGGTTTTAAAATACTAATATTTACTATTTCAAAAGTCGAATTTGTCCTAAACCGATTATGTTCTCAGGAAAATTGTAATATTGAGCAATAATACAAGTTACAATTTATTTAATAAAATTTTTCTAAAGTTTGTCAGTGTTGGCTGGGGCTACCAATATTTACTAGGTATTTCAAAAGTCAAATTAGTCCTAAAACGACTATGTTCTCAAGGAAATTGTAAAAATGAGCAATAATATAAGTTACATTTACTGTTACATTAGTTTATTTATTAAAAATTTCCTAAAGTTTGTCAGTGTTGGCTGGATCTCCGCTTCATGGCTGATCTGGCTGGCTGGCTTGATCTGTAGTGCAAACATTTAGAAATTTATTTAAGTCCTGGAATATTGTGCGATTGTAAACACATTAGGCCTAATCTACGTGATTATATAGGGTGTGCTTACGCTCTGGACAAAGTCGAATACTACTAGAGTATTTAAAACACAACTGCAAAGTATCATAACAATCAGTCCAGTATTTACCGAAAAATCAACTATTATAATTTAACACTCAGGATCAGCCTGTATATAGTTGCATGATCTAGGAAGTACCCTAAAGATTGCAAACTCTTTTTTGAATTGCATTAGAACTCCACGCTAGATGACAGCATAAACTAAATAAAAAATATTGAATTGTAATTTGACAATAATTTGAAGGGTGACATAAAGTCACTCGTTTCTCATGTGTCATGTCATGAATGTCAATAATTAATTTTAGATAAATTAATTCGTGTTGTCGTTATACAGTATGTTGTAATTGCAAGTCAGAGCAACGTGTCTCGCGGTTTTAGAGGTGTGCAACGCATTGGCGATACCCCTATGCCGCCATGTACCAATGACTCCTTTTTCAGTCATGTACATTAGTTTAATTATAACCGACAACATCGTGATGAAACCTGCGATTCAGGCGACTGAATGTGTAACTATGATCCGATATGGTCAGGTTCTTCTGGTAGCAGGGTCACGGAGGTCAGATGGCAGTCGCTCCACTGTAATATCTGATCTGCCAAATCATGGGTCATGGTCAAGGCGGACCTCGGGCCCACGTGCGCGAGAGCAACCGGGACACTTACGATAATTATTTTATCGCATATCCATCGGTGTTGCTAATGTCTGTAGACATCGGTGAACACTTTCCATCAGGTGGCCGACTTGCTTGTTTGTCAACCGTATGACATAAAAAAGGTACCTTAACTGCGCACGGGCGAAAACCATAAGGGAACTAGTATTATACAAAAGAGAAGAGAGAGAAGAGGCGTTCATACTCATATGGTTTCTATCGTCCCAGATCCTGAAACAAATAAATATGTTGCATTAACAGATATGGAAAGTACGAGTGTTGGTGGTAAAGTAGGGTCGCGGAGATCTGCTCGGCCTTCCCATACGGCAAAAGACTTGAGAAGAAAGAAGGCATAAGCAAGACTTGACGTTATCTAAGTAGGTAATAAAAATATGCAACTTACGCATGTCTCACACTGTAAAGAATTAGCAATGTGATTATATTATATTATGATATATTAGTTTATATTTTGAAAAAATGTTTTCGAGGCAAAAGATCAAGAGTCTCCTTTCTCCTCTAAAATTCTTTAAAATCGGTTCAGTTGTTTGGGAAATATTTTGGTGATGTACCTATATCTTGTCGTGAGTTTGGGGGAAGGGGAAAGTTTTTGACACCTTCGGTATCTTATAATAATGGTAGTCCCCATTACGTGGACCCCTTAGTGGTGTTCACGCGAAGATTCGAAAGAACGTTTCTCTCTCGTACGATTCGGATGTGGAATGAGCTCCCAGCCACAGTATTTCATTTGGGCTATGACATAGGATCGTTCAAGAGGTATATTAGAGGTCTCTTCAGAGGCGGGCAATGCATTGGTGACTCCCCTGGTGTTGCTGATGTCCATAGGCGGCGGTGACCACTTTCCATGAGGTGGCACGCTTGCCTGTTTTTATGCCGTATAACATAAAAAAAAACGGCGGCGGCGTGTCACACCTAAGGGCGTCGGTGGCCGAGCGGTTAGGGTATCCGACTCGTAAGCGAGAGGTACCCGCTGCGGCCATGTACCAATGAATATTTTTATGTACATTAGTTTAACACTAACTAATGCGCTTACAGTGAGGAAAAACACTGATGAAACCAACTCATTCAGGCGACTGAATCCCCTGGTCCCCCTGGTAGCAGGGTCAAGGAGGTCAGATGGCAGTCGCTCCACTGTAATTACTTGATGTGCCAAATCCTGGATCATGGTCAAGGCGGACCCCCCCTCATGCGCGAGAGCATAACCGAGACATCAAAGCCAAGATGATTATTTTTACTAACCGGTGGCGGCGACGGTGGCGAAAAATCCACCTAAAAAAAGAATTCTTAGTTACTAGAAATTCAAGGACAATAAGATTTAACATAGGTTACGCATAGGTAAGTCTGTATTACATGTATGTTTTCTATGTATACATCTGATAAATACTCAGGCAGACACAGACAAACCCTCCCGGGTTTTGTGTCAATTAGTATTAAGAAATAAAATGTACTTACAACGATCTAAATAAATAAATACAAAATACAAAAATAACTTATGCATGGCTCACCCTGCAAAGAATCAGCGAATGGTGATTAGTATATGATATGTGATTGTTTATATTTTTAAACCCCAGCGTAACTGTTATGTTTGACAGTTTTGTGTCTGTGGTATCTTAGTTCCCGAGTGGATGGACCGAATTTAATGCGGTTTCTTCATTTAAAATTGTATACGTGTAATTATAGTCATTGTGCACGTCTTATCTGCGTTTAATTATCACATCTCTCTTTTGTAGGCCTATTGGAAGAGATTTATTTTAGAGATAAGTAGTGCATGTTGTGTCGTAACTAAAAAATGTTAAATAAATAAATAAATAAAATTCACCACCTTCGGTATCTTATAAGGATGTTAATCGAGGTAAATGTCACTTATGGACCATTGTACAGATTCTTTAATGTATGCCTAATAAATAAACCATCTTTCGTTTATTTTTAATAATAAAATTGTCTTTAAACTCTTGTACTTACCGATGGCTGCACCGAACCCTGCATCGAAAAAACGAATTCTTAGGTACCTACTAGAAAGTCACATAGAAAATGTATTTCTTTTTCTGCGAGTGAGCTCCGAGTACCCAGTACCAGGCAGTGGTGTGACCAAGCGGAATGTCGACCCACAGAAAATTTATAGCGATCTGCGTCGAAGGTCTATTTGATTAGTAGGTATAATTATGTCCTCCTAGAGCACCTCTGCTGACCTATCCATTTCCATTCGCACGACAAATACCAACATTTCGCAAGTGCTTTTATTAATTATAGTTTTATAAAAAAAAAGTAACTCACGCATGACGGAGTACACTGCGAGGAAATAGGAATGTGTTAGTATGTATGATAATACTCAATACTCAAATGTTTATAAATAAATAAATAATCGTAGACAAATTATTATTATTGCTTCATAAAAGTAATTTTTACATTTTTGACCCTAAATAATAATAAATGGTCGTTCATATTTTAACTGTCGAAAATATTTTACATAGACTGTAGGTACAGGCGGTGTTAGTAATTTTATTTATCCTTGTGTAATATTTTATTAAATTTTTATTTTTACATTGTTTTTTTTATATTGTATTTCAAGTTTAATAAGTTTAAAATGTATACTATGGGGCTATTCCTGATAAAAAGATTTATTATTATTGTTTTTCCTTCGTTTGCGATTCTCCCTTTTAAGGGGTAATTTAGCCAGATGATACGGGTCACTGGACAAGTATCACTGGGATAAAAAAATTAAGATTCCGTACTTTCTGGGTCACCAAAAAGAAATTTTCGCACTATTCGGCAGGTGTTAAGAATTGCGGCTTTTTGCATCGTGTGAAATACTTGTTATTATTATTATTATTATTACTAACCTCCCATGCAAAATATGGGTGTTATAAGTTTGACGTGCGTACCGATGGACCGATTCAGATGCGGCTTCTTCGTTTAAGAACAGTTCATCGGGATGGTTCATAGTCTTCTTTCATTAAAATCGGTTTAGAAGTATGGATTTCGAGTTCGGTTTAGAAGTATGGATTCGAGTGTCGAGCTAACATGTCACTTACAAAATTACACTAGGTATACAGAAGAGATTATAGCGCCACAAACTTATCGGCCCGGTGGCCAAAGCTGGAACTGTAAAAATATGGCGGCACTTCACATTATACATGACATTTCAATACCAATAACAGCGCCGCCGGCATCGGGTCAGATAAGATAGATAAATAATTTCCTTATTGATTGCACAAGAATAATTACATATAAAAGTATAGAGAAAAACCAAAGAGCAACCTTTGACTAAAGAGCCGCTTAATGTACAGTCAAATTAACAACACAGACTTAAACGAAGCGAACTATATCCATAAGTTTGTGGCACTAAAACTTAACCTTTCTTAGGCGCCCGTTTTATGACTGTGTTTCTTTAATATAAGAACTTGTTAAAAAATCTGGTTCTTACCGTTTTCTGTAACGCAAATGAAGAAGTCTTGATTACTACAAAGTTACATAGTACAGAAAAACTCATACCAAAGGCTCTACTAAAAAAAAAAACTACTAATAAATCTTTATAAAGATATACAGACATTTGTGCTTTCATATAATTATAACAATTTTTTTTAAATATTTATTTGTATGTCTAGATATTAATCTAAGTACATGAGAAAATCAAGGAAAGTCAGTCACTAAAGCTTCATAGTTTTAGAGCAAATTATTGTGCGCTATTGTGTGACACAGAACCTTACAGGCGAACTCACAAGTGGCTTGCTGTCTAGACAGGGAGTGCCAAGACAGGGAGTGCCCAATGGGAGAGAGTACAGAAGCTACTAAGCGCTTACTTCGCTATCCCATAGGCCCCTACCTGGGCCCTAGGCGCTAAGCCAGCCACCTTCGGTAGCCTATTGGAGGCTGATTCGGCCTATATGCCTACATGCGTATTCGGCCTATATAGCCTTATGCGAGGCTGATTCGGTTTGAAGGCTGACGTATGGGTATTAATAGGTTCTGTCAAATTTTGAGCGTTTGAGTCTCACTATTCTGACCCATGGCTGACATTTATCTTACATAAGTTCATGACAAATATTATAGGTACTTGCCTTACAGAATCCAAAGAAACACTGCGAAAAATGAAATAATATAAGTTTTGGTAGGCAGTTAATTTACACTCATCATCATATATTTAAGAGCAAAACTCTTGTCTTATGCGCTTATTACACCTGGCTAAATTCAGTCGACTAAATTCAGAAGCAAAAGCGCGAGAACAAATCAAAGTGGAATGTATTACTTATAAAATAAGGTAAATTTTTGTATCACTTATATTATTTTATGCGTCGCTCTGCTTTTCAAAAGGCGTGATACAAAAATGGACCTTATTCTATGATCAATACATTCCACTTTCATATGCTCTCATGCTATGAATTTAGTCAAATGTAATAAGCGCATTAACACTAGCCAACTTAAAAACCCTAAAGCCAAGGATAAAGAATACCGAGGTAAACTCATTGGCTAGAGCTCAAATATGTTGTAGTGGAACAGTAGGTATGTGTGGTTTTTGGCATATAAAAAAAATATTTTTTCGGTTACTAAAGTCAAGTAAATATATAGTAAAAAACTTACGTACTGTGCAGTAAAAGAAGGAAACATAGTGAAAACCAATACATTAGGTTATCGTCATCAGTGTTTAATCCAACGTCAGCAGATAGTAATCAAAATGATGTAATCAGAATGATGAATAGATACGGTTAGCGACTTTACATTACCTGTGTGCTGAATCTATATTACGTGTGATCTACAATTACTGGATTTAAGGAATAAAATATGGGACAACGCGTTTATTATGAAATTTACCTATCTTTAAAAAAAAGGAATATTTAGGGCGGCTACCTACAAAGCGTTGCGCGCGGCCAGTAAATTCAAATATACGGGATCATTCATGGTTCTGCATTTTTTCTTAATAAAATACAGGACACGGGCAAAATAAAAGCTGGAAAACGGGATGTCTTATAAAATACAGGACAGTTGCCCAGCTCATTACGAGGATGACAAAGAAATATTAATTCAACTTTATTACGAAATAAAACTTTTCGGAAACAATTAGAAAGATATAGCCTGAAGTATTGCAATGACATCAAAACAATTTGAAAGAAAACTGTTTACTTTAAAGGTTTATTACTAAAATAGTAGGACTACAAAATAATAGGCAGATACTCACGTTCTAACAGGTTCGATGATAAGTTACATTTACTAGTGCTATATATTTATAAAATCAGATTAAAATTAAAGGTAAAGGTAGGTTAAATAATCAGCCGTTTAATCAAACTATTTCAGCAAGGGACCGTTTATAGGACTCCGTTTATAACCCACGTAGAGTGCCATAAACTTATCTGTACCGGTAGTCAAAGCTGGGACTAAGTGTCGCCATTTTGATATTTCGCGATTTGGGCGCGATTCCTGTTCGAGCGTTACGCGGTGACGTATACATAGGCCTGGGCTTACGACCAACACAGTCTCGATTGCAGCGGTAACTAAAACACCGAAATTACTAATTTTATACCAACATTCTTTCACTAAGCTATATTGTTCCCGAGCCTCAAAGGAACAGGACCCTTAAAAATAATAGGTTCGGTTCTTACGACATAGACAAACGTAATTTAGTGTAGGTATAGGAAGGTCTACATTGTAGGCCTTATAAGAAAACTCACTGTCACCCAAAGAGCGACGGGGCTCGGAGTTTCATGTCGCGATCGACTCAGGAATGAGTAGATCCGCAAGCGAACTAAAGTCACCGACATAGCCCGAAGGAATGCCAAGCTTATAAGTGGCAGTGGACAGGGCAAATAGCTAGCAGAACAGATGGCTGATGAGGCAGATAAGTTCTCGAATGGCGACCACGTACCGGAAGACGCAGCGTGGGTAGGCCTCCCACAAGGTGGACCGACGATCTGGCGAAGATCGCAGGTACCAGCGGGTTATGTTAGGCACAAGACAGGCCTTTGTGAAGACCTTTGGGGCCTACGCCCAGCAGAAGGCGTCTTCCGGCTGTATGATGGTGATGATGATGATGATGATGATAGGTATGTAAATAAATACTAACATTGCACGAAGGCGCCGCACCGCACTGCAAATTAAAAAATGTAGTGTAAAATATAAATTACTTTACAAATCTTCGCTAGATTAGTCTTGGTATAGGTTCATTACAGCGAAAGCACGTGCAGCTCAGCTATACATAAGTGTTAGAAAAAACTAACACCTAAAATAGGTACTATTTCTATGAGAACTTGTTTACACACTAGGCGACCGAGTTCTGACCGAGAGCTTCCTCAAATCCGATTTTAATTTGCCACGCTCAAGAATACGGAATAATTTTGATAGAAGGTACCTACTGTATTTCGTATACTGTCTCAGGTTTATTATAATAATTGCATTTGGAGAATTATAATTCTTTTTTTTGACGTAGTACATAAGTTGCAATTTATTTAGTAACAGACAAACTATTTACAATAAGAACTAAAAAATAAACACTAATACTAAATAAGATTAAATCGTAATTTTGCCTCTTCCGGTTCTTGATCAAAATAATTGGTTTTTTATCAAAAACCCGATTTCAGCATTTACCTGCGCCATAGCCATCTCAGGTTACCGCTTTGTTAAAATACTTTGTGTGAATGATGTATGCAATATAATCAAAATACTTACTGTTGGCACGAGATTCTTTATCTGTTCAGAATTAGAATATATTTTTAAATGTATGTAAAATAAGTTTCACAAAGATAAAAAAACGGTTAGTATCTGGCCTATGCCTGAAAATAATGAATCGGTATGGCCTTTTTTATGTCTCAGCGCCCCAGACGAATAAAGCTGAATAGAAAGGTATGCATTTATGTCAGAGTAACATTGTTAAAACCGTTAGTTTTAAATCTATCTAGCGAGTATAATGAACTATCGAATAATTGGGAACTGTAACAAATTATTTCTATTCTATGAAACACTTAAACGTTAAGTTTAAGTTTGGTTATTTTAGTTAATTTTGTGTTGTGACAACGTAGAGAGCTCCGTCAATTGCGTTAGAATGTCATCATCATCATCATCCTGGCGTCATGTCCCGGTTGCGCCCCCGCGCAGCACGCGAGGGCCCAGGGTCTGACTTCCTGCTATTCCTGGCCCACCTCGCTCGGTCTTCGTTATTTTGTAACAGAATGTAACAGTTTACAATTTTTAACATAGTTTACTAAAAAAGAACTTTAAAATAAATTCATGAGGACTGACGAACTTACCGCCTGAAAATGAATAGGTCCAGAAATTTACTTTGCGTCTCGTAAAAAATCGCTAATTTCACAAATCAATTGTGTTAGGGAAGCGCCCATTAGATAGTAAAGTAGTTTACTTACACACATTAAGCACTGCAAAGAAAGATTTTGTAGTTAGTAAAAACTTCTACTAGACGAACAAGGACCAAATCGCAAATATGGAAAACTAAAGAAACAATAAAGTAAAGTAATATACAGTTTCTATCGTCACGGGTTGCTTGTCGGCTCCCGAGACTTTTCAGCCAGTTTCAGGGTCCCCAGTCACCTATGTTAGAGTTAGAGCGTAAAATTTATAATGCCGCTGTATGGCCTACCCTGCCACAAGGTTTATATCTGTAGATGAGCGCGGTGTGCTGCGAATGGCTGCGATCATGTTATTTCGCCACTTTACACTCGGTACTATCTTAGCGACCGGCCACACAGAAAAAAAGTAAGACGCAGACACGTTGCAGACGCGTGCGCTCGTTTAATTTACTTTCATACAAAATGTATAGAAACGTCGCGACGCAAAACATATAGCAAAGACCGTACACGGACACGACGCAGACAAGTGTTCGCCCTGTTGCACAACAGAAAAAAAAGACCAGCAGCGGCACCGTCGATCTCCAATCGCATGACACCACCCTCTCGAATGGCTTCACAACATGCATTTCGGATATTCTGTATGTTTTAAAATTTCGCGTCCGTGGCCCGTCTGAGCTCTGTCTGCGTCTTATGTCTTTTCTGTGTGGCTGGTAGCTTACGGGGCGGAATTATGGTGGTACCGCGTGGATAACGCATGAGTAGCCCAAAAGCGAGCAGTACGTCTCGTTTTCGTCATAACTGACTAGGAGGAACCCTGCAAGCCTTTATTTAAAAAATTGGGTATACTCACACTGCCATGTGAGTATACATATCAGATAGCGATATTCACTTACCGGTAGCCATGTTCAATCGGAAGCATGTTTCTCCCAGTGCTCCACAAACTTACAAAATCCTAATGGTCGATGTATGTTTTGGGCCCTACTGTTTTCTACAGTTAATAACAGGCATTTTTTTATTTCATATTATTATTGTAATCAATTACGACTATTTAAGATAGATAATAGATAAGAATTATTTCGTGATATTTTGAAAATTTAATAAAAATAAGTATTTGTATTTTGTATTTGTAGAAAGCATAATGCTGCTGTTTGGACCGCCTTGTCTATGATCTAGATCATGAAATTACAGTGAAGCGACCGCCATTTAAACTCCGTGACCCTGTAAACAGGGGAATATGACCAGATTGGATCATGGTTATACATTCAGTTGCCTGTGTCACGATGTTTTTCCTCACCGTAAGAGCATCGATTAGTGTTTAATTAATGTACATAACTCAGAAAAGAGTCATTTCATGAGTCAGAGATAGTTGGACGGCATGATTGGTTCAGTGGTCAACAACTGTCTGCTACGCAAGAGGTCTCGGGTTCGTATTCCGGTCGAGCAGAAATTTAAATGTTGTGTTTTAATTTCTATTACAGGTCTGGGAGTTCTATGTATAACAAATGGGTATGTATTTAAAAGTAATTAAAAAGTATATCAGTTATATTATATTATAGGACCCATAGTCTAAGTTTTACTTAGTTTGGGGTTAGATGGGGCTGTGTGAATTTGTCCACGGTTATTTATTTATTTATTGGTACATGGCGGCTCTGGGGTTCGAGCCTGGTAGAGTTGGACCCCATAACCACTAGCTCACCGACGCGCGACGCTCAAATGACTATTCTGCAAAATAACACTTTCCAGATCTGTTGGTCATTATCAGTTTTACTTATCGATATATCTTATACCGACTTTCATTAAAACGACGGAGGATGAAACTTATCATCATCATCATCATATCAGCCAGAAGACGCCCACTGCTGGGCATAGGCCTCCCCCAGAGATCTCCACAAAGGCCGGTCTTGTGCCTTCCGCATACAGCTGGAGGATGAGACTCACATCATAAAAATTAAAAACGTTTCGAGGTCGATCTTAAAACATTGTACATACCCTTCTTTCTCCTTGTTGGTTTTGTCGTCCATGCCGTTTTTGTGAATACCGGCTTTGTGAATATCGGCTTTGTGGATACTGTTGTGCATACTGGGGAAAAAGATATAAGAAATATAATTGAAAGTGCTTGTAGCGACGTGAAAAAACAATCTCAGTGGTTCAGTTGGTTTACATGCCGGTCTGCCACGCAGAGTACCCGGTTCGATTTCCGGCCAAGCAGAAATTGAAATTATGAATTTTAATTTCTGTTACGGATCTGGGTGTACTATGTATAATAAGTATGTATTTAAAAAAAAGTATGTAAGTAGTTTACCAGTTATCTAACACCCATAACACAAGCATTGCTTACTTTAGGTCTAGATGGCGCTGTGTGAATTTGTCCAAGAATAATAATTTTTCTAAGTGGTTTCCTGCAGGGCAGAATCCTTCCCACCGACCCATTTGACTTATGGGTGGCGCACAAGCTTACTAATGTCTAAGGTCCCGTTTATAGGTCGCCGCTTACAAACCGGACAGAAAACGCGTACATGTCGTGCCCGCTTAGTCACCGCTTGGCAACCGGACAGAAAACATACAATCTATCCCCTTTTTGACGTTTGGGACCATTTCTTTATTAGTCTCTTTCTGTATATGACCAGTTCTGGATACGACCACTTCTTCATTAGCCAGTTCTACATAGGTCCATTTCCGTTTTTTACCACTTCTCTTTTTGACCACCTCAAGTACGGTGCGCAAACATACCATACCGTATAATTTCAGGGATTTTGAACGTAGAGATTTTAAGTTTTATGTTTATGAATTTCGGTATAGTAGCCATTCGGCATTTGAAGCTCTCGGTATTTTAATTTTAGGGGGTTTGAATTTTAATTTATAGCGTAGGTACCTAATTTAGATATTTTCGATTCTAATATGGATCCCGCGGTACCTGTGCGACACTATTACTGTGCGAAGACTATGCAGGCGCCGCGTATTTGCCTACTATCAATAAAGTCAGCTTTCTGTCATTTTAATAAACGAAAATAGCATTATCATTTGATGCAAAAAGAAATTGTACTGTACGTCTGTATAGGCTCTCGAAGGCCGACCAGGGGGTCTAAAAGCCTATTCACCTAGGGGGTCATAAGGGGGTCTAAAAAGCGTTGCTAGAACTATAGAAAAAATATACTATTATTCATATTAGAAAGCCACAAACTTATCTGATCCGGTGGCCAAAACTGGAACTAAGTGACGCCATTTTGATTTGTCATGTCAATGCCAACAACAGCGACGCTGTAGATACGTTTGTGACAAATTATTTTAGACCCCCAGATAGATTTAGACCTCCAAAGACCAGAAAATGGGCAGTAGTGTTTTCTGGGACGTATCTAGGTACCTATTATTTTTAATACAGCAACTTCAAACCCATAAGGATTTGAAGTTGCTGTATAAGTTGCTGTATGTTGCTGAGCCACTGATATTGAGAAGGCTCAAGTCCGTGGACTATTTTTTTATAACAGATCTTGCACGAGCACAGTAAAAAGGCTCGCGATGCCCATACGTCAGTTGGATGCCAGGCTTCATTCAGGCATTCTTTTGATAATATGCAAACAAGATTGTTCGAGTGTTCACTTACCTGGGCTCTGTATAAACGCGAGTCCGACTGTACAGAAATGCAAAATAGATTAGTACCTATATTTGTTTTAAAATAAGCGGTTTGGAGTTTTAAGATATCAAATATTTTAAAATTAAGTAAAAAAATTTGAAATAGGTACCTATAATAGTGCATAATCAGAATGGGATGGAAACTTGTCTAAGTAAAACGTTCACTTTGACACTTCCTGCTTCGACATTTTCATTTATGTTTATTTTTTCGATATTCGCAGTCGCTCCACTGTAATTACCTGATCTGCCAAATCCTGGAGCATGGTCAAGGCGGACCCCGGGCCCTCGTGCGCGAGAGCATAGCCGGGACATTAATGAAAATATGATTATTTTATAGTATAGGAGATACGTCTATTTTTTTGTATTATATAGCTTGAAAAATATTGATCTAAACATTATATTTTTTTTTGTTATTCTCTCAACAAAATCTATCATGTCACAAGATTACAAAGTTGTACTTACGTAAGGGGAGTATCCTTGATAATTATACGACTGTGATTGTTTTGGATGGTAGCGTTCATTGCTTGGTATTGGATCGTAACGTGAGTAACCCTGGTTATGGCGGTCTGAATGACCTTGGTTATGGCGGTCTGAATGACCTTGGTTGTGGCGGTCTGAATAACGTTGGTTATTACGGTCTCTGTAATTTTGCGAGTATCCTTGTTTTGCTTCGAATATCCTGTTGTAATCGTACGCATTGCTTGGACTTTCTTGATTATAACGTTGGTATCCTTGTTTATTTATTGGGAATAATGGACTGTTGAGGGTATATTTTAATTTCCTTTTATTGTTCTGTTGAGACTTTAGGACGCAGCTGTCCAATAAGTTGTGTACGCAAACCCTTAGGCCCTGAAACATAAATTGCTGAATAAATATTCTTTTGAATTGAAGTGCATTTCTTATTTTTTTTAGAAAAATATTATATTAGAAACTCTTGTTACAGCGGCGTACAGTACGCCGTAGTTGTAGATTTCATACAAGTGCCATTTGGTTCGGCTTCATTGGTTACTTATTCTTTACAGGCAAAAGCTGGTCCCAAATAAATAAATTAAAAGTGTAGTAAATACTAACCTCAAACTAAACAAAATTTGAAATAAAAAACGAACGGTGAATGATGTGAAATGTGAACATTGGGGTCTTAAGAATAAAAAATGTGAGAAAAATTTACATGCTATGCAAGTAACTTGATAGTAGCTTTAAGTAGCTTGTATTCAATCTAAACATTATACCTATTGGAAAAAGTAATTCAGCACTTACAGCGGTCTTTGGTAAGAAAAAGCAACAGCTAAAATTTTAATATTCTATTCTTATTAATATATTTTAATAAGAACGAAAATCATGAGATCGGCGCCCATTTATGTGTGTGTGTGTTTAGGTCATGTACAACAAGGTAATTGTCGTCCCTTGCATGCTTCAATTCTATTTAGTGTAGAATGGCGTTCGAATTTTTTTTCAGGTCCGTGGTTACCAATTTCGGAAAAGTAACCTGAGTGACACCAAAGCTCGACCAGGAACCCTTGACTACTTTACAGCATTTTCTCTTTGGGAGAAAATTATTAAATATTTTTACTGCGATAATAATAAAGTTCTTTAGGCAAGAACACTTTTCATAAGACCTATAAAAATGACAATATTATAAAATTGTTACTTACGTTATCGGCGTGCTAAAACAGAAATTTTGACACATTATAATTTCATCGAAAACTATGTCGAAATGTCCAAATTATCGTTGTACAAGGTGTCTCAAAAGAAAGTTTATATTTAGTGGATCGATTAGAAAAAAAGTAAGCCGTGTATCGAAAAAATGTTATTGATTATTAAAATTGGAATACACAATTTGGAAATTTATTTATTAAAAATAATATCGTCCAAATTTAGACCCTCGCGTTCGCGGCACTCATTTAATCGAACAATAAAATTACTTATGACGGCTCGGCAGGTGGACTCAGTGATGGCTACCATTTCGTGACGGATATTTTCTTTCAAACGCGCCAGGGAAGTCGGTTTATTGGCGTAAACTTTAGATTTAAGATAACCCCATAGGAAAAAGTCCATATGGGTTAAATCAGGACTGCGTGGAGGCCAATTTATGTCACCTCTCTTGGAGATCAATTTACCCAACTGAAAAAAAAAAGAAGAAATTTCGTGAAAAGAAAAATTTCATGAACTCGTGGCAGAGATGTATTGGACGTGTGTGACGTTGCTCCGTCCTGCTGGAACCATGTTATTTGGTTATAGGAATGTTTTGCAATTCAGGCACCAAGAAGTCGTCTAACATCTCCACATAACGCTCTGATTTCACTGTAATTGCACGGCCCCTTTCGTCTAAGTAAGGCCGATAATGCCGATAAAAAGTAAGGGCCGATAATTCTTCGCGCCGGCATCGCTGTTCATACGGTCACTTTAGGTGAATGAAGTGGTTTCTGATGCTTGCGTTTCGGATTCGTTGCACTCCAGTAGCGGCAATTCTGCTTATTTACGTGTCCATTAAGATGAAAATGAGCTTCATCCAAAAACAAAATATTGGTAAACGTTGAAAAGCGCTCAATTGTCTGATTTACGAAGTCAAGCCTCTGACTGGCATCTTGTGGCTTTAATTCTTGCACCAATTGAATTTTGTAGGGGTGCAGCTTTAGATCTTTGTGCAAAATGCGGTGTAATGATGATCTATGCACATTTAAAGCAATTGCGCGCTTCCGAATTGAAAGGTTTGGGTCATCACGAACAGACTGATTAACACTCTCCACGTTTTCTACCGTTCTTGATGACCTTGGTCGCCCGGATTTTGGTTTTTCCAGCGTCTTACCGGTCTCTTCAAACTTTTTGACCCATTTTCGAATAAGAGGAATCTTGGAGCATCATTTGAGTGGCAAAAACCTCGAATACTGCAGAATCTCCTACGCGCTACAGTCGCCGAATCACCGTTTTTGTAAAACTCTCGCACGCACAACGCGCGGTCTGCTCCTGAGAAACGCTCCATAGCGACTGAATTCCCAAGTGCCAGGCTACCGATTGACATAACCCCTGCACCCCTCGGATTCGTTGCGTTCACGCAGTAAACTAAATAAATATAATCTTTCTTTTGAGAAACCTTGTATAACAATTTATTTATTCGTATGGCAAAAATACAATAAATGAGAAACAGATTTATACAAGCTACAAATTTAAATCAAGCAAATTTAGCCATTTAATTGCTTCGTCACTTCAGGTGATCAGGTCCTCAAGTGGGCCAGGGCAACTTGTGTTAGGGCATTCCGATAGTATGTGCTACATCGACTGAATTGGGGAACCGCAGGGACAGGGGGGAAGCACTATATCCACAACGGTGTTTATAGGAAGCACAAAGGTCATGCCCGTCCGACAAGCCCGTGCATAGTCTATTTACACCTGTCTAGCCTAGACACTTCAGCTGCCTTAGCCAAGTGGATCGTTAATCGTTAACTATAATCGTTCGTGGTAGAAAACATTTATGGGATTTGACATAAGCTAACGTTATCTGACATAAGCTAACGTTTTGGGTAGAACGAACGCAGAAAATTCTACCAAAGGAGATTATAGACTTGCGTAGAGAATTTATGTAGGACAGTAAACTTTTTAGAATTCCTAACTAAACCAAAGAGTTTTATATTATATACAGATATAAACTCTTTGAACTAAACCCATTGCGAGAATGTTCTCGAAGCCGTAATTCAACATTTTTGATGTTTTTTATGACAGCGGAGGAAAATCAAAGTCAATGTAGATATGTTTTGGTAGAAATAGTCGAACTTTGAGCTGTCAATTTTCTACCATACACGTTGCGCAAGCGGAGCTGTCAAAGATGGCTAGACCCCAGATCGTTTTAGGTTGCTGCCAGGTATTTTATCACATCCGAATTTGCATGTTGCATTTCAATGACAGATAATAAAGTACCTACTTGTATTTCACAATCACCTTATAGAAGTTAGGTTTAATCGCTTAGTTCTCAGGATTTAAAGTCACATCTACAACATTTTAAATACAAATTTGCAGACCTATAAAAGTGTCGCAGAATAGATTTTTATTTAGGGGATCGTTCTTTTTTACATAGTTTTTCTGTACGCGTCCCAAAATGCGTTATACAAAATTCAACCTTATTCTATAAGCAACATTTAGTTTTATTAACCTACAGACAGATTATATTAAGAGAGCTTATAAATAAGTTGCATTTATAGGATAACAATAAAGTCATTATCCGGTTACATTCGTAGTCCGTACCTACACATAATTTACCGTAAATATTATCGTACGTTATACAATTATTTAGCTGAACCCTTAATCCATATTATCATATGAATTATCATAAGGTCGGGGGGTCAACTAATTAGTTGAATGACGTACTGTAAAATTATGCCTTCTACAGGCTTAAGCGACTATACGAAAAAGCTCTCGAGGATGACTGAATAATAGAACATGATCATTTTACAAATATTTTTTTAATTTAGGTCCCGTTTGTAAGTATTGTACGCGAGTCTCGTCATATATTATATTCGGTAACCATAGTGAACTTTAATTTAAACTTAATGTGATTGTGAAAAACATTGCTACAAGAGAACCGCCTTCCATTGTATGGCTACGTCTTGCGCAGATCGGCAAATTACATAGGGAATAAATGTCTGGCAATGCCACGGAGAGGCCAGCTCAAGAATGGATTGCTAGACGTCATTAAGAATAACATGCGTGTTAAGAAGCTCACCACCAAGCATGCCGAAGACAGAGCTAAATGGACTAATAGGAGTAAGAAGGCGGACACCAGACCAGAGATTTAACGCCAAGATGATGATGATGATGATGATGATGATAAACACGTGTCAGAAAAGCATAATTAAATGTTGATATTGATAAAGATATCAAAATAAAATGAAAAATTTCTTACCCCCTCGAGCCTATTCTTCAAACTATCTGCACATACTATAATTGCGTCGATGCATTCATTTGCCTCCTGTAAGGAAATTAATAGTAGGGAAGTTTGATTAAATATTTTTTTTTTTTTTTTTTTTTTTTATATTAAACAAGACAAGCATTTGACCGCCATCTCACCTGTTGGTAAGTGACGATGCGGCCGAAGATGGAGCATGCTCGTCTTGGAACAGCCTATTCACTCTAGCCTTGAAGGCATCCAGATTATATTGATCAGGGAACACACTCGCAGGCAACGCGTTCCACTCCTTAGCCGTACGCATTATAAAAGTCAAGCCAAAGCGGCTCGTGCGGAAAGTTGGAAGGTCCACGACATAAGGATGAAGCGCTCGCCCGGATCGTGTCTCCCGATGGCGGAAAGGGGATGGCGGAATGAGGTCGTGCAACTGCTTCGCACACTCGCCGAAATGTAACCTGTAGAAGACCGACAGACGCGCAACCCTACGCCGATGCTCGAGGCTCTGCAGCCTAGCTTCAATCAACTGTGGGTCACCAATCATCTTCTTTGCACGTTTTTCCACCGAATCCAAAGCCGCCAGTTGATATTTGGCTGATCCATCCCAGAGGTGGCAGCAGTACTCCATGCAGGATCGGACTTGTGCTTGATATAACTGAATCAACTGCCTTGAAGTGAAGTACCGCTTAACCTTCGATTATTGGACTCCTGTGACAGGAAACTCCTGCGGCTTGCCGAGTTCGTGTTTCTGGTATTGTCTCTATCGCTCCAATATCTGTATATCTTTCTCTATCGTATGACTATCGACAATCCCACGGAATAACTAGTCAAGCTACAGACTGCCATTGCAGGCTGCGGCTGTTTGTGACAGGCTTAAAGAAGAGCCCATTTAATTGATCACGTTTGACAGCTGTCATCATTTCCTTATGTCCACGACATAAAGTTAATTTTCGCGTTCGCGCCTTTTATAGTATAATGAACTTTATGTCGTGGACACAAGGAAATGATGACAGATGTCAAATGTGATCTATTTAATCAGGCCCTACTTTAGTCGTTTCTTAAATAACGATCCCGTCGAGATCGTTCGTCCATAACCGTCTAATTTGCATAACGTGTCGACGTGGGAACCAATTCTTTTAGTTCTACCCTCCATAATTTATAACAAAACTACCGCCCATTAGTTTATTATGCAATATTTTGCGCAAAGTCGTCACGATGAGATGGCAACGGGGACCAAGGCTCTGGGCGGCATATTATAAAATTAAATTAGGAAATCCTATTATGAATTGCGCCCCTGCGGAGACGCGGGCGCAGCGTTGGTCCTACTTAGGGTAGCTGGTACCCTGTGGTTTTGGCCACTAATACTTCTGGTATTGCAAGCGTTCCTAGACTACCTACAGTAATTGCTTCCCTTCAGGCAGCCCGTACGCTTGTTTGCCTTTATACCATACCATTTACAAAAAAGTGGCAGAGAGGTGCAAGCGGTACCTATAAAAAATATTGGTAGAGTAGTGCTAAGAAATATTTTCATATCAAAATTTTATTTGGCTTGTGCGGTAAAATGTGTTGTGGCTAAAACGAAATCTTACATGCATAAACTTACATGAGGTACGACTTCCTAGAAAGTAAAAATGAATATGTTATAAGTTATTAAATCTTCACATAGAGGGTTGGTCACCACGGTTTTGATTATATTATACATGTGAACAAATAAATAAATAAATGAACACTCATTTATTTATTTATTTATTTAGTATACTCTCTTGACAATAGAGCGTGCCACCGCTTCGAGGTAAAAATAAAAATAACCGATGCCGTGGTAATCCGAAATAAGTTATGTGACGATTTATATGCAGTGGATAACCACAAAAGTCTTAAACCTATATATTTGTAGTAAATAATATATAATTATGAATATGGTACAATATTTACGCCTTCTTCGAGAGCGTCGGTGGCCGAGCGGTGACAGTATACGACTCGTAAGCCAGAGGTCCCGGGTCGAATCCCGCTCCGGCCATGTACCAATGACTGTTTTCTGAGTTATGTACATTAGTTGAATACTAACCGATGCTCTTACGGTGAGGGAAAACATCGTGATGAAACCTGCACATTCAGGCGACTGGATGTGTAACCATGATCCAATCTGGTCAGGTTCCCCTGGTAGCAGGGTCATGGAGGTCAGAGGGCAGTCGCTCCACTGTAATTACCTGACCTGCCAAATCCTGGATCATGGTCAAGGCGGACCCCAGGCCCTCGTTCTCGAGAGCACAACCGGGACATTAACGCCAAGATGATTATTATTTTTTTTTACTTACGCCTTCTTCGACCACCTGAGGAAAAAATGTAAATGAAGTAAAATTCAAAATTTTACTTGTTCGAGGACATTAGTACGGCCCTGGTTTTTCGTCTATTCATTGCAATATGACTATATGGATTTTATTATATGAATAGTACCACCCCGTTGGGGTATAGCAATTTACAATTTACGATTTTTTGTTGTATTGGTCGCGACGCATAGTTTGGGAACTTCTGAAGAACCTAGATCGTAGATGGATAAATATCTGCCGGAGTTACGTTAGTATCAATCCTGTTACGTTAGCTACTGTTACGTTAGTACAAATTCTGTTCCGGATCCATCAGGCCCAATCATCTCACTTGCTCAAACCAGTGAGATGGCGATGTATCTGGCCTTCAATAATTGCTACTCGAATTATTTAAGCATTCGTGCCTGATGGACATGAATTCGAGTGCGCACAGTATGTATTGTAAGCATTTTATGAAGATTATTTTCAATTTAAGCGTGTCAAGGAACATTATCTATCTCTGTCTAGTTGTACATAGATATGTATGCATAGTATTGCATTATAATATATGTATATTATATTATTATTATATGTTTATATTATATTACATTTGAGAAGTTAATTATGTTTAAGTATTTTAGTATGTATTCTATATCGCGCACGGCGATCTGCTTTACTTATCACTCTTCTGAAGGCCTGCTGGAAGAAATTTCTTTTAGAAATAAGTAGTGCTTGTTGTGTCGTCTATATGTATGATGTTTCTCTATGTATTTTACTGTGAGCAATAAACTGTTAAATAAATAAATAAATAAAATAATTAAATTGTACAGTTGTGGTACAGTTGAGGAAACTGAAAGCTTAGCAGTTTAGATACTCGTCTTAATTTGTTCTCATTATTACGAGATGTGTTTATTTTTAGGTTAAGTTATCTTTGTAATAATTCAGCTAACCTATTCTTTTATTTTGTTTGTTTCAAATCTCTTTTGCTAACTTATGTTTGCTGACTAAGTTTTTAGTTTGAAATGCTGTCGTCGCTCATAATGGGGGATTTGCAAAGAGCTACTTTAAAAAATAAAAGGTGTGCCTCACTACATGGCGCTGCGTAGACAGGATTCTCAAGTATTGCATTTAGTAACCGAAGTTTCTTTGAAACGTGTTTCATGAAAATATATTTAGTTTTAGTATCTACCTTTTCGGAGAAGAAAGCGCAAAATGTATACATACATGTTTTACATCTAACGGTCTCATTTTGATTTATTTGTGAGAAACGTGTCTAATCTATTATAAAAAAATGAATAATTTTTTCTTTAATTGGTTTTCGGAAAATCTCTTATTTTACCTAATTTCTTATGATTTAGACCTAAGTACCTACATATTGTTATATTTTTATACTATTTAATGGATGTGCTGTTGGTGACCAATTTAGTTTGGTTTGGTTGGTGTAAATTAACGAAAAATCACACGTCGGAAAATAGTAACACGGCCAATTTCAGCCTTCTGTCAACAAGCTTACATTTAGTTTCCTCGACTGTATCTACATAAAATTATTAAAAAGATACCTCATGCAAGATGGAAAGGTCATTCTCCTGGTTACTCTGCAATTCTTGTCGCAGTCTTGTCAGCGAATTTGGATACCTTTGCCTCAGGTGCTGGGGAATAACATTTCAACAAAATGTTCAACATATTTGGTAGCCATCAATGGACGTGGTACCGATTATCTCCGATAGTACGCTGCCATTTTGATGCGATTGAGTTTAAACCAATCCCAGCAAGGCAGCTCTGGCTCTGGCTTGCTGCGATTGGTCCACACTCAATTGGACCAAGATGGCGACGTACTATCGGATATCGGCGTTACGGCTGCTGATTGTCGTAGACGGCGAAGAAAGGTCGCGTCAGACTAGGCTTACGTGATGTCACGTACGCGATGTTACGCCCTTCATGTGTTATTATATTTCGAATCGTAAAATTGAAATTTAGAATCACAATTGTCTTACGTGACGTCGCTGATGCGCCCAAATACCACAGCGTGAGCCTGCGAGCGTGATCTCCAACCCGCCTGCCAAGCGTAGAGATTATGGCAATAACCTCCCCTTTCGTGGGAGAGGCCCTAAGTCCTGCAGTGGACTGTTATGGGCTGTGATGATGATGATGAGCCTCCGAGCGCATGTGTTGCGTGTACACACGGGTACTACAAACAGTAGTGTAATTGTTGCGAAACGTGGCATGGCATTATGTGGAGCCTAGTGTGTTTCTGTCTCTGATGAGGACAGCAGCATCAACTAATGCCTAAACAGAACACCTGAGTAAGATATGTTAACAAACACCCCATACGTTCCTACAATTTTCAAGGGTTTCCTCGATTTCACAGGGTTTCCATCATCAGATCCTGACCTAATCAAAATTGGACTACGTGGGATCTATACCCTTACAAAAAAAAAAGGATTTTCCAAATCGGTCCAGGGGACTTATTTTTAAAACCGCTCGTATCCACGCGTGCGCTACGTATCTCTTTCACACTCGTAGGAAGTTGTTAAAGATAGAAAAGACAAGCATGTATGCGAGCGGCTTCAAAAATAGGGCCGCAAATGTCTTCGAGCAATCGGGGAACCTACATAAAAACGGGGAGGGGGAGGGTCGGTGTGCTGGCAACGAATACAAAAATAAAGATATCTAACTTACTATTGTATGATAAAAATTGAAATTTTTACTTTTTTGTTATTTGAAGCCGGTTTTTTTTTTTTATGTTAGCAAATTGTATGTTCTACTTGCAGGCTGTATAAATAATCATCTTATCGTTAATGTCCCGGTTGTGCTCTCGAGGACGAGGGCCCGGGGTCCGCCTTGACCATGATCCAGGATTTGGCAATCAGGTAATTATAGTGGATCGACTACCATCTGACCTCCGTGAGGGTGAGGGAAAATATCATAAAACCTGCACATTCAGACGACTGAATGTGTAACCATGATCCAATATGCTCAGGTTCCCCTGGTAGCAGTTTCACGGAGGTCAGATGGCAGTCATTCCACTGTAATTATTTGATGTGCCAAATCCTGGATCATGGTCAAGGCGGACCCCGAGCCCTCGTGCGCGAGAGCACAACCGGGTCATTAACGCCATCATGATGACTATGTTCTACATACTTTACATATACAAATTACAATGTACTTACAGGCTGTATAAACAATAATTATACTTTAAAAAATAACATATTGAGGCATATTACGTAAATCACTACATCCACCCAAGAAGCGATGGATTGACATAGCTGAGTCGAATGCAAGAGCCAACGGCTTACGACGAGAGGATGCCGAAGACCGGGCGAAGTGGAGAAGATTGAGTAGGAAAGCGGGGGTCCGCTCTGTCCGGGTCTGGCAGAGGCCGGGATCAGCGCTAGGACGACGACGACCGAAATTACTACATCACTATACTACATATTATAAAACCAAGTCCCACGCCGCGTCTGTCTGTCTGTCTGTTCGCGATAAACTCAAAAACTACTGAATTATAATGCGGTTTTCACCAATAGACATAGTGATTCGTGACGGGCCATCTAAGCGTAAGTATAAAATAAAGAAAGCGACTTAATTTTATAGTTCGTATGGATTACTATCAACTGTACGCTTGCCTCCCAGATCGTCCCAGCCGAATTGTCGTAAGACTCGTAAGGAGCCCCTGTCCTGGGTCGAGTGGTTAAGTTATCCGACTCGTAAGCGAGTGGTAGTGGGTTCGAATCCCACTGCGACCATGTACTTATGACTTTTTTATGACATATGTACATTAGTTGAATGCGAACCGATGCTATTACGGTGAGGGAAAACATCTTGATGAAACCTGCACATTCAGGCGACTGAATGTGTAATCATCATCCAATATGATCAGGTTCCCCTGTGAGCACAGTCATGGAGGTCAGATGGTAGTCGCTCCACTGTAATTATCTGATCTGTCAAATCCTGGATCACGATCAAAGCGGAGCCCGGATCCTCATGCGCGAGAGCAATAACGCCAACATGATGACTATTATCTACATACCTACACCAAAACATATTATTACTATATACTTACAGACTGTATAAACAATAATAAAACTTTAAAAATAACGTGTTGTAGCATGGTACCTGAATCACTACATATTAAGAAAAAATCCCACATCGCGTTTGTCTAACTGTCTGTTCGCGATATACTCAAAAACTACGAATTGTCACGCGGTTTACACCAATAGACAGAGTGAAGCATGAGGAAGTTTCTAGGGTAGGACAACACGCTAACCAAGTAGCGGCGGGTCAGCTAGGTGTAAGTTTAAAATAAAGTGATTTTATTATACTTCGTAAGGATTAGTTACGCCTATGCGCTTTTTAATTTATACGGCAGACAAACAGGCAAGCGGGCCACCAGATGGAAAGTGATCACCGCCGCCTATGGACATCAGCTTGCCTCCTAGATCGGCCCTGCCGCAGTGTGGTAAGTTGCCGCCGCATTTTCTATCGATGAAGTGGTTGGTCAGGTAGATTTTTTTAGGTTTGTTCATAAAATTTGAATGCATTATTATAGTAATGAAATCCAGTGAAAGAATTTTTGTAATTAGTTTAGAAATGCTTATGTTATAAGTCGTTATAATGTCATTGGAAATATGTGCTTTATTTCATACTAGTGGGCCCGGCGCGACTTCTTTCGCGTACACCCGGATTACCCCTACCTACCCTTTTTTCTTGTTGTACACCTTCCTCTTGAATCAACAATTGTTGAAAACTGCAAATAAATAGCGTAATTTAAAAGATCTAAGCGCACAGTCGCTTCCCGCCGTCTGTCCCTACGTGTATGTATCTATGTACGCTTAGATCTTTTAAACTACGCAACGGATTTTAATGCAGTTTTCAACAATATATAGAGTGATTCAAGAGGAAAAAGGTTTTTAAGCAAGAAAAGAAGGGTGAGTAGGGATAAAGTAGATGTCGCGCCGGGCCCACTAGTGGAAAATAAACAGCTTACGTCAGTACTTATACTACGTATGACTCTAAACCAGGCCAATTACCTGTAGGTGAACGTATAACTGTGCATGGCGGCGAGCGGAGGGTGGGGGTGCATCTGTCGCTTGAGAGCTTTCAATTGTCACTGTCACCACCTCCCTGTCGTCTGACTCAGAGCTGGTAGTGCTGGAGCTGTTGTTGCGAGCCCCATTTACCTCGTCTGGACGAATCTGTGGCGACGTCAGAGCGTATTTTTCAAAGACACGGAGGTATTAAATTTTCAAGTTTAGTTAAAAACTTAGAACCATAGAGGTATAAAATTCCATTTTTAGAGCGCAACCTATGTGTTCTAGAACTAGCTAGCATAAGTGATGCGTGCGGAGCGTGCTAATTCAAAACCAAACATTTTAACAAGATAGTTCTATAAAAGCGCCATCGAAACTCTTCTCCAAGGTTAATTTATTTGATCGGAATGGCCGCCCAAATTTCACGTACGCGCGATTGATTTTCCAGATCCAGAACTCGCGTAGGCTGAGCCATACCTAACCGTTTCTGCGCGTGTGCATTTCGTCGTAAGAAATGATAGCAGCAGCTCGCGCATTCGCGTTACGTTCGCGAGATCTGGACGCATCTTTGGATCAATGATGAACGGCTCGTATATACGTCTACGTAAGATTCAACTTACAGGATCTTTCAGACTCAGGTTGTGAAGTCTTCTCTGAAGATCTAAATATCAAAATTGCTACCCTACTGGATAACTACAATACGATACTTCAAGCTACACACGCGGTAAGAGACACAAAGGTAGAACAACAACCTTTTAAGATCTTAACAGACAGCAGATCAGTACTCATGGTTCTAGAAACAACACCATCATTCTGTCGCAAATGCGTAAATGAGGCATGTAAAACAAACCCCATAACCCAACAATGGATAAAAGGACACAGCGGATCGAGGGGAAACAATGCAGCGGACGAGTTCGCCAGGCGAGGCTCTAGTACGCAGCCTGAACCAATTCTACCTATGCCGACCGACGTGATCCGACCGCATAACGACCGGACAAATGCTTAATACCGTTCTGCTCCACTGGCAAACATTTTCTACATATTAAAATATTTGCGCTTGTCAGAGTCGCAAGAGTAAATCGTGAGTCGAAGGGTTCATCCATTGTAGCAACAGCTCGCGGGAGATGCGCGCGCGCACGTCTTCAATTGTTTCGTACCATGAAATGCACCGCGCCGTTCGCGCGCTGGTAGCATCTGCACATTCGAAAGATCTGGGCGCACATTGCTTTGTTATTCTAATCTATTGGAATCTATATGACGTAAATTTGTAAAACTTACCAAACGGGCCTGTGCCGAGGAGGCTGTATGAGCTACAACCGCGAGCAGCAGAAGACACAGCATCGTGGAGATCAGTGCGCAGAGTGTGATCAAACTGATTCGTCCAAAAATTTATTCAGAAAAATGTTATTAAAATTTTGTGTTTTAATTAAACCATTTACATGCTCGCAGGTGTTGCCATTTGCGTGCGTGAAATAAGTGTTCGGTACCTCGTAATTAATAGTGGTAAGTGGTAATTTCAGGTGTGTTTGTCGCTTAATTATATTCGTGTGCACATTCTTTCCTAAATGACTTTTTCTTTCGGAGATCTTCGGCGTACGTTTTATCTATTTACTCTTGTGTCACTGAAACTTGTTTGTGATAATTTCAAGCGGTCTAATTTTGTTTATTTGTGAAACCATTTGATGTGCACAATGAAAGTTACAAGATTCACAAAAGGTACAGCTTATTTCTTAAAAAAATGTTTTTCAGCCTAATTTACTTACTATCTTACTTTTATAGATGTGTCATTCACTCAATTTCCCAAGCCGAAAGTTATTTTTTTGTCACCTGATGGTAAGTGATCACCACCGCAAAACTTGCGCAAAACATGCGTTCCCGGATAACTTTATTTTTTGCCAGTGATAACTTATCCGTAGGCACATTCTGTATTAGTGTGCTCAAAAGTGTTTCTTGGAGTTTCTCTACGTGATCATCGTACCTGGTACGACATGGAGCCTCCAAGAAATAAGCTTCCATTTTTCTCAAAGGCTGGCAATGCATCGCAATGCGGCAACGCGTTTCAGGGCGCTATTTTTTTTAATTGTTTGACTTGATTCGAACGGTTTACAATTTTGATTTTCGGCATGAACAATTCGATATTTTGATATTCCCTATTTTTTAATCGTACTATTTCGGTGCTGTCAATGGATTACAAAAATATTGATTTTTCACGCCGAAAATAAAAATTTAAACCCGTTTGAATCGAGGCGAGCGATTCAAAAATACAGCCCTAGGTATCTATGGGCGGCGGTGCTCACTCACCATCAGGTGACCTGCTTACTCGTTTGCCTCCATCTATTATATACCTAATAAGAATGGTGTCAATTCACCGACGTATAATCAATTATTTCATTGGCCAAATTACATGGGACTTAATGCACATGTACAGATGTTAACATTAATTGGCCCAGTCGGTGTATTCAACAATACAAGGCTTGCAAATTTTAATTAAGGATTATTTTAAATCATCATCATCTTGGAGTTAATGTCCCGGTTGTGCTCTCACGCACTAGGCCCCGAGGTCCACCTTGACCATGATTCAGGATTTGGCAGATAAGGTAATTACAGTGGACCGACTGCCATCTGACCTCCAGGACCCTGCTACCAGGGGAACTGGGTCAGATCGGATCATGGTTACACATTCAGTCGCCTGAATGTGCAGGTTTATTCACGATGTTTTCCCTCACCGTAAGAACATCGGTTAGTATTCAACTAACGTATATAACTCAGAAAAGAGTTATTATTACATGGCCGCTGCGGGATTCAAACCCGGGACCTTTCGCTTACGAGTCGGATACCCTAACCCTAACCTAACCTAACCGCTCGGCCACCGAAAGTCCACATTAAAAAAAATATTAATCTTTAATTTTTTTATTTTTGCACATATCCGTTTAAAGCGGCTGCACGTCGATAAACCTACATCTTAAATCTATGTATAATGTTAACATGGACTACTATGTCTGAAATAAATGAATTTTATTTATTTATTTATAAATGGACCCTACCCACTACACTCCTCTGTGTATCCACAGGGGTTTGTAAAGTCCAATTTCGGGCAGTTCCACAAAACGTATCAACGTTATTCCCCCGCGTGACGTGTTTGTCGAAGATTTCGTCTCTAAAAAAAGATAATGTATGTAGGTATTTCAATGTAATGTAGACAGAATCTCGATGAACCGCCATTGGCACCCAAAATAACAACAATAATGTAGGTATAGGCATAAATATCTTTGGAGACCTTTGACTGTGTCTCTCGTGAGATGATCTGGTGGGCTTTGCGGCCCAAGTCGGTACCTGACACCTATAATGACATTATCCGGGAAATGTACTGCAATTCCGATTCCATATATCTGTGCAAATACTCAGTATTAGTACAGGATATTGATACTAACAGTATTAGCCAGTACAGGACACTCGGAAGTAATATACCTGCGTGACTTCCTATGCCACGCAGGACATAAAGATAGAATACAGGGATAGAAACAGGCTCTACATACACCCTCTGTTCTACTTTTCAGGTCAGGATATACCTACGGTTATTACGGGTCATGACGACCTGGCCCTGTATTGCACAGATAAACCATTCGGTTTTAAAAAGAGGTTTCCGAAGCTAATGCACAGTTCTTCGGTTCCACGTACAGCGTCTTGAAGAACCTACGGTGCTACTCCTTCTCCTTCCAGGCGGTATATAATTATTACTCGTATTTCTATGATAATATTATTTATTATATCACATCTACAGCCTATAACAGTCAATAGTCCATCAACATGAGCCTCCTCTACAGTAATGGTCATTGGAATCAATGGAATGTTGAACGACCTGAGTGGTTCAGTTGGTTAATATGCCGTCTGCCACGCAGAGGTCCCGGGTTAGATTCCCGGTCGGGCAGCAAGTTGAAATGATGAATTTTAATTTCTGTTACGGGTCGGGATGTTTTATGTATAATAAGTATGTATTTAAAAATATATAAGTAGTTACCAGTTTTCTGGCACCCATAACACAAGCTTTGCTTACTTTGGGGCTAGATGGTGCTGTGTGAATTGTCCAAGACAAATTATTTATTTTCTGACCTACCTGCGTAGCATGACTGATATTTTCGAGCGCGAGAGAGCAACAAAACCCTTGCTAGCTACGTGAAGAACTCTATCCAATTGTACTACTATTGTATATTTATTAAGCTTACAAAGCCAACATAATATTACGATAGTATTTGTTTAGTTTACTTGTGTGCACTTCCTATGCCTAAATGCTGACTTGCGGTTTCTTTGACTCCAAGTTTTGCTGGTAGAAAACTCAACTGTTGAGTTAAGCTCGCCTTTGTAGGTACTTAAGTTAACTTCTGTTACATTGTATTTATTATTTTTGTCTACAATAAAGAATAAGAATGAGAACGATACATCAGTGTTGTTTCACTCAGGAAACCCCTACCAGTATCACCCAATCACCGAACCGTTTCCAAAAGTGTTTTTATTAAGTACCTATTTTCACGAATTGATCATCTTGGTGTCAATGTGATACAAAAAGAATTCCAGTGTCAATGAATGAAAATGAAATTCGTTACAGGAAGAAAATTATACAGCACTCTAATCTGAAATTCGTAGTTGCACGATAATTACTAATATTTACATTTTGTAAATAGTCAATTTAGTAGTCGAAATCTCAATATAATAAACAAATAGAATTTTCCTTTTACGCTGCAAACTTCGTGCGATAATTGTCCAAAGGGTACATATCCATTATTTTTGAAACCGCTCGCGTGGGCAATCTATTTTTTCACACTCGTGGTAAGTTGCTAGAGATAGGAAAGACAAGCATTAGAAGGCGAGCGCTCGCGTCGATGCAAGCGGCTTCAAAAATAGGGCCCCAGATCTCTCCAACACGCAGAAACATTCAAAAGGAAGATACATAAATAGCCATACATTACCCTTTTATTCGCTCTCACGCCAAATTTAGACGACTGAATTCAGCCAAATATAACAAGCGCATAAGCCATAACTGAGCACAGTTGCTGTATAACCATGATAAGGCTGATAACAATCCGTGTGAGTTTCTGAAGAAGCTAAATGTGATTACGTTTTAAACAGATTTTAATGTCCGCTACTGCAACATGAACTGCCTTCACAAATATGCTAACATTTTCATTTTCTTAAAATATTTATGCCGTCAACCATTAACACACTCTTGTGTTTATTAAAATTTGAGTAAGTAAAAACAGCAAAGGCCCAAGAATACTGATTTGAGCCACTCCATTCTTACATATTAAAGATGCCGTCTTATCTATTTCAAGCAACAATATTTGCATGATTATGTTCCGGTTTGTAGGATAAGGTAGCCAGTGCAATAACAGGCATGCCTCATTTCATCTTTAAGATACAACTCGTCATTTTTGCAACTTGTCACGTTCACAACTCGTCACACGGAGTACGAACCTTTGCATAAGTACGATTATGTTTAATTACTTCTGCAGTTTGCAGAGGCGTATCTTTGAAGCATTTTATTACATTGGACATTGATTGCTTTTAACTTGGTTGCTGTGAACAAAGCCTGTTTTACCCAGACATTTTTGACTCATTAACAATATTAATATATATCTAATATTTAGCACTAATAATAGTGTAGTGTGTGTAGTAGTATGTATAATTTGTTCAGCCTAACATAAAACTTTTAATTCTTGACCATAATCATTAATGATTAAAAACTCAGTTCATTAATCAAGTGACAAAACAAATTTCTCTCATTATTCCCTTGTATCCTTCAATTGTAATCTTCAGGTCATCTAGATTTTAGTTCGAAACTCAAGTTTTCTTGTGGTAGGAGGTTGTCGAATACTGTTGTTTAGAAAACAATAAAATATGCGATCTGCAAATAACGGTTTAATGTCTCAAAATTTCCAATAGAATAATCAATTAGTTAGTTGATATAATATTAAAATAAATGAAACAAATCAATCGAAAAACACATTTTTCAACATTTTAAGAGGACGCGCTAAATGGTTTCATAGGTTTATTTTATTGATTCCATATATTTACATTGTGTCAGATTGCAAGATCAATGCGCTTACGGCCTATAGCCTACACTGAGAACAAAATTCTTCTTCTTCTTATTGTTAACCCACCAACGAACCGATTATGTGTTCAGCAATATCACGTCGGTTGATCACGTATGGTTCACCACGTAATTTGTTCAAAAGTCCGTTGTACCTTATTCTAACTTGCGGCTGCAAAAAAGTAATTGTGTTATTACTTGATTTTAAGCTAAATGGCATATTCGTCTCGCCTACACTTACATAGTCACAACAAGTGGTATTGAACCGCTGAGTCAGCGGAGAGATTTCGCCTTTGTCTGTTCTACCGCTTGTACAACGGTGTTTGTTTTCTGGAATTGTTTGACATGATGCCTACAGCTACATTCTATCATCGCACCGCTCGCCATCGATATCATCTTCATTCTCACAACTTGGAACTAAATTAATCGCGAACGGTGAGGTTCCAAAGGAACTTTCTCACACGCACTATGAGGTTATGGTATGAACTACTGTTGTCGGAATTTTCACGCTTGCTCGCAGTTAGGTTGGAGATCGAAAGTTAAAAAAATAACTTTACAAAAAATGCTACTTCCTGTTTCTAGTCCACTAAGGATCTAGTTGTTCATAAATTCATAATTTTCATAGGGTTCATAGTAACGTATTATTTATTTATTTATTTTACGGTTTACTGTAGGTACATATGAAAATTTAAGGAAAAATACAAAATTATATATAACACAACAGGTACTACTTATTTCTACGAAGAAATCTCTTCCAGCAGGCCTATCAAATTATTATTATTATATTTATTATTATTTAACAGTTTACTGTGCACAGGAAATACGTACATACTCATAAGCAGGATATCTCCTGTAATTCAAATCCTCATTGTAATCCTGAAATAAAATAAAACATTTAAATTTTTTCAACGTCGCTGTAATCCAGTAATTAGTTTGAGACGGGTCCAAATAGAGGAAAAGAGGTACATAGAGTGCTTCTGTTTAACTTCGTGGAGCCGTCTCTATCGCACGCATGTTAGTAAATTCGAAACACGAAGTTTGCCAAGACATTTAGACAATAGGCCAAGAGGAGACATTATTATAACAATCACTTAGGCGTTAATGTCCCGGTTGTGCTCTCGTGCACGAGTATCTGTGGTCTGCCTTGACCATAATCCAGGATTTGGCAGATTATATAATCACACTGAAGCGACTGCCATCTGACCTCCGTGACCCTGCTACCAGGGGAACCTGACCAGATTGAATCCTGGTTACACATTCAGTCGCCTAATCGTGCAGGTTTCATCACAATGTTTTCTCTCACCGTAGGAGCATAGGTTAGTATTCAATCAATATACGTACATAACTCTGAAAAGAGTCATTTGTGCATGGCCGCCGCATGGGATTCGAGCCCGGTACCTCTAGCTTACGAGTCGGATACCTTAACCACTCGGCCACCGACGCTACTCCTATCACAATCTAGTAACTTATAACTAAATTGAAACTACTTACCTACTTAATTAAAATATTCAAATAAACAAGAAATCAAAATCACACAAAACAAAAAAGATTCCAAATCGCTGCCATTTGGGAGTGTTCCTAGGAGACTGGCGGCGTTACCTCTTTGTATTGCCAAACTCAAACGCTGCCCAAGGTATGCGCCAGCCCGTTGGTCACTGGTCGTTGCGATCAGGTGGGCAGATAGGTCCTTGAAGATCTTACGGGCACTCGGTCCTCAGGACCCCATCGTATCTACCCCAAATAAAGCAAATAAGTATCCCTGGATAAGGGATCCATATTTGTGTCGCTTGAGGCCCTCTGCCGCTGAAGCTGTCCAGCACATGCCGAGGTAGCCCTAAGATGTGATGGAGCCAGGGATATGCAGGTCGGATCCCACACCAGGTCGCATCCCACAAGGGCCTGCCCTGCGACCAGGCCAATTCAGCAGGTAACCAGAATTCATTTTGTAAATATTGTATGATTATCATTCATAACTAACTTATTTAACTGTCCTGTAAAATATTCTTTGACGACCTGAGTGGTTCAGTTGGTTAACATGCCGGTCGCCACGCAAAGGTCCCGGGTTCGATTCCCGGCCCAGCAGAAATTGAAATGGTTAATTTTAATTTCTGTAATATCTAGGTGTAGTATTTGTAATAAGTATGTGCTTAAAAAACTATAAACTAATTTATTTGTTGTTTCTAAAACCCATAATACAAGTTTTGATTACTTTGGTGCTAGATGGCGATGTGTGAATTTGTCCAAGCATATTTATTTATATGATTATATTATACTTATACCTCAAAACAGCGACAATTACCTGTGGGTTACTCAATCGTAGAAGGCGACGAGTTTCAACGCCCTCTGTCTCCGGAATAATCTGTGACGATATTTAAGTATTAACAATAGAGACAGTAGGCCGTAATCCGAAATCCCCTATGATGGTGGTAACGCAGGTGTAGCATTTCGTTGTAAGATGTATTATGATTATAAACATGGGTTAACGTTTTTAGTATCAAATGAATATTTTATCAGCCCATTTAGTGAATTGTCCCCATCCTATGCTATTGTCATTTGTTGATTTGATGATTTTAAACATGTTCAGAGCGACGTCAAACATAAACCTAGACTAGGGCGACAGCCAAAGATAGTCACTCCAGAAAACGTCATCAGAGTATAGTCGCTGGTAAAAGAATATCACAATATTACTAACTGTGAGATTCAATATGAAATAAAGTATCAAAAACAGATAGTTTCCATCATTTTCACGGGCCATACAAATTCTGTATCATGAATTGGCATAAGTAACTATCTGCTCCTCTCTATAAGAGTGGCCTTATTGTTGTGATAGAACATTTCTAACCTTAAGCAGTTCATGTAAAGTGGTAGAAAGTACCTGGGATCCAATCACCATTTCATCCTGAATCTCAAGCTTGTTAATGTCCACCCTGGTGGCGTTTGCTGGAGTGACGGCAGTTGGCCTAGGTTCTAGTTTCATATTTGAGGTTGCCTTGACCACATTTAAACTTATAAAAATAGTAAAATTTTCAAGTGATTATTTATACGTTAACCCATGTTTATAATCATAACACATCTTGCCATGAAATGCTTCACGCATTACATAAATCGTAGGGAATCGTATGGGACAGGTGAGATGGTGGTCAAATGCCTGTCTTGTATAATAATAATAATTTAAAAAAAGATATGTTATTTTATATAATCGATAAAAAGAATAACTAATGTTAAGCTAATGATTTTTGGCTAAGGTGTTTGTAATAAAATTTAAATTGAAACGAGACATAAATTAAAACAATACGGTGTTTAACAAACCGTTGGCTAAAAACTTTCGGACCAGCCAACGAACATACACGGAGGTACGACTCAATCTCCAAGCTTAGTTAAAACTGTGGAGGTACCTAACTTTCCAATCTTGTTGTGTACTGGGTACAACTGTGTGTTCTAATTGAATTAGCTCGCAATATGTGTGATGCGTGCGAATTATTAAACAAACGTTTTGATAAAGATAGTTCCAACAAAGCATTTTCAATTAGGACACATAACCGTCTTGTATTACGTTACATAGACATACCCACACAGCAGATGTACGAGACAACGTAGTAGTACATTATACATATCGAATTTTTAATTCCGAAGATCAGAATTGAAAACCGTTCGAATCGAAGCTATTCAAAAATAGAGACCCAGCGCCGCGCGGTTGTTCAAAAGATCCCGCCCCATTTATTAACAATCACAGAGAGCTCGATATGGAATTATGGACGCATTCAGCAAAAGCGTAAAATATAAAGAGCCTACAAATGAGATTAGAGTATACAAATGCCAATGAATTTCAATTCAGTCAATTGTCTAATTTCTCGTTTCTTGTAGAAACATGTCATGAAATTGTTGACTTAGGTCAATACTCTCGCTGGCGCAGGGCCGGTGCGATAATTTTGATACGATCTGTAAAGGATATTGTTGAATTGTTTCATGTATTACTACCTCATTTTTGTGTGAAATTTAACAAAAAATAAGAATTCCTAACGTTTAGGGCTTTAAAAAATACAAATCGAAAATAATCGACATCTTCAACTTCGACGTTCAAACATCTTTATTTATGTTTTGCTTAATATTTTTTGTTTCTCAAGATTTAGGTTGTTTTCGTTGTATTTCTAAGTATCATTGATGCATTTCTTTAGCTACCTAAATCAGAGAATAAGAATTCGAATTCAAGAAAGAATTAAAGAATAGGGAGGCTAGGGAGTTATTTATTTAACTCTTTATTGTAAATTGTAACAGATTCTGTAAGATTATAGCCATTCTAAGGGCGGTCTTATCGACAATAGCGAGTGGAGTTGTGTCAGGACTACTCAGAGTCAGGACTTATCAAAGTCCATAATCTCTGCCTACCCCACCTGTGGGACAGAAGCGTGAGCTTAATGTATTTTTGTAAGAATTCGTAACGTAGGCCTTTACATACAACCATTTTACAATGCTTTTGCAAAATCGGCGCCTTTTTTGTGCATCCACAGACGAGAGGCAGGCAGAGGATTGCTTTGTCTTTTTTTTTATTCAACAGCGTTTATGTTTTAGCTGGACTGCCGAAGTCGCGTGGTAGCCAACGCAAATTTTTAATCGACGCAGAAATGATACGTTTGGGGTTCTATTTCCGGCTGAGCAGAAATTGGAATGATGAATTTTAATTTCTGTTCCGGGTCTGGGTGTAGTATGTTTAGTAAGTATGTATTGAAATAAAAGTTTATAATTAGTTTATCAGTTATCTAACACCCATAACACAAGCTTTGCTTACTTTGGGGGTAGGTGGCGCTGTGTGAATTTGTACAAGCATATTTATTTATGGATGCCGGCATAATTTAATGAGCATATGACATGTAAACTTCCAAAAACTTATCGAGCGGGCCTGTGCCGAGGAGGCTACGTAAGCTACGACCACGAGTAGCAAAAGACGCAACATTGTGGAAACCGGTAAGCAGAATGCGATAAATTTGACTAGTTTAAAAAAGCATTTAAATAGATACCTAAACGGTAATAAAAATTTGTGAAAATAAATACATATTGTAACTGTAATTAACACATGTTTGTAAATGTTTCCATTTGCGTGCGTGAAATAAGGTTTCGACCTCGTAATACCTCGTGATAATAAAATGAATACTGGTAAGTGTGTTTATTGCTTAATTATTGTCGTGTTTACATTTTTTTATATTGTGACTGATTTCGGAGATCTCAATCCTAAAAATTGCATAGATAGGTACGCAACTTCTTAGGGAGTGCCTCCGGCGCTGGCGCCAGCTCCCAAAATATCACGACTTATGCAGATACGAGAGAGTATAATTCACATCGTTATAATTGTTTTTATTTCTTTCGACCTTAAAAATTAACAGAAGTGTCATCTGCAAACAGTACTGTCTGGTAGTGCTTGCTTATAAAGAACGGCAAATCGTTTAACGTGAATTAAGAAAGGTCCCAGAATTGAGCCTTGCGGAACCCCCATTTGGACTGGACATAAACAAGAGGTAGAGTCATTTATTTTGACATTTTGTGGTCTATCACTTAAATATGTGCATTTCCTTTTACACCATAATGTTTACATTTTCTTAGGAATATGTCATGAAAAGGCAATCAAATGCTTTAGAAAGATCACAAAATATGCCAATAGCATTTTGTGACGTGGCCTGATATCTACGTAATTTGACGGTCTGCGCAAAACGTGGCCATACCATCGAAAGCAGCTGCGGCATTCTTGCAGCTTATCTTCGATGTCACGGATGAAGGCTAACGCAAATGTGGGTGTTTCGGACGCAGTCTTTGCGGGAACACTACACTTACCGCAGCATCTTAATTTTTTGTAATGTGCAACTTCTGCTTGTGCCACTCTAGTAGATTCCAAGTCTCACTACCGTATAGTACAGGACTGACGATGGCTCTTAAAACATGTCCTTTGGCCCAAGCCACATATATTTTTATTTGGCACGTACGCAGCGTGGTCTTCAGAAGATCTGGACGCTTGCCACTTTTTAAAGAGAGCTTTCTTAATCCTAGTCTCCCTCAGGACTGTGTCGTTCCACTACCAGGTCTCCTTGTCAAGCCTGTGTCCGCCCCAAGACACCCCCAGTACCGTTCTCGCCGCTCGTGCTATAGCTGCCTGAGTTCTGTCCTAGAGTTGTTGGACAGGTTTACCGTCTGTTGTAATGGTAATAAAGATCTATGTAATGCATGCATGGACATGGACATATTTTTCACACAGTGCCATCTTGCGCCAAAGTAAGCAAAGCTTGCATTATGGGTACCAGAAAACTGATAAACTATTTATATATTGTTTAAATACATACTTATTACACATGCAACACCCAGACCCGTAACAGAAATTAAAATTCATTATTTTAATTTCTGCCCTGTCGGGAATCGAACCCGGGACCTCTGCGTGGGAGACCGGTATGTTAACCAACTAACCCTTTCAGGTCGTCAATTTATCTTAATTGTGTGGAACACCAACAGATTAAATAACAATTACCGATAAAAAGAGGTGATGTAAACACAGCCATTAAGAGGTGCTTGCAGACATTTGCAACGTGGACATTAAGCACCATGGTAATCTTGCAACAAAATATTAGATTTATCGCATTGATACGTCGATAAGGGACTTTGAGATTTAGAGAAGGACTCAAAGTATGATAGAACGTGATTGTATCAGCGTTGCAGCGTTACGTCGTTTTAAACCGGCGTAGGCTGGAGCGTCGGTGGCCGAGTGGTAACGGTGTCCGACTTGCAAGCAACAGGTACCGGGTTGTAATCCCACTGCCGCCATGTACCAATGATTCTTTTCTGAGTTATGTTTATTAGTTGAATACTAACCGATGCTCTTACGGTGAGGGAAAACATCGTGATGAAACCTGCACATTCAGATGACTGAATGTGTAACCATGATCCAATCTGGTCAGGTTCCCCTGGTAGCAGGGTCATGAAGGTCAGATGGCAGTCGCTCCACTGCAATTACCTTATCTGCTAAATCTTGGATAATGGTGTAGGCGGACATCAGGCCATCGAGCGCGAGAGCACAACCGGGACATTAACACCAAGATGAAAGCGGCGTAGGCTTAGCTATTAGAGAAAGATAAAGGTAGGCGTAGTTCTAAATTAAATACAGCAAAGTAATACGAAATATGTTTATTTAACTAACCTAGCTTAACACGTTCGCTGACAGTACGCCTACAAACGGAAATTTTAAATTATGCGTTGTGACAGTACGTCGAAAGGCTTTTTCTTACGAGTTTGAGCACTACGTCGACCGACGATAATTTTTGCTTAAAAGTATTACAAAGAGCAGTATCCGCTCTCATCTTGTGAGCACATCTGTGAGAATACTATAATACTTGAGTAATAGAGAAAAGTAAGTCAGTCCATTGTACCTAAGTCTATAAAAAGTTGCATAAGTATGCAATGTTTAAGCCGGAGATCTCCAAAAGATAAAGTCACAATACAGGAAAGCATGTAAACACGATAATTGATTAACAAACATGCTTACTGGTATTAATTTCGAGGTATCGAACACTTACCTATTTCACGCACGCAAATGGCGACATTTACGAGCATGTAAATGGTTTAATTAATTAAGCTATCTATCTAAATAAGTTCTTGAACGAGTCCGATTTATCGCACTCTACGTACTGGTCTTCATGATGCTGCGTCTTCTGTTGCTCGCGGTCGTAGCTTCCATAGCCTCCTCGGCAGAGGCCCGTTTGGTAAGTTTTTAATTATTTATGCTACAAACCATCATTCTACAGTACCCTATTCCCTCATAAAAATAAATAATCATCTTAGCGTTAATGTCCCGGTTGTGCTCTCGAGGACGAGGGCCCGGGGTCCGCTTTGACCATGGTCCAAGATTTGGTGATCAGGTAATTACTGTGGAGCGACTACCATCTGACCTCCGTGACCCTGCTACTATGGGAACCAGACCAGATTGGATCATGGTTACAAATTCAGTTGCCTGAATTTGCAGGTTTCACCACGATGTTTTCCCTCACCGTAAGAGCATCGGTTAGTGTTAAACTAATGTACATAACTCAGAAAAGAGTCATTGGTACATGGCCGCAACGGGATTCGAACCCGGTACCTCTCGCTTACGAGTCGGTTACTCAACCGCCCGGCCACTGAGGCATACCCTATTCCCTTATACTCCAGATTATACAACTTAGGAATAGAATAGAATAGAATAGAATACGTTTTTATTCACAGTTAGGGTGTGTAGTCTGTGCCCTACACGCAAATGCGCTGCGCGATTGAGTTGAGAGGTTTTAGATGGCATTAATCAAAAATCAGTTTTTCTTAACGTCAGTAGATGGCGCAATTTAGTGCTCAGTCAAATATATACGCATGGACTAGTAATATTGAATGATTGAATATTTGGATTTTTTAAATCGAACAAATTTTAAAGATGTGATGATAATTTAGCAACATGGCCTAGCTATTCTCATTTACGTGACTTGAGTGATAAGACTTGAGTCCGCCTGTCTGACTCTTAGAACAAACTTGACATAAGAGGTCAATACAGCGCAATCTATTTGCAAAGGGATAAAACTAATTTAATTCTTTAACTGTCAAACTGAAAACCTCTCATGATCATTATTGTATCGTAAGGTGAAATGCAATGCGCCGCTCATCCACGGCGTATTCGCGCCGAGATTTTAACGCTCCAATCAGAAACTTAAGTGCTGTTGACAGTTACAACTTACCATCAGGTGGGCTGTCTGCTCATTTGTCACTGTAGCATACAACAAGTACCTAGCTCCATCTGACGAAATCACCGAGTTGCCTCATTTACCCCATTGAATACAAATTCTTCCGCTTCCTGGGATCCTACCACTATAATAGGCTCCAACAACCAATTCACTTACAAAATGCTTACACATAAGTCAGTTTTCTTTTCGCTGAGTATATTCTGGCTGAAAAGCGAAACTACCAGGTGGGTGTGAGGCAGACCGGTGCATTTTATTTTTAAAACTTACACAAGAGGATATGTAAGTACTAGAAAAAAATAAAAAATATTTTGTGCCAAGTTGTGTGTGTACGGCATACCGTCGTTTTGTGAGTCTCCTTAGCTACAAAGCGGAATTTTCTTGTACTTGATGATGTAGAATAACCTACGGCGCCCTTATAGTCTTGCCTGTCCTATACATAGACAATCAGTCGCGCGTACGTGCGACGCATGCGACCAATCCGATCATATGTATGAAGCTCGAAGAAGAGTCCAAATTGATTGCGCTTTAATATAACTATTTTGTCAAAAGGTTTGTATTTGAATACGTCGCGTCGCACGCCTTACACGTGTGAGCTAATATGATTAGAATACGTAGTTGTGCCCAAATATGGAACGCTACCTCTACAGCTTTAACTAAGCTTGGAGGTTTTTATGTGCTTGGACAAATTCACATAGCGCCATCTTCAAAATAAGCAAAGTTTACTATGGGTGATAGGTAACTGATAATTTTTTTAAATACACACTTATTATACATACTACACCCAGACCCGTAACAGAAATTAAAATTCATCATTTCAATTTCTGATCGGTCAGGAATCGAACCCGGGACATCTTAACCGACATGGGCATGTTAACCAACTGAACCACGCAGGTCGTCATGTTTGAATCGTATATGGAGGACGTAGGTATATCGGAACGTAATATTAAAAATACTTTAACATCATCACAGGTTATTTCAAGATTCGTTCCGACAGAACCCTCTGTCGCTCGACGAGCGACGCCATATCGACTACGGGTAATTGTTGCTGTGTTCAATTATAATTGTAAGCTAGATATAACTAGATATAGTGAACTAGATAATTAGATATAAGTGCAGGCTGCAGTTAAACGGAAGAAAAAGTAGACCAAATGCTATCGTCGCCCCAGCTTTTTAAGTTTATTAAATATATTCCGGTTAGCAGTTGGGAGCGCCGGTGACCTAGTGGTAACGATATACGACTCGCAATGCGAGAGGTACCGGGTTCGAATCCCACTGCCGCCATGTACCGATGACACTTTTCTGAGTTATGTAGGTATATTAGTTGAATACTAACCGGTGCTCTTACGGTGAGGGAAAACATCGTGATGAAACCTGCACACTCAGGCGACTGAATGTCCAACCATGATCCAACCGTAGATGTTATGGGCGACAGTGACTACTTACCATCAGGTGGGCTGTCTGCTCGCTTGTCACTGAGTAGCATAAAAAAAAATTTGGCCATGTTCCCTTATTAGCAGGGTCACGGAGGTCAGATGGCAGTCGTTCCATTGTAATTAACTGATTAGCATTCGATTATTCGAGATCCTCATCGGATGAGCCTTGCTGCATCCTACGCAGCTAGCTTTCTGGGGCAGTGGTGTGGATGACACTTTAATTTTTTAATTTTATTTACAATTTTTTTTGTTTATGATGTTGATATGTTTGATTTTATTTTAGGACAATGGCGATTACAACGGTATCTTTTCTGACAGGAGACGGACAGGAGATGGAGCAGTATGTCATTTATTTTATGTTCTATCTGAAGTTAAATTTTATTTATCATTATAACTGTAGTAACCTACACAGGGATATTCCGAATCCTGGAATATATGGGTACGCAACTTCGGAGTACCTTAACTACCAAGACGGCATTCCCTCTCCTAAGCTGAGTTTCCTATTTCGTATTTGACCAAATTCCCTACTACCACACTTACTGCGGATGCCAGTATATATGCCAGATGATTGTATGGACATTCGTCAAAGCAATTTTAATTTATTAAATAAAATGAAGCTGCAGTTTAAGAATTATTGCCTAAGGTACAGCTAATAGTTCCTTCTTTAGTTCAATTTGTTTCTCTTACAATGAGTGAAAACACCGTGATTAAACCTGCCCATTCTGGCGACTAAACCATGATTCAATCTGGCTAGGTTCCCTTGTAAACTGATCTGCCGAATCCTGGATCATAGTCAAGGTCATCGTCAGCTATACAAGGCAACTATTTGTTAAAAAGAGGTCAGCTTGGACCTCAGTGAACCAGCAATGGATAGCAGCATTTTCAGTTTAGTGTTTAACACTGCGATACCTAACTGGCAAGCGTGAAGTTTATGGCTAACCCCAACATACATGTGGAGCAGGCCCAAGTCCAGCAGTAGGCTGTTACGGGATGTTGTTTATTTATTTAACTGTTTATTGTACACAATAATTATATACAGAGAAATATAACAGTATAGAAGACACAACAGGCGCTGCTTATATCTAAAAAGTTGTTGTGACAATGTAAATGGTGGGGTGACAAACATGCAACTTAGCCTAAGAATCAAAGGAATAACAGATATTTTTTTGCAGCCGCCGATTAGCGTAAGTTTAGACGCACTTTTGAACAACCGGCGTGGTGAAAATTACGTGAACAACCGACATGGTGAAACTTACGTCAACAACCGACGTGGTAAAACTTACTTGATAAACCGTCGTGGTTCAGCTGACTCGATATACTGATAATAAAAGATTAGTTCTCGCTTATCCCACAACCTACAACAATGTAAACATTTTGCAAATGCAATAAAATAAACCATATTATTTTACATTAAGAACCGACGTAGAATTTACATAAGTGAGATTTAAATTCTTTGAATTTATTATACGAACTAATAAATAAAGCACAGTTGGTACTGAGTTTCAATTCCTACGACTCCCAAAAAGGATTACTGGTTCCGTAAAAGCAATATTTTTTTACTTTGTTATAAAATATTTTACTCCTCAAAACCCACAATCTACGCTGCGCTTATTGTAGGTTGCCTGTAAAGCTTTGAGGAGGGTTATATTGTATACAGCCCTCCCGGTGTCATGTCATGTGATAATCATGATGTTTAAACAACCATAAACCGACCTGATGTTTGGATGAATCTTGATGGTTGTTATAATTTTACTCTATTTTAATGATCTTCCTGACTCAAGTAATCACAAGAACATATTACTTTCTGATGACACAACGCCTCATAATACTCCACTGTAGGGCTTGCACCTTTGTTTGACTAAGACATTTTTACATCAAGTAATAGTAGGTCATCATCATCATCATCATCATCATATCAGCCAGAAGACGGCCACTGCTGGTCATAGGCCTCTCCCAAAGATCCCCACAAAGGCCGGTCCTGTGCCTTCCGCATCCAGCTGGCACCCGCGATCCTTACCAGGTCGTCTGTCCACCTTGTAGGAGGTCTACCCGAGCTGCGTCTTCCGGCACGTGGTCGCCACTGGAGAACTTTACTGCCCTATCGGCCATCTGTCCTTCGAACTATGTGCTCTGCCCACTGCCACTTCAGTCTGGCAATCTTTAGAGCTATGTCTATGACCTTGGTTCGCTTACGGATCTCCTAATTTCTGATTCGATCGCGCAAAGAGACTCCGAGCATAGCTCTTTCCATTGCCCTTTGGGTAATAGTGAGCTTTCTTATAAGGCCTACAGTGAGCGGCCACGTTTTAGTTACGTAAGTCATCACTGGCAACACACATTGGTCAAAGACCTTCGTCTTGAGACACTGCGGTAACTGGGACGAAAATATATGGCGTAGCTTCCTGAATGCTGCCAACCGAGTTGGGTTCGTCGATTGACCTCTTTCTCGAAATTGGACCTACCCAGCTGGACTACTAGGAGGACATAATTATCGTCGTCAACAACTTCAAGTGGAATGCCTCCAACTGTCACTGGAATAAATGGTTAAAGTAGGTATAAATTGTTATTATTTTCAATTTAAGATTCAACTTACACTTACTCCAGCTGGGCCTTATAGTATTAACATCTGTAACTAATTGTATTTCTTAGGAACACCAACATTTTAAATAACAAATATTGGTATAAAAAATAAGTATAAACAGAGCCATTAATAGTTATTCCGATAGGAACCTTTACAACATTGAATCTTGCAAACATAGTACTTGATAGATTGATTATGTCGTTGCAATAAATACGATGGTAGAGGACTTTGAGCTTTACGGAGGGTATCATAGTGATGAAGAATGTAGTTGTATTGTACCATGGGTTACCGCCGGCGATACACAATTATCGAAAACTTTCGTCTTGTTAGGTATAATGGATGTACCTGAGGATTTGACGATTCACCGTTTTCTCGATATTGGACCTACCACCATAACCTGGTTGGATGGAGACATGGCGTCCTTGTTTGGCGTGGACGTGGCGTTTTTGGTTGGAAGTTGTTGTGTGGCTGTTGGAGTTTAATTTTAAGCCGTACGCAAAGTTAAATTGCTCACACTATGTTTAGGACATTTTGAGAATCACGACGAATTAGTCTATTCTTTTTATTTATTTAGAAGTAAACAGTCGTTTATACAAATAGTACAATGCACTACATAATAAAATTGACCTAAAGTGTCCTATTTCATTCACAAACGTTGATAGTTAATAAGCTTACTGTTGAAGTTGACAACAGTATTTAACTACTACAATTTTGCTAATAAATGTTATCCTACATTGCTTACATTAACTATTTGTGTCCACTATTATAAAATTATGATTCATTAATATCAGAGTAAGTCTATATAACTTTGCGCATTGAATGTTTAGGCCGGAGATCTCCGAAAGCAAACATTTTATTATATGACAGCATATGAAAACTATTAAAATTTGTCAATAACACGCCCTATGCTACCACTTCCTTGTATTAATTACGAGGTATCGAACGCTTATTTCACGCACGCAAATGGGAACATTTACGAGCATGTAAATGGTTTAAATAAAATACATAATTTTAATAACATTTAGGTGTCTTCGTTAAATTGCTTTATCGCATTCTGTATACTGGTCTCCACGATGCTGCATCTTTTGCTGCTCGTGGTCTTAGCTTCCGTAGCCTCCTCGGTACAGGCCGGTTTGGTAAGTTTTTGTAAGTTTACACGTCGTGTGGATTCCAGCAGGTTAGGATATCTAAAGGCGCACTTCTTTCAACTCACGAGTTAGCCGCGTGACTCTGCTAAACGCAAAAATGTTAATATGTCGAAAATGTTGGCAGTGATAGAACTCTGTCACGCCTGAGGAGTTCACCTGTAAGGTGCCACTCTCTTGTCTATGAGGGCCGGCTGATAGGTTATATAAAAGTGTGATGGAACAGTTTTAAAGATGTTTAATATATTTTTATATAATGGTGGAAAGTGGTCACCGCCGCCTATGGACATCAGCACACGAGGGACGCTACTAATTCGTTGCCCGCCTCTAAGAAGACCTCTAATATTTTTTATTTTTCAATAAACTCTCCTGGCAACTGCAACAAACTGATTTACATTTTAACGATTATAGCGCACTTTTTCGCCCAGTTAGCTTTTTTAATTGTTTCTTAAATTGTTGTCAATAAGAGGAATCAAACCATTAAACAATATTTTTTTGATTGCTCGTCAACATGGTCATTTATTTCTTGGTCGATTAAAATCTGGCTACGCTGCTGAACTGCGTCTAAAATAAAAGATAAACTCATTAACGCTGCTCCGTTGATAGATATAATGCGATAGGCCCCTCACTTTTGGAATGCTCGGAGCTACACCTTTAGGTCTTGTCCTAATAGAACATCGACCGCGCGTGCGTGCGACGCGTGAGATGTGACCTATCTGATCACATCCGTACTTAGCTTAAGCTTGAATCACACTTCTGCAGTATGTTGGAACATAATTATCTCCGTTGACAATATTCTCACATCATCACCTGACCTGGTGGTTTGTAGTACAGGTTATGTTCAACCTATAGCAGGCGCTAGTCTTTTCACAAAGTATTGCGTAAAAAACTCAACTTGTATTACTTACCTAAAATGTTTGTATGATACCTACTACATGATTACTCAGTGTGAAAAAAATAAATATAGTTATATTATCTTACTAATGTTACTAACATAATATATTAGTACAATTGTTACTAATACAATACTAACAACTTATGGATCTATGGTCTGAAATAAACATATTATATTTTATTTTATTTAAATTATTATTATCACAGATTGTTCCGACAGAAGATCCTCTCGATCGCCGCACACCGTGGCGACGACAGGTAATTGTTGTTGTATGGAGTTACCTAGAAAAGTTGAAAAAAGGATATTTAATACCGTTCTCATTTTAATTAAAATATCTACTAATTAATCGTAAAAGTTTTTATAAATACTTTTAGTCAACGTTCATGTGAATATATACACTTTCATCGGTTTACAAGATTTCACAGAAATAAAAACGGATGTCCCCAAAACACTTCCGCCCGAGGTACCGGGTTCAAACCTCACCCTAGACTCTTTTTTGAGTTATGTACATTAGTTAAACATTAACCGATGCTCTTAAGGCGAGACAAAATATAACTATTTTATTTATTTATTAAAACTTTATGCACAAAAAGTACAGTGGCTGACTTAAAGCTAAAATAGTCGTATCTACCAGTCAACAGCGATAATCTAAGCCTGAGAAAGGTAGGCGGTGCAGGAAAAAAACGATTTGACTTAAATATCGGTTTAATACTTCCGTGGTTATTATTTATTTATTTATTTATTTAACATTTTATTGTGCACAATAAATAGTATACAAAATTACAATATTACAGATAAGATCACAACAGGTACAGCTTATTTCTAAAGAAATATCTTACAGCCGACCAACGGAAGAGAGAGGGCTAAATCGAGACGCAGATGGCGTGCACCTTAAATTTACTTATCTGCTATATACCTACATAAATTATTAAACAACGAAATGTAAATACATACACAATACATATAGTATATATATCATGGATAACAAATGGAAAGATAGTGCTCTTCTACACGTTTTTAACTACCTTTAGGTAACAAACCCGATAATATGTGTAATGAAAGAGGATGGAAAATGTCGTGATGAAACCTGTTTTCAGGCGATTGAATGTTTAACCATAATCCAATCTAGTCAGGTTTCCCTGTTGACAGGGTCACGGAGGTCAGATAGCTGTCGCTCCACTGCAATTATCTGATCTGCCAAATATATGGATCATGGTCAAGGCGGACCTCGGGCCCTCGCACGTCTATAATGTCCCTTAGTTGTCTTTTAGAATAAGATTACTTTTCTTCTATTTGGACCCTTTCGAAGTAATTACCGGATTACGACGACGATTTACCATACATACAAAATAATTAAAGGTGAAAATTTTGTTGATATTTTCAACTTTATGATATTTAATTTTATTTCAGGATTATGAGGATAATTTCAGGAGAATTATGGTCGAAGTATGTAATTTATTTTGTGATATAAGTAAATAAGTTAGAAATTTAATTTAATTATAAGGTACTTAAGGAACACCCCAAATATAATAAAAATAATCCTCTTAACGCTACTATGTTTAGACAACTATTAAAAAATAGCGATGTTAATAAGCAACGTTATGGACCTGAAATATATGCAATAGAAGCAACATTAAGAGCAAGCCTGTTTCAAAAATTTGAAATTGGTCTTGTGGTGTCGACGTCGGTGCGACGGCTAATGTACCAAAGTACAAACCTCATACAGTCACGGTTGCCGTACAAATCGACTTATTTCTTAGAGAGAGAAAGATCAGCTAAAACTATAGAGGACTAGAAATGGGCAGCAGCATTTTCTATTGAGGGTATTTAACACTGCGATCTCTAACCTAATTGGGGAATATGAAGATTATGGCAAACCCCGTCATACATATGTCGCAGGCCAAAGTTTAGCAGTGGACTCTTATGGGATGTTGTTGTGACTATGAAAATAGGGGCAGATGAATGTGCAACGTGGCTTCAAAATCAAATAATAACAGAATTATTATTTTTCAGCCGCCGATTAGCGAAAACAACCGACGGACTGAAAATTACTTAAACAGCCGACGTGCTCAAAATTACTTGGATAACCGACGTAGTGAAACTTATGGGAACAACCGACGTGCCGAAACCTACTTAAACAACCGACGTGCTGAAACTTATGAGAACAGCCGACGTGCTGATAATTACTTGAACAGCCGACGTAGTGAAACTTATGGAAACAACCGACGTGCTGAAAGTTACTTGAACAACCGACGTGCTGAAGCTTATCTGAACAATCGGACGTGGTCGAAACTTATGTGAATAACCGATGTTGTAATTTGTTGTGGCAAAAAACCTTTAGTTCTACAACACATTGTACACAACAGAAACAATAAAATAACAGTTCTGAGTTTAGGCTAAAGCTAGATTAGCGTCGATCCCACAATCCACAACAACTATGTGAACATATGGAAACAATTACATAAACAATTTTGTAACTAAAAGAGTCATTTTTTTGCTTTAAGCTTGGTTTCACCTAGAATTACGAATCTTATACTTAAGGCACTCCACATGTGGAAAGTTTCGCGGGAACACGAGAGTGTAGAGGGAGTATTCGCCTATATTCGTGTAGTCCCGTGCATGTTTGGCATGTCTCGCCTATTTCATAGACTAAGTAGAGATAGTTCGTTGTCGTCTCGATTCGATCGATTTTATATTTATATTCCTAACGCTTTTTCCCGTAACAGGCTCGGGGTAAACTTGACCATGATCCAGGATATTAGTAGATCAAGTGATTACAGTAGAGCAGCTGCCACCCCCCCCCCCCCACCCCTTACACTCGTGGGTGTCGTACAAGGCGACTAATGTTATCGAGGCAAAAGATAAAGAGTCTCCGTAGCCTGGAAAATGGGCAGCAGCATTTTCCATTATTCTATTTAAACACTGCGATCTCCAACCCGCCTGCCAAGCGTGGAGATTATGGCAATAACCTCCCCTTTCATGGGAGAGGCCCTTAGTCCAGCAGTGGACTGTTACGGGCTGTGATGATGATGATGAGCTGCCATCACCTCTGTGACCCTGTTTACAGCAGATTAGCGATATTACACCGATGTCGACGCTTTTTGACACCCACCACATCCCTGATAGGCGAGAATGTAGAGGGTCGACCAAAGTCCCGGCCAAAGTTTCGGCGGACATGTGAAGTACGCTTAACGAAACACATGTTATTATGTTATGTTCGGATGTGGAATGAGCTCCCAGCCACGGTGTTTCCTTTGGTCTATGACATGGGATCGTTCAAGAAGTATATTAGAGGTCTCCTTAGAGGCGGGCAACGCATTGGTAGCACCCTGGTGATGCTGATGTCCATAGGCGGCGGTGACTACTTTCCATCAGGTGGCTCGCATGCCTGTTTGTCTGCCGGATAACATAAAAAAAAAAAAAAAAAAACACGAAAATTTATTCCCTAAGTTACGTAATGTAGAAATTAGGTACTATGGTTTTGTCTTGAACTCTTGAGATATAAATAAATAAATAAGAGATTAACAATAGGAATTCATAAGAGATTAAACATTAAATAATAATATCATTTTGGCGTTAATATCCCCATGGTGCTTTCGGGCATGAAAGGGATCCACCTCGACTATGGTCCAGAATTTGGCAGATCAGGTAATTACAGTCCACTGCAGTCCAGTCGCTCCAGCGACTGCTATCTGACTTTCGAGACCCTGCTACCAAGAGAACTTGACCACATTGAGTCATGGTTACACATTCAGCCGCCTGAATATGCAGGTTACATCACGATGTTTTCATTCACAATAAGAGCATCGGTAAGCATGAACCTAATGTAAATAACTCAGAAAAGAGTCATTGGTAAATGGCCGCATTGGGATACGAACCCAGTACCTCTTTCTTTCTAGTCGGATACCTTAACCATTCAGTCACCGACGCTCCTCCAGGTCCTAAGGTGTGCACTTTATTGTATAGGCTTAAAATGCATAGGCCTATTGTCAAAATCAGACTACTCCAAAGAAGTCAGATATTGCCAAATGATTTATTTATTTATTTAACAGTTTATTGTGCACAAAAACAATTATACAATATTGACATAAAGAAAACAACACAACAGGTACAGCTTATTTCATAAGAAATATCTTACAGCAGACCTACGGAAGAGACAGCAAATCAGAAAGGCAGACGGCGTGCATCTTAAACAACTAACTACATAATACTAAAAAAAAAATTTATTTTACATAATTAAATACATACCTACCAATGATGTTTCCATAAGAATCTTATTCCTTCTATTCTTTGACGACCTCAGTGGTTAAGTTGGTTAACATGCCGGTCGCCACGCAGAGATCCCGGGTTCAATTCCCGGCTGAGCAGAAATTGAAATAATAAATTTTAATTTCTGTTACAGGTCTGGGTGTAGTACCTATGTATAAAAAAAAGTATGTACGTAGTTAATCAGTTATCTAACACCCATAACCCAAGCATTGCTTATTTTGGGGCTAGAGGGCGCTGTGTGAATTGTCCAAGTATAATAATAATATCTAAACTAACTCGCCAACGTGACAGTAGCCCTACCAAGAGTTACTACAACAAAATCGGCTTACGTAACTACTCTCGTTACGTAAAATCCGTTTCCACAATAGTAAATGTAAAATCGGTACCATGAGTTTCACATTCGTTTCCCGTTAGACGATCCGCACACTGGAACGCAGCACCGTACGGTGCTACGGAAAACGCATCCACGCGCGTGGCTGCGGATCCGCATCACCGTACGTTTCCATAGACAACTCCAGAGCTGCATTTTCATAGACCACTCTAGTGTTACAAGATTGGACCCTTTATTCGTCATTCTGGCGAAATATGTGTAATGCGCGCTCCACATGTGGACAGTTCCGCGGGATTACGAGAATGTGGAGGCAGTATTCGCCTACATTTGTATAGTCCCGTGCATGTTTGGCATGTCTCGCCTATTTCATAGACTAAGTAGAAATAGTTCGTTGTCGTCTCGATTCGATCGATTTTATATTTATATTCCTAACGCTTTTTCCCGTAACAGGCTCGGGGTAAACTTGACCATGATCCAGGATATTAGTAGATCAAGTGATTACAGTAGAGCAGCTGCCATCACCTCTGTGACCCTGTTTACAGCAGATTAGCGATATTACCCCGATAAATCGATATAATGTCGACGCGTTCTGACACCTCCCTAATAGGCGAGAATGTAGAGGGTCGACCAAAGTCCCGGCCAAAGTTTCGCCGAAAATTTCGGCGGACATGTGGAGTACGCTTAACTTTTATATTGTTTTAATCTTTTCATAAAATTATATTATTTAGGCGGAAAATAATTTGAGAAATGAGTAACGGAACATCTATCTGAAAATCCTGGAGACCTCACTTCACAACAGCCGCCTATTTGACATCTTTTTATGTAGAAAGTACAGCGCCAAAAACTTATCTGACCCGCAGCCCGACCGCCTAATATTCGAATTGAACGTCGCCCTCTTCTAGCAATAGGATATATTTTAATATTGAGAGAGGAGTTATAGTGCTCGTCGAGATCTACATTTTGGGTGACAGCTGTCAAACTCAGAACTGTAATAACTCTGAAACTAATTTCTAGTAGTTTCAGAGTTATTACAGTTTACTAGAAACTAATAGATACTAACTCCTTTGATCGCCACATTTATGATGTATTATTTACCCTTGTCGGATATAAGAAATTAAAGCTTTGGTACATGAAACTCTTGGCTTTGGCTTTTATACATTGCTTTGAACAATCAGAAAACTTCCCCACAAACATTAGATATTTTGTACATTTCATTAGGGGCAGCCCGTGGATTCAGCAATAAATTCAGTACGTATTACAGTAGACCTAAATGGCAATACTGACTACAGAGCACGCGTGTCAAAGAAAATCCGCACGAACGTGCGTGGATGCGTTTTCAGTGTGTTCGACTATGCGTGATTTCCATAGAAACCTATGACAGCTCAAAGAACTTTGTGTCCGCACTAACGCACGTCACGCACAACCGTCGGGTGCTGCGTTGCAGTGTACATAGCCTCTCACTGTTCCGTGAACACCACGCTATGCTTTGTCTAATATACGATGATAATTTTGACAGCTCACTGATTCTTGGTCCTTGGCGAACGCCTATGAAAATAAGTGTTTTTTATTCTAAAATTTTACTACGGATGTCGTACTTCATGAGAAAAAATGTTATATACAGAAGCAGAGAGTACATTTCGAGTTTAAATACGAGATAAAATGTCACACATCTATAACACATACACACTAATGCAAATGCAGGGACGGAACAAGGCAGCCCAGCTGCAGATAAGTTATATTTCGCTCCAGACGACTATGCAAGTTTTGTAAACTTGTCTTTATAACTTCTAAACTATGTAGGTACTACCTACTTGCTTATCATTAGAAGCGTCTTCATTGTTCACAGGTTGGCCTATGTGACTTCACAAATTGAATATGATGCCCTCTAGAGGATAGTCATGAAAATAAATAATAATAATGAAAAGGATAGGTACATTAATATATTAAACAGGCAGCATATTCTTTATTTTCAGTAAAAATTCATATAATGCTGGTGCACCAGGACCGAAGGGACTTGCATCTAATAATTATCTTGTTCTTCAAAATGTTTATAACGCAGCACTTCCAATTTGCAACCCAGACATCACCATGTCTGGTCTTTAGGAAACCTAGAAAAACAAATATTTATGTAAATAAACGTAAATACGCGATTAATCCGTTGTTTTAAAAAATTTTCTATGTACATTTTTGGTATGGAACCCAAAAACATAAAATTGTAGACCGCTATTTACAAGATTTGAGTATTAAAATTCTATACAATATAATACTAAGTCCGACCCTGTTAGCATAAAAATATGTTAGTACCTATTTAGACACCGAAATATTGCTCAATTTGCCAATAATTGTAGAGGATGTAGAGGGTCGACCAAAGTCCCGGCCAAAGTTTCGCCGAAAGTTTCGGCGGACATGTGGAGTACGCTTTAGGAGCGGCAGCATCATGTCGAACGTTCAAAACATTGCGCGCGTCATTTTCTGTCAAAGTAATCCAATAGATGAAAAAACGGGATAACAAGATTTATAATCATTGTAGAGTGAGCGAACAGGGAATATTTGTTATGTAGGGAATATGTGTCTAGTCTGTTATGTCTGTCCCTATTGTATATAAAATATTCTATAATAATAATATATAATTCTGTATATAAAATTTCTTCTCTATATTTGACAAAGTATTAACTTCAGTGTAGTTTCGGGGTATAGATCCTTGACAAGACAAGTGTTGTTGATTATTAGTAGTCAGTGTCACAAAAAGCTTGTTTATTTACAAACAAAGGTTGTATTTTAGCAACGCCTAGCCACTTATTTAAATCCTGTTAAATTGATAATAACATACACCTTATATACAAATAAAATTACAAAATCATAGACGATCCCCGTAATGAAGAATTCAGTGACTGGTTGAAATTGCGCTTACAGTTTGTCCACTGGGTTTTAAGTAGTTTTAACCCAGCGGAAACAGCAAAGATTCATACTGCAAAATTATAAGTAAGTTTTATCTATATCTTGGAGTATATTATACCTAATTTCAACTAAGTGGACATGTTGTACTAAGTTAACTAATATTAGGTATTATTTGTCAACAGGATCAGACTCTGAAGTCATGGTGGTGCAGTAAATTCTTAGAAATGGACGCCTGTAACTTTGAAAAGGAACTGCACTTACCCTAGTTGAATGAAGTTCGAAGGCACAACCCCATGTGTAAAAAGGAAATCTCAACATTGGCAACCAAAAAATTTTTCAAATTGAAAATGCAAGCGGTACCTAAAGTGATGTGAATGTTAGACTTTAGCATTACTTAGTACAATACTATATTAGAAATTGTTTGTAAAAGTGAAAGTGGTAGTTTAAGTGGGGGACAATCTGATTTTTTAGATTCTGAATAAAAATAAATTTATACCTAATTCATAATTTGATTTTTAATTTCCTGCTATAATTACTAACATTAGTATAGTATAGGTAAAGTGCAGCTAAAATAATAGCCATGCTATTTTCTATTATTAATACAATCACATAGTTATTTCCCAATAATAATACCTAAGGTTAAAATTCTAAATTACCTGTGTGTAAACTCCCAATCTCTTCAATGTCTTAGAGGCAGACCAACTAAGACATTCATAGACCAGAAAATAGACAGCAGTTTTGTGTACTAGTGTGTTCTTAAGACTGGAATCTAGACCGAGGCTGGAGATCCAACGGCATGTCAGGTGCAGAGATTATGGTAAAACCCAAGAAGGCCCAAGTCCAACTGTGTACCATTAAAGACTGTTGTGTGTATGATAAAAATAAAATATAATATAAATTTTTCTTATCAAATTAATCTTTCATAGTATGGAACATAACATAAATTTGTTACAATATTGTTGTTGGAAGCAGTTTTGTGGTTTTATATAGAGCATATTGATAAACAAAAATATTTGTTCATCTCATCAACTTAAAAATATTAGTTTTTATATGTAAAATGTATAAAACCAGCCAGCGAGTAACTTATATTATAAATATCACTATCCAGACATTTTATTTTATTATTAGGTGTTATAGGTTAATAGACAAGTAGCATTTATGCGGATATATCTATACATCATCGCAGTGCTGATAATAGCTTTCACTTCCATAACACACACATACTACATTTTAGTTCACCAAATAATTTTATTAATTTTGCACCATTGTCCAACTTGTATTTATAAAGAGTTTACAGAACTGGCAGCTACCTATAAGAGCCTATTGTTCCATGTCTGAGAACTTATTCCAACTATTCACAATTCACAACCTTATGGTGTAGCAAGTGATAAGATTAGTCTTAGATGGTGTGCGATTTATCCTTGTGTTGTGTCCACGCGATGCTTCAGCACCTTTCATATTAAACATTCGGTGAAAGTAAAGCTTGTGTCTCAATGAGACCACCTCGAGTCACCTCACATTCACATAACACATAACATTCATTATAATAGGATCGCAACTCGTCGAAATTTTTAAGTTTTTTGGCAAGTGTCCACTTATTTAAATTTTGGCACCAGATTCATGCCAAGAGTCCCAAGGGACGTTTAGATATCGATTTTGAAAGCAATTGGTCCAGTAACAAAAAGTTCAAAATGGCGGCAATTTTTTTAAATTTTGGCACCAGATTCTTGTCAAGAGACCCAAGGGACGCTCAGATATCGATTTTGAAAGCAATCGGTCCAGTAACAAAAAGTTCAAAATGACGGCAAAATTTTCAATTTTGGCACCAGATTCATGTCAAGAGACCCAAGGGACGCTCAGATATCGATTTTGAAAGCAATCGGTTCAGTAACAAAAAAGTTCAAAATGGCGGCAATTTTTTTCAATTTTGGCACCAGATTCATGTCAAGGGACCCAAGGGACGCTTAGATATCGATTTTGAAAGCAATCGGTCCAGTAACAAAAAAGTTCAAAATGGCGGCCATATTTTTTTCAATGTTTGCACCAGATTCATGTCAAGAGTCCCAAGAGACAGTTAGGTATCAATTATGAAGAAAATCGGATTACAAAAAAACATCAACCAGTGTGGGTTCCGAAATTTATAAGTCTTTTTTCGTATTATTTTCCTCAGTGAACCCCGGACCCGGATCGATTCCCGTGGAGCTACGTCCAAAAACCACATAAAAAAAACGTATTACGATTCTGTGTCAGAACACAAACTCCTAATACTAGAAAACTACTGTTACTCAAATACTTCGAAGTATTTGAGTAACAGGTTTTTCAAACAAGTATTTTTACGCACTCGTATTCGCAAGACTCAGTACGCATTTTACCTAGTGCGTCTCACCTCTACTAGTATTATTTTAGTAAAACTAAACATTCACTCACAAATCATTAATCAAAACCCAAGCCATAAAGCTTGTATCACACCCCAGCCAGAATAAGACCGAAGGTAATACAAGTACAAAAATTCAACATATGGAAACTACTTAAGTTTCCGAAAACCGCTGTTGCAGATACCGACTAGGTGGTTATAAATAAGTCAAGCCAGTGTCCATAGCGCGATTTAAAATACCAGCAGCGACATCTATCGTGAATGTTGAGAAGCTTTCCTATTATTTTTGTAATTTCTTAGATTATTACGCTTGATTTTAATTTAATGAATGCAATATATTTCAAACTAGCTTTTCTTCGTCCGAGTGAAAATAGTTTTTATGATTATGTATTTTGCTTTAGTTGCAACTTCGTTTCGTGACCATTTTAAATGACCTCCTTAGTGTATGAATTCTAGTACTGCGGAGAGCTCAAGCTGTATTCCTTTTGTAGTTTCTACTCACTCGAATTAGATGAAACCACTTCGGCTATGAAACTGTTTAAATAAAAACATAGGAAAGACAGAACGTCCTGATTTAATGGCAATCATAAATAACATTTATAATATACCAAACTAAGTTTTTTATTAATTATGAAACTAAACATAAAATACTCTAACAGTATTTAATCATTCTCACATATTATATATTTTTCAAAAATGGTATCTATGGCCATCTCTCCTAAGCTAATAAGATTGCCATAGAAGTTAAGGTAAGATGGCCATAATAATTACGAAACGGTTATTATCTTTTGCATTCCTTTACTTTTATTTGGTACATATTTTCTTTTTTTTTCTTTTTTTTATGCTTGGCATTTACTACCGAATTTAGTACAGTTTTCGTGTGCTTACACGAAAATCCTTTTATAAATGACACACTGAAAATTAAGTCTTTTTTATATATTCTTTATTGTACGTGAATAATTTTACAGAGTTAAAAACTTAAGATAGTTCACAAAGGCGAACTTATCTCTGCAAGAGATCTCTTCCAGCCAACCTGAGAGGTGTGAAAGCAATATCACGGGTACTTTTATGGTCTGTCAAAAAAAAAGGAAGAAGGATCCACGGGCCTTTAGAGAAATTTTGAGCATTTATGCGCCTCTAAGGGTTCGCTGCACGCCCTAATCCAAACTAGCCTGCCGAGCTGAGACATTTCTGGAATGAACACCTTCAATTGGTTGCGACAGATTATGTTAATTAGGTTCACAGCGATTGCTAGATATTCAAACGTAGGTACTGGTTATGCATCTAGAATAACAAAAAGTATACCTAAATACTTAATTGAATAGTAAAACCACATCACAGAAATTGGCCATGTCATCTCATAAAATATACGCCAATACTATTAAAATGTATAGGAGAGATGGCCACTAGGAATTGTTGAACCAAAATAGACAATTTGTAATAATTTTAAGCTTATGATATAGACCGGTATATGCTTTCGACGTTACGCTTTTTACGTTAAAAATCCAACAAAAAATTGAAAATAAAACACTTCAACAGCTTCATCACTTAAACCCTAAAAAAATTTCATATTTGCAAGAAAACGACCAGCAAACTACTCATATTTCGTACTTTTATTTCTCCTGAATTTCGATTAGGTGTCATCACTAGGACAATGGCATCTGAACTAGCACCATACTGTGGTAACTTATCTTAGAAAAAGTTTGAATTATTGCCATTGGCCATCTAACCTCTATGGCCGTCTCTCCTCGAATCACCCTAATATGCTGTTGATTGGTTTTCTAATTAAGGCAATATTAGGCAACGCATCAATCCTGCCACGGTTCGCTACCTTTTAAACTAGCTCTAACAGCAGTAGTGACATGTAATAGTAGGTAGTAGAGTATCAATATTCTGTGGTAATAGTAAGTAGAATCGCAGCAGCAACATACATGCTCACAACATAATTCTAATTGAAATACGTTTATTCAATTTAGGTGTTCACAAACACTTACGTTATAAGCTTATAAGTATAGACGTAAGAATACCCTGTATAAGTCTTTTACACAAATAATAATTATTATTATTACTTATGAACGTCATACCTACGTAGGTAACATTCTCAGGCAGTAGGCATGTTGCTTCTCTTGCTGTTAATTTTAAGTACCTACCTATTATATTTCTTTTAATGTGCACTAAAGAGTTATTCATTCATTCATTCATTAAATAAGAATAATTATAATTACTGTAATAATTTTAAAATGCTAGGCGCCGCGGCATCATCGAGCGGATTTCATGGGGCGCGCTGAGTCTGACCGACCAGTTAAAACAGCCAGTAGCCACGGCCACAGAAAACAAATAAAATAAAAAAACTCCGCAACTCCAGCGCCGCCGCCGGCCACTTGTCACTGTGACACTGTCACCTGTAATGTAATAGACAAGTTGTCGTCGTTTTGTCAAGATACTGACTTCGGAGCCTTCCGACTCCAGATACCGATGGAAGAGATTAATCTTTTCGGAAAAAAATAAACAACCTCTGGCCTCGAGGGGCGGTGTTTTAGAGTTCGCATCATCGTCATCGTTCGAAGCTTCCCCGTGAGCAGTCCGAGGAAAAAAGCCAGATCGTTTCCAGCGTGCCCATAGAGCCAAGACAGGCTCAAGCCTCCAAGTCGCCCCTTCGCCAACCTCACAGTATTTCAAAATACTTCCGAGTTATTACAGCGATTACAAAGAGGGTACTTGAGAAAGTTATTTTAAATACTAACCCGTAGTACTAACAGTTGTACCGTCAAGTGCGGACAACATGACGTAATTTATTTTATCTACACTCATAGCGTAATGTTCCCATTACATATTCGAAAACAGTTGTTTAAGGATACATATTTTTCACGCCAGCCTAAAAATTTTTAAAAAATTACTTTTCTATACAGCATTTTCCATACTATTTTCATCATTCAACACCTTTCTTTTTTAAATTTTTGCCGGGCGCCGGGACACGGCGAAATGTAGGCTGAATACATAAATGTCTTCAAAAAAATTCAAAATTAAAATTTTCCTATTTATATTTGTGTGTAATTATTTTCCCGCTAAACGGTATATTTTTTTCTAATAAAGTGTTTGTGAATATTTTTTCTTGTTTGAAGCAAATAAATAGATAAATGTGAAAGTAGTGGAGTGAATTTTCCGCCGCTTGATATCCTCGACGCGTAGATACAACGAGACGAGAACTGACTCGCAGCTTACTTCCAGCCAAGTTGAGTAAATTATAGGTACGAAATTTTAACATTAAAATATGAGTGTAGATAAAGTAGTGTATGCAACTGCATATAATTAGATATTATATGACAGTTGCATAAACTACTATTATTTACTGTCTCAAATAAAATTAATTGAATTGTATTATTGTAATAACCTAACCGACAGAAAAAGTCGGATAGCCCCCGGCTAGTTTACTTAACTGCAATATTTTCTAAACTACAAAACCGAAATTAATGAAACAAAGCTAATAACTATCTCGAATAAACTGTCTTTCAAACAAATAAAATCGCATCCAAATCGGTCCATATTTTCGGGAGCTATGATGTCACGGACAGATACACACCTCAAACTTATAGCACCCCTCTTTTGTCATCGGGAGTTAAAAAGATCGCACCCACAGACCTTTGCATTAATAATACTTCTAGACAGGAGAAAATGCAGCTTCCCATTTTGTTGTCTGCGGACTTGCTAGATAGTGTGTCTCTAAGTCCCGGACTCCACCTAAATAAAGAGGAGATGTTTTACAACCGGGTATAAAGGGTATCCACCGAATCTATGAGTAGATGAGTACTCGTTCGAGCCGATCTAAGCTGAGTTCAGCTACTGCAGTAAGAGTTGAATGTTCAGAATTGATGCCGCGGTGCGCTTATCTTTGCGAGGTTCAGCTCTGCTTTGACCGCAACATATAAATATACATCTCCTTCCCTCTGCTCAACTGTAATAACCCCGTTCCCGCGATATTTTTTTTAACTAAAACTAAATCTCATTTCTTTATTGATTAGGACATTAAATATCTCTTTCAATCGTCAAAAACGAGGGGGATAGGGAAGTAGGAAGGAAACACGCAGTGACACGTTGGTCGCCCCATGGCCGGTGCGCACCGCCCCACACCGGCCCGACTCGACAATGCAAGACAGAGCTGGGCAAGGCCCCCGTAAAATCCTTTTCACCCCTTTCTTGAAGAACTACATGTTGTACTCCATGGTTACTACACGGTCTTTACTACATGGTTGTTAAAAATCTCTCCTCTCGTCTCGTCTCGGCTTTGATAGTGTCCAGACCTAAGACATTACTCTGTTTATCTCCATATGACTCCTCATAGGATTAGAAACACAGTATCAACAACGCTTTATTTAATAATTCGTATAATAAGATCCAGGTCTAAAGTCTGTAGAACCGACGCTCTTGTGCCGTTAGACTAAACTGAGAACAAATTTATTTTTGTTCTCAATTTAGGCTGCAGCATGGACTCAAAGTAAACGTCGATTGTTCACATAAGTTTCGTCACGTCGATTGTTCACGTAAGTTTCACTACGTCGATTGTTCACGGGATTTTGACGTCGGTTGAGGTTCCAAAGTCTCTCTAAAAGCGGGCCAAGCGGCTGTAAAAGAATTATGTTAGTATTAAATTTTTAAGCCAAATTGTATGGTAACCTCCTAAGTCCTCTTGCCGACAATCACACACGGCCCATTACTTTTTGGAAGATACTCGTAAATTTACTTTAATTTAATTATTTATTTATTTATTTTTATTTATTTAACAGTTTATTGCACACAGTAAAATACATAGATCATCATCTTCCTGAAGATCTAAAATTATTGTCTGGGAACACTTTTCTTGGAATGCGATTTTCTAGAATTTAAGGTTAGGCGTTGAATACATTTGGATATAGGTACAAATATTTGCACACTTGCATGCAAGTTGAATACATGGCACTTTTGTATTATTGAGACCTTTTCTACTGTATTCTGGCAAATCAATACCTTTTTTAAGGTAGTGTTTTTGGTTCTATTTTAGGATAATAACGTTGTTTATTAAAAGCCATAGTAGTGATAAACGAATTCCATACCTCTTGCAAAGGGGCGAGGTCATCATGGTCTTCTCCTGTTGTGTCTCCTTGTCTCCTGAAATACTGGAAAAATAACAAATATTAAAAAAATATATATTCAATGCTTATATTTTGTATGGGAAGTCGAGGTCGTAAGGTCATTAGTTCGTGTTAAACTAGACGAAGATTTATGGAAATGATATGACATGTGCAATTCAAGACTTAAATATTTTTTTTCATATCACAAAGGTGGCAAACAAGCTTACGGCCTGCCTGATGGTAAGCAGTCGTCTCACCCTATTGACGTTTGCAATACCAGGGGCATCACTCACGCCTTAGCGCTGGAACACATTGAAGAGGTGCGCCGCGCGGCGCACTGCACAATGTGGCAAAACTTGTTCCACGCCGAGCAGTTTGTATGCAAGTACATTGACAGGTGGCGAAATGCCCCACTGTGCAGCGCGCCGCGCGGCGCACTGCATGATGGGGCAAAACGCGCAATCCAAGCCCGAAATGTCAGTTTGTATGAATTTTGTCCACATTTTTTCAATTTGGCCCCATCGTGCAGTGTGCGGCGCGCTGTCAGCAGATGTCAACATGAGACGTCACACTAGACTGTTTCTTTTTACCAACAGTTCGAATCTCTCCTCCTTATGTGACACAGTTTACACACATATATCTGTCTTCTTCTTTTAGTACAGATTCAACGCGTATGAATGAAATAGGAATTCGACCTTGTCAAAGAAATTTTTACCGCTCATGCGTAAGCCCCGCCCCTTTTTGTGATTCTGCAACATTATCGTAGTTGTTTCGCTTTCGTGATCCTTTCGTCATTTTGTTCTTAGTTCCTCCCGAATAATAAATACGGCATGTTTTGTTCTAGAACACAAGTTTCTAAAAAGAAATGCTGGTACTCGTCGAGATCTACATTTCGGATGGCAGCTGTCAAACTTAAGACTAATAACTCTGTAACTTTTGGTCCTAGAACGAACTTAGTTCCTAAAGAAAAATGATAGTGCTCGACGAGATCTACATTTCGGATAACACCTGTCAAACTTAAAACTGTAATAACTCTGAAACGATCGCTCCTGGAACATAGTTACTAAAGAGAAATGATAGTGCTCATCAAGATCTACATTTCGGATGACAGCTGTCAATCTTAATACTGTGATAACTTTGAAGCGATCGCTCCTAGAACACTAGTTCCTGAAGAGAAATGATAGTGCTCGTCAAGATCTACATTTCGGATGACAGCTGTCAAATTTAAAACTGTAATAACTATAAAACTATTGGTCCTACAACACTAGTTCCTAAATAGAAATGATAGTGGTTGTCGAGATCAACATTCATTGATACAACAAACAATGACACACATTCATTCGGTTACGCCTTTCTCCCGTAGGGATAGGCAGATATCACATTGTTCCACTTGCTACGGTCCTGACAAATCTCTGTGGCTTCTTCATACTTATATAGACTGTTAACTTCACTACCCATCGTCGCTTTCCATCAGGTGAGTTGAGGTCAAATGCAAACCTATTGATAATAAAAAAAAAGCTTCCTTCCTTGGCTTCCTCGTAGTCGGGTAAAAAGGAAAAGTTATCATAGTATTCGAGGAAGACCAATCGAGGTGGTTCAATTTCTTTACATAGTGGTGGTGGTGGGCGTACAGGTTTGGCACCATAGTAAAAAATTATAGAAACTGTATGCTGTATCTGAAAATCGCATAATATTTTTCGGGCCGGCACTGAAAGTGTTTTAATCTACTTTCAGTGTTTTAATAAATGATATCCTTTTCGTACGTTTCTCTTGGTTGCATTTGAGTCGGCAGATTTAAAAAATCTCTATTTTCTTTTTACGCCTGGGTGTGAACACACAGTCGAGAAGACATATGGTCAATAATTATGCGAGTCATTTCAAATAACGCGCGTAAAAGCATCGAAAAGGCCTCGTGCAAGCGTTGCCTAACTTAAAATCCCTCGTGCGAACCTTGCCTAATTTGAAAAACCAGAATAACACCACCGTTTCTTTGGTTGTCACCGTGACGTGGCACCGCGCGGCGCGCCGCGCAGTGCACTGCACCGCGCCAATGGAGTTCCGGCCTTACCGACCATGTAAAAACCTTTTCACCCCTTTCTTGAAGAACTCCATGTTGTACTCTCCAGGGAAATCCTCTCCAGGTAGTTCATTCTACAACCTTAGTGTGCGTGGTAGAAAGTTCCTTTGGAACCACAAAGTTCGCGACCCATTTGGCTCAAAGATGTGAGGATGAACTCCCTGTCGGTGGCGAGCGGTGCGATGATAGAATGTAGCTGTAGGCATCATGTCAAACATCATGTCAACTTTGTTTGACGAGTAGCCCGATATTTCGACATGTCGATACCCTTAAAATGTGCGATAATAACCGCGATAGTTTAAAACATTATTTATTTATTTATTTATTTATTGCAATATCACTATTAATAGGTACAGTGCGTTACATTACACATACTATATACATAGGTATAGATCTTACATTAATAGTGATACCCCGCTGGGGTATAGCAATTTACAATTTACGAGAGGGCAACTGAAATAATAATTATACTTAATCCTATATTATATCTATGCAACATTATTAACTCAAATAACATTAATAGATATCTACTCTATATTTTTATACTGAGTTAACATTGATAAATATTTATTAACATAAACAATACTGCAACTAATTAAGATGATAACATTTGAGTTTTTGGCAAGTACTACATCACACATAAATATTACACGTTAATTTTGTCTTCAAAAAATTCCTTCATATTGTAGTAACTCTTATTAACAAGGTATCTTTTAAGTTTTTTGGAGAATAGATTATCCTTACCTATATTTTTTAAATCGTTAGGAATGTGATTATATATTTTGATTACCATTGAGTGTGGACCAGATGTAATTTTGAGAAGGGTATTTTAAGCTTATTTAAGTTACGATTGTTTCTTTTTGTGTTTTTTTCCGGTGAATATAACTGGTTGTGACTTCTAGCGAATTAACAGGCTTCCAATATATATATTGACGTCAGAGTTAGTATACTATGTTTTCTAAAGAAAGGTCTACACGATTCCATTTGGTCAATATTGGTTAATACGCGAATGCACTTTTTTTGCAGGATGAAAATATCGTTTGCGTCAGTTGAATTTCCCCACAAGACTATTCCGTAGGAAATTCTAGAATGTGCGTAGGCATAGTATGCTGAAAGAGCAGTTTTAAAATATGTAGCTTTTTTTAGGTGGATTAAAGCATAAATGAAAGAATTTAATTTAGAAGACGTCTTTTGAATATGGGCTTACCAATTTTAGTTACCGTCGAGTTAAACATCTATTATGTTAAACAGTCATTATGTTAAACATCTATAGCTCTTGAATCAAGAGCAGAACCTTATTGAAAATAAATATTTGTAGCTACAGCAGTTTACAGGGTTCTTGATGTATCGTCAGAGATAGATATATTTTTTATTTTTATATATTTTAATGATTTAGATTAGTCATATAAAAATTGTTTCTACTTCATATTAACATTAAGTGGTTCTAAAATGATTGTAACTTACCAATGGACGGTAACGCTAGAGTGATATAATTAAATTACTGTGAGTTCATCGCGTTCACAATATTCAGTAATGTCTTGTTTTGTTATTCTTACATTTTGAATAGTTCCCATTGAACAAGATGCCTTTATTCTTATATGAGGGAGTTATTATACAATTTGAAATTGGCAAACATTAGGGTTTCTCATCTCGGGATCTCGGGATCTTGGAAAAAGTTCAAGCATAATCTCGTTGCCATTTTTTTCCGTGGAACGTCATCAAATGACGTTCGTACCCCGCAACCCGTGTACGTCCACGATAAATCACCCTCCCACCTACTTCACCTACCGCAGGCGATAAACCAGTTAAGTTGTTGATCTATAGAATTGAGTTCATAAATAAAATATACTTAAGTTAGTGGACATTGAAATGGGTAGGTACTTACCAAGTAGGCGCCAGGAGGCACATGGTATTCCTAAAACAATAATTGAAAATGTAGGAAAAACCGAAAACGTTTCGGTATAAAAACTACAAATTGACATAGTAGGAATCCACACTATAGGGTCTGACGTGACCGGCGGTTGACACATAAACTACACATTAGTAAATAATTTTTCATAATTGTTGGCTCTTAGGCTAGCAATGTACGGTCGTAGAACAATGTCTTTTTAACTAAATCTGAAAAAATTGGCTGTGACAATTAAACAGATAGACAAACGAGTGATCCTTCAAGAGTACACGCTTGCAATGGGGAATTTAGTTCGAAAGAACTCGATGGCATATCCGCATACGAATGCGTCAGTGGACTATGGGCCCAGATTTGGCGACACTTGTCAAATCAATGGGAAAAATGTCGAAATTGAAAAATTAATATCTTCTACACAATTTAATTCCGCAACCAATAGGCTACTGATAGCTAGAGCCGTTTTTTTAATTTAGGTCTATCTGGAGCCCTAGCTCCAGATATACCTACCTACTACCTACTTGCCTACAATGAAAATCGTGTCGAGTCAGTGCCATCTATTTGTGGTTTTTTGAATTTTTTTAAGAACATCTGTTTGATAATCTCCCATTGTGTCGTACGATGAAAATGCACTACGGTCGCGCTTAGCTCGCGCACGTAATCACAAGCATGCGCATGCACCATAACTCCATGTGGAACAAAGACGTTTCTGCAGATCAGCAATTTTACAGAGTAGGATTACTATTACTGTTTTAAGAAATACTTTTTAAATTGAGACATTTTGTTCTATGTACGTTTTTTAAATACCACAAAGATTTCACCGTAAGACCGCACCCACTATCATTCGCATTATTGAAAAAACACAATTTAAACAGGCGAAAACGCAGCTTTCCATTTTCTGGTCTACGGACTTTCTAGCTGGTCACGGACTCCACTTAAAAAAAGACCTATGCCACTATGGTTAGAATCGATCTTTTTTTTATACCACTAAGGTGGCAATAAGCTTGGTAAGCAGTCACCGCAGCTTATGGACGTTTGCAATACCAGGGACATAACCCACGCTTTCTTGATAGTAGGTATAACACTTCTTTAACATCAAACATTAGTTTTGAAACACATTATAACTCAAAACAACGACAAATACCTGGTGTCGACGCAATCGTGTCAGCACATTGCGTCCAGCGCGAGCGAGGGCATCTTCCGCTTCATTTGGCGTCTGTTCGGTCGAAAATGTTATGATAGAGTCATTTCACCCGTCTTATAAATAAAAAATGATCATACGTTGTTCAGGTGTGGAATGTATAACGTGTGTACAAATTTTTTGACGAAAAGCGTTGTGTAACGCAACAAACTTATTAGACCCAGTGCGTCGCTGTTGCTGAAATTGACAACACTGGCGACACTTAGTTCCAGCTTTGGCCACCGAGTCAGATAAGTTTGTGGAATTATAATAGGTTGGGGAGAAAGTTTCTTCGCATTTTATATGAAAATTCAAAACATATTTTAATCATAGAGAAAAAAATTTATATACAGAAGCAGAGAGTACATTTAGAGTTTAAATATGAGACAAAATGTCACACATCTCTATAACACACACACTAATGCAAATGCAGGGACGGAACAAGGCAGCCCATCATGAGTTATATTTTGCTACGACTTTCTACTCGTAACGAACACAAACAAATCTGACTTGTTGTTCGCTCCAGATGACTATGCAATTTTTTTAAGCTTGTTCTTATATATTTTAATATTGACATTATAATAAAAGGTAAGGTGTCTAGTAAATCAAAGCCATGCCCTGATACCTACCACCGTCTTTTCGATCTCTCGATCCTACATACCGTGAATCGGCAGTGCTTGCTTTAGCAAAAAGGAGGGTTATGATTTTGACCGGTATTCATGTTTATTTGTTGCCTCATAACTTCTAAACTAAGTAGGTACCTACCTACTTACTTATAGTTAAAAGCGTCTTCATTGTTCACAGGTTGGCCTATGTGACTTCATAAATTTAATATGATGCCCTCTAGAGGACATAGTCATGAAAAAAAAAATAATAATGAAAAGGATAGATACATTAATATATTAAACAAGCAGCATATTCTTTATTTTCAGTAAAAAATCATATAATGCTGGTGCAGCAGGACAGAAGGGACTTGCATCTAATTATTATCTTGTTCTTCAAAATGTTTACAACGCAGCACTTCCAATTTGCAACCCAGACATAACCATGTCTGGTCTTTAGGAAACCTAGAAAAACAAATATTTATGTAAATAAAAGTAAATACGCGATTAATCCGTTGTTTCATATAATGTCTGAACATTTAAAATGTCATCTAGGTACATTTTTGGTATGGAACCCTGATACATATAAAGTTGTGGACCGCTATTCACAAGATTTGAGTAATAAAATACTATACAATAAATACTAAGTTCGACCCTGTTAGCATCAAAATATTTTCGTACCTATTTAGACACCGAAATATTGCTCAATTTGCCAATAATTTTAAATCTATCTCTAATGGCATGTTGTTTTAAGGTAAAGCATTTCAATTAATGCAAATTCACACTATTTCGATGCATATTTTTGTCACAATTTCTAAAATTTATTTCGTATCGCCTCGACCACGAATGTTTACTTACCGGTAAAAGGATAATCCAGGTGTATTTCCATACTTTGCGCTTTCACATAAATGTGCACAAAATTACACACAAAATTACAATCTTTTAAATGGTTTAATTTAAATTTTATTAGGAAATTATAAAATTTACACCGATGTTTCAAAAAAAACGTCAGGTCGATAGGCCCTCGAGCAATATGTCGAACGTTCAAAACATTGCGCACGTCATTTTCCGTGAACTTATTCCAAGAGATGAAAAAACGGGATAGCAAGATTCATAATCATTGTAGAGCGAGCGAACAGGGAATATTTGTGATTTGTGTTTAGTCTGGTATGTCTGTGATTTTAATATAGTTTATTTACATTTATATCATCTTATAGGTAGGGACATGATCCTATTGCTATAGAAATGTTGGGGCTTCTGATCAAAAAACTGCGTCAAGTAGTTTTGGCAGTTCTCTCGTGATGTTAACCTGACACCGCCTAAAATAATAGCCTCAGGCCTACTATAGTTCGGGTTTCAGAGGCGTCATAAATTGTTGGAACGAGTTTTTATCAATAATGATTATTGTATTATTTATACTCACATACTTTGGTGTTCTAATACCATTCTGCAAAGAATATATCGGTTGTTATCATAATAAATAATACTATTATTTAAAATACACTCTGTTTTGTTGGAATGCATACATATAATAAATAAATAAAATAAATAATCGTGGACAAATTCACACAGCGCCATCTAGCCCCAAACTAAGCAAAGCTTGTACTGTGGGTGCTAGCTAACTGATATCTTACTTATATACTTTTTTAAATACATACTTAATATACATAGAACACCCAGACACGTAACAGAAATGAAAACTCATCATTTAAATTTCTGCCCGACTGGGAATCGAACCCGGGATCTCAGGCTGGCTGGCATGTTGACCACTGAACTACTGAGGTCGTCAAAGATGAAACTCGTAGATGGTAAATATTGCAATGCGATGACGATTAATTAAATTGACATTAGATAAAAAACAAATTTCACTTCCAAAAACTCAAAACTATTACCGCGATCTTCACCTTAAAGGACTTCATAACTTACACCCGTTTTCACTAAACTCGAATTCAACATTACCTAACTAGGAAAATCTTATATTTAGGAATGGCCTTAGACAATTTGTCTATTTCACCAAACCTCTACCTCTAGGCAAGATTGATCTATGGATTCGAATGTTGGTAAACTGTAGATTGCCACAAACTTATCTGAACCGGTGACGGCGTCGCTGTTGACAGAGTGACATTTCAAAATAGCGACACTTATTTCCAATTTTGTCCTCCGGGTTATTTCCTAGCGGTTGGTGAAACGTATTATCGTCTTAAGCAATTCCTAAGTATTTGGACATCGGATTTAGGCGATTGATTCCTATGTTTACTGTCCACACCGGAGCTTAAAATATGTTGACGAGGCCTATACGCGGTTAATGGCAAGCGTCACTTTTTTGACAGACTAACAGTACGAGATGGTTGCATCTTTTACGTAGACTGATGTGGTCGCATCCATAAGACGCCATGTATTTATTTGAGATGTTGACTCAGCTCGCGTCGGCGTATTTTGAGCTCCGGTGTGGAGAACACGCGTCAAATACGCGACGCATGAGCCGATGAGCCGCGTATACGCACCGTAAAAGTATTTTGAGCTGCGATTTGGCCAGTTTTTAATACTGTAGGCGCATGCGGCCTGCTTGCAAGCGCTTAAATGCCACCTTTGTAATAGGGAAAGCGGAAGTTAGGCATTTAAATATATAATTGAATATAAGCTTCCTTTGTTTCCTTTGGACATGGTCCCGGTGAATTTTAAACGTTTGTCTGCCTTATAACAAAAAAATCGTGGCGGCCATTCTATTAAACTATCTTATCCTATGTATCTGTAGAATTCCTAATTCTAACTTTGATATTTTCATAAAAAGCCTTGAACTATTATTGTACAGGATTACTTTACGAGCAAGGTATGCAACCAAAAAAGTAGTCATAGCCGGTGATTTTAATATAAACATTTTAAAAAATAGTAAAAACTGTATCTCATTTAAGAATACCCTACTAAAATACAACGTACACTTAACTGTCAATGAACCAACTAGAATTACTTTACAATCACAGACATGTATTGACAATATAATAACAAATTTAAAAACATCTGAAACAAAGGTTGTACACCTTGGTCTTTCAGATCATTCTGGACAAATGATTGAAATACCATGTGGACAAAGTTTCAATGAAAAATATTGGTACATTTACAAACGAAACGTAAATAAATACATGGATATATTTCTACACTATATCACAGATAAGTTTTTCCGAATATAAATTCATAATGATGTAAACTTAGCATACAAAACTTTTTTAGATCTATATAAAATGTTATATGATATGTGTTTTCGTATAGAAAGAGTCAAAATAACATATAAAAGAAGATGCAATTTACAAAGTAAAGGTATACGTAACGCAGCTAAAATCAAGAGAAAAATAAACAAATTCATTTAAAACCCTATTATAAAAAATATTGCAAAACCCTGAAACTAGTAACCCGTATTGGCCGTGTGGTGTCCGGCAGAGTAGAATAGCACCAACCCCTTACATTCATGGGTGTCGTACAAGGCGACTAATGTTTTCGAGGCAAAAGGTCAAGAGTCTCCGTAGTCTGGAAAACGGGCAGCAGCATTTTCCATTATTATATTTAAACACTGCGATCTCCAACCCGCCTGCCAAGCGTGGAGATTATGACAATAACCTCCCCTTCCGTGGGAGAGGCCCTAAGTCCTGCAGTGGACTGTTACGGGCTATGATGATGAGTAACCCGTATAGCAAAGCGAAAATATAATATTGAATATATAAATAATAGTTCAAACGAAAATAAAGCTACATGGAGTTTAATAAAAAAACAAACAAAACCTGCAAACTTAATAAAGACAACAGTTGAAAAAATTCAAATAAATAATGAAGACATCACAGATGCAAATATTATTGCTAAATCCTTTAATGATCACTTTATTTCTATGAATAACCATAACCACTGCTCAAATAACTACAAACCGATAATCGATAATCATTGTAACAGCATATTTCTTGAACCTGTTGACTCTCATGAACTAAAAAGAATGAAGAAACAGTTATGGCTATGATGGTATTACCATTCAGGCAATAAAACATTCTATCAATTATATATGTGAACCACTTGTTTATATTATTAATGGAATGCTTGAAAATGGAATATTTCCCGAGGACCTAAAAAAGAGTATAATCAAGCCCATTTTTAAAAAAGGTTCAAGAAGTATTATTAACGACTACATACCCATAGCATTACTGTCAAGCTTCTCTAAACTCTTTGAGAAAAATATACACACGAGGCTTGTAAACTACCTAAATAAAAATTCATTACTGAATATTAATTAATTTGGCTTCTAAAAGAAGAAATCTACAACTATAGCAATATTTGACATTTTGAAACAAGTATGGGATATGGCTAATGTAAAAACACAGTCTGTAGGCTTATTTCTCGATATGACTAAGGCTTTCGATTGTGTCATCCACGATATGTTATTAATTCAACTGGAAAACTTGGGCATACGAGGAAACGCACTAGATCTTTTTGCGACCTATTTAAGGAATAGAGAGCAACTAACTGCAATAAATAAGTATAATGAATCCAACAAAACAAAAGAAGAAATAAAATCTCCCTTCAGTAAAGTAATTTTAGGCATACCACAAGGTGGTATATTAGGTCCACTCCTCTTCCTTGTATATATCAATGAGCTCCCAAACATTACAAAACATTTATGTGTTATGTTTGCAGACGATGCAACGATCTTGTTTGTAGATAAACATAAAGATAAAATAGCATTGGAAAACGAAATAAATACTACCTTTAAAACTATTGTTAATTGGCTTAAAACTTTGAATCTCATAGTCAATTCAAACAAGACGAAACTAATCCAATTTAGGAATTATAGAAGCAATTCATATAACTTAAAGATAGTAGATAGTAACAACAAAATAGAAGAAGTAGATGAAATAGACTTCCTTGGCGTTTCCATCGATTCTCATCTTAACAGGAAGTCACTTGTAAGCAAAATAAACAACAAAATTTCGAGTTACTGTTATGCCCTATCTATTTTAACTGAAACAACTTCTGTAAAAGTAGCACGTGCTGCCTATTATGGTCATATTTACCCGCTCTTATCCTATGGAATTATATATTGGGGAAACTCAGTTAATATACAATCAACTTTTATTCTCCAAAAACAATGTTTACGCATAATTTATAATATGTATTCAGATGAAACACTTAGAAATGTATTTAAAGAAAAACAACATTTAACATTTACAAATATCTATATCCTAAAATTATTTATTTATTTATTTAATCGTTTATTGTACACAAAAATGGAAACAAATACAAAGCAAATGTAAACATGACACAAAAGGCACTACTTATTTCTATGAAGATATTTCTTCCAGCAGGCCTACAGCAAAGAAAACGTGATGATTAGAAGCAGCTAGGACGTGCACAATAAGAAAATAAGATACAGATAATTACGTAAATATGACTAACTAATATAAAAAAATCGCGAATCGGTTGTGTAGGACATTGTAAAGAGTAGAGAGAATATGGCGGTTTCTGCTCATGCGTATTGGGAGTCATTTTAATTGTGACCGAAAACTGGAAACATGATCGTACTTGCGCAACCCAAAGATGAAGCGTATGCACAGGTTTTGCAGACGTTCGAATTATGCTCATTTATAAAACATAATATGTCTCACTTTAAAACTACAACAGTAAACAGAATAAACAAACGTAATAGATACGTATATGATATCAATGTACCTACTACAAACAATGACATGTACAATAAGAGTGCTTTTAGAATAGGAATCACGGTCTATAATCACTTGCCGGTAGAGTTAAAAGCTTTAGATTCCACTAAATTTAAAAACAAGCTAAAACTATTTCTATTAAATAATTTATTTTATCTACACTCATAGCGTAATGTTCCAATTACATATTCGAAAACAGTTGTTTAAGGATACACTTTTTTCACGCCAGTCTATAAAATTTTAAAAAATTACTTTTCGATACAGCATTTCCCATACTATTTTACTCGACTACGCCTCGTATGATAAACAGACACTCATGTTTTAATACCCCCTTTTATATGACAGTTGCATAAACTTCTATTACACCTTGAAATAATTTTTTGATTATAATACACATTAATTGTACTTATGTCTCATAGTGTACTTTCTTATTTTAATTGTATATCTAGGTTATTAATTAAGCAAATTGTAACTTTAAATTTACATTGTAATTGCATACCCGCTATGGGTGAACTGTTGTTCTTCTTATAATGCAAACCCATCTGCAACAATGTACTACACAGTTTAAGCAATAAAGTTCTATCCTATTCTATTCTATTCTATTCTTGGGTCTAGCTAGAGTATTCAGCGTCGGGTCTATGTGTTTCATGAAGTTAATCAGTTTTCCTGGATAAATATTGTATTGCTCTATAGTCCCCTTTACTTGCCCATGTGATACCGATGTCGCCGCCACAGATACCAGTGATAGCAATTCCGCTTTTGTACTAACATGTAAACTATTGTTTGAAATAAAGAATATTATGGACGAAGAACGGTACGGAACATAACAGTTTAGAATAGAATAGAATACACCAGATTCTATTCTATTTTATTAGTTGACGTGTAAGTTTTACAAACTTACCGCATGTGGCAAAGACGCTACGTAAGCTATAACCGCGACCAGTAAAATACGCAGCATCGTGTAGTCCAATTTGCAGACTCCGAGAAAACACGCTGTCGTACAGAAATTTATTCAGAAAAGTATTAAATAAATATGTGATTTGATGCTTATAAATGTCACCAATTGCGTGCGTGAAATAAGTATTAGAAACATCGTAATTAACATTGGCTGCTAGCGTGTTTGTCGCTTAAATTAAAATAGTGTTTATATGCTTTCCTAAATTACTATTGGTTTCAGAGATCATCGGTGTGCGGTACAACGCGTAGTCGTGTCAATCTCGCAAACTCACCGCTTAAGAGCTGTTCTAGCACCCACGCGTTCGTGGTTTATTAGCTGCGCCGAGAACGTACTTTAATTGTTTCATACTATCATTGCCCCTTGGGGTCAGCACAGTCTTTCCTTCATTAATTTCAAATGTTTGTCATTATTTAAGTAATCCATCCATCTTTCGGCCTTTATCGAAGTCACTTTTAATATACTTTAAGTGTATGTCCAAATCTCACGACCGCGCCGCGAATGCGCAGTAGCATTCATCATAGAAAGTCACTGCAGTCCATCATCAGGGTGCATAACCGGCTTTTCCTTTTGTGACGGAGACACAGGTAGCTTGGCCGGCTGATACGTCACAATTAACCTATCTTTAAACCTAAAATTTGTGCGTCGTGCGGGGGTGTGTTTTTTCATCCTAGAAGATATCTGTAGCCGCCGTTTATACTTACTTGAAGACAGTCAATTTTGTGGAACACCCGCGGGATTTTGCGGGATGGTTTAGGTGGCACACGTGGTTTCATGGCGGTGACTAGGGCGCAACTCCACTCTCTAGAAATGGCGACAGATAAGGTATATCCTGTCTGTCGATATCCCTCCACTTAGTTAATGGTATTAGGAGATTTTGGTGCCCACCATATAGAGTGGCTCGGTTCTCGATCCACTAACCATGCAAGGAGGCTTGGTCACGAAGTTGCTCTGGTCTTTCAAAACTTGTGTATCTGTCGATCTGTGTATCTGTCAGTGGCATCGTAGCTCTCGAACAGGTGGACCGATTTGGATGCAGTTTTATGTATTTGAAAGCTAGGTATAATCGAGATGGGTTGTTTAATTAAAATCGGTTCTGCAGTTTAGAAATTATTTGAGTAAATGTAAACTTGGTCGGGGCATTTTCCGACGTTTTCTGTGGGTTAGGTTATGTACATGTCATTCACTTACTTTTAGTAGTTACAAATTAAAATTACAACCTTTTCGGTTTCCCAAAGAGGTTTTCTATCGCAGCAAACGAACTCCTTCTAACCACATGAAATTCGAGTAGTTCCTTGAAGAACCTACCGTTCCCTTCCCTGTTAGCGGTACGAAGCACTGCTCGGTGGCCAAGGTAAGAGTGTTGTCACATTCTTGGACAAATCTATACATACCAGTGCTTCCGATGTTGTAATGAAGTAGTTACGCAGGTTGTACCTATATCTCACGGGTATGCTTTATCTTCGAACTGAGCTAACTACTAACGAATCTTGGGCGGTATTCACAATCTCTTAATGACGATGTCATTTTTATAAAGCAATAAATATTGATTATTGATCTTAGGGTAGGTATATGGCGGCCACAAGGGTCACTCCACAAGTGGCAGGATCAAGCTTATATTTTTGTCATGCCACTTGTCAAGCGGCATGAAGGTGAGTGGCCGCCATTATTGAGTAACAAAGTTGTGCGGTAATTTTTTTATTCATCACGTCACATCAATAGCTCCAGGTGGTTTGCCTATTATATATCACGTCACAAGAGCAGCTCTTAGCTTGTTCGCCTATTGTGTAACCAGTCACAAGAGCAGCTCTTAGCAGACCAATACTGGATTGGAGTCTTACCACATGTTGTGGTTAACCATAGTGGAAGATCTTGCTCTACACGATTGAAGCGGGTTGGATATATCATTGTTGAAAATAGACAATAGAAAAGGCTGCTGCCCATTTTCTGGTCTACGGACATTCTAGATGGAAATCACTAGTCGCCTTTCACGATACCCGTTAATTCAAGGTTGTCGTTTAGTCATTATTATCATGATCAAACTATACTAGTTTACTACTAGATATAGGCCTCCCCCAACAAAGCACCCTGTCCTCGGCTTGTCAATCCAGCGTTCACCTGCAGCCCTTCGCAAATCGTCACTCCACCTAGCCGGAGGGCGTCCTACACTACGCTTTATTGGTTGTTTGTCGGTTGGCACTAAACTCTGTTACAAAGAAATCGGGCAAATGGGCAATTTTCATACAATCGAGACAATTTGGAGACCTTGGATCAGCCTCTGGGAATTTTCTGAGTGCAATCGGATTTTGCAACCGATTGAAATGGCCGTTAACGCTACAGCGGGAAAGTTTGCGTGGACATTTCGATTCCATTCAACTAGTATATGAATTGATTGTGTATGATTTTTTCGCATGTGCATATGTTTTTGCAAAGGAGTGTCCATTGTATTCTACCGGAAACGATATGGCTTACTTTATGCTTTAGAAGACTTCTGTTAAATGGACTTTCACACACTAAACTTGACACAAGATTTTACAAGTAGTCGTCATTTTAGCTGTAGGACATGGGACACTAAAAGGCTATATCAGCGGTTCATAATGATTCATATTAATTTGTCACAAACTTATCTGCAGCGTCGCGTTGATATTGACATGAGAATTCAAAATGGCATCCAGTGGCGTTCCAGTATTGGCCGCCGGATTAGATAAGCTTATGGTACTCTAATATGAATCATAATATGAAACGTTTATTTTTTTAGCCCTCAGGTGTCCCATGTCCTACAGCTGAAATGGCGACCTCTCGTGAAGTCTTGTGACTTGTGCTTATCAAAATGTTCATTTAATATCCGTCTTTTAAAGCACAAAGTAAGCCATGTGGTGTCCGGCAGAATACAATATTTCCTTTACAAAACAACGGGCACATGCGGGAAAGTTTCAAGAATTTTTAGATCCTCTGATAATATCAAGCAGACGAAACCATAGAAATAGAAACTCAGTGTCAAAAATGCATTATCTCTATTTAATATATGTTATAATAAGATTTAGGTCTTCGGTTTCTAAGTTGGCGACGTTTCAAAAGTCTATTTAGTCGTTGACTAATCGGCGGCTGTAAAAGAGAAATTTCTTGTTATTTGTAGTAACACCAAGCGTAACCAAGACTAAAGGTAGAGCCATATCAGAGTGATATGACGTACGTGATGCATGGGACATCAGCTCTCATAATACCGAAATGTATGGAAAATCGCAATTTAGCAACACACTTGTCTTACGTGACGTCGTAACCAAATCCCACGACGTGTGTCAGATTACGTGGGTGACGCGATCAGATGCGTCACATGGCGTCACATGGCGTAAACCCAGTGAGGCTCTAATGTAATTACACAAATATGGCGTGACCCTCACTCACGAGATGGCTCTGCCCGTATTTTGAATCGCAGCAACGACGATCTTGACCCCGGAAAGTATCTCTGTATCGTAAGTTTTTACGTAAAGGAGTAACAAACATCCAAACACCCATTCAAACATAATTCAAATCCATCCATCCTTACATACTTTCGCATTATTGCCACAATATCAAAAATAGATACAGTGTGATAAGCGCTTACCTTCAAATCCACGCAGTACTCCTCCGTGGAATTTATGAGGCACAGTTTTTCCTTAAAAAGACAATAATTAGACCATCGAATTAGTAAGGCCTACACTAAGATTTCTGATAAACTTTCGATTTACCGAAAATGGCATGAAAGCTGTTATAATTCTAGTAATCAACCTCAACCTGGCTTGTGCCTTGGTGCCATGGTTCTCTATTACCGTCACTAAAAAACAACTATAAAAATATCATGCTACTTTTATTTCTGGCTGTTCTGAACATGCTTACTTCCTTCGGAATCGCTAAAAAAACGTCTGGCCTTTTAGCACGTCTTTAACAATTTGTTACGAATATGATTAAATCATAGGCACCAAGATTTGAACGCAGGCGAGATGTTCAATTAATAGTACAATAAGCCATTGGCTCTCGTATCCGACTCGTCGGTGTCAATCCATCGTTTCTTAAGCCGTACCGTCAGGTTTAGGCACCTATTTCTTCGTTTATTCAGCAAGGATATTGACGTCAAGATGATGATAATGACGACAGCTGAATTTGGTCAAGCATATTTTTTTATTCCTACCTTCCTAATGGCGCGTTAACATTAGGTCGTTTACCCAAATCGTAGAGCGCCCGAAAGCGTAAAAAAATGTTTATGAAACTCGATGGTTTATTTACAGCCTATCAATAAAGTCGTGAAAAACTTGTTGCAAGAGCAGTTCCTTTTCACGACTTTATTGACAGACTGTACGTATACTGTCCCCCCGAACTCGGTTATCCATGGAATTCGGGTACGACAATGCAGAAAATGTACTAGTACCTCAAAGTTAGATAAAAAATAAATTCAATAAGTGCACCATACCTTAAAGGTAAGGCAATAGAAATATGTTTTTGTAGAAAGAGAGAATAGCTGTAATATAAGTGTGACAGAGAAATGACAGTAGATCGTAAATTCTCACATCGGATCCGAATTCGGCCGAACTCGACTATTATTTTATTACCTAATAGTCGTTAGCTCGAATTCGAATTTGAACGACCCAATCTAATCGCGCCATTAGGTACTCCTTAATTAAAATTTCTTTAAATTGGGCAACAGATTTGATTAGAGTTTTTGTTAAGTCGATATTAAAACTCTAGGCATGTCCTTCATATTTCCAAACATTGTCAATGTTCTAAGTTGTAACGAAACAATATATTTAGCACCCATTCGTTGCATTGCAACGTTTCGTTTTCACCAATTTGAGAATCGAAGGTTTAGCTGTATATAGTACCTGTTTGATGCCGGGGCTGGCCGGATACTAAAACAACATGTCATATTTTTTTGAAAGTGATTTGTGATTTTGAAAGATTAAACTCGAATTAGCGATTCGGGATTGGGTCAACCCCTTGGAACTGATGGCGAGATTACTTTACCTTGCCTTAATTTGGGCGTTCGAAAATCAACAGTTTTGGGTACTCGACAATCTATTTACGTAACCCGGATCCGGATATCAATGGAAAGCGGACGTACTCGTCGTTAAACCAAATTCCAGAATTTCTCGGATTCAAGTAAACGACCTAATGTAATCACGCCATTAACCTTTTAAAGCATATGTACGTGCATATTTTCTTTTTTTTTTCATTTGGCACACTTGGTGACACTTATGGTACACTTACCGTGTGTTGTCTTCGATTGTTAGTTCGCATCTGGATTAAAGAGGAAGTAATATTTATTTTACAGATTCTTGCAAAAAAAAAATGAAAATAAAACTGTTATACAATTTATATTTCATATGGATATTGGAGGGAGGCAAACCTCATGTTAAGTGATCAATACCAGGGGTCGCGAATACGTTGATTGCATTTGAGGACGCATAGACTCGACTCTTGAAGGTTTAAATGTTACATAGGCTCAGGAATACCGTTGCAGGAATACATTTAGTATGGTCGTACGAGGAATGAACTTTTTGAAAAGCGTACGTCATGTCTCGAGGCGAGACCATGACTCCATCGAGCGTCTTGTCGTGCAGGGCGACCGCTCTGTCAATAGCGTATCGCCCAATAAGGAAACCGCCACTCACCCAGGTGGAACTGTGGTACTTTGTAACGTGACGTAGTACGGTGGCGGACCTTGAACTCCCAAGCAACTCCTCAGAACAGATATAGGGGGTAATAAATGCACAAAGACTGATTTTAACTGTAGCTACTGTATTATGTTTTGTATGAGCAATAAAGTGTTTATCTATCTATCCAAAGACGGAACATCTCTCCGCAGTGTCAGATGGTCGAGACGACCATTCTCAACAGACGAATCTACCCATTACCATTCCCAACTAGTTGTTAGCCTAGTTGCAGATCACATTCTATTATTATAACATAAATATGTACCTATTGGAGTTACGTCTGTGATTATGAGACCTGTTGGAACTCCGGGCTGACTATTGGCAGGAGGTGGCACAGGACAAAGTGGAGTGGAACATCTTAGTGGCGGAGGCCAAGACTCATTTTGGGTCGTTTCATCAACATAGTAAGCAAGTAGTATTAAGTAATAATGTACTTAAGTCTATTGTGCAGACAGCAACGTAGGTGGCTAGCTGGGGCGGACGGTCCGGAATGATTTGAACAACTAAGATGTAAAAGATCCTAACAAAATGATATGGGCCTACTCAAAATAAACGTCACTAAGCTCGGTTACTTCTGGTGCTTACTGTACAAGTACTTACCTCCGTGTGAGCGTTTTGCTTTATAAATGATGATTAGTAGGTCAAATATCAAATAGTTTATATTTGATAGAAATTACCTAACAGGTACTAGATATATTTGTAACAAAATAAGTTTTCCATTAACAGTAATTTAACGTATACAGGTATTACGACGGCCATTGTTTCCCCTGAAGTTTTTGAAATTATCTGAGGTATTACGATGCTGGTGGTAATTTTAAGACAAAATGTACCATTGTTTGTTTACCAACATAAATAGAAAAAAGACAATAAAAATAAAATGAGATGACATGAAATACAAGCCTTATAGTCTGTGAGGATGCCGTACGTTATCCTATGTCATCGAGTACAAGACAAATTCGACTTTGTATAGTAGACGTTAAGACCTATTAAACGTTGGTCAGCCCGTGCACAACCATGCATAAAACATTTTGACGTGACAACGTCTTATAATTCGATGGAGCCGGCTGCACGCACGAGAAAACATGACTCATGCGGCGTTACCTCGCTCTGAGGCGTTCCATTTAAGGCTTGAAGTGCAAGCGAGAGCGCGGAACGAGCGACAAAGAGGCACAATCGGCCTCCGCGTTCGGCAGCGTTCGACATCTGTCTCTCTCCTACTTGACGTCACGTTCAACTATCGTTAGTAAACCGACTTTATAGACAACCGTTTTTTTTTTGTGACCCATACTTCTACTTTTTGTGGCGATAGTACTTACATATCCTCTTCTGTGAATTCTAGAAGTAAAAAGAACCGGTCCGCCTCAAATCCTCGGGCTTTTCAATCATATTATAGTCACACAAAAAAGTGACTTTAATGTGGATGAAAAGCGAAACTGCCAAGAAGATATAAAGCACCCCGGATTTTTAACTTAGTACCTACGGCACCCTCACAGTACTCCTCCGTAAAAAAACGGGACGTTGCGTTGTCAGTTAAATTTTTTCAACACTGCCATCTCCAACTCGCCTGTTAAGCATGGCGATTATGCGAATTGCCTTCAGTTATGTGGAGGAGGCTCAAGTCCAGCAGTGAAGTATGATGGACTACTATGAGTGGTGATGCTATGTATATGTCAATATTAAAGATATCTACCTTCCAATCGTCATCATCACTTTCATATTTTTTATTATTTATTATCTGAAAATAAACACATATGTTAGTTGGATGCAAGGTGTCCAGATGATTATGATGAAATTATACTAAATCAGTAAAAAATTATTTAAAACAATAAAATAATACAACATCGCAGTGGATTGTACACGAAAAGTGTTTGATTTATTAATATTGAAATGTATATTTTCATTTATTTTTGATTTAAAAATATAATTGAAGTAGACGAGTGTAAAATCTATTTAATATGTTTCTGATCACGTATATATGACGTATTGGCAGATATTTTTCCCTGTCTCTACGTATGTTATTTACGGTCGCTCTGAAATAAATAATTAGAAACATAACACAACAGTTTCTAAATGTTTCTTAGATTCGTTCCGGATTGTTTTTGAATTCGTTCTTAGTACTGATCTGTAATATTTTTATTTACAGTCTTTACTATATTTATCTGCTGTTTTACGTATAAGCGAATTTTTTATTATCCCATGGGATTTTTAAATGGGAGGACGCCAACTAGGTGAGTACCGCTGCCTTATCCATTTCTACTGCCAAGCAATAATGTTTTGGAGAACAGGTTTGAAGACTTTGAACGATGAGGTCGCCAGCGCAATAGCAGCAATAGCAGCTATGAGGCATTTTGTCTTCTTACGGTTATGACAAATCTCATGTGTCGTCTCTCTCTCATGCGTCTGTGTGTGTATGTGTGCGTAATTATACAAACCTTCGGGTTATTTTGCGTCAGCTAAAGAATAAATAATGTTTAAAATCAAATCGAGCACATTATATATGAGAAGGTACCTTTAACTCTCGTGTAATAATCCTCATTATTAATCTCACCGAAAAGATAATAAAAAACTTTCTCCAAAAAGTTGCAACCTTTACACCTTTTGCGGTGCATCCAAAACAGGTATTGATCTAAACAATTTTAATATTTAAAGTCAAAATGATGTTGGTCAACTGTTTAATAATAATAAAAAAGCAACTCAAATTACAATACCGCTTCGACTGCCTAGGAGAGTGCGTCGACGTGGACGACTACAATAACAGGTTCGTTGAAACTGTCTACATGGTTGGGTCAAAGGTCTATAAAACCTGCTGTACAAAAAGAACCAACAAAACCTCGGACGATACCCTCAAACTCATGGAAGAAAGGCGCGGAATCCCCTGAAAACGTCTCTCAATTTAGGCGTCTTGATAGACAGATCTCCAAGTCTCTGACTCGCGACATACGTCGCTTCAATACTACCAATATTGAGGTGGCAATCGAGCGGAACAAAAGCTCTAAAGTCTGTGCGAGACATCTGTCGATTGGACAGAGCCCGCTGTCGAGATTGAAAATGGATGACGGCAGAGTTGTTTCGACCAAGTCCGAGGTTTTGAGGGAAGTCGAGAGGTTCTATGGACGTTATACACGACAACACGACCTTAGACCCCAGTGCTAAGTTAACCCGACACGGTACCGAAGATATCCCGGACATCAGCCTGTACGAGATTAGTATTGTTTTCTAACAGCTGAAGAACAACAAGGCAACGGGTAATTATGGAATTACGAATGAGCTTCTGAAAGCTGGTGGCAAACCTGTGTTAAGACCCTTCAGAAGCTGTTCAATTCCGTCATCCTCGAGGGAAAAACGCCGGGGTCATGGCACAGAAGCATAGTGATATTATTCTTCAAGAATGGTGATAAGGCTCTCTTGAAGAAGTTTAGACCAATATCGCTGCTGACCCATGTGTATAAGCTGTTTTCGAGAGTCATTACGAATCGTCTCGCACGCAGGTTTGATGAATTCCAGCCTCCCGAACAAACCGGATTCCGAAAAGGCTTTAGTACCATAGACCACATACATACGCTGCGGCAGGTTATACAGAAGACCGAAGAGTATATTCGGTCATTGTGCGACTGGAGTAGACTACGAGAATGCAATCGATTCGATCGAAACTTGTGCGGTGCTCCAGTCTCTACAGAGGTGCCAAATTGACTATCGATATTCAAGCATTGAAGTATTTGTACAAAAACGCCACTATGTCAGTTCGTCTCCAGGACAAGACTTCAGAGCATATTCAGATGCAGCGAGGTGTTAGACAACGTGATGTCATTACACCGATATTGTTCACCGCTGCACTGAAGGATATCTTTCGGCTTCTAGACTGGAACGGACTTGGCGTCAATAATAACGAACATATTATCGCACAGACGTACGTCCTAGAGTCGTATAGAGTACGTCCTAGTCCTACGTACTTTTCTTATAAAGCTATTAGAAAATTATTATAACAAGTTATTGAGCTCAGTGAATTATACTTTTTATTAAAATAGTTACTAATTCGTTACGTGTAGGGTAGATTAAAAATTTACGTACCTTCTAATGATAATAAAATAAATTTGAAACTATTATTCTAGTTTAGAATAATAAATCTCTGACTACATTATTTACGGGAAAAAGACGTGATGGTGTGGCGTGGATGGCTCATTAGATTAAAATAATCTTTATTTTCTCTACTTTAATGTAAGATAACCTTGAAAATAAGGTAGGATACTGCCCTGTGGAATGCCGATTGAAACAAGTAGATCATCGCTACACCACTCACCAACTAGCACTCTATGAACTCGATTAGTGAGGTTGTTCTCGAAATGTTACAATTGAAAACCCCTTATACCCTTAGCCTTTCGAGGGTAAGGAAAAGAAGTGGTTAAGGGAACGTGTCAAAAGCTTTTGCCGAATCTAAAAATATGACCTGTTTTATTGTCAAGAATAGAATGAGTAGAATCTATAGTTTTCGTTACGGTCCCTGCCTCTTGCTTTATGTATCGGAAAGACTTCGGCTTGTTTGAAGACATTGGGAAACACGCCTGAGGCAAGAGCTAGATTGCAAATGAACTTATAGAAGTTATTGGTGAATATTTTCAAAAAAGCTACAGGTATGTTATCACGTCCAACTGCACTGTTGTTTTTTAGAATAATGGATTTGACATCCTCTACGTTAGTTTCTAACCGCACGAAGGATAGTAGTTGCTTACTAGGGAAATAGTGAATGTGTATTATACAGAAATGCTTGCCATGTTTAGTCCAAGTATATTTTAAATCTGATCGTTCATATTAGCGCTTCAACTTTTTTGTGAGATTATTATAAAAATGTTTGTAACGTTAGCACTTTTTAAGTTTCTTGAACTTCTTAATTTTTGGTAAGCAATAAGCAGGCGGTATTATGTGATATTCTCTTACGTCATGGGAGTATGTAAGTCCATGTATTTTAAGTTAGAGCAGTGGTTAGGGAATTTACAAAAAACAGGGCTGCTTTATTTGCATCGATGGTATCATACACCTGTGTAAAGTCTATGTTACAGATGGCTTCTTATAAGAATCATCTGAAGTTGATTATTGAGTTATTATTAGAGTTAAGGGTTTATTTTGTAATACAAAGCAGTTTACATCCTAGAGAGAGAGGGTTCCTCAACAACTAGGTTACACAATGTATGGAATAAACCACGATGCCTCATTTTCAGTGTTGTTATGTTTAATTGTGTGGAACTTGTAGCCAGGATTGGGATAACGTGTGTGCGAGGAAGCCAACAATCAGCTAAAATTATTAGGTCCCCGCCATGTTTGTTTTTTCCAGAAGTGCAGTCAGTCAGTCGAAATTACTTGTTAAACTACGGATGTTTTGATAGAATAGTGTAAGATGTGGGTTTGGATTTTATAGTAAACTGTGAAAGCCGTCGATATCACAATATCCACGGCAACTTATCTAGTGTCCTATTTATGTCAACTGTTATCGAATTTAATTGAATATTAATTACAATACAAGTCCACGCTGTATGCCATAAAATATAAACTAATATATGCAAAAAATTATCGCAATGTTAAATGTTACTTATGATTATGACAATAGACGTAACTAGGGAAACACGATAAAAAACATAATATTTGAACCAGGCTGTGGTGAAAGTTAATAAGTGAGAGTGAATGGACTTAAAACAAAATTGTACGATACTTGCTTAGTTTGTTGGTATTGTGAATTTGATATTCTAAGTTTGCTCGATAAGCAACTGTAGGTACTTTTACGATTTCTAATTCTTACTTAAAAAGGGTGTACAAATAGAAAAAATATTGAGATAATTACACAATATGAAAAAGTTATAGTAGAACGACAGAAATACATCCTTTTGTAAAGGTCTTCTTCCTTTTCGATTCGCATTGAGTTAAACTCTTCATTGACCTCGATGTATATTTTTCCTTGTAGGGTCCTACGGGCACTTTTAGATTTATTTTTGATGAGTAACTGACGAGCATAAAAGGACAACTTACTCGTTCATAAAGATAATGATACCTATATTCGTGGCAGAATCATTAGTAGGTATCAACCTGGTAGGGTGATGTGCGTGGCTTGTTGTTTGGGCTTTACTTACTAAAAAGCCAACTGTTTTTCATTACTTCATCTCTAAGGGATGTTGTAGTTATATGTAAAATGATTGGGCTGGCCAGTCCCTCCGACTTTAGAATATTTTACTTTAGTATGTTTGTATTAATAAACAAGAGATAATAATGATCAAAATGTTAATTGAAACTTTTACATAAGTTGTTATAAGAAGTTGAAATAGAGCACAGTAAGCAGACAGGACATTGATGCACACAAACAACCGGTTTCTGAATTGAGAAATCAGCTGAGAAATGTTCACATACCTGCTCAGTGCTAATGTTTTCCACGTTTCTCTGGAAAAAAGGCATTTTCTCAGCGCTTTTACCTAGGTATTTTTCAAACTGCACCTTAGTTTGAAAAATACGAAGAGAACCGGGGTTTTAACAATTTTTACATTTTTAATGAGTTTATCTGATTTTAAAATTGAAATGCTGCTAAATTATAATTAATCTATACATTATCACATAATCACATCATAAAAATCCAAAAGCAGAAATAAATATGATCCATATATACTTCTTTAGGCACTACTATTACAAAGCGAAAAAAATTGTATTTGTAAATTTAATAAAATACTAGACCGATTTAAAAAATTCTTTCACTTATAGAAAGCTACGTTATTCCGGATTGACATAGGCTACTTTTTATCTCGAGAGCATAATAATGACCGTCCGACCGTGTACCTCCATAGTCAATGAAAAAATTTAAACATTGACACTGTTTCGACGGTTGTTGCAGAGAATTCGGGTCACATAAAGACACCTGAAAATCTCGGAAACTAAGAAATAAATTAGGTTGATAGATGAATTTAATTTAATTTAAAGGTTGTTGCAGAGAATTCGGGTCACACAAAGACACCTGAAAATCTGGGAAACTAAGAAATAAATTAAGTTTGATAGATGAATTAAATAAAATGAAAATGTATTATAATAATAAAAAAAAATATATAGACAAAATAAGCTATCTCATCTAAAAACAAATATAGAAAAACAACATTACAACTTTACAATTTTCTCAAATTGTGGTAGAGCTCGTCTAAGTTGAAATGACTCGCCCCACTATCGCATTAACGCACACAAGCAAATTTAAAATATGGACGCAACACATATACAAATGCCGTTGTAATTGGTTGCCGGTGAGACTCAAACGTAGGAGCACGCGTCGTTGGATTGAGCAGTCGATGCTCCCACACAGATGAAGTGTCGTTATTAATATTTGCACTCACACATCAAAATCAATTAATGAAGTAGTGGGGCGCGTCATTTCAGCTTAGACAAGCTCTACCTCGACGTGTTGCCATGGCTCCGATTATGCGGTTTGGCATGCTGTACACCAAGTTTCTAATACGATATTGGGTAATATTCACCCATTTCTCTATGAGACCAATTTTGAGATCGGGGGAGGGTATCGTTGCCTCACGCATCGTCCGACCTGCGAGCATCCTCAGCCAAATTGGCCATAAATGGACCAACATATTAATTTAGGATCTTTCCCGGTATTTTGATTCGCCTGAGAATACATATCTTAGTCTCAAAACACGATGCGCACGCTCGAGTTTAGGATCGTTTGCAGGTCAAAATGGATTTAAATTAGCATTTGCAAGTCGTCGTCTTACAGTCTATGCACTTGGGTTACTTCCCCCGAGGTGCCGAAACTGATTTGTAAGTTCAGTTCCTATGAGAAAGCGATTACGAAGAATTGTGTTTACTAAATATTGATCTCCTCGTGCTGTGATACACCTGGCAATGTCTGTTCCTGGCGTGCGCAACTTAAAGTCGGTTTCCTCGTAACGTTGGGGAACTCATTGTATTGTATTGTTATTACACACCGACTGTCCTTGCTATATCACGCTGACTCAGGCTGTTTTTCAGCATTGTGAGAATTCTGGTGCATTCTTTAGGTGTAAGCGACACTATAACAGCTTCAAAAATGAATATTGAACACTAGGAATGTTGTTAATATACCTTTTATGACAGAATAGTAAGAAAAGCATAACATTCGTTATTGTATCATTTACAAAAGTTCCATTTTTATTTTTACATTTTTGATGGCATAACTTTATAACAACCATGAAGTTTTATTACTTTTATTTAAGGAGTATTTAATTGTCTATTAAACATAATTTATGCAACTGTCATATAATATGTAGATAAACTACTATTATTTCACTAAGCTAGCATTCTTACTATTCTTAGGTATCAAATTTTTTAGGTAGTTTTATGTGACCCAGATTCATTATTATTATATAATTATTTATTTTACATTGAAAATACTCGATAATCCGAATATTCCGCCTTTGTGTTCTTAAGGCCAAATTCTCAAACTATACTTCAATTAACGTTCTCAACTTGAAATTCTCAATTCAGAAACCGGCTGAAAGATGGCTTGTCGCCGTTATTTTTTATAAATTGATCTGCCTATTGTCATCCACTGCTGGACATAGGCCTCCCCAAAGAGCGCCATTCTTCCCGGTTTAGGCCGATCCGCATCCATCCACTGCTCGCCACCCTGTTATGGTCATCGGTCCATGAGGTCCATTCCACAGGGCGCCCCTATGCCTGCCAATCATATTCGCGGTCTCCACTCCACCACGAGACGGCTCCATCAACTATCAGTTCCGTCTGAAGACATGGCCAGCCCACTTCCACTACAGTTCACTGAGCTATCCTTTGTGTGATGTCGGTGACGTTAGTTCTTTGATATAACCTCTTTGGGAATTCTGTCCGTCAGAATAACCCCAAGCACAGCGCGCTCTATTGCACTCTAAGCGATCTTCTCAGATTCTCAGATAGTCCGATCTTCTCAGTTTGTCTTTTGTTTATTTACACTGACAGACCAAACTGGAATGCGTTGCTCATTCAATAAGGGCCATTGTCGTATCACGCATTTTGGAAAGCGAAGCGATGCGTAAGTGCGAAAAAGTGCTAATTTTGATACATTTTGTTTGTTATTAAAAAATTTGCTCCAAATAAAAGTCAAACTCAGCAAATTTGTTTCCTTTGTTGTGTTTAGTTGCGTACCAAAAATTGTGAAGTATTGTATTGTAAAAAAAATATAAGTAGTATAATAATTTTATTGAAAAAACATTACATAAAAGGTGTAACTTTGACATTTTTTTTACCGATTGAAGTAAATTAAATCTTCAAATTTTTTGCGATTTTGAATAGATTTGAATCTTACCATATACTCGCATACTTGTATTTTTTGAGACTTAAAAACGCTATTTTCTGTCTCAGATTATTTTGAAAATTTGATTTGAAAAACCCAAATTCTGGGAGATCTTGCCTTAAGATAAATGTACAACTTCTTGCGATTTTCTTATTCTTGATGTTCTCAAGGTTTACTGTCTTCAATTTAACCCCATTAATACTGAAGTACGTCTCATAGACGTCGCATCGCGCATTAGCGGTTGTGCAAGGTACAATACTACTCGAAAGTAGACAAACGTCTCAGAGACGTGCGTTAATGATTGATGGTTAAAAATAATTAAAAATTCAGTATAGTATAGTAAATTTATAATGTACTTACCAATTTCTTTCTCCTTGGACACTGGAAAAATTGATTTATTTTAGATATTTAAAAGTAACGGTTTCTTTAGATGATATTTCACGTAAACCGTGTTAAGTTATTGTTGTTCTAGAACATTTAACATTTTAGTAATAATTTGCTCCTGCATATTGTTGCAATTTATCTAGATAAATTATTACTAAAATGTTAATATAATTAAAAATACCTATTTAACCCTAGATTACTAACCTTCGTCGATTCGATGACGCGGACTTTAAAAAATCGTGTCAAAAACCTGCGCACGCGATCGCATTTCTTCCATACTTTGTCTAATCTCTGTCGACCGGTTACCCTCACGCCTCATGAGAGTAATTTAAGTGGGGGCCCTTAAGCGCTATTCCAGCAACCATGGCTCTTAGTAATTACGTGATTTTTTAAATATTTCAATTCTGTGTTTTTGCGTTCTTATTTCTGAATGAAACTTAATCATTTACCATCAAATAACTCTATTTGACTTTACATTTTATAGAAATCCCCTTATTGCACCAAGTGCAATAACTCGTGCGGGAAACACAAACTTGTCGTGTGTCATAAATGTATTAGTTTTTAGATTTCACAAAAAAAATTATATTAGTAGATTATTACATTCATTATTTTTGACATTTATAGTTTTTCTTATCCTAATTACGTTATAAATGATATTAGGTATGAACTTAAAAATCTTACAATTGTTGATTTGGCATGAAAACTATGATCTCAGTTATTAAGCTGTTTGATTAATAATTTGACATAATATTATTTATGTAAATATAACAAATAACATAAATACTCTTCATTACAAATTAAAACGATATCTTAAGTACATTTTATTTTAATAAAACCCTTTAACCCCCATTATTAAATACCATAGTCAAAACGACGAGGGTTAGTATTAAGCGCCGAAAAATAAGATTAGTGATCTATGTAACCCTAAAGTTAATTGGGGTTACATTACATACAATAATAATCTCGAAGCTAAGGTAGAGTTATGCGACGCTTTCTTCCCTAAAAGCGGTGACCACTTTGTATCAGGTGTCCTACTTGCTTGTTTGTATGCCGTAAAATATACAAAAGGTAAACTTATTTTTTTAAACCCCCGATTATATAAGCGGTCAAAAAGGTAATCGGGACAGCCATTTCCTTACACAAATCCGCACTTATCGCTACATATACCCGCAATTTCATAGGTAAAACTAAAAACCTATTTTATGGATACTAATTTAAAAATATTACCTTCGGAGTTGAGTAGGGCTTCGGTGTCGAATACTTTTTATGTAGGGGTTTAAATGTGGTATATGGAGGCTCTATCGTATTTGTGTTATAATCGTCTATAGGTGTAGTAGGAGGTTCTATCCAGGGAGGTGGAGAAACCCCGCCCGGGTTGCAATAAGGCGGGTAATATAGAAATTCTAGGTGAGGAGGTATAGGCGGAGGTGCATTGATTGATCGACGGTAAGAGAGTTCACGGGGTAGTATATGTTTGTCTTGAGGTGGTGGAATATATTTAGGTCCTTTGCAATAGGTCGGATAAAGCTTATAGTATGCCAAAATTGCTTCATCATTCTCGGTAAGCGGTGGTAGCGTATCTGTATAGTCAGTATAGTCTGAAGTTGTAGTCGGAGGTTCTATCCAGGGAGGTGGAGAAACCCCGCCCGGATTGCAATAAGGCGGATAATATAAATATTCTAGATGAGGAGGTATTGGCGGAGGTGCATTGACGATTTGACGGTAAGAAAGTTCAGGGGGTAGTACATATTTGTCTTGGGGTGGTGGAATAAATTTAGGTCCTTTGCAATACGTCGGATAAAGCTTATAGTATGCTAAAATAGCTTCATCATCGTCGGTAAGCGGTGGTGGCGTATCTGGATAGTCAGTATAGTCTGAAGGCGGCGTGATATGTGGGGTTTTTGTTGTATCATAATTATCTGGAGTTGTTGCAGTCGAAGGTTCTATCCAGGGAGGTGGATGAACCCCACCCGGGTTGCAATAGGGCGGATAATATAGATATTCTAGATGAGGAGGTATAGGTGGAGGTGCATTGATATTTTGACGTAAAGAAATTTTACGTCGGAGTGGAATACCGTTCCGTCGTGCAGGGTAATTTGGAGGCACTGAAGACTTGTCCTTCTTAAGTTCTCTGCAATACGGCGGATTACGTTTATAGTATTCTAGAATGGCTATATCTATATCAAGATCGATAGGAGATGGTGTTGTATTTGGTTTATCAGTATGATCTGATGGCGGCGTGCTATGTGAAGGACGTGTTGGATGGTGTGTGGGTGTTGGATGGTGTGTGGGTGTTGGATGGTGTGCGGGTGTTGAATGGTGTGTGGTTGTTGAATGGTCATGAGGATCATCTGTTTCACAAGATTCGTTACTATAATAGTAGATATCGTCGATAGTTGTGCTATGTGTGGGTTCTAATGTATTATGATTGTCTGGAGTTTTTGTAGTTAAGGGTTCCTTCCAGGGAGGTGGATGAACCCCACCCGGGTTGCAATAAGGCGGATAATATAGATATTCTAGATGAGGAGGTATTGGTGGAGGTGCATTTAAATTTTGACGTAAATAAATTTTACGTCGGAGTGGAATACCATTCCGTCGTGCAGGGTAATTTGGAGGCACTGTAGACTTGTCCTTCTTAAGTTCTCTGCAATACGGCGGATTACGTTTATAGTATTCTAGAATGGCTATATCAACATCAACACTCGGTGGTGGCGTATCTGGGTAGTTAGTATAGTCTGAAGGCGGTATGCTATATGGGGTTTCTGTTGTATCATAATCGTCTGGATTTGTTGTAGTCGGAGGTTCTATCCAGGGAGGTGGAGAAACCCCGCCCGGGTTGCAATAAGGCGGATAATATAAATATTCTAGATGAGGAGGTATAGGCGGAGGTGCATTGACGATTTGACGGTAAGAAAGTTCAGGGGGTACTACATATTCGTCTTGGGGTGGTGGAATAAATTTAGGTCCTTTGCAATAGGTCGGATAAAGCTTATAGTATGCCAAAATAGCTTCATCATCGTCGGTAAGTGGTGGTGGCGTATCTGGATAGTCCGTATAGTCTGAAGGCGGCGTTATATGTGGGGGTTTTGTTGTATCATAATCATCTGGAGTTGTTGCAGTGGAAGGTTCTATCCAGGGAGGTGGATAAACCCCACCTGGGTTGCAATAAGGCGGATAAAATAAATATTCTAGATGAGGAGGTATAGGCGGAGGTGCATTGAAATTTCGACGGTAAGAAAATTCAGCGGGTAGTATATGGTCGTCTTGGGGTGGTGGAATAAATTTAGGTCCTTTGCAATAGGTCGGATAAAGCATATAGTATGCCAAAATAGCTTCATCATTGTCAGTAGACGGTGGTAGCGTATCTGGATAGTCAGTATAGTCTGAAGGTGGTGTGATATATGGGGTGTCTGTTTTATCATAATCGCCTGGAGTTGTTGCAGTCGTAGGTTCTATCCAGGGAGGTGGATAAACCCCACCTGGGTTGCAATAAGGCGGATAAAATAGATATTCTAGATGAGGAGGTATAGGCGGAGGTGCATTGAATTGTCGACGGTAAGAAAGTTCAGCGGGTAGTATTTGGTCGTCTTGGGGTGGTGGAATAAATTTAGGTCCTTTGCAATAGGTCGGATAAAGCTTATAGTATGCCAAAATAGCTTCATCATCGTCGGTAAGCGGTGGTGGCGTATCTGGATAGTCAGTATAGTCTGAAGGTGGTGTGATATATGGGGTGTCTGTTTTATCATTATCATCTGGAGTTGTCTTAGTCGGAGGTCCTATCCAGGGAGGGGGAGAAACCCCGCCCGGGTTGCAATAAGGCGGATAATATAGATATTCTAGATGAGGAGGTATAGGCGGTGGTACTTGAGGCTTAAAATTTTGACGTAAGGTATGGTGTTTCTCAGGAGGTACTGTAGATTTCTTATGGGCGTGTTTAATAAATTTAGGTCCTCTGCAATAGGTCGGATTACGTTTATAGTATGACAAAATGGCTTCATCAAGGTCGATAGGCGATGGTGGCGTATCTGTATAGTCAGTATAGTCTGTGGGATAATCCGGATAGTCTGTACGCGGTGTATTATTAGGGGTTGTAGGCTTCTGATATGGAGGTGTAGGATGGGTTTCCGGCCCATAAATGTCTACCCAGGGAGGGGGAGTAATCCCGCCTGGTATGCAATAAGGCTTATAGTATAGATACATTAGGTGTGGCGGGATAGGTGGTGGTGGACGACGTTTCTTCTGTCGAATCGCACCACGTCGAGTGTCATTTTGGGTACGGTAGAAGGGAACTCTAACAGGTTCCTGTATCGCATGAAAATAGGGGATTTGTTTATAATCTTCATCTGAATATGCGTAGTAGTCTTCTTCTAAGCAATAGGCTGGAGTTTTATGATAGTAGAAGATAATGTAGCGGTCAGCGTCGCTAAGCGGTCGGTCTGGAGGCGTTGGATGGGATGGACGCGTTGGATGGGTTGGTGGATAGGGTGGACGCGTTGGATGGGATGGACGCGTTGGATGGTGTGGACGCGTTGGATGGTGTGGACGCGTTGGATGGGTAGGTGGATAGGGTGGACGCGTTGGATTGGATGGACGGGTTGGATGGTGTGGACGCGTTGGATGGGTTGGTGGATAGGGTGGAGGCGTTGGATGGGTTTGTGGATAGGGTGGACGCGTTGGATGGGTTGGACGAGTTGGATAAGTTGGACGCGTTGGATGGCGTGGTGTAGTCTTATCTTCTGGCCAAGGCGGGGGAGAAACTCCGCCCTTTCTGCAATGCGGCGAATAGAATAAATATTCTAGATGTCGCGGGACAGGCGGGTGCGCCAATTGTCGTAATTTGAATGGCGACATGGTGGGTTCACCATGTCGCCGCGCTGGATAGTTTGCAGGCACTGTAGATTTTTTATCACCAGATTTGCAATAGAGTGGGTATCGTTTATAGTGTGCTATAATCATGTTATCAGATAAGGTCGTCATTTGACGTGTTGGGTGCTTTCCAGTTCTTCCGTTTGCCGCATCATTTCCCACGAGATTTATTTTGTACGTAACGGATGATCGGTTTCTTTGGAAGAAACTCTTTGTGGTACTTTGTGCTCTTCGATGGGGATCCTGAAAAAGGAAAGCATACAGTTCAAACCTTGATCACTTAGTCAAGAGTAACGACGAGTATTAGAAGTTTTTTACCCGTAGTTACGAGGAATCAATACTATGACAGAACACACCGTATGTCAGAATTAAGACTTTATTTAAGCTACAAAGAAGAGCAGATGCAAAATGAGCCAATACGCCAGCTACATCCCCTTCTAAAAAAAAGAATACCTTTGTGCTAAGTGAAAAATAGGATGTCTTCTGTAACTAGACTTACAAAGTTGTTTCAGAAATTTTGCTTCAAATCATAATAAATATATTTATTATTATTATTTAGACTAGCCAGGTATTTGACCGCCATCTCACCTGGTAGTATAAGTGACGATGCGGCCGATGATGGAGTATGCCTGTCTATAAACGGCTTTCGCTCTAGCTTTGAAGGCGTATATTTATAAGGAAAGAGATTTCTATTTTAAGGATTATTTAAAAATAAAATTATTTGGAACATGGTTAACAAAAAGGCTGTTATAGCATAAAAGTATGAACCATATTGGGGGCCAGTTGCCTTTTTCTATTATTTTCCTTTTCGAAACAACCACGTTACAGGTCGACGGTTGAAGACTAGTAGAATAGCTATTTTTGGAGGTAGCTTCGTATCATAAGGATTTAGGTTAGTGAAAGAGCTTATCTGTTACAATAACGGCGTTCGATTGGATGCCTATTGTTTAGCCTGATCATTGTACGAACGTTAAATGAAATGTAAAGTATGAACGTTAAATGAAATCTATGGGCAGTTGTTGCATTCAATCATTTTCCTTTTAGTAACGAGCACGTTACGGAGTTGGAGCTTAGGGATCATATTTTGTAAGAATGTGAGAGGAGGAGCTGCAGCAGGAGCACAGCATAATGCTGGGTTAAAGGAAGCGGCCCCAGTGTATTGTCTTGATTTTGTGCCCTCGGAGTTCTCCAGAATGAAGGACATCGTGTGTATTTGACACCGTATGAGCAGAATGGGGAAAAATATGACCAGTAGAGGAAGAAGACGAGCAAGGACTAAGATGTGAGCCCGTTAAGAGAGTGTTACAAAAGGACTATTTAAGATTTTGTCGGAAGCGAAATTCGCGCAAGAAAAGAGTTACTTGGGAAGTGACTTTCTGCGTGGACTTCCCGTGATACGATCGTATGGTTGAGAGGTCAGTTACACCATGTTTAAGAAGTGGGTATGATCATGATAAATAATGATCTCACGTTTACCGTGCTCCTTTGCAGGGACAGTTGTGGACAGTCGGCGTCTGCCGGGGACTGACGCACTGTAGTGGTCTGGTAACCTCCACATTTGGGAGGTGCAACCTCAAAAAGAAGATACATGAAATTGATAACCAAAAATTTTCTGAAAATATTATATCTACGTTTGCAATTAAAATTGCTTGGGAATAGTATGGAGCCTGCCCAAACCTTTGGCAAAAGGCGTGATGTTATTAGGTAATCTATCTAATTATGTAAAAATTCTTTATAAAGTACTCCTATCTAATTAAAATGTACAGAAACCCGTAAATATTTAAACCCTGTATGCATCAGTGTCCGTCTTCAGCCTTCAAATCGTCGCTGTACTTGGCCGAAGAGTGCTCTACGCTACCTTTACAGAATCGCGGTCTCAAATCAAGAACTAACTTATCTTTAATATGGTTGTCAGTTACTTTGTAAGTCTGTAGATATAGTCAGCCCACAGCAACATTGGTTCTCCGTTGAAATACATACATATTATGACCACAGGTCGGTTAATGTAGTAGTCCGGCAGATATGTGAAAGAATTGCGTAATTAATGATAGAAGCATTCAATTTGGACCACATATACTACATATATAAAGGTGTAAATTTGGATATGAGGCTATCTCAAATTTTGCCTTTTACAGTAATGGCAGACATTTATAATGGCGCCTTCAGAGAGTTTGATAAATGCTGCCTTTAAATGTTCTTAGATGATGTTAAAATATGATAAATAGTAAAGTAGTGGCAAGTAATTGTTGTTCTGTGCGTAATAAATATTAGTATAAAAAAAAATATAAACAAATTCTGTTCATAATGTATTACTAGTGAACCCGGCGCGACTTCGTTTGCGTACACCTACTTTACCCCTACCTACACATTTTTTACATACTTATAAACCTTTCTCATGGATCACTCTATCTATTATTGAAAACCGCATTAAAATTCGTTTCGGGGTTTATAAAATCTAAGCGTACAAAAATACAGACGCTGGGAAGACGCTTTGTTTTATACTATACCTATACATATATATATCTATATTTTTTTACTAGCCTACTTTTTGACTAGCCAGGCAATTGACCGCCATCTTACCTGGTGGTAAGTGACGAAGCGGCCGATGATGGAGCATGCCTGTCTAGGAACAGCCTATTCACTCTGACCTTGAAGGCGTCTATGTTATAATTATCAGGGAACACACTCGCGGGTAATGCGTTCCATTCCTTATATAGACATAGATACTTAAATTATAACAAAATTTATTTAATAAAATGTTTAACGGAAAAAGTAAAAGTACGGTACCATGAAAGTGTAAGTGAAGTGAAAAAAGTGAGAATGGTTACTAACTAACTTTAAATCGTTATAGATCATATACGGTCATTATAAATGAAAAATGGTGTGAAAAACTTAACAACGATTTTTCAATGCCTATTCAACGATACCCCACATGGCATAGTTTGTCAACATTCATTATTTCATTTTTCACAAAATGGCGGCTGGTAGTCGCCATATTGAATTTTGATCAATTTTATGTCACAATATAACATTGGTGTATAACAGTATTCAGAGGCCGCCATTTTGAATGTCCACCATTACTGCTATAAGGGAAACCAAAGATGGCCTCATATCCAAAATCAACCCTCTACATATGTAGTATACGTGTACCAAGTTGTATGCTTCTATCATTAAATGCACAATTCTTACTAAACTTGTCACAAATCTGCCGGACTATAGGCATCGATCATGACTTGATTGGCATGACATTGCGGAAATTTTTTTGCCGAGACTTATCCTTTGTTTGCGAAGCTGATTCGTCGATTACCTGCATTCGTCTACAATACCCAAATACAGGGTCTGATTATAGGTACAGTTCGCACTTCTGCTGCCTCTTATTGTGTGTTTGGATTGTGGTACTATCTATATCTTTCACGAAATTCGGCATGCTCCGGTAGCTGAAACTCGTTGAGTTTTAGGGCAAGACCGTTTGGGATGACTCTCAAGACTAGCTTTTGGACGTGGCTCATTAGTCTTGAGAAGCGATTTGTCCGCCATCTTTTTTCCCCCTAACAAGTGATCACTTCGTAAACCATGAACAGCTTTTGGCTTGTAAAGATTACTTTCAGTAGTATTTTTATTTCGTTTTTGGATAGATGGTCACCAATTAACCAGTAACTTGGATACATCAGGAGTTTTATCCATTGTGTGTGACGCTGTTTCCGCAGCGAAAGAGGTCTATTATGACCGAAGCAAGTCGAAATTTATACAAAGTCTGCCGTACAAAAAGAACAATTAAAGTCTTTAACGATACCCTCAAACTCATGGAAGAAAGACGCGCAATGACTCTGCAATCCCCTGATGATGTCTCTCAATTTAGGCGACTTAATCGACAGATCTCCAAGTCTCTGACTCGCGACATACGCCGATTCAATACTATCAATATTGAGGCGGCGATCGAGCGAAACAAAGGCTCTAAAGTCTTTGCGAGAGATCTGTCGATTGGACAGAGCCAGTTGACAAGACTAAAAAAGGATGACGGCAGAGTTGTATCGACCAAGTCCGAGATTTTAAGGGAAGTCGAGAGGTTCTATGGACAGTTATATACGACAACACGGGCACCTGTTGCAAATATGGCAAAAAACCCCAGAGCCAAGTTGACCCGACACTACACCGAAGATATCCCGGACATCCGCCTGTACGAGATTGGTATGGCTCTTAAGAACAACAAGGCGCCGGGTGATGATGGAATTACGGCTGAGCTTCTGAAAGCTGGTGGCAAACCTGTGCTTAAGACCCTTCAGAAGCTGTTCAATTCCGTCATCCTTGAGGGAAAAATGCCGGAAACATGGCACAGAAGTATTGTGATATTGTTCTTCAAGAAAGGTGATAAGGCTCTCTTGAAGGACTTCAGACCAATATCGCTGCTGACCCATGTGTATAAGCTGTTTTCGAGAGTCATTGCGAATTGTCTCGCACGCAGATTTGATGACTTCCAGCCTCCCGATCAAGCAGGATTCCGAAAAGGTTTTAGTACCATAGACCACATACATACGCTGCGGCAGGTTATACAGAAGACCGAAGAGTATAACCGGCCATTATGCTTGGCGTTTGTGGACTATGAGAAAGCCTTCGATTCGATCGAAACTTGGGCGGTGCTCCAGTCTCTACAGCGGTGCCAAATTGACTATCGATATATCGAAGCACTGAAGTGTTTGTACGAAAACGCCACTATGTTAGTTCGTCTCCAGGATACGACCACAGAACCTATTCAGCTGCAGCGAGGTGTTACACAAGGTGATGTCATATCACCGAAGTTGTTCACCGCTGCATTGGAGTAAATCTTTAGGCTTCTGGACTGGGACGGACTTGGCATCAATATTAACGGCGAGTACCTCACTCACCTCAGATTTGCTGACGATATCGTAGTCATGGCTGAAACCCTGGAAGACTTGGGTAAAATGCTCGAAGACCTCTGTAGTGCCTCTCAACAAGTTGGAGGCATTCCACTTGAAGTTGCTGACGACTATACATACCTAGGACAAATAGTCCAGCTAGGTAGGTCAAACTTCGAGAAAGAGGTCAATCGACGGATCCAACTCAGTTGGGCAGCATTCGGGAAGCTACGCCATATATTTTCATCATATTTACCGCAGTGTCTCAAGACGAAGGTCTTTGACCAATGTGTGTTGCCAGTGATCACTTACGGAACTGAAACGTAGCCGCTCACTGTGGGCCTTATAAGAAAGCTCACTGTTACCCAAAGGGCAATGGAAAGAGCTATGCTCGGAGTCTCTTTGCGCGATAGAATCAGAAATGAGGAAATCCGCAAGCGAATCAAGGTCACCGACATAGCTCTAAGGATTGCAAGACTGAAGTGGCAGTGAGCAGGGCACATAGTTCAAAGAACAGATGGCCGATGGGGCAGTAAAATTCTCGAGTGGCGACCACGTGCCGGAAGACGCAGCGTGGGTAGGCCTCCCACAAGGTGGACCGACGACCTGGTAAGGATCGCAGATATCAGCTGGATGTGGAAAGCACAGAACCGGCCTTTCTGGAGATCTCTGGGGGAGGCCTATGCCCAGCAGCGGGCGTCTTCTGGCTGATATGATGATGATGAAGTCGAAATCGAGATTTTATGTATATAACTAGGTATGTATGCATGTACTCACCTTTTTATGCTGAAAGACAAATAAAATCGAATTAAAATAGCCTGTTAATTAAATAAGTAAATGTTGCGTTTGCAAAATCATTCGTCGTTATCATCCTGGCGCTCAATCCCGGTTTTTGCATTTTCTACTCTTCCATTCCCATTTCGCCATGTCTCTGGCATGCTCGTGTCGTAAGCCATCACATCAATCCATCGCTTTTTGGGTCGCCTGCACTGGGTGGGAACTCTTTCCTAATACGGGCAGGTTAAGACACATATTTCTCACATAATATTCTTGGGAGCTGCGCAGTACACCAAACCAGCACAGGTGAGTTTTTTAATCATCTGACTTGGCTTATTGACACATGCAGACACCGCGAAGGATACCTTTGGCGATGCAACGTCGATCAAGGTCGTCCGCTGGGGACCTTGAGACTGGTTGAACAGTCTTATTTATTTGAGGGATATCGATAATTCAGAGAAAACACTATTATTGTTCTACATCCATTTACTTACCCTTGGCTTAAACGAAATAAAGTCGAGAATTCGTATTAAAAAAAACCTACACAATGGATCAGAATTTATAAAATACATTTCAATAATTATAGGAAAAAACAGAACAAACGATAATAATGAATGTTGCTCAAAAATTAGCTGACATGCGGCCAACAGAGATACTATATTAAAGAAAAGAGAAATGACACCGTCACGGTCTTCAATAGACTTTGTGCTTTAGGTACTTGAGGGCAACAGTGCTGTTACGTGCAATGGAGACTGATAATTATATTTTATAATACAGTCTGTATAGTCTGTATAACAGTGCTTATTATGTGCCCTGCTTATACCTATATCTACCTAAAAGTCGTGGCTAAATATTTAGGATCAACTACTAAAAAAGAACACTTTAAAGTTACAAAAATCAAACTAAGTTTGATATTATAAATTTTACTTATGTTAGCCAGTAAATCGGGGTGTTTCGTCTTGCTTTTGTTTTTATGTAAACAATTTCATAATCAAAGTGGTTCCATCAAATTCGGGTGGATAGAAACTAGAAACGGAATACAGCTTGTACTCTCCGTAGTACTAGAATTCATACACTAAAGAGGTAATTTAAAATGGTCTTGAAACGAAATTGCACGCTAAAGAAAAATAATCATAAAAACTATTTTCAAGCGTACGAAGACGCAGGCAAAAGCTAGTTTAAAATATATTGCATTCATTAAATTAAAATAAAGCGTAATAAACTAAGAAATTACAAAAATAATAGGAAAGGTATAACTATGCAAAGCTTCTCAACATTGACGAGAGATGGCGCTGCTGGTATTTTAAATCGCGCTATTGACTGTGGCTTGACTTATTTATAACGGTTATAAATAACGGTACGGTTTTCGGAAACTATTTTTTTTTATAAATGTTGAATTTTGTACTCGTATTACCTTCGGTCGGCTTATTCTGGCTGGGGTGTGATACAAGCTTTAAGGCTTGGGTTTTGTTTAATAATTTGTGAATGAATGTTCACTAATTCAATACTAGTAGAGGTAAGACGTACTAGGTAAAATGCGTACAGACTAGTACAGCGTCTTGCGAGTACGAATAGGTAAAAATACCTGTTCCTCAAGTACTTCGAAGTATGCGTTGTTTTCAGTAGGCAGTTTGTGTTTTGGTACAGAATCCTAATACTATTAGGTACCTACGTGTTTTTGATGTGGTTTTTGGACGTAGGTCCACGGGAGTCGATCCGGTGCAAATCCTGTCCCCATGGAGCACTCACAGGAGATCTTATTTACTGGCAGACTTTACTTCTATTTTAGAATCTTTTTGTATTACTTATTTCTTCTCGTTCTTTTTGTTGATTTTTTAAATTTATACTTAAAATAGATTTGATACTTTATTCAATTTTATTGTTATCTTCTGTTCGTATTCGTACTAGTATCGAAGAAATTAAAAAAGGTCGATATTAGATTAGCGATATTTAACTACAACACACAACGAGCGTATCTCGCCGTCGGCGGTCTGTCCGTGTGTCAGTTCGATAGGTACTTCTTAATACTAGATACGTGTTTGGACGTCGAAGAAAACCTGGTTTTTAGAAGTACGAGGTAAAATCTGTTCCTAAAACCTGTTCCAGTATATACGTATCACCTCTAAATACTAGCTTTTACCTACGACTCCATTGTCCACTTTGAATGGAGCTGATAGACAGAATTCTTATCTTCACTTCCTTCTCATACAATATTTATTATCATGGGAATTTGCGACTAAGTAGTACTAAGTACACTCTTTTACCTTAAGTACATTATTCCAAGTGCTGTATCACAATTCAATTGCAAATGCAAACTACTTTTGTAATTATATTTATTTACTAGCTGTGCCCGCGACTTCTTTCGCGTGGACTACAAGTTGTTTGGTATGTCTAATATTAAGCAACACATAATCTGGTGAAGCACTCTTATCAAAAAAGGAGGTTATTACTTTGGATTTGTAAACTCCCAAGTTGTATTTATCAAATGACAGTGTCAGGCAGAGAATTCCTTCGCGGTTCGCACAATGAATGTTGAAGCAAAGTGGTTTATGCGAGTAGTCTTGTCATTTCGCCGAGGTTTGGTGGTGGAACGAAGATGGGGGTATTAGATTGGGCAGTTCCATTGCAGTCTCCGAAATGTATCCGGTAACAAAAAGCTATACATTTACGTTTCTTAAAACGCTCTCCGAGACCTTTTTCAAGGCCGCGGAAAAGCATCCCAATCCGCTCGTGCGAGAGGCAGCAGCCTACTCTCCCCGCTGGGCGCAAAAAAATCCAATGTCGGTTTTTGGAATTTGGAATAGTTGCCAAATGTTGAATTTTTGTACTTGTATCGCCTTCGGTCGGTTAATTCTGGCTGGGGTTGATACAGGCTCTTCGAGGCTTGAGTTGTGTATTGTAACAGTATTGAACCTTTGATTCAATATTAGCTTTCGCCTGCGAATCTATCGTCAGCTGCATCAGCAGCGAGTTGTAAGCTGATGAACAACATAGACCGCTTGTTGACATTGACAACCTACACTTATCCCCCATTTCTTCCTTTTATACAATATTACTTTCTGTCACCCCCTTGAGGCACATATTTTTAAGTGTTGGATCACATTTCAATTGCAAACTACTTTTGTAATTTATTTATTTATTGTCGAGTTATTTAAACAATACATATTCTATTTTTTACAGTAAGTAAGTACAAATGATGTAAGTATTTAAATCATTTGTAAGAATAAAAATATTGTCATACAAACTTTCACCCCCTATTTCGCGTAACCATAGAAGAATAATCTCATGAAATAAAATCAATTTCTTTTTAGTATTCACTTGCGTCATATTATTATGGCATACGCTGTATGCTGTATGACAATTTTCATATAGTGACACATACCTGCATGCCCTTGTCATTAGCGATAACCATGTCTGTGACGTTATCTGTGACGTTTTTTTTTCCATTTCAAGCTTCTAATTCCGGCTTCGCAAATTGAAACTTTTACCATAGAGAAAGTTAAAAAAGTGTATTTATTCGTTTTTTGGAGGATATTTGTAAAAACTTTCAAGTAAATCCGTTGTAGAAGCAAAAAGTTTCATACAAACTTGCATTCCATACTTCCGCGGGGAATTTTAAAAGCAGTCATTTACATAAAACAATGTTGCAAAATATCAAACTCCTGGACCAAGCCCTTTGGCTCGATATCAGTTAGTGTTGATTTGTATAACTATGTTTTTAAAAAATCGAAAATTTTTTTTTATATGGACTGTTCGGAATTCTCACTTCTTTTTTCTTGATTTCAGACATATGTTCAAGCTATAAAAGTTACAGCCGATAAATAAAGATGTTAGAAAAATCACCTACAAGTACAAACAAATTCATTATTTAGCAGATTAATTTGAAGCACATACGAACACTTTATTTACTAAAACCTAAATTTTTCTTTTTGTGTTCTTCTGCAACATGGAAATCTGTCTTAGGATAATAAGCCAATTATTTGTTTTAGTCCGTTATTTGGGTTTCAGTAGAGCTCGTCCATTGGATGGATCATTCCATCGGGCAGCTCTTTATAAAGTTGAGAATCTGGTGGTCAATCTTGAGATGTCTTTTCGCTTCAATCTCACGTGGCCGAAGTCCTCCCTTATCGTTCAAGGCCCGTGCAAGCTCGTTAGTGTGGTTTGTTAATTTGCTCTGATATTTCTTGCTAAAGCTGGAGATTTCCTGTTTAACGCTTTTGATGTTAATGTCAAGGTAAATGTATTTGTTACTGATACATTGTGGGATGCTGTACATTGCTCTCATAGCCTTGGCCTGAAACTTTTCGAGGATTTCAATGTTACTCACACTGGCTGTTCTCCACAATTGGATACCGTAAGTCCTAACTGGTTTCAATTTGGCTTTGTAAACAGTCATTTTACTGTTGTTATTTAGTTGGGAGTGTCGTTCTATCAGCCAGTGAAGATCACGCAATTTTGCGTAGAGTTGCTTACGCTTGGTCCAGATATGTTTCTGCCAAGTAAGCTGTCTGTCAAGGTGGTCTTCTTGCGGAATTTCCTCGCCATTCAGTTTGACTGGAGGACATGTATCCTTTCGGAGTGTGAATGTAACATGTGTCGACTTGGTTTGGTTTCGAGGCGGCCAGTGAGGTCCGAAGAATATCTTTTCCCTCGGTGGTTCTCTGGCCATAGCCAAAACCACCGTGCATCCGTCCAAAATCCTCGCTCCTCAGGCCCACGTGGCCGTTGAGGTCCGCACCCACCTCAATCTGTTCGGAGAATGGTATGCATCGCAGGGTATTTTCGAATCTGTTCCAGAAGGCAGTCTATTCTGTGTCAGCGCAGCCGGACTGGGGAGCAGTAGTTATCCCCTCAATTTGCACCTTGATCACCATAAGTCCATCGCTCACCCTGTTCACTTCAGAAATGCCAGAAGTCCTTGCCACTACAATTAGCGACCCCATTCCTATGAACTAATAAATGATTTATCAATATTTTTGGATTCATTTTATAGGATATTAAATAATTAAAATTAAAAAACAGAATTGCCGAATTGACCGCAGCCCTCCTACGGAGTGGCTGGAGGGCGAGGCCTCCAGTTAGGCTTGTCGGCTGACAATGCATAGAGAAGCCCTGCGAAGTTTCGTCATTCTCTCGAAGCATCCTTTAGTTTCGGTATTATAACTCAGCCACTTCATATGTGAAGACGTACCTATTAAGAACTAGGCAGGTATTTAAGCGGCTTCTCATCTAATGGTGCTTACCAGTAGACGATGCGCCCAAAGATGGAGCATCAATCTAGGAACAACCAAGGTTGATTGACATTAACCTTGATGGCGCCCCGATTACAATGTTAACGAAACTCGCAGACAATGTATTTTCATTCCTTTCCCGTATGCATCATAAAAATTTAACCAAAGTGATTTCTACGGATACTTGGAAGAGCCACGATATAAGAGAGAATATCCGCCCGAAAGCGGAAAGGAGCTGGTGGAATTAGAAGATCACAATGTAATTATATAAAATAGAACAAAATTGCTGCAGAACTTGTTATAGATATATTATTCGATATCGGCGTTATTACCTGTAGCTGATCCAGAGCGGCAACCACCGACAGAATTAGCGGCAATATTTTTAAAAATTTAATCATCATTTTAATTTCAATTATTTGGCCGAAAACCACCAAAAAACCGCCAAGTTCACGACATAGCTACGCATGCTATCAACGCGTTAAAGTCAGCAACAAGTATTCATTAAAAAATATTGATTTACATCGCTCGGGAGTTGTAACCAATTTGTTTATGTGAAATTAGTTTTATCAGGCGAATGCGAATAGGCAATTATTTATCTCCATCTTGATCATGACATGATGCCTCCATTAGCAATGCATTATTTATTATCATTAGATTTATCATAACCGTAGCAAGTGGAACGATATGGTCTCTGCCTACCCTATGGGAAAAAGGCGTGAATTATGTATATATTTATTATCATCCAGTAAAAGTTAATTGACGTACTTGTGACTTGAGTAAATTTATGTAAAAACCATTACCATATCGCTTAGACCACTGTCCTCTCTTGCAATAAATGTTTTCTCATAACTTCTGGGTCAGATTTTGATGCCCTCTTACACAAGGACGAGTTGAAGGTAATCAACCTTATGTCTATATAAGTTGGGTAAAACAGGCATAATTCGAAAACGTACATTGATGGCAAGGTCAGGCGTTTAAATATTTTGAATAATCGACTGCAGGAGTCCATGGGAGCCGCACCTCCGTACATGGTTATGAGGCAATTCTTTTGGAGTATGAAGCCGCGGTGCACATTAATGTAGTTTCCACATCCCAGGTATAGTTGATGATAGAGGGAGGATAATTGATTTAAATAATGAATAGTCCAATTAAGCATCCCTGGGGTACCCCAAAATGGCAGCCTCTGATTCAATAAATCCTTAATCAGAGGATGCATCTAAGTGCCGAGTCAAATACTTTATTTGTTTCTACCATCGGTGGTATCCCAGTAAGACAGACTTGATCCAGTCTTTTTTCATTGCCTTGGGAGGCACACGGACGCCTCCCTCTCGCCACTTCTCATTGCGCGTTTTTTGTCTTGTGTACCTTTTTGTCATTTAGCTATTCAAGAATTATTTTGACATAGACATGGTCAAATACTTTGCTCTAGAGTCTATATATCGAACAATAACATGAAGACAGGAACTCGTTTATCCATGTGGGAGGACCCTTGTTTCATATGATTGAAGCAGGCCAAGGTCGTTGATTTTCCCATTTGGAATTCGTATCTATTATTCTGTATGATTATATTTCTGTGATTACGAGTTTTGGATTTGCAATAAATAGTTATTGTATTGTCCCAAATAGTAAAGAATTATTGTAATATTCTAATACGTTGGTTTGATAGGAATTTGGGCCACAGTTAGTGGATAGACAGAGTCTAAATTGTCGTGTTTGTCCACATCGTCTCATAGCAGAAAATGCCTGTGGTAGACAAAATAAATATAAATAGGTACTCATACCGAATCCTATTATTTCATATTTCTTCAAGTGTAACCATGTAGCTATAGGAAGGACCCTACTACTAATGCCTACTTAAATACAATAATGATGCATAGAAATTAAAACAAAATTTTAATTAAAGCTTACACTTTTATTAAAGTAATTATGTGATTTGTTAAAACGTCTTAGGATGAAAACATTCGTTTCGACAATAACGAATGTTTTTATTTGATTGGATTTTGACAAAAACAGTGCCAAGATTTAAGTGAGTTTAAGTAATGCGGTGATGGGACGTGCATGTCCGTGCATGTAATTTTTTTTTTAGTGTTATACGGCTGTCAGACAGGCAAGCGTTGGCCCGCTTGGCTGTTTGTAACACATGTTAAACCATGTTTTAGAGAGGCACAATAATAGCCATTTTTTACGTCAATATTCTAGTTGTGATATCGCGCGCGAGGGTCCGGAGTCCGCCTTGACCATGATCCTGGATTTTCTTCTTTTTTATATTAAAATCACCGTCACCCATGGACATTCGCAACATTAATGTTTCGCGAATGCATTGCCGCTGTGTGATATATGGATTTGGCAGATCAGATATATACAGTACAGCGACTACCATCTGACCTACGTGACTCTGTTAAAAGGGGAACTTGACCAGATTGGATCATTGTTACACATTCAGTCGAGTGAATGTATGTACGGGTTTCCTTACGATGTTTTCCCTCACCGTTATAGCATCGGTTAGTTTTCAACGAATGTGCATAATTCAGAAAAAGTGAATAGTAAGAAGGTACATGGCGGTATTGGGGATCGATTTCTGTATCTCTCGCTTACGAGTCAGACCCATTAGCCGTTAGCCACCGACGCTCCGGAAGTCTAGAATAACATCCAAGTTCACAATTTTCAATGTACATTTTCGCATTAGCATACCAGCTTCACCCTGTAGGTGTCAAGTCGTCCCAGTCAAAACTTGGACCAGGGATCAGTTCTACCTTTCCTAATTAGATAATAGGCAACTGGGCCCACGTTACTTTAGGTATAGAGGCCATCAGGTACTCGAATCCTGATTTGTTAAATATCAAACTCATTTTGTTGTGAGGTTTTTTAAAGAGTCGGCACGGCAACCAAGTAAAGATATTGCTAGTATTGCATAGTCCATCCATACGCTGCGGAAACTGCTTATCATCAGGGTAAGCATGTTTACTGTAACCTTTTTCAGTAGTATAAATTAAAGCCGAAACATTATCGGCAAATCTGTAGTCAACCTGTATTGCACAAGGATCAATATTAGGCATTATGTTGGAAGTCTAAGTGTGTGTGTGAATGTATAAATATATTAAAAAGAAATTACATTAACATCTCAATGTTTTAACGAGTCGTTCGCCTGTACCATTTATAATAATGTGGCAAATACAATATAATTAAAATATGTTAACAAATTGTTTTCGAAAGGACTTTGTTTCACTGATTTAACGTTTATTGTTGATTTGAGGGAGGGCGATAAAGAACCATCGTTTAATTGCCGTGGACTTATGCTCTCTGGACTGCCCGCACAATGAGTTTAATTTTGTTAATCTTGACTCTTTTATTCACAAATGCGTATTCGATGCCGCAAGCGCCCTGGGGCCGTCCTGGCCAAGTAAGTTTTATCATTTTTATAGGAGTTCGTCTACGCATTAAAGCAATCGGAATCTAGAGATAATTTTATTTAAGTTGGCGTTTAGGTACATATTATCTTAATAACTTTGTTTTTTTTAAACTGTTGTGAGAACCAATGGCTTATGGCGTTGCCGAATGCAGGGGGAAGTGAAGGAGCACCCTGGCAGAAATAGGGACTGACCGCTAGGATAATGAGGACAAGAGTTGTGTCTTCTATACTGTTATATTTCTCTGTATATAATTATTGTGTACAATAAACAGTTCAATAAATAAATAAATAATTAAGAGTATAGTAAAGTAAATGTAAAATATTTTTATTTTCTCTTCACAATTGTAAAATATAATTAAGATGTTATACAAGCAAGTCAATATAAAAATTTAAATAAATTTATTAAAACAATGTCAACGTCAACATAATTTACATAGTCAAAATAAAAACTTAAAACTAGATATCGGTACAACTTCGTCATAAAAATTAAACTAGATGTTTAACCCACTCTTTGCCATTCCCGGTGCAAAGGTGTCCACAACACTAGCAGGGTTGCCACGCTGAATGGCAATGGACAGCCCCTTCATCAGGATTGACCCAGAGTGGGGGTCACCATCCCTCTCCCTCATCACATCACCCGAAGCCACAGCCACCCGCAATGACTCGCTATCTAAGAGCGTGCCTAGATGTGGCGATGGCAAAGCGTGCAACCATGCACTAGCAACTCAATTAATATACACAGAATGTGAGAGAACTGAAGTCTGTAGAAGATTTGACAATCAAACCAGTAGCCATATCGCCAGGTTCCCCTACTATCCGGTATAGAATACCAGAACACAAAAGAGTATAATATATTATATTAATCACAATATTAAAAGATAAAAAAGTCTAGTTCTTCACGTCAGACTTTCATTTATAAATTTAAGCAATTTAGGTCCACTTTTGCCTAAGTGTTGTGTGTTCAATTTGGAAGATTTGTTTTCTGTGTTAAATAAATATATTTTTGGATGGCAATATGCTATCTTCGATTGCCACTGTTGAGAATTCCGCAGCTATCGTATAGAGTAAACCAGAGTGCGTTTTTTTTTTTTTAATAATAATCATGACAGGCATTTGACCGCCATCTCACCTGTTGGTAAGTGACGATGCGGCCGAAGATGGAGCATGTCCGTCTTGGAACAGACATAAATTATTGAGACTTGGTTATTAAATAAAATATAAGCACCAACGCAACGAGTTGGTTAAAATGTCCCAAGAACAAGGATTGCGTTTAGTGTTATATTCTCTTTGTCATTTAAAATCAAATCAAATGAAATATTATTATTCACTTTGGGGTTTACAATACTTATGAACGTAATGGCATGACGTAATATGTCAATAAGGTGTTAAGAAGTTTCTGTTATTTTGTTTTAATTCTATAGATAGGCAACTACCTATACCTTAGCTGCTATTTTAAATATACTGGAGTACTTCTCTTATATTTATGTATTTACAGTTTTACAGCATATAAATTATGTTTAAAAAGATTACATTAGCAAGTTGTAATGCCAATTACAAAACTGCAATTTTTTATTTTTTAGTGAACTGGCTACAACAGTGTATTTTTATAAATGTGTTTCATTTTTTTAAGGGAGGATTTCCTGGCGGTCTTGTAAGTTATTAATGTTATATTTTTTAAACAAAGTTGACCGGGCACACGGCACCTTATCTGATAATAAGGGTCTATTGATAAAATCAGGCATTAATTCGCGGGACTCCATAATTCATTACTTGTTAAATAGTTATCTAATATTTTGCTTTGTCCCACAAATTGTATACTTTAAGGACTTACAATAATAGAGTAAAATATTTCAAGACGAGTACGAAAATGACTTAGTAATCCAATTTATGTAAAAAGGAGCAGTCTAAGTATGCGACAGTAGCAATGATCGGCCGGCTGGCCGAGAGGTCATTGCCACCTGGGAGTAATCAGCTGATGAATTAGCACCTGTGTTAGACTTAGATCACGTGATTAGTTGTTTTTTTATTCATTAGGAATAGTAGGGAGCATATTAGATGCTATTATTTATGTTATTTCTGGATAAAAAACTAAGCTTATTGCAAGATATGACCCGAACATAAAATCATTGTAAATTAAATAAAAGCTTGTTTTGAAAATCAATAAATGATATTAGTATTAGAGTTCTGGTTATGTCTTATTTGAATAATTCTTTCTTGGTCGTGAATGCATTTTAACACGAGTTACATTTTGTTTTAGGGACAAGGCGTGAGTAGAATTCTACTAATCTTACTATGAACGCGAAAGCTTGCGATAATGGTTCGATGGTTCGATCCAGGATCCAGGATTTTGGCAGACCATGTACTTAATTACAGGTGAGCGACTGCCATCTGATCTCCGTGACCCTGTTAACAGGGGAACCTGACAAGATTGAATCATAGTTACACATTCAGCCACCTGAATGTGCAGGTTTCAAGAGGTTGTAAGAGCATCGGTTAGTGTTCAACTAACTACATAACACAGAAAAGAGTCATTTGTACCTAGGCAGCACTAGGGTTTGGACCCGGTACTATGTTCATTATTAGATATTTCATAAAAAATTACAAAACAGAACGACATCGCTGACCGTTCCTACATCGCTATAGAGAAGTGTGTATACATTATTAAACTAGTAATACGTATCTACACATTATTAAAATAGTACAGCTTATGCACCAGAATCAAACTTCCTATAATATTACTATTATAATTATAGTTGGCCGTGTAGTGTCCGGCAGAGTAGAATAGCACCAACCCCTTACACTCGTGGGTGTCGTACAAGGCGACTAATGTTTTCGAGACAAAATATCTAAGCGCTTCCGTAGACTGGAAAATGGGCAGCAGCGTTTTCCATTGTTATATTATAACACTGCGATCTTCAACCCGCCTGCCGAGCGTGGAGAGTATGGCAATAATCTTCCTTTTCGTGGGAGAGGCCCTAAGTCCTGCAGTGGACTGTTATGGGATGTGATGACGATGAATTATAACTCCTTAATATTATGTAATCTAAACACGACAGATATTTGTTGGTGGTTATGTCTCTCTGTCGCACGCGTGAGAATAAATATAAAGACAAAACTAGCCGATGTGTGTTGTTGGAACTTTGTGGTCGATGATATTATATATCGAGTCTACTTTTTCAAAAGTATCTGCCTCTCCTGGCTGCTGCAATATCTTATTCATGTGTGTTTAACTTTTTAGGGTGGCATGCCTGGTGGCATGGTAAGTTAGTAACCCATCCACTAGCTAACCAACTCCTTGAATATAATCTAGTACTCAAAATGTGTTGCCACGTCATCTTCAAATTTTTTACCGTCTCGCTCAAAATTCTTAGAATCTTAGCATCAAATAGCTTAGAACTATATAACAAAAGTAATATAAAAGACATTGCAAAGGCGGGCTTATCCCGATAAGCTGAAAGGAGCTTTAACGAGCGGTGGAGGCAATAATGACCTACCTATGTACCTATACTATAGATAAATGTTATTCATGTGTGTTTAATTTTGTTAGGGTGGAATGCCACCCGGCCTGGTAAGTTATCATCCCATCCATTAGCTAACTAACTCCATGAATATAAATCCAGTAATGAAATGTCAAATAAACGGCACATTTGCTGTCGTCGCCTTGCCATGCACGTGTCGCCGACTGCACTTCATATTACTAAACTTATCTGCAGCGTCGCTGTTTGATTGTCATGACACTTTAAAATGGCGTCACTTAGTTCCAGTATTGGCCACATTATCAGATAAGTCTGTGGCACTCTAATATGAATCATGACACCCTGATAAAAACATACCTAACATCTGTTTTTGTTTCATCATTCAGCAACATGGGTTCAATCCGGGCGTTATCAGTGCCTTGATCCACATGCAGAGGATGCAGGGCCAACAAGGCCAACAGGGCCAACAGGGCCAACAGGGTCCACAGGGCCAACAGGGCCAACAAGGTTATTATATTTTTATAACGTACACCTACTTATGACTCGACCACTAAAAGTGTCATTAACCTAACCAACCGAAACCTAACTAACCTAACCTAACCTAACCCGACCAAATAGGTAACTGTATGCAAGAGAATAAAAAATATCACTTTGTAAAAAGAGCTTGTGTTTTCTCCGTCAACAAACTGCCATGCAGTTTGGCGGGAGCAGTAGGACTGTTTTTTTTTGTTTTTGAAGTAATAAACGATTTATTTATTTTATTTATAAATATTTTTGATACTAGTAAAGTGGCAAACAAGCTGTAAGTTGCAAGACAGCTTGCAAGTACTTCGCTAAATACTTTTCCATTACTGGAGGAGTCTTGATGGATGAGCACCACCGCCATATCTATTCTCCCGTCAAGCAACAATGTTTGCATTGATGTGATCTGGTTCGAAGGATAAGGTAAACAGCGAAATTACAGACATGATACATTCAGATTACCTTGTCCTCACAGTGACAACGTTTAGATTATATTTATTAAGACAAGGGTTCATAGCAACAACTGATAAGATGCTGAAGCTTTATTGACCTGAGTGGTTTAGTTAAAGAGGTTCCGGGTTCGATTCCCGGCCGAGCAGAAATTGAAATTATGTTTATATTTGATGAAAAAAAAAGAAATTAAATCCTTTTTTTTATTATTAAATATATAGCACCGGAATATATAGATGGCGCTGTGTAAATTGTCCAAGCATATTTATATTTAAATTTATTAGTCGCTATTGTGTTCAAATATAAAATTAATAATAATACAAAAAATAAATAAACAATTATTTCTTTCTTCTAGGCTACCAAAGGCCTCAAATGCCCCAAGGGCTTCCAGGGCAAGGGCTGAGTAACTACCGACCACAGCCTCAGTTCCCGCAGTTCCCGAACCTTCAACAGAATCGGAACCCATTTCAGGGGTTGCCGATGTTAAATCCTGGTATGATGGTGAGTACGGCTGGTTTCTTGTATTAAAAAAATTATTGGGAGATTTTCCGGGAGTCGACTAAAAAGAAGAAAATATATCAAATTATTGTAATAGATGGCGTTGATTAGACACGGATCTCAAAAATATATCAAAACGAGACCGTTAGATGTTCAAAAATTACGACATTTTGTGCTTTCTTCTCAGAAAAGGTACTAAAACTAAATATCTTTTCAAACACCTTTCCAAGAATCCTGTCTAAGCAGGGCTGCCATCTAGGTGCATGATAGAATGCTGGAATAATGTAGCTTCCTATTTGTGAAAGTGTTTTTAAAATCGATGCAATAGTTTCGGAGATTACCTTACTACAAACTTAGTACGTATATATATAATTTTGAGAAGTCTGACACATTACACATTATGCCTCCTGACACAAGCTCTGCCTTAAATAGAGCATCAATCAGCATAAATCAATATGTAAAGCAATTTGAATTGAATTTGTCTATAATGCTATAACTTATGAGGATAAGTTTTAGTATGGTAAAGTTTGAAAAAAGCAAATGCAACATGCTTTGCATTGGTTCCGCCACCGCTACGCCAAGGTTATTTATTTATTACAATAGAAAAATATCTACTAATGCTATAAAAATAATCACATCTCAAACTCAAATTCAAATGGATATTATGTATTTGTGTAATGTTTAATTTAATTATTTTGTAATCTATTTTATTACAAGTTTTGAATAAGACGATTTTGTTTAAATCTAAACATGTTTTATTTACTTATTCATTTTAGGGTCAAGGCGTAAGTAAAAGTTTCTTATAAATTTATTATTTAAGTTTATGTACCTAATAGTTAAAACTTTCGTGGCCCTTCTGGGACATCAGTCCAAGAGAAACGGTGATCACTTACCATCAGGTGACCTACTAGCTCGAAACTAATCTAATCCAACGAAATGAAAAATATTCTTAAACTTAAAGTTTTTAATCTTAAAACATTTATGGGTCGATTGTGGCGTGTTGTTGATGAATCAGTTTTGGAGTCTGACTCAAAGATATCGATAACGGTATGGGACCCTGTGAGCATCCTCTGAGCCCAAGCCAACCTCACATGCTCGCGAGTGTACTGATAGACCGATAAGGCTCAGGGGGAACCGGCTTTTCCCTAGCGCCTAGTCTCCGCATATAAAAAGGTAGGTAGGAAACCTTTTTCAGAAAATCTGAAAGCACTTCCCTAACAGAAGAGCAAACCCTGGCAGGTATAAGCCACTAAGCTAAGAAAAAAGATATGAATAATAAGTTGTCTTAAACTCGTTGGATTTATTTTATTTCAGGTGTTAAGTAGGAGTGTATTCAGTTTGTCAAGCCAGAAGGATTGACAGTGTCCCATTGAAATTGTATCCAGGTGAAACTAAACCGTTCGTCTGGGTTATTGTAATATTAAGGATTTCATTAATTTCAGGGACCACATCAGGGACTAGTAAGTTGCTAATTGTTATTTTTCCATGAGGTATTTCATCCTAAACCATGCAACGGATTTTGATGCGGTTTTCACCATCAGCTTTACCTCACCATGAGAGCAGCGGTTAGCATTCAACTCACTCACTCAGAAAAGAGTTATTGATACATGGCCGCAGTGGGATTCGAACCCGGTACCTTCGCTTACGAGTCGGACCTTAACCACTCGACCACCGACACAACAATTTTATTAAAGGCGCTTCATTTATAATTTTATGTAGGTGCTACACCACACCATAACTCTGTGATAACAAAAGATAAAAGTGACATTTTATCAACTCTGTTTGAAATTTGTGTTCTTTTTCCTTTTTAGGGGTCATTTGTAAGTAGGACCTATTTCTGTAGCTTACAGAATTATTTAACGCCCAAAAAATCTAACCATATGATGATGAGTACAGTAATTTATTTTATGCTACTCAGCGACAAACAAGGAGGCAACTTACCTGATGGTAAGCGGTAGGTGTTTGTCGTCCATAACACCTACAGGTTGCAGATGCGTTGTCACTGCGAGGACCAAGGTGTAACTGCGCTGGTTACTTATCCTTCAAATTAAATAGAAGAACAGGTAAAGCAGTCGCTTCATGATAACAAGCTGCAAAGTTGTCGCATTTGGAATGTCTAAATATGGCTTGAATAGAAGCGAATACTTACGTATTCGTTGATTAAAATACCTTTGAAGATACATTTTTCAATTTTCTCAGGGTGCAGGCGTAAGTAACTTTGTATTGACTGTATTCGTTTATTTATGTTTCATATCGTAGCTTCCGGATAAGAAATAATCATCTTGGCATTAATGTTATTATGCTCTCGCTCACGATGGTCCGAGGTCAGTGGAGCGACTGCGACATTAATGACAAGATGATTATTTTTAATTTTTAATCATCGTCACAGCGCATAACAGTCCTCTATAGGATTTAGGGCCTCTCCCACGAAAGAGGAGGTCATTGCCATAATCATCACGCTTGTCAGGCGGGATGGAGATCGCAGTGTTATAAATATAATAATGGTAAACGCTGCTGCTCATTTTCCAGTCAACTGAGACTCTACATCTTTTGCCTTGCCTTGCCTCGTAGTCTTTGTCTAAAATTGTAATATTTATTAGTTATATTTTATTCGGCGCTCTACCGCCATCTACTTGGCCCAAGTTAACCTGCATGTGGTCCCCTTGCTAACAGACGGACGAGGCTCAGGCGAATTGTTTTCTCTCAAACGCGTTATGCGGGTCAGATGGAACGTAAAAAGCCAATCCACCACAAATTTTTAAGCAAGGATTTTGGTTATTTTCAGACACTATTGCGAACTTTCACACAGAACAGTACCCCTGCTGTAATATAAGTATTTAGTGATCTGAAATATGTCGTGTTTCATTCCAGGGTGCATTCGTAAGTGGCATTTTAGTAACTCTATTTACAACTGTGTTTTATAAACACACGACACATAGGTATAAGTCGAACGGGTTGGTGCAATAGTCTTATCTGTTTTGGCATGTAACGTCTTTAAAATCACACTGACTCAGAAAACTGGACCGTAACGAAAAGGGCACTGAACAATTGAGGCGGTTTCGAGAGCTTCTCAAAGCTTCCAGGGCATGCTTGGTAACCGACGCATAGATACTCCGCTAGTAGGGGAAGGTGGGGCAGAACCGGGACCCTAAGCTATAATTGTCTCTAGAATTGCTCCAGTTGGATAAAATTCCATAAAAAATTATTTATTACTACATACACTTATGCCCTAAAGAAAACTTAATCAATTAAATTAACAACAGCAATTGGATGTACAGAAATAATTATTTTTCGAAAAATGATGTTTACCCGGTTTTACCCCACTAGGTGGGGCATAACCGGGTATGCTGTTTGGTAATACTCGATCATGTCCCATTTCTATATCTTACCTACCATCATTATAAAAAAGGATGTTTATGACCATTGATGGATGAATGGATGGAAATTTGTTACTTTTGCTCTTTTTACTAGTTCCAGCGGGACTACAGTGTAATAAATTCGCAGAAAAACGCGAGTTTTTTATGCACCATTTTTTTTTATTATGTTATATATATTGTCCACTGTCGGGCCATAATGAGCATTCAATTTGCATTTCAAAACTGAAGAAATGTCATATGGCCCCAAAAGTGACATAATATCGATACCAACAATGATACCCGGTATTGCCCCATTATTAGTACCAGGATTTACCCCGAATGTACAATTTTCAAACAAAATGGAATAGAAAAAATCAATTTTTAACTATTAACTATTCTTTATGCTATGCTTAATCTTTGACATACTCATCATTACAGACGTGTATATGTAAAGTTAATTCACTGTTACAAACTGTCATGCCATCAGGGGACACGCAATTTACAATAAGATCGATAGATGCCAATAATAGTTTTCGAAATAATAAGGTGCCCGGTTTGACCCGCGTACCCGGTTTTATACAACTTTTCCCCCTACTATTTCTGTTACCGACCTCGCACATAGACGTTTCACGTTGAAACCAACCGCCGTGTGTTCGCACACAGTCCTACCCGAATTTTCTATAAGAACTAGTGAGGTATTTGATCTCCACCTCTCCTGGTGGTTAGTAAGACGCCTGTCTAGAAACAGCAGTCACTGTAGCCTTGAAGGTATTCCGATTATAATGTTGAGAGAACACACTCGCAGGCAAAGCGTTCCACTCACTAGCATTATAAAGGTTGAAGCTAAGCAGTTTGTGCAGGTAGCTGAAAGGTCTATGAGCTTAGGATGGAACGTCCACCCGGATCGCGTTTCCCGAAGGCAGAAAGGGCCGTCGGAATGTAGTCGCCGCAAGCATATTTGCCTTATTCTATACAGAATGCACCAATGTTCCGTCTTACTTCAGCAATGGTGATAACAAATCCACTATTGCCAAGGACCAAAACGCCTTACTCCCAGGAGGTTAAGGGGCAAGTTTCTCAACAACCCCGCTTATGTGGTCTAATCTAGTCCTGCGTAGCCTCATTTGCAAGACTTGTAGGCAAGGTTAAAGACTCGTGAGTTTCTGGACACATTTAAACTAGAGCCTCAGCCTAGGCAGAGTATGGCGCCAGTTTCAGCGCTTCAGCGCGATTGCGTGATTCATCGCCTCGTTAGAAATCTCCCAAATACCACACGGCAATAAATGGCAATATTTAAGATCTACTTATTTGTGGATCCGGCAGAGAATGCAGATATTTGAAGGTGATACTTTATTTGCTTCTCCACAGCGTCGAAACGTAAGAATCAACTTCAGATATATATTTTTATGCGAATAAGGTGGTAAATAAGCTTACAGCCTGCCTGTGATTTGATGATTAAAATCTGTTAGATTACCATGGACACTCTGATCCTACAACAAATTTTAAGGGGTCCATATCATTAGGGTGACATATACACACGCCAGCGGGGCCTGGGGTTGACAAAACAACCCACTTGATGGTAAGTGGTAACTGTTGCCCATAATATCTACGATTCCTACATTTAGGTTGCAGGTAACAAAAATACAGGAGGTGCGTTGTCACTGTGGAGATTAAGATGAAATGCCTCAGCCTGTTAATTCGCTGGGTACCTTATCCTTCAAATCGGAACACAACAATGCAAGCATTGTTGCTCTGCTGCAGAAATAGATAAGGCGGATTTCTCAGGCTTGACAGTAAAATTTTGTTACCCACTGAGATAGCCAATAGCCCTGAGAGGTGCCGATCGCCGAAACTCAAGGCGCAGCGGCCACAGCGGCCACGGTGGTAATATCGGTATTATATTTTCTTGATTTCAGAGTCAAATCGTAAGTAGAATTCCAATATATTTGGCAGATTCGGTAATTACAATAGAGCATTTCAGTAGGGTATAGATATAAAGAATAGAAGAATAATATTTAAATGTACTTTATTAACATTTGTACAGCGTAGAAACGTAAGTGCCTTTTTACCGTTATTCATTTCTGATTTAAAGTTAGTATCTCTCTCTGATAGCAACCGTTCCTGAATTTTTAGAAATTACCCGCATATTTCAATTGGCACATTCTTTCTCACCGGTGTCTTCTTACTTTCAAGGACACAGATCGAAATAGGATCTAGTCCAGAAATGTACTGTGGACTGCAGCTAATGTGCTGCTCAAGATCAGCTGTGGACTCAGTATTATAATACAGATCCACATTTTTACTTTTGATAAATGACACTCCTTCAATCAATCCAACAAACAAACAAACTAACTACTACTACTTAATACTTGATAGTAAATGATGTAAGAAACGAGTTGGATGTCGAATAAAGCATACTGTTGTTTCAGGACCTGCCACCAAAATCTGTGGTGCATAATAAAGTCCGCGATTGAGCAACTTTCATCCATTAAAACATTCTTCCGAATGTAAATGAGGAAGCTGATTATGAACACCTACACTGAGGAGATTGTATACAAATGTTTAATAAACTGTGTACCTAAAGTTTATTTATTATTTACAATGATTTCATTTTAACAAATAAAAAGATTTATAATCATCATTTTAGCGTTCATGTCCCAGTTGTACTTTATCGCAAGAGGGCCCGGAGTCCGCCTTGACCATGATCCAGGATATGGCGGATCAGATAATTACAGTGGACTGCCGTCTGATCTCGGGTCCGTTACCTACCAGGCTTGACCAGATTGGATCATGGTTACACATTCAGTCGCCTGAATGTGCAGGTTTCATCACGATGTTTTCCCTCACCGTAAGAGCATTGGTTAGTATTCAACTAATGTACATAACAACCAAAACTTTATTGATTATTTATAATAAATTCATTTTAATTATTATCAATAACAGGTAGATGTTCATTGTTTGCTAAAAGCAGGAATGTTATGGAGCTCCGTAATCGTAACTGAAACTATCGGATATCCGAAATAAAAAATATCCGTAACCGTAACCGAATTCGATATAAGCGTTTCGGAAAATTTCGGATAAGTCTGAAGTCTATATATGACATGTTATGATTGATGTTTTTTCGTTTTTAAGTAAGTAAAAGTTAAAAAAGAGTAGCTATTATAATTAACTGGTCGATGTACCAAATAATTCATCATCACTGCCCATAACTGTTCACTAGGACTTGGGGCCTCTCCCACGAAAGGGGAGGTTATTGCCATAATATCCTCGCTTGGCAAGCGAGTTGGAAATCGTAATGTTATAAATATAACAATGGAAAAAAGTTACAGCCTACGAATATACTAGATCTTTTGCCTTAAAACTTTATTCGCCTTGTACGACATCCACGAGTGTAAGGGGTTGGTGCTATTCTACTCTGACGGACACCACTCGGCACATTTTTATCAAACTCACATTTAGTATATCAAGCAAGAAACACCCCTTAGCGATGGGCAAAGATTCTGCCCTAGGGCTCCGCCTAAGCCCTATGCACTAAAAGTTTATAAACTTGATAAAGTATAATCAAATCAGTCTACAATCGGAGTAATTTTATTTTTATTTTATTATGAAACGTCAGTGAGTTTTACAGCTTTTCGACGTTTAATTTCCTCACAGTTTCACTACCAGCTTCCATACACTGTGTATTGACAACCACCTACACACAAGTCGCTGACCGAGCGTAGCGCGACACACCCAAGTTTTACTGCCAGCCCCTTGAATAAATCTGATATCCGATATGGAAATATTTTCAGACCATAAACAAAATAGACACACTGCGGCAGTTTAATACAGAAGACCTTGGAATCATTCAAGACCTGGAAGTGATTCAGTCCCTCCTTATATCGAACGATGGTACCAAAGAAAATCATACCTAAGTGCAAGAAACTACTGAAACTTCTATAGGCATACTTGTTATTGACGGGTCTCAAAGGTGACTCACGTTAAAGAGTGACACCTCCCTAAATTAGATCATGGTCAAGTAGCATTTTCTATAGTGTGTTTTACACACTGCCATCTCCTTTTCCTTAAGAGAATGGGATAGGATCGTACGGCCAAACATGTATAGGTCCATGAGCCTAATTTTTAAATCGCTCGCGTCGATTCGACATGAAAAATTCGATATTTTGATAAATGATGCCGATTTTCCTTGTTTTTGAACCCATGCTCTTTCGGTGTTGCCAATGTGATTTAAAAAGTATAGAATTTCTCATGCCGAAAAATAAAATTGAAGAATAGAGGCCGATAAGGGCCCGGTGGTGAGTAGGCCGACTATATACACAGTCTGTTACTAAGGAACACAGCCGAGGTTTAAGTATTAAATAAAAGGCTATTAAATATGAACTGTGGTTTTATTCAATGTCCTTCGACGTAGCTTTAGCGTGTAGCTTTATCCTATTTGGCCCCTTACTCCTTATCTGTAAAAAAGAATTATAAATGTAAGAGGTAGGAGTCGCTTTTTTACACACACAGAAGAAAGTACATGCTTTGTTTGTCATAACTAATTATATACTTTTGTAATGGAAGGATTATGAGGTACACTCATGTTTGATATTGTTTTATACATTAAGTTGATCATGTTGGCGTTTATTGTGGTTGTGCTCTCACCCGCGAGAGCCTTGATCCAGTCGCCTGAATGTGCAGGTTTCATCACGATGTTTTCCCTCACCGTTAGAGCATCGGTTAGTGTTCAAATATGTAGAAACTCAGAAATGAATAATTTTTCAATGGCGGCACTGGTGTTCGAACTCGGTACCTCTGGGTATAAGACCGACCCCTTAATCATTAGGTCACCGACGCTCCTATGTTTCGTACATTACATTATGAGTACATTTCTCGTGATACGGAAAAGTCTCTGCACACCTCAACTGATATAAACTGAGATAAAACTGCTTAGTTTCTGGCAAACACAATTGATATGTATCTGAATTTACTTACCTAGCTATCCGGTGCTGCAGGTACTGTACTTGCTGTCAACGCAAAATCAACTGTTCAAAATATATCTCCCTAGGCAATAAGTCATCAATTTTTTTTTTCATAACAAGCTTTTATTCGCATTTCATTTTAACTAGGTACCATCTACGATCAGTCAGAGTACTGGTCAATACAAATTAAACGAACCTAAACTCGATGGGTTTATTATGCGTAGTTTAGAAGTGCCTATGGCTTCAGTCATCATCGTCGGACCTTGAATATCATCAAGGGTTATAGTACTCATCAAGACCACTCCAAAGATCCCAATTAGATAGGATTATCTTGTTACGTTATTTGGTTCCTATAAACACCTTCCGACTCCAACATCAGACACGCTCCATGGTAAAATATTTATGCATTATCATATAACTGAGATATTATTGAGAGATTTATCTTGAAATATTTTCGTAGTGGGCCGATCCTTGTATTGGTCCGATTGCGATCTGACCATATCATTACGACACGTCGACACTGTCCCGTGTTGACAGGCTTTTGTGCTTTAGTATAACCAACGTTACCTAGTATTCGCTTTTGTTTACGCCAAAGGTATTTGACATAGAGCACAGATGGAGTCTCGCCGTATAAAGAATGTACACTGTCAATCTGTCATAACTCTGTACAAATGACTCAATGTCATACAAAAAGCTAATAAATACATTAAGATAACCAAGGCCACAAAATTTGACAATAGCAGTGGCTATGGAGGGGTATTTGCCAATTTATAGCCGTCCCTTCTGGATGCACAATTAAAAAAAGAAACAAAATATAGATTGCGACTTTAGCTGTGAGTAGGCTCCTTCTATGCCTCTATTTTCTGTCCAATTACTTTGGTTTGCGCGATGCCCAGTCATTCCAATATAAAACACTTTTAACATATTAAATCGCAGTATTATGTTTGTAATTTCATAATGACGTTTGGGTACTTACCAAATTTTTCCGATTATATGTATTCACTGGAGGGTCGACGTATTGCTAAAAGAAGATAGTTCTCTAATAAATTACTGGAGGTCTTCAGCAGGTTTTTTATTTAATTTATTTTATTACCTAACTTGGCCGTGTAGTGTCCGGCAGAGTAGAATAGCACCAACCCCCTACACTGATGGGTGTCGTACAAGGCAATTAAAGTTTTCGAGGCAAAAGTTCTGGAGCCTCCGTAGGCTGGATAATGGGCAGCAGTGCATTCCATTTCTATGTTTACGACACTGTGTTCTGCAACACGGCTGCCAAGCGTGTATATTATAACAATAACCTTCCCTCACACATAGGTCGACCACGAAACTGTATATCGCCTGCGATAAGGTAGGCGGGAGGGGGACGTTTCCGTTGGTATCGGGGCTGAAAGCCCCGCGCCACTCGTTCACCTCGTAAAATCAGTCTCACCTCCCGCGGGCTATACATATACCTATCAATTGTATAGTCGATCTATAATAGTATAATGTCGCAGAAGTGAATTGGATAATTAAGTTGATCATTTATAGAACGTAGCTCAAACGCATTAAATCTAAAATTTCTCCTCTCAATGAAAGTGCTCTATTGTTTGCGGCTTAGCACGGGTTTTCTTGGTATTTTTACTTCAATACGCATGTATTGTACTCATTTAAACATTCCAGAAGAAACTCTATGACTGATAACGAAAACTGCATCAAAATCAGTTGCGTGGTTTAGGAGGAATTAGCGGAATCACAGACGCGAAAAGCGACTTTATTTTATGCTACGTATACATATAGGTAATGATAACTTACGTAGGCTTTGTTGTAGTTATTCTGAAACAGATAGATATAATAAAAACAATATGGTACAAAAACTTCAGAAGGGTCCGTATTATCCTATCTATGTCTATAGGTATACGCACGTTATCGGAAGAGCGTTGGTAGATGTGGTTTAGGGGTTCGACTCGTAAGCGAGAGGTTCCGGGTTAGAGCCCCAGTACCGCCATGTACCACTGACTCTTTTCTGAGTTACATAACTCAGAAAAGAGTCATTGGTACTAACATTAGTGGAAACCAATGCTCGTACGGTAAGGGAAAACATCGTAATAAAACCTGTCCAGACGATTGAATGTGTAACCATGATCCAATCTGATCAGGTTGGTTCCCCTGTTTACAGGGTCACAGAAATAGGCCAAATCCTGGATCATAGTCAAGGCGGTCACCGGGCTCTCCCACACGAAATTACAACCGGGATATTAACGCTAAGATAACTTAGTAAAAACATTGAACCATCATTGCAAACTTTCGTGGTCATAGTAGGATTAGTAGAATTCTACTCACTCTCTCTTGTCCCTGAAACAAAATGAAATTCGTTTCAAATGCATTCACGACCAAGAAAGAACTAAAAATCAAATATAACAAAATCAGAACTTTAACACTTAATATCATTTACAAGTTTTCAAAACAATCTTTTATTTAACTTGACTATCTAGGGAAATGTGGTGTCCGGCTGAGTAGAATAGCACCAACCCCTTACACTCGTGGCCACTCGTAGGTGTCGTACAAGGCGACTAATATTTACGAGTCAATACTTATAAGGTCTCCTTGGGCTGGAAAATGCTTGCCATCGTGGAGATTATGGCATTAAGCTCCTGCAGTCGATTGTTATAGGCTGTGATGATGATGATCCAGGGAAGACCTCTCCAGGGAGCTTATTCCGCAACCTTCGTATGTATGAGACACCATATTGTTCCACTTTGGAATAAACCCAAAGTGTTGAATATTATAAATAAAGAAAAGACTGGTGCAAACAGTATCTATTTCAGACGTTAATTTAAATAATTCATAAAATATAATAGGAACGTAAAGGAGGTTGAGATAACGGGTCTAGCGTGAAAAATTAATTGCTGCGACTTTATTGCTTCTTAAAATAGGACCGGACAATTTAGTCTATTTGACCAATAGGCATGGCTCGAATCGCTGAGGGGAAAAAGTTACGGCGAGTAAAGAAATCGTTGATATACTATATATTGAGTAATAAATGTCACTCATAATTATCGTCATCGTCTTAGCGCTTATCCCGGCTTCTGCCCGGGTCCGCTTTCCTACTCATTATTCTTCACTTCGCCCGGTCTTCGGCATCACTGCGTCGTAAGCCGCGTTGGCCCTCACATCCGACTCAGCGATGTCAATCCATCGCTTCTTGGGTCGCCCACGGGGCCCCTTTCCCGATACCGGTAGGTTTAGGCACCTATTTCCTACGTATCCCTGGGGCTTACGCAACACGTGACCAAACCAGTGCAGTCGAGTCTCCTCGGTCTTATGCGCGATATCCCTCACGCCAAGACTGCCACGGATGTATTCATTAAGTACTCGATCGAGCCGTGTAACTCTGCAAATCCAGCGCAGCATTTTCATTTCGTTGGCGGGAAGTATCGCAGCCATAGAGCATCCATCACAGGTCTAATTATACTCTTGTATACAAGCCCCTTGGGGTTAACAGGGATTTTAGGCTCACCGATGACCGCCGTGAATTCCTGCCATTTGGCAACCATTATAATAGTAGGTATTATAAATTAATAATGTTTACTTACATAGGATCTGTTCTGTTGGTGTCTGTTGTAGCGTTTCTGTAACAAATTATGAAAAAATTACGGTACAAACGTTTCAGATTTAAAAAGCGAGTAGGGATCTGTACTATCCAATTTTATTGGCGATTGGTTACTAATCACTTGACCCAAGGTGGGCACACAATCTATCTACGCTGGATTCCCCACTACTGGTTCCCCCGATGCACGATACTCAGACCGGTCACCAGTTTTGCACACCCAGTCACTGCCAGCTATTTTGCGCTGATTGTTGCTCCACCTAACCACAGCTAACCTCCATCTAACACCATGTTTACTCAATGTGTTCTCCACTTGAGAACACATAACAGAAAAGTGATAAATACGAGTATAACAAGCCTCATGGCTTTACACCTTACGCTTACCATACATATAGAACGTCAAAAATACATACATAAGTATATATAACGTCAAGCCTTTTCCCGTAGGAGTCAAACAGCCTAATTTAAATTCTAATTTTCCAACCAATTTGTAAAGTTCATTAAGAAGTATTTTCAAACAGACCAAAACACTCTGCTGCAAATTCTGCCATGTCCACAAAATCTAAAGCGGCGACTCAGTTTTGACACCCGGGCTAGCCAAGGATATGCAAATACAGTGTTGGAAACTGCCAGTTTAAAAACGAGACCTACAGTCTTTTAGCACGTTGTCGAAATCAGAACGAAAGATTTCTCTGTTCCACCGTGAAGATTTATTAAACCCAAAGTCTTGAATGTGATAGACGTAAAAGGCTCGTGTAAATATTAGGTACGTATTAAAATAAGTAAAATATACTTACAATATAACCGTCAGGAAGCTCGTAGCGTGAGCTAGGCTAGGGTGAAAATTTTACAGTGAGTTCATTGCGTTTTAAAAGTGAACTGAATAATGACATGTAGGTTTGTGACATGCCGTGTTAATGGTCTAAAGATTGTGATGGTGTAAAATTGGCTAATTGATCTACTGAATGGATGTATCGACTGTTGGACAACAGTCGATAGATCAAAGAACAAAGTTTCAAATTCCGTTGCAAATGTCTTATGATTAAGATGCTTAAGATTTTAAGCGGCTAGCCTTCATTTACTATTGATATGTTAAGTATTTGGTTGCCTTCACAGAAAAACAGATTAGTGAGTTTTGGACTTTGGCATAAGTTAAAAGCAAAAGCAAGCAAAAGTCAAAGCATTTCGGTTATGGCGCTGTAAGTTAGATTGTATTAGTTAGCCGATTTAATGACAAGAGAAATTCCTTACTCCGTAAGGAGGACAGGCATTATGGCAGGACATGAGCGTGCCGATTCGCCATATTATAAGATGCAAGGGAACTCCAGTTCAAATGCTAGTTATTTTTGGGCACATCTGTCGGCCATTCTGTACATATTAAAATGTTCACCACAACCTTATCTGACCCGGTAACGGCGGCGCTGTTGTTGACAACAAAATCATATTGCAAAATGACGACACTTAGTTCCGGTTTTAGTAACGGATCAGATAAGTTTGTGACAATGTACACGTATTATTGGACATTTTGCTCTTTCCTTTTAAAAGGAGTTACTTCCCTCATTGGCCGTAACACATTCGATACGACCTGTCTAATTGCTTCCAGTACCTTAAGTGTAGCTGTTCGCACAAAAATTCGATCACGTTAATCGAGTTAAGTATCTTCGATCCCCCACCCCCACCCACACAGGCCCACCCGTTTTTTTTCTCATTAGGCAGTCCTCAATATTGACAATAATTTTTTCGAACAGTATTAAGGTGGCGCTTTCGAAAAATTCTTCCACCTTATTGACGCAAACAATGACAACTGTTCATTCCGGATTGTTTACAGATGTTGCTATGATACGTTTATCAAAGTAACCTATATTTTGTTTGGAGTGAAGCAATTTGGTGTTTCCTTGATGGAGGTTGCATGTGTTTATTCAAACTCGTTTGATTCGATTAATCCATGAAACAAAACCGATACGATTAGTGTCTACAGAGATGTAAAATTTTTAGAAAACGTATTCCCTAGAAACAATGTTACTGAAGTAACGAGAAGTATAGTTGTTCCAATATGTCTAGATACATAATCTATTACTGTACTTGTGATTAATACGGACGACACTTTGGATGTTTTAAATGATATCACAAAACCTGATAAAGTAAACATTGAACAACCTCGTGGGAATGTTGACAACGAGGATAGTGAGAATTGGATTGATTCTGAATCGAACGATAAAAGTGAGCCCGAGAGAAGATACAATTTTAGAGAGCGTAAGCCGATAAATTATTCTCACTGTAACGCTATTACAGACATATGAGGCGATGCATTGATTATCGATGAAGCTTTAAATAGACCCGATTTCACCCGATCGTGATTTGTGGCAGAAAGCCATAGTAGATAACCAAATATGAAGGTAGACTAGTAGCGAAGGGTTTTACGTAGGTACTAGACTTTACGTGGTGTAGACTTTAATGAAATCTTTTTCCCTGTTGTAAGAAGCTCTATCTACTCTAAAAGGCTGTTATTTTCTTTAGCTGGCGAATATAATTGGTTTATCGATCAGTGGGACGTTACCACTGCTTTCTTATACGGCAAACTAAAGGAAGATATTTATATGCTACAGCCAAGAGGTGCGACAATAAAAGGTCATGAAACCAAGGTTTGTAAATTACAGACATCGTTATATGGTCTGAAGCAAGCATCCAATGCATAATTTCATGAAGTTGACAAATGAAATGTTAAACTTCGGTTTTATACAGTCGAAAATAAGGCCATGTTTGTACCAGAAAAGGTTATCAATGACTTTTTGATTTCGGAAACAGTAAGCGCAATAAGCAGCTATTGCAAGCAGGTCTGCTGAATAAATTTAAATTGAAAGACAGCCAGCATGCAGCCAGGCATGTTTTAGCAATGCGATTAGGGATGGAGAATGGGATTATTTTCCTCGATCAGGAAGAGTACATCCTGAATGTTTTAAATGAGATCGATATGATGGACTGCAAACCGGTCACCCCATGGAGGTTGGTCTAAGATTCGACAAAGCACCAAACTTAAACTTTAGCTTGCCATACCAAAGTTTGATTGGATATCTGAATTATTTGGCGTTAAATACTAGGCCAGACATTGCACATGTCGTTAGTGTTTTGACACAATTTAATTCGTGCTATGACGAATTACATTTTAGATGTGCAAAACGGGTACTTCGCTATTTGAAGGGGACATCAGATTTATGCTTACAATTTAGAAAGTCAAGTAGAGTTACGTGGGTTTGTAGATGAGGATTGGAGAGGGTCATACGAAAGGAAACCGTTCACTGGATTCATATTTAAAGTAGGCGCAACTATGATTACATGGGCGAGTAAAAAACAACAATGTGTACCTCTGTCTTCAACAAAGGCAGAATATGTCGATTTGTTTCAAGCTTCCAAAAAAGCGATTTACTTGAGCAGTATATTAGGTGATTTGTTACGTACGATTTGTAAGCTAGTAGTTATCTTCAATGACTATCAGTCGGCACACAAAATAGCCGGTATTAAGACGAACCACAATAGAACGAAACACTGTATTATCAAATCGTGTAGGGATTAGATATTCATCAAATGATAAAATGCCAGCGGATTTGATGACTAAATGCTGCATGTTCCTAAAATTAAAGAAATTTTACCTGTTCTATGTTTAAAGAAAAAAAAAGACATTAAAGGGGACAGTTTGCATGATTAGGATGTATGATTTGTAACATAAATGTAATTGATTTGTTTTATACATAAATGATATGATTTTTAAAATTGGTTTTGTAACCCATCATTTTCTTAGAGTTGACAAAAGTTTGTTCGCAAAATGTGATGTAATAGATTAAGTTGGAGGTTGTATTTGTTATTCCAAATTCGTTTGATTCGATTAATCTATGACGATCTGTTTGAAAGCTAGCTGCGTTTATAGTTATTATTATACATACTTTACAAGTATCGAGTTCTTTCTATTTCTTGATAGTCTGTTCGTTAAATACTCTTCGAAATTTATATTGGAAAGGGACAATTATAGTAGAGCTAGTTAGCTCAAAAATTGTGCGTTCCGAGTTAGAAACATAAAATTTCTACCATTAAGAAAGTAGGTATTCCGATCATAGCTTTTGTTATTTTTTTACTGTTCATTTAATGCTACTAGGGCTTGTGTGGTACTGATTTCGTATAAAACAGACACAAGGAATTCATATTTACTGAAAAATTTGTATGATTCCATACAACATTATAATTTTAACGAAAAAGTAAAAACTTATGCCTCAACTTATTTCAGAACCTCATATATTTACAAAGTACATATTAATTTATGAAGCGTATTTAGTCTAGTTTATAAAAATATATACTTATTGGACACTTACCATATAAGAACTTTAATAGAAAAAAATCACTTTCGCGTCGAGGTACGATAGATAGAGGTAGAGGTAGGATTGGTAGATAGATAGAGGTAGAGGTAGGATTGGTTAGATAGATAGGGGTATACAGCATAATTTGTTCCCTGCAAATTTACAGTGGCTGCTTGGCCGTAGATGCTTCAGTTAATGCTACTAGGGCTTATGTGGTATAGTTTTCGTATAAAATAAACAAGGAATTCATATTCACTACAAAGTTTGTATGTTTCCATACAACCAAATAATATTTTTAATTTTTTTGCTTCAACTTTTTTAAAATAATAATTTATAAAAAAATAACGTTACAAAGATTTTTTTGTCTAGTTTATAAAATTTTTTAACTTTTTGGACACGTACACTACAAGAACTTAGAAAAAAAATATCACTTTCGCGTAGAGGTCATCATCATCATATCAACCGGAAGACGAACACTGCTAGGCCTTCAAGTGGGGCGCCTCCAACTTTCACTGGAGTAGGCAGAACATGGACTGTTGACTTGATTTTGGTCTTGTCGATGTTCATTTTAAGACCTGATTCTTCTTCTTGACATTGGAGGTACTACAGAGGCCATCGAATGTTTGGATCATGTCTTCCAGGGTTTCAGCTATGACTATGGTATTGTCAGCAAATCTAAGGTAAGTGAGGGACTTGCTGATGTCAAGTCCGTCCCTGTCCAAAAGCCTGAAAACATCCTCCAACGCAGCGGTATATAACTTTAGTGATATGACATCACCTTGTCTAACATCTCGCTGCAGCTGAATGGGCTTAGAGTTCTGGTCCTGGAGATGTATTGACATGATGGCGTTTTCGTACATACACTTCAATGTTTTGATAAACGAATAGTCGATTTGGCACCGCTGTAGAACGAATCGAAGGCTTTTTCATAGTCTGCTGGTTATACTCTTCAGTGTTCCGTATGACCTACCGCAGCTGTATGTATGTGGTCTATGGTATCGACGACCTAAGTGGTCCAGTTTGTTGGTGGCGGTCTGCCACGTAGAGGTTCCCACGTCCCTGGTTCGATTCTCGGGCGATGTCTAACAAGTATGTATTTAAAAGTATATAAGAAGTTTATCGGTTATCTAGCACCCATAACACAAGCTTTGCTTACTTCGGGGCTAGATGGCTTATTTATTAATTATTTATAATGGTACTAAAGCCTTTTCAGATTCCGAATTGTTCGGTAGGCTTGTTCGCGTCGAGGTAATGCAGTATAATTTGTTTCCTGCAAATTTCCAGTGGCTGTTTTTTTATGCTACTTAGTGACAAACCCGCGTTTGGCCGTAGACGCTTCAGGTAATCCTACTAACGCTTGTGTAGTATCGTTTTCGTATCAAAAGCCAATCAGCTCCGGAGACTATTCAACCTCGCGAGGTTGACCGATGTTGACTAAGTTTATTATTGTAAAACAAATTATAGTCTGAATCATTTTAGAAAAATATATTTCAAATATAACATAAAAATATAGAGCGGCCAACTAGGTAAATATCAGTAATCGCCAGCTCAAAAGCAAGGCTCTGTGCATTTGAGAGCAGCTTTGATGCATTTGCATCGCCTAGTACACCTTTTTTTTATGTTATACGACAGACAAACAGATGGAAAGTAGTCACCGCCGCCTATTGACATCAGCAACACCAAGGGAGTTACCAATGAGTTGCTCGCCTATGATGAGACCTCTAACATATCTGAACGATCCCATGTCCAAAGGAAACACTGTGGCTGGGCGCTCATTTCACACCCGCATCGTACGTATTTTCACAGATGCATCTAATTGATTCCGCACTTGAAGCCCATACCAAATCGGATGGTTAGGCATATCTGGAGCCTTTACTAAGGCATTATTCCAAATAAACTTCTGATAACTAGCACTTTTATATTTAGTATTTTGACATAAGCCTTGTATAGTTATACACTCGTAAGACGAGTGTTCAACGCCTTATTAATATGTGAACCATTTTTATTGGTAAGACGGTGGGTACATCCTGTATTGTATACCTACATCACACCGAAAAAAAAACCACAACTTTCATAAATGCACCATAACAACATCCGTAAACGGATATGTAAAGTCATCATTGTCTGTGTTGATACAAACAACTCTGGACTATTCAAATGGCAGTAATTGTATAATAATATCACTGTAGTATCCTGAGGAATACATTTTTCGAAAGCACCACATAAAATACCGTTTAAAGAAATCACCTACATTCTTATTTTCGTGGATCTTTGGCAGTGTGGAAGATCCCTGTGATGTTTTGTAAATAGAGTAGGTACATAATAATTTAATTTTTTAAACATCAAAAGTTTACTAAACAACAACAAACAACTAAACTAACCTAAAACCCTAATCTAAAAATCTATAAATACAAATATCTCCCAAAACGCTGCTACTTTAGAGAAGTGTTTCCCGAGCGTGCTTCATACAAACGAAGTTCTACGCAATCAAAGCTAATGAAATTTTGTAGACGTGTTCCAGAAACTAATATCTATGTCTGTGGTTTATCTGATTTTCGTTAAAATATTTTATGTTAAAATAGTTTAATAGTGAGACTTTTTAACGAGGGTTTTAAATATGTATAAAAATCTTAACTTTAAGACCATACTTATGGCGCAATTTTGAAACAATATATTTTCAACATCAGACATCACGTATACAAAATTTCATTGGCTTTGATAGCGTAATAATAAAAATATTATAAAATTTAATTTATATGCAGCGTGGAACACTCCCGTTAACCAGTGCATCTTATTAATTTAATTCAGTAATAAAATATACTTACAAATCCCAATTTTGGCTCTTTAGGCTAGAAGTGAAAGAAATAAGTAAAAGAAACTGTTAGTGCATTGCGTTCAAAGCAGCGCTAGAAAGTTTTATAAATGTAATTTACAATAGCGATTTTTTAAAACGTAATTTAATATAACTTATTAGGAACTTTTGCGAGAAGTCTCAAATCGCTCGTATTGTAAAGAGCATTTGAATTTATCAAAAAGTTTGTATTTATTTCAGCATAATTTTTTAATACAACGATTTAAAGTAAACAGAATCTGAGAATCGAAAAAAGTTAATTTACAATAAAGAGTTTTACAAATAAACATCGCAAAATATATGAAAACATTACTAACGACATATTATTATAGCGCTCATGTATGCTAGGATCAGAGCAATATCGCAGGTTTTTCTTTTTCTTTTTGTTTTGAAATGTACCTATTAAACCTCGTACTGTAACACCACATGGGGGAATTATTAATAATCATCTTGGCGTTGGTGTCCCGGTTGTGCTCTCGCGCACTAGGGCCCGTGGCCGCCTTAACCATGATCCAGGATTTGGCAGATCAGGTAATTAGGAGCGCCTGCTATCTGATCTCCGAGATCCTACTACCGGGGGAATCTGAGCAGATTAGATCATGGCCACATATTCAGTCACCTGAATGTGCAGCTTTCATCACATTGTTTGTGACTAATGTACAACAATACGAAAAAGTTCCAATACAATCTTTTTTTAAATCTTTTTTTTATTGTTTCTATCGAGCCCCGTACTTCTATTCCCATTATGTAAGAAAAAGAGTAAATGATGAGACAATAAGAGTAAGTTACTACTAAAATTATTAGTCATTATTAATCTATGCTGAAATCTCTCATATAATACGGATCGGTACTTACAAAATTTTGCCGACCATATGGTTTGATTGGAGCGTCGAGGTAATCCTAGAACAAAAGAATTATTTATTAACTTACAATGAATTATTAACTATACTTTGCAAATATTGGAAATAAATAATGTAACTATAATGTATTATATAGGTATTATTAGCTTAGTAGTAAAATAAATTTGACATAATAATTATTTAATAACAATATGACATGTGCGTAGATATATTTAATTTGATTTGAATGACCTAAAACTCTGAATTATTGTATGTCCGTGGGCACAGAGCTCTCTGTATTTACTTAAGATCTGTATATTATCTATAATTATGTATACCAACCTGTGTGTCACAATAAAAGTAGTTAAATTTGAATTTGAATTTAAATTACTAGCAGTCCCTGCGGTGTTTACCTTTTAATTATTCTAATATATTTTTTGCTTAATTTCTTTTATGAATATAATCTTTATAGTTTCAAGTCTGGACATTTTAAACTAGTAACACTTCGAGTGACGGACCCTGTATCTACTGAAAGTAGTCTTGGCAGACGGGTTGGAGATCGCAGTATTGTAAATATAAAAATGGAAAAAGCTGCTGCCCATTTTCCAGTCTATGGAGACTCTAGATCTTATGCCTCGAAAACATTAGTCGCCTTGTACGACACTCACCAGTGTACGGTTGGTGCTATTCTACTCTGTCGGACACCATACGGCTACCATTACTAACGGTTGTCATTGGTATAAAACCAAAATTCAATAAACATTTCGTACCAACCGTGTAGAAATCGTGTACGCCTATATATACTCTAACAGTGTATTTCAAAATTGTTTATTTTGACAGATTGACTACAAATAATGCTGACTATACTCTAACAGTGTATATCAGAATGGTTTATTTTAACAGATTGACTACAAATAATACTGCCTGTTCATTCACGTTTACAGATGCTGTTATGTTAAGTTTCGGTATGTTTAATAAATAAATATGCTTGGACAATTCACACAGCGCCATCTAGCCTTAAAGTAAGCAAAGCTTGTGTTATGGTTAAATACTTTTAAATACTCATTACACATGTACCTAACAGCCAGACCCGTAACAGAAATAAAAATTCATCGTTTCAATTTCTGCTCGGCCGGGACCACCACATGAACCACTCAGGTCGTTAATATTATTTGCAGCGTATATGTATTTCAATATTTTGTTATTGGAATGAATGTTGTACTCGACACTTGTTTCTCCTTCAACAATCCGCACAGACATTTTTTAACCAACCGAGTCGTGAATGCCCGGAATAAGTTGCCTGAATCCGTGGTGACAGCGGAAAATACTAACCAATTCAAAAATAGACTCGACAAACATTTGAATACAGATTAATAATTAATAGAGAAGAGCTAGATACAGGCATCTATCAGTTGTTTTGACAACTGCTTGCCTGCTTAATGATAATAATAATAATAATAATAATAAATTTTCTTTTTTTGATGGCCCTATGGCAACGTGGAATCTTCCTGTGGTGTATGTAAATAGGCTTTAAATAAAATATATACTTACATTATTATTCAATTTTGGCTGCAAGTAAAAGAATATAATTACTATAAGTTCATTGCTTTATAAAGCAGGACGGTATAGCGATGTGTCATTAGAAAGGATTTAATAAAATTATAAAGATTTTACTATGGGGACATGTCTTTAATCGTTATAGCTATTATAGGCTAAATCGTTCTTCCCAATGTGAAGTTTGAATTTACTTGGGCTTAACTTTTTCACATAATGATTCAAAATTTGACGCCATAATAAATGCTGCAAAATATACAAAAACAATTCTATCGACACAATCATGTACCCTGGACTCCCAACATTTTTAAAGATGCTGCTTTTTTAATTTTGATTTGAAATGTTCCTATCGAGCCAGCTACCTCTATTCTCATTATGTGGGAATAATGAGTAATGAAGAGACAATACGAGTATGTACGTACTAAAATTATAAGTCATTGTTAGTCTATGCTGAAACCACTAATTTAGCATGGATCGGTACTTACAAAAGTTTGCCGATTACTGTAATCCTAAAAGAAAATAGTTATTTATTAAATTACTTGCAGTTCCCTGGTGATTTTACCTTTTAATTATTTCAATTTTTTTTTTATTTCTTATATTAATAAGTTATAAAAATAAATTAAATAAAAATAATTGAAACAACTGTAAATATTAAGATATTTACAGTTATTTCGCATGTTTCAAATTTGGATTTCAATGAGCTTGAATATAAGATTATTGTAATTCAGTAATATGGCAGTTATTGTTATCTCCACTTGTATTGTTATCTTAGATGGTATATTACTTAACGTACTTAACTTTTCGTAAGCATGATGTAGAATTATACCGTACCGTGTGAAGAAATTATTGTAAAAAATTACAGGAAGAAATTTTGTGTCCCATTATTCATATTTTCATGGCTCTATGGCAACGTGAAATCTTCCTGTGCTGTTTTGTAATAGGGTTTAAATAAAATATATACTTACATTATGATTCAATTTTGGCTGTAAGTGAAACAATAGAATTTCTGTTAGTTTATTGCAGTATGGTAAAGCGATATTATTATGTCGTTGAAAAGGATGGACACGTCTCGAATCGCTCGTATTATAGCGTACTATAGCGTAATAGCTATAATAGAAAATTATCAAAAAACAATCAAGAAAATAATTATGCTTCCCAATGTAAAGTTTTAATTTATTTTGTGTAACTTTTTTATCAAGCTTAAATGGCAGTGAGCAGGGCATATAGCTCGCAGAACAGATGGCCGATGGGGCAGGAAAGTTTTCGAGTGGCAACCACGTACCGGAAGACGCAGCGTTGGTAGGCCCCTTAGGCTCACTTTAGGTTGACAGACGATCTAGTAAAGATCGCCGGTACCAGCTGGATGCGGAAGGCCTAAGACCGGCCTATGTAGTAGAACTCTGGGGGAAGCCTTTGCCCAGCAGTGGGCGTCATTAGGCTGATACGATGATGATGATGAGACTTGACGCCTTAGTAATGGCTACAATTTTTTTTGTATTTCGCAGTAAGATTCGAGTAGACAGCTTACCTGATAGTAAGTGGTAACTGTTGCTCTTAACATCTACGATTCATGCATTTAGGTTCCATAAAATAAAAATGCGGAACTGTAGGTGCATGTACGAAAAAAATTCTAGTGATACAATCATGTAGCCTGGACTCAGAACATTTTTGCAGGTGCTCCTTCTTTTGTTTTGAAATGTCCCTGTCGAGCCCTGTACCTCTATCCCCATGATGTGGGAATAATGAGTAATAATAAGACAATATGTGCAGGTAGATACTAACATTATTAGTCATTATTAGTCTATGCTAAAACTTTAGCACGGATTGGTACTTACAAAACTTTGCCGACTATATGGGAGAATTGGAGGGTCGACGTAATCCTAAAAATAAAAATTATTAGATTAGTAGCAGTTTCCGGCGTATTTTACCTTTTCATTATTTCAATATCTTTATTATTTCATTTATTTTATTAACTTAATCTTTACAGTTTAAGTACTTGCACATAAGATTATTGTAATTCAGTAATATGCAGCTATTGTTTAGCCCCCATAAATGGGTCTTTTTAGATAGTATAGTAAGGAGTAAATTAAAAGAAATAACATGTACCTATGGGTTTGGGTATCCGACTCGTAAGAGAGAGGTACTGGGTTCGAATCCCACTGTTGCTATGTACTATTGACTTTTTTCTAAGTTACTTCTTTATTTGAATACTAACCGACGTTCTTATGGTAAGGAAAAACATCGTGATCAAACTTGTACATTCGCAGAGGTTAGATGACAGTCGCTCACAGTAATTACCTGATCTTCCAAATCACGGACCATGGTCAAGGCGGATCCCGTAACCTCGCGCTCGGAAGCTGATGATTAATACAATATGCACAAAAATGTGTCAGCGCTGAAAAATATTTGGTATAACGAAACTTCTCATTACATAAATTAAACTTTTTTTTGACTAGCCGGTATTTGAGCGCCATCTCATCTGGTAGTAAGTGACGATGAAGTATGAGATGAAGATGAAGATGGAACAGCCTACTCTAGCCTAGAAGGCGTCCAGATCAGGGAACACACTCGCAGGCAACATGTTGAATTTCTTAGCCGTATGCATTATAAAGATTAAACCATAGCGGCTCGTATTTGCGGCTTCCGATATCTGGAAGGTCCACGACATATGGATGTAGCGTCCGTCTGGATCACGTTTCCCGATGGCAAAAAGGTGACGGTGAAATAAGGTCGTGCAAGTGCTTTGCACACTCTCCGAAATGCAACCTGTAGAAGACCGGCAGACTCGCAACCCTACGCTGATGCTTTAGGTCTTCACCTTAGCGTCAATGAATTGCGGGTCACCAATTTTCTTTTTTGCTCGTTTTTCCATTGAATCCGAAGCGGCCAGTTGGTATTTGGCTGATCCATCCCAAGGTGGCAGCAGTACTCCATGCAGGATCGGACATATCCTTGATATAACTGAAGCAATTACTTTGAAGTGAACTACCGCCTGACCGTCTAAAGGATACCAAGTTTTTTGGCTGCAGTCGTTGCGTTGGGTTTGATGTAATCTGCAAAGTTGAGATTGGTTGATAGCTCAACACCAAATTGCTGTAGGTTGTCGGTAATTTTCACAGGTATATTCCGAAAAGTCGGAGCTAGATGGAATGGACTCCGTTTGGCGGAAAACAAAAACGACTGTGTTTTTGTAGCGTTGAACGCTACTAGATTGGCTTCGTTGCAATCAGAGACTTCCTTGAGATCTTCGTTCAATTGGTCGCGGAAAGAGCCGACCCCTGAGGAACTCCCGCGTCGATAGCCTGAATATCAGACGAGTAACCATCGAGAACTACACGGATTGATCGTCCACTCAGAAAATGCGATATCCAGGTTTACAGGAATACCAAATGATAGCTTGCTTAGAAGGCTGCGTGTCATACCCTTTTAAAGGCGTTGGAGATATCAAGAGACACGGCAATGGGCTTACCATGCTTATCAATCGCCTCACATATGAGTGGCATACACTGGCAGGGGTGGCCAAGAGGTCGACCGCAAAGGCGATTTAGGTAGCCCGCGACAGTTAATTAATATAAAAAGTATTTTTTTTGAATAGGACAGTACACGGTTTCAAACTGATTTATTGTGCCAATAAATCCCACTGTGGTTGTGGTGGTGGTGTACATGCAAGCAGTCAACCCCAGTTTCTCTTTTCTTACTCTTTCTCATCTTCTCCACTTCTCCCTGTGATGGGTATCCTCGCATCGCAAGTGATTAACTTTTGGATCCGTCTCGGCGCTGTCAACCCATCGCTTTTTGATACTCTCGTGGGACATCTTTCCTGATACCGACAGGTTTAGGTACCTATGGTTCCCGTATCCCTGGGGCAAATGAGACATTGGACCAATCAAGCGCAGACAAGCTTCGTCAAACTTATCCGCCATTAAAAATAGTTACAAATTTATCAGAGAAATGTTGAATACCTCTGTTGTAAACTTCAGCCGACCGCACGAAATATTTTTGATCAATAGTAGATCTCATAGGTTCTCAAAAGTTTGGCCACCCCTGCACTAAAAGATCCCCAGTCGACTGAATACGGCGGAATCCGTACTGGTGATCGCTGAGGAGATCGTTACCTCTAAGATGCGGATAGAATGAAAAGAAGTGGCGCATCTCATCCCAATTTGCTGACTGGTCCACCTGTCGGTGGTTACATGGGGTTTGCTCGGGTCGGGAATAGGCGGATACAGATTTCTCCAGACAGTAATCGGATGTACCCAGCGATGCGGAAACCGATACTGAGTGCATGTCCGGATTAACCTTCAGCAGAAGGTATAAGCAATTGGCGATATGGGAGTCGACATTAGGTACCCTCGTGGCACAGTTCACTAGCTGGGTGGGATTTAGCGACAGAGCTAGTATGGATAAGGCCATTTTGTATGGTAGCCATTGATATATCCCAGTATGACTAACTGCGCCGCGGGGTAATGTTTCTTTGCTTCATCCGCCACTTCAATGAGATTTACATAAACGAGTCGTTTCCTGATCCTCGTTGTGAGAGCGACAAACGCAGGTATACTAGATTTTCACTTGACCTGTATCCACCAGAAGCCACAAAATGGAAAAAGCAGCTGGGACGCCGAATGCAGATATCGTCAGAAGCATACCCACAGGCTCCGGCACGAGGTACGAACCTGTGCTCGAGAGTATACCCTGGGTAGCTGAGGTACGCCGCGTGTGCCGGCCATCTCATCTGCGTCTCAGTGAGAAACAGCTGCTGCGGCTTATCAATCTCCAGGTGGTGCTGACCTGCATCGAGATTTAAGTGCAGGCCTCGGATGCCAGTGTGGTCCACTTTGAGCAGCTCTGGGAGGGCGTGCTGCCGCTGTGATACGTTTTTCCTATTTTGGTGCTTCATGGTTTATTTTTTGAGTGAAGTGTTTTACTTTCTGTCATTAGTATAGAAACCAAAATTGCATAAGCATTTGGGACAAACCGTGAAGAAATCTTCTTTGCCTTTATAAATAAATAAAATCAATTTATTTCAGACATTGTACTATTATTGTTAGTATACCATTCGTGACTTACATACTACATTAGTAAATCCAATTTATTACTAAAATTAATGACAATGAATAAAATAATGAATGAATGAAATTAGTAGTAAAATTCTAAATGTCAACAACAATAATACAATATAATGATTACTATATTGTATTATTGTTGTATTGTATTATAGATAAAATAGCGCCATCAGTTGATAGCCCGGGTCTAAAACCGAACTGCGCATAATGGAAATGAAGATGGTTTTTTAACGGTCTCTTAAGGATCTCGTCTAGCACTTTGGATGTCATCGGAAGCGTCATCGCTTTTATGTTTAATTATGGGCTCTACGACTGTTCTCATGAGCTCCCCTGGCAGATAGGAATGCCTGATGCAGAGAGTGTTCACTCTCTGCATAAGCCCAACAACCTTGGGAGGTGTGGGCACATATGAAAGTGAAATATGATGAGCCCATCGTGTCTGGGTGACTTGCCCCTTTTTATGCCTTACAAGAACAAAACAACTTGTTTTGCCGTAATACGTTCCGGCAACCTCGTCACCACGGCCTCAGCATTCCTCAATTGTTCATATTTTACCGGAGATTCCACTGGAAAATGCCGTCTTAATATATTCGCTATGTCTTTGAGACCGCTTACGCTGCACTAGTTTTTGGACATACATTTTTGGGTGCTTCCAAAATTCCTTAAAATCTTTGTTGTTATGTTTCGATGCTAGAATAATTATTTTGACAGTACTTTAATTTTTCCTTAAACAATTTTCGATTTTCATGCATTTCGTCGCCACTCGAGAACTTTCCTGCCCCATCGGCCATCTTTTCTGCGAGCTATGTACCCTGCCCACTAAAGCTTGACAATCCTTCGTTAGTTTGCTTGCGTATCTTCTCATTACAGATTCGATCGCGCAATGAGACTCCGAGCACAGCCCTTTCCATCGCCCTTTGGGTGACAGTGAGTTGTCTTATAAGGACCACAGTGAACGAAAGTACCCGAAGACGCAGCGTGGGTAGGCCTCCCGCTAGGTGAACCGACGATCTGGTAAATATCGCAGGGTACCAGCTAGATGCGAAAGGCACAAGACCGGCCTTTGTTGAGATCTCTTGGGGAGGCCCAGCGGTGGGCGTCTTGATGATGATGATGGTGATGATGATGATATGATGATGATGATGATGATACAGTTCGTTTAGTTCGACACAGTTGCTTAATTTAGGTTATAGGTTTCTCACCTCTGTAACGCGGTTCATAGTACGACACGATCACCCATCACGTTGTGTAAACCTGACTTTAATTGAGTTTTAAACCTAGATTCATCACTGATACGATAGTCATTCTGTAATACGGAGCTGTACCTATCTACGCTACAAACAAAACTAATTCACGTAACTTTTGAACAATCACCTACATACAAAAATCACTAGTTTCGAACAGGTGACGCCTTCCGCTTCACTAGTTACGTTAAGTTTCGCGAAAATCACGTAAAGACTCACGCCTACCTCCACGTGGGTACTACGTGTGCGCGTTGCGAGGCGCGCTATCAGTCAAGGTCGCTTCTACCCCTTTTCTATACCTTCTTTTATTCTTGCCATTTCGGTGCCCAGCGTTTTTGAGAACATTACTGATCTGATCAGTGGATGTTTTTCTAGGTCGACCCCTAAAAGGGCCTGTTTTCCAAATTCGCGCTATCCGCCTCTTTCGTCAATCTTCTTTCATCCATTCGCTTTACATGCCCGATCCATCTCAACATCCCTCTTTCTATTTTTACCGCTACATCATCTTTCATGTCACACCTTTCACGGATCACTGTTTTTTTCACTCTATCACTCAATTTCACTCCACATACTTTAAACAGGGACAACATGTCCACGATTGTACTCATAGCTATTTATTTTATTTTTACTTCGTTTGTAGCCTGTTACTTTAAGTCACATTCGAAATTGTTCACTATTAATGCCTACTGTAAATTAGTAAACTCATTCTTTAATTAGATAAACTGATCCATTTGCACATATTCGCCATAATAGCCTCTATGTGATTTTTTAGGATGACCTGGAGCTTTAGCATCCTTGTCACATCCAAGTGGTCGAAAGTGACCGGAGATAGTTTGTAAAGGTCACGGGCCACGAAGATCGGTGTTTTTTTCTGAGTCTACTTCTTTAATCAGGGATATTATATCTTCCAATTCTCGCTGGATTTTATCATTCCTTTTTCGGCTAACGGTTTGTTTCTGGGTGGGTGGGTGGACTCTATCAATATATTTCAGAGTTGTTTGTTTTGGCAGATTGAGGACATACAACGCCGACATTTTCATTTCATTTCAGTTCATTCGCGTTCACGAATGCGGTTACGGTGCGTTTATGTTATTTGTTTATGTTTTGTTATTGGTGTGAAGGTAGGTATATGGCGTTCCCTAGTTTGTCTGTTAGTTTAATGTACTCTTCGAAATCGATATAAGAAAGGTTCACTGTATTATATACTGTATGTGTAATAAAAATAAGATAAACATTAACAAATAACTTCTGTAATATTTAATCAGCTTAACTTTTTGCAATGTTTACTGCTGTATTTAATTGATGTAATCTTGAATCTTCTCCATTGTTAATAAATAAACAATAAACTGTCAAACTTGACATTTGTGATTGGTGTTGCGATTTACAAAGCACATTAGATTATGTAGAAAATAAATAAATTTATCTGTTCGGAGGTGCTCAAAAGGGCAACACTTAGAATGCGATTATAAAAGCACGTGTAGCGTTGTATCTGGCTTCTTATTTTTCTGTTAATCAAAGAGTAAACCAACAGTTCTTTATTTTATGTTTTTTTTCGATACACAAAGTATCACACCACACTTCTGGATTTAATTTCTTCAAACTAATACCTTCACCGTGAATAATCATAACCGCACCATAACACCATCCGTAAACAGGGATGTAAAATCATAATTGTCAATACAAATAACTGTAGGTAATTAAAAAATGTTATTGTTGTTTCCTGGCAAACGAACTTAATTTTCCAAAGACCACAATGTAAAATAGGAACCAATAGAAAAAATTATAGGAATTAATTTGGTGTCCCAATATTCTCTTATTTTCATGGCTCTATGGCAATGTTTAAACTCCCTGTCGTGTTTTGTAAATAGAGTTTCAATAAAATATATACTTACAAGACTCGATTGTGGCAAATCTTTGGGCTGCAAATTAAATAATTTAATTACTGTGAGTTCATTGCGTTTTAAAGCAGGATGGTAAAGCGATATGACGTCACTTTAGAAACGGTTTATGGACACGTCTCGAATCGCTCGTATGCCGAAATAACTATTATAGGCTATTTTGTGCTTCCCAATATGAAGTTTGAATTTATTACGCGTAACTGTTTTCAGTTTTTTTAAGAGTTTGGCAGACATGAGAGAGAAGTGGCGTTGCTCCACCAACAAAAGTTATACTCTTAAATATATGATGATGATAAACTTTCTTTACACAACAATTCGAGACTTGACGCCACAGTAAACGCTGCTATTTCTTATAATACTTCGTAGTGAAAAATGAGTAGACAGCCCACTTGATGGTAAGTGGTGACTGTTGCCCATAACATCTACGATTTTTTAAGGTTGCATGTGTTATATTATATGGTATAATGGTCTATTTTTAATTGTTATTGAAAGGTAATTAATAATAAATAATATCGCCAAATAAAATTATAAACATTTCTGAACGAATGTAAAAGTTTTCTGAAATATGTTTAATCTTTGAGTACATTCAGTACTAATTAACTAAAAGTTAAATTTCTAAATATGTAATTTATCTTATAAATATTAAAAATAGTTTTAAGAGCTATTTCGATGTTTTTGGTAAGTATCTCTGAACAATATTTCATAGTTAGTTAGACTTATTACAAACGTGCCATTATTGTTTGAAATGTAACAGGTACCGATTTCCGTTTCAATTTTGGCTATATAAACCCAGTCGAGAGACTGGGAAGAACCTTTTTGCTCCAGATCCGGCACAGAGTTAAGTACAAACTTGCATTGTATTATTGTTGCTTTATATTTTGTATTAGTTTTATTTATGTTTTATAGATTTTTTAATCGGTTATTTATTGAATCGTACGTAATACCACTTTCCCATTTTTAAAGGATAAATATGTATTTTGCCATGTTTTATTATGTTCAGAATATATTGTTATATTTCCCATGAAATTTTGTTTGCTATGATTGCCTATCCTATAATATAATAACTTATCTAATTTGATCTAATCTGTGTGTTTCAAATTGCTATTTGAAACTAGAGCTCAAAAAGTGACGGTAAAGGCGGAAACTCCACCAGAGGAGAGATGGACGAGATTATATTTTGCTTCATATTAACCGACGCAGCTTGCGTCGCTGAATCTTGATATAATCCGCGCTTTAGACTACGTTGAAACATCTCATTTAACATGGATCGGTACTTACAAAACTTTGCCGACCATATACGTGAACTGGAGAGTCGACGTAATCCTAAAAGAAAACAGTAATTTATTAAATGACTACCAGTTCAAGTTTTAACTTTTAAATTATTTCAATATTGTTTTCGTTTCATCATCATCATCACACCCCGTAACAGTCCACTGCAGAACTTAGGGCCTCTCCCACGAAAGGGGAGGTTATTGCCATAATCTCCAAGCTTGGCAGGCGGGTTGGAGATCGCAGTGTTTAAATATAATAATGCAAAATGCTGCTGCCCATTTTCCAGACTACGGAGACTCTTGATCTTTTACCTCGAAAACATTAGTCGCCTTGTACGACACCCATGAATGTAAGGGGTTGGTGCTATTCTACTCTGCCGGACACCACACGGCCAAGTTTTTGTTTAATTCCTTTTAATAACTTAATCTTTACAGTTAGATCGTTAAACACCGCGTCTTGTTTTTGTCGCGCTGTGGTTTTTTGTAAATAGGCTTTCAATAAAAAAAAAAATATATGTATATATATATATACTTACATTATTATTCAATTTTGGCTGCAAGTGAAAAAATATAATTACTTACTTAGAATATAAAGCAGAACGGTAAAACAATATGTCGTTAGAAAGGATTTTAATATAATTATAAAGTTTTTGACGCTTGTTGCATTGGCGACGCAAGCTTTGTCGCTGACGTAGTTTGCGCTATGCTGTCAACTCAAATTTGTACGAATTTGCAATGCGCGCCGACGCAGGCTGCGCGCGCATACAATTTTGAATTGATACTATTGACAGCATTAGAGACCGACCAAACCGAAGCTCTAAATAAGCTGACGCTGTGATAACGGCGCGTATCGGCTGCGTCGCGTTTTTGACGCGAGCCGTCTACGACAGTGCTCAAAAAGTGACGGTAAAGGCGCAAACTCCACCAAAGGAGAGATGAGTGGAGCGGAGAGTCACAAAGTAGTGAAAAGACGTGCACGGTGAGATAAACAGAGAGGGGAGGGGAGACCGATAGGCGTTGAAATAGCTTTTATATTTTGCTTCATACAAACCGACGCAGCTTGCGTCGCCGACTCTTGATATAATCCACGCCTTAGACTACTCTGAAACATCTCATTTAACACGGATCGGTACTTACAAAACTTTGCCGACCATATAGGTGAACTGGAGAGTCGACGTAATCCTAAAATAAAATAGGTATTTATTAAATTACTAGTAGTTCCCAGCTGGTTTTACCATTTCATTATTTCAATTATTTTATTAATTATATATATTATTTCAAATCTGTACTTGAACGGACTTGAATATAAGATTATTGTAATTCTGTAATAAGGCAGCTATTTGTTATCCCCCACACAAGAAACATATTAGATTGTATATCACTTAACAGACTTAACTTTTCGAAAACATGATATAAAATTATACCGTACCGTGTGAAGAAATAATTTGAAAACATTATAGAAAGAACTTTTGTGTCCCAAGATTCTTATTTTCATGGCCCTATGGCATCGTGAAATCTCCCTGTGGTGTTTTGTTAATAGGCTTTCAATAAAATATATACTTACATTATAATTCGATTTTGGCTGCAAGTGAAAGAATATAATTACTGTAAATACATTGCATTTTAAAGCAGGACGGCTTTGGGCTATGGGGACATATTATGATATCTCGAATCCCTTGTATAATAATAATCGTATGTAATATAAGGTTTGTATTTAAAATTTACAAGAGCATTAATTTTTTCAAACTTTGACGCCATATGTTGCAAAATATACAAAAACAATTCTATCGGCACAATTATGTAGCTTGGGCTCAGATCATTGTTGCTAGTGCTCCTTTTCATTTTGTATTGAAATGTTCTATGCCCATTATGTGGGAATAATGAGTAAATGATATGATAATATGTGCAGGTACCTACTAAAAGTAGGTTAGTCATTATTAGTCTACGCTAAAACATCTCATTTACCAAAGATCGGTACTTACGAAAGTTTGCCGATTATATGGGAGAATTGGAGGGTCGACGTAATGCTGAAAGAAAATAGTTATTTATTATATTACTAAAGTATGAGATAAAATTAAAGATAAAAAATGTAAACAAATGGGTTTCTACTATTAAAAAAATAACCGAAATTGTAGATTATTTAAAATTATTACATTCAAAATAAAATAAAATCGTATGAATATTTAAAAATATTATACTGAATTAAATAGGGAACAATGTTTTTTTTGTTACGTATTTGGGCTGTTTTAATAAAATATGTGTAGTTTTCATTTATGCCATTGGTAATGGCGAGAAATTCTAGACATTTGGTTCATTGTTACAGTACATTATTGCAAAGGCTCAGAAAGTAAGGGATTGACCGACGCCGGAACATATACACTGCTATTCTCAAATATAAAAATAATAATCATCTTTACGTTAATGTCCCGGTTGTGCTCTCGAGGCCGAGGGCCCGGGGTCCGGCTTGACCATGATCCAGGATTTGGCAGGTCAGGTAATTACAGTGGAGCGACTGCCATCTGACCTCCATGACCCTGCTACCAGGGGAACCTGACCAGATTGGATCATGGTTACATATCCAGTCGCCTGAATGTGCAGGTTTCATCACGATGTTTTCCCTCACCGTAAGAGCATCGGTTAGTATTCAACTAATGTACATAACTCAGAAAACAGTCATTGGTACATAACCGGAGCGGGATTCGAACCCGGGACCTCTGGCTTACGAGTCGGATCTGTAACGACCGACGCTCACCACTGCTATTCTCAAATAATAATTCATAAAATAATACAAGATTCAAAATGGCGGCCAGTTCTTTCTAATATTCGAGTTTTGTAACTAGTGTTCTAGGACTAATAGTTTCCGAGTTACTTATTACGTTTTTAATAAATTGAATAAATGGGGGGAAATCGATTTGTTTCTATTTCGATAGTTTACCGGCCATTGTAAAGCACACTGAAAAGTACGCATGATGCATAACCATTTGGTAAATAAATACATTCTATAAAAAAGGTTTTATACCCCTGCATAGTCTAGACAGTTGTGTGTTTACATTTTTGATATTTAATTTCATCTCCAACTTTAACTGAAGATTCTGGATTTGGCAGTACAGGTAATTATAGTGGAGTTACAGCCATCTGTCCTACTCGACCCTGTTAACAACCTCACCAGGTTGGATAATTATTAGACATTCAGTCGCTTGAATGTGCAGGTTTCATCACGATGTTCAACTAATGTACGATACTCAGAAAAGAGTCAGAGAGTGACGGCATTGGGTTTCCAATCCAATATTTCGGAATATGAGTCGGACCCCTTAACCATTAGGCTACCGACATTATTTTGTTCCCTTATATTGATCATATCATCATCATCATCATCATATCAGCCAGAAGACACCTACTGCTGGGCCTTCCCCAGAAATTTTCACAAAGGCCGTTCCTGTGCTTTCCGCATATTGATCATATGTATCCTACTAATATTACATATGCAAAGTCTGTGTGTAGTTTTTATTATACATCTCAGTGACAAACGAGCAGACAGGCCACCTGATGGTAAGTGGTAACCCATTATAGCCCATTACATCTACAACTCATACATTTAGATTGCAGGTAACAAAAATGCAGAACCGCAGGTGCGTTGTCAGTGTGAGGACTAAGATGAAATGCCACATGCCTGTAATTTCGCCGACTACCTTTTGCTTCAAACCGAAACAACAATGCAAGCATTGTTGCTTGGTGGCAGAAATGGATAAGGCGGTGGTCCTCACCTAGGCGGCCTCCCCTTCTCACTTTGATGAAAGTTGATAACTTCAATAGTGAGGCTTAAGTACATGGATCTTAGTGTACAGCGAAAAATATTGTTTAAAGTAACTTCTCGTGTGGCACGGATGGGTACTTACCCGGTTTTGCCGATTATATGGTTTGATTATATAAGGAGCTTCGGCGTTGTCCTAAAAGGAAATAGTTCTTTATTCAATTACTAGCACTCCTCCGCGGGTTTTAGCTTTTAACTATTTAAATACTTTTTACACTTATTTTCTTTTATTAATTTAATCTTTATAGGTATGTCTTAAGTTTTAAGGCTCAACTTGTACGGACTTGATCATTAGATTATTGTAAATGTGTAATATGACATCTGTTGTTATCTCCCACATATTGGAATGATTAGATATTAAGGAGTAAATTAAGGGAATTAATATATACTAAAGTTAGTATACGCTGATAAAAATATGATGATTAAGCGCAACTTCTCATATAGAAAGAAAGAAAGAAATCATTGATTACAAAGGACGCTACAACATGATAATTTGTAATACAATTACATTTAACACAAAAAAATCGATACATAGGTAAAACACGGGGACAATTATAGTGTTCCCAGTGGCATTTGTCGTGGGCATCCAGCGTAAATGGATCGTCCTCAGCATAATGTTGTGGACGCTTGCCGCGAACCACAACGCTGGTATATGGAACGAATGGGTACTAGATTTTTACGATTATATGGTTTGATTGGACCGTCGACGTAATCCTAAGAGGAAATAGGTCTTTATTTAATTACTAGGGTCCGCGGTTTTTACTAAGAAGTATGGCGATGCTTCGTCGGACCCAACTGTACCAGCCTAAGCAAAGGCTTTGCTTCTTCTGCTGAATGTGGCTCACATAAAAATCGGTGTAGCTCAAAACTCTTTATACCCTCTTATGTTATAGCCCTTGTGAAGCATCCTGGTTCCTGTTTGCTAGATTGTATATAGATTAAAAATAATGATAAAATACTTACGTAATGATTGTAGCGATTCTGACACAAATGGTATAAACGTTACTATAGTTAACCAATATTATCGTTATAAAATTGGTTAGGTATAATACTATCGTTAAACAATCTATCTATCATAAGAAACCTAACCGGGATTCCGAAAAAAAAAATGCCTAAAAATTTGTTTCAGAAACGCTGAGATTTTCTGAACTTGGAGGGTGTCGAACTTCAGCACTACAACGAGCTGAGTTAGGTACCTCCTAATATCATTGGCGAAGCGAGGTTGAACAAGGTCTAAAGTTTAAAGCTGTTGAAAAGCCTTGGGAACCGATTGGAGTGTTCAGGCATCCTGTCCCGTCCCCCGTGGCAGTTTTATTTTGTTTTGAATTGTTCTGTTGTACCCCATGCCTCTATCCATGCATTGAGGAATTATTAGAAATGTATGAATGAATAAATAACGCATTAATGCATATTTAAAAGACTACAATGGTTACTGAAAATTAACAGCAGGAGAAGCAACAGGCAGCCTTATCGCTTAAAGTGATTTCTTCCAGGTAACCTTTTTGGGTAGATAACTGTCAACAGGAACGGAGGAACGGAAAATAAACTGAGAGTTAGTCCGTTCAACCTAAAGACATATTGGTGTAATTTTAATTATTACTAATAAAACCATAGATAAACTTGCATAATACTATAAATACATATTTAAAAATCGAATAGAAAAGTACGTAAACTGCTCAACAAGAATGATGAGAAGCAATAGACATGAAGAAGCTTTGGAAAATACTGTAGAAGATGAGCTTTAACCAGCCTTTTGGTGAGTGTTTTGGAATAAGTAATGAATAGAAAATTATGTACGTTTGTCTTACACTGAAAAACTGTCATTTGATACGGATGAAGTACTTACTTGATACCGATTACTTGGGTCGACTTGAGGTACGTCATCCTAAAAAAATGGAAAAGTACAAAAATTACTAGAGGTCCCCCGCGGCTTTCACCCTTATGCAGTTCCAAATGCTGACAATCGACTGTGCCAAGTGATCCTATTATTTTTCCGGGATTATACTGTCTTACTAATAAAACAAATTGTTGATTATGAGCCTTGAGACATATCCCTTACGAGTTATGTTAGGGTTATGTCTTATTTCATAAACATATCTCCCCCATTGTCGGTGTTGCTGTTGTTAAATATAATTTTGCCGCCAAATGATATTTCAGTTGGCAACACTTAGTTCCAGTTTTGGTCTCCTGCACTTCTAGCACAGGTGTGCTCTTGCGCGCAATAAGCGTGAAATGTGTGGCGTAGATACTCCTATATTTTTCATCTTAATATTGAAAGAATTAAATAAACGCTCTCTCGCGGTGCGAGCTATGTCGCGAGCACACCTGTGCTAGCCGTTCTGGTTAGATAAACGTATCTAGTTACACGTCCTGTAAACTGCTACAAACTTATCTGACCTAATGATGGCGATCGTTGCTGTTGAATTTAGTATTGCCTCCAAATGATATTTCAATTGGCGAAACTTAGTTCTATGTCTTAGACTTAGACGTAGTAATGTCATGTCAATTCCAACAACAGCGACGCTGTCACCGGGCCAGATAATATTGTGGAGTTACACACGTAATTTTTTATTAGTAAGACAAATAATTCACTCTGACCTACATCAGTATTGTTATCACTATTAACTACTACTACTAGTTATTATTATTGGCAGTTCGTTTTAGACCTTTTGGCGAGGCATGTCATTTTCTTTTAAAGTTAATTTAGAAGAATGTGATGTTCGTTCCAAGTAATTTTCTGATTAGATCAATTTCGAGGGACGTCATTGTTTTAGATATTTGCCATCAGTTTTCAAAATTGTTGCTCATCATAATTTAACATGCTTAGACGAAATATGTCTAAGTTTACATTTCACATATAGGCGTTTTAGTCTTGCTGCAGCAGCGCTGCACTCTTCAAATTACGCGGCTGCACCGTGGCGTAGTCCCTAGTAACTGTCAAAGAGGATATAAACAGTCGCGGCTGCCTTTTGACGTATGGGGACCATTTCTTCATTTATCTCTTTCTATACAGGTGTCCCAAAACTCGACGTCAACCCGGAATCGGGTAAAAAGGCAACTCATGCTGGTTGGCAGAAAAATATTTAAAAAAATCGTATCGTATCGTAAAAGTTGGACGATCGACCACTTCTTCATTAGGCCTTTTCTAAATAGGGTCATTTCTGCTTTTGGCCACTTCTTTATTTGACTCCCTTAAGTACGATGCGCGTGCATACATACAAACATTATTATTATTATGTGACTGTCGCGCTGTCATAATGTATGGACACCCAGCTGCGCTGCTGCAGCGCGAGTTAGCAGCGGTGCAGTCACGCTGCTAAAACGCCTACATGTGAAAGCTCTCTTACCATTATCAATCAGGGTGTAATTTCGATAATGTGTCTAGAATGTATTGTTTTGTGCACTTACAACAGGCCCTGGTTGTGGCTGAAAAGTGAAATTTATAAAACTATCAGAACATCTGGTGAATTAAGAGAAGCCTGAAGAAAGTTAAATGAAGGACTCTACTAATCCTAGGGGATTAAGTACGGGGTTGGGGGCAAAGGGCCCTACCACCATCTCATGGGCCCTATTGACAGGCGAACGAAGCTCTGGCGAAGTTATGTTCTAGGTTATGATTGTGGAGGAGTTTTAAATTGATATTTCCTTCCTATTTAACGATACCTATCGACAGAGGTGTTACGCGACTTGACGTGAGCGTGAACCTTAGCGTGAGAGATATCGCGGAGAAGATTGAAGAGGCTCAACTGCGCTGGTTTGGTCACGTGCTGCGTATACACCAGGGATACGAAGGAAACATGTGCCTAAACTTGCCGGTATCAATAGACCCAAGGAACAATTGATTAACACCACAGAGTCGGATGCGAGGGCCGACCGTTTATGACATGACGATTGCTTTATACTATGCAGTGACTAACTGTCGCCCATAACATCCACGATTCATGCATTTCGGTTGCAGGTAACAAAAATGCGGTGTCACTATGAGGACTAAGATGAAATGCCTCGTGCCTGTAAAAGCACTGGGTACCTCATCCTTCAAACCGGAACACAACAATGCAAGCATTTTTGCTTTGTGGCAGAAATAGATAAAGCGGTGGTACTCACACAGGCGGACTATTCTGTACAGAGTCCTACCATCTGATAAAATTATGGAGACCAGGCGAAATAGAGAAGAAAGAGTAGGAAAGCGGGGCAGAAGCCCTAGCAGAAGTCAGGTCGGACCGATGATAGCGATGATGACCCATCGGCAGAGGAGGCCAAACAGCCGAGAAAAAAGGATGCGGCGGCTTTTCGGTTTGGCGACAAACAGTGGTAAAGAAACAACCACTGGTAATATCCAAACTCCATAAACTTAAAAGATTCTAGAATACTACTAATGTTTTATTACCTTCTTATAAATTGAAATATTTATGTAACTTACATCGTCATTCGGGGGAATCTAGAGGGAAATAACAATTATCTCAAGGTTATTATAACTAAACAACATCGCTATTCTATTGTTGTAGTAATATATTTCACTTTACAGCTAATTAACAGTACGATCTTCCTTAAATTAGCTGGGAACGAAATTTCTCTTTGAAAGTGTTTTTAAATCTTTTACTCTTTATAGTAAATTTATATTTCCTTCCTAATAAGCTGTGGCGAAGTTATGTTCTAGGTTATGATTGTGGAGGAGTTTTAAATTTATATTTCCTTCCTTTTTATCTATACTATCGGCCGAGGTATTACACGACTTGACCGAGTGTGTCCAGGGCAGGCTCGGCGCGAGAGATATCACGAAATATTGAAGAGGCTCGCCTGCGCTGATTTGGTAACGTGCTGCATATGCACCAGGCATACAATAATCCTCCTCCTTTCAGGATTCTTTCGACCTCTGGGTCATATGGACCGTGTCAGACCTAATCAGGGGTGATGCGGGTGCGACTTGCCGGTGGCACTTTTGGGCGCGCGCACTTCTTGACACCCACAAATCCTGATTATCCCTAGCATTATCGCTTAACGGGATGATATCACTGCACAATCTTTCAGCCACGTCAGCTAGCTCCCCTTTATCTTTATTATATCCTCCTTCTCTCTATTGCTGCTCCTACTCTTCCTCCATTCTCCTCACGCGATGACATGCACATGCGAATTTCCGCAGAAGCGAAGTTTCGCCGCGATACATGGTCCGCGATGTAGACTGATTCCTTCCGCTCTATCCCAGTCAGCATGATGCTACGCTCCCGCTCGTACTTCTCGCAGTCTCACAGAATGGGGTGCCTAGTCTCCAACTCCTGGCATGAGTGCTCCGTTGAGTCGCTCAAGCCAAGCTCCCAGGGATACGTGCGAAAAAGGTGCTTGAACTTGCCAGTAACAATAAAGAGACCCAAGAAGCGATGGATTGACATCACCGAGTCGAATGCGGGGGCCAACCGTTTATGACATAAGGATTTTTTTTACTACGCAGTGACTAACCGTCGCCCATAATATCCACGATTCATGCATTTAGGTTGTAGGCACTTTACTTTATTGTCACTAATATTTTATTATCTACTTATATTTTGAAAGATTTATGTTACTCACATCATCATTAATCGGGGAAAGCTAGAGGGAAATAATAATGATTTTAATTTTGTAGTATTATAATTCACTTCACAGCTAACTAACAGTACAATGTTCCATAAATTAGCTGGGAACGAGATTCCTCTTAGAAATAAGTCTGCTTTGGTTGTTTTATGCTATGCAGTAACAGTCAAATAGTTCACCTTACAGAAAATGGTCACTGTCGCCTAAGGACATCAGCAACACCAAGAGGGTAATCAGTATGTTGGTCACCTCTAATAAGATCTCTTGATTGTAGAATCTCGTGTTAGGTATCTATAGTGTAAAGGAAACACTGCACCTTTGTAAACATTACCATCATACTAACCAAAAGATGCCCAGCAGGGCATAGAGCAGCCCCAGAGATTTTCACAAAGGCCAGTGCTACGCCTTTCGCATCCAGCTGGTACCTGGAACCCTTAACAGGGTTGTCGGTCCACCGTGTGAAAGGCCTAAACATGCTGTGTCTTCAGGTACGTGTTCGCCCCTTTACTGCCTCATCGGCCATCTGTTCTTCGAGCTATGTGCCTTGACCACTGCCACTTTAGCCTGGCAATCCTTAGGGCTATGTCGGTAACCTTGGTTCGCTTGCGGTTCTCTTCATTTCTGATTCGAACTCGCAACGAGACTCTGAGCATAGCCTTTTCCATTGCCTTTTGGGTAACAGTGAGCTTCCTTATAAGGCCTATAATGAGCGGCCACGTTTCTGTTCCGTAGGTCGTCACTGGCAACACACATTAGTCAAAGACGCGTCTTGAGACACTGCGGTAATTGGGATGAAAATATATGGCGTAGCTTCCCGAACGCTGCCCAACCGAGTTGTATTCGTCGTAATAAATAAATAAATATTCGTGGACAAATTTACACAGCGCCATCTAGCCCCAAACTAAGCAAAGCTTGTGCTATGGGTGCTAGATAACTGATAAACTACTTAAATACTTTTTAAATACATACTTATTATACATAGAACACCCAGACCCGTAACAGAAATTAAAATTCATCATTTCAATTTCTGCCCGGCCGGGAATCGAACCCGGGACCTCTTGCGTGGCAGACCAGCATGTTGACCACTGAACCACTCAGGTCGTCAATACCTCTTTTCGTTTCTTTTACTTTATTGTTGTGTTATAGTAATTAGCGATTGTGTCTTTTTTGATAATACTACAGTTTATATTACCTACTTATATTTTGAAAGATTTATGTAACTTACATCATCATTATTCGGGGGAAGCTAGAGAGAAATAATAATAATTTTAAGTTTATTATACTAAAGAACATCGCTATTCTATTCTTGTAGTATTATAAGTCACTTCACAGCTAACTAACAGTACAGCCTTCCTTAGGTTAACTGAGAATGAAAGTTCTCTTGGAATTAAGTCTGCATTTGTTGTTTTATGCTATGCGGTAACAGGCAAGTGGTCTACCTTACAGAAAATGGTCACTGTCGCCTAAAGATATCAGCAACACCAGGAGCGTAACCAGTGTGTTTGTTGCCTCTAATGATACCTCTTGATTGAAAGATCTCATGTTAGGTACCCATAGTGCAGGGGAAATACTGCGTCTATGCAAACATCATCATAGACATCGACATGATTTATTTTGACATCACAAAAATCATAATGTTTTAAACTATCGCGGTTATTATCACACATTTTAAGGGTATTTTCCGGGTTTCCTACCGTGTACCTTTGTTGACGAGTAACCCGATATACTATTCAATTAAATTAAAGTATTCGTATAACGGAAAGGACAAAGTTAATTAACGCTTTAGCGAAATATAATAAATGAATTAAACAGTACGTAGGCGTAGGTATCTACCGTATATAACGAAAATACATTCTATCAAAATATAATAATTCATATATCATTGTCAAAATGTAGAGTTTGCTAAATAACCTGGAATGGCGAGATCACCAAGCGGAATACTTTTCTGATAAACTAGAAGCATTTTCTTTAGATTGAAAGCATTGTTAGTTTTCCATAAACGCAATGGTGGTGATAAGTTATTCCAACATTTCGTCATATCAACCGAAAGATAGGCGCCCAGCTGGGCATAGGCCACCCCCAGGGATCTCCACAAAGGCCGGTCCTGTTCCTTCTGCATCCAGCTGGTACCTGCTATCTTCACCAGGTCCTCGGTCCATCTTTAGGGAGGCCTACCCACGCTGCGTCTTCCGGTACGTGGTCGCCACTCGTGAACTAGCAGTAAACTGCCCCATCTGTTTTATCAGGTATGTGCCCTGACCACTGCCACTTTAGCCTGGTAATCCTTAGGGCTATGTCGGAGACCTTGGTTTGCTTGTGGATCTCCTCATTGCCGATTCGATCGTGTAACGAGACTCCGAGCATAACCCTTTCCATTTCCCTGTGGGTAACACTGAGCTATCTTATAAGGCCCATGGTAAGCGGTCACGTTTCTATTCCGAAGATCATTACTATCAACACACACTGGTCAAAGATCTTCGTCTTGAGACACTGCGGTGATTGGGACGAAATATATGATTCGTCGATTGATCGCTTTTCTTTTTTTTACTTTGTGTTACAGTAATTATACTATTGTGTTATAGTAATTAGCGTTTTTTTTGCTAATACTGCTAATGTTTTTATTACCTACTTATATTTTGAAAGATTCATGTAACTTACATCATTATTATTCGGGGGAAGCTAGAGGGAAATAATAATTATTTAAAGGTTATTTATTATAACTAAACAACATCGCTATTCTATTCTTACTCCCATAGATTTCTACAAAGGCCGGTCTTGCTGCTGGTACCTACGACCTTTACCAGGTCGTCAGTCCACCTTGTGGGAGGCCTAGCCATATTGCGTCTTTTGGTACATGGTCGCGCCTCGAGAACTTTACTGCCCCATTGGCTGTCTGTTTTGCGATCTATGTGCCTTGTCCACTGTCACTTAAGCCTGGTAATTCTTCGGACAATGTCGGTGCCCCAACGGTTCACTTGTTACGGTTACTTACATTTTTTTTTGTGGTCTTAGATATTTTTGTTTGCATTGATGTTTGCGCCATACTCGAAGCAAAGTAGTAAATTATTAGATCAAACTTACACTATTATGTGCATCATTAATCTGGAGAGTAATAATCATTATTGTTATGTCTGAAAATTTCAGTCTTCTTGTCTATATTATTATATTTAGTTATTGTGGATATAGAAGTGGATTGTTAGTATTATGAGGTACTTACTATATCATCAGCATTTGGTGGAAGTTCAGCGTTTGTTTCCTGTAATAATGAAATATTGGTTTGTGCATCATAAAGATAACAACAGTTAAATAAATATTTACAATTAGAAATAAAATTAAACACTAATACTAAAATATTATATATTAAAAAAATCATCCACATCGTTGTCCCGCGGAATGGTGCCCAGAAAGCTAGCTGCGTTGCCTCGTTGGATAGCAACGAGGTAACGCAGGCTATCGTTGGATAGCAATACTTATCCTCTGTCCGAGGAACGAGCCAGCTCTCCGGTTACCTGTGGTGTCGATAAGCTTTTTGCTTAAAACTTAAAAAAGCTTTAAAGCATCAGGGTCCCACGGTCCCAACGTCTCAACCCCAAACGGCTGAAATATGAAATCCTGGACTAGGCTTTCATATTTTCGCCGTTTGAGGTCCGGTAGAGGTTACATGGAACGGTGGTAGAGGTTACATGGAACAGCGCCAGAGTGTCCACACAAGTAGCGTCCCACACCAGCGCCCTCCCACGTTTCCAAGTAATGAGCGTCATGCCGTCAGGCCTCTTGCCATCGTCACGTACGGTACCATTCGGCTCTAATACGGCCGGTACGTTGACGGTGACAAGCGCCCTTCGGATGAAGTCATTTATTGCCGCGTGCCTGGAGATTCGGCCTGCGCTACGACTACATGGCACACCGTGGTGCCCCAGCGAATCCACATATGCACCACAGGGACACCAATGTGGATGAACGAGGTTGACCCCCAACCCCAAACCCAAACAAATAGATAACGACAAGTTATCTAAAACGGTGCCGATATTCAGGGAAGGGACAGCTTGAAGCCACAATCCTGATTCCCGCTTAGAAACGGCCAAGAGACGAGCACGTTCCGAAACACTAGCCGAAGAATCTATTAAATCTTTATAATTTTTTTACAAATTATAAATTATAATTTCAAAAAGATTATAAGTCGTTTCGATGTTGCAAAATACTGCTGTGCATAATGTGGACTATTCACTTCAATGCATGAGAATATGAGAATCATTATGTAGGTATATAACTTTGATTTTCGTCTCATCGTGTCATGAGAGTCACGAGAGAATAGGTCAGAGTAGGGGCTCAAGAAAATTCAGATAATAGCTTCGGTAGATGCTCGTGTATTCAACTTTTGAACACCAACAATTTCAAATTGGAAATGGATTTAACACAGGCATGAATTAGGAACTACGTAACGTCTAAGATTTTAATACTATTTACATATTTTATTTAAACAAATATTTTAAATAGTTACTCAAGAATTGTAATAAGAATTCTAATGCAATATTTAGATAAATTCTGTAAACGATAATCAATTATCTTCTTGATACTAGATGGAGCGCACTTCCTACAATATGAAAGCATTAACCGGAAATTAGGTGATACTTGAATAACTAATAATAATTAAGACACTTTTAAGTAGCCTGATATCATTGTTATGAATTGCTATTTATTACGTTTAAAATATTTACTATTTTATGTAATTGGCACAACTTTAAATAAATTCAGACTCCTAACTGATTTCATTGTTTTAACACTGAAAGTATTTTTTTATATTTTAATATCGAATCGAAATAATTATCAAAATAAGCAGTAACTAGTAGTAAATATTAAAGAAATAATTAGCGATAATTTTGATACTACTAAACACAAATAATACGATAACAGAGACCACAGAAATCATAATAATATTATTTATTTTATTTATATACATATGTCAGCCTGAAACATCCCACCGCTGGACAAAGACCTCCTTCTTCTACCATACTTGGCGATTATTTGCTATAGTTTGCCAGTCCCTGTCGAACGCCAATAGCTCATCTCTCATATTAATAATACCCATTACATTTGATAAATTATAACTTACCCATTTATGTATAAGCTCGATTACCTAAAGCAAAGTAATTACATTGTTAATTATTTTTCAAACAAGGTAAGATAAGTTTCCTTTTCCTTCAAGCCTAAATTTGACGTTTACGCATTAAAACTTGTAGAGCTACTTAATTAGTTGATTTCGATGTGTGAGTGCCAATATTAATAACGACACTTCATCTGTGTGGGAGCGTCGACTGCTCAATCGAACGACACGTGCTCCTACGTTTGAGTCTCACCGGCAACTGAATGACCAATAACAACGGCATTTGTATATGTATTGCGTCCATAATTTAAATTTGCTAAAACACACGTATATTTTCACGTGTAGTGTTTATTGTATTGTTGTTATTGTCACCTGGTGAATTCCATTAAATTTTGAGTCAATGATTGTTTGCCATCTCTTGTCGTATATAGTATGTAGTTATACCCAATATGCTGCCCAGGCTTAATAGCTATACAACAAAAAAGTTTCATTCAAATCCGTCCAGTAGTTCCGGAGATTAGTGTATGCAAACAGATAGACCATCATTTTAAAATTTCTTAGTCTATTGCTATTTCTTCATCGCCCTAAATTATTTATTGTAAATGTAATCAATGTACAGACACACTTTTATTCCAGTTATATTGTATGTATAAATAATGGTAAGTACAGTTTTCTCTATCACAAAGCTCGACTATACTAAAATAATATGAACTCGACAATACTGTCATCTTCAAATGCAATCATGTAATGGTGTTGTCGATTTTAGACTAGATATAGACATGATTTATTTTGACATCACAAAGTTTACATATTAAGAAAATTTTAGAACACTTCAATACTAAACAAAAGGAAAGTAGGTACAAACACACAAGTACAATGCAATGCCAAAAAAAGACCCCAGCTCAGCATTAGCTACAACAAGTGCTGCAGCGCTGATTTTCAGTGGAATCTTGACTTTGGAAAGTCATTATTGTATAGTAGGAATAGTGATGGCCCCAATACACTGCCTTGTGGAACTCCATAGCGTACGATCCCTGATGCTATTCGTTTCTGTCTGTTTTATTTTTCTGGCATGTACTAGTAATGCATGGAATCTGCTGTTGTTCTGATCTGGCCCTAACCATTTAGTGTGACCAACGCTACAAAAGCCTTTATGGCCTCTGCATGTTACACATACTTTACTTTCTGAACACGGCTCGTATTAAATGGCTTTGTTAAGTTAAGATAAGTTTACTTACTCTTCCTTTAATGGCGGCAGGCTAGAAAATAATAATTTGGGTATTCGATTATTCTGTTCCAATTGTATGTTTTCTAATTAAATTTTCCTATTTTATTACCCATTATTAAAAAAATTACAGTGTTATGGTAAAATTTTCCTTAAAGTCATAGATATAATTATTACGCATTAAAGTTCGATACCCGTGTCGAGTGGTTTGTTTTAACTGTGCACTTATTAAACAAAAATAAATCTAAATACTTACAAGCTTAATAATTTTTGAGATAAATGATTACTTTAATGGTAATGGAGTGTCCATTGTATGTATTCCATGGATTACTTTTTTATAATTAATATTATTAAGAGGTCATATAAAATCTTACGTACTTTCTGCGAAAAGAATACATTTTTGCTTATGAAAATGAAAAATTAATTATTAAGGAATAAGTAAATTAATATCTATCCAAACGTCAAAACCTAAAAGAAAGTAACAAAAGCGTTAAGCGAGTTTATCAGTTGTATCGAACTTTCTCGAATTTCGAATTTGTTTTGAAACTTAACTGATGTGTTCACTGAACGCTATTTTCTAATACTTGTATCCTCCGATTTCCTAGTGCTCCTAACTAGTTAAACATTAAAATGCAACTCTTGATTTGATAATCATAATTTGTGTAAATGTTTATTGCTGGGCCCGAAAACAATTACATGATGTTGTAGTAAAAAAATAATAATTTGAGCGCAATTTTTAGTTAGGAATTATTTAAACATTTGGAAGGACAACGGAGGCAATTTATATAAAATTTATTACTTACTTCCTTTAAAAGTTAAATAGATTATGTCAATGATCAATAAAAATGTAACCGTAACCTTAAAAGTACCTATGAAATAAAAACCATAGATGACTAAAAAACATAGGCAACATATTCAGTTGGTACACCTTAATCAGTCAAGCTGCAACAGATCCGAATCGATGAAGATCTGATTTGTTATACTATGAGGTAGAAGAATTGAACTACACGTGCGGACCTAACGAGTCGGTACAGGACGCCGAGCTACTTGCTACGAGTAAACTCGTGACTGGCAAGCAACGTGCCAGAATTAGCACCTCCGGTTTGAAGCCAGAGCGTCATGGTTGAAGACCTATATTCAGAGGAAGCATGTTAGGTAACTGAGATAAGAAATAACAGGAAATAGAACCTTGGAATTTTTATTCATGACTCGCTGTAATGTTAAGGGGTAGAAAATCTAGTACAAGTATTAAAAATAAAAAATAATAATCTTGGCATTAATGTCCTCTCGCACGAGAGCCCAAGGTCCGCCTTGACCATGATTCAAGATTTGGCAGATCAGATAATTACAGCGGAGCGACTGTCGTCTGACCTCCGTGGCCAGACTACGATGCTTTCCCTCATCGTAAGATCATCGGTTAGTGTTCCACTAATGTATCCACTAGGCCATCGACGCTCTAGTTCTAGTATAAGTATTAAATATAATTCGATAACTAAATATTAAAACGGGAAATAATACTAAAATAAATAGGTGCACTTACCAAATTATCAGCCTGGAAATATTAAACATAATTTTTTTATTAGTAGTCTTCGTTTAGAAAGTTTAACAGTCACTAATTAGTATTTACAATAGTATTACAACAAATTACTCAATTCGTATATATTTTTATTGATATAGCTATGCTGGACTGATAAAGTGCACCATATTTGATACTTTCGTAGTATAGTTCAAAAGTTAGAGATTTTACCCTACTTACTTAATTGTATAAAAGATATTCTAAACCACTATCTCTTACTTACCAACGCTAACTAAATAAGCAACAGAAAATTAGATCATTGAATTAAAATCCACTAGTTATGGTACAGTAAAATCGAAATGTCATAAACTGAGGGATTCTCGTCACATATTCATTTATTTGTATTTTATAGCTTTTCTCTTTTCTGTTTTACTAACAAAATAATACGTACCAGCTTAAAAGAAAATAAAATTTTAGTTTTGGGTTTGAGGGTAAAATTAATAATGATTAGAAAAGGAATGTAGTCTATTAAAATATTTGGAAATTATATAAACAATTAATGTTGATTAATTAATAAAAAAGTTTTAGGAAATAACGAATTGAAATTTTACATAAAATATTACTTACTTTCTGTGAAAGTATTGTAAGTATTGTTTTAAATGTCATTTATTTCAGGTACATAGGCCCCATAATGTTATTACCCCATTAGTTACAAGTAATTGTAACAATTCTTTATGGCCCAATATATTATCAGACGTCAACCCTTCAACATTGTTACATTTACCGAACTTCCTACCTTCTTTAGAGGCCGCAGAGCCGACGCAAGCCATCGCGTAGGCAGCTTAAAGAATCGCGACTGGATCTGCATGAGTGGTCGCAGAGCTAGCCCGAGCAAACGCGTAGACGGCTGGAAGAGCCGCGATCAGCGGATTTAGTCACGCAGTCAGCGCGACTCGATCGGTGTGGATGATCACGCAGGCAGCGTGAGCAATCTCGCAGTCAGCTTGAAATGCCGCGATGCGATCAAGTGAATGGCCGTGGAGCCAGCGCCAGGGAATCACATAGTCGACTTAAAGAGGTACGACGCGATTAGCGTGAAGAATCTCGCAGCCAGCGGGAGTGGTCGCGTAGTGGGCATGAAGCGCCGCTAAGCGATTAGGATAAATGGTTGCGCAATCAGCGCGAGCAATCGAGTGATCGGCTGGAGAAGCCGTGACGACGATCAGCAGCTACTGCATGCATGGGGCAACCGGTCGCTCAGTCAGCTGGAATACCACGTTCGATCGTTCGTCTTGGATCAAGGTCAGGATATGATAAAATGTATACTTTTCTCAATAATATAAAGTAGTAGTATACCTAAGCTTTTTGGTGGATATTAAATCTATTCAAACAAGTGTATGTAAGGTAGGTTATTATTAGACTTTATAAGACAGAGGCGTGAGCTTTATGTATGAATCTTGCAACTGAATTTTAAACCACTTATCATTGTTTGAATGACAATGGAATTTGTCCGATTCCCCAAACATCCCCATAGAAAGGGTTTGCCGATGGAAATGCTTCAAATAAAATGTCTCTTATCAAATACATTTGACACCTACATATCACGGGGGTAAATAAGATTTGTAGTAATTTCGGGGCGCCCGCTATTTTGAATTTAGAGTAGTTTTTTAGTCTGTCGTATAACATAAAAAAGCACTCCGTGGCGTTTTCTTCTTAAATGACCATATGACGGACTCCAGTAATGAAAACTCGTAAAAGTCTTCCCATGCCCTGTGGGACACAATCAATAATCTACCACAATAACTTCCGCTCATACATGATTTTTTAATGTTTTGGTAGAATCATATCATGGGATATGATTTTACTATCGTTACGAATCGTTGAATTTATTTTTAGGTGAAATTGATATTGCCATCAGAATTGACAGTTTTGGCGGGTTCCAATAGCGGCAACGGGTTCGTAATTAGATCCTAAAAACCTTATTTATATTTCAGCTCATTTCACCATGACTTCGTTTGCCTTCTTTTATATGCTTAAATACCCTGAGAATTAGAGTTTTACTTACTTTCTGTAGAAATTTAACATTTTATCGTTATTGCGATGTAAGTTACCGTTCTTATGATTGTTACTTTCTTAACCTAGTTAGTTCTTCAACAGACGGATGTTGTATTAGATGAAAAAAATTATGACTTAGAGGGAGACCAGGTAGGAACACAGAGAGACTGATACTTGAGATTGGAGTACTAGACCAAAAATTAACCGTTGAGAATTTTTTCCATTTTCTGATGAGTATTTCCAATTTTGCGATGATGACAAAACCCTCCACTTACATAATCTGGAGGAGGTTTACGTAAATATTGGATTAGGAGTCGAAGATAATTCTTTGATATCTAATTTAGGTGATATTGGAACTGAATACTGTAATATAAACTTGCAAGATAAAGGAACTTTCGCCATGTATCTCCTTTTTGAACCAGGTAAACTAGTAACCCTACATGTAGAAGGCTCGAGTACCTCAGTGGACAGTTAAATATAGGCAGTCTGTTAATATGATGTGTTCAAAACAAGGAAATAATAATGCATATAACTTTTTGGTATGGTCTACATAAAAGTGAATACAAAAAAAGCAAAATAAAACTCACGAGAGTCCCGGCAAGGTGAAGCTGGAATCAAATATTAATAATTAGTATTATAATGATAAGAAAATAGTTGCAATAAGTATGTTAACAGATTCGTTTGAACTTTGATTATAAAACCGGTCAAGTCAAGGAGTTTGGTAGGAAGGGTATTCGTGCCATTATGGATAATATTAATACAAGTAATTGTAAGATAGAAAACAATATATTCAAGTCAGACTAATGTGATTCCTGAAATTGTATTAAATTCGAAACTTTGGTATGCAAGTTCAACTCGCAAATGACCAGTTTTATTGTTTGGTGTTATTAATTAAAGTATATGTAAATATATATGTTAAACAAAGGTTGATGCTCCTCTGTATAGCCGTTATAGTACGGTCGCCCGTGGACATTCATATTACTAAAATGGTACCGTTTGGTATTGATAAAATTCTCCCCATTTTACATAATAAAATCGGTCTTAAAGATCGTAACCCGTAAGACAGTAAAGTGATAAGTTGAAGTGAAAACTAAATGCGCAAATTTAGTTCATGATCTCATACCTGGATGCACATACCAAAATCTTTACACAAACATCGGATGCCACCGGACACATCTATATTATTCTCTAAGACAACATCCGTGAGCACAACGAAGAAACGTGACAGATCGTGGCCGGGTTCCCAAGCAACGCGCAAACTATTGAAATATTGTTATAAATCGACAGAACGGATTGGTTGCGATCAAAGATGTTTCTTAGACAATCGCACCCCAGCTTATAAACAAATTCAAAAAGAACTTGTATAAATGGCTATTGAAGCACTGCTTTTACTCTGTCAAGGATTTTTTAGAGTTTAAGGTAGCATAAGATTAACACTAAACAAATTCGCATGCCAGTTAATACTGGCTAAACATATGTGACCCGCTGTGTGATGATTATCTTAAGACCTATCATTGTAACCATGTTTTGAGCAAATAAATATTCTATTTTATTCAGCTAAGGCGCAGCGATCGAACAGCGCAAACGCAGCCACCGCACAGCGTCGTGCAACTAAAACGTCTTCTACTTCTACATGGTAGCTTTGCGTTCACTGTTCGGTTGATACGTGTACGCGACGAGAAGGTGTTTCTTTGTATTATTACCTCAACTTGAGATTTGATCCGGCCTAAGATATCTCTCGTCGAGTCGCCTAAGTCCTGTGAAAAATTTAACGTTTCGATTAGGCTAATTACATAAGTGTTCAAACTAAATTTAGTTTCTTTATACTACCAACCCTAAGCTACCATTTGTAAGGTCGATTAGATGTGAAATTGTTGCTGTGATGGTTTTAGATATGGGTAATTAGATATGGCTATTTCGGTATATGGATCGTCTTATTCATTACTACTAGGGTACTGCCTTTTCGTAGAATCACGAAATTTCACAAGAAATGAAGTCTTACAGTAGGTACAAGTAAGGAGATATATCCGAAAATTATGAATTTATTTATTTAACTTGCAAAAACCCTAATTTTTATACAAGTACTCGTATCTTACTATCATAATTTAGATATTTTTGGTATAGTTCTACACCATCATGCCTGGTGACATGACTTATGATAACACTTACGGATCTTTGCTGGAAAGCGTTATCAAACATATGTCAGTTAAAACAGTGATTATGAAATAAGGATGTAGTTTCTAACTAAACTTGCGTTTTTTACATATATTATTATATTATTTTAGACAGGACTTAAACGCGACGTATATTTTCAACATCAAAAAGAAAATCAAAGTGCAAATCGAAAAAGTACGCCGCGTGTAAGTCCCGTATAATATAATATAATAACAAGGATGTAGTCTCAATGAAAAGAGCATGCTATCTATTAATGGTAAGTGATAGGGACAAATGGCGAATTCTTGTGTCCACCTTAGGTCGCTGGGCCAGCGAAGTAAGTAAGTATAAATTACAGTAATAGAGATCATGTTTAGTGTCTCTTCAGTTTCATTAGCACAGTTAAAGAAAACGTCTTGGTAGTAGGATTAAGTAACTACCAACTAGGGCCTCTATTCGCGACTGACCGGATTTCCACATCAAGAACACTTTGTTAAATAAATGTCAGTTAAAACTATGAATTCGGTAAAAAATAAGCTTAAAATTTGCTAATGAAAGCCTAGTTTCCAATAATAATTTTAATAGTATATTTGTTATCGGATAGATCCGTTTATTCGGAATGATATCGGACTCAGTCCAGAGCCACGGATAGCTAGATATCCATCAACCGCTGGGGAATCATATGTACAGGGGTACCACGACATCAGGTTACTTTGACAGATTGCGGAAAAATGAATATACTAAATTTATTTTACTGGCAACAATAAACAATATAGAAAAAATATTACTCGACGCTATTGAGTATTTTATAACCATAATACGCAGCATTCGTTATTGATCACCATTTAAAATTTGTCGATTTACACTGTCTCACTTTGGTGTCAACGTCAACTACGTCAAATGTTGACATGTTGAAATGGTTGTTGTATGACAAAACATTTGACAAGAATCACAAGTCCATGAAGGAGGGCGCTAGGTCTTTTTCCGAAACGTCATTATTCTAATTTTACAGTAGGGCCATGTTAGTTTCTTTTTCTGTCACGTTCCTTATTATCCATGTGGCGATGTTGGTGGCATTCGAATTCCGTAATAGAATGCAACCTATATGCTTCCGGTGTTCCTACATAAAACGCAGAACTAGCGCCACCATTCACCTCTGTCGCGGTCAAGCTATAATAAGGCCACACAAAGGTTTGAGGCTTACAAATCTTCATAGATTCGCCCACAATATGGCACAAATGCAATAGTGCCCCTTTTCTTGGCGACCCCGCCTCGGACCTCGGAGCTTAGGAAGGAAACTGTGACTGTTGTAGGTATCTCTTTCTGTCGGATCATTTTAGGAATTGCAATATTGTATTAAAAAAAATTATAGAATAAGATAACTATGTAATGAATGTGCCGTAAAAACAGACTTACATACAGGTAAACACATAACCCTTCCTTTTAGGCTTCGCGGCAGTAGTAAAAGAGCAGTAGGATTAATTTAAGCAATAAAAATAAATAGGCATAACTGTCATTGTGCCAATATTCCTTCCTACGACGATATTAGGAAAACAACTGTAATATTGATTGACACTTACGTGTCTGTACTCCTGTGGAAAGCAAAATCAAATATATTATGTCAGTTAAAACTATGAATACAGTAACTGTCGGAGACTCGATATAAATGCCTTGTTTTCATTTTCAATGATAAAACCTGCATATTCAGGTGTGTGATTGTGTAATCATGATCCAATCTTATCAGATTCCCCTGGTAGCAGGGTCACGGAGGTCAGATGGCAGTCGCTCTACTGTAACTATCTGATCTACCAATGCTTGGATATTGTTGAGGCGGACCCCAGGCAATCGTGCGCGTGAGCACAACCGGGACGTTAACGCCAAGATAATTATTTTAATTTTTTATTCTCCACTTATTATAGATAAATAAAATATTTTACTTTAAAATTCTTGTATTTTGTTAATTATTTGGCATTTGAGCTTGCCGCGCTACTCGGATAGCCATCAGCAATTTTCTTTTAAAATGCAATATTGTTTGAGTCGAGAGTCGAGTTGAGTTGAGCTCGATCTATAATACTACACTTAGTATAATTGTTTGCCACCTCAGTAGCATAAAAAACCTTAATATTGAATTTTTAATCTGGAATCTGGAATCTAGGACCAGGCATCCGGAATCCGGAATCTGGAATCCGGATTCCGAATTCTGAATTCCGGAATTCATTATTAGGCTATGCAGGTAGGTATAGGTTAAAATTACAAGCATTTTTGAGTTAACCACTATACAAGACTTCTTGGTCCGCCATGACTGCACTGCTGGCAACGCTATGATGGTCTCTACCTTAGCTTAGCTTTGCCTCGACCTGTCCATCAACGGCTGACTGCGCTGTGATGGCCTAGGTTTGCACAACGCCACGTGCTCGACCACCATCAGCGCGACAAGCAACGCAGTCATTACAGTCCCCGGCAGTAATATACTTACAATTGGCGGTCCCTGAAAAGAGAAATGAATAAAGAAAGAATAAGGCATTTGTTAGTCTAGTAAAGCAACAGATAAGATATCCACCATCATCTGCAACACCGAGAAGCTGAAGGTGATCGATCAATAGGACAGGCGCATCCCGGAAAGTTGAAGCAACAAAATACACAGATAGGTATGTTTTTGTAATGTCTGAAGGAGATCGTTATTTTTAGGGTAAGCTAGGAGTATCTACTCCTGCCTTAGGATGGTATAGATAATATGGATATAGGTAAAGCTTATCCTTTGCTTCCGGCTATAATATTCATAATTCGGATATTATATTTAAATTTTGACAGATCTATGGTGTCTATTCACAACCACCAAGACGCATGGCAATACAAATGTTTGGGAACATATTGCATGATTGATAATAACACTTACGCTCCTGTACGCCTGTAAAAGCAAAATAAAAAATGTGTCAGTTAGGCTATGAATACCTACGGCAACTTAAGGACTCAATAAAAAGAGCATTGTTTCCAATAAATGTAGATAATAACCTCCATCGTATCGTCATCATCATCCGTATGGTCAATCTCTGCTTCAGCCAGGGTCCGCTTTCCTACTTTTTCTTCTCCACTTTGCTCGTACAAATTTGTACTGTTCATAATTGCCCAGTGACACATTAGCACTATAACATGGAAGGGGGATAGAGAGGATACCCCTAGTTTCCCTGCCGCTGCATTCGATTTATCGTGTTTAAGCGACGTTTAACAATCAATAACAATTTTCAAAATCAGTAAAATCAGAGTTTAGTTTTAAACATACTTGTTTAAAACTAAACTCGAGTTCTATACACATATTATTATACTAAACGGGGCTCATTATTATAATAACATATCTAATAAAACAGTTATCATTTTCATATTAATAATAATCTGTCATCACAGGGTGCCAATTGGCTCCTGAAATTGTTAAACCAGAATCAGAAAAAAATATTTATTCATACACAAATATGATAAGTTACCATATGTTCAATTCGAATACGAAATGCAGAATAATTATATATTTCCCACTACACTTTTCGCAGCTCATTTTTGTCATCAGCCGCCAGTTTTCTAAATATTTGTTCATGACAATTCGTAGGGTTTTAACCATTATCAATCGGGGTAATCTCCCCGTTAATCATTCTTAAATAAATGACAATAGACCATATTTATTACACAATATACTTACGAGTGTCGGCGGCTGAAAAAAAAATATTAAAATTAGAATCTTCAAAATACGTTGACAAAATCAAGCATTCGTAATTCATGAGATGAGAAAGAGTAAATAATAAAAAAGACACGATTGTTAGCGGGAAAAAATTTTTTTTTTGACAAACGAGCATACAGCTCACCTGATAGTAAGTGGTAACTGTTGCCCATAACATTTACAATTTTTACGTTTAGGTTGCAGGTATCAAAAATACAGAACCGCAGGTGTGTCACTGTGAGGACTAAATGGAATGCCTCATGCCTCCTAATTTCACTGGCTACTTTATCCTCCAAATCGGAACACAACAACGCAAGTATTGTTGATTGGCTGCAGAAATCGATAAGGCTGTGGTACTCACCCAGGCCGACTCCTCAGACTTGATAGAGTCCTACCACCAGATTTTAAATTTTTCTAGGACTACCTAAGATATTAATTAAAAACCTCCAATATGCCTGGCGACATACTTACGGTTACGTAATCCTGTGAAAAATAAAATTTAAAATAATAATTTCAGCTAAAACTTTGCATTCAGTAAAATAAGGATGGACACTGAAAATTTGTGATTTCAATCGAATCTTTGTTATCAGATATGATCCGTTTTTCAGGATTGACTTCGGACGCAGTGTGGCGAGAACCGGTTCCGGTGGGGTAAACTGGCTGCAGGTCCCGGATGTGCTCTCGTGCGCGAGGGCCCGGATTCGGCTTGACCATGATCCAGAATTTGGCAGTTCAGGTAATGTAATTACTTAAGCCATTACAGAAGTTGTAGGCGACTATATTTTTAAAATAAGGATGGACACTGAAAATTTGTGATTTCAATCGAATCTTTGTTATCAGATATGATCCGTTTTTCAGGATTGACTTCGGACGCAGTGTGGCGTGAACCGGTTCGGGTGGGGTAAACTGGCTCCAGGTCCCGGATGTGCTCTCGTGCGCGAGGGCCCAGATTCGGCTTGACCATGATCCAGAATTTGGCAGATCAGGTAATGTAATTACTGAAGCCATTACAGAAATTGTGGGTAACTCTATTTTCTATCGTTTGCAAACAAGGCAGTTAATATACTTACATTGCTTTGTCTCAACTGTGATAGAGAATCTCTCTCAGATATGTTATTATTATTAAAAAATATAAATAATAATCATAGAGTTAATGTCTCGGTTTTACTCTCGCGCACGAGGGCCCGGCGTCCGCCTTGACCATGATCCAGAGTTTAGCAGATCAGGCGATTAAATTGAAACGACTGCTATTTGACCTCCGTGACCCTGTTAACAGGGGTTCCCACCTAACCAGATTAGATCCTGGTTACACATTCAGTCGCCTGAAGCCACCGTTAGAGCATCGGTTAGTGTTCAACTACTCGGAAAAGAGTCATTTATATTTTGCGGCACTGGGGTACGAACCCGGTACCTCTCACTTACGAGTCGGACTACTTAACCTCTAGGCCATCCGGAACTTCTACTTTTGTTTTAATCAGGACAAGCCCGATTACATATACCATTACTTTAAAAAAATTACAAATTTTGCCGTGATCGTGATCACAGAGTATTTAAATATATCCTATTTATTATTCCCATCAGTATCCTATTTACATCAGCATCTTTAACATTTTCCATTTATGAATACCTATAATATTTTTACACAATGTGCTTACTATTGGCGGTCCCTGAAAAGAGAAATGATAAAAAACTATCAGAACATTGTCAAATAGTAAAGCATTCATTATTTATGAAGCACGAAACAGTAAAAATGTATACCATCGCCGCACCGTCACTAACTACCAGGTAAGATGACAGTTTATAAAAAAGTATTTTGAATTTATTAACGACATGTCTAGGCAGGCATTCAATGCCTGCTCAATGAGACGGCGGTCAAATTTTGACCGCAGCTTCGACCGAAGATGGAGCATTTCTGTCTAGTAACAGGTTTCGTTGAAGGAGTCTAGGATGTACGAGGAATTGTTGCATTTGCTGCTGTACGATCAGCTCCACTTCCCTTGTTCACGTCCAGACTTGGCAGGATTTTAAAGTTTTGTTTGTATTTGTGCATGGGTTTATTTATTGAGCAGTCAGCACCTCTGTGAGGTGGGTAGAGGTTTTCCAGCTGTGTCCAGACGCGAATCCACCACAAGCAAAGTAAGCAAATTAGCTGGTCTTAAGGTAAGTAGGTAGGTCTTAGGTATCATATTTTCAACATAACGCTATCAAATCCAATGATATTTTGTAGACGTGATCCAGAAATCAATATCTATGCCTTCGATTTATGAGGTTTTCTTTACAATATATCGTTAAAATAGGAACATTTTAAAATTCGTATTTAATTTTTAAAGCCCGGCGCCACTTTGAAACGATATATTTTAACAAAAATTTGACAAACCACAGTTGTAGATATTGGTTTTTGGATCACGATTACAAAATTTTATTGGCTTTGATAGCGCAATATTGAAAATACCAACTCACACGGACCGATCGATCTGCACGCGTTATCACATCACCAGCAACAATTGCACTCCGTGGTGACATCCCTGACCAGAAGAGCGAATGTAGAATGAATATTAAGAATATTCTACGTAGTAATGGATACAAGGCGAAACGCAACATAACCAAGACCAAGAGGAAGCGACCAGCGACAGTAGAACGACAGTCAGCTTACCTGCCGTATCTTGAAGGAGTGATGGATAGAATTGGTCGACTGTTGAGTAAATACTCAATAAAGACAATATTCACTCCTTGCAAGAAAATTTCGCAGAGTATGAGGTCACCTAAAGATACCTTACCTTTGGAGCATCCAGGTGTATACAAAATTGATTGTAGCCGGAAGTCTTATATCGGCAAAACCAAACGAATCATCTCGAGTCGGGTAAACGAGCATATAAAAGCCATAAAAAAGAATCAGAGCTATAAATATAAGTCTGCCATTGCCAACACCTCTTAGAATTTGCCACTAATCACTGGATACATAACCCACGGGAGATATCCACTGAACAACACTACACTCCACGTTTAGCAGAAAGCCATAAAAATCACGAAATATCCAAATTTCAATCGTGAGGACGGATTAAGATTTTTGAGTACTTGGTCACCAGTGATTCAGTCTCTAAAACCAGAATTAGGTCGAAATAAGACCAAAAAAGTGAGTGATATGGTCAGTGTAGTGTGCCGTGATTGAAAAGTGAGTTTGAGTTCCAGTATTACCAGATAAATTTTGCGAAAGCAGGTAGATCGACTTCGGCCGCTTTATCGCTATACTTGGTCAAACTTAGGATGATAATTTTGACAGTTCATAGAGGGTATAAAATCGTTAATGAATTTATTCGATTATCGATTATCATTCTCATAGAACTTGGAATCGATAGTTGCATGGTTATGCTTTGTGTATTACACGACACTTATTTTTTTCTTTTGAATTAATTTTTTTTTTAATACAACATTAAATCCCTTCCACAACGATGTATTTAACATGTATATATTTTTTTCGGTCTGTCAGCGTATTCCGTAGAATACGCACGAGTCGAAACCGTTGTTGTTAAAGGTCTTTTAGGGTGAAATCCAAACAATAAATAAGAACTTAGTTACAAAAAATGATATAATTACCTAAATATTAATTTTCTATGTTCGATTATTTTATTTGAATACCGATGTTCGATTGTCTGTTGTTATTCGTTATTCGTGGCACTTCCAAGGGGCGGTATCTGTCTATGAAGTACGACATTATCCGTTGTGCATTTTATCGAAAAAATAAACACGACACTTCATAGGCTGTCAAAGTTATCATCCTATATTAGACAAAGCATAACCAACACCGTCTGGCGCTCGCAGCTCTCCAGTCGTCCTGTGACTACGATGCATGCAACTGCGTCGAAATTCGGGCTACTTGTCAACAAAGGTACGTGGTACAACCCGGAACCCGGTGGTACAACCCGGAACATACCCTTAAAATGTGTGATAATAACCGCGATAGTTTAAAACATTATGTTTGATAGCATAACATTAAACATATGATCAAACTACATTCACAGGAATCACTTCACAAAATAAAGAAAACGAACGTTCATTTAAAACCACTAACAATGTTATGCAGAGTGATATAAATTAGAGAACTGACTATACTATTAATGAATAGATACTTACGCTCCTTAAGTAGTCCTGTAAAAAGCAAAATAAAAAATGTCAGTAAATAAGTATGTAGATTCAATAAAAAGAGGATAATTTCAATATAAATTGCCACTTCTGCTGAAAAATCGACAACCGACGATGCCAGTAGTTCTAAGTTTTTGTCCACACGAGTTTATATATAAATTTGGCGTTATTTTGGCCCAAAACATTTGCTAAAAAAATTTTATTTCACATAAATGTTGACGATATAAAAAAAATAATAAGGAAATCTATGTACATGCAAACTTATAACGTTATCAATCGTGATATATTCCCTCGTATTAAACAAATTAAAAAAAAAATCTCCGATTAGAAGGAAGTATAGATAATACTTTTTACACTATATACTTACATCTGGCAGCACCTGCAAAGATAAATGGTTACCATAATTAAGTATTTGTTTTTTAAAGGAGAGTCTTGAAAAGCACGACGGAATAAATATATACACAATCATCGGCATTATCACTTACCACCAGTCGAGATGATGGACAAATGCTTGACTACAGTATTTTTAAAAATTTACAAAATGCTCGGAAAATAGAAAAAAAAATTGTTTTGCTACATTTGCTTCTGGCTACAATATGGTTGCTATGGTATACCGTCACGGGACTATATCCCTAGACGCGATCGCTAGAGATGTACAGAGAAGCATAAATACACAATGTGGATATGACTACCACACCAGTGTCATTATATGTTAGGTCTCTGTCAAGCCTTTGGAGTCGGCCTGGGTGAGTACCACCGCCTTATCTATTTCTGCCGTCATTGTTGTGTTCCGTTTTGAAGAATAAGGTAGCCAGCGCAATTATAAGTATGAGGCATTTCATCTTAGTCATAACAGTGACAACGCACCTGCGGATTTGCATTTTTGTTGCCAGTAACCAAAATCCTTGAATCGTGAATGTTATGGGCGACAGTTACCGCTTACCATTAGGTGGGCTGTCTGCTCGTTTGTGACTGCGTAGAATAAAATTATAAATAGATATCTTACCGAATAATGTGATTGAACACTGACGAAGGCAGCAAACAAAATTATGAACGATGAAGACAACATTTTGTATGTGTTAAGCCCTAACAGGGCTAATGTGATATGAGGTATCCAAAAGCAGTATGCAATATTTAAAATTAAGAAAGTTAGTTACACTGTAGCATGCCTAATTATTAATTAGTGTTTCTAATTTGAAAAGGTGTAATGAAATTAATTTTAATTAAGACGATAACTAGGGTTAGAGAGTTTTTTAGTAAAATATTAAAATAAATACGATATTGGATACAGTTATAATGAGAAGCTATTTTGGCAGAATTTTGTTTCAGATAAAGTTTTATAGCCAAAGCTATATCTAATTAAGTAGGCGATCCTTTATCTCTAATTTACACCCTCTAATCCGAGGTTTTCGCACACAGAGAAGATACGCAAGGGAACTAAGGTTACCGATATAGCCCAAAGAATTGGCAAGCTTAAGTGGTAGTGGACAAGGCACATAGTTCGCAGAACAGATGGCCGATGGGGCAGGAAAGTCCGAGTGGCGACCACGTGCCGGAAGACGCAGCGTGGGTTGGATGAACCGACGATCTGGTAAAGATCGCAAGTACCAGCTGGAGGCGGAAGGCACATGACCGACCTTTGTGGAGATCTCTGGGGGAGGCCTATAACCAGCAGTGGGCGTCACTACACGGCAGTACACAGGGTAAACTAACAAAATCGGAACATGGTTACACATTCACTTACCTGTATGTGCAGGTTTTCTCACGATGTTTTGACTCACCATAAGAGCATCGGTAAGTATACTACTTGGCAGATAAATCGGCTTCTTAATTTATTCGTATCGGACAAACGTCGCATAGCAACAAACCACACGAAGGAAAAATAGTAACACGGCCACTTACAGACTTAAATCAGCTTGCTAAACATTAAGTTTAGTCTACTGTACTTACATAACTCAGAAAAATTCATTATTATATGGCGACACTGGGGATCGAACTCCGTACCTCTTGCTTTGGAGGCCGACCAGCCAGTTATAACACCACGCCAAAATGAAAGCATTACATCTACTATTAATAACATTACATTTCTGCTAAATGTTCGATAGTTGGTCGTAAGTTCATAATTAGGTACTTTTATTGTAAAACATCAAGAGCACAAGTGCAAGAGCAAAGTTTCCTCTGCAGATCCCTAATAGGTAATTACGTAGGTAAGGTATTGGTAGGTTGTCTTACTAATAAAAAAGTTGTTGATCAAGCGTTTTACGCTTGTGTAGATACGCATGTGCACTGCTACAAACATAATATCTGGCCCGATAAAGGCGCCGCTATTATTGAATTTAGTAATTTTGAATTTTTTAATTCTAATAAAGTAAATTCCTCGTCCCTAACAAATTAAATTAAACAGAATTGTAATAGTAACACCAATAATAGTTTTTTCATGCCTATCCACAGACACACTTTTAATAAACAAAGAAAAGTTCAAGATAAAGTCCGCGAAGAGAACATAAAAGGGGCAGCTCAGCTGCTATTCATTGAAGACTCCCTACCCTGACTTTAGGGAAACACTCGACACGTTTAGAGAAAAATATCCGTTGGCATCACATGTTCGATCTGACTGCCCCTGACCTTTCCTCCACCCACCTCACCGCTACCTGTGTCGGCGGTGATGTCCTTTAAATACGGATCAGCCGTTGATCTCGATGGACTTTCACCACAGCATCTGAAGAATCTGTTGTGCAAGTCTTACGTGGATACGGTCCTACGGTCCTACGGTATTAGGCTTTTGGAGGAACTCACCGCCCTTATTAACGTCATGCTAGTGGGAAAGGTTAGCAGAAGTAACCGATACTTTATACGGGGCGAATCTGTGCACCCTAATGAAAAAGACGGGGGAATCAGAGCGATTGTTGTAGCCAGTAGCGTTCGGAGACTTGCCTCCAAAATTTGCTGTAAGAAATTGGTCGCTAATTTAACGTATATTTTTTTTAAAGCAAAGGTGGCTGCGAAGCCACAGTACACGCCTTGCGTACTTTTATGACCAACAACCATGCCGAAGTCGTTCTGAAAGTAGACGTCAACACGCATTTTATTCGGTAAAGGGAGACACCCTGACTCGTAGAAATTAAAAAACAATGTCCTGAACTTCTATCCTATCTTTATCAGTGCTGTAATTCTGCATCTAAATTGATGTATAAAAGCAATGATCAGAACTAAAAAGTAGGGTGTCAACAGTGAGACCCACGCGTACCAGCTGTACTTAGTTTGGCAATACAACCAATTATTTCAAGATTAAAGTCTAAATTAAACGTATGGTACCTTGATGACGGGACACTTGGAGATAACGTTACATCAGTTGTAGATGATTAACAACTCATATCATGTGAATTTCAAAAGATCGGCCTATCCTTAAACTTTTCAAAAGCGAGTTTAAATGGACCCGAATTTGATCAACAAAGCTAAAGTTATAACAAAATTTGATACAAAAGCCCCAAAAGTTAAATTTTTAAATTAAGAAACTCTCCGTCTAATAGAAGCCCCCATTTTGGACGAGTCTGGTCCGCCGTTCTTACTTAAAAAATTTTAAATTCCAAATAAAATCACACATAGCCCTATATTTCCTCCGTTTCTGCGTTTTCGTTCCGCAATTCACGTACTTTTTACGATGCAGCCCTATTTGGCGATTTGACATTTTAGTCATAAATAATCATAATTTTGGATAATCCAAAATTTAAAATTTTGGTCTTTATTCATGAACATAGTCCCAAACTTCGCTACCAGTTCGTAGAGATTCGGTTCGCAGCGCAAGCCGAATGTCCAGGCACGCGGAAATCAATGACGTCATTGGGCATTTATCACCGTCAACTTACCGGCCGTATTAGAGCCATAAGGTACGGGTGTGGGACGCTATCTGCGTGGACACTGGCGCCTTTGCATGTAGCTTCCACTGCCAGCTGCGCTGGGGTTGCAGTCTCAGCTGCGGAAGATATCAAGCGGAGGAAATACGAAATTCTAGTGCAAGGGCGAAAAAGTTCTTCGGAGAACTTTCCATGAAATTTAATGACGCCACTGGTGACCGGAGAGCTATCTCGTTCCTCAGGCAATGGATTAACATCGCTATCCAGCGAGGCAATGCAGCCAGCTTGTCTGACGGACAGCTGCAAGATCCACGACATAAGGATCAAGCGTTCGCCTGGATCGCGTTTTCCAATGGCGTAAATGCAAACTGTGGAAGACATACGCTGTTTGGATTATTATTATCACCATTATCGTGGCGGCCTTTTGATTTTCTATTTCTCTGTGTAGACGTCTTCCTTCTTATTCCAATCCTGGTGATATTTTGCCGGACTCATCCAGTTAACATATGTCCGGCATCAGATCGTTAGATTACCGCGTCCCCAGATGTCAACCCTGGGTCTCCATTTTAGAACCCTTCTTATACAGCGGGTCTCATGCATCCTTGCAATGTGCGGATTACAATTAACAGAACGCAGCTACTGATTTTTCTTAAACAGCATGCGTCATTACATGCGACGTTTTGATAAGGTCGATTATACCTAGTCACATTGCATGCAACTACATCATAGTCATCACTAACTACAATGTAGTCATGACTAACTAATAATTAGTATTGCTAATGTGTACAGGAGCGAAGCATTTGATGCTGAGTTTGTTTAATGTAAATGGGTTCTGTGTTAGATAGGGTACGGTGTACCCCAAGGAAGCGTTCTTGGTTCATTAATGAATTATGGAAATTGTAGTAATCTACACTCTCTGCATGCCCCTGTGGGATACGGGACTGAGAGTGTATGTATGTATGTTATAATCAAGATGTTTAAATATAAGCCACATCCAATCATCATAATTATTTTGGCCGGCTTAAACCGGTAACCGGCAACTAAATACCGGTTTTTGACAAAACTTCGCTCGATCTTCAGCACCCTCACATCGTAAGCCGTTGGCTCTTGACTCTCATCAATCATTTCTTCATTCTTGGGTGCTCTGCGGGATCTCTTTACTGATACTGTAAGTATACTGTGTAGTGTAAGTAAGTGTAGTGGCTTACGCAGCACATGACCCAACCAGCACAGGCTAGCCTGTGTCATATTAATTTGTCACAAACATATCTGCAGCGACGCTGTTTTTGACATTGACATTACAATTGAAAATGGCATCACTTAGTTTCAGTATTGGCAACGGGATCAGATGCGTTTGCGGCACTCTTATGGGAATCATAATATGAAACGATATTATGGCCTTTTTAGATCCAAAGACTGTACACTCCAGATTTTTAGATTTTCGCTCGTACCCCTTTATGACCTCTGCGTACTCGAATAGGTACACATACAGGAATGTGAATTCAAATTTGCAGGTTGCTATGACAACTTCGCCACCATAGAAATTGTGGCCTTCATTAAAATTTTCTACCAAAGCTTGACTAAATTGAAATATGTTTATTTTAATGGATATTATGTAACGGCAAATTGGTTATCGGTAAGACATATAACGTTTAAATATACCTAAACAACTTCAGAGATTTAAATTTCTTGTTGTGACATATTTAAATTGGAGGTGTTACTAATGCTTGGAATTGGAGCGTCGGTGGGATAATGGTGAAGGTCCGACTTGTACCCCGAGCTACCGGGTTTGAACTCCTGTGCCGCCATGTACCAATTACTATGTTCTGAGTTATGTAGATACATTAGTAGAACACTAACAGATGCTCTTACGTTGAAGGAAAACATACTGATGAAATCGCCTTTGACGATCTGAGTGGTTAAGTTGATAACATGCCGGTCTGACATGCAGAGGTTCGATTCTCGGCCGAGCAGAAATTGAAATGATGAATTTTTATTTCTGTTACGGGTCTGGGTTGTACGTGTAATCGTATGTATTTGAAAAATATATAAGTAAGTAGTTTATTAGTTTTTTTTCCAGGAGTGTCGGTAGCCTGTCCAACCCGTAATCGAGAGGTACCGGGTTCGAATCCCGCTGCGGCCGTATACCAATGACTCTTTTCTGAGTTATGTACATTAGTAGAATTCTAACCGATGCTCTTACGGTGAGGGAAAATATCGTGATAAAACCTGCAAATTCAGGCAACTGAATTTGTAACCATGATCCAATCTGATCAGGTTTCCCTGGTAGCAGAGTCACGGATGGTAGTTGCTCCACTGTAGGCGCTCCACAAGGCGCACCCCGGGCCCTCGTTATCTAGAGCACATCCGGGACATTAACGCCAAGATGATTATAGAGACATATACCTGACCTGACACATATACCTGGGCCATAAGTCCGCTAATTGCAATGTAATTGGATCGCAATCGCAGCTCAATGGCAGTTTGACACGAGCCTTAGTAAATTCAGGTGACTAAATGCGTAACCATGATCCAATCCAATGACGGCATTTATACAGGGTATTACGTAATATATGTACGAAGCCGTGAACTGGATGGAGTGCTAAACGTATTAAAACGATAGGTACAACTATTGCGCGCGCGACAGAAATAATTGTACCTATTGTTTTAATACGCGTATGCTCCGAGGCTAAACAATGACTTATCCTCGTAAGCAGCAGCCAAAACGTCCAGAGCTTCTTAGGCTGTTTTACTTGATCTCACGTGTGAGAGAGCGTCCGTGGCCGAGCGGTTACAGTATCCGACTCGTATGCCAGAGGTCCCGGGTTCGAATCCCGCTCCGGCCATGTACCAATGACTGTTTTCTGAGGTATGTACATTAGTTGAATACTAACCGATGCTCTTACGGTGAGGAAAATCATCGTGATGAAATCTGCACATGCAGGCGACTGGATGTGTAACCATGATCCAATCTGGTCAGGTTCCCCTGGTAGCAGGGTCATGGAGGTCAGATAGCAGTCGCTCTACTGTAATTACCTGATCGCCAAATCCTGGATCATGGTCAAGGCAGACCCCGCGCCCTCGTAAGCGAGAGCGATCTCACGCGATCTCACGTGTGTTACCTTCCAAAGTCAGACATATTTTTGCAAGGGCAACCTCATCGTTTCTATGCTTTGTAGAAACAGACATAGAATCACCTCCCGGGTATTTGATAATACTATTCCACAGGTCTTCATGAATGAAGTACATCCGCATTTTGAATTACCAAATAGAATAATCTTGACTACCTTGTACCGTGATCCCTGCTTGAGACCGTAGACTGGATCCTTTGTGACCTGATGTGTCGTACTTTTCACCAAAAATTACGAGAAATTCACTTTTCAATGACGATTTTATTAAAAATTACAATCATATTGCTCTAAAAGGTTATAATACTTCTTTTGAGTGCTGATAACGACTTGCTTGATTATATTAGAGAAAAACTTCATGTTTCCATGGTAATCTAGAACTTAATAATATTATTTTTCTAAACGTTGACATTGACTTGAATCCTTTATTCTTTCGGAGTGTCATATGCTATTTCATATCCCGGAAAAATAACAAAATCCCGCGGGATAGTCAAATATTAGCAGACATTCTAACAGCTAGTAAGAAATAAATAAAAATCTATTAAACTTTAACTGATGGAATTTATTCATTAAAGATTGAAAACGAAGTTGCATCACTGTAGCATTTGGACTCCGTATTTTTGTCTGTAAAAAATAAAATATCATTGAAATTATTTAAGTGGTAGGAGTGGCGGCTTCTTTGGACTTATTTGCATAAGGGCTAATTAAACACTTTAGTGTGTTAAATATTCTTTTTGTGCCTTTTGTAACAAGTAACATCAATCAGTCCTCTAAAGGTCACCTTTACTCCAGTCATCTGTAAACCACCTTGCCATATGAGGAAACCTAGGACATAAGTTCTAAATCCTTCTGCCTACTAATATTATAAATACGAAGGTTTGTAAGAATGTTTGGATGTTACTCCTTCACGCAAAAACGAATTAACGGATTTTGATGAAACTTTAGAGAAATGTCGCTTTTAGGCCAGAATAGCATATAGGCTATAATTTATCCCTAAATTCAATGTGGTTCCCGCGGTAACGGGTCTGGAACGTTTTAACCGAATTTTACGCTGACGAAGTCGCGGAGAAAAGCTTGGACGTTATAAATGTGTAAGTCTAGATTTTCCTCTGCACTATAACAAGGGGTTCTTCAAAAAGCGTTACTAAAGGTACCTCAAAGGCTGGCACCGCATCCCCTCCCCTTAGGTTGTAGATGTCCTGGAGAACAGTGGCCACTTTCCATCAAGAGGACCAACTGATCGTGTGTCTGTCTGGGCAATAAGAAAGTAAGTAAGGATGTTCTTTGACGAATAACTACATTGAATGAATTTTGATGTAAACTTGTAGAGCCGGGATCGACCGTTAGAATGATGATGATGACCAATATCTAAGAATTCCTTCAAGGATCTGACAGCGGTTTTTGATTCATTTGGGTATCTACATACTAATAACTAGAATTAAATTTTACCTTGTCTTGATGAAGATAAACCAATTATACCTTTTATACTTGGATTTTGTCAAAATCCCGCGATAAAATCGAGAGACATTATCATGACTCGCTAGAGATGTCGCCATCCTTCAACAGAAAAATAGGGATGTTCACCATGGATAACTTTCTGCCTAACAATACATATCGTTGGCATGGGTAGGCAGATACCACACTGTTCTACTCTAGAAGGAATAGGGTAGCCAATGTTCGACAGCAAAGATATGAAGGTGGAAATGGGTAATTATCCACCTGGCCATGTGTTGTGGCCAAGGGACCAAGGGTCCGACAGATGATCGTCAGAAGTTGCATCACTTCTCTAGCATGATGTAGGATGGTCGGCGCCATCTACACGCGATGCCTGCCAACTTGTGTTCGTGTACTCGTAATGTGAGTATTGTTGAGGTTCCCTATTGGAGCGATAGTTGTCGCAACACTACTAACTATGGTCCTTAAGCGCCAGTTTTGGACCACCTCCCCCCTAAATTAATAAAGCGTAATTTTTAGTAAGGTTTATTTTTGTAGGCTCTAATAATTTTTAAATTTGATTATAATTCACATTGGTTTTATTGTAAAGGCGCACCTCCGCACTTGCAATTTTCAATGTATAATCTTAACTTTTTTGTGACCTCTTAAAAAACTATCAAGACTCCCCACCCCCTTGTAAGAAAAAAATAAGACGTGGTCGACCCCTCCCACCTTAAATCGGCTTACCTAATATGAATGGCGCCTTATGAACTAGCACAACATGCACACCAACTGCACAGGACCGGCCTTTGTAGAGATCTCTGGGGGAGGCCTATGGCCAGCAGTGGGCGTTTTTTGGTTGATATGATGAATTCTTTATCAACTTACCGAGCCTATCCGGTGCTATACTGTAATGGACAAAGAAACTTTTTAAAATAGTCTGCATGTAAAGGTACCTAGATGTAAATGCATAGGCATTTATCATTTACCTACAGCCGGTTTGTGAATTGAGAATTTCAAATTAAAATAAATAAATAAATATTTGTGGCCAAATTCACACAGCGCCATCTAGCCCCAAACTAAGCAAAGCTTGTACAATGGGAATTTAGTTCAGTATTAAACAATTTTTTAAGCATGCTCAAGTTCTACTTAAGAAAATTTGAAGAATAAGTATAGTTCGAGTATTGGGGTTTCTATATAAATAACCAGACGTGGGGCGTCTTCGATTCGTAATCGAGAGGTACCGGGTTAGAATACCGCTGCGGCCATGTGCCGTCAACGTGCAGAAGGTGCGTCCACTGCCTGATGGTAAGCAGTTACCGCAGCCTATGGACGTTTGCAATACCAGAGGTATCACTCTCGTGTTGTCCCTTGCATTATTTATTCCACCATACATTTGTAGCATAACAGTAGGTTCTTAATACTAATGCACCACAAACATGGCAACAATGTTACAAATAAAAATAGTAAGAACTATGGCCCAACTCCATGTAACATTTTAAAATAACGCTCTTTCATTCCTCAACTCACAAAATCTCAGACACATACCTCGCACGTCCGTCCATCTACCTACTAGCAAATATGTCGCACTCAGGTGGTGATGTATGTTTACTTACGTTGTTTCTGTAAGATCCTCTGTTGTAGCGATTCTGGAACAAACGGTATAAAAATCCAATAAATTCTACTAATATTATAAATGCGAAGGTTCGCAAGGATGGATGTATGTTATGATGTTTGTTACTCCCTCACGCAGCTCTTTAGATCTTCTTTCAGAAGGTATAGATTGTCTGGGAGAAACCCCGTTGAATAAGCCCGCTTTACTATTGTGAAGTTTACTTAAGTTTGTTACTCTGGTATTTATTTAAAAAGCAATAAAGAGTTTACATACATACACACAAACAAATTACTACACGGATTTTGATGAAATTTGGCAGCGATATAGCTTATAGCCCAGAATAGCGAAAAGGCACCAATTCCTGCGGGAACCGGCCTGGAACGTTAAAGCTGATTTTACGTGCATGAACTCGCGGACAAAAGCTAGTCATTGAAATACCATAAAGTGTTCTATTTTTTTTTAAAAGGGTTTTTCAATGCGATTGGGTCGACGTTAAAACGGAATAACTACGGAAAGTATTGAGTATTAAAGAAACTGGACTGGGTAAAATTTTTCAGAATATTGCATAGAGGGCGCCGATGGCCAAGTAAATTGTTTCCTACCATAAAATGTTATCTTAAAGGGACTTACTTGTAGACGGTCAGCGGGGAAAAGCTAGAGGAAAATAATAATTATAGTTAGGTTAGAATAACACTGCGACACGCAATTTGTAGGACAATATTTCGTACAGTCTGTTTCTGAATTGAGAATCTTAATCGAAATTTTTCAAACTCAAACTCAAAAATTATGGGTAAAGCTTGACCGGCGCCAGAGGTGACCTGTCAATGGTGAGGCTAGTTCTGCGTTTTATGTAGCAACACCGTAAGCATGTAGTATTCTATAACAGAATTCAAATGCCACCAACAATGCGACATGGATAATAAGGAACGTGACGTAAAAAGTAACTATCATGGCCCTATTGTAAAATTAGAATAATGACGTTTCAGAAAAAGAACTAGCGCCCTCCTTCATGAAATTATAATTCTTGTCAAATGTCAACATTTTACGTAATAGACGTTGACACCTAAGTTAGACAGTATAAACCAACTAATTCCTCAACAACCCGAGTAACCTTATCAATCTAAGTGTTATTCTAATTCCTTCCCTGTTCATGCGGCTACATTATGGAATTCGTTGCCATTTACTGTCCGTATCAGTCCTTCACTTGATACCTTTAAGAAGCGAGTTAAAGACTCCATTTGTTATCCATAATGTATATGTATGTATGTAAGTATGTATATATATGTATGTAATTAAGTATGTATTTAATTATGTAAAATAAATAATTTCATTTGTAGTAGGTATATATTTTTTTTGTATTTTAGATGCACGCCGTCTGCCTTTCTGTTTTTGCTCTGTCTCTTCCGTAGGTCTACTGTAGGATATTTCTAATAAAATAAGCTGTATATGTTGTGTTGTTTTTCTTTATGTCAATATTGTATACTTGTTATTGTGCACAATAAACTGTTAAATAAATAAATAATTTTAAATTGTGTACAATAACTAAGGTATTAAGGTTATAAAATACTCAATAGCGTCGAGTTATATTTCCTCTATATAGTTTATTATTATTGCCAGTAAAATAAATTTAGTGTACTCGTTTTTCTGGCTGGCTACTAAAATTGGATTAATTAATCTCTTATCAAACGTTAAAAAAAGACTACATAAAACCAAGGGATCATTTAACGTTTTTTGATGAGCTCATCCAGGTAGGGGGTGAAGCAATTCTGACCAAGACTGACTTAAGAAAATTTTAACTAAATGATTGAACTAATTTTAAGTATAGTTTGAGTATTTGCTACCTTCTTGAGCTTAACTTGGAAGTTTCAGAGGAGTTACCAATGCGTTTCCCGCCTCTGAAGGGATCTCTAATCCTCGTATAACTCTTGATCCCATGTCATAGTCCAAAAGAAACACTGTGGCATTCCACATCCGAATCGTACGGGCGAGATACGTTCTTTCAAACCTTCGCGTGGTGACCAACAGAGGGTCTACGTAGTGGGGATGAGTACCCAGCCTACGGCGGAAGGTACGATGGCGGAATTGTGCTGTAGGTACTTATACATTTTAAAACTATTTTACATAAAAACTTACTCTGGTTTATAGTTGTAGTAAGTCAAGCAGTGGACAATTAGTGGAATAAGGTTCTTACCAGGTCAAGCTCTTCTTTCTGAAATCAATGAATATGAAATTGCACATCACATGTTACATACTATATCTTCAGCGATACGAAGATTTCGAAATCTGCAACGTCGACTATCTAGATTTAAAAGGCTTTGAATTCAGACGCCTAAATTCAAGAACGAGCAAAGTGTAATGTATTGCTCATAAAATAAGGTCCATTGTTGTTTCACTTATACAATATGTTACGCATCGCTCTGCTTTCCAGAAGGCGTGATATAAAAATGATTCTTATATTATAAACAATACATTCCACTTTGATCTCGCCTAAGTCTTTTAGTACTGAGACCTTAAATGGTGCAAAAGAGCTGCCACTTTAGGAAAAAATCTTTCCAGCTAACAAAAATATTCTTCAAAAATTTGCTCTCTTTAATCTAGTCCTAAATAATAAACTAGTTTTAAATGTTGATGTTTTCTATTACTTATAATTAAATACTAAAAGTTGTAATTATGCTAAAACTGTGGTTTTTAGAGGTGTTCAGACCACCAGGTCAGGATAAGGTTGTCAATAACTTCGCCATTTAAAAATATTTTTTTGCTATTTCTAGACATTTAATTGAGTACATTTTTGATAATTATCGTAGTTAGCGAGAACAGATTTATTTGAATGAAGTGACAGCACTTTCATGCCTTAAGTGATTTATAATTTTAAGTGATATATCATTATTATGAGATGAATATTGATTATCTATAGGTATTTTATTATCAAAGACACAGGTGACTTCGTTAGGCTAGACAACAATGGCGAATTTTTTTCCGTTGACTTGATGCCATGATAGTAATTTACAAGTAGATAGACGGTTTCATTTTCATTTTTACTTCAATTCTTTGATTTATTTTAGTCCTCCGGTTGCAGCTTACGTAATAAGTTATCATATAGTGTTTATGAGCAAAGACTAAGTAACAATTTTTTACGCTCTGCATTAAGATCTATTCTATATGCTTGATTTTTGTGTCAGCTTTAGTCAAAGCATACTTATACTTCAACAGCAGCTGCAATTTTTGTGTACCAAATACAAATAATCGTGCAATATAGTGTAAAGAAATTAATATTAATAGGTACTGTCAATGTAACGAGAATATTTCTAAAATTGACTTACCCCTAACTCGTTTCCCGATTCTATCAGCTGTATGTACTGAAGAAAAATAAATAAGCGTTGAATAAATGAATGAAAATTACAATAAAAATTACGTGGAGGTCTTCAAGAAAGGGGTGAAAAGGTTTTTACGGGGTCGGCAACGCGTGGGTAATGCCCCTGGTATTGTAAACGTCCATAGGCCGTGGTGACTGCTTACCATCAGACGGGCCGTAAGCTTGTTTGCCACTTTTGTGGTATGGTATACAAAAAATCCACTGAAGGGAAAACGACTGAAATTAAAATGCAACAGGCGGTCTTATATGTTACACATGCTTGTAAAGTCGTAAGTTGTTCTTTCAGGCAACTTATGGCACATATTTACAAAATTAATTCCAAGAAGAATGAAATTCGACTACTCAAGAAAACATATTATCAGTTTTACCTAATGCTTTACCTGTTTATATGTACTGCTTTAAATTACTCGAAATTGTATCTTGATGTAGATAAAGATAGAGGGACCCACTTTTACGTCAAACTTTTTTGGTTATTTTTGTTTTAAACTAATGTTGTTTTGGTGCTGTTTATTGTTTTGTTGTACTTTGCAATTATTTAAAAGATGTACTTTTACGTGTTGAGCGACGGTGGCCGAGCGGTTAGGGTATTCAACTCGTAAGTGAGAGGTACCGGGTTTGAATCCAGCTGCGGCCATAACCGTACGAGCAGCGGTTAGTATAAATACTAACCGCTGCTCGTACGGTGAGAGAAAACATCGTGATAAAAGCTGCATATTCAGGCGACTGAATGCGTAACCATGATCCAATCTGGTTAGGTTCCCCTGATATCAGGATCGTGGAGGTAAATCTGCTGAGGCTGATCTGCCAAATCCTGGATCGTGGTCAAGGCGGACCCCAGGCGCGTGCGTGAGATCAAAACCGGGACATTAACGCCAAGATGATGATTATTTAATGTATTTTTACGTGTAATATCCCCTAAAGTCTTAGTTTCTATTAATTAACCCATTATATAAGTTTTCGTTCACAATTCAGTCAACATAGTACACATACCATTCTGCACAAGCCTCGTACAAAGTTATTTTGAGTTTACTTACTCTTTTCTTCTCCGCCTCAGGCTTGAAAAAAAAAGTTGTTGGTCCTTTATTATTCTGTTCCAGCTGCAAGTTTTCTTTTTTATTTTACTTACTATGCATTTTTCTATTAAAGGTCGTGCTGTGATCATATTAACCTAGGCGATCGAACTTTGATCGGCGTATAAAGGTATTAACAATGGCGCTGCCAGGTGGTTAGAACGCAGTGGCGAGTTGATGGCGATATAAATATCACTTATCTATCGCGATTTAGATTTAAGTATAGAACGTTGACCGTCCCATACTGTCACCATTCCATATACCTAACCCATACTTCTTTTCAAGACCGTTGAAAAGAAGAATGGCCGGTATTAAAAGGAAGGACAGAAAGAAAAATATCGATTTAAGAGCCGAAACTGAAGTCAATGTTGTGCCTCAATGAATTAGACGATTAAATTTTTTATTTTTATTTGGACTTGCCAGGCATTTGACCGCCATCTCACCTGGTGCATCGTCACTTACCAAGTGACGATGCGGGCATGCTTTGAGAGGCATCGACAAATGGAGCAAAAGAGTCACAAATTGGTATCCAAGAAATGGAAAGAGACGGACAGGTAGACAGTTTCGAAGATGGAAAGATGACTTCGAGTAAATAACTGGCAAAATATGGACGAGATTGACAGCAGATGGTAAGAAATGGCAGAAGTTGGAGGAGGCTTTTGTCGAAAGACAAACAGATCAATGATGATTATTATAATTATTATGATTTACCAACATTGTTATTAATTTATTATGATTTATTAACATTATTATTAATTATTTTTTTATATACATGTATGTTATAAATTCGGCTTATATTTTATGTACAAGTGGTCTAAATAAATGGCTTAAATTGAATTGAATTGAACATGGAAAGTTGAGATTTATATAATATGTAAGGAGCTTGGTCAACGCACATGATGTGACTCGTAAAGAATATTGTGGAGTTTTCCTATTAGCAATTATTTTGCAACTCGCAATTTGGTCGCTACATACGTCTCGTACAGATTATTATATAGATTTTTAAGACTTAAATCTAATAAATAAAATAAAATACTTACAATCTTAATGACACATTATTTTAGAGATCAATTATTACTGTTGTATTAATTGTGTATCCGTTGTGTGTATTAGACACATGAATCCTTTCTAGCGCTTCATTTCTTTAGTTTTGGGGGAGATTGTGTATCGTTAGTGCTGACTTAAATAGGTATTATTTAATTTTTATAGTAAAAATTATTGTCATTTTCATAAATTCAAACAAAAGACATGATACTATAGACAAAAGTCGTTATTAATATTTTGCCAGATCGATGAGGTATAGTTTCTGGACGGGGCCAACATTTTTGTTTGTTCTATGGTTAAGTTATAAATCGCCACGGATATATTAAAAACAATATTTTTCTTTATAATCAAATTCAAATTTTTTTTAACAACTTTTTGTTTGTAGGGAACCTTCCTACACTTAGGTGTTACACTATAATTGTACAGTGAAAACACTAATAATTGTTTTACTTAAAACCTTAACCTATATATAATAAAATATCTATTTACATATTTACACTTACACCTAGACACTTAATATAGCTAAATATAATATTTATTATCAATATCTAATATAATACATTATTTATATTTACATTTTATTTATTACAATATTTATGTCAACACACCTGTGATGAGTATCAGTTTATCGATGTTATCGATATCGGTAATATCGACCATCGCTACTTCACTACTCCGCGCAACACGTTACGTGTATTCACCGCCGCCCGCGCGCGGCGCCAGCGCACCAGTCGAGACTCATTCACGGCTCTGTGTCTACGCGTGGCTGCTTAAGATTTTGTGTTACCTACCCTTGTTGGTGCTTACTATCGTGTTTATATGTTTAAGACTTTCCTTTCTTCGAACTTTATTCTTCCTTCCAAAAACTATTGCTGTGCCGTGCTTGTGCTTATCTACCATTGCTGTGCCTTCTGTTTAGTGTGTCTGGAATATTATACATATACCTACCTAACCGTGAGTCGTGTTATTTGCTACTTTCCACACAACACACTTTAATATAATAGGTGTCGGGCTGGTACCTACATTAGGAGTCCACGCTATCGTACCCCGCCTATATCTATATTGGTGACCCCGAAAAGGACACATAAACCAAGATGGTTGATCCACGTGGCGACAAACAAGGCAACAGTGATACGCAGCAGTCGGCGAAAAATATACCGTCACCGAGGGAAGAGTCGACAGATCGAGATGTGCACCACATTGGCATTCGTATTCCATCATTCTGGCCTGATGAGCCCGAAATTTGGTTCGCGCAGGTAGAAGGACAGTTCGCGAACTATCACATCACGCGAGATTCAGCCAAATTTAATTACGTAATTGGCCAGCTGCAGAACCAATACTCACGGGAAGTAAAGGATGTCATTATCAATCCACCAGCGGAGAACAAATACGAAAAACTCAAAGCAGAGCTTATTAAGCGACTTACGGCGTCCAATGAGAAGAAGCTGAAGCAGTTGCTCATGCATGAGGAGCTCGGAGACCGCAAGCCCTCTGGCTTCCTCCGTCATCTGCAGAGCCTCGCCGGTCAAGACGTTCCCGAGGACTTCATGAGGACAATCTGGATTAGTCGTCTACCACACGGCATCCAGACGGTACTCGCAGGCCAACCAACATCTGCCTCACTCGAAGATTTGGCTGATTTAGCGGACCGAGTGAATGATCTGGCCGCATCGTCCCCCAGAGTTGCTGCGGTTGGCGAAGCTGGTCCCAGTTCCGCCCTGCGTGAACTGACACGCGAAGTCGCTGAGCTACGGAAGATGTTCCACAACCTCGCATCCCAGCAACAACAACAACGCAACAGATCCCGTTCCAGGCCTAGCCGACGTCGCAGTCAGTCGTCCTCCAGGCAGCGGTCGCAGTCCAGCTACCGGAATAATCCTCTGTGCTGGTACCACGGCAAGTTCGGGGAGAAGGCCACCAAATGCATCCGCCCTTGCGACTTCAAGGCGGAAAACTCCAAGGGCAGTCGGTAATGGCGGCTGACGATTGCCCATCCTCTGCTGGTCGCCTATTCGTCACCGACCGTTCCTCGAAGACGCAATTCCTGGTCGACACTGGCAGCGACCTCTGTGTCTTCCCACGGGCGGTGCTGCGTGATCGTCGTGCTCCAACGGGTTTTCAACTCTGCGCTGCGAACGGATCCAGCATTTCTACCTATGGTTACGTACATCTAGATTTAGATTTTAGCTTACGTACAACCTTTCCATGGCGTTTCGTAGTGGCAGATGTAACAAAACCTATCATAGGTGTTGATTTTTTAAACTTTTACAACCTAATTGTAGATTGTAGACTCAAACGCCTCATAGATGGTACCACATTTGTATCTGCTGTAGCTAGACCTGTAGTTTGTACTAGTAGCCTGTATTCGGTGAAGGTCTCAACTGGTGACACTCAATTTCATAAAATCCTCAACGAGTTTTCCGAAATTACTCGACCTGCTGGTACTCATCGCACAATACCACATAACACCCAACATCATATACGCACGACATCAGGGCCTCCAGTAGCTTCATCTCCTCGCCGTCTCGCCCCTGACAAGCTCAAAATTGCCAAGCAGGAGTTTCAGTCCATGCTTGCCAATGGAACAGCTAGACCTTCGGAAAGCCCTTGGTCATCTCCACTACATCTAGCTCCGAAAAAGGACAATGGCTGGCGTCCGTGCGGCGATTACCGCATGTTGAATGCCCGCACTGTGCCTGACAGGTATCCGATCAGGCATATCCACGACTTTGCCCAGTCGATTGCCGGCTGCAAGATCTTTAGTACCCTAGATCTCGTAAAAGCCTACAATCAGATACCTGTCAGCGCAGCGGACATTCCTAAGACCGCCATCACCACGCCATTCGGACTATTTGAGTTCCCATTTATGACTTTTGGGCTCAGGAACGCTGGTCAGACCTTCCAGCGGTTTGTGGACGAGATGACGAGGGGGCTAGATTTTGTTTATTGCTATCTCGACGATTTTCTTGTGTTTTCCAAAAATTATACAGAACATGAGGAGCATCTCCGTGTCATCTTCGGCAGACTGCGGGACTACGGCATGCTGGTCAACACGTCTAAGTGTGTTTTCGGGGCAGAGGAGGTAACTTTTTTAGGATACAGTATCTCCAAACGAGGCTCCCGACCACTGGACAGCAAGGTGCAGGCGATCAAGGACTTCCCAGTTCCCACCACCGTGCGACAGCTTAGAGCGTTCTTGGGTATGCTGAACTTTTATAGGAGATTTCTTCCTCGTGCTGCCCAAATTCAAGCTCCATTGCATGCCCTACTCACAGGCTCGGTGAAGGGATCACATCCGGTCACCATAACCGGTGAATCATTGGCTGCGTTTGATGCTTGTAAGGGCAGTCTATCTGACGCCGCACTCCTAGCACATCCGGACTGCATGGCGAAACTTGCTCTGGTGACGGATGCATCGGACAAGGCAATTGGTGCAGTTCTCCAGCAGCTGAAGGACAACGCCTGGCAGCCTCTAGCCTTCTTTTCTCGAAAGCTGAGTCCGTCCCAGGTCAAGTATTCGCCGTACGACAGGGAGTTGCTTGCCATTTACGAGGCTGTCAAACACTTCCGGCATATGCTCGAGGCCCGACATTTCATTATCTATACTGACCATAAGCCGATTAGTTTTGCATTCCATGAAAGGAAGAAAAACTGTTCGCCCAGGCAGTATAGACACCTCGATTTTATAGCCCAGTTCACAACTGATATACGACATATATCAGGCAAAGATAATGTCGTTGCCGATACCTTGTCTCGTATTGAAGAACTGGAAGCGCCTGTAAACCTCGAGACTTTAGCCGAAAGTCAAGCCACCGACCCTGAACTCCTTAAATTATTAGACGATGGTTCATCACTGCGTCTCGAAAGGCTTCGGCTACCTGGAAGTCGTATACCGCTGGACTGCGACGTCAGTACCCCGACATCCAGGCCATTTGTTCCGAAGTTCTTTCGGAAGCAAATTTTTAGCAGCCTGCATTCTTGCAGTCACCCAGGCGCCAACGCATCGGCCAAGTTAGTCGCCGAGCGGTTTGTCTGGCCCGGCATACGCAAGGATTGCAGGGACTGGGCGCGCGCTTGCTTGCCGTGCCAACGAGCAAAGGTGACTCGTCATGTCACTGCTCCTCTGGGCACGTATAATTTACCAAGGGCGCGCTTCAAACAGATCCATATTGACCTGGTAGGACCCCTTCCTCTGTCTTGTGGTTATCGGTATTGTTTGACGGCGGTAGATTGATTTACTCGATGGCCGGAAGCAATACCGATAGAAGATATCACGGCAGAAACAGTTGCCAAGGCCTTGTTGTCAAGCTGGATAGCTCGATTCGGTTGCCCGATACACATAATAACTGACCGTGGTCGTCAGTTCGAATCGGCACTGTTTAAATGTCTGTCTCAAATAGCAGGATTCGAGCATAAGCGGACAACAGCCTACCATCCGGCATGCAACGGCTTAGTGGAGCGATTTCATCGCCAGCTCAAAGCCGCGATCGTATGCCATGGCAATGACAGGTGGACTGAATCTTTACCGTGGGTATTATTGGGTATCAGGTCTTCCTTCAAGGAGGATTTGCAGACCTCATCGGCTGAACTTATGTATGGTGAGCCGTTGAGGTTACCCGGCGAATTTTTTGACCCATCTACGACCGGTACAACAGATATGTCTGAATTTACCGCCCGTATTCGGAATTTCGCCAAAATCCTACAACCTACACCTACATCCCAGCATGGCAAACCTAAAACCTTCATTTATAAGGATCTCGCTACTTGTGGTCACGTTTTCCTTCGCGAAGACGCATTACGTGGCTCACTACAACCGGCTTACTCTGGTCCACATAAAGTCGTTTCCAGGGGGGATAAAGTTTTTAAAATTCTTCTGAAAGGTAAAGAGGTCACAGTATCGATAGACCGAATTAAACCGGCCTTCATACTGTCTGTCCATGACGCCAATAATGAAGAACCCTCGCCAGGACCTATAAAAGACTACGTCACACGTTCTGGACGTCGGGTGAAATTTCCCGATTTTTATCGCCCTTGACGGTCTCTGGAGGGGGGTGGTGTAGGGAACCTTCCTACACTTAGGTGTTACACTATAATTGTACAGTGAAAACACTAATAATTGTTTCACTTAAAACCTTAACCTATATATAATAAAATATCTATTTACATATTTACACTTACACCTAGACACTTAATATAGCTAAATATAATATTTATTATCAATATCTAATATAATACATTATTTATATTTACATTTTATTCATTACAATATTTATGTCAACACACCTGTGATGAGTATCAGTTTATCGATGTTATCGATATCGGTAATATCGACCATCGCTACTTCACTACTCCGCGCAACACGTTACGTGTATTCACCGCCGCCCGCGCGCGGCGCCAGCGCACCAGTCGAGACTCATTCACGGCTCTGTGTCTACGCGTGGCTGCTTAAGATTTTGTGTTACCTACCCTTGTTGGTGCTTACTATCGTGTTTATATGTTTAAGACTTTCCTTTCTTCGAACTTTATTCTTCCTTCCAAAAACGATTGCTGTGCCGTGCTTGTGCTTATCTACCATTGCTGTGCCTTCTGTTTAGTGTGTCTGGAATATTATACATATACCTACCTAACCGTGAGTCGTGTTATTTGCTACTTTCCACACAACACACTTTAATATAATAGGTGTCGGGCTGGTACCTACATTAGGAGTCCACGCTATCGTACCCCGCCTATACCTATATGTTAAATACAGATAATTTAATGTAGGTACTTCTTTTTCTATATTTTTTATTAATCATCCTCTTTCTATATTATTCATTTACACCTTTTTAATTTGTTGCATGTCTCCTGCATGGTGCCATATAGTGGATTACGTAGTATCCTATGATTGGCAATGAATCAAGAGTTTGAGAAACAACAGGGGGCACCCATAGTATTCAACAAATTTTGATGTTTGTAAAATTGTACTTACTTTCTTTAAATCGTATGGAAATTTTAATTTCCTTATTAATTGTGACGCTTAAAACCTACATAATAGACTACGTTGATGAACCACCGAGCAAACCAACAAATTTTGACACTATCGAAAAACAGATTTGTAGTTTTAAAAAAAAATACACTATAATAAACAATAAGTAAAAGCATATACTTTTTACAAGCTTTTATTTAACTTGCTATGTTTGTAGCAAAGTATGTATTGATGTTTGGGCCAATCTTGCAAGCCTCATTTGACGCAGTTCCCGGTGTTCAATTGAGCTGAAATTTGGTATACCTATGTAACTTGAATGACATTACATTAATATGGTACCATGGAGCTGGTCTGATAATGGCTTCCAAAGGTGGTCATAGGAACTAATGAACGCAAAAATATAACATAATCGTTGTTTAGCTTTTTAGAATGGTCTTGATGAGTACTATATACCGCGCGATTGAAACTAGTTATGAACAATAATTTTCAGTTGAGAACTTATTTTTTTAAAGGTTCTCTAATTTATTTCCTTTCTCTCGATATGCTAAATGCTATAAGATCTTTTGAGAATTTCTTAATATAATTCTACAGGTGGCAATGCACTTGTTGTCTTGAAATATACAGAAGGCTGCATATTGGCCTACCCAAAATCAGTATAAAGAACTAATAATGCAATGGGCGTCTATAGAGATGCTTATACAGGTTTAAGTAGGTTGATATGCCGTCGACTTTATCGCAAAAGTTGGCACAGCATTGCATGAGCTTACATATGTTCTGAATGTCGGTGACCGCTTTTCATCGGATAGACTATCTGACCGTGTGATCCTAGGTAATAAAAAAAGTGTTCGTAACACTTACCCTCGCTAGAATCTAAGAACATTCAATATAAATTTCATATTACTACACTGGTTGAATGTTTAAATCGTCATTTCAAAAGTGAAAATTTATAAAAGCATAACCGGTACGGGGGTAAAATAATTTTACGCTTAAGTATGGTTACGAAATGTTTTTCAACTATCATTGATCTTCTTTCTTATTGGTAAAATATAGAATACACTTACCCATGCAATCTTAATAAAAAATAGAAGTCAATTATTTGAAGCCCGCGATAGATAATAAAGTTATATAGAATTTTCGTCCAATCTTAGCTACATTTTATTATTCTGCAATTTGTTATATAGAAAATAAATACTAACCAGCTTAAATGAAATTAAACAGCAAAAATTACTATTCTATTCTAAGGTCTATTGATTTAATGGAATAACAATAGCCAACTTATTAATAATATATCACAAGTACAATTAAGAACTAAGCCAGTAACAGTTATCTACAGATTACTTATTCATATATGCAGTATTGGTGTTGGTTAGCGATAACGCGGCTGAAGCCGCTCTACCCGCTTTCGCAAAAATTGTCTGCTACTGCTAGCATGCAACTGCATCGAAATATTGGGCTACTGGTAAACAAAAGTACGCGGTAGGAAACCCGGAACTATACCCTTAATAATTAATTTATCAATTAATTTTCTTTACTATTTTCTTTGATTTCTTTTGATCTTCCGGTTGCAGCTTACGTAACATACGCTAATTAAGTGTTAGGAACTTTAATTTAACACTTTAAATTAACATCTTATACTCTATAATGTCAAACAGCTTGATCTTTGTAACAGTTTTCATTGAAGTATACCTATACTTCAAGAAAAGTTTTAAATAATTATTTATTATAAAAATATATTAATAGGTAGTGTTGTATGTAACAAGAAAAATACTAAACTTTGACTTACCCCTAAGTCTGTTCCATCTTCTACCATTTGTATGTACTGTAGAAAAATAAATAAGTGTTGAATAAATGAATTAAAATTACAATAAATAATGCATTGAAGGGAAAACATTAAGCTCATTAGGCTCACTGTAAGCGCAGTAAGTTGTTTAATAGGAAATTTAAGGCACATTATCCACATGTGCCATACCGACAGAATAAGTCGGATAGCCTCCAACCAAGTTTACTTAAATTGAAATTTTTATTGAAGTATGGAACCGATTTTAATGAAACATAGTTAACAACCATCTTGATTAAACTGGCTGTCATATACAGAAATTCGTATCCAAATCGGTCCATCCGTGCGGCCGCTACGACCATAGCCATAGATACCCACATTAGATACTCAACAAAACATATCAACCATATCATACTGTGAATTATAATAAATAATGCACTGAAGGGAATACATCTCGCTATAAGCGCTGTAAGTTGTTCTTTTTTTTATTTGGCGCGACTTCGTTCGCGTACACCTACTTTAACCCTACCTACCCTTTTTTTCTTGGTTATAGACTTTCCTCTTGAATCCACTCTATCTTTTGTTGAAAACCGCATTTTATACTATGTATAGATACAAATGTATACGTCTAAACAATTCATGATCATTATCTACCTGTCGTTATCCGACTAGGTGCGGTCAGCTCAGTATGTCATCTGGATACTTGCTCCTTTAGCCCGTGTTATATTATATATGGTATTTAAATCTAACTTTAAATAATAAATAAACATTTCAGAAACTTTTTTACAATATTAATTATTATTAAAACGATTGTACGTTTCAAAATATGTCTAACATAAAACAACAATTAAAAATAGACTAAAATACTACTTAATAAAACACCTGCATATAAATTTTCACACAGTCCATCCATATCCATCTATTCGTAGGTTGGCCTATACTGAAATATTCTTCCACATTAATTCAGTCATTACTTGCAAATCCAAAATCATAATCACCATGCTTTTGCTTTACAAGCTTATTAGTATTACCTAATGCTTCTATAAGTTTATTTGTACTTCTAGGGACCCACTTTTATGTCTAAATTTTCTGTTACTTTTGTTTTAGACTAATGTTGTTTTTATGCTGTCTATTGTTTTGCTGCACTTTTTGATTATCTTTTAAAATGTTTTTCACGTACTACCTATATCCCTTCAAGTTTTAGTTTTTATTATTAAAATAATAACCCTTAGTTAAGTTTTTGTTTACAATTCAGCCGACACAGTATACATACAATGATTCTGCGCAAGCCTCATACTAACTAGTATTACTAAACTCGTTTTGAGTTTACTTACATTTTGTTTCTCCTCCTCAGACTAGAAAAAAATGTTTGTCTTTTATTATTTTGTTCCAGTTTTTATTTTTTATATTACTTACTATGCATTTTTCTATTAAAGATCGTGCTGTGAGCATTAGAATCTGGGCGACCGAACTTTGCTCGGCGTATAAAAGTATTAGAGCTGTCGATAAAATAATTTCACTGCCAGGTGGTTAGAACGCGGTGGCGAGTTAGCGATACAAATATCACGGAAGTTAAAACACTTCTCTAGCGCGATTTAAGTTTAAGTATTTATTTAGGTTAAAGGAGCTTGGTCAACGATATGCTTGCCAATGATGTGCTCGTAACGATGAGTATTGTTGAGCTTTTCTTTAAGATGTTTAGCATTTTGCAATACGGTCGCTACATTCAGATATAGTTACAGATATCGATTTTTAAGACTTAAATCTAAAAAAAAAATCTAAATACTTACAATCTTAATGAACATAATTTTAGAGATAAATTATTACCCGTCCTTCAACACCCAATGATTTCGTGCTCAGTTTATTTTCCTTGTGGTATTTATTACAGGTTTTTACGGATAGTACAAAACGATCTTTAGTCATTACCGAAGTGAAATCAACACTCTTTTAAGCGCGACAACCAATTCTGCAGAGCGTGCCCGCCTCTTAGCTGTTGGCGAATGGGAGTCGGGACTCTGGCTCCAGGCTTTGCCGTCAAGGAACATCGGCATGCTCCTTGATCGTGCGACGTTCAGAATTTGCCACGGCCCTGCGCCTAGGTACTCCCTGCAATGCGCCCCGTGTGTGTTTAAGTGGGCGCCAAGTTGACTAGCTCGGCCACCATGGCCGATCGTGCTGCAGGAGTGCCGGTCGCATACAACGGCCGCGGCCCTCAATGATGTTATTCGCCGGGCCTTTGCCTCCGTCGGGGCTCCTGCTGTGCTTGAGCCTAATGGCTTAGCACGCGACGACGGTAAAAGGCCTGTAGGAATGACTTTAACACCTTCGAAGCTGGGGCGGCCTCTGGTCTGGGATGCCACTTGCATCGACGCCATTGCGCCGTCACATCTACCTGCCACTTCCAGTCAACCTGGGGCCGGTGCCGCATCGGCCAACAACGCCAAGCGCCGCAAATATATTTGTCTGAACAGGGTTTAAATATTTTCACAGTTTGGCGTGGAAACCTTTGGGCCGTGGCGACGAGGCGCACATACCCTATACAGGGAGATAGCCAAGTGCCTGGTCGATACATCTAATGACCAGAAGGCTGGCCTCCACTTCGGCCAGAGAATTAGCCTCGATATCCAGCGGGGTAATGCGGCCAGCCAACTGGGCACTTACCCGGTTACTGGGGATCTTGGGATTTTTTTAATCTTGAATTAAGTTCAGGTTTTGTGTATTTTTTACAATGTTTATATATTCTTGTTACTATATTTTTGTATTATTTAGATATTGTAAATATCTTTTTTAATGTAAATAAACAGTTATCATTTTCACATTTTTAGGACTTATCTTGGCCTTAGTTTTCGTCCTAAAAACATCCGTAATGTCCGATTGTTGAAAGTTAATACTCAAAAGACTGACTATGTTTATGTTTATGATTTTGTGACAGATCTTCTTTTGATTGCGATCATTTAGCAGGAGAGACGTTCTGTATCTCGAGACTGGTGGCATGAATATACTTTTCCATGCGGTACGTAACACAGTCTTTGACTAGCACGACTGCCAACGTGATCGCATAACCCTGTACAATTTGTCCAAAATAAAGATTTGTATTTGGAGTAAGCGACTAGATATAACGTTGTATTCAATACAGTTGCACACTTAAATAATATGCATCAAAATAATCATAAATTATACAATGTTTATGTTTACGAGTATGCTGGCCACTTTTTCTTCCAAAATCTGAACATAGGTGAGATGCATCGAGCGTTCGGTCTCATTTTTATTTATCCTATCTTGTAGATTATTATACTGTGTTGAGACAAACTCTAATGCGGCGTGAATGCTTGTATTTTGTGCCTTAATGTCATTTATTGTGACTTTAAGTAGATTAATTTTTTTGTGTTGCTGGGATTTAATATCTTTAAACATTTTCCTTTATCTTTAAATATCTGCCATGAATTTAGAGAGTTTTCCATCACCTGAGGATATTTTACCCATTTCCGGCTCTGGTGTATCTCCATCAGATTGTGCTGTAGGACTCGGAACAGGTGTAGTTGTCTGTGATTACATTTTGTCTTCTTTATTAGAAGGTGAGAAGTGAAATGGTTTGTTTTGTCCAAGCGCTGCCTTGGTTTATGTGATCTAGCAAGCTTGCCAAATAATTAGAGATTATGCAGCTAGATGGCGCAGTAGGCCTTCTTGAAATAACGTGAACTCGCCAAGAGAATGTAAATGAATACGGAGACAGTTGTTTACTCTTGCAAAAGAAATGGAACAACAAGAAATGTCCTCTGCATTTCTAAAATGTTACTTACTTTCTTTAAAACGTATTTAAATTATAATGTTCTTATTAATTGTGACAGACAAAAAACTTAGTACGAAATAAGTATATAACAGTATAAAAGCAACAAATATTGCTATGGGCGTCTACAGAGACGATAGCTCATCTTATAATGGTTTTGAAAGGTCGATATCGACTGAAGCTCAAAAGTCGGCACTGCATCACTTCCCTCAGCTTACATGATGTTTTGGACGTCGATGACTCATCTGATGAAAGTTCATCGGATAGACTATCTGACCGTGTGATCCTAGGCAATAAAAAAAGTGTTTTTAATACTTACCCTCGCTTGAATCTACGAATATTAAATATAATTTTCATATTAGTGCACTGGTTTAACTTTTAAAACGTCGTTTTAATAGTATGGTTACAAAATGTTATTAATAAAACTTACCCATTGAATCTTAATAAAATAACACAAGACAATTATTTGAAGGCCCCAAGAGATGATAAAGTTATAAAAATAACAGGAACTAATGAATTTTCGTCCATGTCTTAGTTAGATTTTATTATTCTGCAATTTGTTATATATGTCATAAATACAAACCAGCTTAAATGAAATTAAACAACAAAAATTACTATTTTATTCCAAAATTTATTTATTTAATGGAATAACAACAACCAATTTAATCATAATACATGTTTATTTATTTAAAACTTCATGCACTTCATAGCTTTCTCTAACGACATATATATCTCAAGTACAATAACAATTATTCACAGATTGCTCACTCATATAGAGAAATCAGGCATTTTAAAGCCTGCCAATAAAGCTTATCAATAAATAAAAATTATTTTAATATATCCTTTAAATATTAAAAGTGTTAAACCTATAATTCAAGATAATATTCGATAATATATAAAACATGTTTCCATGGAAGTATGGGGAAGATGGCTGAGCAAGTAGTAATCAAGGGAGTCATTCGAAAGTATCGACTTGACGTTGGTTTTAAATTTAACTTCGGAGTTAGAGAAAGGGCTAAAGAAAGTTACAATAGTTAAGTCTGGGGTACTGTAGAGTGTATTCATAAATGATGAATTGAACTTTGCACTAAATATTACTTACAGTCTGTATATGAGTCATAAGCATTTATCCTTATATTTTGTACACACAGGTATACTACCACACCAGCACAATTACAGGAATAGAAAAAGAAGTTACAGAATTAGGATTTGCTTTTTTTATATTAGACAAGACTCGCATTTGATTGCCATCTCACCTGATAGTAAGTGACGATGCAGCCAAAGACGGAGCATGCCCGTCTTAGAATACCCTATTCACTTTAGCCTTGAAGGCGTCCAGATTATATTGATCAGGGAACACACTTGCAGGCAACGTTTTCCATTTCTTACAAATTATAAAGGTCCAACCAAAGCGGCTCGTGCGAATACCCAGAAGATCCACGACATCGCCTCTCCCGATGGCGGAAAGGAGCTGGTAGAATGACGTAGTGCAAGAGTTTTCTGGGTTCAAGCTTTAAGCTTCTTGCCCCAGGCAGTCTCCATGTTTGAGGTTTCCGCTAGCCACTGCATCACCGGTTTAATTCACATGGCGTGAATATGGAGCACTATAGGCACGAGCATTATGTTATATTACAATAATGCATTCACTAATAAAGGGGGCAAATCGCTTAAAGTTATACTTACATCCTATAAAATGTAAACATTTTATTCTCGTTACTAGGTATATGTCACCATATTACTTATTCATTGTTTACAAAGCTTATTAAATTAATAACTCATAAACTTTTACAAAATTTAAAATTACTATTTTGCCTCAAAATCAGTGAAACTTTACATGTGGGCAGCTATATCATTCGTAGTTTAGGAGTTCCTATGGTTTCAGACGCTGGACAACCCTCGTTACAGGTTATAGTTTTTGTCAACACAAAATAAAAGAGCTGCGAGGTATTGTATATTGGGGAGAGGGCTCCGATGGGACAGTAAAGTTCAAGAATGGCGACCACATACCGGAAGACGTGGCGTTAGTAAGCCTCCCACTAGGTGGACCTACGACCTAGTAGATCACAGGTACCAGCTGGATGCAGAAGGCACAAGATTGGCCTTTGTGGAAAACTTTTGGGGAGGCCTATGCAGCAGCGCAGCAGTAAGCGTCTTCCGGCTTTTATGATGATGTTGATGAATGGTTAATTATTTAGTTAGTTACACTCAATTTAAATTTAGCGCGCTCGCCGCGAAGCTGTAGCGATAGCGTTTGGCGATTCTATCGGCGCCAACAAATATCATTCAAGGGTCCGTCACGTGCGCCCCGACCCCGTGCTAGCTCTACGCGGCTCGTTGGCGCTTTGAAAAGCGCCCAATTATGCATTTGTTCTTGGTAAGGTTCTCGCTGAAATTGACTGACTGACTGTGTTGAATTGTTTTACTTGAAGTTATTTTATTACTATTGCAAAGATAAATCGGTACCTACCTTGTTGACCGTAAGCTATAAGTAATAGAATATCAATTAGATATTTTTTCTTGGCGAGAACTTTTGCTAGAAAACATTGATAATCCTTATTTTAATAAGCATAGCCTAGATCCAATTAAAGATTACCACTGTGCCATTGATAGCACTAGCTCCTTTGAATGGCATGACGTGTCGTCCATGACGACTAATGTGCTAGCCCGAGGCTGACCACAGCGTGTGGCCCCTGCCGCAGAGTACTTATATTCAATAACATGGCAAAGGAATATGCAAGAAATTCTTGATCCTTATTGATCCTTGGAACGGAACAATGTACGATTAACGATCTATAGGACCTCTACAGATGGCAAAATGAGTAGGACAGTAGTGTGATCTATTTTCTGTTGAGTATTTCCAATAATGCTATCTCCAAGCTGCGTGGAGAAAGTGGAAGCCCCTTCACTGATATAATGTGAAGAGAGCTCAAGTCTATCAGTGGAATGTTATGTGATACGACGTGTACATATACAAACGTTCATCGGTCAACATGTACGGGGTTCGATGAAAATATAATAAAGATATTTGGTAAACTACGTGACATTAAAAAAAGCGAATATGAACTTACGACTTTGCCATGAAATTTAACCTGAAATAGAATGGCATTAATTATTAGATGTTGTAACGCTTTTATTCTAATGTAAGGTGGTAGGACTTTGTCAAGCATGAGATGTCTGCTTGGGTGAGTACCACCGCCTTATCTATTTCTGCCGCCAAGCTGATGGGACAAACCTTCCCCAGACCCAGATAATTAGAACTGTTATACGCCAGCGAGACTTGGTACACACAACACTACTACTAGACCACTCAATTACTACAACTACGGCTTAACTATTGCGACACAAGAGCAAGAGCTGCGCGTCACGGAAATGAAGATGATGCGGTGGATGTGTGGAGTTTCACGGAAGAATCGTGTTCGCAACGCTCACATTCGAGGTAGCCTTGGCGGCGTTGGAAAACATCGGGACGAAACCTGCATATTCAGGCGACTAAATGTGTAACCATGATCCAATCTGGTCAGGTTCCCCTGGTAGCAAGGTCATGGAGGTCAGATGGTAGTCGCTCCACTGTAATTACCTGATCTGCCAAATTCTGGATCAAAGTCAAAGTTGACCCCGGGCCCTTATGCGTGAGATCACAACCGGGGCATTAACGCCAAGATGATGTATCAGGTGGGTTGTCTGCTCGATTGTCACTGCGTAGAATAGAAAGAATTGCTATTAGTAATAAAATTGGTATATTTTTGTATGCAAAAATCCCATCTCTGTTTTTTTGCTTTTTGTTAAAAAGAAAAATGTTTTAAATCTAAATTAAATAAATATTAAGCTGATAGGTACGTAAGTAACTTGTCGCCTTTTTCATACCTTGAGTTCGTCTTGAGTTCCCCTGAAGGAATGCTGCTGGTAAGAGTCATGGTCATCCTGTAAAGAATTTAAGTAAGTTTTCATCACTAAACATTTGAAATACTAAAAAATATTAATTATGTTTTTCTATTTCTGTTTAATACAGGTGCGTGGAGTATATCAACCGTCGTCGACGCAGTTTTTGTTATGCTATCAACTCAAAATTTTATGAATTTCTAATGTAGGCGCTGACGTAGGTTGCGTCGACTGTTAACAGTATTATATATATATATATATATATGATTTAATTTATTATGTATCTTCGTTCTTTATGATAGATGCCTACGCCTACGTAGTGTTGAAATATTTGCATGACAGAAATAAACTAAACAATGCTAATACTAAATTATAAAATAATATTTACAAATAAAAAACTAGCCCCAAGTCCCTTGTTAAAGGAATTGTTCCCAAAAGACTGGCCGCATTGCCTCGCTGTATTGCGAGGCAATCCTCGAGACTGATCCTTTGGTCAAGGTATTGGCCAGCCTTTTGGTCGAGCGAAGCGTTAACCAGGCGCTTAGACAACTCTTTGAAGAGAGTATGAGCGCCTGGACCTCACGGCCCAAGGGTTTCTACGCCAAACGGCGCAAATAGATGATCTCCGCTGAGACCAGCATATTTGCGCCTTTTGAAATTTTCTGCCGAAGCGGCAGCGGAACCGGCATTGACACTCGTGGATAGAATATGTGACGGTGAAAGGGTATCGACGCAGGTAGCGTCCCAAACCAAAGACCGACCCCTCTTCCAAGGCACGAGTGTCATACCGTCGGGCCTTTTTCCGTCGTTTCTCGCCAGTCCATTTGGCTCCAGGATGGCAGTAAAGGCCCGACGGATGATGTCGTTCAGTTCTGCATGCCGCGACAAGCGCCCGGCGAAAAGCGCTCCTGCAACACGACAACCCGTGATGCCCAAGGTGCGACACTGCATGGCCACAACTGCACTGATGACGGGCCACGAAGGGAACACCAAGGCAAAGGGCCGTGGCAACTCTAAATGTGCCAATAGTGGATGATGGAAGTGAATGAAGCCATAGGTCTCACTCCCAATCGCCGACAGCTTGGAGGCGGGCACGCACTGCAGGATCGGAGGATCGGTTGACGTATTAACTAGATTATCCCGCACCAAGCTGCAGAGCGGCTCGTCCCAAAGTTTCTGTGACGAAAGGGTGGACGGATATTCATTCCTCGGGCAGGCTAAAGTCCACGAATTCTTGGCCTCTGTCATATATGCCACCTAACACGCGCTGGTAGACGTGCCCAAGATCTTATCTACCAACATACACGTGCTGTGTACAGAGGACAGTAAAGCAGGTAAGGAAATACTAGAAATTTTTCTGATGCCCAGACCACCAAACCTGACGGGTAGAGAGTCATTTGTGGTGTTGTAGAGTTGGAAAATTAAATCAGGGTGTTTCCATAACTGACAGCACCGTAAAACATACGTAAACTGGGGGACAAAGAGGCAAAATCGTAGAATAACATAGGCCATGTGGGTACTAATATGCTGAAGGCGATCCGACACTGCTGTGAAATTTTGAATTTTAAGGTCAACAAAGGGGGAAAAAGATTCGTAATAAATTGGGGCACCTAGGAGATGAAGCGTGCTCTTGTTGACAAAGGAGTTGTTTGGCGCCAGGGTATTGAATAATGACGCGATAGTATTTTTATCTGGTCATGTGTCTGGGATATACAACTCACACTTGGTTAAATTGAGCTCTAAGCCAATAGAGCCAAATTCGCGAATAAGGAGTTGTAGGTCCTCCAGCACTGTTGTCGCTTCACCATTTAGGGTCCCATCGTCCAGGTACCAAATATTAAATTTGGAATTCAGTTTCTCTAAAATGGGGTGGATCGCCAGACTAAAGATAGCCGGCCCGAGCGGGTCACCTTACTGACACCCAACGCTAGAATGTCATAAGAGATCCCTATATATGAGTTTTGATGGTTCTTTATAACATTGCCTTAAAAACCCATTTACAGAGGGTAACTTTGATTGCACTTGGGTCAGCAAAGCGCCCCTATCGACTGAGTTGAACGCATTTTTAACATCCACTTTCAGCAGCACTACATAATCCTGGTTGAGTAAAAGGTTCGTAGAGCATGTACCGCCACCTCACAGCCACGCTTTGACCCAAAACCCAGCTGAATTGGCTGAAAATAAGCGGCCAGTTGTTCGGCAGCGCCGCCGAGTAGGTCGTTGAGGTGTTGTGGTGTCAGCCCGTCAATGACGCCAGCAGAGCCTGTTTTAAAAGCAAAAATAGCTTGAAGTACTACATCCGCCGAGACTACAAGGACGGGGGCATCCATACGTTTAGGATCATCAGGTAAGTGTAGAGCTGCTGAAGGTTGTGAATGTTTACTGCGAAGCACTGTAATCGTATCTGCCGAATCAGGAGCGCCTGCATCTGTAGAAAAAAGAATTCGTGCAGCACCCCTAATGTCACCTTCGCTTACTTTTGCTTCCACATGTTTATGAATATTGTAACTAGATTGTGGCCGGGAGATTTTATAGTCTACAGAATCAGGACTTATTTTCAAGTTAATTATGTTAGTCCTTTTTTACACATATACCTACTTTAATTTAATTACTATTAAATTAAAGTAGGTATATGCTGGCACAGCATAATTTAATTATGCTGTGTACTTCATGCAGGTCTCCTTACCCTCAAGATTCCACTGAAAATCAGCGCTGCAGCACTTAATGTACCTAATGCGAAGCTGGAGTCTTTTTTTGGCATCGCATTGGTCCATGATTAATTGTATTTGTGTGTTTGTACCTACTGTGTTTTTGTTTAGTATTGAACTGTTTTAAAATATCCTTAATATGTAAACGCTTATGGATTTTTGTGATGTCAAAATAATACATGTCTCTGTCTATGTAATGGGGACCGTACAAACCGAAGCTGAAAATACGCTGACGCTGCGATAACGCGGCTCATCGACTCATATCAGGCCCAAACTCTACCAGAGCAAAGAAGAGCTGAACAGAGAGAAAATGTGATATAAATAAATGTATAGGATGGGATTCTATCCCATCTCCTCTCCTCTCTCGTTCTACTCGGAAACGATTGGTACTAGAACATTAGATCCTAAAGAGAAATTATAATAGATTTCGGGTGACAGCTGTCAAACTTAACACCGTTATAACTCGGAAACAATGGAAGATTTTTGAGGCTGTAATTCGGGTCGGTTTTTGAACTTTTTTGTGAATGGGTTTGACTAATGGAGTTTTAGCAAGTTTAGGAACACCTTCTCTAAATGATTGGTTTGTAAGCATACACATGGGCTGAGTGAGCTCGTTTGCACAGTGTCTAAACAAAGCTGGCCAGAATTCATCTATACTGGTGTCACCTGAAATATAAATCTCTACGAGTGCTATAATTTTTATAGAAGCTATTGTTCTAGGTCTAGGACAAATTGTTTCAGAGTTATAACTGTTTCAAATTTGATTGTTTCGAGTAGAGCGAGAGAGGAGAGAAGGGGATGGAATGGAATCTCATCTTTTTCTATACCATCACATATCCTCTTCGTCCCGCTCATCTTTGCTCTGGTAGAGTTTGAGCCTGAGTCGATGAGCTGCGTTATCACAGCGACAGCGTATTCTAAGCTCATTAGAAAGCGCATTAGAAATTCTGTTTGAGTTGACAGCATAACGCAACCTGCGTCTGCGGCAACCACTATAACGAAATCGGCGCCTTAAACATGTCAACTTATTCTACACAAACACAGGGATAATATTGATTTACACTTATACACAGTGAATGGTTCGACACCCGCTTTTACTCGAGACTTCATTGGTTTGAGAGTTAAATATTTGCAATAAGGTCTTAGTAAATATGTTCAATAGTGCGCAAAACGGATCCATAGATTGGACACGGATCTCTGATCGGGAGCGGAACACCTTGCTTCGTACTAGAAACCACACCTAATACATGGCTCGCTCGTTTCAGTGCTGAAGTACAACTGCCTCAAAGTACAACATGGTCACTAATCCAGTTTTCGGACTTTGCTTAACCTTGGTGAACGGTCTCGCAAGCACGCTGCCACTAAACGACTAGCTGGCCCGCTGCAACTTCGTTCGTGTGTTGTCCTACCCTATAAACTTTCCTCTTAAATCAGTTTAAATATTGTTCAAAATCGCATGGGGAGTTTAAAAGATTTAGTCGTACATTGTTATTATAATGTACATACATATATACAAAGAGTCAGACGCGACTTTGTTTTATACTATGTACTTACTAAGTTACTTTGCTGAATATCAAAAGAAAATAATGTCAGTTATAACTATGAATACTGTTAAATGAGGGTGTTAAATGATGCTCGTTTTCATTAATAATATTCATCATCTCAACCCGTAACAGTCCACTGCAGGACTTAGGGCCTCTCCCACGAAAGGGGAGGTTATTGCCTTAATCTCCACGCTTGGCAGGCGGGTTGGAGATCGCAGTGTTTAAATATAATAATGGAAAACGCTGCTGCCCATCTTCCAGACCACGGAGACTCTTGATCTTTTGCCTCGAAAACATTAGTCGCCTTGTACGACACCCATGAATGTAAGGGGTTGGTGCTATTCTACTCTGCCGGACACCACACGGCCAATTAATAATATTAAATTAATAATTTAATAATATTAAATATTTAATAAATTAATAATATTAAAATAATAAATTAGAATATAATTGGTAAGCTGATAGATTCAATTCTAGATTTCCAACCCAAAGATAAAAATCCTAAATTTTGGCGCTTCGTTTAATTTAAGTTGTCGTTTCTAAATTTGACGTAATATGAGCACTTCTGAAATGTCATATGATATCTGAGTGCCAGAAACTTATCTAACCCAGTGGCTAAATGTGGAACTAAATGTCGCCATTTTGAATTGTCATTTTGCTGTCAATAACAACGGCGGGCTAGATTAGTCTGTGGCACTCTAAATTAAATTGGCTGCTTAAAATTAGAAACGGTAGATTCAAATTAGTCCAGCCATTTGATTTTGACAGTTGCGCATAGAACAGCAAATGGTTTTCTTTTAGTGGCCGCTCTAGAATTGAATTAAATATCTCTTCATTACCGTTAGTACAGACAGATACAGAGATAAGTGTGGTTAGTTTTCTATATACGTCGCAGGGTGTCTTCGAAGTGATTCCAGAAGACAGTCTTTTAAAAAAATTACCAGTGCAATATCAGATTTACAGTTGTACATAGCCCGTATGAAACAGGAGTTAAATGAACGAGATCAATGGGCTAAATCGAATAATATTGAAATAATGGGAATACCTATGAAAAAGTATGAAAATTTGTATGATATCGATACAAAAATTGGGGATATAATTGGGGAAATACCCAATCAAGAAAATTATATTAATTACATCTAAAGAATATCCACGCGGCCGTCCAGATGCCATCAAGCCAATCGTCATGTCATTCAACAATCGCTATCTGAAGGAGAAGTTTATAGCTGCCGCCCGTAAGAAAAACTCTCTGAAACTTTAGTTGCTGGGTCTTGATGATTCGGCTTTTGTAAATGACCACCTTACAGCTTATAATAAAAGCCTACTATCTAAAGCCAAGGTCCTGGCAAAGGAAAACAATTTCCAATTTATCAGTGTTATGCACAGTAAAGTATGGACATGGAAAACTGATAAATCCAAGGTGTTTTTTATAAAGTCGGAAAATGATCTCGAAAAAATACCATAGGTACTAAAACTGTCAATTCCTACTCAATACATGTTATATTTCTTTTCATATTAATGATATCAAAATATTGTGTGTTAACTGACATCACACGACCACTGTTTCTATAATTTGTTTCAAAAACTTTGAGAATGCCATGCCATGGACGAGTCTTTTGTTCGGTTAATAATCGCGTCCGTTCGAAGACTTATTACGAGTCGGACGCACTGTTAACGCCTTGTCCTACGCGCAACAGATGGCATGATTGCTACTCTCTAATCAGTTGCGCACGGTACACTTTTGCTTGCAGATTGATACTAAGTCAAACTCAACAAACTAGTAAGTTATCTTCGCTTACCCTCTCCTAAATTTACTTATACTTACTACACTAACAATATTTTTATATTACATAATTTTAAAATTCATTTGTCATACACGCGGTTCTATACTTACAATTGACGTAGATTGTTATTACAATGGTGTCGCTTTGTGTTTATTACCAAAATACTCGGGGACTACGTACTAAAACGAATACTTTCAAAAGGAATTTGTTGCTTAATACCTACGATGTTGTGTGTTTAACCGAGATGTTGTTTCTTAGCGGTGTACATGATATGGAACTTTTCGATGATGGGTACCTAGTTTGGCAACGCGACCGTAATTATTCTGCTAAGGGGCAGTCACTCGGCGGAGTGCTGATAGCCGTACTGAAAGAAATTGCGGCCGTGCTCTGGCCTCCGGCTCCGGTTTTCATCCGCTGAGGATTTGTTGGTTACCATAACGCTTAAAAAACGGGACATAGGTGTCATGAACATACATTTTTGTACATTATACCTCTATGGGAAACAAAGAGGTAACTCATTTAATAGTCAATTGGATAACTTTTCGAGCAAATTATTCCAAATAATGTCGTCATGCCCTAGTCATAAGTTTGTTGTTGTAGGTGATTTTAATTTTACTTACATTAACTCGCATTCTCGAAATGGAATCTTGTCACCCTTGGGTGTCAATGGTACTAGTCAGGTAAACTTCTTTGATACTTTCAATCAATGCAACTTGCGTCAATATAATGACATCTGCAATATAGCAAACAACAGAATCCTCGACTACGTTTAAGCTAATGATGAAGTTTTAGTTGAAAGTTGTTCAGACCCACTGGTACCAGAAGCCCCCTACCACAAGTCACTATTAATTGTATTAAAATTTAGTTCATTGGACTCATTGAAAGAAAAAAATAGAACTAAATATAGTTATAATTTGGGTGATTATTTAAGTATTAATGCTTCGTTAAAAGATATTCCTTGGGACGCCACCCTTGGGGAGGGAAATCTTGACGAAGCAGTGACATATTTATATGACACTTTGTACGAGTTACGTAATTAATTCAATTCTCGTTAAGTTGTATCTAATCAAAAATTTCCAGTTTGGTATAATGCAGCGTTAAAAAGGTTCTAAAAGAAAAATATTTTTTTTTTATAAAATCTATGGCAATCAATGTGACTATCAAAGTTTTTCATATTTGCGTGCTAGGGCCAAAAAGCTTGAAAAATAATATTACGAGGCGTACATAGCAAAGACAGAAGCTGCATTGTTGAAAACACCTAAGACATTCTGGTCTTACGCCAAGTCGTTAGGGGTTTATCTTCTTTCCCATCTGTAATGGTTTATGAGGATATGTCAGCTGATACTGGAGAGGATATTTGTTACTTATTTTTTAGATACTTTGCCTTAGTATATCAATCACCTTTAAATGTAACTCGCACTACAAAGTACAGTCAAAATTCAGTTAATACATAGGTGACATAGTTGTAAGTCCTTCGGTATTGGTTGATATGCTGAAGTCAATTGATGTATCGAAGAATATAGTAGAATGTGCAGATTCCCTTGGGCTACCTCTCTTCATTCTGTTCAAACGCTCTCTCTCGGAGGGCTATGTTCCTAAGATATGGAAATCTGCTTTTGTTTCACCTGTTTTCTAAAATGGCAATAAAAATAATGTTATTAACTAAATACCCAATCTCTAAACTCTACATATTTGTAAAAATCTTAGAAAGAACAGTCCATAAACAATTTTTTGAAGTCCTATCTTCCTCTATCATTCCTGAACAACACGGGTTTGTCAAGAGAAGGAGAAGGAAACTCAATTACTTCCGCTATAGGTTTCAGCATTCAGATTGACGCAATCTTTATTGATTTCAGCAAAGCATTCGACCGAATAGACCATCAAATCCTCTTAGAAAAACTGTATCTGGCTGGTATCCATGGAAATCTATTCCAATGGTTTACGTCGTACGTAAAAAATAGGTCTCAAGCTATCGTTATCAATGGCTATTCCTCATCATCATGGACTGAGATCCCTTCAGGAGTTCCCCAAGGTTCCTTGATAGGACCCCTGTTATTTATCTTATTTATCAATGATGTAAATTTAAGTTTTAAGCATTCCCAGTTTTTATTGATATATGATATGAAGATTTTTAAAACTGTTCAAACCTTGAATGACTGTGAGCTCTTGCAACAGGACCTTATAAGATTCGAGCAGTATTGCATTTTAAATAAACATGACTTAAATATATAAAAACGTAGCTCTATAACTTTCAAGCGTAAAATTAATAAAATTAAATACAATTATATATTACAGAGCCAGTGCTTAGAGAACAAATGCTTAATTAAAGATCTGGGCGTATTTCAAGACTTAAATTTTATATAAGGAACACATTAATAGTATAGTCAACAAAGGAAATAAGGTTTTAGGCTTTCTCATAAGGTCAAGTGTTAACTTCAAGAAAGTTAAATCTATAAAAGTGTTGTAATGTTGATTTGTACATAGTTCCCTCGAGTACGCATCTCAGGTGTGGAGCCCGATGTATGACAAATATATTAATAGACTTAAATCTATACAAAAAAGATTTATGAGATATCTAGATTATAAGTGTAAGCAATTCAATTCTAACTATGAGAGTAGGAGTAGACGGCATCACCTTCTTCCTCTCGTGGTTAGACGGAATATTGCAGACATTATTTTCGTAATGAATATTGCACAAAGTAGAATAGACTGACCTCAACTTTAAAGCCCTTTATTTTTTACATTACCGAATAGAGCGATACTACGTCGACAACTAAATGTTTTACCTTTTCCGTCTTTTCCCACAAATTATCGTAAAAATTCATGTCGTGCAATCTCGGAATTCAATGAGTCTGCAAACAAACTAAATATTGACATATTTAATTCTAATCCCAACTGGGTGAAGAGGGATTTAGCAATGAATTGGTTTCACTCTGTTGTCTAGTGCATTGGTATGGTGTTATCTTTATTACTTGTTAGTAGTTAAGTACCCACTGAAATGTTAATCTTCTAAAGTCAGTACTATTATGTTAGGTTATAGCTTCACAAGGCAAGTCGCATCCCATCTTAGTTGTTAAATGTGAAAACATATCATTGGCGTATGAGTTATTTACTTGGTTATTAATTAATTGTCATACTTGCTGTTTGTTTTCCAAATAAAATAAATTATAGTAAACAATGATGTTTAACAATCTTTCTCCAACGGGGAAAAGGCATGACGCTATGTATGTTTACTTACTTGATTTCTGTAAGATCCTCTGTTGTAGCGATTCTGGAACAAACGGTATTAAAATCCAATTAATTTTACTAATATTATAAATACGAAAATTTGCAATGATGAATGTATGTTATGATGTTTGTTACTCCTTCACGCAGCTCTTCTCGCAGCACGCAGATCTCCTTTCAGAAGGTGTAAGGTTGGCTGGATGAAAACCCCATTGGATAAGATCGCTTTACTATTGTAAAATATACTTAATTTTGTTACTCTGGTACTTATTTGATAAGCAATAAAGAGTTTTCATACATACACATAAACAAATAACTACACAGATTTTGATGAAATTTGGCGCAAATTGCCCTATTCTTAGCGGAAAGGTAAGGTATTTATCCCGAATTTTAATGTGAATCCTGCGGAAACCGGTCTGGAACGTTAAAGCCAATTTTACGTGCATGAACTAGCGGACAAAAGCTAGACATTGATATATCTATAAGTTTTCTAGTTTTTTTTAAAAGGGTTTTTCAATACTGGTGGGTCGACGTAAAACGGAATAACACAAGCTGTGATTACGTATTAAAGAAACTGGACCGGGTCAAATTTTTCAGAAAATAGCATAGAGAGTGCCGATGGCCAAGTAAATTGTTTCTTACCATAAAATGTTATCTTAAAGGAACTTACTTGTAGACGGTCAGCGGGGAAAAGCTAGAGGAAAATAATAATAATTGTTAGGTTAGAATAACACCGCGATACGCAATTCATACGACAATATTGCGTACAGTCCGTTTTTTAATTGAAAATCTTCAACTGAATGAACTGAATTGAATCTTTCAACTTTAAACTCAAAAATGATTATTATTATGATTTATTGAAATTGGATTAATTAATCTCTTATCAAATGTCAAAAAGGCTAACTGAGAACAAATTGATCATTTAACGAACTCACCCAGAAAAGGAGTGACGCAATTTTGACCAAGACTAACTTAAGAAAATTTTAACTAAATTATTAAACTAATTTTAAGTTTCAGTATTTGCCACCTACTTGAGCTTAACTTAAAAGTTTCAGAGGAGTTACCAATGCGTTTCCCGCCTCTGAAGGGACCTCTTATCCTCGTATAACTCTTGATCCCATGTCATAGTTCAAAAGAAACACTGTGGCATTCCACATCCGAATCGTACGGGCGAGAAACGTTCTTTCGAACCTTCGCGCGGTAACCAACAGAGGGTCTACGTAGTGGGGAAGAGTGCCCAGCCCACGGCGGAAGGTACGATGGCGAAATTGTGTTGTAGGTACTTATACATTTTTAGACTATTTGACTTAAAATCTTGCACTGGTTTATGGTTGTAGTAAGTCAAGCAGTGGACAATTAGTGGAATAAGGTACTTACCAGGTCAAGCTCTTCTTTCTGAAATAAATGAATATGAAATTGCACATCACATGTTACATACTATATCTTCAGCGCTACGAAGGCTTCGAAAGCTGCAACGTCGACTATCTAGATTTTAAAGGCTTTGAATTCAGACGCCTAATTCAAGCAAGAGCAAAGTGTAATGTATTGCTTATAAAATAAGGTCCATTGTTGTTTTATTTATATAATATGTTACGCATCGCTCTGCTTTCCAGAAGGCATGATATAAAAATGAACCTTATATTATAAGCAATATATTCCACTTGATCTCGCCTAAGTGTTTTAGTGCCGATACCTTAAATGGTGCAAAAGAGCTGCCACTTTAGGAAAAAATCTTTCCAGCTAACAAAAAATATGTTTCAAAAATTTGCTCTCTTTAATCTAGTCCTAAATAATAAACTAGTTTTAAATATTTAAGTTTTCTAATACTTATAATTACTAAAAGTTGTAATTATGCTAAGACGGTGGTTTTTAAAGGTGTTCAGACCACCAGGACAGGATCAGGTTGTCAATGACTTCGCCATTTAAAAAACTATTTATTGCTATTTCTGAACATTTAATTGAGTTCATTTTTGATAATTATCGTAGTAAGCGAGAACAGATTTTATTAATGCAGTGACAGCACTTTTTATGAGATGAATTTTGATTATCTATAGGTATTTTATTATCAAAGACACAGGTGACTTCGTTAGGCTAGTTGACAGTGGCGAATTTTTTTCCGTTGCCTTGATACCATGATAGTAATTTACAAGTAGATAGACGGTTTCATTTTCATTTTTACTTCAATTCTTTGATTTATTTTAGTCCTCCGGTTGCAGCTTACGTAATAAGTTATCATTTAGTGTTGATGAGCACAGACTAAGAAACTCAATTTTACGCTCTGCATTAAGATCTTATATGCTTGATTTTTGTGTCGGCTTTAGTCAAAGTATACCTATACTTTAACAGCAGCTGCAATTTTTGTGAACCAAATACAAATAATCGTGCATTATAGTGTAAAGAAATTAATATTAATAGGTACTGTCAATGTAACGAGAATATTTCTAAACTTGACTTACCCCTAACTCATTTCCCGATTCTATCAGCTGTATGTACTGAAGAAAAATAAATAAGCGTTAAATAAATGAATAAAAATTACAATAAAAATTATGTGGAGGTCTTCAAGAAAGGGGTGAAAAGGTTTTTACGGGGTCGGCAACGCGTGGGTGATGCCCCTGGTATTGTAAACGTCCATAGGCCGCGGTGACTGCTTACCATCAGACGGGCCGTAAGCTTGTTTGCCACTTTTGTAGTATGGTATACAAAAATTCCACTGAAGGGAAAACGACTGAAATTAAAAAGCAACAGGCGGTCTTATATGTTACACATGCTTGTAGAGTCGTAAGTTGTTCTTTCAGGCAACTTATGGCACATATTTACAAAATTAATTCCAAGCACAATGCAATTTGACTACTCAAGAAAACATTATTACACATCAACATATTATCAGTTTTACCTAATGCTTTACCTATTTATATGTACTGCTTTTAATTACTCGAAATTGTATCTTGATGTAAATAGAGATAGAGGGACCCACTTTTACGTCAAACTTTTTATGTTATTTTTGTTTTAAACTAATGTTGTTTTGGTGCTGTTTATTGTTTTGTTGTACTTTGTAATTATTTAAAATATATATTTTTACGTGTTGAGCGACGGTGGCCGAGCGGTTAGGGTATTCAACTCGTAAGTGAGAGGTACCGGGTTTGAATCCAGCTGCGGCCATAACATAATAACATAACATAATAACGAGAAAACATCGTGATAAAAGCTGCATATTCAGGCGACTGAATGCGTAACCATGATCCAATCTGGTTAGGTTCCCCTGATATCAGGGTCGTGGTGGTAAATCTGCTGAGGCTGATCTGCCAAATCCTGGATCGTGGTCAAGGCGGACCCCAGGCGCGTGCGCGAGATCAAAACCGGGACATTAACGCCAAGATGATGATTATTTAATGTATTTTTACGTGTAATATCCCCTAAAGTCTTAGTTTCTATTAATTAACCCATTATATAAGTTTTCCTTCACAATTCAGTCAACATAGTACACATACCATTCCGCACAAGCCTCGTACAAAGTTATTTTGAGTTTACTTACTCTTTTCTTCTCCGCCTCAGGCTAGAAAAAAAACGTTGTTGGTCGTTTATTATTCTGTTCCAGCTGCAAGTTTTATTTTTTATTTTACTTACTATGCATTTTTCTATTAAAGGTCGTGCTGTGATCATATTAACCTAGGCGATCGAACTATGCTCGGCGTATAAAGGTATTAACAATGGCGCTGCCAGGTAGTTAGAACGCAGTGGCGAGTTGATGGCGATATAAATATCACTTATCTAGCGCGATTTAGATTTAGGTATAGGGCGTTGACCGTTCCATATGGTCACCATTTATTTATTTATTTATTTAAAAACTTTATTGCACTAAAATTATTACAATTGGCGGACTTAAAGCCATCAGGCTTTATCTACCAGTCAACCAGTAGGCCATGCGTAAAGTGAGTGAGTAGACCATATACCTAACTCATACTTCTTTTCAAGACCGTTGAAAAGAAGTATGGCCGGTATTAAAAGGAAGGACAGAAAGAAAAATATCGATTTAAGAGCCGAAACTGAAGTCAATGTTGTGACTCAATGAATTAGACGATTAAATTTATAATTTTTATTTGGACTGGCCAGGCATTTGACCGCCATCTCACCTGGTGGTAAGTGACGATGCGGCCGATGATGCAGCATGCCTGTCTAAATGGAAGTGGGCCGGGCATACTTTGAGAGGCATCGACAAATGGAGCAAAAGAGTCACAAATTGGTATCCAAGAAATGGAAAGAGACGGACAGGTAGACAGTTTCGAAGATGGAAAGATGACTTCGAGTAAATAGCTGGCAAAATATGGACGAGATTGACAGCAGATGGTAAGAAATGGCAGAAGTTGGAGGAGGCTTTTGTCGAAAGACAAACAGATCAATGATGATTATTATAATTTTTATGATTTACCAACATTGCTGTTAATTTATTATGATTTATTAACATTGTTATTAATTAATTTTTTATATACATGTATGTTATAAATTCGGCTTATATTTTATGTACAAGTGGTCTTAATAAAAGGCTTAAATTGAATTGAATTGGATATGGAAAGTTGAGATTTATATAATATGTAAGGAGCTTGGTCAACACACATGATGTGACTCGTAAAGAATATTGTGGAGTTTTCCCATTAGCAATTATTTTGCAACTTGCAATTCGGTCGCTACAAACGTCTCGTACAGATTATTATATAGATTTTTAAGACTTAAATCTAATAAATAAAATAAAATACTCACAATCTTAATGACACATTATTATAGAGATCAATTATTACTGTTGTATTAATTGTGTATCCGTTGTGTGTATTAGATACATGAATCCTTTCTAGCGCTTCTTTTCTTTCGTTTTGGGGGAGATTGTGTGTCGTTAGTGCTGACTTAAATAGGTATTATTTAATTTTCATAGTAAAAATTATTGCCATTTTCATAAATTCAAACAAAAGACGTGATACTATAGACAAAAGTCGTTATTAATATTTTGCCAGATCGATGAGGTATAGTTTCTGGACGGGGCCAACATTTTTGTTTGTTCTATGGTTAAGTTATAAATCGCCACGCGATACATTAATAACAATATTTTTCTTTATAATCAAATTCAAATTTATTTTAAAACAACTTTTTGTTAGTACAGATCATTTAATGTAGGTACTTCTTTTTCTATGTTTTTTATTAAAATACCTCTCTATATTATTAATTCACACCATATTAATTTATTGGATATCTGCTGTTATTAATATTTTGCCAGGTCGATGAGGTATAATTTCTGGACGGGGCCAAAATTTTTGTTTGTTTTCTAGTTAAGTTATGAATCGCCACGCGATATATTAATAAAAATATTTTTCTTTATAATGAATTTCAAATTTTTATAAACTACTTTTTGGTATTACAGATAATTTTTCGAAAATATTATGTACTTATTTTGCTGTCTTTTTTATTAATCATCCTCTTTCTATATTATTAATTCACACCTTATTAATTTGTTGCATGCGGTGCCATATATTGGATGACGTGGTATCCTATGATTGGCAATGAATCAAGAGTTTGCGAAACAACAGGAGGCACCCATAGTATTCAACAAATTTTAATGTTTGTAAAATTTTACTTACTTTCTTTAAAACGTATGGAAATTTTAATTTCCTTATTAGTTGTGACGCTTAAAACCTACACATAATAGACTACGTTGATGAACCACCGAGCAAACCAACAAATTTTGACACTATCTAAAAACAGTTTGGTAGTTTTAAAATACACTATAATAAAAAATAAGTAAAAGCATATACTTTTTACAAGCTTTTATTTAACTTGCTATGTTTGTAGCTAAGTAGGTATTGATGTTTGGGACAAATCTTGCAAGCCACATTTGACGCAGTTCCAGCGTTTCAATTGAGCTGAAATTTGGTATAGGTACCAAAGTAACTTGAATGACATTACATTAATATGGTACCATAGAGCTGGTCTGATAATGGCATCCGAAGGTGGTCATAGGAACTAATGAACGCAAAAAGATAACATAATCGTTGTTTAGCTTTTTAGAATGGTCTTGATGAGTACTATATACCGCGCGATTGAAACTAGTTATGAAAAATAATTGGCCGTGTGGTGTCCGGCAGAGTAGAATAGCACCAACTCTTACATTCATGGGTGTCCTACAAGGCGACTAATGTTTTCGAGGCAAAAGATCAAGTGTCTCCGTAGTCTGGAAAATGGGCAGCAGCATTTTCCATTATTATATTTAAACACTGCGATCTTCAACCCGCCTGCCAAGCGTGGAGATTATGGCAATATCCTCCCCTTTCGTGGGAGAGGCCCTAAGTCCTGTAGTGGACTGTTACGGGCTGAGATGATGATGAAAAATAATTTTCAGTTGAGAACTTATTTTTTTAAAGGTTCTCTAATTTATTTCCTTTCTCTCGATATGCTACATGCTATAAAATCTTTTGAGAATTTCTTAATATAATTCTTCAGGTGGCAAAGCACTTGTTGTCTTGAAATATACAGAAGATTGCATATTGGCCTACCCAAAACCAGTATAAAGAACTAATAATGCAATAGGCGTCTATAGAGATCCTAACTCATACAGGTTTTAGTAGGTTGATATGCCGTCGACTTTATCTTAAAAGTTGGGACTTTATCTTTTCATCGGATAGACTATCTGACCGTGTGATCCTAGGTAATAAAAAAAGTGTTCGTAACACTTACCCTCGCTAGAATCTAAGAACATTCAATATAAATTTCATATTACTACACTGGTTGAATGTTTAAATCGTCATTTCAAAAGTGAAAATTTATAAAAGCATAACCGGTACGGGGGTAGAATAATTTTACGCTTAAGTATGGTTACGAAATGTTTTCAACTATCATTGATTTTCTTTCTTATTGGTAAAATATAGAATACACTTACCCATGCAATCTTAATAAAAAACAGAAGTCAATTATTTGAAGCCCATGATGACAAAGTTATAAATAATTTTCGTCCAATCTTAGCTACATTTTATTATTCTGCAATTTGTTATATACAAAATAAATACTAACCAGCTTAAATGAGATTAAACAGCAAATATTACTATTCTATTCTAAGTTCTATTTATTTAATGGAATAACAATAGTCAACTTAACAGTAATACATCACAAGTACAATTAAGAACTAAGCCAGTAACAGTTATTCACAGATTTCTTATTAATATGTGCAGTGTTGGTGTTGGTTAGCGATAAACCGGCTGAAGCCGCTCTACCCGCTTTCGCAAAAATTGTCTGCTACTACTAGCATGCAACTGCATCGAAATATTGGGCTACTGGTCAACAAAAGTACGCGGTAGGAAACCCGGAACCATTATAACAGTTTTCATTGAAGTATACCTACCTTTAAGAACAGTTTTAAATAATTATTTATTATAAAAATAGATTAATAGGTACTGTTGTATGTAACGAGAAAAATACTAAACATTTGACTTACCCCTAAGTCTGTTCCATCTTCTACCATCTGTATGTACTGTAGAAAAATAAATAAGTGTTGAATAAATTAATGAAAATTATAAGAAATAATGCACTGAAGAGAAAATATCTCACTGTAAGCGCTTTAAGTTGTTCTTTCAGGAAATTTATGGCACATTATTCACATGTGCCATACCGACAGAAAAAGTCGGTTAGCCTCCAACCAAGTTTACTTAAACTCAAATATTTTATGAAGTATGGAACCGATTTTAATGAAACACAGTTAACAACCATCTCGATTAAACTGGCTTTCAAATAGAGAAATTCGTATCAAAATCGGTCCATCCGTGTGGGAGCTACGGCCATAGCCATAGATACACACATTAGATACTCAACAAAACATATCAACCATATCATACTGTGAATTATAATAAATAATGCACTGAAGGGAAAATATCTCGCTATAAGCGCTGTAAGTTGTTATTTTTTTTAATTATTGATAATTAACTAGTGGACTTGGCGCGACTTCGTTCGCGTACACCTACTTTAACCCTACCTACCCTTTTTGGTTGGTTATAGACTTTCTTCTTGAATCCACTCTATCTTTTGTTGAAAACCCCACTTTATACTATGTATAGATACAACTGTATACGTCTAAACAATTTATGATCATTATCTACCTGTCGTTATCCGACTAGGTCCGGTCAGCTCAGTATGTCATCTGGATACTTGCTCCTTTAGCCCGTGTTATATTAATTATGGTATTTAAATCTAACTTTAAATAATAAATCAAAATTTCTGAAACTTTTTTACAATATTAATTATTATTAAAACGATTGTACGTTTTAAAATATGTCTAACATAAAACAACAATTAAAAATAGACTAAAATACTACTTAATAAAAAACCCGCATATCAATTTTCACACAGTCCATCCATATCCATCTATTCGTAGGTTGGCCTATACTGAAATATTCTTCCACATTAATTCAGTCATTACTTGCAAATCCAAAATCATAATCACCATGCTTTTGCTTTACAAGCTTATTAGTATTACCTAATGCTTCTACCAGTTTATTTGTACTTCTTTTAATTACTCAAAATTGTATCTTGATGTAGATAGACATAGAGGGACCCACTTTTATGTCTAAATTTTCTGTTACTTTTGTTTTAGACTAATATTGTTTTTATGCTGTCTATTGTTTTGCTGCACTTTTTGATTATCTTTTACAATGTTTTTCACGTACTACCTATATCCCTTCAAGTCTTAGTTTTTATTAATAAAATAATAACCCTTAGTTAAGTTTTTGTTTACAATTCAGCCGACACAGTATACATACAATGATTCTGCGCAAGCCTCATACTAACTAGTATTACTAAACTCGTTTTGAGTTTACTTACATTTTGTTTCTCCTCCTCAGACTAGAAAAAATGTTTGTCTTTTATTATTTTGTTCCAGTTGGACTTTTTATTTTTTTTATATTACTTACTTGTTAAAGATCGTGCTGTGATCATAAGAATCTGGGCGATCGAACTTTGCTCGGCGTATAAAAGTATTAGAGCTGTCGATAAAATAATTTCACTGCCAGGTGGTTAGAACGCGGTGGCGAGTTAGCGATACAAATATCACGGAAGTTGGAACACTTCTCTAGCGCGATTTAAGTTTAAATATTTATTTAGGTTAAAGGAGCTTGGTCAACGTTATGCTTGCCAATGATGTGCCCCTACTCGAAACGATGAGTATTGTTGAGCTTTTCTTTAAGATGTTTAGCATTTTGCAATACGTTCGCTACATTCAGATATAGTTACAGAAATAGATATTTAAGACTAAAATCTAAAAAATAAATCTAAATACTTACAATCTTAATGAACATAATTTTAGAGATAAATTATTACCCGTCCTTCAACACCCAATGATTTCGTGCTCAGTTTATTTTCCTTGTGGTATTTATTACAGGTTTTTACGGATAGTACAAAACGATCTTTAGTCATTACCGAAGTGAAATCAACACTCTTTTAAGCGCGACAACCAATTCTGCAGAGCGTGCCCGCCTCTTAGCTGTTGGCGAATGGGAGTCGGGACTCTGGCTCCAGGCTTTGCCATCAAGGAACATCGGCACGCTCCTTGATCGTGCGACGACGTTCAGAATTTGCCACGGCCCTGCGCCTAGGTACTCCCTGCAATGCGCCCCATGTGTGTTTAAGTGGGCGAAAAGTTGACCAGCTCGGCCACCATGGCCGATCGTGCTGCAGGAGTGCCGGTCGCATACAACGGCACGCGGCCCTCAATGATGTTTTTCGCCGGGCCTTTGCCTCCGTCGGGGCTCCTGCTGTGCTTGAGCCTAATGGCTTAGCACGCGACGACGGTGAAAGGCCTGACGGAATGACTTTAACACCTTCGAAGCTGGGGCGGCCTCTGGTCTGGGATGCCACTTGCATCGACACCATTGCGCCGTCACATCTACCTGCCACTTCCAGTCAACCTGGGGCCGGTGCCGCATCGGCCAACAATGCCAAGCGCCGCAAATATATTTGTCTGAACAGGGATTAAATATTTTTACAGTTTGGCGTGGAAACCTTTGGGCCGTGGGGACCAGGCGCACATACCCTATACAGGGAGATAGCCAAGTGCCTGGTCGATACATCTAATGACCAGAAGGCTGGCCTCCACTTCGGCCAGAGAATTAGCCTCGATATCCAGCGGGGTTGGCTGGCCGCCAACTGGGCACTTACCCGGTTACTGGGGATCTTGGGATTTTTTTAAATCTTTAATTAAGTTCAGTTTTTGTGTATTTTTTTCAATGTTTTTATATTCTTGTTACTATATTTTTGTATTATTTAGATATTGTAAATATATTTTTTAATGTAAATAAACAGTTATCATTTTCACATTTTTAGGACTTATCTTGGCCTTAGTTTTCGTCCTAAAAACATCCGTAATGTCCGATTGTTGAAGGTTAATACTCAAAAGACTGACTATGTTTATGTTTATGATTTTGTGACAGATTTTCTTTTGATTCCGATCATTTAGCGGGAGGGACGTTCTGTATCTCGAGACTGGTGGCATGAATATACTTTTCCATGCGGTACGTAACACAGTCTTTGACTAGCACGATTGCCAACGTGATCGCATAACCCTGTACAATTTGTCCAAAATAAAGATTTGTATTTGGAGTAAGCGACTAGATATAACGTTGTATTCAATACAGTTGCACCCTTTAATAATATGCATCAAAATTATCATAAATTATACAATGTTTATGTTTACGAGTATGCTGGCCACTTTTTCTTCCAAAATCTGAACATAGGTGAGATGCATCGAGCGTTCGGTCTCATTTTTATTTATCATATCTTGTAGATTATTATACTGTTTTGCGACAAACTCTAATGCGGCGTGAATGCTTGTATTTTGTGCCTTAATGTCATTTATTGAGACTTGAAGTAGATTATTTTTTTTGTATTGCTGGGATTTATTATCTTTAAACATTTTCCTTTATCTTTAAATATCTGCCATGAATTTAGAGAGTTTTCCATCACCTGAGGATATTTTACCCATTTCCGGCTCTGGCGTATCTCCATCAGATTGTGCTGTAGGACTCGGAACGGGTGTAGTTGTCTGCGATTACATTTTGTCTTCTTTATTAGAAGGTGAGAAGTGAAATGGTTTGTTTTGTCCGAGCGCTGCCTTGGTTTATGTGATCTAGCAAGCTTGCCAAATAATTAGAGCTTATGCAGCTAGATGGCGCAGTAGGCCTTCTTGAAATAACGTGAACTCGACAAGAGAATGTAAATGAATACGGAGACAGTTGTTTAGTCTTTGAGGGCTGCGCGGTGGGAAATGTCCTCTGCATATCTTGTAAAAGCATGTCCGCTGGTGACCGGTGCCAAAGGCTGGATTACGCGTTATCCTATGACTGGCAATAATTAAAGAGTTTGAGGAATAACAGGAGGCATGCATAATTAATATTAAACAAATATTGATGTTTCTAAAATGTTACTTACTTTCTTTAAAACGTATTTAAATTATAATGTCATTATTAATTGTGACAGACAAAAAACTTAGTACGAAATAAGTATATAACAGTATAAAAGCAACAAATATTGCTATGGGCGTCTACAGAGACGATAGCTCATCTTATAATGGTTTTGGATACCGATATCGACTGAAGCTCAAAAGTCGGCACTGCATCACTTCAATCAGCTTACATGATGTTTTGGACGTCGATGACTCATCTGATGAAAGTTCATCGGATAGACTATCTGACCGTGTGATCCTAGGCAATAAAAAAAGTGTTCTTAATACTTACCCTCGCTTGAATCTACGAATATTAAATATAATTTTCATATTAGTGCACTGGTTTTACTTTTAAAACGTCGTTTTAATAGTATGGTTACAAAATGTTATTAATAAGACATAGTAATACACTTACCCATTGAATCTTAATAAAATAACACAAGACAATTATTTGAAGGCCCCAAGAGATGATAATTTTATAAAAATAACAGGAACTAATGAATTTTCGTCCATGTCTTAGTTAGATTTTATTATTCTGCAATTTGTTATATATGTCATAAATACAAACCAGCTTAAATGAAATTAAACAACAAAAATTACTATTTTATTCCAAAATTTATTTATGTAATGGAATAACAACAACCAATTTAATCATAATACATGTTTATTTATTTAAAACTTCATGCACTTCATAGCCTTCTCTAACGACATATATATCTCAAGTACAATTAAGAACTGGGCCAATAACAGTTATCCACAGATTACTCACTCATATAAAGAAATCGGGCATTTTAAAGCCTGCCAATAAAGCTTATCAATAAATAAAAATTATTTTAATATATCCTTTAAATATTAAAAGTGTTAAACCTATAATTTAAGATAATATTCGATAATATATAAAACATGTTTCCATGAAAGTATGGGAAAGATGGCTGAGCAAGTAGTAATCAAGTGAGTCATTCGAAAGTATCGACTTGACGTTTGTTTTAAATTTAACTTCGGAGTAAGAGAAAGGGCTAAAGAAAGTAACAATAGTTAAGTTTGGGGTACTGTAGAGTGTATTCATAAATGATGAATTGAACTTTGCACTAAATATTACTTACAGTCTGTAAGTGAGTCATAAGCATTTATCCTTATATTTTGTACACACAGGTATACTACCACACCAGCACAATTACAGGAATAGAAAAACAAGTTACAGAATTAGGGTTTGCTTTTTTATATTAGACAAGACTCGCATTTGATTGCCATCTCACCTGATGGTAAGTGACAATGCAGCCAAAGACGGAGCATGCCCGTCTTAGAATACCCTATTCACTTTAGCCTTGAAGGCGTCCAGATTATATTGATCAGGGAACACACTTGCAGGCAACGTGTTCCATTTCTTACATATTATAAAGGTCGAACCAAAGCGGCTCGTGCGAATACCCAGAAGATCCACGACATCGCCTCTCCCGATGGCGGAATGGAGCTGGTAGAATGACGTAGTGCAAGAGTTTTCTGGGTTAGAGCTTTAAGCTTCTTGCCCCAGGCAGTCTCCATGTCTGAGGTTTCCGCTGGCCACTGCATCACCGGTTTAATTCACATAGCGTGAATATGGGGCACTATAAGCACGAGCATTATGTTATATTACAATAATGCAATCACTAATAAAGGGGGCAAATCGCTTAAAGTTATACTTACATCCTATAAAATGTAAACATTTTATTCTCGTTACTAGGTATATGTCACCATATGACTTATTCATTGTTTACAAAGCTTATTAAATTAATAACTCATAAACTTTTACAAAATTTAAAAATTACTATTTTGCCTCAAAATCAGTGAAACTTCACATGTGGGCAGCTATATCATTCGTAGTTTAGGAGTTCCTATGGTTTCAGACGCTGGACATCCCTCGTTACAGGTTTCAGTTTTTGTCAACACAAAATAAAAGAGCTGCGAGGTATTGTATATTGGGGAGAGGGCTCCGATGGGAGAGTAAAGTTCAAGAATGGCGACCACGTACCGGAAGACGTGGCGTTAGTAAGCCTCCCACTAGGTGGACCTACGACCTAGTAGATCACAGGTACCAGCTGGATGCAGAAGGCACAAGACTGGCCTTTGTGGAGAACTTTTGGGGAGGCCTATGCAGCAGCGCAGCAGTAAGCGTCTTTCGGCTTTTATGATGATGTTGATGAATGGTTAATTATTTAGTTAGTTACACTCAATTTAAATTTAGCGCGCTCGCCGCGAAACTGTAGCGATAGCGTTTGGCGATTCTATCGGCGCCAACAAATATCATTCAAGGGTCCGTCACGTGCGCCCCGACCCCGTGGTAGTTCTACGCGGCTCGTTGGCGCTTTGAAAAGCGCCCAATTATGCATTTGTTATTGGTAAGGTTCTCGCTGAAATTGACTGACTGACTGTGTTGAATTGTTTTACTTGAAGTTATTTTATTACTATTGCAAAGATAAATCGGTACCTACCTTGTTGACCGTAAGCTATAAGTAATAGAATATCAATTAGATATTTTTTCTTGGCGAGAACGTTTGCCAGAAAACATTGATAATCCTTATTTTGGTAAGCATAGCCTAGATCCAATTAAAGATTACCACTTTGCCATTGATAGCACTAGCTCCTTTGAATAGCATGACGTGTCGTCCATGACGACTAATGTGCTAGCCCGAGGCTGACCACAGCGTGTGGCCCCTGCCCCTGCAGAGTACTTATATTCTATTGAATATAAGTACTCTGCGGCAGGGGCAAAGGAATTTGCAAGAAATTCTTGATCCTCATTGATCCTTGGAACGGAACAACGTACGATGAACGATCTATCAGACGGAAAAATGGGTAGGAGAGTAGTGTGATCTATTTTCTGTTGAGTATTTCCAATAATGCTATATCCAAGCTGCGTGGAGAAAGTGGAAGCCCCTTCACTGATATAATGTGGAGAGAGCTCAAGTCTATCAGTGGAATGTTATTTGATACGACGTGTACATATACAAACGTTCATCGGTCAACATGTACGGGGTTCGATGAAAATAAAATAATGATATTTGGTAAACTACGTGACATTAAAAAAGCGAATATGAACTTACGACTTTGCCATGAAATTTAACCTGAAATAGAATGGCATTAATTATTAGATGTTGTAACGCTTTTATTCTAATGTAAGGTGGTAGGACTTTGTCAAGCATGAGATGTCTGCTTGGGTGAGTACCACCGCCTTATCTATTTCTGCCGCCAAGCTGACGGGACAAACCTTCCCCAGACCCAGATATTTAGAACTGTTATACGCCAGCGAGACTTGGTACACACAACACTACTACTAGACCACTCAATTACTACAACTATAGCTTAACTATTGCGACACAAGAGCAAGAGCTGCGCGTCACGGAAATGAAGATGATGCGGTGGATGTGTGGAGTTTCACGGAAGGGTCGTGTTCGCAACGCTCACATTCGAGGTAGCCTTGGCGGCGTTGGAAAACATCGTGACGAAACCTGCATATTCAGGCGACTAAATGTGTAACCATGATCCAATCTGGTCAGGTTCCCCTGGTAGCAAGGTCATGGAGGTCAGATGGTAGTCGCTCCACTGTAATTACCTGATCTGCCAAATTCTGGATCAAAGTCAAAGTGGACCCCGGGCCCTTATGCTTGAGATCACAACCGGGGCATTAACGCCAAGATGATGTATCAGGTGGGTTGTCTGCTCGATTGTCACTGCGTAGAATAGAAAGAATTGCTATTAGTAATAAAATTGGTATATTTTTGTATGCAAAAATCCCATCTCTGTTGTAATTTTTTTGCTTTTTGTTAAAAAGAAAAATGTTTTATATCTAAATTAAATAAATTTTAAGCTGGTAGGTACGTAAGTAACTTGTCGCCTTTTTCATACCTTGAGTTCGTCTTGAGTTCCCCTGAAGGAATGCTGCTGGTAAGAGTCATAGTCATCCTGTAAAGAATTTAAGTAAGTTTTCATTACTGAACGTTTGAAATACTAAAAAACATTAATTATGTTTTTCTATTTCTGTTTAATACAGGTGCTAGGCGTGGATTATATCAACCGTCGCGACTCAGGTTTCGTTATGCTGTCAACTCGAAAAGTGTATTAATTTCTTATGCAGGCGCTGACGTAGTTTGCGTCGACAATTGACAGTATTATATGTATGAATTATTTTATTATGTATGTCGAAGTAGGGACTATATTTAAATTTAAATAAAAACAAGCAGAACCGCCGACCTTATTGGCCACCGGTTCTCCTACAAGTTTAAGGTACTAATTCAAACTGAAACACTCGAAAAAGCTAGCTAACATAAACGGGAACACTAAATTGGATTTATGTTAAATAAAAGCAAGGATTAATCAACAAAAACAAAGTATTTTTATTACAAAATGACAGAGGTAATGCTTACGTGTTATTCAGCCGAAGGTTCGCAGTCAAGTCTGTGTCAAATCTACAGACTCAAATCGTTTCCCCCGCAATGTTTCAAGCTGTCACTTAGTGTTCAAACATGATTATAGGTGGCGCTTTAAACGATTGGAATACGTAAAATGACCTTCAATTATAATTAATTTCAATAGCAAATATTATTACAAAATGCATAAGCTATTTTGAAAGCAACATTTAAGACAATTCTTCTAATAGAATTAAAATAGCAACTTACTTTAGTGCTATCGATTTGTCGATCAAAATAGACACTTTTTAGAATAGAAATCAATCGTAAATCAAAGTTATAACAGAAATAGTTCCAGATAAATAGAAGAATGAATTTTAAAATCACTAAATATTGATAATAGTTCCATTTATTGATTTCGATTGTTAATAGGCGATATCGCACGGCGACACGGCCATTCTGATGAGCGGTGCGTGCTCTGCATCGCGATAAATCCTTTCCTGAAAAAGAGAAACATGTTTTGAGGCTAGGCACTTCCACAGTGAACCTAAGACCTATAGTTGCAAATCATGGCAGATAATCAAAAACATTTGAGGCTAGGCACTTCCACAGTGAACCTAAGACCTATAGTTGCAAATCATGGCAGATAATTAAAAACATTTGAGGCTAGGCACTTCCACAGTGAACCTAAGACCTATAGTTGTAAATCATGGCAGATAATCAAGAACATTTTGTGGCTTGACACTTTTTGATATAGCAACAATATATTGGGGCTTAGGCACTACCACAGTGCAATTGTATTATTACATGAGACGTAATGTTATTAAGACATTCACCAGTCTAAAATAGATTAATATGTCAAGTAATTCATTAGGTTTTGATGGCCATCCTCACGAAAGTAGCAAATAGTAAGTACTTAGGTATACACAGTACCTAAGTGTAGGAAGTATCTGTAGGTAAGTATGTGTTTAACCACGGGCAGGATAGGGCAGGGTTAGGCCGACGCTGCACTAAGCAGGGGTCCTATTAGGGTAGGTAATAAGGATAGGACAGTGAGATAGGACGATGCTGTGCTCTGGGCGGTCCTGAACGCCGTGGTACACAGGGGAATATTTTTCTTTTAGGATAGGATTCATTTTCTCTATATTAGAGACACCGCTCATTCCACATGACAACAGTGAATATTGATAATAAGTTTTACTGTTCCATTCCACATGCCAACAGTACAGATAACAGTGTATTTTAATTTTCTTATTTCTTATGCGTATGGCAAGGAATGGGCCGGGTTAGGTCGATGCTGTGCTAGACAGGGGCACTATAATGTGGATATAAGGATTGCGAGTGTGTGGAATAGGACGATTGCTGTGCTCTGGGCGGTCTCGAACGCCGTGGTACACAGGGGACTATTTTTCTTTCAGGACAGGATTATATTGGCTACATTGGTGGGCTCCACACCCCAATGTGCATCTTTTAATACTGTTATCATTTCATTTACGATTATTTTGGCTATATTGGTGGACTCCACGCCCCAATATGCCTTTTTAGATTTCATTGAATTGAATTTTTTTTTTTTTTTTATCTATTTAGTTAGGTTTGTGCATGTGTGTGAGTGGTTATTTGGTATGGATCACCGGGTTTTATTGATTGCTTGAGGCCTGGGGCTCCCCGCCCGGGCCTGGTCGCTGCGCTCAGAGGCTGCAGCTCGCGGCGTCGCGGCCGTCGCGGCCGTCGCGGCGCCAGAGGGTCCGGCGTGCTGCTCGTCTCGCGGCGACGTGGCCGCCTCGACGGCTGCTCCGGGCTGCGGCGCTCGTCGCAGTTGATCGTGTGCGACTTTACGGGGTCGCACGTGGTGACCCACGACCTTCTTCACAAGGTAGCGATCATTATCGAGAACCCTGTGAACTTCGTAAGGCACGCTAAATTTGAGGTTTAGTGAGGTCTGGTTCCTCGGATTATTTTTAATGAGAACAAAGTCGCCTCGCTGGAAATGTTGAATTTTTGCGCGACCTTTGTCGAATCGCTGTTTATCTCTTGCCGATGCTGTAGTCATTTTCAGGTTCACATGACGTTCCAGGGCTTCAATATCAATTGAGCGATTTTCAAAGTCAATTAAATTCAATAACTCGGGAGGAACGCAGTTTTTTCGTCGAGTTAACAGTGTAAGAGGAGTAGTACCTGTTGTTGCATGGACGGTGCAGTTAAGTGCGAGTTGGAGGCCTTCTAGCGCTGTGTGCCACTCAGGAGTTTCATATTTTTTTATCATGACTAGACCGTTTTTCAACGTCGCCATGACACGTTCTACTTGCCCGTTTGCTCTGCTAACGCCCGGAGCGATGGTATGAAATTCTATGCCAAATCTGTCACAATAGTTAATACTTTCCAAGGAACTCACGTCCTCCGTCCACGATGATCTGTTTTGGAGCGCCAAAGAGGTGGATTACCTGTTTAAGGGCTGCAAGTGTACTGTGCTGACTTTTGTCGTTGGTGTAGCGAAACAGCACATACTTCGAGAAGGAGTCGATTGTCACGACGACATATTCCTGCTCAGTCGGGATGCCCAGCTTACCGGTTATGTCCATATGGATGACTTCGAACGGCACCGTCGGCTTTGTAATAGGGTGCAGTTGAACTTGTGTAGCCCTGACGTCTGCTTAGATGTCCGACATACTACGCAGTTATTAACAAACTCACGAACAGTACTGGACATTTTATCAAAATGGTAAGTTTCTCTTATTTTGGGAAGGGTTTTTTTTCCCAGCCTGGATGTTTAAGAGCCATGTGGTAGGTATTTATCAAGCTCCTTTTGGGGGTCTTGCTGCACCACGTCCGTAGGCTATACCCTAGAGACCCTACACGTGACTCCCGGGTGGTGCGAAGAGTGCAGCCGAAATTGCTTGGTGGTAGGGCCTCGGCCCGAATGGTTAGCGACCACCCACGGAGATGAGTCTGCATGGCGCTAAGCACCCTCTGGGCTGTGTTCCGTCAGAGTACTCCGTGAGCCATTCCCCCTCGTCCGAGTGCTGTAATATTGGTATCCTGTAGGTCCCAGTTTTGTGTTGGACATGTTAGAGGGTTGAGCGTGACAGGTTGGCGCGGGGGCCAGGGAGACCCGATGAAACGGCTCGTCGCTGGCCGCCCGCCAGTTAGTAGGGGACCCGAACCAGGGCATCACTTTTAATCTCCGGCCCGGGAGGCTGTCCCGCCAACTGTGCGCAAAAACCCGAAGATGTCTGTCGTGCCGGGGTAGGAGACCGGAGTGGACCCGGCAGGCATATTCGGGGGGGATCGGGGGCCCTTCCGTCCCCCGTGCCAGCTTTTCACACAACCCTTCCCTCTGCAGCGTTCAGTAGCAAAACGTCCTTGCCCTGCTGGATACCGATGTTACAGCACTCCTTTACATCCCCACCTATAATACTATCACAAATGGCAAGGAAAAATAAAAGTAAGGTTCTCTCAGCGGCACCCCTTTCCACACTTCGAGTGGACTTTTGTAATATCAGGGGTCTACACTCCAATCTAAACGCCGTACATCACCACCTAGAGACGGCGAAGCCCGCCCTACTTTTCCTGACGGAAACGCAAATATCACCTCCGGCTGACACTTCGTATCTCCACTATCCTGGATACAAGCTGGAACATAGGTTTTTACCTCGCGCTGGTGTGTGCCTATTCGTCAGAGCTGATATCTTAATGCCATAGAACTAAGTGACGAATCTGCGGTGTGGGTGTGCGTAGAACAGGGGGGTCTATCCCGTGCCTACGCATGCCTATACAACAACCGTCACGGCGTAGGTGAGACAAATCGGTTTTTCGAGCACATACAATGCGCTACCGACAAAGTCTTTGAGCGGTATCCTTCCGCCGAGTTGGTGGTCCTAGGAGATTTTAACGGTCACCACACTGAGTGGCTAGGGTCAAGCCGTCCTACCAACCCAGCCGGGAGGTCCGCCCATGAATTTTCTCTGGCCCATGGTCTCACGCAACTGGTATCAGAACCCACCTACTTACCGGATGTTGTGGGCCGTGACCCTTCTTTGTTAGACCTTCTGCTTACCACCCACCCAGACGGTTATCAGGTGTCCGTTGATGCTCCTCTTGGGACATCAGTCCACTGCCTGGTCCGTTCCGAGGCGCCTCTTGCTATACCCGAACGGGCTCGCCCCAGTGGGTCACGCAAGGTATGGCATTATGGTTCAGCAGATTGGGATGGATTGCGAGAATTCTTTGCGTCGTACCCGTGGATACGGCTTTGCTTTTCCTCAAATGACACCAACATCTGTGCTGCCGCTGCAGCTGATGTCATACTGCAGGGAATGGAGTGTTTTATCCCGTCCTCTGTAGTCCGTCTCGGCGGCAAGAGTCAGCCCTGGTACGACAGGCCTAGTGCTGAGGCAACTCGCCTCAAGCATGATGCTTTTCGTGCCTGGACAGTGGCTCGGGCCCAAAAGGACCCTAATACCCACATTTTGAGGAAAAAGTACAATGCTGTATCGAGGTCTACAAAAAGGGCATTGGCCGGAGCAAAATACAAATTCATCGGTGGAATTGGAGAGAAACTAATCAGCTACCCCTCTGGGAGCCGTGCTTTTTGGTCTCTCTCCAAAGCTGTCGAGGGGAACTTTTGTCGGACCACCTTTCCACCTTTGCGCAAGCCGGATGACCAATTGGCCCACACAGCAAAGGAGAAAGCCGATCTCTTGGGTAATCTCTTTGCTCATAACTCAACTCTGGATGATGGGGGAGCTGCACCGTCTACCATCTCTCGGTGTGAGGGCATCATGCCCGAGGTTCGTTTCACCCAAAAAATCATAAGACGTGTGCTTCTCTCCCTAGACATCCGGAAGTCCAGTGGACCTGATGGCATTCCGGCTATCGTTCTTAAAAAGTGTGCTCCCGAGTTGTCTCCCGTGTTAATGCGCCTATTTAAGCTTTCCTACACCTCAGGAACGGTGCCGTCTTCGTGGAAGTTAGCCCATGTGCACCCGATACCCAAGAAGGGTGACAATTCAGACCCATCAAATTACAGGCCTATAGCGGTAACCTCCTTGCTCTCTAAGGTGATGGAGCGGGTCATAAATATCCAGCTCCTTGGATACCTCGAGGATCACCAGCTGATCAGTGACCGTCAATATGGCTTCCGTCATGGTCGCTCAGCTGGTGACCTTCTTGTGTACCTAACACACCGGTGGGCTGAGGCTGTTGAGAGAAAGGGGGAGGCTCTGGCTGTCAGTCTTGATATAGCCAAGGCATTTGATCGGGTCTGGCACAGGGCACTGCTAACAAAACTCCCGAAGTACGGTATCCCCGAGGGACTCTGCAATTGGGTATCCAGCTTTCTGTCTGGGCGGAGTATCCAAGTCGTTGTCGACGGATGCTGCTCCGATACCAAGAGTATTAATGCTGGAGTACCCCAAGGTTCAGTGCTGTCTCCCACGCTGTTTCTTCTGCATATCAATGATATGCTGAATACTCCCAGTATTCATTGCTATGCAGATGACAGTACTGCAGACGCTCGTTATACTGGCCGTGCGAATATCCCTCGTTCCGTGGTGTCGGAAAGCCGAATAAGACTTGTGTCAGAGATTGAACACTCCTTGGAGCAAGTTGCTCACTGGGGCAGATTGAACCTGGTGGAATTCAACCCCTCTAAGACGCAGGTCTGCGCATTTTCCGCCAAAAAGGATCCTTTTGTCATGGTGCCGCAGTTCCAAGGAACATCCCTCTCCATCTCAAAAAGTATCGGGATCCTTGGTGTCGACATATCAGACGACGTACGGTTCCGAAGTCACCTGGAGTGTAAGGCTAAACTAGCCTCGAAAAAACTTGGTGTGCTTAACCGGTCTAAGCGACACTTCACCCCAGAACAGCGTCTGTTGCTGTATAAGGCACAGGTGCGGCCACATATGGAGTATTGTTCCCATCTTTGGGCTGGGGAAACCGCCGACCTGCTTAATCACTTAGATTCTATACAGAGGCGCGCCGTACGAATTGTCGACGATACCGTACTGACAGGCAAGTTGGAACCACTGGCTGATCGAAGGGACTTTGGCTCCCTGTGTGTGTTCTACCGGCTGTACAATGGGGAGTGTTCTGAGGAATTATTTGATCTGGTGCCCACAGCACAATTCCGCAATCGCACCACCCGCCGTGGGCTGGGTACTCATCCCCATTACGTGGACCCTCTAGTGGTGTCCACGCGAAGATTCGAAAGAACGTTTCTCGCTCGTACGATTCGGATGTGGAATGAGCTCCCAGCAACGGTGTTTCCTTTGGTCTATGACATGGGATCGTTCAAGAGGTATATTAGAGGTCTCCTTAGAGGCGGGCAACGTATTGGTAGCACCCCTGGTGATGCTGATGTCCATAGGCGGCGGTGACCACTTTCCATCAGGTGGCCCGCATGCCTGTTTGTCTGCCGGATAAAATAATAAAAAAAAAAAAAAAAGCTCCACTGAAACGACTTCGGGACGACTATCAATTTCTGTGTACCTATAACTGGATCCGTGGTTTTATATTTTAGAACGTCGCATTCGAGCGGGTACCCAGTGACCTCACCTCCGTTATGCAGGGTGTAGATTATTAGGCGCAGTTGATTGTCACGTCGTTGTTCTATGTTGAGCCATACAAGATTATTTGACAAAACGTTGACAGTTAAAGGATCCGGGTTCCTACTGAAGTAGTCGCCCTTCCTGTACTCTATATTAAACTCGAAATTCTGGAGATAGGCCCACCATCTATGTATGCGAGGTAACAAATCTTGTTTATGTTTAGATGCCTTTAAGGCATTGCAATCAGTGACCACTTTGAAATTGCGTCCGTAAAGAAAGTGACGAAAGTGCTTTATAGCACGGACCACGGCCAGAGTCTCAAGTTCATAACTGTGGTACCGGCTTTCTGTGTCCGTAGTGCGCATGCTGAAGTAGGCTACCACGTGTTGTCGACCATTTATTATCTGCACAAGTATCCCTCCAAATCCGAGACTACTGGCGTCGGTACTTAATTCGATAGGTTCACCCTCTTGAAAAATCGTGAGGACTGGCTCGGACGTTAGGTGATGGATAATCTTTTGACGTGCCTCTTCATGAATATGAGTCCATTGCCACCTAACACCTGGTTTAGTTAATTCGTACAGAGGGACCATAGTCCGCGCGAAGTCGGGAATGAAACGGCGAAAATAGCTCACAAGGCCGTTAAATTGACGAACCTGTCTTGCTGTGTTCGGGACGGGAGCTTTAACGAGAGCTTCTACCTTTTTAGGACTTGGACGGACTTGCCCATTCTCTACTACGTTACCGAGGTATTCAATTGAGCGTTTAAAAAAATTAACATTTGTCATATTTATTGAGAAACCCGAGTTTCCTAGAACCATCAGGATTCTTTCTAAATAGGCTAATCCGCTTGGAAAATCGCGACACTTGCTGATAACATCGTCAATGTAAACTTGGGCCACGCTGTCGTGATGCCCATTACCGGCACTACCTAAATGTAGGAGGGGACCTAGAGCACGATTTATGCACCTTTGATAGACAGCTGGTGCATTACAGAGCCCGAAGGGCATAGTTAGGTATTCCTACAACCCGTCGGGGGTGACGAAGGCAGTTTTCTAAATAGAATCAGCAGCAATTGGGATCTGGTGAAACCCAGAGGCCATATCGAGGGTGGAGTAGAACTGCCCACCCGCCAGTTGATCAATCTGGTCTGCGATCAGCGGGAGAGGGTAATGGTCTCGTACTGTGTTGGAGTTTAACTCTCTGTAGTCCACACACATACGATCATCGCCGTTTTTCTTTTTTACTAAGATTACAGGACTCGAATACGGGGACGTGCTTTCGCGAACAATGTTATTGTCTATCAGTTCACAATCTATTTTCTTGACCTTTTCACGTTCGATGGGGCTTAACCTATAAGGCCGTCGCTTAACAAATTTGTCGGGATTTTGAAGGCGGATTGGCCAGTATTTACACGTGCTTTCGCATAACCATTTGTGAAGAGATGAGAGTATTTGTTCAATAAGATAGTGAGACTACGTATCTCTGAATCATCTGTCATGTCGTGATTTAAATTTTCGAATTTAGTGCTATTCGATTGTAATTGCATAACGCGGGGCTGCGACAATAGAGTGGCACTATTGTGGGTCACAATTACACTCATGCCTGTCTCGCGCAATAAATTTGTACCGATTAGAACGTCTGACGTCATTTCATAGTCCGATAGAACATGAAATTTTATCTCGACATTAATATTATCAACGACGCAAATCGTAGTGAGGGTACTAGTGAAAACTACAGGGAATGGACCTATTCCGCGCAAATAATTAACGACTTGGCCCCTACGACCAGGTAATTTATTCGCGATAGATTCACGCATTACAGAGCATTCAGCGCCACTATCAAAAACAGCATTGATCAACTGACCGTTAACATGAATACACATAGTATTCAAGTGTGATGGATTATTAGACACCGAATTAACGTGATTCGAGGTTATCTGTTTGTCTCTCCGAAAACACGTGTCAAATGTGTGACCCGGTTTCGAGCAAAATTAACAAACTTTATCGCTGGCTTGCTTAGGCGCGGCGATAGGTAGGCGGCAAAGGACCGTTTTCGGTCAGCTTTGCATGAATTGACTCCTTGTTGCGACAATTACTAAAAGAATGGCAAGTCCTTTTACAAAAACTACAATATGGCACAGTGTTTCGATTGTCAACAGAGAACCCCAAGCTTTTTTGTTGGGGTTGATGATTAGAGCTATTTTGACTTGACCGTTTAACGCGAATAGAGGCTGCAACAGAAATTAGCTCTAGGACCGAGGTGGTTATGATATTTTGACGCAATTCTTCCCACGTGTTAGTCATAACTAGCCAACTATCTGCCCAAATTTTGGCCCGGCCTTTAAGTAAACTAGTCACTTTCATGCGGATATCGTAATCACTCAGGTCATAGGTACTTTTAGCAATAGAAATATGGTTACACCATTCACGAACTCCGAAATTACCGTCCGGATCGTATGAGGGTAGGAAAATATCTGTGATTTTTACTTTAGAATCAGGTTGCTGTTGTAGCAACCGATCGCTCATATTTCGCATCATTGTCATCATGCTTAAGAAGAATTCAGGTGGTACGTTACCCCCTGTGGTGGTGACGAAGCGGGTGGTGCTGCGGTTGGCGCGCCGGCCGTCGGTGCGGTCGGCCTTGCTGCGCTCGGCCCCGGCATTGCATCACTCTCGTCCGGGTCAGCCATATTAATTCTTTCTTCACACGCGCTGCTTTCAGGAATAATCTTAAACAAATGAAACGAAAGAAAACAGCAAAGAGGGTTTGCAGGTTCGAATCCCACTTCTGATGTCGAAGTAGGGACTATATTTAAATTTAAATAAAAACAAGCAGAACCGCCGACCTTATTGGCCACCGGTTCTCCTACAAGTTTAAGGTACTAATTCAAACTGTAACACTCGAAAAAGCTAGCTAACATAAACGGGAACACTAAATTGGATTTATGTTAAATAAAAGCAAGGATTAATCAACAAGAACAAAGTATTTTTATTACAAAATTACAGAGGTAATGCTTACGTGTTATTCAGCCGAAGGTTCGCAGTCAAGTCTGTGTCAAATCTACAGACTCCAATCGTTTCCCCCGCAATGTTTCAAGCTGTCACTTAGTGTTCAAACATGATTATAGGTGGCGCTTTAAACGATTGGAATACGTAAAATGACCTTCAATTATAATTAATTTCAATAGCAAACATTATTACAAAATGCATAAGCTATTTTGAAAGCAACATTTAAGACAATTCTTCTAATAGAATTAAAATAGCAACTTACTTTAGTGCTATCGATTTGTCGATCAAAATAGACACTTTTTAGAATAGAAATCAATCGTAAATCAAAGTTATAACAGAAATAGTTCCAGATAAATAGAAGAATGAATTTTAAAATCACTAAATATTGATAATAGTTCCATTTATTGATTTCGATTGATAATAGGCGATATCGCACGGCGACATGTATCTTCGTTCTTTATGGTAGATGCCTACGCCTACGTAGTGTTTCATTAATGCATTACATTTCGCTAAAACAGTTCATTAACTTTGTCCTTTTTTACACATACCCCTACTTTTTTACACAGCCATACTGACTTTTACTCGATATTTCATTGGTTTTATATATGCATTACGGTTTACACTCTTACTAAATATGTTCAATAGTGCGCAAAATGGATATCTATAGATTGGACATGGATCTCTCACCGGGAGCGTAACACCTTGGTCAACCTCGTTACGTATTAGAAAGCACACCTAACATAAATGGTGAGCTCGTTTCTTTTAGTGCTGAAGTTCAACTGCCTCAAAGTACAATACGGTCACCCATCGGATGGGTCTCATCCAGTTCTCGGACTTTGCAAGCGTTGCTTAACCTAGGTGATCGGTCTCGCAAGTACGCTGCCATTAGACAGGTGCCGCAACTTCGTTCGTGTATTGTTCTACCCTATAAACTTTCCTTTTGAATCAGTCTATCTATTGTTGAAAATCGCATGGGGAGTTTAAAAGATGTAATCGTATATACATACATAGATACAGAGTGTCAGACGCGACTTTGTTTTATACTTTGTACAGTAACAACACTTACTAAGTTATTTTGCTGAAAACCAAAAGGAAATAATGCATCGTGGTGTGTGGTGCCGCCACCTCAAAGAATAGCACCATCCCATCTCTTCCCGTGGGTGTCGTAAGAGGCGAGTAAGGGACAAACCCGAAAGATGGGCAGCAGCATCTTTCTGGGTACATTTACATATACTGCACTGCGATCGCCAACCCGCCTGCCAAGCGTGGCGATTATGGAAATTCCCCCCCCCCCCCCCCCTGAAGTCCGAAGAAAGGGGGAGGACTCGATAACTCTGAAGTCCGGATTACCAAGCGGTATTCGTTGAAGGTCATACAGGTCTACGCACCGGCTTCGACTCACTCCGACGATGAAGTGGAGGCTATGTATGAGGATATAACTACAGCCATACATGTAAGAGTTTGCTCAGGCTCAGGCCAAGTGGTGGATTTGCCTGTCCGTCAGGGATGAGGGCGTCGCAAAGCACCAGTTAAACGATGACTCATTTTAAACCAATGTTATATTTTTACTTTAGTACAAAGGAGATAACATACATTAACAATTATCACTTAGGCAAATGCTTAAACGATTTACAGAAATCACTGATTTAATTCATAAATAGGAATAAGTAGGTCTGAGCACGACGGTAGCTGAACACAGAATGCTTCAACACGTCCGGACCACTCGCTTATATACCCCCACCTTACAACAACGTAAACAAGTGCAGGTGTTTGCTGCACGTGTTGTTTTTCAAAATAAGTAGGATTTTAATCAAAATATCTTGCTCTTCTCTATCATTATTACTGATGCGCTATCATACATACCTCCAAGACACATTACACCGTTGTCATGGGGGATTTTAACGCGAAACTGGGCAAACGAAGCGGAGACGAGTTGAGAGTGGGGCAATTTGGAGTTGGAAGTCGGAACGCCCGTGGCCAGATGCTGGCCAGCTTTCTGGAGAAAGAGGGACTCTTTATGATGAACTCATTTTTCGGGAAGCCGGATCATCGCAGATGGACGTGGGTTAGTCCCGATGGTGTCACAAAAAATGATATCGACTTCATCCTATCTACGAAACGGCATATATTCAATGATGTTTCGGTGATCAATAGCGTAAAAATTGGCAGTGATCACCGCTTGGTAAGAGGCACATTGAATATTAATCCACAGCTGGAAAGATCGAGATTGATGAGGTCCACGCTCCGGCCTGTACTCATCCAAATCCAAAACCCCGAGAGCTTTAAACTCGAATTACAAAATCGCTTCGAGTGCCTAGGAGAATGCGTCGACGTGGACGACTACAATAACAGGTTCGTGGAAACTGTCTATACGGTTGGGTCAAAGTTATACAAAGCCTGCCGTACAAAAAGAACAAGCAAAATCTCTGACAATACCCTCAAACTCATGGAAGAAAGACGCGCAATGACTCTGCAATCTCCTGATGATGTCTCTCAATTTAGGCGACTTAATCGACAGATCTCCAAGTCTCTGACTCGCGATATACGCCGCTTCAATATTATCAACATTGAGGCGGCGATCGAGCGGAATAAAGGCTCTAAAGTCTTTGCGAGAGATCTGTCGATTGGACAGAGCCAGTTGACGAGACTGAAAACGGATGACGGCAGAGTTGTTTCGACCAAGTCCGAGGTTTTGAGGGAAGTCGAGAGGTTCTATGGACAGTTATACACGACAACACGGGCACCTGTTATCAGTATGGCAAAAGACCCCAGAGCCAAGTTGACCCGACACTACACCGAAGATATCCCGGACATCAGCCTGTACGAGATTAGTATGGCTCTCAAACAGCTCAAGAACAAGAAGGCGCCAGGTGATGATGGAATTACGGCTGAGCTTCTGAAAGCTGGTGGCAAACCTGTGCTTAAGACCCTTCAGAAGCTGTTCAATTCCGTCATCCTCGAGGGAAAAACGCCGGAAACATGGCACAGAAGTATGGTGATATTGTTCTTCAAGAAAGGTGATAAGGCTCTCTTGAAGAACTTCAGACCAATATCGCTGCTAACCCATGTGTATAAGCTGTTTTCGAGAGTCATTACGAATCGTCTCGCACGCAGGTTTGATGACTTCCAGCCTCCCGAACAAGCCGGATTCCGAAAAGGTTTTAGTACCATATACCACATACATACGCTGCGGCAGGTTATACAGAAGACCGAAGAGTACAACCGACCATTATGCTTGGCGTTTGTGGACTATGAGAAAGCATTCGATTCGATCGAAACTTGGGCGGTGCTCCAGTCTCTACAGCGGTGCCAAATCGACTATCGATATTTTATTTTATTTTATTTTATTTTTATTTTATTTTATTGTATTTGGATGTCTCACAGCTTACAACAATAAGATAAGTACAATAGCATAATTTCCATCAGCCATTTACGAGACACCACAGATAAATTTCACAAATTTACTATAAAGAGGTCTAGTACATTGAAATGCTTAGTGTAGGTAGGTACTTAAACGAAATTAACACTGTAACAAACATACATTAGGTCGACTTATCGAACTTAGAAATATAGATCTTAATCATAATGTTCCTAACTTGCGTAACGCTACTAAAAAACAAGTCTATATGCTCATCAGCGGGTAAATCATTAAATGCCCTTGCCGATCGCAACATGAAACTGTTCATACGATAATTTGTGCGAGCGTATGGAGCATGGAGTAATTCTTTACTACGTGAGTGGTAATATGGTACATTTAAAAACAAATTAGACAAAAGTAGTGGACAATCAATTTTGGACTGCGCAATCTTTATCAAAAACGCTATATCTGCAATTTCTCTGCGAATTGAGAGAGGTAGCAAGTGAAACCGGACACATCGCTTCTCGTAATCAAGTTTAGGTATTTTAAACTTAAAACTAAGAAATCTGGTAAATTTCCTTTGCAGTTTTTCTATCCGATCAGAGTGGATATTATAGTGTGGACTCCAGACTTGACTTGCGTATTCAAGATGACTTCTGACATAAGCACAGTATAGAACCTTAAGCGTTTTCATCCTTTTGAGTGACTTCCCACAACGAAGAACAAAGCCTAGAGCACGAGAAGCCTTGCCAACCACCTGGTCAACGTGACTCTCGTATGTTAACTGTTTATCGAGTATAACTCCCAGGTCACGTGTGGAGTCAGATCGCGACAGAATTTCATTTTGAATACTGTAGTCAAATACTAACAGCTGTTTCTTGCGCGAAAAACTTACTACAGTGCATTTAGATACGTTAAGGTCCAGCTTATTGTGCCGACAATAGCGATCAAGTCTTAGAAGATCTTCCTGTAGCAGAGATGCATCGGCAAAACTATTCACCGTTCTATATATTTTCATGTCGTCTGCAAACAGGACATATTTAGAGTTAAGGAAACAGCTGCCGATGTCATTGATAAACGCCACGAAAAGTAGCGGACCCAGCAGAGATCCCTGGGGAACGCCAGACGGTACCGCTCTCCAAGCAGACGAATACCCATTTAAAACAACTGCCTGAGTCCTATTTTTCACATAAGACATAAACCACCGGAACAGATCGCCACGAATACCAAGACCGAAAAGCTTCTCCAAAAGAATGTCATGGTCGATACGGTCGAAGGCTTTGCTATAATCGATATAGATAGCGTCTGTTTGGTAGCCTTTGTCCATACTGGCACTGACAAACTCCGTAAACAGTACAAGATTCGATACCGTGGACCTATTTCTCACAAAGCCATGTTGTTGGGACAATAAGCTGGACTGTATAGAGGAATATAGCTGGTTGTAGACTACGCGTTCAAGTACCTTAGCAAGCAGACAGAGCTTCGAAATAGGTCTGTAGTTTCCGACGTCATCCCTGGATCCTTTCTTGTGAATAGGTGTAATAAAAGCAGATTTCCACAGAGAAGGCATGACGCCCTCCTGCAGCGAACGTTTGAACAGCAAAGAGACAGGTAATGCCAACTCAGCCGCACAACGGACCAAAAACAGCGCCGGAAGACCATCAGGTCCTGCAGATTTGCCCAGATCTAGACACCCCAACAGCTTGTGCACCTGATCAACGTCTACCTCAATAGACGTGATGTCACAGACCGAGTTAGGACTATCCACAGTTCCAGTAACAACTGCAGCCGAGTCGGTGTCAAGGAAGGTCGATCGAAAATATTTGGAGAACAGCTCACATATGCCAGGGCCAGTGTCAGACGTGGAACCCGCATAAAACATATTTGAAGGATAGTTATTGCTAACACGTTTGCTCTTAATGAACGTCCAGAATGCTTTCGGATTGGTCGTGATGGTGTCCTCGATGGTCGACATATACGCATCATAACATTTACGCTCCAAAGCTTTGGCCCTGTCGCGCAGTAAACAAAACGCATTACGGTCAGAAATATTACCATAGATGTTGAACTTAGCTAAAACTTTTGACTTTTCTTTTAAAATTTTTATGAGAGGTGTACTATACCAAGGGGGATAAGAGTGAGTGTATGTTACTCGTTTAGGTATATAGCTATCTCGTAAACTGTTGATAATGGAATAAAATTCCCGGACCGCGTCCTCCACATCGCCTCGAAGAAGAACCTCGGCCCATTGCGTCTCAGTCAATGATGCACGGATTTTATCGTAATCACCTTTCCCATACTGAAATATGGTCCGCCTCGGTACATCTAATAGGTGCAACTGTACAAAGTCAGCACGGATTACAAGAGATTTATGATAAGAATCCTCAACTAGCAAAGGGTTAGCAGATGCAAATACGGAGACAGTGTCGTTTGAGAGCACCAAGTCTAATATTTTCCCTTGAAAATTAGCGACAGCATTAAACTGGCTAAGATTACATAGCTCTAAGGTGTCGGTAAACTCCATCATAAAGGTGACCGGTGGCGCAACCGGACGAAGTCCAACGTCAGCGGCAACCCAGTCGATGCAGCTCATATTAAAATCACCAAGGATTATAAATTTGTCAAGAGGGTGATTAACGGTTAATTGTAATAATTTGTCCATGAAGTTAGTCAGTTGAGTCGCAAAGTTGTTACCACTGTTTTGTTCACACAGGTATAAAGTGCATAGATGTAGCTTATATACAGACCTATGGCAACTACTGCGCAATAAGAGTGTTACCCATAGGTCTTCGGCACTGGACTGCCAATCTAATTTAGTAGATGCTGCTATATCGCGACGGACCGCTATAATAACACCTCCACCCCGCGACTGCCCTGTTGCGGCGTAGTCGCGATCGCGACGCCACACTAAATATCTGTCATCGAAAAGCTCGCTGTTTGATATTCCTTCCACCAGCCATGTCTCGGTCAAAGTGATAACGTCGAAGTTACTGAGTCTTACGTTTCTTAGGAAAGTCTCGGTCTTAGTGCGTAGTCCACGTACATTCTGGTGATAGATAGTTTGGGTCGCCATTTTTTAATTGAGGACAACAATAAATTACAGAAATAATTATCATTAAAGACCCAATGTGTTCTAAAGAAAGTGCGAGCCTGCGTAAGCAAGAAAATTGTCCATACTCCACCCGAACGGCACGAAAAAGAAACATTACAATAAAAATAAGTTTTAACAAAAATTCTATAACTGGTTTGAGCAAACAGCAACAGATGAAAAGCGTTAAAGGATATAAGCAACACAATATCATACATAACAGTACAAGAGAGCAGTGCGTCAAATATAGAAATACCAGCAAGGTTCATAATAATAGATACACACATGCAAACAATGACAACCAAGCAAAAGAGCGTCAAGCAAAAAACAGCCGACGGCGCCGTCCGTTCCATAAATCCAAAAACATATTTTTTTAATTTAAAAATACATATAGAGGTAATATTACATGCGAGAACAAGCAGTTGAATTCGAATTATGAAACAGCTAGTCTAGTCGAGAATCTAATTAATGGATTTTGAGAAGGTCCTTCTCCGATTTCACTATGAAGGTTTTTGTATGCACATCCTTCCTGACAAAAATCTTCATATGTTTTACCCACATGTACTGAAAATTATGCTCTTTCGCAAGGGCTTTAGCTTTAGTCAGGAGAGCTTTGTTCTTCCTTGTGAGATGGTCGTTCACGAAGATACTACCCTCTCCACTCAGTCCAATATCGGCTGGCTTTAGGTACTCTTTCAGAGCACGAGATGCCGCCAGGAAATCCTCCTTGACATACCTACCCATGAAAGAAACTATGATGTTCTTTTTACCTGCTATGGTTGTTGGAACTCGGTGAATAAAGTTGATGTGATGTTTAGTGACCGGATAAGAGATCTTGTTACCGATATCGGCTACTATCTTAAATAGATTCTCCTTATCCTTCATGGGGACTCCCTTAATCTCAACATTGTTAGCGCGCAGCCATTGATCCTTTTCATCGAGATCGTACTCTAATTTGGAGATCATATCCTTCAGAGGAGCAATATCCTCCTGTACCTGCTCAATTTTCGCTACTTTTGACTCAAGACTGCTAAGCTTGGTGTTAAATTCAGCAGTAGAAGTTTTAAGGGCTGCTAGTTCCTTCTTCACGTCCTGGATGTCAGCGGCAAGAGCGGCAAGAGGCGTAAGTTTGATATTAATATAAGCAATTTCTCTCATTATGCTATCCAAAGTAACCACCGGGGAAGCCACGGGCGAATGCGTACTTGGAGTGCCGGCCGTTTTACACGAAGGGCACCTCCAGGTGGCCTGGCGGTCACCCAGCTTACGGTAGCCTACCTCGGTGACACCGGAGCAAGCGTAGTGATACTGTTTCATACAGGCGGTACACTGGACGGCATCGGTTGCTTCATCACCGCATCGCCCACAGGTTACCATTTTGATAATGGGTTAATAAAATAAACAAATTCTAAATCAACAAAATAGTCCTCTAAGAGACACGCACACCCAAGCGCGCGCTTCACACAGTACCTCGATCAATCTGCGCGAACTTCTCTATGACGAGTAGCGCAATGACAACAATAGGGCGACCCGTGCACGCCGTACTCACTATTGTGTAGCACGTTTAACTGCGAGATTCGCTTGCGCTGCAGTATTTGACTTTTACCGCCGTACCCGCCACTGATCACTTGTTATCACTCGCAATGTTATTATTCACACAGATCGTTAGTTTATAATCGTGAATTTGCACTAATACACAAAAATAATATTAACAAAACGTATCAAACAGGTATTTAATACCGAATTGCTATTTTTCTGAATAAAAATATTAGGTATAGCACGGAAATTTTATAAATATTGTGGGACCGCTCGCGAAGCAGTAGTAGATAGTTATTTGTCAAAGACTAACTGATATATCGAAGCACTGAAGGGTTTGTACGAAAACGCCACTATGTCAGTTCGTCTCCAGGATAAGACCAGAGATCCTATTCAGCTGCAGCGGGGTGTTAGACAAGGTGATGTCATATCACCGAAGTTGTTCACCGCTGCACTGGAGGATATCTTTAGGCTACTGGACTGGGACGGACTTGGCATCAATATTAACGGCGAGTACCTTACCCACCTCAGATTTGCTGACGATATCGTAGTCATGGCTGAAACCCTGGAAGACTTGGGCAAAATGCTCGATGACCTCTGTAGTGCCTCTCAACAAGTAGGTCTTAAAATGAACATGGACAAGACGAAAATTATGTCGAATGTCCATGTTGTGCCTACTCCAGTGACAGTTGGAGGCATTCCACTTTAAGTTGTTGACGACTATTCATACCTAGAACAAATAGTTAAGTTAAGTAGGTCCAACTTCAAGAAAGAGGTTAATCGACGAATCCAACTCGGTTGGGCAGCATTCGGGAAGCTACGCCAAATATTTTCATCCCAATTACCGCAGTGTCTCAAAACGAAGGTCTTTGACCAATGTGTGTTGCTAGTGATGACTTACGGAACTGAAACGTGGCCGCTTACTGTGGGCCTTATAAGAAAGCTCACTGTTACCCAAAGGGCAATGGAAAGAGCTATGCTCGGAGTCTCTTTGCGCGATCGAATCAGAAATGAGGAGATCCGCAAGCGAACCAAGATTACCGACATAGCTCTAAGGATTGCCAGACTGAAGTGGCAGTGGGCAGGGCACATAGCTCGAAGAACAGATGGCCGATGGGGCAGTAAAGTTCTCGAGTGGCGACCACGTGCCGGAAGACGCAGCGTGGGTAGGCCTTCCACAAGGTGGACTGACGACCTGGTAAGGATCGCAGGTACCAGCTGGATGCGAAAAGCACAGGACCGGCCTTTGAGTAGATCTCTGGGGGAGGCCTATGCCCAGCAGTAGGCGTCTTCTGGCTGATATAATGACGATGATGAAGAAAGCGGACCCTGGCAGTACGTATGATGCTACTAACTAGCGGAAAGAGAACAGAATGTTAATAAAAAAATTATGTGTTTCTATTACTATTTCTGGCTAAAGTATGGTTTATCTTAAGTAATTTGATTCTAATATTGATAGATCTTACCAAATAACGTGACTGAACACTGACGAAAGCCACAAATAAAATCACAAATGATAAAGACTGCATTTTGTATTTGTTAAACCTGTTAGCACATGTGTGGTATGAGGTATCCAAAACCAGTAAATAATATCCAAAATTTGCACATTTTATACCAAGTTACGTTATTGCATGAATAATTACTAATTATTATTTCTGTACGAAAAACCAATTTAATTTTAATTATCTATTAACAGTTTACGGACGCAGGTTGGCCGCTGCAAAGACTCTGGCTAAGTGGAGCTTCATCGACCAGACACAGCAGCGATGTGACTGTGGAGTTCCATCCCAAACTATGGAGCATCTGCTCTCTTGTCCTCTTTGTCCTGCTAGCTGCATTAGGGAGAAACTGTTCTACTGGGCAAGCCAGATCTAGGGGTTTCGAAAGACTGACTTAAGAATTATCCACGGCAATAACAACATTAAGAGTCTTCTCGTAAAACATAAAAATACGTCATAGAATACTAAAATACATTTAATATATACAGGATTTCTTTTCAAAGATGTGGTGTAAAATTTAGAACTAATAACAAAGTACATAAATCGAAATTAAACCGTACACAGTTGACATAAACCTTCACCAATGCTCCCAGAATCTCAATAAATGACATAATAAAATAAATCCTATACATTAAGATCAATTTAGTCATTTCTATGTAAGCGTAATCTGCACGTATAAGGTGTAAATAAATAATAAGTAAGTAATTAAAAAAATATATATTCTAGTGAGCCTTGATCAAAGATACGCATTAACACCCAAGTAAAGGCTGCTGTTAATGCTACTTTCTATACTAGGAAAGCAGCATTTCAAGCAGGATCCGCGATCCGGGCCAACGCTTCATCCTTATGTCGTAGATCTTCTAGCTATCCGCACGAGCCGCTTTGGTTCAAACTTTATAATGCGTACGGCTAAGGAATGGAACACGTTACCTGCGAATGTGTTCCCTGATCATTATAATCTGGACGCCTTCAAGGCTTGAGTGAACAGGCTGTTTCTATACAGCCATGCTCTATCTTCGGCCGCATCGTCACTTATCACCAGGCGAGACGGCGGTCAAATAATAAAAATAACAATAATTACTAGACTCATACATACGAGCTAATGACAATTTAGTTGATACGCACTCGATTATGTATTATGGTGCTATCACGACGTGCCGCGTTGTTCGCGTCAAGTTACCGGACGCTGATCCAAGCACCGAGCAGTGCTCGTCACTGTCCCACATGACGGAAATCTTGTGACGGCCGAGAAGACCAAACAGTGTAAGTACCTTTACTTGGCTCACGTGGTGACCGCCATGTGTGATGTTGATTCAACGATTTAATAGAACTGATAGTCGTTTCAGTGAACAGTCTCATAGCGGAGAGCCTTGACCAACAACTTAAGAGTCGCTAGATGGTTGGGTCATATTCAAAAGGTGGTTCTCTTGGAGATGGCGCGTATCGTCAGAAGGTTCCTGTCTCTGCAGCCCTAGCCCCCGGTAGCTTAGGCCTCGCCTCGGTGCTGGCGGTACTTATAGATTTGATTTTTATATTGCAAAAATCTTATAATTTCTATTGTTTTAGGGTTTTTATAAAGTGTATAATTTATATTGTAAAAAAATTAAATCTAAAAAAGAAAATAAATAGAGAGAATAATAATAATAATAAATTTCCTTATATAGGCAAAATACCCATTAACACAATACAATAATAATAAAATAAATATTTAAAACATCTAAAATACAAACATTAAAAATAAGGTATATCTGAAGTCTTTACAGTAGTTCTACAAAAATACAAAATATTTTTTCATTTTTCGGTTTTCATCCTGGTGGATAGACCGCCAATGTTTAAATATGGGACTGTTTTGTACATTGCCTTGAAAATTTCATTTTCAGACGCGATCATTACCGCGAAGAAATCTGGAAGAAGCGCATCCGCAAACATGCTCGACACACTGCAGTATCTGGGCAGTTTCACCAGGATGCGAAAGGCGTCATTGTATTGAACCCGCAGAGTACTGAAAGTATTCCTGGTGAACATGGTTCAGAGCTGGCATGTGTAGAGGCACTGGCAATAAGTCTTAAACAAGGTCACCTTGACGGGCACAGTGCACTTTGCAAAACGGCGAGCAAGCATTCTTTCACAGCTAACATTTAAGGTCACATTCGTCACACTCTATATCCTCACACTTATTCACATGAACCAATTCCGCCATACAGTAATCGTGATACTTATCTATTTAACTAGGTTTACGTGAGCCCCAGACAATCTCACGAAAGGGATTCGCTTTTTGTACATAAACAGTTGCATTAGTATCTAACTCTCCTAAATCACAGCTAATGACTAGTGGTAGGTGATAAGAGGTTATCACATCTTCTATCACCCCGGCTGACACGACGGTCTCCGATGATGCAGCGGTAGTGACGCAGTGGTCTAACCACCGTCTAATCCCATGGAAGTGATTGATGTACCAGAGTCTATGCCCAGCACACCCAAATCTGCATCTACACAAAGCTGTTCTGAACCGAAGCTAAAAGTTCCCTGCAAAGGGTGAATATTGAAGGCCCCCAATAGATAAGCTAATGTCACCTCACTTTCCTCCACAATAGCGTAAGCAACTCCCATACAATGTGTAAAGCCGATAATTTGTAAGATTATCGGGTTCACCGCACGGCAAATGCCTTAGATTAGTCTGAGTAAAAAAAAGGGATAGCGGCGGAATCACTACCGATGATCACGCACACTCTGGCAAGAGCGTAGCGACTTAGAAGGAGATGTCCCAACCCAATGTTACATACATCATAGCACATACATGCAACATAGGCCTCCTCCAGTGAGTTTAGTTTATACCAAAACAACACGTGAATGTGTTTTATTTTCACTTTTGAAGAGGAGAACCCTAGAGCCTCTTCAGTTGTAAGAGGAATCGATTGTATTGTGTATTCCTATTTTATGAGTACGAAAATCAAATCATATTTTTTATTCCAATAACTAAATCTATCGGCACGTGGCGGTATCCAGTTATGGCCTTCATAAAATTATCACACACGGCCTAGCTAAATTGAGATATGTTAACTTTAATGGGTAATGTGTAATGGCAAATTAATTTGCGGCATGTCAGATTGCTTCAAATTCAATTACGGTAAAAGAGAAAGCCGATCTTCTAGGCAATATCTTTGCCCATAATTCAACTCTGGATAATGGGAGCTGCATCGCCTACCATTACGCGGTGTGAGGGCCCATGCCTGAAGTTCGCTACACCCAAAAAATTATAAGGCGCCTGCTTTTTTCCCTAGCAGTAGGCCTAATGGAATTCCGACTAAAATTCTTAAAAATGTGCTTCTGAGTGGTCTCTAATGTTAATTCTCTAATATAAATTCGAACTTTCTTATACTACAGAAAACTGGCACTACTGCATCCCATACCCAAGATAATTCAGACCCGTCAAATAACAGGCCTATAGAGGTAACCTTTTTACTCTCTGAAGTGAAGCGAATTATCAACACTCCGCTCCTTTGTTACCTCGAGGACCTCGAGGATCAGTGACCGTCAATGTGGCTTTCGTCATTGTCACTCAGTTGGTGATCTTCTTGTGTACCTAACACACCGGTGAGTAGAGGTTGTCGAGAGCAAAGGGGAGGGTCTAGCACAGGGAACTGACAACTCCCTAAGTACGGTCTCCCCGAGGGGCTATGCAATTGGATGTCCAGTTCTCTGTCTGACCTTTGATGCTCCATCCAAGTCGTTGTCGGTAGATACTATTCCGATACCGAGATGATTAATGCAGGAGTACCCCGAGGTTCAGTATTACTTCCTATGCTGGTTTTTAATACAATTATATGCTTATATTCTCAGTAGACTCTTATTCTGAGGTTATGTTATCAGATTAAGACCGAATTAAAGTGTCAGATATTCAACACTCCTTAGAGTAAGTTCAATGGGGCAGACTAATCCTGGTCGAATTCAATCCCTTTAAGACACAGGTCTGCGCATTTTACGCAAGAAAGGATTTTTTAGAAATAATGGTTGGTGTTGACCCAATATTAGCTACTACTGTGCGGTTTCATACTCACATTTAACGTAAGGCCAAATTCGCCTCAAAAAAGCTAAGAGTGCTTAATCGGTTCCAGCAATACTTTACCCAGGTGCAGCGCCTGTTGCTTTATAAGACACATATGCATCCACATTATTGAGTATTGCTCCCATCTTTTGACCCGGCGAAACTGTCGAATTCGATCCCATACTATCAAGCAAGAACCGCTGTCTGTTCGAAGGAATTTTGGCTCCCTGTGTGTGTTCTACCGCCTAGGCGCCTGTACAATGGGAAATGTTCTGAAGGACTTTTTGATCTGATTCCAATAGCACCATTCTGCTATCACACCACCCGCCGCGGGCAGGGTACTCATGCTCACTACCTCTGTTGGTGTCCACCCGACGGTTCAAAATAATCATTCTCGCTCGCTTATAAGGAATGCTTTATTTTCTCTGAATCTATTTGAATGATTTCCTTCATATTTTACAATGAATGTGCAAATCGTGTAATTTTAGGGTTAAACTTGTGTATACGTTGACGTTCTGCATGGCGTTGACGTCACAAGGGCAGCGATATCAGAAATTAACGATTCTATAAATCAAATACTACTTGTTTGTCTGTCTGTTCGCGATAAACTCAAAAAGTACTAAATGGATTTTCATGCGTATACACCGGACTCTAATAGAGAGAGCGATTCATGAGAAAGGTTTAGATGTAGGGGAAGGTGGCTTGAAACGGGTGGCCCGCCCATGACGGGTAAGCGCTCGTACGCTGCCATGTCAATAAGTAGTGCCGACGGGTGCATGTTCCGAGAGTAGCCGAATATTGACGAGTTTCGATCCGATTTGCTCGGGCACCGGAGCCGCTTAATAGCGGATGTATGTTTAACGAAAGTTTTCTAGTGCTTTTCTAAAAAAAAAATTAAGATATGTGTTCCTTGATTAGCCGAAAACCTTGTTTATTTTGAGCGTATATTTTAGAGCTATCTAACTTTTAATTAAGACAAAGAGTTATCTTGGAATACCTTTCATTTTGAAGTCTTTAATTACTTTACAAAAATATGTGCTATTGGGCAAAACAGGTAGGGCAAAATGGGTATGGTTTTGTATGAAAAATTTAATACAAAATGGATTACTTGTAATTTCAATCTATATTGTAAAAATACCTCAAAGGAGTATGGGAATTTTGATCTACAACTCCTGTAGCATTAATATAACATCAATAGAAAGGTTGATTTTGTTAGGTGGTTGAGGATTTTAAGTTTGAAAATTTTAACAGAAAACAATGTTAAATGCTCAGTCGAAATGATAAACTATAGCCGGTAGGTACAGTGTTTTTTCCTACTTGTTAGATTTTAAGTTTGATGTACCTATCCTAAAAACTAAGACGTCTACCCGTTTTGCCAAAATCAGATACCCGTTTTAGGCACATATGCGGGCAAAACAGGGTTTTCTAAAGGTTTCTTATTTTTTCTATTTATAAAATGTATGATAAAAAATGCTTTAAAATAGTATTTTATTTTCAAGTTTATTAAACAGCCTATCTTATAAACTAAATCAAGCTAAGATATTCGCCACATTTCTAGTTTATATTTGTCCTCGCGCGAAACTTACCCGTTCTAGGTCACCTTCCCCTGTAATTTATTAAATTACCGGCGGGCCGCTAGTTTCATAATAAAAAATATTTATCATACATTTAGAATGATAATAATATATAAAAAAAAAACTATAAACTCGCTAAGGAGCGGTATTTCGGCGAATGGGATATGTATAGGTAATCTGTCTAAATTTTGAAAACATCAACTGGTCCCACAGTTGTGAAGTCGGTCAGTTTCGGCATCACAACTGTGGGACCCGTGACTCAAGTGGGGTCGTAGCAGTTAACTGACAAGCATACCTAATGGTAGACGAACCTTCAAAAATATAAGGGCAATCTCCAAAACTATTTGAAAATTTCGAAAATTATTTAAATACTAGCAGCCGCCCCGGCTTCGCACGGGTACGTGCACTTTATTTCTTGACATTGACTCCCCTCCCGTACCCCGTGCTGCCTAGATAGCCGAGCGGACTGAGCGGCGAACACGAGACTTTTTTCTAATATTCACATTTTTAAACTCGTGATATCTTTCGAATGGAATGTCTGAATTGAATAATTCAAAAAGTTATATAAAGGTATTGAAGCAGATATGAAGTAATTGATTTAGATAAGGATTAATACCAAGGTACAAATAAATAGCGTTTTTTAGCGGCGGCATTTCAATTAAATTTTGAAAATAAAAGAACACTTATTGTGACATAACTATAATAGTTAGACATATACTGTTGCGACACTTTTTGTAGATAATGATGTGTTCTGCAAAGTCGTAGTACATTATTTTGTTCTATCATCAATCGTTTTCGCAGCACACGCGATGTAAGGAATTTTATGGGTATTTTTTTTTTTTTTTTTTGAAAGATAGGCTCTTCAAGGCTTTCCAGACCCAGTATCACTGCGACCATTACTGATCTATTGTGATCGCCTCTTTCTACAATTCAGTACTAATTCCTATAGCTTCTATGAACTGTAATAGTTTCTTAGTACTGATTTCGTGCACCTCGTCGGGTAGTAGTTGGTGTTTACCCAGATGGATGCTGCGTTTGCGCACCAGGGCCTCACATTTGCAGATCAGGTGGAAAGGCGTTTCGTCCTCCTCCTTGCAGAATCTACAGTCCTTTGTTCTGCTGATCTTCAAATTATACATGTGTTTGTTCAGCCCACAGTGGCCAGTCAGTGCCCTTGTTAGGATACGCAAGTTATTCCTACTAAGTAGTAACAGTTCTTTGGCATGCCGCCTATTAATATTAGTAACACCTTGGGTTACATTATTATAGTTTAATTAATGATCCGTAATTTTTTAGAAAATATAATATGCCTATGTCACCCGGGGATAGTGTAGCTTCCCAACGGTGAAAGAATTTTTGAAATCGGTCTGGTAGTTTCAAAGCCTATTCAATACAAACACACAAACAAACAAACAAAAAATCAAACCTTTCCTCTTTATAATATTAGTATAGAAGTATAGATAATAGAAAGCTTCTTACATTCTTTCTGAGTGTCTTAGGTATCTTACGTTGCAGAAAATTACAAAACCCCACGGGATAGTCGAATGTCAGCGGAGGTTCGAACTGTTTGTATTAAATAAAAAGCTATATAGTTTTATCTGATGTAATTTATTCAATGACCTTCAAAGAAGAAGCGGCAGCATCTCTGGACTCGGTATTCTTATCTGTGGCAGATAAAGGAATAATAAAATTAATTTTTGATCTAGGAGTGGCTTCTTGCACTATTGGAACGTGTTATGCTTTATTTCCTTAGAGCATTCTGCTAGTCTGACATTCTGTCAATTTGACATAAAGCGTCAAAAGGCTAATTAATAATAAAATAAATAAATAGGCTTGGACAATTCACACAGCGCCACCTAGTCCAAAAGTGAACACAGCTTTTGTTATATGTGCCAGAAAAATGATAAACTACGTAAACATTTTAAAAATATTAAAATTCATCATTTCAATTTCTGCCCGGCCGATAATCGAAGCCGTGACCTCTGCGTGGATACCTACTGAACCACTCAGGTCTTTATAATCGTTATAGATAAACTTGAAATTCAAAACTTTTATAATTATGTAGATTAATCCTTTGGTGCTTTTTGTAACAAGTAACATCAATCAGTTCTGTGAACGTCACCTTCACCACCGTCATGTGTAAACTACCTTGCTGTACGTGGGAATCCAGGACAAAATTTATCTTCCTTCTAATACCATTAATACTTTATAATTAGTGCGTAAGTCTAGTCTTTCTTTCGAACTGTCAATAACATGGGGTTCTTCAAAAAGCGTGTCTACAGGTACGTCAAAGATCGGCATCACATCTGCCCGATGTCGGTTACATTAATATTAGGATCAAACCTTCATTGAGCAATTGAAAGAACTGCGAATTAAAACATAGCATAGAAGTTGCTTTATTTTGAAATAACATATGGTCATTTGATCAAAAGTTCAACTGACCAAAGTCCGACTGTCAGCATTTATATAACTTATCTATTGGCGAAATCGTTCAAAGACCAATAACATTTATTATTATTAGAAACTGGTTTAATTGAAAATGTTCAAAGAATTTTCGGTTTGTAATAAATTGTGGGGTAACCCCACAATTTATTGCAAACTTATGATGACATGTATTTAAGTCCCTAACGTACCTATATAATATTGATATTTATGTATGTCGAATTACTTCAGAAGAGTGTTCGAAGGCACAGGAAATCAAAGTCAGTAATTGCGTTATACAGAAAAAGGTTAAATTAAACACTAGCTAAATACAGCGATAACAAGTGGCCAGGAAAACAGTCACGGTCGCGAGACAAGGGAAGACTGCCGCCGCGCGGGTCGCAGCCCGCTCGCATAGCAAATTTGTACAATCAGCACATTCATTACAACTAACATGCTCGTCGTTTCGCTCCTCGTAACCTAACCCTTCGGTTTTGTGTCATATTTTCCATTTGAAAATTTTAATTTAGATCTTGCAACTTTTTGGACAGACACATTGGATTATAAAATTAGCTAAATAAAACATTTGGTCTTTCAAATTTTGTTATTACATTCGAAGTCCTTTTAAAATTTGCTCGATGAAGTTTAGACTTTCTAATGCCCTAGACGACGGTAGCCACTTTGCAACAGGTGCACCATCTGATCGAGTGTCCTCCTAGGCAATAAAAATGTTTGTGAGGATAGTTGTTTGTTGCTTTTTGATTTTTATCCAAATTTGTAGAGCAGCTTTTGTTACACGTGTTGCCTTTTTAAGAGAAATCAACATATATTGTATTGTATATCTACATATACAATAACTTATTACACATATTTTTTTACCAATCTTCTTAATTATAATAGAAACCTTACATCTACTTACCCTGTACTGTACTGTAATGGACAAAGAAACTTTTCAAAGTATGTTCTGTATATGCTATATATGTCGCGGTCCGATCGTCTTCATATCATTTCGTCACGTAGACACTGCTCCGAGCTAACGGAGCCTCGCTTCGCGTAGCCGCTGACGTAAAAGAAGATACAGACCATTTATTTCTACGTAAACCAGAAAAGTCGTGTGGTGTCCGGCAGAGTAAGCCGTGTGGTGTCCGGCAGAGTAGAATAGCACCAACCCCTTCCACTCATGGGTGTCGTACAAGGCGACTAATATTTTCGAGGCAAAAGATCAAGAGTCTCCGTAGTCTGGAAATTGGGCAGCAGCATTTTCCATTGTTATATTTAAACACTGCGATCTCCAACCCGCCTGCCAAGCGTGGAGATTATGGCAATAACCTCCCCTTTGGTGGGAGAGGCCCAAAGTCCTGCAGTGGACTGTTACGGGCTGTGATGATGATGATGATGATGAAACCAGAAAATGGGCGACAGCCTTATCTGTTGAGTACTTTAACACTGTGATGCAGATGGCCATCCACTAATGTCATCAGAATTGAAACCCCTCGACTGAAGACATATACCGCAGCCAAACAATACTAACAAAATTTCAGTGGGGGTCGGTTAAGAAAATTTGACATAGAGGCATAGAAGGAGCCTACTCACAGCTGAAGCCATAATCTATATGTTTTTTTTTTTTAATCGTGCATATAGCGTGTCCAAAGGGGACGGCTGTAAGTTGTCAAATGTGGCCTTGGTTACGTAATGTTCTAGCTTTTAGTATGACATTGAGACATTTGTATAGAGTTGTGACAGATTGACAGTGTACATTTTCTATAGGTCGAGAATCGAAATATGCTTTATGTCCAATATCTTTGGGTTGGTACTATACGTCCATCAAAATCAACAAAATTGACCTATCATTGCGAGTATTGAACGCAATACGTTCACTTTGCAAAAGGGCTACGCAACTTTAGTTAGAAAAGTTTTGTTTGTGCAAGGATTTTAAATAATAATGTTTACGTACGTAGTTTCTGTAAGATCCTCGATTGTAGCGGTTCTGGAACAAACGGTAAAAAAATAAAATAAATCGTCGGTGTACCTTCATTAGTTCACCACTTTTTCTGACTTATGTATATGTATTAGTTAAATATAAATCGATGCTTGTACAACGGTGTTTGTTCTCACGAACTGTTTGGCATGATGCCTACAGCTACATTCTATCATCGCACCGCTCGCCACCGACAGGGAGTTCATCCTCACACCTTGGAGCGAATTATTCGCGAACTATGCGATTCGAAAGGAAGTTTCTCCCTCTCACACTAAGGTTGTGGAATGAACTATCTGGAGATGTTATCCCTGTAGAGTACAATAGGGAGTTCTTCATGAAAGGGGTGAGAAGGTTTTTTACAGGGTCGGCAACACGTGGGTGGTGCCCCTGGTATTGCAAACGTCCATAGGCAGCGGTTACTGCTTTCCATCAGGCAGGCCGTAAGCTTGTTTCCCACCCTAGTGGTACAATTAAAAATGCTCTTTCGCTAAGGGAAAAAAAAACATCGTGAGGGAAACCTGTGTATTACGGCGACTGATCCAATCTGATCGGGTTCCTTTGTTACCGTGGTTAACATCATGGCGTAGTCACGATTATGCTCTCGCGCACGAGGGCCCGGGGTCCGCCTTGACCATGATTTAGGAATTGCCAAAGCAAATCAGATAATTGCAGTGGAGCGACTGCCATCTGACCTTCGCGACCCTGTTACCAGGGGAAACTGAACAGATTGGATTATGGTTACTCATTCAGTCGCCAGAATGTGCAGGTTTCATCTAGATGTTTTCTCTCACCGTAAAAGCATCGGTAAATATTCAACTAATGAAAATAATTCAGAATAGAGTTATTGGTACATGGCCGCAGTGGGTTTCAAATTCGGTACCTCTCGCTTACGAGTCGGATATCTTAATTACTCAGCCACCGACGCACTACTGTGATTACATGATCAGACAAATCCTTGATCAAGGCGGACCCGGTTTCTTCGCACACGAGAGCACAACCTAGATATCGAACGTCAAAATGATAATTAATATGCGAGTAGGTAATATATTATACTTACATTATTCAATGGTGGTAAATCATCCTGGAAAATAATAAAAAAATATTTGATTGTTTGTCGCTTTGTTCGTTTGTAATGGATAAACCCAACAACACTTCAGGACTTAGGGGCTCTCCCAAGAAAGAGAAGGTTATTGCCATAATCTCCACGCGAAATCGCAGTGTCATAAATAAGAATGGAAAACGCTGCTGCCATTTTTCAGCCTACGGAGACTCTAGAAGTTTTGCCTCGGAAACATTAGTCGCCTTGTATGACACCCACGAGTGTAAGGGGTTGCTGCTATTCTACTCTGCCGGTCACCACACGGTTATATGGCCGTACTGTTAACACCACGTAACTGATTTTTTTAAATCTTCCACCTATGGTAAGAAAACAAGCTCTTAGCAGCGGAACGGAAGATTTTGCGTCGTATTCTGGGGCGAGGAGGGGCGAGGATGGAACCTGGAGGATGAAGAAGAACGTAGAAATAGAAGAGCTCGTGTCGGAGCCTAATATAAACGGAGAGATTAAAGCTGCTCGACATCGCTGGCACGGACACATTAAAAGAATGCAAGAGGATCGTGCAGCCAAACGTGCATACCTGGGCCGAATAGACGGCAAGGGCCCGGTTGGACAGCCCAGGTATCGATGGATGGACGGAAAGACCTGCGTGAACTCCAGATAACGAACTGGGAACAAATGGCGCAGGATAGGGACCAATGGCGAAATTGTGTCGGAGGCCAAGATTCGGGTCGCTGAGCCAGCGAAGTAAGTAAGTAAGTATGGAAATATACTATCAGCGTGTAACATAGGGTAAATTTTATCTTTATAAAAGAAATAGAGATCCCCAGGAGCATTCCATTAATACGATGTCATTGCAATAATGTAGCTCACAGTAAAGGACGCATCTGCTTTCAGCGTTCTCCGACGCGAATACCGCATGTAATTTAAATGTATACAATCCAACAAAAACTTTTTGTTTCTTAAAACGCAACGGTAAACCAATATGGCATATGCATACTATTTGTCTATCTCATACTGGCCCTGGCGTATAAGGCGTTTGAAACTGATATTTCACAAATTTTTAAACTCAATAGCTACAAAGCTGTTAGACCTCTGTCCCTGTTCCTGTGTGGAAGTATCTACTTCCAATGTGAAAACAATTGGACGTTATGCTACACTTTCGACATTTTATCCGTGCATTAGAAGAGATAGATTACAGATTTTAAATTTAAATACTGAATTTTAGTGGTTTGACCTTTATTTAATTATCTTTTTAATTTTATTATAAACAGTCAAGTGCATCTTGCAATATTTAGTTTGTTTAAAGGCGTGTCATGGAGCCGCCACCATTATTATATTACGTACCTGTGATGACTGAATAAATAATTATGATTATGATTATGGATTACTTACTAATTTCTACATTGTTATCTTGATTTTTCATCGATTTTGGTTTTATTTACATTAACGATTTTTTTCTGTTTAAAAGTTGGTAGCTGAGTTACTAGTTGTTTACGATTTTACATGTCGTTGTAGGGGAGGTCGTTTAGTATCGGACATATTATAATTTTGAAAAATATGTCACAAAATTGGAGATATTATTATTATTAATTTGATCGCCGAAACCTGTTTGCCTGATTTGTACCACCATTAATAAAAAGTGTTACTATTTTATATTTTATCCTATTATTTAAGCTGTAATTAACGTAATAGTATAATATATTTATAACGTGTAATTAAATATTGTAATAACTTACACTGTGCAGATAGTAACCTGATCAAATAGATTTATTACTTACGAGGAAATTAATCAACTCACAACATTCGATGCGGTTGCACCCAAGGGCATAGCTAGCTATTTTAATTTTCAATTTCAATCGGTTCTATTTTAATTTTCGGCATGAAAAATTCCATATTTTTTAAAATCACACTGGCCGAATGTCTACGGTTCAATAACAGGGAAAATCAGCACCATGCATCTAAATATCGAATTTATATTTCCGAAAATTAAAATTGTAAACCGTTCGAATCAAGGCGAGCGATTCAAAAATAGGGCCCCTGGTAACGGACCGAGTCGCTGTGTGTCTAGAATGACATGTTTTGCTTGTGCGTTCACAGATAGCGCTTATGTAGTGAAATAGATAATATGTTATCGACATTGTCCGATAATATCCACTGTCCGATACTATACGACCTTCCCTAATTAACCTAATATAACAATAACTATTAAATTTTATTGAATAATGTAATAAATAAATGTAGGTACATAAAGTGATATGAAATAATACTTGCAATTATTAACTTAAATTAACTATGAAATATCTCCGGTTGCTATCGCTATTTTGTTTACCAGATATAAGGCTATTCATATGGTAAGTCATAACTGAACAATTTTATTATAGAATTAAGAAAAACGGCATATCACTTACCCTTGGCAACTGTAGAATTAATCGAAGAAGATGCACCACAGTTAGGTAATAACTTCAGTTCAGACAAACTTATTTGTAATTAAAACTCCTTTACTCAAGTCCATAATGATTTAATTTTGTTAATGTAATTCCGATATAAATATACAATAGTTGACAATTATTATTCCAAATTATGTCTGGGCATTTATACGGACTTTGGCCGGCCTCAGCAACAAATTCACTCTTCTGTATTGCGTAACACACGCTCGAACGTAGTAAAGGTCTTGCATAATTCAGTAAAAAAAATCTTTATATCATCACTTTCATCTCGCCACAGCCTTCTCTTATTGATACTATATCTGCATATTATACTAAGGTTCAGCCCTGAATATTATTTATATGCAAAATCAAGCTGATGTTTTTATGAAGTACAACTGGTATCACCGTACTGGTACTTACCAGGTTACGTGGCTAAAACCAACAAAAATTTGAACTTCATCATCAATACTCAAAACGCCTCTGTGGGTCGATTTTTCATCCGATTCAAGTACAAGTTATTCACAAATAAGTTATGCTTGGGTTTTCTTTGCTATGCCATAATATAGCGCTCTTTGTAAAGTGTCGAATGACATCAGTAAAACTGTGAACCTGATGGTGTTCAATCTCTGTTATGGTCACTTTTCAGCATAGTCTTTAGTAAAGACCTCCTTTTTTATGTTACGAGTTCGATTAACAACGGTTTGTGTAGTTTCTCCACCTAACTAAAGCTTTATCAACACAAGCATTTGCGATTAGGTTCGCTTCTAGAAACTTAAGGATCAGTCTGACACCACGATGTGTCTTTCTGCTTTCCTGGCGGTACACCCGATTTCGATGTTTGGAGTCATTGACTTCTTGCAGAATTGGTTTTTCATTTTGTCTTGAGTTCAATAAATTAATACAAGGAGTACTAATTATATTACATTATTGAGAAGTTAGTTGCAGAAAGTGACAAAGCTTTTTCATAGTTTTTGGTCTTCTTCATACCATCCAAGGCTCCGGGGAACATTTACTTTCAAAAACTCTTTGGGAGAAGCAGCCTCAAACATGTACCTTGGCTGGACGTTTCATAGTTCATACCAACAATTAGAAATCGGCCATAGACCAAACACGAGATTCTATATTCGATACCCAAAACGATACTTTGCCGGAAAATATTAAGTGGCCCCAGTCATGCTTTGTTTTCTTGATCCCAGGGCACTCTGCTTCGTTGTACTATGCACAGCTCTCTAGGAAAATGGATCTGTCAGCGGCTTTAGTGCACAAACCAGTTAAATTGTCATGAAGCATTTTACACAAAGAGGTTATCCAGAACAATACTACAAAAAATTTAAATTATGTAATCCAATATTACCAGTCACGTTCTTGTTGAACAAACTGTTTGCGTTGCTAAATAGGTACTATTACTTACAAGGCTTGCTTGGATCAATGGTTTTTTTTTCTGTCTTCGTTTCAGTTTTGCCGGACTCTAGAACGGAGAACAGTTATTAACTATGCTTTAGTTAAATGCTGAAAAACGTTGCTATTTCATATAAATTAGAATCAATTACACTACCAGTTTTCTCTTATCGTGGTGGATGTTTCCAAGGATCCATTTTCGACTTAACTGTTCAGGATAACCAAGTGGCTATTACAGCCTGTAATCAAAGCACGTCTTCTATTGTATAATGAATGCTTATAATATCACTGTTTCCTTTTTTAATCGTTGAATACCTATCGTGTCATGAGTTTATGTGTAACTCACATTTTTAATCGCCCATCATGGACCACTGTGAAGTGGCGCCTTATGAGTTGTGACAGACGTGTCAAAGTGCCACTTTTGAAGTTTTACAACAGAGTTTCGATTCGTCAATCTCTCTTACTCCATCTCTTTGTCAGTAATCTACAATAATAGTAGACTTAACTTAGAATACAATTAACAAAGCATTGATACCTAGCTCTTACATCATTGCAATATTGTAAATTTTCATACAAAAAGAAGTAATGCGTGAGAAGAAAATTTCTCCGTCTGTTGAATTATTAAAAATCCAATATTTTAGAATATAAATACATTGCCCTGGTACAAAAACTCTTCGTTGTCTCGTGTTATTAAATAAATCAAATGTAATTTTCATATTTGAAAATAATTTAATAATCGACTAGGAAATTCCATTTAATCCAGAAATCCCCACCGACATAACACACTAGTCATGGGGATTGTTAGTTATTTTTCAAAAAATTCCTACTGTACAAATAATTTATAATTATACATCAGAGAGGGGGATCATTGAAAAAAAAAATATTTTGGCCATCCCCACCAGATTCTAGTCCTAGCGTCTTTGCACTTATCCTTATTCGATTTGTATTTGAGACACTGGTGCAACACCGGATTTTGTTGTTAGAGGGCGTGTTCATAATATCTCATGCATTTAACCGCCGTTAGCTACTTGCACTTTAAACTGCGTTTATAATATTTTGTGAAATCGAATAATTAAATTAAGAATAAAGATGTTGCAAATGCACAGATCAAACGTGGAACATATAACATAAAGTTATATATTTTCCCAAAAAGACATAGGTCAAACTAAAGCTTTGGAGCAATAATATTTTTGTTATTAAATTGTGTTATTAAATTATTTGAAATATCACTTTTAACGTCACATATACCAGGGTTAGGAAAATAAATACACAGTACATTATTGGCCTTTCCAGAACCCATGCATACCCACATTATCCAAAGTGCCTTCAACGTGAACCACTTCCGGCAATGCTAGATGGAGTCGGAACGTGGCCCACAACACAATGCCAGGCAGTGCCGAACCGCACCCGGCAATGCTAAACACAGTCGGAACGTGCCCCACAACACAATGCCAGGCAGCGCCAAATCGCACCCGGCAATGTTAGATAGCGGCGGAACGTGCCCTACAACATATTGCCAGGCAGCCCGGAACCGCACCCGTCAATGCTAGATAGAGTCGAAACGTGCCCCACAACACAATGCCAGGCAGCGCCGAATGGCACCCGGCAATGCTAGACAGAGTTCGCACGTGCCCCACAACACATTGCCAGGCAGCGCGGAACCGCACCCGTCAATGCTACAGAGTCGGAATGTGCCCCACAACACATTGCCAGGCAGCGCGAAACCGCAAACGGCAATGCTAGAGAGCCGGAACGGGCACGGAAAGGCCTGTTTGCTCACAAAATAAATACAAAGTTCAATCTAATTTTAGTTTGAAGTGTTTTGAAGGCGCTGCCTATTCAAAATGGTCCTTAAAACAGTAAATGATTATATATAACTTACTACTACTACATCAGGCTAGAAAGGTTAGAAATAAATAATTGAATTAGTTATTTGAAAAGAGAAATGAAATAATTGAATTAGTTCTTTGAAATGAGAAAAGAAATAATTAAATTAGTTCAGTGAAAGAGATCTTTGCTTGTTAAATTTTCAGTAAATGTTTGTTTGCCTGGACTAAGAATTCAGATTCTTAGATTTTTAATTGTTTTCATCGACCCCGGTACCTTTGTTGTAGTACATGGGGGAATTAATATATTATTATAAAATTTAAAACACAGGAAATGATGAAGAAGGAAAATCATGGTTGTGCACAGTATGAGCGATCCAAATGAGTAATTGAAGTGCAATCGTAATATATTTTTCGTAATTAGTTAACCATACACGATCGGATATTGGATTTGACCGTGTGGTGTCCGGCAGAGTAGAATAGCACCAACCCCTTTCATTCATGGGTGTCGTACAAGGCGACTAATGTTTTCGAGGCAAAAGATCAAGAGTCTCCGTAGTATGTAAAATGGGCAGCAGCACTTTCCATTGTTATATTTAAACACTGCGATCTCCAACCCGCCTGCTAAGCGTGGAGATTATGGCAGGCCCTAAGTCCTGCAGTGGACTGTTACGGGCTGGGCTGATGATGATGATGATGACACGATCGGATAGCTGATAGTGTGTAATTTAAATTATGTTAATATTTATATTTTGACATATTTATTGGATAGTGAGGGCACCGTTATCATAGGTTTTCGAGTTCAGAAGATTAATTTCACTTTATAGTGATAGTACAATGTAGGTGGCCAACAAAACTTTGGTCGGCCTGTGCACAACCTGGTACGTTCGGTACAGTAAAATAAAAAGAATAAAAACATCTAGTTAACATAACATAAGATCTCACCTTGGCCTTATTAATATAAATTACACATATGTATTACAAAAAATACATAAAACAAATTAACAAATATTAAGTTACGCTAACCAAACAATATTAAAGAACATGGATGAGATCTTATTTGAAATAATTTTAGCGTCTAGAAACTGCACTAAATTACGATTACTAAAAAATTAATTTACATTTTAACAATCGACATGTTAGTCTGATGAAATAAATAATATTAAAGATTATTTTAATGGTTAGGAATAACGTGGGAAAGTGGCGGCTCTTCATTTTGAAATGCATATGAAATGGCATAACAATCCTAGAAAAAAAAACTACAGGGACGCCATCACTTGGTCGGATAACTTTGGATAAGTTTTGTTTGTGGCACACTACAGTCAGGATATATATAATACGACGCAATAGCGTACAGTAAAGTACAGCGGTAAAGATTATAAGACTACTCATATATATAGAGATACATTGGGAAGGCGGGAGCGACTTTCTTTTATACCATATATAGAACACATTCTGTATTCTGCCAAATAAAATATTTGTTTGATTGTAGGTCATGGTATAGTTGACCATTTCATTATGTTTTATAACTTACAGAATTTCTTCGATTTCACGTACTGTATTTTCCGCCATTATTGCCGTCAGGTTCCGCGTTAACTATTTACTTTTTGGTATATATATTTGAATTAAGTAAAAAAGAACAATATTGTTGCCTACTAATATTATCTCAATTAAAGGATCACATTCAAGGAACTTACATCTTCATTGGAAACCTAGAGGGAAATAATAATTATTATAAAATTTTGCATCACGTAATCCATTACATTACTTCAGATTTATTATCTATAAGCATATTTCCATGTTTATGGGAACTTGAAAAACTTTGAGAGTTGTGCTATCGTGATTTTCTAGAACATCGCCACCAGCATTTCCAAAGCCTTTTTGCGTAGGTACTAGTTTTAAAAATACCTTCGCAGCTCAAACGTTCGTAGCTACAGGCGCCAGCTGTCAATACTTAAGTGTACGACCACAGACATAAAAATTTTTCGCTATGTGTACGACTCTGCACATGACCTGTGCACGACGAGACCAAGTTGGATGCGTAGCCTGATTGCATCCAATCTATCGCCAAAAAACCACCGTTGGATTTGTGGTACCCGTACCACAGATTCCTCTATTACTCTGTGGCATCTTTGAATGTTTAAAGCGTTATAAGAAATAAAGGAGACATCCTAGGTCTCAGTGAAGTGAGAAGAGAAAAGACCAAAGTATTATTTATTATTAGGGATATACACTGTTAATAATATTATGAATGTTTATACTTACGTAACCCTTTAGTACAGAATAAAAGGCTTATTATTATTGTTCCCCGCCAGGCACGGGAAGAGGAGGCCGGTCTGAGAAGCGATGTCTAGACGTCGTAAAGAACGACATATGTGGCAATAAACTAACCACCAGGGATACCGAAGATCGACCGAGCGTGGACAAAGAGGTATTGAAAGGCGGACTCTCGCGTAGCGCGCGATAAGATCATGATGATGATATTTCCTTGATTGAATTCATTATAATTTATGCTTATTTAAGACAGTAAATACTAGATACTGCAGTAAATTTTGATTATGATTAGAGTGTCTATGTACAATACTTTAATAATTATTTCTTGGTCTAATGTTTGTTTGTTTATACATGCAGCACGCGGCACGGCAACGTGGATCCGGGCGGTAAAGTCAATTGTCATAGTGACAGTGGCAGATGGTCCGAAGATTTTTTTTTAAAAGCTCTGTCAAATATCGTGATATACACGCATCAGCTTACAGCAGCTAGTGTATGATAAAAAATAATAAAATAATAATAATAATAACTAGGCCATTAGAAATACGCACCATTTGATTCCGTACCATACGGACTGATCGCAACAACAACGAGTCAAACAAACCGTTACAGGCTCGACGATGCCGTGGCGCAAAGCAGTTTTTATTGTTCACATTCTTAAGTGTTTGTGCAAACCCAACTTGAATAAAAATATTTGACTTTAAGTTTGAAATGATGATCACATTGCCCTTGATATCATTAAGCCAGAGGCCCGAGTCTCACTCGACAGTAGCTACAAGCCAAGGACGCTCTGCATAGTTGGTAGTTACTATCTAGGCTACTCGGCACGCCTTCGCCTCGGCCGATTCGAAGAGCAATTAATTGGCTCTGCCTCCGGGCCAGCCAATGAAACGTAGGAAATAAGAAAGATGTGATCGTTCCAAATGGGTCCTTGAAGAGAAACATGAATCTGTGAGAGAATCGGGTAGGTTCTAAAAGAAGCGATGTGGTAAATTTCTTTTTATAAGTAAATGTCGTTATACCGGGATTCCGATAACTGATATATGGTCGAAGTAGACTACATCAATGTATATTGTAACATTCAGGGTGATGGACTGAATTTTATATGACGGCGATTTCTGTAGTAACTATTATTACCTCTATTAATATATCTTTAAAATACTTACACTTCTGAGAGGTAAATCGGGGAACACCTAGAGGGAAATAATAATTATTGTCATGTTAGTTTACGCAAATTAAAAGATACTATTTCTTAGGCTATTTGGAAGACATTTTTCTAAGAGATAAATGTGCCTTGATTCATATGACTACTTCTGTTTTATTTTCTGTATATATACATATATTTGCATGTCATGCCCTTTCATCTACTTTAATTGAAGTATACCTTAAAATTTCTGCATTCTCACCATAAAAATTTGTTTTGGATAATTTAGATAGATAGATAAATTCTTTATTGCTCACACAAGAAACATTACATTAAAAAGTTCCGACAAAAACTATAACTAGTTGTGTGCAAAGGTGGCCTTATCGCTGCAAGCGATCTGTACCAGGCAACCTTTGTCTAAAGAATCGCTTGATACACAGGCAAGTCAACAACATGAACTTATACTAGCGAACTTACACTTAATACAAAGCAGATATATACACCTACATGCAACAAAACATATAACAAAACTAAAACATATTTAGACAATACACCCACATACTCTAAAAAATAAATATTCAAGGACATAAATATTCATATGCCAGCCGAGAGGAGATGCGTGCGCAGCTTTGCCTTAAAGGAGTTCAGTGGCTTGGAGTGACGAATCTCTTTAAATTTATTTACTCAAAACTTCATGTTTATTACAGTACAAAGCTTCGCAGCTTTTTCTACCAGTCCACTAGTACGTTTATAGTTGTGAAAAGTCCAGTGGTGGACTGTTGGTGGTATGATATACTTACGATTTTCTTGAGCTCGTACTCCTGAAATTTTTAATAATAGTTTGTGTATCACATGTTACATACTCCACTTGCTTCGCTGCGAAGTTTCCAGAAGCTGCACGTAATGTAAAGAATTATATAAATACAGACGCGACTATATACTATATTTTGTAAACTTTGTCTTACCTCTTGAAATCTTGCGAGTAGCAGATCAATTATGTACTGTAGGAAAATAAAATATAATTAAATGAACAAATGAAAATTACAAAGATGTAGGTAACTTTTCTTACTTTGGTTTACTTTATACTGAAGGTAAAACGACTAAAAATTAAAAGCAACAGGCGGCCTAATGGCTTCTAAAGATTCCTTGTCCTTCTTCTCCTCTTTCTAGAGAACTGATGGTACATTTGTACAAAATTCACGAATGTAACAAGGACAACAAAATCAAGAAAATTAGCCTACTCAACAATAATTATTGTCTTTTTAATAAATACTACTGTTAAATAAATACAGTACCTACTCTATCTACTAAACAACTGTTTAAAAATGTTATTTTTTTTAGTGTTTGTCTGATAATTTGTTTACAAATAGATGATTTATAAAAAAAAACATTCCAAAGTCTATCAGCGAAGTCCTGTAATTGGGTTTCTGTTTCGTAAGATTGTTAATATTATGTTGTTGGATAGCTGTCTCCCAAAAAAAAAAGTACATAAAATAAACAAAATAGTTTAGAAAAGAAACTCAACTCATATTTTTATTAAAATTTGTTTACAATTTATCATCATCTTGGCGTTAATGTCCCGGTTGTGCTCTCGTGCACGAGGGCCCGGTGTTCCACTTGACCATGATCCATGATTTGACAGATCATATTTCATTTGAGCGACTGCCACTGACCTCCTAAACCCTGCTAATAGGGGAACCTGACAAGATTGGATTATTATACATTTAGTTGCTGAATGTGCTGGTTCACCTAATGTACATAACTCAGAAAAAAGTCATTGGTACATGGCCGTAGCGGGATTCGAACCCGGTACCTCTCGCCTACGAGTTGGATACATTAACCACTCGGTCGCCGACGCTCCTTAACTTTACAATTAGAGGTTGTATTTGGAAAGTAGCTTCAATAATAATATAAACTTCTACTTATAAAGGTATGTCCGATTACAAAAACTTAAGCTTAAAGCCTTAAAATATTCCTAAGTATTCAGGCGTCACAAAATCGGTGTCATGAAGTTGAGAGTGACTTACACCCGTTTTCACTAAACTCGAATTAAGCATTACCTAGGAAACTCTTATAACCTTAAGGAATGACCTTAGCCAATTGGTCTATTTCACCAAATTTACCTCTACGCGAGATTTATCTATGAATTCGCTTTATAATGTTGGTAAACTGATGACGCGTCGCTGTTGTTGACAAAAAAGTGACGTTTCAAAATGGCTTAGTTTCAGGTTTGGCTATCAGGTCAGATAAGTTTGCTGTGGGAAACAGAAGGCTACTGTCATTTTAGACGATGCATAGAGACTAAACACCGCCCAATCCATTTCCTAATTTTTTACTTCCTAGCGATTGATGAAACGTATTTTCGTCTTAAGAAATTCCTGGTAGGTGATTTCTATGTTAAGTGAAAACGGGCATTAGCGAGTTTAGTTCACACTTAAGGTAGGTGTTGATGTATTAATTTTCTTGATAGGCAACTTGAGCGTAGCCTAAAGTTTAGTGCAATCGGTCAATAGATTATCAAGGAGGCACATTCAGAAAGTAGTGTTCTAAGCTTTATAAGTTAACTTATGGAATTGGAATGACACTCACCCCATGGAAACTGGGACGGCCTCTGGTATGGGATGCTATTTGCATCGGTACCCTTGCGCCGTCCCATCTTCCAATGAACGCGTGTCAGGCTAAGAACGCCAAGCGGCGCAAATAGTCTCAGAAATTTGCGCCATTTGGCATTGAAACTCTTGGGCCGTGGGGACTAGGCGCATATTATAAAAGCGCCTGGTCGAAATTACGTATCACCAGAAGGCTGGTTTCTTCTTGGGTCAGCGCTTAAGCCTGGCTATTTAGCGGGGCAAAGCGGTCAGCCTTCTAGGACCTTTCCAAATTTTCCATATTTCGTTTAGTTAGAATTAAGAATTATTTTTGTTGGAGTAAGGCTTTCTTAAATATTAATAATTATATTTTATTGTTTGTCTAAATTAAATATATAATACTTATGGACATTGTTGAATCTGGTATGAAGTGGTGAGCCGTGACGTGAGCATACGGATCAAAGAATACGCCCGTGCATTTCCTGGTTCTGGACATACAAAAGGCCTTTGTAACCCTCGGGAGATGATATGGTGAGCGTTGCAGTCCAAGTCCATACCTGAGGCCTGTTTTGACATTATCCGAGACATGTATCGTGGGGATTCCGATTCCCTAGTTAGGACTGCCGTTGGTGACACCAACCCGTTCCCATTACCGTTGGGGTACACCAGGGCTCTGTGCTCAGCCCACTTCCATTCAATATGATATAAGGCATATTGTCAGACACCATCCGAGATTATCATGAGGTATCTCCATGGCTGCTCATGTATGCTGACGATATCGTGCTGACAGACTCTGACAAGGGGCGACTAGTCCAACGTGTAAAAATGTGGAAGGAGGCACTTGAGAATGGCGGTCTAAAGATTAATGTAGCGAAGACAGAGTACATGGCCTGCAACAGTGCAGAACCCCTACCCGTGCGCATAGGTGAACATGAAGTCAAGTGCACGAATCAAGTCAGATACATGGTCCATGGAACAAGTGTCTGGCCATGCCGCCCCCGCCGGGCACGTATAGGAGAGGCCGGCCCAAGAAGCGATGGCTTGAAGTAGTCAAGAATGATATGCGTGCCAATAATCTCAACACTAAGGATGCCGAAGATCGAGCGAGGTGGGCCAAGAGTAGCAGGAAGGCGGACCCTGGGCCCTGGCGTGCTGTGCGGGGACACAACCGGGACATAACGCCAAGATGATGATGATTGTGAACCGGTCTGCGTAATTTATTTTTTCGTGCTAGGTAGATCGTTTTTGTCGCTTTGTGCGCTAGTGTAGGTAATTTACGTTCAAATAATGTTTTTTCTTCTTTTGGAAAATATGTTCCAAAACAAAAACTTTGTACTGGTGCCTTATAACTTTTAATTTTGCTAATATTCTTCTTTGACCCTTATAGTACCATAAGGTTTTGGAAACAGATGGTTTTTTTAAGTAATACGTCAAGTGGTCACCGCTACCTATGGATACCAGGGGCGTTACCATGGCTGTGCCCGCCACCAAAGACAACTCTACTGTATAGCAGAGTTTCACACTGTAGAAATACTGTAGCTGGGAGCTCATTCCACATCCGAATCGTACGAGCGAGAAACGTTCTATCAAATCTTCGCGTGGACACCACGGGTCTACGTGGTGTTTGATTGATTGGTTTTTACCCCTTATTTTATATGTAATGTATAAATTCTTATGCGAAATAATTGAAAATGTTAGTAGATTTCTTGAAAATCAATGGTAAAAATTACTCAGCCATGCCCTTAGCCGTTACCTGCAAACCCAAAACCATAACTACCATGCTTTACCAGCTTATTTGTATTGCTTCTAAATACTCAACACGGTATCTTAATGTAGAGAGTGTATAAAGTAACACATTTTTACCTTTGGTAGGGCTATTCGAATAGTCATGGTCATTATTTGACGATGTCTGATGAGTTATGTAGATTAATTATACAATACAAAAATACAATACAAAATACGTTTATTGCTCTCAAAAAAGGCAACAATATATAATATTATAAGTTTAGTATAAACAGAATAAATCCTTCTTGAGAGCTGGAGTCTGTGCTAGGTTAAAAAAAAACCTGTGTTACTAATCTCCAGGCTCCCAACCTCCTGCATTTTTGTAAGAAAGTTTGTTTACGTTGCATTATAACATTCTTTGATAATGAATTTGGTTATGTTGCTGGTTTTTCTTATCCTATTCTTTGACGTTAACTTATTTACTACTATCATTATAAGAAATTGTGATTTACTGTATGCACCCTAGGTTAAGGATGTAATGAGGATTCGAATAAATTACTGTCTATGTCATTGACTATCCACATTTTGGACAAAACATTATTGTGAATTACATTGTGTTGACGGCTGTATTATTATTTAATTTAATAATAATAACATTCCATTTTATTGACATTAATTTAACGTGACATGTATTTATTGCTTAATTATCTTGTAAATTTTTATTCGGAATATCAAAAAAGAATTTTGTTTTTACCTATGTGTAGTTGTATCTGTTGTTTTCTATTTAAGCTAATGATGTTTCCGTACTGTCCATTGTTTTGTAAATTGTCATGAGGTATTTACATGATAGAGATAAATTAAATATTAAATTAATATACCATACGAACAAATAAATAAAATATACATGTTAGACTATGAATAATGGGAAAAAATTTATCTAAATCATAAAAGAATATTTACAAATGTAAAACTAGCCCAAAGTCCCTCGTACAAGAAATTGTTCCCAATAGACTGGCCGATGCGCCTTGCTGTATCGCAAGATTGGTCTTTTTTTATATTATAGTCTTTTACATTTTATATTATATTATAGTATTATTACATTTTATATTTTTCACATTTTATGCCTTTTATTTTATTATTAAACCCCTTAGATAAGCTTACGTTCAGAATTTAGTCAGAAACAGTACCCTTACATTCTAGACACGCCTCGTAATAAAAATTTAGGTAATAACTTAGAAGACCTTGAATTTACTTACCTTCTGTTTCTCTTCGTAAGGCTAGAAAAGTTATGTAAGTGTTAAATGTTTCTCTTCCAATTGCACGAATTGTTTTTTTTCTATGCATTTGTCTATCAAAGGTCATGCTGTTGTCACCGAAGACACCGATGTCGACCGATGTTTGCTCAGGCTGTGAAGGTATGTCAGAATGCGGTGACGAGTTGGTGGCGATATAAACATCGCGATTGATTGGACACTTCCCTAGCACGATTTAGGGTTAACTATGAAAAGTTTAGATTTTTATGAAGGAGGCTTGGTCAACGCCATCTATGTGCGACACTTGCCAAATGTGCTCGTGTATTCATAATTCTGAGTATTGTTAGAGTTTCCTATTACAGCGATAGATGTCGCTACAGTATCAATTTGCAATGCAGTCTCTACCCATGCAGTATTATGTTTTGAACACATATATAAAAATAAAACAATATACTCACGATCTGAATGACATAACATTTCAAGATAAATTATGACTGTTAAAGTAACGGAGTCTTCGTTGTGTGTAGATATGTGGATGCGTTCTAGCGCTTCTTTTGTTTGGGAAATATTTCAGAATATGTTTACTGTGTCGAGGGTCTCCTCCGATTAGGTCATTAACACTGCGGCTGCCAAAGGTCTAGGTACACAAAACTCTCAATTATGTGTCCAGTATCCAGTATGTGTAATAATTCCTTAATTTATTTTTGAAATATTATAATATTTAATTGGAATAAAAAACTGGTAAAAGTTAACATCGAAACTTACGTCCTGCAGAAAGAAAACAATTTCGCTTGGTGATTAAGTAAATAAAGATTATGTATCGTTAGGGGTGGCTTATTATTTACTTCATTAAAATATGAAAAAAAAATACCTTAATATTAAATATATACAAAATACCAACGCCGTGACCAATGCAACGCGCATTGCCGAGGCTTGATATAACTTGGGCCTTAGGTTATAAATGTCCTGGACGAAGGTTACAGCTTTCTATTAGATTTTTAACTCTATAATGCCTAGAAAATAACAAAATGTAAACTTTAAAAGCTAGAGTGAATACGCTGTTCCTAGACTGACGTGCTTCATCTTCGGCCGCATCGTCACTTACCACCAGATGAAATGACAGTCAAATCTGACTAGTGTTCAGGCCTACTTTCTTGGGTCGTAGACCTCAGGGTAAGCAGTTTGAAATGATGAAGAATGGACTGTATATTTCAATCAATTTAATTACAACGGTAATGAGAGGCTGCTGATCCTCGTGAAAGGTAGTTGAATAGCGAATCGTTTAAATATTCGCATTTTGAGTATGATTTGATGAGGGTTAAGCAAAGGTAGTTGCAATGTACAGCCAAAGTTTGTATAAAAAAATATATAAACTGAAATATGTAATTATTAATGTAAATTAATGGTTGTCCTAAACCTGAACAGCTAGTACACAAATAAAAAGCACTTACCGGGTTACTTTCAATCTATGAATATTAAATATAATTTTTATATTATTAGTACATTCTTATTTTTAAAAGTTCAATGGTACACACACACACACTACTTACTATGGTAGTACTTTATACACTTATTAATAAATCACACAAGAAAACTGTCAACTAAAGATATAATATGGGCGTAGATATGACTTTTCGCTTAAGTGTGGCTATAAATTTTTATTTAAGTTCTAAATTAAAAAATACATATGTATTGCACTTACGTAATCAATCTAAATAAAACAGAGAAAATAATTAGATCAGGGTTGAGTTAAAACCCAGAGGTGATAAGTTATAAAAATGTCAGGAACTGAAAAACTCTAGTCCATATCATATTGTTTTTTAAATAAAATAAATACGTACCACCTTAAAAGAAATAAAATGTAAAAATTAATTATTCGATTTAAAAAAAATTCATTGCTCGTCAATTAGAGATAAGAAGAAGCATGTTAGTTTGGTATACTTTGATTTCAAATTTGATAAAAGAAAAACATGTAGGTAATTAATTTTGGAATAATTAGGATTTGACACAAAAAATTACTTACCCACTATGAAAATTCGTTTAAATATTATTAATAAATCTTAAAGGATTCTACTAGAGGAGACGTCATTGTAATATCACTATGTAGTGAATTCAAATAATCATGGTTTTGGCAATATTCATGTGACATACTATAACTACGTACGCCTGTACTTTCATGCTCGACATACTAAATGTGCTAAACTTTGGCGACTCTTAAGTTGGCGCCTAAACATATTCCTAAACATTTAGAAGTAAAAATATCTGGGTCATAAACTTACTCACTTAGCGAGTTTAGTTTTCACTTAACTTAAGCTTTGCCTAAAGTGTAGTGCAATCGGACATAAGACTAGGTTTGTTTACCAAGAAACGAATGAACTTTCATTGCTTCAAATCAGTTTTCCATAAACTTCCCAGTAAACTGCACCAATTTGGCTGCACACCCCATTCCTGTTCCCGGCTATGGGTACTCCCTCAGCAGAGTTTAGCTAGTAGGCGCCTAGGTCTCTTGCGAGTCCTGCATAATAAGCCGGCCGGCCGCGCTGGTACACATGAGTGTACCTCATAACTCCTTCGTTAGTCCGAAGAGTTTCATTATACCCTTTGCAGTAGGTGCAAAAAAGCACCTATTTCGTGCGTAAGAAGGTACTACAGTGCTAATTTATTTTCCAAAATCTTTGGTTTGATTAGAACCCATGGTCGTAACATTATGATCATATTATTTACGTCCATGGGTTATTACGTATAATGATCATATCACTTAACCTAAAATAGCATAAAATATACTTACATCCTATAAATTTTAAACATTTACTCTTGTTAATAGACATCTCGATATTTCTTATTTATTGTTGGAATAACTCTCTACTATTTCGTCGTGTAGGGTCTGGCTGTGGAGAACTAAGAATCTGTTTCAATATTTAGTTCTTAAGAAGAGTAGCGCTATTGTTTCTGGCCTCGCTATATACTTATAGCAATGTTTGTAGTTCGGCTGATTACCACGGGACTTCAGCAGTGAAACATAGCACATAGAATTATAACATAGCGCCAATGGTATGTTGCAACTATATGTTAGGGGACCAACTAAGACCTCCAGAAATTTGTCCAGAAAATGATCAGCAGTGTCTTCTGATTAATTTTATCCCGCCAAGAAAAGGTGGGATTTATAAGTTTAATGTGTGCATCTGTTCAAATGTGTAGGCGAGATTGTACAGCCGATAGAACACACACAGGGTGTCCAAAGTCCCTTCTGTTAGCCAGTGGTTCCAACTTGCTTGTTTGTATGGGATCATCGACAATTCGTACGGCGCGTCTTTGTACGCAGTCCAGAGGATTAAGCGGCTCGGCAGTTTCGCCGGCCCAAAGATGGGAACAATACTCCATATGAGGCCGCACCTGTGCCTTGTAGTTAAGCACTTCAAGCTTTTTTGAAGCCAGTTTGGCCTTCCAGGTGACTCAGAATCGCACGCTATCCGATATGTCGACACGAAGGATCCCGATACTTTTTCGAGATTGGGAAGAGGTCTTCCTTGGAACTGCGGCACTATGTCGTATGGATCTTTTTTGGCAGAAAATTTGCAGACCTGTGTCTTAGGGGGGTTGAATTGGACCAGGTTTAGTCTGCCCCACCGAGCAACTTTCTCCAAGGAATGTTCGATGTTTGAAAGCTGGATACCCAGTTGCAGAGCTGCTCGGGGATACCGTACTTCGCTTCGAGAGTTTTAATAGAAGTGCCCTGTGCCAGACCCGATCAAATGCCTTGGCTATGTCTGACGGCCAGAGCCTCCCCCTTGCTCTCGACGGCTTCAGCCCACCGGTGCGTTAGGTACACAAGAAGGTCACCACCTGAGCGACAATGGCCATTATCATTGACCTTAGCCATCATATACGATTTAAACAGTGTTACTGTTAATTGTAAACGCGCGAGACGACACCAACGCACTGACAATCTCTAAACATCCAAGACGAGAATAATATAAGAATATTTGGTAAGATAATTCGGAGCGTCGGTGGCCTAGTTGTGCCCGACTCTTAAGCGAAAGGTACCGGGTTCGAATCCCACTACCGCCATGTACTGGTGATTATTTTCTGAGTTATGTACATTAGTTGAACACTAAGCGATGCTCTTACGGCGAGAAAAAACATCGTGATGAAACCTGCCTGATGTAACCATGATCCAGTCTGGTTAGGTTCCCCTGGTAGCAGGATCACGGAGGTTAGACGGCAGTCGCTCCACTGTAATTACCAAATCTACAAATCCTGAATCATGGTGAAGGCGGACCCCGGGCCGTCGTGCACGAGAATACCGGGACATTAACGCCAAGATGATTTTTTTATTTATTTTGTAAAATACGAGTAATTGCCGTTTTAAAATGCGAAAATAAACTTACGACTAGCTTGCCAAGTTTTTTCTGAAACAAATTGTTATCAATTAGTAGATATTGTATTACTGTTATTGTTATGCCTTTTTAAATATAATTGGTGTATATGTATGCAAAAAAAAGTAAACTTATCCCTGCTGACAAATTTTATTTAACTTTAACGAGCATTAAGTTAGGTCAAAAACGGCATGTTTTTTGAACATTTTTATAACAAATGCCGTATTCTTTGAACCAGTTGTGACATTGTTACGAAGTACAGGTTGAGCACCTTAAACAATATTCTTATCCTGCACGACATCAAAATCGGACCAGGCAGTTCCGAGAAAAAGGCATTCTTTTGTCACATTTGTATTTGAACCAGCAGTGACATGGTTACGAAGTACAGGTTGAGCATAATTAACTGTTATTCTTATGCCGCACGACATTGAAATGGGTTATGTCAGTTTAGAGAAAAATACATGTGTTTTGCACTTGTGCATGTGTTTTGACATGCATTTCTCTCGAAACTGCCGGGAGCGATTATGATGTTATTAGTACCTATAGGAACACACACATAATACGGTACTTGTAATGCAACCCCTGCTATATCTTTTCGGACGAATGTTTAAGATACTTACCGAAAGGAAGATCTTGAAAGAGAGAAAGATATATTTATTTGTTAGCAAAATTTTAAACATACTTCACTTCATGTTATAAAACAAAGTCCCACGTCGCGTCTGTCTGTTCGGGATGAATTCAAAAACTAGATACTGAACGGATTTTCATGCGGTTTAACCAATAGACAAAGTGATACAAAGCAGAACACAAAACAATTTGCCTCATAGCTCAGCTGGTGTAACTAGCAACCTGTGTTATTCTGTATGTATGTATGTATGTATGTTAACTCTTAATTGCTTAATAAATAAATACAGGAATTACAAAAATAATTTAACATAGCAAAGGCGGGCTTATCCCAATGGGATTTCTTTCAGCCCACTCTCTGAAAGGAGATCTAAGAAACAGTTGAGGCAACATTGAGCTCGCCAATAAATTTAAATCCACAACTAATTATTTGAACACTTATGTTTAATTTAGTACATAGGTAGCCTGGTTCTGCCAAAGCCATTGCCTTATGGCCATGGTGATAAACTAATCATATGACTAGGCTTATCATAAATCAGGCCGTGATAAAACACTACGCACTAATTAATAATACCCTGAGGATTGCAAGGCTAAAGTAGCAGTGGGCAGGGCACATAGCTCGAAGAACAGATGGCCGATGGGGCAGTAAAGTTCTCGAGTGGCGACCACGTACCGGAAGACGCAGCGTGGGTAGGCCTCCCACAAGGTGGACCGACGACCTGGTAAAGTTCGCAGGTACCAGCTGGATGCGGAAGGCACAGGACCGGCCTTTGTGGAGATCTCTGGGGGAGGCCTATACACGGCAGTGGGTTTCTTTCGGCTGATACGATGATGATGATGATTAATAAATAATAAATAAATTCTACTTATCCCAAGTTCGGTAATTGTATTTATTCTAAGCCACAAGTAATATGATATTAATATTAAAGAATAATAAGATTTCCAGAATGTAAATTTAGAGAGGCGTTTAGACTTAAGTTTCAGTCAAACTTGAGTTTTTTCAATACACCTCTTTTTTCATTTTTGTATGCCATTGTAAACACACCACCGATTGGTTCATTCCTGTAATATCTCTCATTTTTTTTATGCTGTTCAGTGACAATCGTGCCGACTGCCCACCTGATGGTAAGTGGTAAATGTTGCCCGTAACATCTATAATTCATTCATTGCAGGTAACAAAAATGTAGAACCGCAGGTGCGTTGTCACTGTGAGGACTAAGATGAAATGTCTCATGCCTGTAATTTCGATGGCTACCTCATCCTTCAAACCGGAACACAACAATGCAAGCATCGTGCTTGGCGGCAGAAATAGATAAGGTGGTACTCACCCAGGCGGACTCCTCAGGCTTCACAGAGTCCTACCACCTGATAAGTAATAAATCGTCACTCTAAAACAACCCATCTGGGGTATACACAGAATAGTAATGCATGTGGTCAGCCCTCCTAGAGCACAATATTGTCATAATACATTCTTGAAATATTATAGAGACCCTTTATTTTTAGATGGTCATCTCTCTCCCATTGGAGAGTCCTATTGCGATTCAATTTCAATTCAATCAAGCCATTAGTAACAGCAGCACAATACTAAAAAACGTGTTAAATTGCCATTGACTGCTATGGCGATTCAATTATATTTCAATCGAGCCATTAGAAAAAATAGCGGACTTGAAGCCTTGTGGTGTCGTTTATTTTTTGGCAAGTTAAAATTACATTGACACAATTGAATTTCTCAGATGCCATTTGCATACATAGAAATCAGTCGTTTCACGTCGACACGTCTGCTGTTGTCGTATGCAGTCAGCTACGAATTTGCACCTGAAGTGTCCACCCCAACGAAAAAAGAGGTGTTAAAAGGTTGACGTGTCTATCTGTGGCTTTGTGTATATGTCTGTGACATCGTAGCTCTCGGACCTAGCCTAGCCTAGTTTACAAAATATTTGAGTATAAGTAAACCTTTCTGTCGGTTTGGTTATAAGTTTTGTAATATGTATGATGTGAAGACTCGGCAAAGACTCACGTCAACAATAAATGTAAGGAGCCCTAAATTATAAGCAAGTATATACACAACATAACGTCATTTTTACTTACACTGAGATATTCATCGATCGTTTGCAAAACGTCGTCACTCTGTGAAAAAATTGTTTTTTATATATTTAAAACCTCTTTTTTAAATAGGTTTAGATTGCCAGATTAGCCAGTGAAGGATTAAAATCTATACAGTATAAGATTTCTGCACGTATTGTCCCAAAAGTTTTGCAATTTTGGTTTCTAGACAGAAAGCTTGTTTTATTATTTGTAAACAATCGCGCAGCCCTCGCGTCGCCCCCGCACAGTCGTCGCGTCGATTCCGCCTAGTCACCGCGTCATCGTACACGGTAGGATTGACGCGATTTCTGTTCGGGCGCTACGCGGTGACTAGGTGGGTGTGACTTTATAGGAAAAATAAATGAATAAAGTAACTTATATTTCAGGTATTATCGCCCATTTCAACATTTTAAGTATAATAGGTACATTTGCTTTTTTTTTATGTTATCCGATAGACAAACAGGCATGCGGGCCACCTGATGGAAAGTAGTCACCGCCGCCTATGGACATCAGCATCACCAGGGGTGCTACCAATGCGTGCCCGCCTCTAAGGAAATCTCTAATATACCTCTTGAACGATCCCATGTCATAGTCCAAAGGAAACACTGTGGCTGGGAGCTCATTCCACATCCGAATCGTACGAGCGAGAAACGCTCTTTCGAATCTTCGCGTGGACACCACTAGAGCGTTATCATTTAAAATAAATAGGGCCTTTAAAAATAGCAAAAAAAAAATGTAGTTGACACTTTATGTTGTACTTTCATGATGGAACTCCATTTAATTATAGATTGAAAAACTTTTATAGGTACACTAGTTCCACTAAATATATTTTATTGATAAACTTTTAATTAATTGCGACCGGTTTCGGATACTACCTTCTGGCATGTTTACTGGCAATGTGTAATTTTAAAGATATGCCAAAAAAAAAGCATTTGAATTGATTACTTACTAACATATTTTGTAAAGCATTTCAACTTATTCTATAAAGGCACAGGGATAATATTGAAATATAGGATAAGTGGTTCGACAAGTTTCGCTTAGTTTTGCTCCAGATTTCATTGTTAGTTAAGGTTTACACTTTTAGTAAATGTAATAATGGTGCGTAAAATGGATTTCTATTGATTGGAGGATACTATAGGGAGCCAATTAACATCCGAGACTGTTTAACCAGTCTCAAAGCAGAAGACCTTGGTCAACCTCGCTTGACCAGCAGTGTTAGAATACATATCTAACGTGTGCCGAGCACATTGCATTGCGATGCTGAAGTTCGACAAGCCTCAATGTACGAAACGGTCACCTATCAAGTTCTCGGACTTTGAGAGCGTTGCTTAACCTTGATTATCTGTTTCGCAAGCAGCCTGCCACTAGACTAGTGCCGCTTCGTCTTTAATAATAGTTACGATACTTACTATTAAGCTTCTTAGCTGAAAAGCGAAATCGGAATTAGGAGAATTTAGCTTTTAATAATATGAAAACAATAAATTACAATAGAATAACTTATTTCCATTAGTAGGGATAGGTGCAGAAACAGGTGGGGTTAGTTTTCTTTGCGCAGTTGACCGTACTTCCAACAACCATACATTGTTAAATGTATTTAAATTTAAATTTTTGACGTTGATATTTTGAATTGAACTCACATTCGAAGCCCGTGCCTGTTGTAACAAAGAAAATTTAAATTTTGCAATACCAGAGAATAGTAATACTTAATAATAAGATTGGTGTCGGGCAGAGTAGAATTTCACTAACCCCTTCGACTATATCGTAAAAGATAATTGTCAATTTGTCATATGTCATACCAGAAATTGGCAGCAGGGTCTTTGGCCCGCCTGCCAAGCCTGGACAGTGCTTACTTACATCGCTATCTAGATTAACATGTATTGTATCACTATCCACAATTCATTTTAAATATTCGCCTTCAGTTTTCAAAATTGTTTACCATTATAATTTACATGCTCAGAAATTTCTCTTTTAACCACTCTTCGGTAATGAGTATAGAAAATGTCATTATCATCGTCATCACAGCCCGTAACAGTCCACTACAGTACTAAGGCACGAAAGGGGAGGTTATTGCCAGAATCCAAATGCTTCTCAGACAGGTTGGAGATCGCAGTGTTGTAAATATAACAGTGGAAAACGCTTCTGCCCATTTTACAGTCTATGGAGACTCTAGATCTTTTGCCTCGGAAACATTAGTCGCTTTGTACTACACCTACGAGTGTAAGGGGTTAGTGCTGTTCTACTCTGCCGGACACCACACGGATGTATTGTGTCGTTTCACACAACGTCATGCCTTTTTCCACATTTCACACAATGCACTTACATTTGGTGGTGGCACCTGAAAAGAGAAACGAATTAAAAAATCAGATGAAGATTAAATAAATGACGCTACTAACCCCAGGGTGTTAGGTGGGGGGTTAAGTGAGGTTACAAAAGCATCTCATGGGCCGAAGCCAACCTCATCTACTCATAGTCCCTCTACCGATACATGGATGAGACTCTGGTGAATCGGCTTTTTCCTAACGGATTGAAGGGGTAATCCCCACAATATAAGAATCGGCCCAGTATGGCCAGTATTCGGCATTATGCGGCGACGAATACTAGGCAAGGGTAGCGAAATCAAAAAACAAGAAAGCGGACCGACCTGGTACCTATGATGTTAGTGAAATGACGCTACTGACTGTCGAAAAAGTTAATTTTGTGAAAATTTCATGACAGTGGCACTACATAAAAAGAGTTTTTTTTCACTGTACACGCACAAACTTGTATCTTCGTTGAATTGAACTGGTCGAGGTTTCGCCTGTTCTATTCGGAAACCTGCTTCAGGAAGATTTCGATTTCAGAGACAAGTTTGATTCTGCTCTGAACCACATCTGCTCGAGGGATATTTGCGCGGTCTGTATAATAGACGCCACCCGTACTGTCATCAGCATAGCAATGAATGCCGCTAATCTGCAACATGTCCTGAGTGATGCCTCTAGTATTGCAAACGTCCATAGACTGCGGTGTCTGCTTTCCACCAGGCAGGCCATAAGCTTGTTTGCCACCTTAGTGATATAAAAAAGAAATAAAAAAATTTGCAGAATGAACAACCGGGGCGACAGCACAGAGCCTTGGGGTACTCCTGCATTTATAGACAGAGCATCCGAGCATGACCCGTAAGCAATGACTTGAATACTCCGCTCAGACAGGAAGCTCGCGATCCCCTTGCATAACCCCTCGGGAAGCCCGTAAGCTGGGACCTTCGATAGATGTGTTTTATGAAAGACACGATCAAATTCTGAATATAGGCTGACGACCAATATTTCCCTCTTACTCTCAATGGCAGCTGCCCATTGGTGGGTCAGGTACATTAGAATGTAACTAATAAGCTGGTTTCCTTCTAGGTAACCATCAAGCTGGGTATTAATTACTTGCTGCATGACTTTGGAGAGTAGGGAGGTGATTGCGTTAGGCCGATAGTTAAAAGCCCGATAGATAGTTGTGCGGTCACCCTTTACAGGGACTGGGAGCCTATCTTCCTTAAGGATGCACTTCCCCAGTAGAATATTGATATCAAAACCGGAGTCAATTCAGGAGCACACGCTGGATTTCTCGACGCCGAGAGAAAACAATGCACGTCGCACCGCAGTCTGTGTAAATGGCACAAGCAATGAAGATCGCCCTTCTCTTTTGCTAAGTGCGCCAGCAAGTCATCAGTTTTGCGCAGGGTTGGTTAGGAGGGTCGACAGAAACTGCCTTCGATGAATCGAGATTCGAGAGTCTAGACACTCTTTGTGGCTTTTGAATAATTCACCGAGGCTGACCACTTCGGCATAGGGATACCACTCGAGCACACGGTCTATCGCTCACTCAACGTGCCCAAATAAGTTGTCGACTCATTTCCGCGGTGGGACCGATGGGATTTTAAGTTGTCCATTGATGATTAAGAGAGGTAGGGCATAGCGGGGAATCCCGTTCGGATCGGAGCCGCCGACTGCGGAAGTACCTCCACCTTACAGAATACCGTAGCTAAACAATACTATTTTAAATAATATTGTGTTTCTGCCGGTGAGTAAGGCCGTCAGTGTTCCATGGGGGGATCCGTGGCTTTGGCAGTGAAGGGGCATTTGCCTTTTTGCTGCCAAAGCAACGTGTTATAGAGGTGGGCAACGCATTGGCGACACCCCTGGTGTTGCTTATGTCTATAGGCAGCATGTCTATAACCCTTTTTGCCTACTGCATAACATAAAAAAAAAGACATGGCCATAAACATAGTCTCGCTGTATAGGCACGCGCGGATCTGGATGTGGCCACCGTGATAAACGCGCGTCCAAAGCACAGACAGGTCCGGGACCAGGCTACCTAGACGGCGGCAGCAGATATTGTCCCTGACAGACATGCATACTCCAGCCCGAAGCAAAAAAGCGTGCTCGAGGCTGTACTCGGGGCACTGGAGGTAGGAAGTGTCGGACAGATATCTGGGTCTCCGTTAGAAATAATAAGGTCGGCTTTGCCGTCTCGAGATGGTGATGGACGGCATGTAGGTTAGAGTGCAATCCCTTTACATCGCAGAAGTCCACAGATAATGTGAAAGGGGGGTTGCCGGAGAAACGTTTTCCCTTTAATTTTTAGCAGTCATAAATACTATCAATGGGGGTGCTATACGGGAATGCTATAATGAGGGCGGTCCATTGGCATAGGTATTGCGGTTGCTTTGCTGAAAGTTAAAAACACACGCGGGACTAGGGGCCGCCCACATTCAACATTAAAAAAGGGGCGGAATGTATGGTTAATCTAGTTTAGTCAAAACAAAGATAAAAACATAGCTAACTAAAATTTAATTGTCCTAAAGCCCTAATCTTCAGTAATTAGAGTCCAATATTGATAGATCTTACCGAGTAATATGATTGAACACTGACGAAAGCCGCAAATAAAATCACAAACGATAAAGACTGCATCTTGTATAGCCTGTTCGCACCAGTGTAGTGTGAGGTATCAAAAAGCAGTAAATAGTATTAAAAACTTACACATTTTATACTTAGTTAGGTTATTGCGTGACTAATTAATAATTAGTATTTCTATATGTAAAATTAATTTTAATTACCTACGGCAGTAACAAGATTTAGAGTTTTCTCGTAAAACATAAAAAACAATGGATACAGTTGTAATAAAAAGCACATTGTTTGCAATGATGTGGTGTACCTTAAGGAAGCATTCTTGGTACACAAATAAAATTTGGAACTGCTAACAAAGAAAATCTAAATTTTACTCTACACAGTTGGACATAAACCTCCTCCAATATTTCCAGAATCTCGGTCTGCGAACCTCCAATATGTAACAATGAATTAAAAAAAAAACAATGATAAAAAAAGAATAAGGTGTTCCGAAGATGTTTTGACTCCATTAGTTTATACCAAAACAAAATGTAAATACGAGTATGTTATAGGGAGATTCGGTGGCCGAGCGGTTAATGTATCTGACTCGTAAGCGAGAGGTAATGACTCTTTTCTGAGTTATGTACATAACCGATGCTCTTACGGTGAGGGATAACATCGTGATGAAACCTGAACATTCAGGCTACTGAATGTGTAACCTTGATCCAATCACGCCAAGTTCCTATGGTTCAAGGGTCACGGAGGTCAGATGGCAGTCGCTCTACTATAATTACCTGATCTGTTAAATCCTGGATCAATATCCTCGTGCGCGAGAACATTAACGCCAAGATGATGTGGTAATGATTCGTTCCAATAATTAAAAGCAATCGCTACGTGGCGGTATGCAGTTGTGGTCGTAAAATTATCTGACATGGCCTAGCTAAATTGAGTCATGTATATTTTAATGAGTATTGAGTAATGGCAAATTAGTTTGCGGTCAGTCACATTGCATTAATTTAATAAATAATTGGTGGCTGTGACTAATTCAATTGATTTGATTTATTAATTTGAACATAAATCCGACAGAACTAGCAAGCTAAGCTGAAGTAGCGGTGTGCTCACCATATTTGCCGAAGATCTGGGGTAAACAAGTTCTTTCACAATTCGGCAGGTGACCAAGCGTACAAGTGTATGACGTCCTACAGCCAGAATAATGGACTATGTTCTAAAGTCTAATGCTGGATTCCACAAGCTGAGAACAGCGTGCATTGGCGTTCATTTTTTTTTTATTGGAAGCAGCAGGTCTACCTTATGGAAAGTGGAAACCGTGGTCCTGGACATCTATAATATACAGGCGCTTCCGGCCGGTGCCGGCCTTTGAGGTACCTGTATTCATGCTTTTTGAGCAACCACATGTTACAATGCAAAGGAAAGATTTTGGCATCTTGCACGTGCGCGGAAAAAAGGCTCGCGATGCCAGTACGTTACTTTAAAGCCAGGAACCTAGATGGTGTGGATGAAATCTAGCCCTTCATCGGAAGTTGGGGTGACCGCTACTCTTTTCCTGCTGCATATTAATGAGCTACTTGTACTCGGTACCTTTGGGTACGGAGACGACAGCATAGTAATGGATAGATATCTGTCAGAGGCAAAGGCCAAAATAACGATATTCAGTCCTATCGAAAGGCCATAGTTGGTCTTTTGAATGAAGCTCTCAAGACAGTCTCTGATTGGGTGAAGCCAATCTGGTGATGTTTAACGCAACCAAAACACATTCGTATTTATTGTCTGCCAAACGGAGTCCATTCTATCTAACTCCGACTTTTCGGGATGTTCCTGTGGAAATTACCAACAACCTACAGCTTCTTTGTGTTGAGCAATCTACCTATCTCAACTTCGGTCAATACCTCAAATTAAAAGCAAAGACTGCAGCTAAAAAGCTTGGTATCAAAGTTTTTGCTTTAGATATATCAAACATAAGACCAGCATAGAGTACTGCTGTCACCTTTAGGTTGGATCAGCAAAATACCAGCTGGCGTTTTGGATTCGGTGGAAGAACGTGCAAAGAAAATAATTTGTGACCCTTGATAATAAGCTGCAGAGCTTTGAGCATCGGCGTAGGGTTGCGCGTCTATCGGTCTTCTACATGTTACATTTCGGTGAGTGTGCCAAGCAGTTGCACGACCTAATTTCGCCGGCCCGTTTCCGCTATCGGGAGACGCAATCCGGGCGAACGCTTCATTCTTATGTCATTGATCTTCCAGCTATCCGCACCAGCCGCTTTGGTTCAACCTTTATTATGCGTACGGCTAAGGAATGGAACACGTTGCCTGCGAGTATGTTCTTATTTTTGACTCCTGCAAGGCTGTGAATAGGGTGTTCCTAGACAGGCATGCTCCATGTTCGGCCGTATTGTCACTTACCACCAGGTGATACGGCGGTCAAATTCCTGGCTAGTCTAATATTAAAAATATTTATATACCTATAGATGTTAAGGGGGGTATAACTTTATTTTTATTCAACGCAGCGATAAAGGAGCAGACAGCCCACCTTATGGAAAACGGTAAGTGTCGCCCATAATATACCTTATCCTACAAACCGGGGAGGCGACAGAAATAAATAAGGCGGCGGTACTCGCCCAGACGGATTCCTCAGGCTTGACAGACTCCTATCATTACTGATTATACAGTTAGAGGGGGAAAATACGCTAATCTGCTAGAAATAACATCAGCCTAATTTGTACAAATTTATTCTATTCTATACTATTCTTTATTGTACACAAAATAATAAATATAAATTAACAGAAGGTAACTTAAGTACAAAGGCGAGCTTAACTCAACAGTTGAGTTTTCTACCAGCAAACCTTGGAGTCAAAGAAACCGTAAGTCAGCATTTAGGCATAGGAAGTGCACACAAGTAAACTAAATACTATAATTAATAATACACAAATACTATAAATAATAATGAATACAATAAATATATACGTACTATAACTGTATATTAGAAAGAGAAAGATAATGCTCTTTTAATTTCCTTTTAAATGTAGTCAGAGAAGGACTTATCGTTAATCTGTGACCATTGTCCATAACGTGGTTACAAGTTGTCTTTCATCTGATACCAATGTCGTTCACCTGCATACTACATAATTGCAATCCCCTATATCTCCTAAAGTAATTAAATAAATCACTTCCTTCCACGTAATATCGACTACTAGATCGAAGTTCTAGCGATCATCTTACAAAAAAAATTGTAATCGTTCGCGTTGCTACTACTGCATGCTTTGTTGTTTTGCCTCCAAGTTTTAGTCGTGAAAACACGCCATGTCATGTATTACGATAGGTACATTCAAAATATTTCCCAAATCGACCTTGCAAATATTGAAAAACACATCGTAGCCACCAGTCGCTGGCGATTGTTTTAGACACCCAATGACAACTGATTTAAATCATGCCCGGCTTTTTGTTCAAAAAACGCAATATGCTTTCCTTTTAAATGCTTACCATCTCAGCTAATCTTCTTTTTATTCAAGTGATTAATTTATAAGTTAAGAGCTTAATTTTTTTGACAATGCCATTTCTTTTGACCGAACGTCCACTGCGAGCGTCATCATTTAATGATTCAGTTCCGGTGTAGGTACCTAGGTACCCAAAGTTAAACTTTAGAAATCGATAGAGTATTGGTCCGCTATACAGCTAGTAAGGTTTCATTAAATTTGATTGGAGCTTTTGCTTTTAATCATTATGAAAAAATATTAAGATACAATATCTTACAACTTTTTAAAGTAACAGCTAATAATTGGAGACAATAACAAAAAAAAAACGTGCTAAACGATCGCTAGATTAAAAAAATTACGTTACAAGACTTCGTTCGCGTGGACTACAGGATGTTTGGTATGACTAATATTAAACAACACTGTGGTCTGGTACTGGAGCTTTTTACTTCGGATTTAAAAACTCCCCGGTTGTATATATCAATAGACAGTAAGTCAGATAGAGTTCCGTCGCGATTCTCGCAATAAATGTTGAAGCAAATTGGTTTCCTGAAGCACAAAATTCATAACGAATGTTACTGACATAGTGCACATAGGCTGAAGTGGTAGAACCGACACCCGCTGGGGTAAACGAGTGGAGAGGATTGGAGACAGCGACTGGGCAAATGAAGTGTGCAACGCCTTCCGGCTAAGGTGGAGTGACGATTCACTAAAGGCGGCGGGTGGATGCTGAATGCGGCGAGGGCGCATTGGCGCTAATTAGGGGAGGGCTATGTCTAGCAGTGAGGAGCTGCAGTTTCATCACGATGTTTTCCCTCATCGTAATAGCATCGGTTTGTATTCAACTAATGTAAATATCTCATAAAAGAGTCATTGGTATATGGCCGCAGTGGGAATCGAACCCGGAACCTCCCGCTTACGAGTCGATACCTTACCACTCGGCCACCGACGCTCCTTGATAATTAATTAATAATTTACGTTTAATATTTTTACAAGTGGGTACTTTAATGTCATGGCATACAATACCGTAGGAAAACCTACTACCTACTTTGATATATAAAAAATATTTAATGTAGCGTAGTTTTAGTGGATGTTCGTTTACGTCATATTAGTAGGCGTAAGTTCCAATATATTCATTAGTAATTATGTTTTATCTCTGTGATCGTTGAATAAATTAGTAAAATAAATAAATAAAAGGACAAAATGGAGCAGCAACGTTTCTGTACAGAATCTGCCTATTTTCAACACTGCGGTCTCAAACCCGCCTACCAAGCGTGGTGATTATGGCAATGCCCTACATTCGATAAGCAATGTGGAGAAGACACAAGTCCAGCTGTGGATTCCTATTGATGATGATACTTGATAAAACTAGTTAAGCATAAATCCATTGTTTATTTATTCAAAATTTATTTGTAGGTTGCATCGGTACATACCTTTTCTCCCGTAGGGGCAGGCAGCTAATATACATATATGTACGTATGTATGTTCAGTGCATTGTTAGACTAATTGAATTGATTAAAAGACTTAATTAACCAATTTAAACCGTTGCCAATTAGGACAGTGCCTTAGGCTCCAAGAAATCCTCACTGATCCATGGGGTAGGAAAAGGGTCCAATAAAATAGCTATTTATATGAAGTTACAACTAGTTTTATTTTTAAAATGGCTTCCAGTTTCTTCTTCAGCTACTGGCACTGTCATCTGAAATACGTTATGAACATATAATTTAGTCAACGAAGAAGAAACTAATGCAATAAATCATATAGCCTGGCTAGGGTAGGGTAGGTATAGACGCCACGCGAACAAAGTCGCGCCGGGTCCACTGTAGTAATGAATAAACTCAAAAACTGGTGGACCGTGTCCAGGTAGGAAAGTGTCATTTTGTGAAAGTAGCATTTCGGGAAAGTGACGTTCTTTTTTTCGATTTTTCTTCCAATGTAATCGACTTGATTTTATATAGTTGATTCGTACAAATACAAGGCTGTACCTTCATTCCTTCTGAATTATATATTTGATCCTCTGTGTAGCCTTCTGTTTCTTACATTGTATGTTGCACCCGTCTTATAACCTGAAACTTTTCTTTTCCAACGCGCTACAAGACTTTTCAACTCACCGAATGACACGTTTGCAAAAGTTTACCATTACCAATCAAACTTATTAATGGAACTAGTTTGACTAAATTGTTCTTCCAGACAACAGTGCCGTGGAACAGCTGGGATAAAAATCGGATGGGGATGTGTCGGAGCACACGGCCGTTGGTTTTAATGTGAAACGTCTACCTTGGCAGCTTTGAGCCGCTATAAACCGCCTTGCTCGCTCAGCGCCTGAAATTCGGGTACCGATGAGTGGATGGTCTCCATGGAATTTGTATTTCTCGCTAGCTCTTACACGGGCTGACGCCGACATATATAATTTTAGTATATTTCGTTACACATTTTGCTAAGTTTTACTATAAATATTGTCCAAAATACCCCTATTTTTATATGGATCAAATGTTGTAGACAAACTCAATAAATATACGCAAGAGTTACCGCCCTATCACGTCTAAGTCATGAGTTACGTTGAATAGAAAGGCATAGTAGCGTGCGTTTAGTACTAAAATGAAGCTGCTGGGATCAAAGGCAAATTAAAATTAATACCAACCTAAGGAAGTGGGCCCAGACCACCCACCAATAGGTAAGCATTCTTATCCAGTCTCTGGTAGTCTCTTTTCTTTTGCCGCAAGCGATTCGGCCTTTCGTACCGGGGATACTGCGGTACATAATCGTACGGTTGGTAGTCATCATTACCACGGTACAGGCTATTATAGTAATTCCGTTTCTGGTGTTTACTCCTGATTCTCACTGGGTACTGAAACAAAAACGTATAATGTGAGACTTTTTTAAGGCTTAATTTAGAAATTGTTTTTATCGATAAGGACATGTTTATATTATTTGATTTAATAAAAAATATGTATAATTATCAAATAACAAATGAATGATTTATCCATTCATTTATTCATGTTACGTAAGGTTGGTCCACCCAGACATTGACCGAGATCTTCCGCTGATGACCTTAAGAGTGGGGACCTATTATAAAAAACAACAGATGGGCATATCAGCGTTTTCAAAACTTGAAAACGTCTGCTAAGAGAAAAGGATCCCAATAATGTGGACGAATCTCTAGCTCAACAGTGGATAGTTTGATGTTTACGTTGATGCTTAAATGATCTATGGCAGGAGAACACTGATCATACTAATAAAAAAAACCTTCAAAAAGGATAGATCAGGAGTACCCTCAACCGCTGTAATATGTGAGTAACATTCCGAAGATGTAACACAAAACAGAATAGGCAAAAGGGATATGTCAAGCCCGGAACTTGTGCCCACCTATGTCTGCCTTCCCCTCAGATCAAATAAGAAATGAAGGACAGAATCCTGCGAACAGCATACTGACGCACAAACTACGCCATGATGTGTGATTACGCGGTCACACACGCACACATTTACAACCAAACTACGCTATTGAACACATGTTTACGAAATCCATCTCATGTCAATGCTGACAGTGCGCCATATTGATTTCTTATTAAATCTGAGGCTTACCCCTATAGGATACGGGTGAGAAGGTGTTTGTATGGATGTATGTATGACAAAGTTGCTTACAGCAGTTGTCTGCTCGTTCTTGTAATATATAGGGCCTTTTGGCAATGCCTCATATTCATTACGGTATGATTGATTAGGTCTTCGTGACCTCACTGGTGAACGTGGCCTCTGTGTTGGTTGTCTCTTGGGCGGCCTTGTTGGTGCATGGCGCTTTGCTGGTACACGGGACAACGCTTTTCCATTAGACTTGGCTGGAGAACGAGACCTGGCCGGGGCACGAGACTTGGCTGGGGTACGAGACCTAGCCGGAGCACGAGACGTGGCTGCGGCACGAGACCTCGCTGGGGCACCAGACCTTGCTGCCGGCTTTGTGGTCTGCAACAACAAATTTATGTTGCGATTATATTTTATTTATAATATATTGGTCTTATTAATAAAAGTTAATTGACGTTTATTAAACATATTGAAGCTAAAATATAGTTTGTTACTTTCTTTCAAATTCCATCATTTCAGTGACAGATAAAGGCATATTTTTGCATTAAATTAAATATTTTTAATAAACGTCAAATAAGGTTCACGAATAAGATGGTTAAAATATATCTCTCAATATATTTATGATATACACATTTTTATAGGAATATATATTTATAGATTACATATTAAACTTCCTAAAGTATTAATTAACATTTTCAAATTTTGGTATGTGAACCAGGTCAACTACGTTAGATGGGACGACGCGCTCTCGGAGCCGTACATAATGGAGTGCGGGGTTAGGCAAGGGGGCCTTAGTTCCCCCTCACTCTTTAACTTGTACATGAACGAGCTAATCAGCGCGCTCAGCAGTGAGCGTGTCGGATGCTACATTGACGGAATTTGTGTAAATAATATTAGTTACGCTGACGACATGGTCCTGCTGAGCGCGTCGGTCTGCGGACTCAGGAAATTGATAACCACATGTGAGACATATGCTAAGAGCCATGGACTGCGTTATAATGTCAAGAAGAGTGAAGTCATGGTGTTTGAGGACCGTGGTAGACAAGTGCAGAACATGCCTTCGGTTAGGCTAGATGGCACGCCATTACGGCGTGTGCATCAGTTTAAATATCTTGGACATGTACTAACTACGGACCTCAAGGACGATGGCGACATCGAAAGAGAGCGAAGAGCGTTATCGGTAAGGGCGAACATGCTTGCCCATAGGTTTTCGCGTTGCTCAAAAGAAGTAAAGGTTACGCTGTTTAGAGCCTTCTGTACGAGCATTTTATACAGGCACGCTATGGGCAAGCTATACTCAAAAATCGTACAGCGCTCTTCGAGTCCAATTTAATAACGCATTCAGGGTGCTGTTGGGGCTGCCCCGCTTCTGCAGCGCGTCACAAATGTTTGCGGAGGCGCGCGTCGACTGTTTTTATGCGACGATTCGCAAACGGGCCGCTTCACTTGTGCGAAGAGTGAGGGCCAGCTCCAACAGCATCCTGGCCATGTTAGCGGGTAGATTGGACTGCCAATACATAAATAATTGTTGTATTGTTCACGTCATCAAACATGGATGGCAGCAAATTGCAAATTGTTAGCTAGTTGATTTATGACATTTATTAATATAGAATATGTATGACAGCTGATATATGTATAAGTACTTAAGACATTGTAATGATTTTGTTACTAACCTAATTTTAAGTGAATACTAACCGAATATGAGTACTGGTACTTGAAATACATATTATTCTTTCATTCATTCATTCATATTTATATATTTATTATACTGTACTGATAGGTATTAGTTTTACTATATTTAAATTATCTCTTTGGTTATTTTTAAAGTAAGGCAACTACTCGTAATTACCTCCTCTGCTAGCTAAAGCTCCTTTCGGCTTGTCTAAGGTTAGCTGGAAGAGATCCCGATGTGGAATAAGCTCGCCTTTGCTTTAAAAGTGTTTTTATTTTGTAATCTACTATGTTGTTGCAATAAAAGTTTACATACATACATATACTCTAGCTGTGGTACCAAGCTAAGTCTCAACGTCTTCTTCTTGACTTGTCGACTGAAATTGTTAAATCTCAAGAGCCGATGTGTTTTGAATCTATATTGGCCGAGTGTCGAAAGCACGCCTTGCAAACGAGCGATCCGGGTTCGAATCCCATTCGGGCGGGACACTGTACCAATAGGGCTTTTCCTAATACCTACTTACTGTGTATTTATTAAATATCACAAGCTTTAGTACCAACTTACAGTGTGACGACTTTTCTGCTGTTTTGGTTTCTGTAATAGAGTAAAATAAGTACAACACATTATGCAGAAATTATATGACGTCAACTTCGAGAAAGAGGTCAATCGACGAATCCAACTCGGTTGGGTAGCATTCGGGAAGTTACGCCATATATTTTCGTCCCAATTACCGCAATGTCTCAAAACGAAGGTCTTTGACCAATGTGTGTTGCCAGTGATGACTTACGGAACTGAAACGTGGCCGCTCACTGTGGGCCTTATAAGAAAACTCACTATTACCCAAAGGGCAATAGAAAGAGCTATGCTCGGAGTCTCCTTGCGCGATCGAATCAGAAATGAGGAGTTCCGCAAGCGAACTAAGGTCACCGACATAGCTCTAAGGATTGCCAGACTGAAGTGGCAGTGGGCAGGGCACATAGCTCGAAGAACAGATGGCCGATGGGGCAGTAAAGTTCTCGAGTGGCGACCACGTGCCGGAAGACGCAGCGTGGGTAGGCCTTACACAAGGTGGACTGACGACCTGGTAAGGATCGCAGGTACCAGCTGGATGCGAAAAGCACAGGACCGGCCTATGTGGAGATCTCGGGGGGAGGCCTATGCCTTACTTGTTTAAGTAAAGTAGCTTACAATGCGTTTTCACAGTGCCAGCGTTGCAAGATTGGTATATTTTAACGCCATTTTGGCGAAATATTTTGGTCTTGGCGAGGATTTGTCGAAATAGTTGGCGAAAATTGGAAAATAATTGTTTGCAGACATTGCTCGTCTGCTAAGTGAACACTGCGTTCTATGATTGAACAATTTCGATAATTTGAATAATTTCAATCTATTTCAACATTTAGTTCTTATGACCAGAGACGCTGTTGTCTCTAAAATAGTAAATACTTAGCTAATATTTGTAGTTCCGCTTTCAACCACGAGACTTTAAAGATGAAACTGTCTTCGCCGACAGCCAAGTCAAGTGTTGTCAGTTGGAACCCTGTGCGTTCGTGCGCACTGTGAGACATCACGGTAATGTTTCTGAAATACGGGTGTACCTACGATTCATGTATAGCGATATTTATATTCCTCGTAACAAAAATGAACCTATAGGTTACCTATAGGTTCATTATAGCAGGTGCGTTGCAACAATATTAATTTACCTTTTATTATTCAAGAACTGTTCTATTATAAGCTTGAATGCCTCACGCCTGTTATTACCATGGCTTCCTTATCTTTCCACTCGGATCACAATTACGCAACGTAAATCGAAGTACGAAACGGTCACCCTTCCAGGTCCATAACTCTACGAACGTTGCTTAATCTTGATTATCGGTCTCGCAAGCATCATGCCACTCGACCAGTGAAGTAGTACAGGAAATAATGTGGTGATAATGTGATACCCACACAACCAGAGACCCCAGGCTTGACCGAGTCCTATAAAATAATGTTATAATTATACTTACAGAATTTACTCGTCTACTCTGCTCTGGTGGGTTAGAGTGGTGGACATGGACATTCTCTTCTGGGAAGGGAGTCGTCAGTACACTCTGAAAGAACAAACGATTTCATACATAGATGGTCTAAAACATATTACGCTGACAACCCTGTATTTATTACCAATGTACCTAGCTCATGAAAAGAAAGTTAATGATGTAATTGCGTGTTGATTTATTTGAAATTACTTAATTATTCCCAACTCTAGTAGTAGTTCTGCAGTGGATTATTATGGGTTGTGATGATGATGGTGATGGTTCCCAACTCGGCACTTTTTCACCTCACATCCGGTCTTACAGTGGAGTAGAATTGAGGTGGAACTAATTGCAATAGAAATAATTTTTGCGGCAGATGGTAGGTAATACGTTTCTAATCAACATACTAAAAGTATACACCTGTTCTTTTGGTGATTTTGGTATGAGCCCAAAATGTCCCATTTTTTGGAGTTTCGTAAGTATCCCGAAAACATTGGATCCTACGGGATGGTCTATAACTAAATTGCAGCTAATAAAATTATCTACAAATTTTACTTCACACGCTTTTTCGATATCTTAACCCTTCACGAGCAAAACACTCAATTGTGGCTGTAGATAAAATAAAAATATATGCGTTTGCATACTTTTTAATTTCAAAAGTTTGACAAAATGTTATTTACGAGTAACTCACGATTATGCCGTCAATTATGTTCCCCTGAAATTAAGCAGAATGTGATAGCATTAATAGTTATTAGTTTATTTATTAAAAAAACAACATACAAAAATAATAAACTAAATAAATATGAAACCTTCATTATCTAACTAAAATTGAATTAACCTTAACAGTAGTGGATTAAAAAAAAATTAACCTTATAATTTTATTGAAAGACACTTTCAAGGCTGCAGAGAATTGGCTATTTCTGGCATGTTCCACCTTTGGCGGCATCGTTTCTTACCACCAGGCGAGATGAAGAAAAAGATATTTACAAATACATTATTAATAGTATATACTCACTATAACGCCGGTCTGTAAAATATAAGTTCTCGAATGAGATCAATTATACATAACAAGCTGGTATCGTCAAGGCCATTTCAAAGACCCCAAACACAACTTGGTCCAAAGAGCCCAAACACAAATTGTTCTATGACCAACTTCCGACTCCATGACAATTACTTAACTATTATGATCGCTGAATTTGTCGCATATTTTGCGACATATTTTGTACGCAGAATTTGTCTGAAAGATCGCATAAGGATGCCGAAGATCGGGCGAAGTGGAGGAGAAAAAGTAGGAAAGTGGACCCTGGCAGAAGCCGGGATTGACCGATTGAATAATGATAATAACAACGTTGATGATGATGATGAGTTAGAGGGAAACAGGAATGGATGTCTCAAAGTATCGCTGTATAAGTGATTCTCACGGTAACCTTAGCCACAACTCACGAACGGCTGAATAACAAGCACAAAGATTTACTGCAGCTACTGGGCCATTCTCCGAATCAAGGACTTGTGACATGGACACCGATAACGTTAACATAATATGTTGCGTCTTTAATTTTATTTATTTTTCTGTAACTTAGATATAATAAAAATATTAATTAAATGTACTTACTTCTTTATACTTTAAACATATTGATCAAAATAATCAGCTATTATCACTAAATTTAAAATTGATATCAAAAATAAATAGAAAGGTACACATCATTACCATTTGTGTCATTTACGCCCTTCCATCTACGTAAATGACACAAACATTTAGCCTAACTTTAGAAGAAACCGACGGTATTATCGTCGGTTACGCCCTTTTCTATTATGTTTTGATACTGCAGGAAAAACTACACCTATCTCACCCCGCGACGACTGCATTATGCCAGAGGCGTATACATCAGGGAGGGATTTTAAAAATCCTGCGGAGTCTGGACGTGAACAAGGCTAGTGGACCTGATGGTATACCAGCAATAGTCCTGTGTAGTTGTGCCTCTGAGTCGTCTCCTATTCTCACGCGTCTGTATTGCCTCTCACTAGAGACTGGAATTGTACCTAAGACGTGGAAGCTTGCTAATGTGCAGCCCGTGCCCAAAAAGGGTAGCCGCGCAGACCCTGCCAACTTCCACCAGATTTCGGTCACTGACTTTCTGGTGTTTGCAACTCATATTTGGAGTGAGGCCATTGAGAAGCATGGCGAGGGCCTTGCTGTGTATCTTGATATCTCAAGAGAGGTAGGGCATAGTGGAATATCCTGGTCGAATCGGAGCTGCCTGACTGGGGAAGTACCTCCACCTTATAGAATACAGCAGCTAACCAACACTATTTGATATCTGTTGCCGTAGTCTACACGACCTTGAAGACAGGGACCCGTCGCTTATGTAGGTTCGTGTGGATTACGGTGGCCACACCCGTATCTACGCAGGCCTATAGAGGTTTCATGGCGGTGACTTGGACACAGAGCGACATTTTGAGCACCTGAAAGTGACGACTGATAAAGTCTTTGAGCAGTATCCTTCCGCCGAGTTCGTGGTTTTAGGGGATTTTAATCCCCACCATACGGAATGGCTCGGTTCTCGGTCCACTAACTATGCGGGGAGGTCTGCTCACGAATTTGCTCGGGTCTATGGTCTCTCACAATTGGTTCATTCTCCAACGAGAATCCCAAATGTTGAGGAACATACAAGCTCCTTGCTAGACCTTCTGCTGACTATCTGATCTCCGTGGATGCACCTCTTGGCTCGTCGGATTACTGTCTTGTGCGTACACACTTGTGCCTTGTACACTATCCGACTCTCCCGGGCCCACTGGATGGCGTCGCATTTAGCACTATAACTCAGCAGACTGGGATGGATTGCGTGAGTTTTACTCATCGTATCCGTGGAGGCCGATCGAATTTGCATCGAATGATCCTGATACATGTGCCACCGCAGTCGTCGAGACCATCTTAGCATGCACGGAGACGACTGTGGTTTAATCGGCCATGCAGAGAGTCTCGACAAGCGAAGCAATCTGCGTACGAAGCTTGGACCACGGCTCTTCGCAATCGGGATCCGAATATTGCTGATGCAAAGCGGAAGTTAAATGCTGCTTTGAGGAACAGCAAGAAGGCGATCGCCAGAGCAAAGTTCGCCTTTGTTAGCAGAATTGGCGACAGACTCACGAGCTATCCTTGTGGTAGCCGTTCTTTCTGGTTGCTCGCCAAAGCTGCCGAAGGAAACTTTAGTCAGTCGTCCTTTCCATCACTGCGTAAACCTGACGGTACCCTGGACCATAGCAATCCTGGTCCATAGCGGTCCTGGTCCTGGCAATAGAGAAAGCAAATCTATTGGGTGCTCTCTTTGCCTCAAACTCGACCCTCAACAATGGAGGCGCCGATCCGCCTACCATCCCGTGGTGCGGCAAATCATAGCCGGAAATATCAATTTCTCAGCGAAAGGTGCGGCGGGTGCTACTCTATCTAGATGTTCGAAAGTTGAGTGGGCCTGATGGTCACCGGCGGTGGTGCTTAAAGTGTGTGCTCCCGAATTGTGTCCAATACTAACGCGCCTCTTTGCGCTCTCATACTCCACTGGGACAGTCCCGTCTTCATGGAAGACTGCCCACGTGCACCCTGTGCCCAAAAAAGGCGACAGATCAGACTCATCGAATTATAGGCCTATCGCTATTACCTCTCTTCTCTCTAACGTAATGGAGCGAGTTATAAACTCACAGCTCCTTGGTTACCTAGAAGAACACGATCTCTTGAGCGACCGTCAATATGGTTTCCGACATTGTCGCTCAACGGGTGATCTTCTAGTGCACCTAACACACCGTTGACCGTTGACCAAATAGCCTTGCAAAATTGACCCTTCATATAAATCTCAAAGAACAATCATTAGAGCACTGGAAAAATCAGCCAGGCCTAACATATTCTAAGGTATTAGTCAAACCCTATAATAGGCGGCATGCCAAAGAACTGTTACTACTTAGTAGGAATAACTTGCGTATCCTGACAAGGGCACTGACTGGCCACTGTGGGCTGAACAAACACATGTATAACTTGAAGATCTGCAGAACAAAGGACTGTAGATTCTGCAAGGAGGAGGACGAAACGCCTCTCCACCTGATCTGCAAATGTGAGGCCCTGGTGCGCAAACGCAGCATCCATCTGGGTAAACACCAGCTACTACCCGATGAGGTGCACGAAATCAGTACTAAGAAACTATTACAGTTCATAGAAGCTATAGGAATTAGTACCGAATTGTAGAAAGAGGCGATTACAATAGATCAGTAATGGTCGCAGTGATACTGGGTCTGAAAAGCCTTGAAGAGACTATCTTTAAAAAAAAAAAAAAAAAAAAAACACACCGTTGGGCTTTAGCTGTTGAGAGTCAAGATGAGGCACTGGCAGTTGGCCTAGATATGGCGAAGGCGTTCGATCGGGTCTGGCATAGGGGTCCTTAATCGAAGTTACCATCATACGGGCTTCCCGAGTGATTGTGCAAGTGGGTTGCTTTTTGTCCAGCAGATGTATCGAAGCCGTAGTTGACGGCTGTTGCTCCAATAGCTTGGACATTAGCGCTGGTGTCCCGCAAGGCTCGGTGCTGTCTCCAACTCGGTTCCTCCTTCATATCAATTATATGCTGTCCATTGACAGCATTCACTGCTATGCGGATGACAGTACTGGAGACGCCTCTTATACAGGTCGTGCCAATATCCCTCGTGCCATAGTGGAGGAAAGTTGCAAAATACGTGTATCTAAAATCGAGAGTACGTTATCTAACATCTCCGATTAGGGACGACTGAATCTAGTCCAATTTAACCCCACTAAGACACAAGTATGCTCGTTCACCGCTAACAAAACTCCATTCGTTGTAGCTCCTCAGTTCCAGAATACACCGCTTACCATCTCTAAGAGCATCATATCTAGGTGTCGACATCTCCAGTGACGTTCAATTTCGCAGTCATTTGGAAGAAAAGGTCAAGCTCGCATCTAAAAAGCTGGGTGTGCTTAACAGATCAAAGCAATACTTCACGCCGAAGCAACGGCTTGTCCTATATATATCGGCGGCTCAGGTCAGACCCCATTTGGAGTATTGCTCCCATCTATGGCCGGGAGCACCGGCATATCAGCTTGGTCCTTGTGACTCGACTCAAAAGCGTGCTGTGAGAATTGTCGATGATACTATGCTCACAAGTGGCATTGAGCCGCTGAGACAGCGGAGGGATTTCGCATCCCTTTGTGTGTCCTACCGATTGTACATCGGTGTTTGTTCTGAAGAACTGTTTGACATGATGCCTACAGCTACATCTCCGCTCGCCACCGACAGGGAGTTCATTCTCACACCTTGGCGCCAAACTGGTCGCGAACTGTGCGGTTCCAAAGGAACTTTTTCCCACTTACACTAAGGTTGTGGAATTAACTACCTGGAGAGGTTTTCGCTGGAGAGTACAACATGGAGTTCTTCAAGAAAGGGGTAAAAAGGTTTTTACGGGGTCAGCAGCGCGTGGGCGATGCCCCTGGTATTGCAAACGCCCATGTCTGCTGACCATCAGGCGACCGTAAACTTGTTTGCCACCGTAGAAGTATTAAAAAAAAAAAATTTAAGGCCTTTGATAGGGTTTGGCACGCAGCCCTTTTAGGCAAGCTTCCCTCATACGGTTTTCCTGCTGGCTTTTGCACCTAGATATCGGATTTTCTGAGTAAACGATCAATCTCTGTAGTTCTAGATAGTCACACGTCTGATCTTAAGGTTATCGACGCGGGCGTTCCTCAGAGGTCGGTTCTGTCCACAACACTTTTCCTGCTGCATATTAACAATCTGCTTGGACCCGGTACCTTAGGGTACGCAGACGACAGCACAGTAACAGATAGATACCTATCAGAGGCAAAAGCCAACAGGGGTGATATTCAGACTTGTCGAGAGGCCATGGTTGGTCGCTTGAATGAAGCTCTCAAGGCAGTGACCGAATGGGGCGAAGCCAATCTAGAATCGTTTAACCCCACCAAAACCTAGGCGTGTTTGTTTTCGAATCCATTCCATATAGCTCCGACTTTCCGGAATATATCTGTGGAAATTACCGACAACCTACAGCTCCTGGGTGTTGAGCTATCAACCAATCTCAACTCTGGACAGTACATCGAATCAAAAGCTGAGACTGCAGCCAAAAAACTTGGAATCCTCTCGAAGGTCAAGCGGTACTTCACTGCAAGGCAGTTGCTTCAGATATATCAAGCACATCTCCGATATTGTATGGAGTACAGCTGCCACCTCTGGGATGGATAAGCTAAATACCAACTGGCTGCTTTGGATTCGGTGGGAAAGGTTGCATTTCGGAGAGTGTGCGAAGCAGTTGCACGACCTTATTCCGCCGGCCCCTTTCCGCCATCCGCTATTCCGCCACCGCTTCATCCTTATGTAGTTGATCTTCCAGCTATCCGCACGAGCCGCTTTAATTCAACCTTTAGTAGAACGCATTGCCCGCGAGTGTGTTCCCTGATCATTTTAATCTAGACGCCTTTAAGGCTAGAGTGAATAGGCTGTTGCTAGACAGGCATGCTCCATCATCACCATGGTCAAATGCCTGGCTAGTCCAATTATAAAAAAAAAGTTTAATCAAATGCGTCTTTGTAACTTCTGAACACTTTGTTTTAGATCACGAATTGCGTATTTATCCTATCCTATTTAGTTATAATGTCGAGATAAAAAAAAAATTAGCAGAACACATTTTTTTGTAAGTCCAGAGGTGTAAGGTTATAGGCGACTAATGTTTTCGAGGCTAAGGATCTCTGTGAACTGTAAATAGGCAACAGCGTTTTCCATTGTTGTATTTATAGCACTGCCATCTCCAACCCACCAAGCGTGGAGATTATGGCATTAAACTCCCCTGAGAGAGGCCCTAAGTTTTGTAGTGGACTGTTATAGACTGTGATGATGATGATGATGATGATGATTGTTATAAGTATAGTTATTGGACCAAATGAAGATACGTCTACGTCTATAATGAAATTGCTTACACGTTCGGGTAGTTCATCTTCATTATGATCCTGTAAAAATATTATAATATAATTAGTTAATAATATATATCTAGTATTAGAATACAATTAATGTTTTTGTTTTCAGCCTCCATGCTGGATATCATGCAGAAGGCAGAAAATTATAATTTCAAAGGTTTCATGAAAATTTCACATCGCATTCTTAAAGCTTGCCTCAGATAATGCGTTCCGAGTCCTTTCTACAAAATCGCTATCGCTAAAATCGCATTCGATGAAACTGAAAAGCCTGCCCGGCTGCCTAGGTCTCTCTTGCGAGCCCAGCATAACCAACCGGCCGCACTGGAACACATGCGTGTTCTCTGCCTTTCTCCCTGGTTATTCCGGAGGCTGCCATTATATGCCATTGGGTTCAGGTGCACGCGCAAGTGCCTGGTGTCCCAGATAGAAAATACCTAAGTTAAATTCACCGATCTATTATTTATTATTGTATTATTGTTGTTGACATTTTGTATTCCAAATTGAGTAGACAAATTTTGGACATTGTATAATTTGCTTGGATTCTTAATTATTATTATTTTGACATGCCATATTCTACGTTATCAAAATTATTATTACCTTGACATTTTATATTCTAAATTATTATTATTATGAAATTTTTCTACTGTGAGTTACTGCTGACATTTTATATTGGATGGGTGATTTAATTTTAAATTTTGACAGAATAATTTTATTATTTACTAATGTAGTTTGTAAGTCAATAAGGTTTTACTAACACTAATATGGACATTGTCTGAAATAAATTGTTTTTTTTTTTTTTTTTTTTTTTTTTTATACCCTTTGAGGTAGACGCAAAGAAAGACAGAACCAGAATTTTTCTGATTTTTTCTTAGTCACCTATTCTTACTTTAACTATACTTTATATATAATATTCAAGTGAATGTTACTTACAACCTTAGGAAATAAAGTTGCTGATGTCAAAATAAATTAAAGATATAACCTTCTTGTTAAGGCCCAATGCTCTCTGCAATAAATAAATATCACTCTGAAGAACTGTATACTTTGTCCCGAGTAGTTACCACAAATCTGTAACTGTCAGGGGCACAGGGGCACTCTGCCAGTCTAGGCTAAAAATGCATGACCTTACCGACAGAAAAAGTAACATAACCCCTAACAAATTTTACTTAATCTCAAATAATTTCTAAGCTACAAAATCGATTTTAATGAAACAAAGCTAAGAACCATTTCGATTAAACTGCCTTTCAAATATAGAAAACAGCATCCAAATCGGTACATCCGTTCGGGAGATACGATGCCACAGACATACATACAAAACTATAGATACACAGTTACCCCCTTTTTTCGTCGGGAGTTAAAACTTGCGTATGCCAGATGAAGGTTTATCACATGCACATATTCATGATAACCAATTATACATAATATAGAAAATAGCCAATCTGGTCAGGTTCCCTATATTAATAGGGTCACTGACGGCAGTCACTCTATTATAATTATCTGACAAATCCTGGATCCCCTGGCGACCCTATTAAAAGGGGAACCTAACCAAATGTAAAATGACTACACATTCACTCGCTTGAATGTACAGATTCTCACGATATTTTCGCACATCTTAGGAGCATCGGTTAGTGTTCACCTAATGTATATAACTCAGAAATAGTTATTTATAATATAATATAATATAATAGCGAGGTACCTCTCGCTTACGGGTCGGGCCCACTTGCCAATTATTGGCCACCGACGCTCTCTTTCGACCGGCAGTAGCGATGCTAGGCTGTATGGCGACGGGCAGTACAATACTACCAGAAACATCATCTAGAATTTCTTAATCATATCAGGCGTTAATACGCGGGAGCGTCGATGGCCGAGTGGTTAAGGTATCCGACTTGTAAACGAGAGGTACTGGGTTCGAATCCCACTGTGGCCGTGTACCAATGACTCTTTTCCGAGTTATGTACATTAATTTAATGATAATCCAGACTCTTACGGTGAGGGAAAACATCGTGATGAAACATGCAAATTCAGGAGACTGAATGTGTAACCATGATCCAATCTTTTGAGGTTCCCCACATGGCAGCACGGTCACGGAGGTTAAATGGCAGTCGCTCCACTGTAATTACATAATCTGACAAATTCTGGATCAAGGCGGACCCCGGGCGCCCAAGTGCGCGAGAGTACAACAGGGACATTATGGAAATATGTATTTTTTAAATGGATTTTAGCTTAGTCTCATATTTGTTTTTGAAATTGTGTTGGTGTAGCGGGGGCGCTAGTGGTAAGGAGTGGATAGTGTGGTGAGTGACCCAATAACAGGTGAAACTAAGCTAAAAATTCATAAATTAACAACTAAAAATGAATTGTAGCTCCATTCCATCATCCATCAACTGTAATAGTTCATTGAAATAGTGCTGTGTGTCTCAAAGACGGACATAATAATTATCAAATAGCTTACGCGTAATTCATTTCTGTTATTTCTGCTATTTCGATATCCCTCATTTCTGTTCTTTCGATATCTCTGAGGAGGAGTATTAAATGCGGCCTGAAACATAACAAGTTAATATTATTAGAGATGATAATATAGAACACATCTAATTTGACACATTTTAAGGGTATGTTCCGGGTTTCCTACCGCGTACCTTTGTTGACGAGTAACCGACATAGTTGCATGCGTCGTCCCGTGACCATATCGGGCTACTCGTCAACAAAGGTATGCGGTAGCAAACCCGGAACATACCCTTAAAATGTGTGACAATAACCGCGATAGTTAAAAACATTACATCTAATATGATGTGGTGTTGCGGGTTAAAATATATCTACCTATCACTAGAAAGATAAAACCAATTATTATCTATGTCGCGTTTAATCGTTTGTACTGTTCGTACGCACGCGAACGCGGTTGAATTTCGAGATAAATTGTAGCCTATGTGCTTTTCTGGGCCTGCTACTTTATCGCCAAATTACATTATTATCTGTTCAGTAGTTTTTCGTGAAGGAGTAACAAATTTCTAACATACATCCTTTCGCATTTTAAATATTAACAGAATGGCGTCTGTACACACAAATAGACAGAGCCACAGATATACTGACTAACCTGACACACGTCGTAAAATCCCTCTTTTTTCGTCGGGGATAATAAACATAAGTGTTACGCGGCCAAACTATAATTTAGATAATTATAACTTACGTATTGTTGGCTTTGAAGTATGCTCTTCTGAAGAGAAAGAAAACAATATTGTATTAGTCGTAAACAATGTAAGAGTCAGATTTATAAAGGTCCTTTACATATATATTTATTTTTTATGTTACTCAGTTACAAACGAGCGGGCAGCCCGCCTGATGGTTAATGGTAACTGTTGCCCATAACATCTACAATTCATACATTTAGGTTGCAGGTAACAAAAATGCAGAACTGCAGATGCGTTGCCACTGTGAGGACTAAGATGTAATACCTCATGCTTGTAATTGCGCTGCATACTTTATCCTTCAAACCGTAACACAACAATGCAAGCATTGTTGTTAGGCAGCAGAAATAAATTAGGCGGTGGTACTCACCCAGGCGGACTCCTCAGCCTTAACAGAGTCCTACCATCTGATAAAATAGATCCAGCATTGGTATTGATTGATAAGGTACAATTCATTTCCCCTGCGATTGTGTGAATTCTACAATGAACGCCGTGAAGCATTCATTAAAAAGTGGCAGGCATTTAATTAATTAATTAATAATACTTACTAACAAGTCCCTCTGTAAAAAAGTAAGTAAGAAATGTTTTAAGGTTTTGCTGCTATATCTAGAGTAAATATGCTGATTTTTGCCAATGATAGATTTGTTGTTATCTAGTTTTTGCCAGTGGTAGCTTGAGGAACAGAAACTTTTATTTTTACAATATTATTGGGTCCATACCTATGAAATTGGTGATTTTTTACAAATTTGCTCAACTATTCTTCACAACATATCAAATTTAATACTTGACTTTGAAAATAACGTATGTTTAGATGCCAGTATATCCCTAAAATTTAATAAAAAATAATTTTTCATGTTTTTATAAGGGTTTGAAAATACCATATTTCTAATAATACGATAACAATAAAATATTGTAAGAGTACATAATATTCAGATAGCTTCAAGCTAACTGGTGACACGAATTTTCTTTTACTTAAGTCATAAAATCACATCAGTTTAAAAAGGTAAAACTGACGACAAGCGCGGATCCAGCGTTGTGGGCACGATGGGCATGCTACAACCTTAACTGAGGGCCAAGACTAACGGTGTATAGAAAAGTTGGTTTTCTTATCATTATCTTCAGCTTTTAAGTGCCAAAATGTCAATAATTTAAAGCTCGCGTCGCTCGCTCATTCTTTGATTTATGTTATTTAGAATATGTACTATTTGTCCCAACTTTTAAGTGCTAAAATATTTACGTTACAAATTAAGAGCTTGCTGCGCTCGCTTATTTATTAAATTACCTTAGTTCCAGCTTCTAAGGATTAGCAGAAGAAGGCCGTAATATCAATTTTAGTCGGTCCATTTTTTCGTACAGAGCTGTCTTTGTATACTTAACATATGTAAGATATAATTTATTGACGCTTATGATTTCAAGCAAGCAGTGCTGCGTGTGTAGGTAATCTAATTTCGAATCTAATTTCAGTCACATTGGCCGATGCTGCTGAAGAGAAAGCGAATTTGCTTGCTTCTCTTTTCGCGGCGAATTCACGTTTGGATACTGCAGGAAAAACCCCACCTTTCTCACTCCGTGCTGACTGCGCTATGGCAGAGGTGCGAATACATCAGAGAGGTATTTTAAAAATACTGCGAAGTCTGGACGTGAACAAGGCTAGTAGACCTGATGGTATATCGGCAATAGTCCTGCGTAGTTGTGTCCCTGAGTTGTCTCACTTGAGACTGGTATTATACCTAAGTCGAGGAAGCTTGCCATTGTGCAGCCCGTGCCCAAAAAAGGCAGCCGCGCCGACCCTGCAACTACCGCCCTAATTCGGTCACTTCCATACTCTGTAAGATTATTTAATTAATTGAACAAGAAACTCCTTGCGCATCTCGATGGTAACGATCTCCTCAGCGATCACCAGTACGGGTTACGCTGTGGTCGGTCTACTGGGGATCTTCTGGTATTTGCCACACAAATATGGAGTGAGGCCATAGAGACATGGCGAGGCCCTTGCTGTGTCTCTTGATATATCCAAAGCCTTTGACAGGGTTTGGCAAGCGGACCTTCTAAGCAAGCTTCCTTTATTTAGTATTCCTGTTGGCTTTTGCACCTGGATATCGGATTTTCTGAGTGGACGTTCAATCCGTGTAGTTATCGATGGCAACTCGTCTAATCTTCAGGCTATCGACGCTGGAGTTCCTCAGGGATCGATACTGTCCGCTACTTTATTCCTGCTGCATATTCGTATTTAAACCCCTCCCATCATCATCGTCCTAGCGTTTATCCCGGCCTCTGCCAGGTCCGCTTTCCTACCCATTCTTCCCCCATTCTATTTAAACCGCTCTATAATTTCCTATACCTAGTAGAGAGAGGTAAACGTCAGATTTTCTTTAATGCATCCCATCTCTTTGGACAATGGAATAATTTTTACCTCCAATATGTGCCAGTTATTCTGCAAACAAAATTGTATACCGCATTTCACAAAATTCACCTGCTAGCAATTGCTAAAAATAAACTGGGAAACGATCTGCATACCTAATTACTTTTATTAAAAATTCTTGTATTATTTTTTCTTGTTTTGATTTTAACCCATTTACCCTCACGAAATCCCTATTTCAGATCATTAGTGAGAAAAAGCTTTTCCAACTACCACATCATATCGGTTAATAAATTATCTCCATTATTTTTTAAATAAAGAATTTGATAGTTATAGGCTTGTTCTGCCCTGTTATACTAAACTTAGGGGACTCCTAAGTTGGCACCTTAAGATATTCCTAAGCATTTAGGAGTGACAAAATCGGTGTGACGAAGGTAAGAGTCACTTGGCGAGTTTAGTTTTTACTTAAAGTTTATGTAGGTTCCATCCTTTTCTTGTTAGGAATATGTTAAATCTACTTTGGAGTCACTTAAAGTTTAGTGCAATCGGGTTAATACCCGATATTAATGTATCATAAATGAAAAAATGAGGGGGGTGGAATAAGAGAGTGTGAGAAGAGCTTACCTTGTACGATTTCGAATTTCTCGAAGGTGGTATCAAGTGCTGTAACAACAAACGTAACAAATATAGGTACTAAGACGCTTGTGTCATGTCGATTTAAAGAAACTATTGGGTTTTATCAGTAGATTCGACCACTTACTAAACGCATAATGTTTTAAACTATCGCGGTTATTATCACACATTTTAAGGGTATGTTTCGGATTTCCTACCACGTACCTTTGTTGACGAGTAGCTCGATATTTCAACGCAGCTGATCTACCGGCTTTGTCAAGATCGGATTCGGCCGCTTTATCGCTAACCAACACTGCCCGGCGCTCGCAGCTCTCCAGTCGTTCGTGACCATGATGCATGCAACTGTGTCGAAATATCAGGCTACTCGTCAACAAAGGTACGCGGCAGGAAACCCGGAACATTCCCTTAAAATGTGTTACTAAAAGAAATCAATACAAACGAGAACCAAGGTAAATTTTTACTGTGTTTTTCCGCATGTACACAAATATGTAATGTTGGCAAAATATTCATGTCAATATTACTTACAAGTTTCACCTAAGGTAAGCAGTTGCCGCAGCCTAATTTCGGCGGCATTTGTCCAGAATTATTATTATTTATCTGTTCATATTATAGCTGTTTTCATATGTATTTCACTGCATCTTTTTGTCTATTTAATGTTTTACACTTATAAGAAAGATTATTAGGTGTTATACCTTTACCGTACCGTACGGCTAAAGAATGAAACACGTTGCCTGCGAGTGTGTTCCCTGATAAATATAAACAGGACGCCTTCAAGGCTAGATTGAATAGGCTGCTTCAACGAGCATGCTTCATCTTCGGCCGCACCGTCACTTACCAACAGGTGAGATGGCGGTCAAATGCCTGTCTAATCTAACATAAAAAAACTACACAAAGTGACATCAAACAGTAATATTTTAACTACCAACGAAAACATTAAATACATATTTTATCATTCTAAATACACTCAACGGCACAAAATCTGGCCCAAGCCCTTATCACGAATTTGTCAACAAATTAAGAGTTATTTACGAGATGTAGTGAGTTTTGCGAGTAGGTTTCAAGCGACATGTTTAATTTAATTAATCGAGTACCACTTTTTCTAACAGTATGTGCAATAACTGTTGTCTTGGAATTGTTGAACAACTGCTTCCTGACCGCAGTTGAGATCAGTCGGAGGCTTCTAGCGGTATTTGGTATCGTTGATAGTAAATAGACCATAAGGAGGAGGATGAAGTAACGTGATTTACGTGCAAAGAGAACTGTTTGAGGGCGAGAACTCGAGATACACCACCGAGTTTACGCACCGAGCACCTAGCAAACGATATTATTTTATACCGTTTCAGGAAACTGATGTATGTAATTTAATAATTTCTAGTCTACCATAATACCTATTACTTACCCGCTTGTAACATAAATTGAAATTAGGACAGTTTACCTATTTGTGAGTTTTACTTATTAATTTTTGAATGCTATGTTAATAAGTATTTCATACTTCTCAAATCTATAGAACAATGCTCGGTGAGCGCTCACAGCATTATGTTGAGTTTGGTTCGTTTCGGTTCCCAGTGTCGGAACTTATATAGGTTACTTTTAATCTATATTAATACTAATAATATTATAAAAATAGGAAATATTTGTTTGTTTGTCGATTTGTTTGTTGGTTCATATGTTTGTAATGGATAAACTCAAAAACTACTTAACCGATTTTATTATTCTTTCCCCTACATAAAGCTACATTATCAGCGAGTAACATAATAAGTTGGGGAGAAAGTATCTTCGCATTTTATATGAAAATTCAAAACATTTTTTAATATAGTTTATTTACATTTAACTAAAGTATGTAGGTACCATTTTGTTCGATAACTTTTTGCCATCTTATAGGTAGGGACATGATCCCATTGCTATAAAAATTTTTGGGCTTCTGATAATAAAACTGCGTCAAGTAGTTTTGGCAGTCCTCTCGTGATGTTAACCTGACACTGCCTAAAGAATTCTGAAGAGACCGAAACAGGTGGAAATCTGAAGGTGCAAGGTCAGGACTATACGGCGGATGCATTAACACCTGCCAGCCAAACTCTCTTAATTTTTGCTGAGTGGTTAAACATGTGTGAGGTCTAGCGTTATCATGATGAAAAACCACACCCCTTCTGTGATTAATTCCGGCCGCTTAATCTCAACTTCTTGCTTCAATCTTATCAGTTGTTCGCAGTAGAGTTCTGAATCGATGGTCCTGCCTGGTGGTAACAGCTTATAATGAATAATGCCCTTCCTAACCTGACCGGCCTATGACCATGACCTTTTTCGCACGTTCTTGTCGTACATGATCCACTTTTATCACCAGTTATCAATTTCTTCAAAAATGGTTCGGTTAGGTTAGGTTAGGTACCCATTTTTTGTCAAATGCACCAAAACTGTTATGCTGTCAATTCCCAGTTCTTCAGCTACGTCGTAACTACTGATATGTCGATCTTGCTCCACTTTTTCAAAAATAGCATCCATTTTATCCGTAACAGGGCGACCAGAGCGACGTGCATCTTTGACATCAAAATTTCCGGATTGATAATGCTTAAACCAAATTTGTGCTACACTGCATTAGGTCCATAAACATCACAAATTTTTATCGCGGCTTGCGTTGCATTTTCACCTTTTTTGTAGTAAAATTTTAAAATGTATCTAATTTCTTCATTAGATTCACTCATCTTGACGGTAAGAAAAACAAATGAAAATCACGCATTTTCATAATTTGAATTTGGAATTATCTTCTTTAAAATTTAAACTTTTAAATGATACCAAAACCAGCCAGGTACAAATAGTATAGCCAATAAGGTTTTATTACAAGTTCATACATACTATATCCGAAAAGACTTTTTCCCCAACCCAATAGGTTTTATCTTAAAAAAATTAAAGTTCTATAGGAACATTGCAATAACATACTCAGATTTTAATAATTTTGTATTTAATTCTTATATAGTCCCTTCCAATGGCATCAATATTAACAATTTTCGTTTATTAGAAGTTGATAATATAATAATTTAACCAAGGTATCCGTTATCGCGTTATGTTCGGGTATAATTTTAGAAAGGCTGCGCCAATATAAGCAATTCTTTTTTTGTTGTGTTTGTATTGTCAGGACAAAGTTTGTATGTAAGAAAAAAGGGTAGGTAGGGGTAAGGTAGGTCTAGGGTAGATGTAGGTAGGAGGCCGTCGCGAACGAAGTCGCGCCGGGGCCACTAATAAGTAGTAAGTAGTATAAAAAATCTTGGCGTCAATATCTCAATTATATTCACGCACGCAGGTCCACTTTGACTATAATCCAGGATTTGGCAGATCAGATAATTACATTAAAGCGAGTGCCATCTGACTTCAGTGACCCTGTTAACAGTGGAACCTGACCGGAATTGCTTTTTTTTTTACCACTAAGGTGGCAAACAAGCTCACGACCTGCCTGATGGTAAGCAGTCACCGCAGCCTATGGACGTTTGCAATACCACGGGCATCACCCACGCGTTGCTTGTAGCGACATACTTAGTCGCCTGAATGTAACGGTTATTTTGAAGACAGATGATTCGCGGTTATAAAAAAAAAAATATTGCCATCGTCGGCCCATCCAACTATTACAAAATTAGAACTTACGTATTGGCTTAATGAGTCCTTCTGAAAAGAATCAAAATAATGTTAGGTCAGTCATATCATCAGCATCAATTGGAGTCAATCCAGGTTGCGCTCTCGCGCGGCGAGTGTTATTTCATTCGTACATACAAACCTAGTTAATCTCTAGAGTTATATGAAAATTGTGTCTGCCACCGTAATATAGTAAAAACAATATTTTATAATGTAACGTAGTTTTATACTGGTACAAAATTGTAAATTTGTTACATTCTAATTCGAACTGGGTCTATTATTAAATAATGCAATTGGTTTGAGGATAAAAAAATTATCGCAGGTCCCTAGAATTTGGATAAGGTGCCCAGAAGGCTGATCGTGCTGCTCTGCTGGATAACGAGGTACGCTGATCCAAGTAGAGGCCAGCCTTTTGGCCTCAGGCGCACATTCCCTGTATATGGAATGAATTCTGTTACAGTTCAGTTTTTCGATAGTTTATAGTCTTGTCAGAAAGGTTATTTTTATTATAAGTAGACGTTCCACCTTCAACTGCACCATCACTTAACCAGAGATGGCGACTTAAAACAAAAACACTGTGACTCATTAAATATTCTAGCGTGGAGTATTTGAGCGCCTTTTACATTCTCGCTTGCATTCGGGATTATTTTCTGTCCGTGAATTTTGCATGCCATCATTAATAGACGTTGACGTGAGTATGAACTCGTTTTTTTTTTTCTAGTTCTAGGTTAGCCTTTTATATAGATTCATAACCAAAAGCGAGAAAGGTCTGAGAAAGCGTTACGGTTTTAGTGTAAATTGTAAATAGGTCGTAGAAGGCGACTAATATCCTTGAGGCAGACCAGCTAGGAGCTCTTTAGACTATTAAATGGGCATAAAAGTTTACTAATCTTCATTTAATTTTTAAATCGTGACGAAAAAAGAGTGTGTTATAAGTTTGACGCTTGTGTTTTTGTATCTGTATATCTGTTTAACTAATACCTTATGATTGAGTACTTTTATAAATAATTGATGAAAGTCATGAAAATGTTAGGTACTTCAAATTATAATACTTACTAAATTGTTCCTCTGTGAAAATTTAAAAACAGAGATATCGTTTAAGAGTTTGAACAGACGATTTTAATTTCATAAGCCAGAGATCAAGTTGTCGACTTTTTCTTAGTAATTAACTTTTTTTATTTTATATTAGATAGAGTTTGTCTAAAAAGTAAAGCGACTTGGGAAATTATTAGATAGGCCGAAATCAACAAAAAGACTGATTGAAAACAAGATAGCAGCTAAAAGATGGACGTCTTCTGTATTTAAATTCAGGTTGCTTACTTGTTGATTTCAATCAATCTTATAATTTCCTAAGTCGCCGTACTTTTTAGACAGTCTCTTTGCAAGTCCAAACTAATTTTGTTCGGGTATACCTGAACAATTAATAAATATTTAAAAAATTCAGGATTACTACTAATGGATAAAATGCTTACATTATTGTATGATATTCTCGGAGGTACTTCCAAGTCCTGTAGCAACAAATGCAGATAATTAGGTAACTTTCTTTGTATTTGAGAAAAATATTGCGTGTACAAGTCGGTACAAGTGGATAAAGGGCCGTTGCGGCAATTATTTTCTTTGTCTTTCAACGATTTCAGAAATCCAATGAAATCTTTGGAACCAAAGCTAGGTTGTCAAGTATTGTGAAGGATTTATCAATACAACTTTTTAAGATTAATGATTAGAATTTTTATGAGAAAATGTAACTGCGACACTAATTTGCGATAGCATCGCTACAGAACGTGGCATTGGGAGATCCCTCTCTTGCAGACTGCTGCCTGTTGCCCGCTGTTGATTACGACTTTTTGTTATAGCTTTTGCCCGCGATTTCGTACGCATAGATTTCGGTTATTACGTTACGGATCTGTTGCTACGTGAACCATTTTCAATTTAATATAAAATCTTAAGAAGCTCTGTAATTGTTCTCGTAGGATTTATCATTGTAGTAGGTACTTACATCCTGTAACAGTAGCTGGCAAAGAAAATTTGAAAACAAAAACACATTACAAAATGTTATTATGGCTTTTAGATTAAACAAAAATAATAATGATAATATTAAAAACTCATACTCCTGAATTGATAAATTCATACTAAAATAATTCATAAATACAATAAATTACAGATAAATATTATTTATATCAGTAATTGTACGAACTATTTGAACATATTGAAAAGATCTCTGCATGGTTTCTTATTATATTATTCTTTTATTTCATCTGTTTTATCGCAATAGTGATTACAAGCTCTCTACATGAAAAAGTTGCAATTCTTTTTCTCTCTTACATAAACCATTGTGCGTCTTCGTTTACGTCCAATTCTTGTAGCTTTCGATTTGCGCTATCTAACTCGAAGACAACATAAGCATATTTCAAGGTATAACATAGCAACGTTAACACCGATCTAGGGCCACGGTGACCCCTAGAGAGCTGGTTAGGAGACTTCCCATAAACGTGTAAAATACACGCGACGGGCGATCTAAAGGGAAAAAAATCAGCTGAAGAAAGTCACAGATATATAAGACAGATAGAAAGCGGTTCATGGTGACCCCACCTCGGCAATTAAAGGTGAAGTTTTTTTTATGCTACTTAGTAACAAACGAGCAGATAGCCCACCTGATGGTACTGTACAACTGTACAACTGTTACTCGTAATGTTACGGAACCTAAATATTTAGGTTGCGTAACACAAATGTAGAACCGCAACTGCATTGTCACTGTGAGGACTAAAATGAAATGGCTCATGTCTGTAACAAGTTCGTTTGAAAATAATTAATTAATTAATTATTAATTTTAAGTATCCAAATCATCATCACAATCCCGTCTGTGCTCCCGTGTGACGTGCGAGGGTCTAAGTCTGAGGGTCCTTACGCTCCATCATCACATCGCTCGGTCTTCAGCATCATTTGGTGCATTGTGAGTAAGCCATCTCTTCATGGACCGGACCCTTTTTCTCGTGCTTGGCGAAGGTGGCTCAGTATTTTTAAAGTCCATATATTTATTTTTATAATAATTAAACGAACTTGTATTTTCAATTACGAACTTTTCAAGGTCACAATTTGTCTAACATTTTCGCAAAATTTATTAGTCGCCATACAAGTAATAAGAAATATAGAAAACTGAACTTAGGCTTCGCTGGTTTCTATTTACGTTATAACTATAACATAGTTGTTAAACTTACCAACTTCTTTAGCTGTTAAAACAAAATCGTATTCGAAATTAGATAATTCAAAACTTCTTTTGATACATACATACGACTCAACGACGACGGCTTACAATAAAAACAATATTTTATTTTAAAACAGCAAGAGTTCATTTTTAAAACATTTATTTCGATATTCATTATCACCGTCATCGCTCGGTAAAAAGGCTCGTGTTGCCCGTATAATTAATTGGATGCCAGATGGTGGGGATAAAATCTATCTCATCGTTAGAGGGTGCGTACCTGTGCTTTGTACAGCGAAAGTCGATGTCCCGATATGAAGTACTGGTTTCACCTTCTACCCGCTTTTTTACGACGCCAAGGACCCTAATATTCTTTGAACTGATAAGGAGAACGTGGCGCTGCATCGAATGGGTGTGGAAGGGGTTGCTGCTGTATTCTAGGTACTCTGTCGAATACCAAAAGGGCAAATAAGCAAGCTTGGCACCTATTATAATGTTTATTATAATGGCATGTAATGTTTATTTAATAGCGTTTTTTCACTTACCGGTACGTAATATGTATAAGCACCTACATAATACACAAACAATACCACTAAATATATGGATCGCATTATTCATGTATTTTTGCGTTAAATTTCCATAGAGACTGTGAGAACATTAAACACATTTAAAAGGTACACGATTCTGTGACTAATTCAGTAATTGGTTATTTAAACTTAAAATTGAACACTCGTGTAAGGTTTGTGTGATGAGGTATTGAAAAAAAAATACATTCATCGCAGTTATTACACAGTTAAATCGAAGAGTTATTTTAGAGTTAGTGAAATATGCAAGCAAATCAATAAGATTTAGGGTTCGCGCAGACGAATATTGAATTTTATAGAAAAAGACAATACAACACGGATAATAAAGAATATGGCTTTAAAAAATACTAACATGCCACCAATAAGAAAAGTACTGAAAAAAAGGCTCTGACTGATTAACAAGCTTTGCTTACTTTGAGGCTAGATGGCGCTGTGTGAATTTGTCTAAGCATATTTATTTTAATTGTCCTGGTCCCACTATATTATTTGTAGTACATTTCTGAGCCTCTGCTGAGCCTCTGATTGGTTTTTTCTACAATGAAGTGGTAAAGATGCAAAAGACTAGAATAGTCTAAGTCTATTTAAATAAAGGGAAAATGGTAGTAAACGGTCTTAGGAGTACGTAGTAAATTTTTTGTAAAGCCTGACAGGTATGTTCTTTTGGTAAATTTTTCAAATGTTGACCGAGTCGGTTTCAAAAACATTTGTGTCACTGTATGGGAAGAAATTTCGATACCAATATTTTCGTAGAACTTGTATAGGTACATTTTGACAATACTCAAGCCACGTATTGGCTTTTCAAAGAACGGCCAAGTAAACTAATACAATTCAAGGATCCTCATTTGGTTTGTACAGATCTCAACTTGTCAGGCCCAGACATTTGACCAATTCTTCAAGGACAAAATAAGTAACGTCACTACTTTAAAAAATTAAATCGAATGTTCTACAGAGTTTAAATAATTCCTTAATTAAGATTTATCGCATACCTATCAAATTGTCAATTACAGAAAATCTATTAAGTTTAGACGAAAATTAATTAAAGCTTAACCTTGCTAAAAAAACTTCATATTGGCGACACCACTATTGAATACAGCTAAGATCGAATTATTAGAACCTTGTCCTTGAGTTGTATAAAAATATTATCGTATCAATGATAAACATAAATCAGCAATTCACCATCGGTGGCTGCCATTCTCGCAAACGTTTGGACACGCAGGATTCGATAACAACTCTCGGTGGGATATGGGCGTGATTGTGTATCATCATCATCTTAACGTTAAATACCGCTTTCGGGTCTGCCTTCGTACTCCTCTTGGCCCACTTTGCTCGGCCTTCGTTATCCTTGGTGGTGAGCTCATTGGCATGCATGTCATTCTTGACGACGTCATGCCATCGTTTCTGGGGACATTTATTCCCTACGTAATTTGCCGGTCTGGGCGTGAGTGTATATAGTATCGTTTAAGTAGCACTGCTGATACAATTCACGCCGGAACCACTCGAAGATCTCCAACACATAAAATCTCCTGCTTCCTTCTGGATTTTGGACAAATGGAGTATCCAAAATCCATATAATTATGTACTCCTTGCTTCTGCCGATCCAAGCCCGAAGCCTATTTAAAATTTCCAACCGATAATGGTAATTTATGAAAGGGAAAGCTCCGGAGATTAGGACATACTTTTGCGCTAAAGGCTGCAATCGCGCTAGTTACGGTTCCATTGAAGGTACTAGGATGGTTTTGTGTAAAGGGTACCGAGTTTTTCCACCCACCTTAGCTCTCTCAAAAGAACCACCTATTAACTCTATATTTTTTCACCGTTTTTTCTACGAACCTCTAAAACATTAATGTTTTACATAATATGCATACATTTGTGAACATGTGTATATGAAGAACAGAACACAGTTACCAAATCTGAGATTAAGAATGCTTTGTTATAATTTAACATGTACATTACAAATATGAGGCATTATATCTCAGTCGTCACTGTGACACCGTACCTACGTTCAGGATGTTTCTTAAATGAAACCCTATTACAAGAATCGTAGATGTTAAGGCCAACAGTTACCGCTCACCATCAGGTCTGTCGGCCGCAAGGAGCTCCCCACTAATTAGGCATGCCACCTAATACCGTTGGTCGAAGCGAGGTTGACTTAGGTCTTCGTTGGTCATTCTGAGGCTGGTTGAACACATTGGCACCCTGCGTCCGTCTGCGCTTATGCAACTATGTGCGGTTGGCATTCGTAATCTCGATACTTACTCCTTTCGTATGGATATCGTCATTCAAGTTTGTTATGTTAAGGATTACTCACGGTAAACCAAACCGGGTTCGTGCCGATATATTTGTATCATGCTATACCGAGACAATGAAGTAAATGATCTGCCTCTATGGGAATAGAGACTCGACTCGGACTCGGCACGATGTAATGTGCGTCATCCTCTATACGGTCTTCGTCATCCGGTCAGTCCCGGCAAAAGCCAGAGTCCGCATTCTCCACCTTTTCACTTTGTCTTGGGCATCTTTGCGTCGTAAACCATTGGCTTTGGAATCCCACTCAGCGATACCAACCCATCGCTTCTTGGGCCTTATCATCCTTGCCATTATACATATGGGAAAGCGGGCCAGCTGCGAGGCTATTGGCTATCTCAGTGGACAACTGAATTTGACATTTGATAATTCTACACTATGTTGGCCACTGGCCATAGCGAATACCAATTACTACTTACTTGAAGCAAGCGTGCACATCCCTATCTAGGCGCTCTCTCTCTCTCTCTGTGGTTAGCCGAGCCAAAATGGTGTCCTATCTGTATCTCGTGTACTTAAATAAGAATTAAAACGAGTTAATGAAGTTCATAGTGTTTAATTATTATAAAGAGTATTAACATTTTAACACATAAATATAAAACATAATTTCTCGTTATTTTTCGGGCGCTGTCTGGCTCTGTCTGGCATTTCCGGATACGGTAATATCGGGCGCCGTCTGGCTCTGCCTGGTATTGTCGGCGTGGGGTTCTGATCAAAAGTAAAATATGAGTAACATTCATCGTAAACATGTAAAAGTGAGTTTAATAATATTTTTGTGTTGTATGGAAATAGGTATATATTTTGAATATTATTTGCGAATTCGGGGGTTAACGGTAAAAAAAAATTCTAACCCCAATTAAAAAATAAAATGAAAAGAAAGTGAGTGTGAAATTATGCATTGTATTGAAACTGGGGATTAAATCAAAAGCGTTTAGCGGCCTTATATGAATGCCTACCTACCAGTTTGCACATCAATTCGTTGTACGCCATTATAGGTATATAGAAATAGAAATAAATGTTTGTTTCTATAGTCGGGCTCTGTCTGGCATTGTCGGTCACGGTCAGGCTCTGCCTGGTATTGTCGGGCACTGCCCGGCTCTGCCTTGCATTGTCGGACATGGTCCGGCTGTGCCATCTGTCGCCGTTGTCGGCGTGGGGTTCTGATTGAACAAAAGTTAATCATAAGTAATTTTTCGTAAACATTGTGAATGTGAGTTTAATAAAAAAATTCTAATGTATGGAAATAGGTGTACAACAGTTGAATTCTAACCGATACTCTTACGGTGAGGGAAAACATCGTGATGAAATCTGCACATTCAGGCGAATTAATGTGTAACCATGATCCAATCTTGTTAGGTTCCCCTGGTACCAGAGTCACGGAAGTCAGATGGCAGTCGCTCCATTGTAATTACCTGATCTGCCAAATCCTGGATCATGGTCTAGGCGGATTCTGGGCCCTCGTGCGCGGGAGCACAACGGGGACATTACCGCCAAGATGATGTCTACAACTCACCATCTTTAAAAGACCGCGCCAGGCTGGAAGCAGTTGCCAGTCAAGAATCCGGGCACTGGCTCAACGCTTACCCATCCCCCAACACCGGCACTTTCATCGACCCGACCACTCTCCGGCTGGAAGCCGAGGTTTGTATCGACCATAGCTGTGCTTCCTGTGGAGCGAGTGTTGACCGCCTCGGTCACCATGGGCTTGCCTGTTTTTCGAGCGCTGGCCGCCTCTCCCGTCACGCCGCGATCAATGACATCCTGCGACGGTCTCTCGTCAGCGCCAACGTCCCCGCATTCCTAGAACCTCAACACATTGCACGGGACGATGGCAAGAGACCTGACGGGATGTCTATGATATCGTGGAGGATGGGTCGCCCGCTAGTGTGGGACGCCACGTGCGCCGACACACTAGCTGCGACCTATCTTCCGGCAACCGCCAAACGGGCTGGCGCGGCGGCTGAGATGCGTGAGCGCTCGAAGGTGGGCAAGTACAGTTGTCTCCGCGCCCAATACGACTTTGTCGTATATTTAGTAGGTATACATTTTAAACATTATTATTTAATTCAGCGCTAAATTGCAATAGGGGTTTTACAGAGTAGTATGTAGGTACTTACATCCTGTAATAGTAGCTTGCAAGGAAATAGTGCATTTAGAGAAAATTGTAGTATGTCGTTATTAAAATGAAAATAAATTGATATTTTTTAAACTATTTTCAATATGGGACTTTCAAATTATACATTTTGTTTGAAAATTGTTAATTTTTCCATATTAGGTAAAAACATACATTAACAGTATCCAAATCATCATGCGAGGGCCCGAGGTCCATCTTACTACTTGCCCATCTCTACTTGGCTTGGTCTTTTTCATCCTTAGTGGTGAGTTAGGCGCTGTAATAATTGACAATGGTCGTGCGACTGGTGGTTTCGAGGTCTCCTATTGGTCGGGCGACGTCCGTCGTACGAACATGGTCGCGCGACCATTACCAATTGGGACAGTGCCTTAGCCATCGATTCTTCTGTCCGCCTCTTTTTCGGGTGCTTAGCGAAGGTGGCGTGGCTCAGCATTTTTAAGTCCATACTTATTCTCATAATAATATAACTTATTTGGTATTTTCTATGATGAAATTTTCAATGTCAAAACTATCCTACTAATTTAACGATTAACCTACAATAGTTAAAAATATTTTCGTAATATGTGTTTTTTTCCACACTGGTAATAAAAATAGTGCAAACTGAACTTAGGCTCAAATTGCTGGTTTTCATTTATGTTATAATTGTTAAACTTACCAAGTTCTTTAGCTATTCAAAACAACATCTTATTTTGTTTGATACCTAGCATTCTTATCGACGACGGCTCGTGGCTTGTAATGTTTCAAATGTGTCAATATGACAAAAATAATATAACAAAAATAAATATTTTAGTATATTGGCAATACACCTATCTCTTCGCAAAAGCTCTAGTCTTCGGTACAGATTATCTCTTCCTGTCATCTCGTACTAAGGCCCGCGTCATATACGATAGACAAAAGAAAGAGTATCTCTACGGGCGTGAATATTTCTACGTACGGCCATGAAGCTTGCGGTCCCCTGCAGACAGACGGACGAAGCTCTGGCGAATCAACGATTTCCTAACGGGTTGTGTGTGTCGGATGGAAGCCGCCGCACGTAAACACCCTTACCGCTTAAAGATATTTCTTCCAGGGAAACTTAGATACCTAGTAAACAAAATATACTCAAGGATACTTCTATCTTAGAGTAGGTAGGTAAACACATTATATTACGAACACTCGAGAACGAGGGATCAGGGTCCCCTTGACCATGATCCAGGATTTGGAGATCAGATAATTACAATGGAGCGACTACCATCTGACCTCTGTGACCCTGCTACCAGGGGAACCTGACCAGATTGGATCATGGTTACAAATTCAGTTGCCTGAATCGGTAAGAATTTGACTAATGTACATAACTCAGAAAAGAGTCATTGGTACATGGCCGCAGCGGGATTCAAACCCGGTACCTTTCGTTTACGGTAGGTAAAAACATTACTGTGGCATATTTAAGCAATGCTTCTTCTTCTATTGGTGCCTCTCCACTACTGGAGGTTGGCCGTCAGCTCAGCGAACTTAGATTTGTTCTGTGCAAGCAATGCTAATAAACCTATATCACTTAAATACATATTTTCAAGGCTGCAGTCTCAAACCCGCCTGCCAAGCGTGGAGATTACGGCAATGCCCTACGCTCACTGTAGAGAAGGCTCAAGCCCAGCAGTAGACTTCGGTTGATGATACTTGATAAAACTACTTTTCCTCCAAGTACAATATGATATGAGTCCATTATTAATTTAAGTAAAATTTATTTGCAGCTTGCATACGTACATACACATTTTTTTCCCGTAGGGGTAAGCAGAGACCACAATTTATGTATGGCGTATCTTTGGCCAAATAAAATTGGCTGAAAGAGTTAGCTGTTCCTTAGGCTCCAAGAAATCAACTCTGATCCGAGAGATCGGAAGAGGGTCCAATAAAATGGCTATTTATATGAAGTTACAACTAGTTTATTTTTAAAATGACTACCAGGTTCTTTAGCTACTGGCGTTGTAATTGACTCGATTTTATATATTTTTTATCGTGCAAATAAAAGGCTAGACAAAGGCTGTACTAGAATGTATTATATCTTCTGAATTGTCTTTGATCCTTCCGTTAGTTAGACTGTCTGTTGCACCCTTCTTAGACCCTGAAAGTTTTCTTTTAGAGCGCGCTACCTGACTTTTCAACGTACCGAATGACAAGTTCGCAAAAGTTCACCATTACCAATCATACTTATGAATGAAACTATTTTAACTATAATTGGCTCTCTATTGTTTATATTACTATCACTAAAATATTTCAAAGCTGTTGGTCTTCCAAAAAATCAAAATATCGTAAATAAAAAAATTAAAAAAATTGTTCTTCCAAAATAAATACAACAGTTCCATAGAATTGCTGGGATAAAAATCATGTGGGGCTGTAATGGAACACACGGTCGTTGGTTTTAACGAGAAACGTCTACTTGGGCAGCTTTGAGACGCTCGAACCGCCTCACTCGCTTAGCGCCTGACACTGGGGTACCCACAAGTGGCCCATGGCCCCCTCTTTCTGAATGTAATTTGTATGTCTCTGTACTTGCACGGGCTGAGAGCGACAGATATAATTTTCGTAGATTTTGAAAGATAGAAAGAAAATACATTTGTTACACAGCACACCACGACACAATAACAGTTACAGTTACGGACAAAGAAAACACATCAATAGTCTCCGGTATACTGTTTTCTTTTGCCTAGTGCTGTTGCTTACAGCAGTTGTCTGCTCGTTCTTGTAATATATAGGGCGTTTTGGCAATGCCGCATATTGATTATGATATGATTGGTTAGGTCTCCGTGACCTCACTGGTGAAGGTGGCCTCTGTGTTGGTTGTGTCTTGGGCGGCCTTGTTGGTGCATGGCGCTCTGCTGGTACACGGGATATCGCTGTTCCATGAGACTTGGTTGGGGCACGAGACCTGGCTGCAGCACGAGACCTGGCTAAAGCACGATACCTGGCCGGGGCACGAGACCTGGCTGCGGCACGAGACCTGGCTGCGGCACGAGACCTGGCTGCGGCACGAGACCTGGCTAAAGCACGATACCTGGCCGGGGCACGAGACCTGGCTGCGGCACGAGACCTGGCTGCGGCACGAGACCTGGCTGCGGCACGAGACCTGGCTGCAGCACGAGACCTGGCTGCGGCACGAGACCTGGCTGCGGCATGAGACCTGGCTGGCACACGAGACCTTAATGGCGACTTCGTGGTCTGCAACAACAAAATTATGTAGCGTTTATATTTTGTTTATACTCTAATCATAGGTCTTTTTCATAAAAGTTATTTGACGTTTATTAAGAAAATAATATGCCAGATAAATGCATATTTTTGCTAAAATAGGTTTAATAAACGTCAAATAAGGTTTAAATGGTTAATATATCTCAATATATTTATGATACAGATATACTTATGCATATCATCATCATCATCATCTTGGCGTTAATGTCTCGGTTGTGCTCTCGAGCACGAGACCCTGGGCTCGCCTTGACCATGATCCAGGATTTAGCGATTAGGTAATTACAGTGGAGCGACTGCCATCGGACCTCAGTGACCCTGCTACGAGGGGAACCTGACCAGATTGGATCATGGTTACAAATTTAGTTGCCTGAATTTGCAGTTTTCATTACGATGTTTTCCCTCACAGTACCTCTCGCTTACGAGTCGCTATTATCACAAAATTTAAAATTTATAATAAAAGAAAAATAGGAATGTACACATAGTTACCATTAGTGTCATTTACGCCTTTCTATCTACGTAAATAACATTAATATTTGGCATTACTTTGGAAGTAACCGACGGTATTATTGTCGGTTACGCCCTTTTCTATTATGTATTGATACTGCAGGAAAATCTCCACCTATCTCACCCGGCGCTGACTGCACTATGGCAGAGTAGCGTATACATTAGAAAGAGATTTAAAAAATCAAAGTCTGGACTTGAACAAGGCTAGTGGACCTGATGGTTTACCAGCAATATTTCTGAATAGTTGTGCCCCTAAGTTCTCTCCTATTATCACGCGCCTGTATCGCCTCTCACTACAGACTGGAATTGTACCTAAGACATCGAAGCTTGCCAATGTGCAACCCGTGCCAAAGAAGGGCAGCCGCGCAGACCCTGCCAACTAACGCTATATTTCTGTCACTGACTTTCTAGTGTATGCCATTCATATTTGGAGTGAGGCCATTAAGAAGCATTGCGAGGCCCTTGCTGTGTCTCTTAATATCTCCAAGGACTTTGACAGGGTTTTAAACGCAGCCCTTTTAAGCCAGCTTTCCTCATATGGTATTCCTGCTGGCCTGGATATCTTGGATATCGGTTTTTCTGAGTAAACGATAAATTCGTGTAGTTCTAGACGGTTACACGTCTGATCTTAAGGCTATCGACGTGGGAGTTCGTCAGGGGTCGGGTCTGTCCGCGACTCTTTTCCTGCTGTTTATTAACAATCTGCTTTGACCCAGTACCTTTGGATGCGCATACAACAGCACAGTAACAAACATATATCTGTCAGAGGCAAAAGCCAACAGGGGTGATATTCAGTCTTGTCGAGAGACCATGGTTGGTCGCTTGAACGAAACTCTCAAGGCAGTGTCTGATTGGGGCGAAGCCAATCTAGTATCATTCATCATCATCATCCTGGCGATATGTCCCAGTTTCGCCCCCGCGCAGCACGCGAGGGCCCAGGGTCCGCCTTCCTGCTATTCCTGGCTCACCTCGCTCGGTCTTCAGCATCTCTCGTGGTGAGCTTATTGGCACGCATATCGTTCTTGACTACGTCAAGCCATCGCTACTTGGGCCGGCCTCTCCTTCCCGTGCCCGGCGGGGGCGGCATAGTCAGACACTTGTTCCCCACATAACTAGCCGGTCTGCGCAAGACGTGGCCATACCATCGAAGGTGGCACTCTTGCAGCTTATCTGCGATGTCACGGTCGCCAAGGCTACCCCGAATGTGGGCGTTTCGACCCCGATCCTTCCGTGAAACTCCACACATCCATCGCAGCATCTTCTTTTCCGTGACGCGCAGCTCCTGCTTGTGCCGCTCTAACAGGGGCCAAGTCTCGCTACCATAAAGAAGAGCAGGTCTAACGATGGTCTTATAGACCTGTCCCTTCAACTTTATCGGCGATTTGGGGTCACAAATGACACCTGTTACCTCCCGCCATTTGGCCCAAGCAGCGGATATTCGGGCCTTGACGTTGCCATCGATGTCCCCGGTTGAGCTAAGCACAGATCCCAAGTATCTCACCTGATCCGTGCACTTGACTTCCTCATCGCCTATGCGCACGGGTAGGGGATCTGCACTGTTGCAGGCCATGTACTCTTTCATCGCCACATTTATCTTCAGACCGCCGTTCTCAAGTGCCTCCTTCCACTTTTTTACACGTTGGATTAGCCGCCCCTTGTCAGAGTCTGTCAGTGCGATATCGTCAGCATACATGAGCAGCCATGGAGGTACCTCATGATAATCTCGGATGCTGTCTGACAATACGTCTAATATCACGTTGAACAGAAGTGGGCTGAGCTACCCCAACGGTAATCGGGAACGGTTTGGTGTCACCAACGGCAGTTCTTACTATGGAATCGAAATCGTGGTACATGTCTCGGATAATGTCAACATAGGCCTCAGGTATCGACTTGGACCGCAACGCCCACCATATCATCTCCCGAGGGATACAGTCAAAGGCCTTCTGCATATCCAGAAACAGGAAATGCAGGGGTGTGTTCTTTGATCTGTATCTCTCCACGAGAGTTCTCAGGGCAAATACGGGGTCCATGGTCACACAACTCGGCCGAAACCCACACTGACACTCTGAGATTGTACACTCCCGTCGGATCCGAGAGTCCACAATGCGTTCGAAGAGCTTCATGGTGTGAGACATCACCTTTATACCGCGGTAGTTGGTGCATTCCCGCACCGAGCCCTTGCCCTTATAGATTGGAGTAATAATACTTAGCCTCCATTGGTCTGGTATCTTCCCGGTGCGGAGAATGCGGTTATAAAGGTCGGTTAGGATGCTCACACCACGAGAGCCCATCGATTTCCACGCCTCGATAGGGACTCCATCGGGCCCGACAGCTTTCCGATTTTTCATGCGGCGAAAAGCCGTCTCGACTTCCTTAAGCGTTATCGGTGGCACAAGTCCTTGGTTCCGAGGGAGGTCCGGGGGCTGCTTCTCTTTGTGCTGCTTGTTGAGCAGCTTGTGGAAGTACGAGCGCCATCTCTCCTTCACCGCGCGGTCATCGCATAAAAGGTTACCGCTAGGGTCATTAACACAGCGGCACGTGGAAATGTCCTGTGCCGCTTTAACCCTCGATCGTGCCAACTTGTAAATGAGTTTCTGACCCTCAGACGATTCCAACTTATCGTATAAAGGACGTAAGTGGTCTCGTCTGGCTCTGGCTACCGCTCGTTTGCTGGCACGTTTGGCATCCCTGTACGCAGCGTGGTCTTCAGGAGATCTGGACGCTTGCCACTTTTGAAAGAGGGCTTTCTTTAGCCTGGTCTCCCTGTGGACTGTATCGTTCCACCACCAGGTCTCCTTGTCAAGCCTGCGACCACCCCTAAACACACTCAGCACCGTCCGCGCTGCCCGTACGATAGCTGCCTTAGTTCTGTCCCAGAGTTGTTGGACGGGTTCACCGTCTGTCGCAACACTAAGGTCGCTGACAGCAGCGGCGAACTCGTGGGACTTGGTTCCTTCAAGCAGCCACCACTGGGTTTGGCGTCGGCACTGCTCCCGGTATTTGCCTCGGGGCTTAACGCGCAGGTCCATCACAAGGACCCGATGCTGGGCAGTGAGACTTTCTCCGGGTATAGCTTTACAGGTGGCTACTTTGCCAATACTGTCTCTCCGAGTGAGAAAGTAATCGATCTGGGTGGCGCTCCTCCCACTCTAGCAGGTGATTAGATGTTCGGATTTCTTTTGAAAAAACGTGTTTACTAGGGCCAAATCGGCAGCCGCACACGTCCGAAGAATTTCTTCCCCTTCAGCGATACGGCTCCCAAAACCAAAACCGCCATATACACGGCCAAACTCCTCACACTTATCACCTACATGACCGTTCAGATCGCCACCCACAACAATACCCTGTGACAACGGAATGTTTCGCAGCACTTCCCTGACTTGCTCCCAGAACAGCGCCTTATCCGCATCTCCGCAACCGACCTGTGGAGCGAAGGCGCTTATCAAGTTGGTCACGACCCCTTCGACAAGCACTCCTACAACCATCAGGCGGTCGCTTATACGCTTCACATCCAAGACGCTTTCCCGAAACTCCTCAGAGAGCACTACCTCCACGCCGTTGTCCCCACTCGGAGAGCCCGTGTATATAAGCTTGTAGCCGTTCCCGATGTTGCGGGACCTGTTGCCTCTCCAACGAGTCTCCTGCACGAACGCCACTGCCACCCTCCGCCTGGCGAGCACATCCGCCAGCTCACGCGCCAATCCGGTCAGCGTGTCAAGGTTCCACGACGCGAAGCGGACCTTTCTGTGGGCTAGCGTCTTTAACCGGGCCCGCCCTGGACCCGGTAGCCCTAACCGACTTGACACAGGAGTAGGGCGATCCCCCTGCGCGTCGTTTTTCGGCGACGCCCTATCCGTGTCCGGTTTCGTTATTGACCTTTCCATTATAATTTTTGCGGGGTTTTGGCTTTTTACGTGCGTCGACTCCCATCCGACCCGCACAACCCGTTAGGGAAAAGCCGAATCTAGTATCATTCAACGCCACCAAAACACAGGCGTGTTTGTTTTACACTAATCGTAGTCCATTCCATCTAGCTTCGACTTTCTGTAATGTATCTGTGGAAATTACCGACAACGTACAGCTCCTGGGTGTTGAGCTATCAACCAATCTCAACTTTGGATAGTACATCGAATCAAAAGCCAAGAGCCTCTCGAAGGTCAAGCGGTACACGTCAAGGCAGTTGCTTCAGTTATGTCAAGCCCAAGTCTGATCTTGCACGAATACAGCTGCCAAATCTGGGATGGATTAGCCAAATACCAACTGGCTGCTTAGAATTTGCTAGAAAAACGTGCAAAAAAGTTAAATTGTGATTTACATTTGATTGAAGCTGCAGAGCCTCGAGCTTCGGCGTTGGGTTGCGCGTTTGTCGGTCTTCTACAGGTTGCATTTCGGAGAGTGTGCGAAGCAGTTGCATGACCTCATTCCGCCGGCCCCTTTTCGCCATCGAGAGACGCAATCCGGGCGAGCGCTTCGTCCCTATGTAGTTGATCTTCCAGCTATTTGCACGAGCCGCATTAGTTCAACCTTTATAATGTATACGGCCAAGGAATGGAACGCATTACCCGAAAGTGCGATCCCTGATCATTATAAACTAGACGCCTTCAAGGCTAGAGTGAATAGGCTGTTCCTAGACAAGCTTGCTCCGTCATCAGCCGCATCGTCGCCTACCACCAGGTGAGGTGGCGGTCAAATGGCTGACTAGCGCAATTATAACAAAAAGTTTCATCAAATGCGTCTTTGTAACTTCTGGACACTTTGGTTTGGATCACCAATTGCGTCTTTATCCCTTATGGATTTTTCAGAAAACTTTAATTTATAGACATAAAAAAAATTTTGCAAAAGCACCTTTTTTTCTAAGTCCAGAGGTATCAAAGGCGACTAATGTTTACGAGGCAAAATATCTCCGTGGACTGTAAAACGAGCAGCAGCGTTTTCCATTGTTGTATTTATAACACTGCGATTTCCAACACACCAAGCGTGGAGATTATGGCATTAACCTCCCCTTTTGTGAGAGAGGCCCTAAGTTCTGCAGTAAACTGTTATGGACTGTGATGATGATGATGGTGATGACTGTTATAAATACAAATATAGTTATTGGACCAAATGAAGATACGTCTATGTCTATAATTAAATTGCTTACACGTTCAGTTAGTTCATCTTCATTATTAGCCTTGCCTAGTGGGTCCTGTAAAAATATTATAATATTATAAGTTAATTATATACATCTAGTATTAGAATACAATCAATGTTTTTGTTTTCAGTCTCCATGCTGGATAACATGAAAAAGGCAGAAAATTTTAATTTTAAAGGTTTCATTATGAGTTCACATTTTTTTTAAATATTCTAATATTATTTGAGTATTACGTTACATATCTTCACCTTTTATTATTGAATCGCATTCTTCAAGTCTGCCCCAGAAAATGCGTTCCAAGTCCTTTCTACAAAGTTGCGTTTTATCGCTTTTTATCGCTTAGTTAGTTAGTTAGTTAGTTTTTATTTATTTTATTATACTTAAGTGTTTATTGTATACATGAACAATAACAAGAAATATTTAACACTTTGTGTTAAGGGCGTCGGTGGCCGAGCGGTTACAGTATCTGACTCGTAAGCCAGAGGTCCCGGGTTTGAATCCCGCTCCGACCATGTACCAATGACTGTTTTCTGAGTTATGTACATTAGTTGAATACTAACCGATGCTCTTACGGTAAGGTAAAACATCGTGATGAAACCTGCACATTCAGGCGACTGGATGTGTTATCATAATTCAATCTGGTCAGGTTTCCCTGGTAGCAGGGTCATGGAGGTCAGATGGCAGTCGCTCCACTGTAAGTACCTGACCTGCCCACTCCTGGATCATGGTCAAGGCGAACCCTGGGCCCTCGTGTGCGAGAGCACAGCCGGGACATTACATGTTGTTTTTGTAAGTAATTTCTATAAGCAACCACCACCGGGACTCAAAGTGGGACTCAGATGTAACCTTAAAAGTTTACCCGGCTATGAATACTCCCAAACCAGAGACTCTTGCGAGTCCATCAAAACCAGCCGGTGGCCACGTTGGAACACATGAGTGTTCTCTGCTTCCCTCTCCCGTTAGTCCGGAGGGTGCCATTATACGCGTTGCGGTAGACACAAAAAAAAGACAGAACCAAGTCACAGACAAGCTGCATAATTTTTCTTTATTTTTCCTTAGTTACCAAAAAACATGAAGCAACTTTATAAACATATATTCAAGTGAATGTTACTTACAACCTTAGGAAATAAAGTTGCCGATGTGAAAATAAATTAAATATCTAACCTTCTTGTTAAGGTTCAGTTTTAAGTTTCCAAGTTCAAGTTAACCAAGATCAAGTAATCAATTTTCAAAAATTGATTTTGATGCAACAAACTTAACAAGCATCTCGATTAAAGTGCCTTTTTAATAGAGAATAGGTACAGCATCCAAATCGGTACGGGAGCTACGATGCCACAGATATTCATGCAAAACTATAGATACACAGATACCTCCTTTTATTGTCGGGAGTTAAAATTTGTGAATGTCAGATGAAGGGTTATCACATGCAAATATTCATAATAACAAACTGTACATGATAAATGTAATGGAAATATATTTATATTCAATAGTCACTGAACCTAATAACCACGATCGAAATTGGTCAGGTTCCCTACGTTAACAGGATCACAGAGGTCAGACGGCAGTCGTTCTACTATAATTACCTGATGTAACAAATCCTGGATGATGATGAAGTCGGACCCCGGGCCCTCGTTTGTAAGAGTACAACTGGGACATTAGCGCCAATATGTTTTTTTTAATGGATTTAAGAAAAACATACGAAGACGGACATAATAATTATCAAATAGCTTACGCGTAATTCATTTCTGTTATTTCTGTTACTTCGATATCTCTGAGGTGGAGTATTAAATGCGGCCTGGAACATAACAAGTAATATTATTAGAGTTGGTCATCATCATCATCATCATCCTAGCGTTTATCCCGGCTTCTGCTAGGGTCCGCTTTCTGACTCATTCTTCTCCACTTTGCTCGGTCTTCGGCATCCTCGAGTTGCAATTTTGACCGCTCCGGAACAAATCCGGAACCTTGGAATAATTAATAGAATCTTATTCGTTGAAACAATGATATATAATACTTTTTCAGAAAAAAAAATATTACTATAAAATGTTACGAAAGACTTTTGATAAAAAATTAAAAACAACACAATAAAAATGGCTGAAAAATCGAACAATATCACATAAAACATGCCGATTTTATTTGTTTAAACAATCAACGACACGTTAAATTATTCATATGTGGCCGTGGGACGCGTATTTAACCGGTAAAAATCGAAAGGAACCGATTGCTGACAAAACTAAATTGAAAAGCCGAATGCAGCCGCGCGGACGGCGATCTTCAATCGCTGCAGCAACCACTTTCTCCACTCTTTGGAAAATGCAGCAGTGGTTTTTCTTACACAGAAATTGATAAACTTTCGGATGAGCTTGGGTTTTTTGAGGAGATCGATCATACTAGATACCTAGATACGAGGCGTCGCTTATCATGCTGCTGCCACTGATTAGACCAATCAGGGGGGCTTGCAGCACTGCATTTTCGTATAGTCCTATCACTCCCCTATTTCGAGGAACAAATAAAAATTGGGAGTCTTATCATATTAGAAACCGGATTTTTTTATATATATATTTTTTTTTATGTCGCTGCCAGGTTTTTTGCATTGCAGCATCGCCATTTCGTGTTCCCCCATTAATGACGTGACGAATTATATATATATCATCCGGTAGTCTTATCGAACTAGGTTTAGTGTCGTGGGCTCTCCTACTACAAGCAACACCATGCTGAGCCATGACCTTTTTGCGGTACTGCAGCATACACATGCGACTTTAGTTAGTAATTAGTTAGTCAGTAGTCCGTCGTAGGAAATAAGTTTCTTCTTTTGTGTTACTTATAAGTTGTATGAGTGTGTATAGAGTGCCAAGTAAATGTTTTCTATTCTATTCGATTCTAAGAACCGTTTCGATGAAATTGGCTTTCGAATAGAGGAAACCGCATCCAAATCGGTCCATCCGTTTGGGAGCTAAGATGCCACAGACACACAGACAAAAAGACAGAGCCACGGATACACAGATAAACGTCAATGTTTTAACACCCCTCTTTTATCGTCAAAATTTACATAATCAGAACTTACGTATTGGCCTTCAAGTATGTCCTTCTGAAGAGAAAGAAAACAATATTAGATTAGTCGTGCCTATACAATTTAAGAGCCAACATATAGGACTAAATTTAGATATATATTTAGTGTTGATATTGATTAATAAGAAACAGTAAAATTTATTGCTCCTGCGATTGTGTGACTTATACAATGAACGCCATACATTACTCATTAAAAAGTGGCAGGACTTTAATTCATCATCAACCGAAAGCCGGAAAACGCCCACTGCTGGGCATAGGCCTCCCCCAGATATCTCCACAAAGACCGGTCCTGTGTTTTCCGCATCCAGTTGGTACCTGCGATCTTTACCAGGTCGTCGATCCACCTTGTGGGAGGCCAACTCACGCTGAGCCTTCCGGTACGGCCTTTAATTAATTAATTATTAATACTTACTAAATATTCCCTCTGTAAGAAAAAGTAATAATTATTTTAAGGTAAGCTGGCTATACCTAGAGTAAGAGCCCGTTAATTAGTGTACTGATTTTAGCCAATGATAGATTTGCCGTTATTGAGTAGTCAGTATTGGCCTAATTAAGGAGCACAATGAAACGAGCTGTTTTCACTTAAATGCAGAACTGAATTCCCTACCCAGAAAACCCTCTAATTCAACTAGAATTAGAGGGTTTTAACATATTATTATTATGAATCCGGACACCGATATATCGTACATCGAGTTTTAGCCAGTGATAGCCAGAAGCGCAGAAACTACACACAGTGATAAGCTGCGATTACACGCGCACTAATCTAGCATCCTACATAAAGGAGACTCCACATGTTGGCATGCCCATTACGGGCTGTGTTGCCAGTGGCCGATATTCAAAAGTAACTTTCAAATTTATTTTCACGAGAAAAGTAACATTATCTTGTTTTATATTTTTATAGTTAGGTAAAACCGACGCCAAATAAAATGGAATAGTTTCAAACACACGTTCAAACTTAAGAAGACTAGTACTTTTGTGACTTTGAAGCATTTAGACATACTCCTTTTTCAAAATCAATGATTAATGTTTACATATCACACAAAAAAAAAAAAAAAAAATTTATTGGCAAGAAAAAGGCCAATTTCGTATTTAAACCCCTCCATTTCCTATACCTAGTAGAGAGAGGTAAACACCAGATTTGGTTTAATGCATTCCATCGCTTCGGAGAAATGAATCAGTTTTAACTTCAATATGTGCGAGTTATTCTGCAACCAAAATTGTATACCACATTTCCCAACATTCACCTACTAGCAATTGCTGAAAATAAGCTGGAAATCTACCTGCATAATAACCTCATCTCAGATAACCCATAGGAAAGAAGCTTCGATAGAAGAGCAGAGCAGAGTTGTTTCAGACCTGATCGAAGGCTATCACTATGGCCAAGACCGCTAAGGCCTATTTCTTGCTTTCAATATCCGCCCACTCGTGGGGTCTGGTACGCTAACAGTAAGTACACTGACAGTTCACCAGCCCACTGACCCTCACGGAATCTGTGCTGGAGATCATTAGTGAGATGAATCTTCTCCAACTACCACAGCTGACGGTTAAAGACGGTCGGCATTATTTTCGAAATTAAGAAGTTGATAACCATCAACTGTTGTCAATAGTCCTGTATCATAGTAGGTATCATAAATAAAAAAATGTTGTAATTCATGGGGCCGGCACAACGACAGTAGATTAAGAGAGTGTTAAAAGAGCTTACCTTGTACGATTTCGAATTTTTCGAATGTGGAATCAAGTGCTGTAACAACAAACGTAACAAATATATTAAGACGCTTGCACCATGTCCATTTGAAGAATCTATTGGGTGTTATCTATACCTACATGCAATGCCGCACAAACAGCTGCAAATGATACCATTTAGACGCTACATGCATACATACAAAAAGCTGACGTCTGTGTCCCACAGGTGGGGTAGGCAGAGACTATGGACCGCCACTTTGCCCAACACAACCTTTTTCTGTCACAACTCCCTAGTCTTCCATATTTTCACAACTCTTTCACAACGAACTAGTATGGTGTTTTCTTATATGAAATTTTCAATGTCAATACTATCATACGAATTTAAAAATTTACATTCCAATACATTTTCGTAATATTTATGGTCTCCATACCTATATAGGCTCGAAGCGTTTGCTAGTTTCTACTTATGTCACAACTATAACAAAATTGTTACCAGGTATTTTTGCTGTTAAAACAAAATCGATGTCTAAATTAGATAATTCAAAACTTCTTTTGATTCATACATAGTATTTTCAACGTCAGCTCCCGGCTTACAATAAGAAAAATATTTTATTTTAAAAAACAAGAGTTCTTTTTTAACACACATTTATTTTGATATTCATTATCACCGTCATTATCTTGACGTCAGTCTCGGTTGTGCTCTCACGCATGAGGGACTTACTACTTTGTTACTGCCTAGAGAGACATACGGACGGATGGTCCACCTGATCGATAGTGGTCACCGTCGTCCAGGATATTGAAACCTAAGGGGAACGGATGCGATGCCGGTCATTTAGGTAGGTACATGTAGCATTTTAAACATCGCCATATTATAACGCGAAGGAGACTTTGGAACACATTCCACATCTTGCACATGCGGGGTAAAAAGGTTCGCGATGCCAGGCATCTAGATGGTGTGGATGAAATCTCTACTATCGTCGGAGAGTGCGGTGGCGGAAAAAGCTGAACAGTTCTTCGGAATATTTCCCGTTGTACAGATGGCAGAGAACACACAAAGAGCCAACGTCTCTCTGGAGGCCTACGGGATCCAAACCGTCTGTGAGTAGGGGATCGCCGACAATACGAATCGCTCAGTGTTGGATGGAATCGAGTAAAAGGAGTTACTATTAGTATGCACTAGCCCACAGTTGGAAATATAACTCCATATGGGGTCGTACCTGTGCTTTGTACAGCAAAAGTCGATGTCCCGATATGAAGTACTGGCTTTACCTTCTACCCGCTCTTTTACGACGCCAAGGACCCCAATATTCTTTGAACTGATAAGGAATACGTGGCACTGCCTCGAATGGGTGTGGAAGGGTTTGCTGCTCTATGTATTCTAGGTACTCTGTCGAATACCACAAGGTCAAGTAAGCGAGCTTGGCACTTATTATAATGTATATTGTAATTGTTTTTTGTTTGTACCTAATGTTTATTTGCACTTACCGGTACGTTATATGTATAAGCACCAACATAATACACAAACAATACCACTAAATATATGGACCGCATTATTCATGTATTTTTGAGGTAAATTTGCATGGAGACTGTGAGAACATTAAACAAATTTAAAAGGTACACGATTGTGTGAATAATTCAGTAATTGTATATTTATACTTAAAATTGAACACTCGTGTAAGGTTTGTGTGATGAGGTATTGATAAAAAAATACATTCAACGCAGTTATTACAAAGTTAAATCAAGGAGTCATTTTACAGTTAGTAAAACATGTTTGCGCATAAGACTAATGAATTTTAAGTTATTATTGTTATTAGTAAAGACAATACAACAAGGATAATAAAGAATATAGTCTTAAAAGGAACTAAGATGCCGCCAAAGATTTTAACATATACATAGCCAGCATGCCGCCAATAAGAAAACTAGGTACTGAAATAAGGGCTATGACTGATAATGATCCTTTTCCCACTATTTCTTTGTAGTACATTGCTGAGCCTCTGCTGAGCCTCTGATTGCTTATGTCTACAATGAAATGGTAAGAATGCAAAAGACTAGAATAGTCTACAGATTATGCAAATAAAACGAAAAGGTATTAAGAGAATGTAGTAAAAAAAATTATAAAGCCTGATTTGTCCTTTTGGTAGATTTGTCAAATGATGGCCGAGTCGGTTTCAAAAAGAATTGTTTCAATGTATAGGAAGAAATTTCGATATTTTCGTAGAGCTTAAGTAGTAATAGTAATAAAGCTTAAGTCGTATAGTCAGATTCTGACAATTCTCAAGCCATGTTTTGTCTCATAAAAATTGACATGAAAAGTGATGCAAGGTAAGGATCCTCATTTGGTTTATACAGATCACTTCTTGACAGGGCCAGACATTGATCAGTTTTTCAAGGACAAAATTAGTAACGTCACTACTTGTAAAAACTAAATCGCAAGTTCTACAGAGTTTATATAATTCATTAATTAAGTTTTCTCGCATATTAATTATCAATTACAGAAAATCTATTAAGCGTAGATGAAAATTAATTAAAACCTTACCTTGCTAAAAACAACTTCATATTGGCGACACCACTATTGAATACAGCTAAGATCAAATTATTAGAACCTTGTCCTTGAGCGTTATATAAATATTATGATAAACATAATTAAGCAATTCACCATCGGTGGCTGTCATTCTCGCAAACGTTAGGACACGCAGGATTCGATAACAACTCTCGATGGGATTCGGGATGAGTGTATATCATCATCATCTTGACGTTAAATCCCAGCCTAAAGGTCTGCCTTCTTACTCCTCTTGGTCCACTTAGCTCGGCCTTGGTTATCTTCTTGATTCATTATATTCTTGACGACGTCATGACTTGAGACGTTTCTTGGGCCGACCTCTCCATCCCGTGCCTGGCTGAGGACATTTGTTCCCTACGTAATTTGCCGGTCTAGCCGTCAGAATAGTAAAATCTACAAATATCAAATTCAGTTGCCCACTGCTATGCCAATAGCCCCAATGATGTGAATACCGCTGCCCATAGACATTAGCATCAAGTTCACCAAAGACTTCTAGCCAATATTCATGACCTTCCTTGACAGATGACTTCGATAACTAATAAGCCGACTACATTTCAGAATTAAATATCGATTATTATATTGGCGCCATATTATTGTATCAAATCACTAGTAACATCGTGTACATCCCTATCTAGGCTCCCTCTCCTCTGTGGTTAGCCGAGCCAAAATGGTGTCTTCTCTGTGGTGTTGATGAAATGGTGTTCTGAATCTCGTGTACTTAAATAAGAATTAAAACAAGTCAATGAAGTTCATAGTGTTTAATTATTATAAAGAGCATAACATTTTAACACATAAATATAAAACATAATTTCTCGTTATCTTGCGGGCGCGGTCTGGCCCTGTCTGGCATGTACGGATACCGTCCAGCTATGCCTGGTACTATCGGGCGCTGTCCGGCTCTGCCTGGTATTGTCCGCGTGGGGTTCTGAACAAAAGTAAAAGATGAGTGACATTCCTCGTAAACATGTGAAAGTGAGTTTAATAATATTTTTGTGATGTATGGAAATTGGTATATATTTTGAATATTATTAGAGAACTTCGGTGATTAATTGCAAAATTTTTATTTTTTTTATTTTTGAAGGTAGTGTAAAATTATGCATTGAATTGAAACTAAGGATTAAATCAAAAGCGTTTAGCGGCCTTTTAATAATGCCTACCTACCAGTCTGCACATCAATTCATTGTACGCTATTATATTATTTAAAAATAAATGTTTGTTTCCATTGTTCGGCTTTGTCTGGCATTGTCGGACACGGTCAGGCTCTACCTGGCATTGTCGGGCACTGCCCAGCTCTGCCTAGCATTGTCGGACATGGTCCGACGGTGCCATCTGTCGCCGTTGTCGGCGTGGGGTTCTAATCGAACAAAAGTTAATGATAAATGTCATTCTTCGTAAACATGTGAGAGTGAGTTTATTCATATTTTTCTGGTGTTTTGTCTGGTATAGGAGCGTCGGTGGTGGAGTGGTTAAGGTATCTGACTCGTAAGCGAGAGGTACCGGGTCCGAATCCCACTGCAGCCATGTACCAATGACTCTTTTCTAAGTCGGAATAAAAATTTACAAATCCATAAGATAATTAAGCATTAAATACATGTCATGTTAAATTAAAGTTTATAATAAATGTCAATGTAATTAAATACTAATACAACCATCAACAGAATGTAATTCACAATAATGCTTCGTCAATGAGGGTAGTTAATATCTTAACGTCAAAGAAATGGGACAAGAAAAACCAGCAACACAACCAAAACAATCCGCATAAGTCATTAGACATCGTCATATAACGACAATGACTACTCGAAATAGCCCTCCCCAAGTAGCACCACGCTCAAAAGTGCCCATTATCGTAGCCGCGTTGCCACGCTGAATCGCCAACAAAAACCGCTGCACGAGGTAGGAGCCAGAACATGGACCCAATCCATTTTCCCGCAGACGACGACCCAATTCGCCAATGAATACCCTCGCCTCCGAACTCCACACCCCTGCGGTTTCCACTGTCACCAGCACAAACAGGTACGCCGACTTAAAACCAGCATACTTCACATGTTTAGCTCGGGCCGCCGTCTCCGCAGCAGACCCCGCCGATTGCACAGACCCCGGCAAGTGAGTTGCCGCATATGTGCAGCAACACGTGGAATCCCACAACAAACACTGACCTCGTTTCCACGGAATCATCGTCAGTCCATCGGCTCGCTTCCCATCCGTTCTGCATAATCCCGGCGGTTCCAAAATGCATGGGATATTTGCGGATACCAACACGCGCTTGATGATGTCATTCAACGCATGATGCCTCGATAAACGACCAGTTGACCTGAAACAGCTCAGACCATGGACACCACTCTCATTTACTCCATCTACTCTCATTCCTCCACAAACGCACTGGCGAGGCTCACAAACGGCACAACCTAGCCTTAAGGCCACCGCCACTCGCATAGTGTTGCTGTCCAACAGTGTCCCCAAGTGCTGTATGATGCCACCCCCTCGCATGTCTGCAGGATATGTGCTATCCATTATTATGTAAATCAGTGTTAAATTGCATCAGGGGTTTTACAGAGTCTGGATAATTTTAGGATATTACTAGTAGGATTTATTATTGTAGTAGGTACTTACATCCTGTAATAGTAGCTGGCAGAGAAAATTGTGCATTCAGAGAAAATGGTAGAATGTTATTACTTAAACGAAAATAAATTGAAATTTTTTGTACTATATTTGGTACCCCTACCAAAAGTCCCTACTTACAAAATATATTGAGGTTATAGTACAAAATATATTGATACTCATTTTGTATAAAAATGGTTAATTATTCTAAGTTAAGTAAATCCGGTATCCAAATCATCATCACAATCCCTGCTGTGCTTTCGTGTGGTGTACGAGGGCCAGACGTCCGCTTTTCTATTTCTCCATCTCCACTTCGCTCGGTATTTTTCATCCTAGGTGGTGAGTTAGGCGCTGTCCTAATGACAACGGTCGTGCAATTGGCGGTTTTGAGTTCTCCTATTAGTCGGGCGACGTCCGTCATACGACCATGATAGCACGAGCATTGCCAATTGGGACAGCGCCTATGCCATAAATTCTTGTCCGCCTCTTTTTCTCGTGCTTGGCGGTGGCATGGCTCAGTATTTTTAAGTCCATACATTTTCCCATAACTTTTTTGGTATTTTCCATAATGAAATTTTCAATGTCAAAACTTTTCTACGAATTTTACGATTTACCCACAATAATTTACTAATTTTTTCGTAGTAGTTGTACTCCACACTGTTTATAAAAATAGAGAAAAATGAACTTAGGCTCAAAATCTTTGCTGGTTACCATATATGTTATAATTGTTGAACTTACCAAATTCTTTAGCTGTTAAAACAAAATAGATTCCGAAATGCGATGATTCAAAACTTATTTTGTTTCATACCATTCTCAACGACGACCGCACGTGGCTTGTAATAAGAAAATAATAATTTTACAACAACAAGAGTTTATTTTTAACACACATTTATTTTCACACTCATCATCATCATTATCATCTTCGTCATTTTGGCGTCAGTCTCGGTTGTGCTTTCGTGCGCGAGCGAATTCTAGTTTTGCCTAGGGAGCACAGAGGTCCACCTGATGGATAGCGGTCACCGTCGTCCAGAACATCTGCAACCTAAGGGGAGCGGTACCAGCCATTGAGGTACTTGTAGCGTTCTGAAGAACATCATGTTATAGTGCAAAGGAAAGACTTCAGAAGGGAGGTGGCTCGCACCACATCAGTCGAAAGAGCCACGGGGCAAAAGGCCTCCCCCAGAGATCTCCACAAAAGTCGGTCCCGTGGCCTCCAGCTGGTGCCTGCAAACTAGGCATCTAGATAATATGAATGTAACATATCCCATCGTCGGAGCTTGCAGAGGCAAAAAAGTAACGGTGGCACCAAGCTAGAATACTCTCCGTTGTACAGACGGTAGAGAATACATAGAGCGGCAATTGTCCAGTGCTGTGTGCCCATTCCGGCTTTTATCGCTGGCGAAAAGACTCGGACAGGCCTTTGTTCGGGCCCTCTACAACCCACTGACGGCCAGCGGTTCCGTTACATACGGTTATTGTATTTATCCTCAAAATAAATACCCGCTTTAAGAATAAAAGTTATATAATTTAATCTTTATTTCATGGAACAATGTATAGGTACTTTACTAAGTATACCTAAATATTGTTAGTAGTAAAGTTAAAAAACTAAGGGTTAGTAGAAAATTCTTGGTGGCGGTGTAGGAGCAACGCTGGGTCGGTGTTCGCCAGACTCAGTCGGTGCGCTGGACATCTTGGTCATGTCTTCAGAAGATTGAGGCTGCTCGGGGCTTGATGTACCGCCAAAACACCACTCTATGAGGCCACAAATCTAGCTAGTAAATGCACTATTGTCTTCGTGCTGAACCGCGAGATATCGACCTAGGTCATGGAAATTACCCTGCTTAGAAGAGGCAGTGCTGCGTCGGTGCTGCTAGAATTGGTTTTCCATCCAATTCTGTTCGCGCAAATTGTAACGATATTATACTCCTCTCCACTCCGTATTAGAGTGGAAAGGGTTGCTGCTATGAATTCTACTTTGTCGAATACCACATGCCCAAGAAAGCAGGCTTGGCATACATCGTATACTATTTTTTTATTATTATTTGTAATGTTTATTTAATTATGTTTTAGCACTTACCGGTAAGTAATAATTGTAAGCACCAACATAATACATAAACAATACCAATAAATATATTGTGGAACGCATTATTCATATGTTTTGGGGTAAATTTCTATAGAGACTGTGAGAAAATTAAACACATTTAAAAGGTACATGATTGTATGACTAATTCACTAATGGGTTAATTTAACTTAAAATTAAATACTCGTGTAAGGTATGCGTGGTGCGGTATTGAATAAAAAAGCATTCATCACAATTAAATCAGTTCATTCATCATTAATTAATTCATGACAGTTTTACTTTTATTTTCGTACCTACTCTGGCACTACTTATAGCTAACGTGATTGGTTTCCACTTCCCAAAGGATGTCTGGAAGAGATCGCTAAAAGCAATAAAACCGCTTTTTCGCGCAATTTTATTTTCTTGTGTACCTATTTCTGTTATTTTTAATGTGTGGGATAAAGAGTTTTTACTTACTTATATTCTGGACTTAGTTCTAGAGTAAAAAAAGAATCAAAAAAGTTAAGGTTTAGGTTTCCCGTATGCGAAAAATTAACTTCAATAGAATAACATGACATCATAGAAAGCGACACGGATAATAAACAATGTGGTCTGCAAAGAATAAGTAAAGATAATCATTACAATGTCAAAATAATAACAAATAATGTCAAATAACGAATTAAAACAACATATAGGCAATTATTACAATGTCAAATTAATAATATGAGGAAACTCCTAAAGCAGAGTCACTGACGCCTAACTCACCTACCACCACTCATTATTCATATTTTCATTTTTAATTAATTATTTGACATTGTTCTATTTTCTATTTGACATTACTTACATTAACATATTGTTCAACTATTTAATGTTATAAATATTATAATCAATATAATACGCGTTACTTTATTTTCATCATCATCGTCCTAGAGCTTATTCCGGCGTCTGCCAGGGTCCGCTTTTCTATTCAATCTTCTCCACTTCGCCCGGTCTTCGGCATCCTCTTGTCGTAAGCCGTTGGCTCTCGCATCCGACTCAGCAATGTCAATCCATCGCTTCTTGGGTCGCCCACGGGGCCTCTTTCAGGGATTCCATGAAAGGATAATTCAGTGCATGGGAAGAACTAATGTTGATAGCGATTTCTACGCAGAAATAGGTATAGGTAGGTAAATTGATTTATTTTTTAAGGCATGTCCCTATACATCACCGACCGGACAACAAAAAGTTTACAGAAAATTAAAAAAAATGCTAATTTGGTTTCTACACATCTCATCCTGTCAATGTGAGCTATTTGACCGGTTTCTGTAAGGACAATCGAGAAAATAAGTAACATCACTAAATTAATCTTGAACAAACTATATCGAACGTTGTACAGTTTCTACAGAGAATTAATTAATTAAGAGCTATTGCATACCAATTTCCAATTACAGAAAATCTATTAAGTTTTGAAGAACATTCAATGAAGCTAATGCTTGCTAAAACATAAACATATAAAGCATATTGGAGACACCACAACTGGAGCGTCGGTGGCCTAAGTGGTTAAGGCATCGGACTCGTAAGCGTGAAGTACCGGGTTCGAATCCCACTACCGCCATGTACCAATGACTACTTTAGTAGAACACTAACCGATGCTGTTATGGTGATGGAAAACATAAACGGTGATAAAACTTGCACGTTCAGGTGACTGAATGTGTAACCATGATCCAATCTGGTCAGGTTCCTGAATCATGGAAAAAGCGGACCCATAGCACAACTGGGACAAAACGCAAATATGATTATTTATTTGATAAACCACAAATGAATACAGCAAGGATCTAATTCATCATAATCTCAGTGTAAATCAGGTTAATTTGGCAATTCAGATAATTATAGTGGAGCGACTGCCATCTGACTTCCGTGACCCTGTTACCAGGGGAACCTGACCAGATGTACACATTCAGTTGCCTGAATGTGCTGGTTTCATAACGATGTTTTCTCTCACCGTAAAGAGGGAAGAATCTAATTATTAAAAGCAAAATATAACTGCTCGTTTGCCGTTGAGCAGTATAAATAATTTTGGCGTATCAAAGATAATTATTATAGGTGGCGCCAACTTCGCATGTGTTTAGACACCCAGGATTCGATATCGTTTAAACAGCATCGCCGGTATAATTCACGCCGGAGACACCCGAAATTCTCAAACATCCAAAATCTTCTTGCCTGTCCTGAATTCTGAACGAATGGATCTAAGGACTATGACATGAGATCGTTCAAGAGGTACCTATTTGAGAGGTCTACTTAGAGGCGGGCAACGCACTGGTGCCCTTTGTGTTGCTTATGTTCATATGTTTTTCTTTACTGACTCTTTCTTGTCTTTCTTGACTGACGTTATGAACGTTATGGAATTAAGTTAAACAATGCTCAAGGAGAGATACCTACAAAGTTACTAATCGGTCAGAATAGATCAGTCTACATAGTCTTCAATTCTTTCTATAAATTCACTCCAATTCAATCAATAAAAGCTTGGAGGTAGCTCCTATTTAACTTTGTAAATAATTTATGTCAGTAAAGGTGGGCCCAATATGCATCCTTGAGGTACACCGTGCAGTTCAATGTTGAAACAAAGAAAATGATTATTTGGACTCTAGATAAAACAGTCCTTCACAATAAAATCAAGGTGAATGTTATAATCATAGTCAATGCGGACCCCGGGCCCGCGCACGCAAGAGCACAATCGGGATATTGACGCCAAGAAGATTGTTATGAAGACAACAAACTATTACTATTTTTTTGTGCGCATATGAAGGTGCTGTATCCATCGACGGTCATGATCACTAAAACTATCAAGGCTACTCGTGTGCTTCTAATATTTAATATACCTTGGCATAGAAAAAATACTGAGGCATGCACTGTTGTCGTCATAAATAGAATTAACAATTTTTTACAATAAAAATTAGAAACATAATTCATAATTTGTAATGCAATAATGTTCATGCCTTAATAATAAATACATTAAATATTCTCAGTATTTTTGGGGACGGCTCCGCAAAAATACACACGAAATGCGATCTATGTTCTTGCTGATTTTGTTTGTGGCTCTCGGCAATGCTGGAAAGGTTGACTTATCGGTAAGAATTGATTATGATTAAAATAAGCACCTGCGTTCGATAGCAATTTCATTTGGCGTGACAATATACTAAAGTACTTATTTCTTCGTACTTTTATTTACAATTTTAATTTTTTGTTCCGTTACAAGGTTACTGAGGGATTCAATTCTGATAAAGTTATGTACCAGAGTATTACTGTTTTGTCTATTTTGGTCGCCAAGTTCGCTTACTTTGTTGACAAAAACACAACACAATGTGTTCTTACAAAGTGCCCTCACTATCTCCATCCATAATTATCCTACTTTAGATATTATACATATAAATGTTCTTTTTTATTAAAAATATTATTCTGCGTCCGATTTGATTAAAAAAGTAGGTGAAAGGACGATTGTAAATAACTAAAAATTAATTAAGAGTTTTAATTGTTAAGATTAATAGTTCAATTTAGTTTGGATAGAAATTTTTATAATTGATGAAACTAATTAAAGTTCCTACTAATTTGAATTTTTATTTGGAAGACTCCATCCATTTCCGTCAGGTGACAAGTAAACAAAGTACTTATTAAATTAACAATAAAATTTTGAGACTGTAATATAAATAAATAATCGTGGACAAATTTACACAGCGCCATCTAGCCCCAAACTAAACAAAGCTTGTACTATGGGTGCTAGATAACTGATATACTACTTATATACTTTTAAATACATACTTTTTATACACAGAACACCCAGACCCGTTACAGAAATTAAATTAATTCATCATTGCAATTTCTGCCCGGCCGGCATGTTGACCACTGGTCGTCAAATATAAAAAAATATGTTTATTTTAATTTATAATACAAAGTATGGGAAATCATTAAAGCAATTTTCATTTATTAAATAACAAACACCTGCAGTTTAATAATGAGTTATTTGTGTCTAAAGGACAGCTAATAGGCCCTTCTTTGAGCCAAATTCATTTGTTTAGCAATATCCAATGTATGTGGCAGAAGCAACAATGTTTTTTTTTTCTAAGAGTGATCATACTCTTATGAACGCGACTGTACATTGAAGATATTCCAGAAAAACAGTCGGGATAGAGTACTGAGTTGTAACTAGTTTATAAAATGAATTAATGTCAATAAATGTCAATTTCATTAAATAATAATACAACCGTCAATACAATCTAATTCACAATAATGCTTCGTCCAAAATGCGTGTAGTCAATGAGGGTAGTAAATAATTTAACGTCCAAGAAATAGGAGAAGAAAAACCAGCAACACAACCAAAGTAATCTGCATAAGTCACCAGACATCGTGAAAGAATGACAATGACTACTCGAATAGCGCTCCCCAAGTAACACCACGCTCAAAAGAGCCCATGTTCGAAGCCGCGTTACCACGCTGAATCGCCAACGAAATCTGCTGCACGAGGTAGGTAGGATCCAGAACATGGACCCAAACCATTTTCACGCAGACAACGACCCACTTCGCCAATGAATATCTTTGCCTCCGAACTCCACGCCCCTGCCGTTTCCACTGCCACCGGAACAAACAGGTACGCCGACTTCAATCCAGCATACTTCACATGTTTAGCTCAGGCCGCCGTCTCCGCAGCAGACCCCGCCGATTGCGCAGACCCCGGCAAATGAGTTGCCGAATATGTGCAGCAACACGTGGAATCCCACAACAAACACCGGCCCTGTTTCCAGGGGATCAACGTCAGTCCATCGGGTCGCTTCTCATCCGTTCTGCACAACCCCGGCGGTTCCAAAATGCATGGGACATTCGCGGATACCAACGCGCGCTTGACAATATCGTTTAACGCATGATGTCTCGACAAACGACCCGCTGACCTGAAAGAACTCAGACCATAGAAACCACTCTCATCCACCATCACTCCACAAGCGCACGGGTGTGGCTCATAAACAGCACAACCTAGCCTCAAGGCCACCGCCACTCGCATCGTGTTATTGTCCAATAGTGTCCCCATATGCGGAGATGACAGAGCATGAGGCCACGCCCCAGACTCTGGCCTCGAAACAGCTCTTAAACGAGCCAGGTCCCTGTCCGAAGCATCATCACGTAATTGTCCCATAACTACTCTAGAATAAATGTCGTCCCAAGCCCTTTGGGAAGATTTATTCTCTGGCAATGTACCACCCGGACAAAGCACATCCCAAGCGGATGGCTGTATCCGAATGGTATAGTGATCCCGTCACCATGCGTATACAATACTTGAGCAACAATATTCAAGCTGCCAGTCCCAATCCTTCAACCCGACGCACTCCAAGACCTCCATGACGTACCGGCATTACAGCCTGGCACCACTGCTTCTCCTCTAAATTAACATTTACAATGGACTCTAACGTTTCCTTCAGCAAATTGTCCAGATTAGTAACCTCACCGGGGAAGCACCAAGTCGGAGTTGTCAGCACCGCGTAGGTTAACCTCGGCATTGAAAAGCAACTGCGAAGGAGAATCAGCGCGACATGTGAGGTCAATTGCTTGAGACTCTCGTGTACTGTTACAAGAGACCGCCGTTTAGAGTTAAGGAAAGCCGGCATCCCCTCGCTAAATATAGGTGAACCAAGCAGAGCAAAACCTGGCCTGTCCACTTCTTTTATGCCAGGAATCAATGACCTAATCCTAGGTAAGAAAATATCCATATCGACCCCAGAATGATAAAACTCACATTTGTCTGTATTCAATTGTAGACTAATATCAGCAAATTTGTTCAATAGCATTTTCAAATCCTGCACTACCGCATCCGAAGTTCTCCCGATGGTCCCATCATCCAAATTCCACAAATTTAGAGGAGACGGCATAGAATTGACAATTTGATGAATTGCCAAACTAAACAATAGAGGGGCCTCTGGATTTCCTTGCTGCGCCCCAACCTCCGAACTCACCGACGAACCCCCGTAAAAAAGCTTACTAGGTGACCTTTAACATTGATAAAAGTATGGATATAAAGTGGGTAATTTTTCCTTTACCTCGGAAAGTATTATGTCCCTCTCTACAGTGTTGAAGGCATTTCGAACGTCCAATTTGACAACCACACCCCCACCATTCTCCAGATCTAAACAAAATCTCCTCGTTTCGTGAATAGCGATCTCACAACCGAGTGGCGTTCCGAAACCCAACTGGTGAGGTTGAAGGTAAGCTGCCATTTCTCCCCTCACAGCACGACAACCGAGCCTCGCCACCAACCTACTAAACACGCCACGTCGCACCCCTCCATCCCCCTTACTAAGAGCACATAAAGTTGCCCTATATAGGTAAGGACATACCTCCACATTAAGACAACCCTTAAGTAAAAAATTACATAAATTTGTCAACGATTCAAGTAATCGCAACGCGTTATCTCCAGCGAACTTTGAAATTAGTTCTTTCAAATGCTGCGGCCGGAGACCATCGAGCCCAGCAGCTGAACTATTTTAAAAAGATCCAATGGCATCCGAAACATCCTCTGCAGTCACTGATGAAGTGGAACAACTCGTATCCGGTGGTGACGGCATGGATAGGGACCGAGACGGCGTAGGATGCTTGTCCCGCAAAATGGTCTAAGTCTCTTCACAATTAGGTGCCAACGATTCCTTAGAATTTAGCAATCGAACCAAGCCCCTTAAATCACCATTGTAGACCTTTGACTCAATCCGTTTAGCTGCCGTAATTTGCCTACGATTCCCTACACAACTATATGTTAGAGCCACATTGTCTATGTTCTCCTTAACCTTGGCCGTCAATGGTCGAAGATCACCATGGTCTGGCACCCTAAGTACAGCATACGAAAACGAAAATAAGTGGTACCAATCATTAACACTATTCGATAAAAGGCACTTGTCTATAATCGACTTCAGCTTCCCGGCCACCAGATTCCTCGCTCCCTTCGGAATATGCTTCAACACTAAAATATTAGACTTGAGGTCACACAAAGTCTCTAAATCCTGCGTAGCATTATGATCCGGCGCAGATAGCGGGGCTCGAGACTGAACATCCTTGTGCATGTGTGACATATGGACACTCAGCCCACGGGGTACCACAAAAAGATGATCAGAGCCCGGACAGAGCGGGCAAGTTGATCGCATAGAGTTCTACGAGACATCTTGGATTTGGATTATGTATTAAGCATATAATGCTGGCTTTCCTGTTTCACAATTTAAATAAAGTCATGCCTACCCAACATTGCATTTGTAATTGTATAACAAACAATATGTTTATGCATAAACAAACAAACAACTAGGCTACCGAATCTGAATCTGTCCCTACCACTAAAAGTTACTAGAAGTTCTCACAATCACATACTGAGTATGTGAGTAAATTATAAAACAGTTTCTGGCGGTTTGTCTGTCTGACGAAATCGCAAGCAAAATCTAGTAGTTATACTCCAGAGACTAAATAAGCATAACAATAATTTCACAGGCAGAAAATGTAGCTGAAAAAGAGACATCTGCCCTCCTTAAGAAAATTCAATATATTCGGAATGACATCCAGGTAAATATCTATGTCAAACACTTCAATGGGCGATGATTATAATAGTTTCAAAATAACAAAGATTATTTCGATGTGACTCACTTATATTGTGGCGTAATTTAGACACGAATTGAAAGAATTTGAACTGACCAAAGTAACTTGGAAATATCTTTTATCCAAATAATACATCATTCATCATAATAAGCCTATAGACTATATTTCAGAATTTAATACTTGTTATTATGTTGGCAGTACAGCACCACAAACGCGATTTTGAAATTTCAGTTTATTGTCAACAACAGTGATGCCGTCACCGAGTTCCTAATATTTTCCGGAAATCATTACTATCGCTATCACTAAATATTATAAAACAAAGTCTGTCTGTCTGTTCGCGATAAACTCAAAAACTACTTAATGGATTTTCATGTGGTTTTCACCAATATACAGAGTGATTCATGAGGAAGGTTTAAGTAGGTATATAATTTATTAAGGTTACTAACTTACCCGTGCGAAGTCGGGGTGAGTCGCTTATGAAATTTAAAAATATGAAAAAAATAAAATCAGAAGATTTCACGTCTAATCATCGCCATCTAATTCGATTATTTGAACAATTTTCTCTTTTTATTTTACCAATTTTTTATCGATATAGAGATAAAATGAAGACAGAAAACTAACTCATAATGTTGGCTTCCAGAAACAAATTGACGCAAGATCCGTAAGTTTAAATTCAAAGTGAATTTTAAATTCACAATAAATAAAAATAATCTTTATGGCGTAATGTCCCAGTTGAGCTCTTGCGCACGTGGACCCAAGGACCGCTTTTATCCAGGATTTGGCAAATCAGGTGGACTAACTACCATCTGACTTCCGTGACCCTGCTACTGCTAGGTAGGGTTTCATAAATTCATAATATTATCATTAATTTCATTTCTAATTTTATTACAACATTAAAGTTACTATCAGGGGGTCTAAAAATGCAGCATTAGCGTTTCATATTATGATTCATATTAATTTGTCACTAACTTATCTGCAGCGTCGCTGTTGTTGGCATTGACATGACAATACAAAATGGCGTCATTTAGTACCAGTTCTGGCCACTAGATCAGATAGGTTTGTCGCGTTTTAATATGAATCATAATATGAAACGCTAATGTAGCATTTTTAGACCCCCTGATAGGAACTTTAATGTTGTAATAAAATTAGAAATGAAATGAATCATAATATTATGAATTTATGAAACCCTACCTACCCTGGTAGCAGGGTCACGGAGGTCAGATGGTAGTTAGTTCCGATTATGGCAGATTAGTGATGGGACGTCTTCTTAATCATTAGCCTTTAAATTAAAACATCCTTTTTTTGCTCTATTTGCTGCCAAGAACAATACTAACAGTTTTTTGCTGCTAAATGGACAAGGAAGTCATTAAATTTTTTCTTTAATTAACTAAAATCTCCTCGGATACTAAAGTGTGATTCTCTAAGAAACTTCCTTCATCGCAACGATGAAGTGTAGGATGATCTTTCGGATGATAACAATATTTCAACTGAAATTTGCACGTTGCTTGGCAACATGGCTACGATCTGTTACAGTTCATCGTTGCGCTCACGGAAGTTGTCTTAGAGAATCCCATATCTGGAAAGATCGCTAAGATCTCTAGGATAATGTGCTTGACTTGACTGGACGAAGTGACTTGGTTTCAAGGAATCGACAACACATGAGCTGTACCCTCCTAGTGTCACGAACCTTCTAACAAATCGCAAATCAGAAACCCTTGTTTACCATCAGAGTGTTTAGAAAATTTGAGAACAATAGAAATGAAATCGCGGTCGACTATAATAATAATCATTTATTTTACTTCAGCTTGACCAGTATGAAGGAGAAGTAAGTTCTCAAATTACTTTTTAATTTTTAATTATGATATAATAGTCATTTGGGGTAATATTTACCTGGGGGTCTAAAAAGGCCACATTAGCGTTTCATATTATGATTCATATTAGACTGCCACAAACTTATCTGATGAGGTGGCCAGTACTGGAACTAAGTGACGCCATTTTGAATTGTAACGTTAATGTCAAGCAACAGCGACGCTGCAGATAAGTTTGTGACAAATTATTATGAATCATATTACCGATTACAAAAAAATTTCAGTCAAAAATGACTTTAGAAATTTCGACTCTAAACTACATACCAAAACAATAAATATATTAAATAGTAAGTGATTGTTCTTTTTTCTCTTCCCTTATTTGAAATTAAAATATACATAATAAAATGGTTTGATATTAATTATTGTTCTAGCGACGAAGCGGCTATAAAAGAGCTCTTTCTGTGAGTAAACATTTTTAACTCGCGACGAAAAAAGAGGGGTGTTATAAGTTGTACGTGTGTATCTGTGGCTTTGTATATCTGCCTGTTTCATTGCATGCGCAGCTCTCGAACGGATGGACCGATTTGGATGCGGTTTTCTCTATTTGAAAGCCAGTTTAAACGTGTTCTTTTCTTATTCCTTAGCTTTGTTTGATCAAAATCAATTCAGTAGTTTCAAAAATATTTTACTGTATATGAACTTCGGGTCGGGGGTAATCCGACATTTTATGGCCGATATAGATTATTTCAGTAAATCCTTAAAATCAACATCTTATATCTTAGATGTCTTTTGTGAATTTGGTTAAGTTTTTTGTGATAACACGAATGTATCTAATTCAAGTATAACGTTATTTAACTTGTTATTATTTTCCAATCAACTAATTGCCGTTTTCTTTTAACTTAGGAATCGCCTAAGTTCTTTCTTACCTCAATTTGGACCTTGCTGATTAGCTAAAAACTAGTTAACATGAAACTTAGACGATTCCTAAGTTTAATGAAAACGGCCATTATTATTATTAAATTTTATTTACTTCTAACAGGATAGACGGCAAAAAAGGCGAAAGGTAAAAAGCCAAAATACGTTAAAAATTGATTTCGTGGAACAATAAACATCCATGTTCCATCTTCGTTTCTTCTGCGTTTGGTCTTTTTTATATAAGAACTACTTAGGCATTTGATCGCCATCTCACTTGGTGTTAAGTGACGATGCGGCCGATGATGGAGCATGCCTATCTAACAGCTTTTTTACAGGAGTCTCTAAGATATCCAGCTCATAAGGTTGTAGGAACACAGTCGAATAGCAGGCAACGTGTTTTGTTTCATCTGCGAAAATAAAGTAAACAAATTTAAAGCCAATGAAGCTTTCTATGTAAGATCAGACTAATGATATACAAGTCTCGCGTTATTTTTTATTTGTTTATCATTATCTATGAGCAAAATTGATAAGCGAGTAGCGAATTTAATGAGTTTTTTGACTCCGTTTTATCATCTTTGCTTGAACGAACTTTTACTATGTATTTTTATACATTTAACACTATACTATATCGTTGTTACTACTGTCATTGTAGTTTAGGATTATTTCATTTTCTTTATATAAATTAACCTGCTGTGCCATGTGATTTAGTGTAATAAATGCTTTTTATTCTAGTGTTTATAAAGAGCGTCTAAGAGCTAGCATCTAGGAGTGTATAATTATATATAAAATTATTTTGCAGAACACACGGAGAAATTTCTCCGATGATGACAAAGTAAGCAATATCAATAACTAGAGAAATACTGAAGCTTATAAGCAAGGATGATAATAATAAGAACCGTTACATCCGTAAAAATATAACTCTGTTTGATTCCAGGAAAGAAATACAGAAAGATCTGTGAGTTTTTTTTAATTTTTGTACAAATTAATACAAGTGGGTACTGAGTTTGTTACGCCAACGCCAAAACTACTAAACGGATTTTGATGAATGTTGGCTAACTCTTTCTCAACCACGCAATGGATTTTGAAGCGGTTCTTACCATCATACTACGAAAATACAGCATACTCGGTTTGCGGCTTCTATTACGAATAGTTCAATGTATAAATACTTGGGAAGAAGAAGAAGCTACTGATTTTATATTACTAAAGCTATTTTTCAGTAAACTGATTAGAATTACGAAACAAGCTTCAGTTGTACTTATCAGATTTGTGACTATTTCGTAAATCTAAATGTAATGTTCATAAGAATAACATTTATCGTCAATAGCAAGTAAGTATGAACTTAACTTAAGTTTATTTTAGAGAAAATTTTTGTATTAAGAATTTCTCAATTTTTCTTACTTTATTTCTTATAAAGCGTTGTAGTTTTGAATTACATAGTTTTAATATATAAATATTCTGTAGTTCTATTTTGTTTTACAATGGTATCATTGAAATTCCTTTTTCACCGCGTCTAACATTTATGACCACGAGTTGGGCAGTTTCTTCTATGCATATGACAAAATAATAAGACATGAATTTATCTACACAGTCAAACACAAAAACTGATCGTGGGCTGGACGCTCAACTTTGCTAATGGCAAGGAATAACTTTGTAAGCCTTGCCGACTTTAACATTTCGTTAATCATTTTTGAGGAGTTTTGGGAGCAGTAATACAATTGAGAACTGAGTTTGAGGAAACGATCACGAGTCAAAAAGTGACGTTAGCTTTTAGGCCACATATATCCTATGTATTGATAGTTTTCTTTACTTGGACCGGTCAGTAGTTTGAACGATTTGCTTCATTCCTTAATGTAACGGAATACAATGGTTACAGAAATTCAATAACAATGTACTTTTCTTCTAAAGAGAGTAAGTAAATATACATTTATACGTTATTTATGTATGTTCCCCGATTACTTGAATGGATCGTTTAATTTTTTTACTTGTATCTCGCCATGGGGTCCCATGGTCATCAGGTCAGGATTTGATGATGGGAACCCTCGAAAATTGTAGGCACGTATGGGGTGTTTGTTACGTTATCATATCTTACTCAAGTGTTTGCTTCTGCGTGTCATCATCTGATGAAGCTCTGCTTATGATGAAGCCACATAACTTTTTAATTATTAGGAGTTAGAGGATAGCACTGCAATTTGTCGACAGGAACTACTTAATATAATCTACGGGTAACATTATGCTTGAAAGGGTATGACTATATAATCTCAAATAATATTGTCCATCTCCTCCAAGGAGTATATTTCTTATCTGTTTCTGCCGACGACCAGCAAAGCTTTTTGTATTACGACGTGAGTAATAAAATTGCCTGATGGCAATTTTATTACTCACTTCGGCTTTGATTCTGATGAATCAAAGCCGAAGCTTTGGTGTATGCTTGATAGGCTAAGCTAGGAAAATACTCAACAGAAAATGCTGCTGCTGACTCACTGGTTTACAGATTTTCTTTGAAACTAGCACACTTGCTAGTCTATCTATCTCCACCATATTAGTATAACACCTGTCAAAGAAAATGATTGCTGCCAATATTCTACCTACGCTGCGGGGACTTCATGTGGCCTATACAAGCGCTGAAAAGCGCTTTCCTAAAGCCATTATAAGAATGTAGAACATTTACAACTAGCGACCCGTCCCGGCTTTGCACGGGTAGTCACCTCAACAAATTATACCCCTAAACCTTCCTCATGATTCACTCTGTCTATTGGTGAAAAGTGCATAAAATTCCGTGTAGTAGTTTTTGAGTTTATCGCGAACAGACAGACGGAGTAGGTATTTGTCAAAACTAATCAAACGAGCCCCAACTCGATGGGATTTTTACAATGCGTAGTTTAGTTGTTCCTATGGCCACCTTCCGTCTCCATAATCAGACCAGCTCGATGTTATTTTAACATTCTATTGTCACCAAACTTTCATGAGTGCAAAATTTCAGCTCAATCGGAAACTGAGAAATGGGCAAAATTTTACTTGCAAAATTTTATTACGAACAAAGAATATAAAAGAAAAGCTATACCGCCTTGTTTGTTGTACAAAAGACCATGCTTTATTCACTTACCGTACCCAAATCCAATATAAAGGGAGCTATCATTTCTATGCGCGTCTATAGAGGCGCCAACTCATCCTATACTGGCCTTTGGTAGATCAAAATGCTGTAAACTGTACATCGTTACCCTTGCAATACAACTAAAAACTTTACTCTTACTTAACTCCATTAAGCTTGTAAGTATGCCTTTGCATTAGTTTGATGTTTTCTATATGTATGGAAAACATTACAATGTGAATGTAATATCTTTACAGGAAAATAGTAGTCACTATTTTCTTTAAGCTTCGTTGTATTTAAACAGTGACTGCTAGATGAATTTTATAATAAATATCGCATGTAATATCGCTTTTGTATGTTTTGGTTATATTTTTGTGGTTATTTAGTTCAGATACTTTACATATTTTACGGTGAATGAAAACATCGTGATGAAACCTACATACTCAAGCGACTGAATGTGTAATCATTACCCAATCTGGTCAGGTTCCCCTGGTAGCAGGGTCACAGAGGTCAGATGGCAGTCGCTCCACTGTAATTACCTGTACTGTTAAACCCTAGATCATGGTCACGGCGGACCCTGGGCCCTCGTGCGCGAGAGCACTGGGACATTAACGCCAAGAAGATTATTTATTACTTTTTATATTTGACGTACACATGTTCGTCAATTAACTTCTACAAACTTCTTATTTAGCGAAAATTGGTGAGTTTAAGCACAGTTTATTTATTTATTCGTATGGCACTACAAGTCGTATAACAAAAGATTATTATAAAAACAGCACTATTAATTATATGTTATGAACTTTTTATATATAATTATTCCCGACGAGAAATGATCTCTCCTAAAGGGAGCTTGTTTAATGTTTAATCATTTGACTAAGAAAACAATAATTTCTAGATCGACAGAATCGTAAGTTAACACTTCAATCAATTATATCATAATACGCGCAATGATCGTATCTCTGTAAACATTCAAGCTATCCCGCGGGATACTATTATTTTTAGGTTAAGTCATTTAAGAACAATGTAGCTTCCTACCTCAGACTAATTAAAAAATAGAGACAGAATCCTGCTAACAACACACTGACGCACATAAAATACGCCGTGCTGTTTGTGCGGTCACACACGCGCACATTGCCAACCAAACTACGCCATGGCATACATGTTTAGAAAACCGGCCGCATGTCACTGTTAACAACGCGCCATATTTATTTTTTTATTTAATTTGAGCTTCGTAATTAAAACCTATGGGTATACGAAATAGATTTTATGTTCAAAATTTGTTCCTACACTGGTGTTTGTATTTGTTGCAAACAGTTTGATTTTGATTTATTTTGTTTCGATGGCTAGAATTTTTAAAATCAGCATTAGTAGTTTTGGCGATTACCCTCAACAAACAAACATTTTCTCTTTTTATTATTTTAATATATTTGACATTGATATATATTTTTGTGTGAGTATAGGTGTTTTTTATTGCAATAATAGTCAGCAGACATTATGTATCCATTTTATAGGTGGTAAGTTAGATTTCACGCAAATTAAATTAACATATTCTAAGTAAATTATAATTATAATATGTAGATATTATTAATTTAGGAAATACTGTTTATATTTCGAACTTACGCCTACTAATATGTTGTAAGCGACACATTTACTGTAACTACGCCGCTTGCAATCTTTTTTTAATATCATAGTAGGTAAGTAGTAGATTTTCCTACTGTGTCTATTACATCACGACACTTGGATATTTATTATAACTAAAATAATAAATATAAATAAATCTTCTTGGCGTTAATATCCCGGTCAAGCTCTCGCGCACGGGGGCCCGGAGTCCACCTTACCCTTGATCCAGGATTCGGCAGATCAAATTGTTTCAGCTAATTACAGTGAAGCGACTGCCATCTGACCTTCGTCACCTTGCTACCGGGGAACCTGATTGAATCATGGTTACACATTCAGTCGCCTGAATATGCAGGTTTCATCACGATGTTTTCACTAACGATGTTGTAAATCAGAAGAGTCGGATACCTTAACAACTCCACCACCGGTGCTCCTAAATTATTAATACATTATCTATAATATTATACCTATTACAAGGTCGTGTGGTGCCCGCAGAGTAGAAAACGGCCAACCCCTTACACTCGTGGGTGTCGTTCAAGGCGACCAATGTTTTGAAGGCAAAAAATTTAAGAGTCTCCGTAGGCTGGAATATGGGTTGCAGCATTTAGGTTAGGTTTAAAGATCATTTATTCTCATTATAGACATAATTAGTCACTTACATGAGAATACAATACAGGTAAGTAGGTAGTAATTTGAACATTCGCATCGCACAGAACAATAGTAAGGTACTCACAAAGTATGGAATCCCGAGATAAGTAGGTACTAGATTGTCACTTCACATACATACATAACATACATAAAGCTCACGCCTGTGTCCCACAGGTGGGGTAGGCAGAGACTATGGACTTCACTATGGATTATGGATTGTCACTTCACATTACATTATCAACAGTCACTAGGCAAGAACCAACGTTCACAATTTAAAATGGTTAACTAAGACTACGAGTTAAGCATAGATTCAATTCAATTAGATAGGATATACTCAGCCAATTTATGTTTAAAATGTTCCAATGACTCAATATTTTTAATATGGGAGGGTAGGTGATTATAAAGTTGCACACCTTCGTAACAAAACATTTGTTTACCGTAATTTGTGCGTATCTTCGGCAAAACAAGGTAGCCAGGCCGTCTCGTGCTGCGTTTAGACGCATATTTTGTTTGGTCGAGTGAGATTGATGTATGGATAGTTTTGTTTAGTATCTTCTTAACAAGAATACTTGTGTAACAGGTGTACAACTGTTTAATGTTCATAATTTTAGTTTCTTTGTAGACTTTAGCAGTTGGTGTCCGGTAGGGATAGTGAAATAAGATTTTAATTAATTTGTTCTGTATTGTTTGTATGTTCTTTATTTTAGATTTATAGGCACTGCCCCAAATTTCTATAAGGTACAAAAGTTGAGATTTAACTAAAGAGTTATAAATTGTCACACGTACCTTCCGAGGCATAGAACGCACAATGCTACGCAAGGATCCCATCAATGAGCATAATTTTCTTTGAATATGGTTAATGTGAACATCCCATGACAGTCTACTATCCAAATGTAATCCTAGATATTTTTCAGTATTTTTTTCTTGTAGGTAAATTTTGATTATTGTTAAAGGTTTGTGAGCAGGTATAGATTTATTCTTGGCTTTCAATATGATGTAAGAAGTTTTTTTTATGTTTATGGTTAGCAATTTTTTCTGGAGCCATTCGTAGAGGGTGTCTAAATCTGCCTGAGCTTGTTCAATTATAGTATGTATAGATGATCCAAAGTAGAATAGACATGTATCATCTGCATACAAAGTTATGTGACCATGTAACCCTAGGCTATTAATAGTATTTATGTAAATAAGAAAGAGTAAAGGTCCTAATATTGAGCCCTGGGGGACACCACATTTGATAGGAAGAGGGTTACTTTGATACTCATTATTTTTTACAATTTGTTGCCTGTTGTTTAGATATGATTTAAAGAGATCTAGTACTTTGCCAGTCAGACCGACTGCTTCAAGCTTCTTCATTAGAAGGTTGTGGCTGACTGTATCGAACGCTTTCTTAAGGTCGATAAATACTCCCAGTACAATCTTTTTATTGTCAATATTTTCCCTGACTTTAGTTATTAGATCCACAGTAGCGGCTAGGGTATTACATTTTGGCCTAAATCCAAATTGACGTTCCGATAGGAAGTTGAAAGAGCTAAGATGTGATTCTAGACGCATATGCAATACTGGAAGTACCGAAATCGGTCTGTAGTTACCGGGGTCATTTTTCGTGCCTGATTTGTATATTGGACTGACTTTTGCGATTTTTAGTGAATCTGGAAATTGCCCCTCAGATATCAGGTTATTAATGCATTTAGGAAGGCTAGGAACTATGAGAATCTTTATGCGTTTAATGGCTTTAGTACTGATATCATCAAGTCCTGTACTTGAGTTGGGATCTAGGCTGTCAATTATTTTTATGATTTCTTGCTCAGTGCATGGAGTTAGAAATGAAAGTTTAGGGACAACATGTGTATTTTCAGAAGGTAGAATATAGACATAGACATAGACATAGACATAGACATAGACATAGTATTTATTTGGCAATTTCTACAATATAAATAAACAATATATTTCTTACTAACATAAATTAGATTGTAGTGTCATGCCAAACTAGAGCTCAGCTCAGCATATGCTGTAGGCAGTGAGACCACAGCGCTGATTTTCAGCTAAGCCCTACAGTTAGTGCGTGGGTTACTCGCCAAGTGGTCAGACAGGTAACGTAGTGCTGTACATATGCCCATAATCTTATAAGCCGGTGTGTTTATAACTAATTATATAAATATATGTATAAAAACCATATGTATGTGACACGCTTTAATACCAATTGAGAGTTATGAGTGTATTTGTATAATTACTATAAATAAATATAAATATGAATATAATTTTAATGCACGAGTATAATTGATAGTTAATTAAGGTATGTTGGAACAACTCTGCAGCCTATAGGGAGTGATTTCTTGATGGGAGGCGGCAGGTTGTTCCAACATTTGGTCGCCGCATATCTAAAACTTCCACGAAAGGCAGCCGTCCTGTGAGCAGGTATCCTGAGAGGATAACTAACCCTGCGTGCATGTCGTGAGCCGGCTCCACTACGCCAACTTAGTTTTCTGTACAGGTACTCTGGGACACCAGTATTTATTATACCATACAGTAAAGAGGCCAGATGCAGTTCTTGACGTAGGGACATTTTTAATATTTTTGCTTCATTGATAGAAGGTGTAACATGCGTGCGCGGGGGAACCTTAAAACAAAATCGAGCACAAGCATTTTGAACCCTCTGAATCAACCTCGCGGATCGAGCTAATAGTCTAGGACCATACACTACATCGGCGTAACCCAAAATCGATAACACCAAGGAATCACATAATTTAATACGCAGATCCTCGGCAAGAAAATCTCGTATCTGATATAATAATTTAATTTTATAAAAACATTTTCGCACCATGCTGATGATATGGTTTTCAAAATGAAGGGTTGAGTCCATTAACACTCCCAAGTTACGAGCTTCATTCACTCGCTCCACTTGAGCCCCTAGTAATGTCAAAACGGGCATAGTGCGAGAGATTTCGACGATCTGACGGTCAGATCCAAGAATCATGTACTTAGTTTTATTCGGGTTAAGTGCAAGAGTATTTCTCTCGGCCCACACACCCAAACTTGTCAAATCCTCGCTTAATTTCTCGATGGCCGACCTTGTTTCCCCTGGTTTGAAGGTGATATATAGTTGCGTGTCATCCGCATAAATATGATAACTGCAATGTTTAATAACCTTAGGCATATCGGCGGTATACAGTATGAATAATAGAGGGCCAAGTATTGAGCCCTGGGGCACCCCGCGCGATAATGCCATCGGACGAGACAAAATGAGATTCCCGTCTTCACCGTCTATTCTTACAATTTGTGAACGTCCACCAAGGTAACTGTTAAAAAACCTTACAGCGGAAGAAGCAAACCCGTAGTAGCTCATCTTAGACAGCAGCAAAGAGGTGTTGATGGCATCGAACGCCCGTGAGAAATCGAGGAGAACCATGACTGTGCCCTCACCCTCGTCCCGTGCATGCAGTATGTTGTCCACGATGTCCAGTAACGCGGTGGCGGTACTACGGGATCGACGGAACCCGGATTGGTGGACAGGCAGTAAATTGTTCGTCTCCAGATACGTTGTCAGTTGTGTGCAAACCACTTTTTCCAAGATTTTGGAGAAGCAAGGAAGTATGCTAATAAATATCATTGTGAGAATTGTGGTAGTGCGCTGGTATATCGTTGGCCAACATCAATCCAATAGAAGAAAAATATTCATTAAATGTACTACATATTTCATTGGGGTCTGTTGTTATAGTATTGTTGTATACAAGGTTTGGGGGGGCGCAACTTGTTTGAGGAAAGGAGGTTTATGAGATTCCACATCTTTTTGGGTTTGGTGGTGCAGTTTGTTATCCTTTTTTATTTTGTTTGGTGGTCCTTTTGTAGCTCGGCCCACAACTCATTTCTCCGATTTATGGCTTCAATAATTTCACTGCAGATCCAATCTTTCTTGGGTAGATTTAATATTTTTGTTTTAGTTACTTTACTTTGGTTTATTAAATTCTGCAGGGCATATTCGAGTTGCTCAAAGTTTCGAATGTTTTTGAATTTATAATTTACCGCAAGTTCGTACAGCTTTTCATAATCAATGGCTTTGTAGATTCTGCGTTGTTTTGGCGGAGGTTTGTACTTTCGGAGGGTAAAGTATATTTGTCTGTGGTCTGAAAATGAGGAATCTATTAGGGCAAAGTTGTAGTCTTCATTTTTCAGGTATGTACAAACATGGTCCAAGATAGATTTTTTTGTAGGAGTTCCTCTGGTGTAATGTTCTGTATTTATTTTATTCAGTACGGTATATCCAGCCGCATGGATGACGTCAGTTTATTTTTGTTTCCTTTTGTTTCTCTCTAGTAGGTTCACGTTAAAATCCCCGAAGACCAATGCTCTTTTTCGATTTTGCAACTGCGACTCAAATGTGTTGGAGAATTCTTCAAAGCTCGTATCATCACCGCCAGGATAGTAGATGACTCCCACGTTCAAAGAGTAATTTTCTAGTTTTATCCAGAGGTAGTTACTTCCTGCATTATACACAGATTTTGATAGGGTGTGTTTTAGATTATTATGGATCATCATCATCATCATCATATCAGCCAGAAGACGCCCACTGCTGGGCATAGGCCTCCCCCAGAGATCTCCACAAAGGCCGGTCCTGTGCTTTTCGCATCCAGCTGGTACCTGCGATCCTTACCAGGTCGTCAGTCCACCTTGTGGAAGGCCTACCCACGCTGCGTCTTCCGGCACGTGGCCGCCACTCGAGAACTTTACTGCCCCATCGGCCATCTGTTCTTCGAGCTATGTGCCCTGCCCACTGCCACTTCAGTCTGGCAATCCTTAGAGCTATGTCGGTGACCTTGGTTCGCTTGCGGATCTCCTCATTTCTGATTCGATCGCGCAAAGAGACTCCGAGCATAGCTCTTTCCATTGCCCTTTGGGTAACAGTGAGCTTTCTTATAAGGCCCACAGTGAGCGGCCACGTTTCAGTTCCGTATGTCATCACTGGCAACACGCATTGGTCAAAGACCTTCGTTTTGAGACACTGCGGTAATTGGGACGAAAATATATGGCGTAGCTTCCCGAATGCTGCCCAACCGAGTCGGATTCGTCGATTGACCTCTTTCTCGAAGTTGGACCTACCTAACTGAACTATTTGTCCTAGGTATGAATAGTCGTCAACAACTTCAAGTGGAATGCCTCCAACGGTCACTGGAGTAGGCACAACATGGACATTCGACATAATTTTCGTCTTGTCCATGTTCATTTTAAGACCTACTTGTTGAGAGGCACTACAGAGGTCATCGAGCATTTTGCCCAAGTCTTCCAGGGTTTCAGCCATGACTACGATATCGTCAGCAAATCTGAGGTGAGTAAGGTACTCGCCGTTAATATTGATGCCAAGTCCGTCCCAGTCCATAAGCCTAAAGATATCCTCCAGTGCAGCAGTGAACAACTTCGGTGATATAACATCACCTTGTCTAACACCCCGCTGCAGCTGGATAGGTTCTGTGGTCTTATCCTGGAGACGAACTGACATAGTGGCGTTTTCGTACAAACCCTTCAGTGCTTCGATATATCGATAGTCAATTTGGCACCGCTGTAGAGACTGGAGCACCGCCCAAGTTTCGATCGAATCGAAGGCTTTCTCATAGTCCACAAACGCCAAGCATAATGGCCGGTTATACTCTTCGGTCTTCTGTATAACCTGCCGCAGCGTATGTATGTGGTCTATGGTACTAAAACCTTTTCGGAATCCGGCTTGTTCGGGAGGCTGGAAGTCATCAAATCTGCGTGCGAGACGATTCGTAATGACTCTCGAAAACAGCTTATACACATGGGTCAGCAGCGATATTGGTCTGAAGTTCTTCAAGAGAGCCTTATCACCTTTCTTGAAGAATAATATCACTATACTTCTGTGCCATGTTTCCGGCGTTTTTCCCTCGAGGATGACGGAATTGAACAGCTTCTGAAGGGTCTTAAGCACAGGTTTGCCACCAGCTTTCAGAAGCTCAGCCGTAATTCCATCATCACCCGGCGCCTTGTTGTTCTTGAGCTGTTTGAGAGCCATACTAATCTCGTACAGGCTGATGTCCGGGATATCTTCGGTGTAGTGTCGGGTCAACTTGGCTCTGGGGTCTTTTGCCATACTGGTAACAGGTGCCCGTGTTGTCGTGTATAACTGTCCATAGAACCTCTCGACTTCCCTCAAAACCTCGGATTTGGTCGAAACAACTCTGCCGTCATCCGTTTTCAGTCTTGTCAACTGGCTCTGTCCAATCGACAGATCTCTCGCAAATACTTTAGAGCCTTTATTCCGCTCGATCGCCGTCTCAATGTTGATAGTATTGAATCGGCGTATATCGCGAGTCAGAGACTTGGAGATCTGTCGATTAAGTCGCCTAAATTGAGAGACATCATCAGGGGATTGCAGAGTCATTGCGCGTCTTTCTTCCATGAGTTTGAGGGTATTGTCAGAGATTTTGCTTGTTCTTTTTGTACGGCAGGCTTTGTAAAACTTTGACCCAACCGTATAGACAGTTTCCACGAACCTGTTATTGTAGTCGTCCACGTCGACGCATTCTCCTAGGCACTCGAAGCGATTTTGTAATTCGAGTTGAAAGCTCTTAGAAGTTATTATGGATATAGGCCAAAATTCCTCCTCCAGTCTTATTTGTTCGTAAGTTATAGTAATGTGTATAATTTGGTAGTTGAAAACGGTTGGCTTGTTCCTCGGACTTTATCCATGTTTCTGTTAGGAGTATTACATGTGTTGTATGGGGGATTGAACTTAATATGCATTTGAGTTCATTGAATTTATTGCAGATACTTCGTGCATTCAGGTAAAGGAAATTTAGGCGTGATTTTGCGATTCTTAAATTATTATGGTTTTTTATTAATTGTAATGATGTATTGTCTTTCGATGTAAGTGACGGAGCTAGTTTTTTTGAGTGGTGTCTACAATTCTTGGTGTCCCCTTTATGTATTTTATTTTCAAGTTGACTTCTCCATTCTTTTGGCGGCTATCTAACTCATTTTTTAGGTTATGCAATATTTTTTGTTGAGCTGGAGTTTGATCTGAGTACATTTTTAGTCCAAGCGGCAGGTTTTTCTTATTGCGAAGTAGTTGTTTGGCGGACTCTTGGTCGTTAAAGCAAACCTTTATAATACGGGTTTTTGACGGGCTATACTTCCCTATGCGGAACATATGGGCTGGTTCAGGTATGCCTATAAAATTAGTAGTGATAATATTCAGGACGGCCTCTTTATCATTTGGTACTCTTTTATTTGTATTGGAGGTTGTTTGTTCAGGAATGCCTGCTAACATAATATTTTTTATTCTATTGTTTCGTTCTTGAAGTTCGTACAGTAATTGCTCGTTATTATTCAGGACTGCTTCAGACTGAGGTGTATGAGCCTTGAGTCCGTCAACAGCGCTTTGTAACAGACTAAACTTTTTTTCGCCTAGATCGACTTTTGATTCAAGTTGTGTTAAATTTTTTTTCACATGGGTTTGTTCAATTGTTAGCTCGGACAGTGTTGACTTGATGTCGGTAATTTGTGATTTAACTTCTTTCATAAGCTCATTGATTCTGTTAGAAGTTTGCTCCTGGGACGATTTCATGTCGGCAATTTCATTTTTTAAGTCAGAAATACAATTTTTAACTTGTTCCATAGTTTGGGCATTGGTGGTGGCGAAATTTTGAAGAAAAGTTGTAATATTCGACATTTCTGTACGTACATATTGAGTCTCGTTGGCGGAATTAATACTTTGATCATCAGGTTGTCTTCGTTTACGGAAAGTCATGTGCTATTCCGCTAATTCTTTACTGAGTTTGGATAAGTCCGGTTGAGACCCGGTGCCGGTTGGTGATCGCATGATACTCATTTCTGTGGCGAGTTACTAGCTCAGTCTAAGTGAGGCAGCGTGCAGCAAAGTATGTAGGTGCGTGGTCGTTGTGCGTCGCTGGCCTGGGTGTTAGAAGGAGATGAAAAATAACAACTTTTTCTTTCTTACGTTGTACTGTGTGTCTCCCTCTGGCGGTGGTTTAGTGCCGGCTCACGTTTCCGAGCTCGTATTATGCGTGATTTAATGACATAAGTGCCGAAACAAAATCATACGATTATGAGATTTTTGTACACAAACTATAATGGTCAATATTGCAAATTTTAACTTATAATAATTTAAATAAATTTCGAAAACACGTCTGCTCTGAGCAATAGCGATCGAAAACAGCATTTTCCATTGTTATATTTATAACACTGCGATCTCCAACCCACTTGTCAAGCTTGGCATTAACCCTAAGTCCAGCAGTGGTGCTATTATTATACATATATAATTAATTAATTAAATATAATTTCATATTACTAATCGTACTCGTATCTCCATTCTACAGAAAGTAAGTTAGTTTTGTTAACATTACTAAGTAGGTATAATTGACGACAATATTTTTGGACATTTTTGACGGAGTGGTAGCATGCTTCCGCTGGCACCTTCGTAGATTAGGGGGTCTACAAAACGTTGGTCTGGCACAAAAAACTCAAGTTTTGTGCACGGGAGACCAACGTATTGTGGGTCTCCTAAACGTCTACTATCGCTACAAAGTGGTTTTTTTCTTGTACTTGATGACGTAGGATACCCTACGACGCCATCATAGTCCATCCGTCCATAATCTTTTCGGACATTTTTGATACAATGTTGCTAATGCCCAACATAAAAGTGGCGGATCAAATTACAATGCGGTTTCGGCGCATCGAATTTCAACGAATTGGCGGTGTTGTGTATTGACACAACAGTAGTAGCAGCTTTGGCAGGATCATACAAGTGAAAGCTAAAGTCTTAGCAAAATTTTCACCACAAACTTTTGTTTTATAAAGCTTGTAAGTATTTCGTTATTATTTAACACAATCGTGGACAAACTCATAAAGCACCATCTATCCCCAGACTAAGCAAGGCTTGTGATATTGGTGCTAGACAACTGACAGACATGTTTAATACTTATAAGTGCTACTAAAAACTCTATATACTTACTTAATAACCCAGCCACGAACGTTAAAACTCATGTCAATTTCTGCCCGACCGAGAGTCCAACCTGGGATGTGGCATGTTAACCAACTGAACCACTCGATCGTATAGCAATGACGAGCGAGACGTTAAGGTTCCAAGTGAGATGCTGATCAAATGCCTGTCTACATCGAGACTAGAACGGGACAGGTATTATAGGTATTATTTCTCGTAAGAATGTTTTTAAACCGACGTTATTGGTCATATAGGCTGAATTTTCCAGTATAAAGTAAAGTTTATTTTAATTTCCCATAACTTTTTCCCCACAGCGATTCGAGAGTTGTTCCCATAGAAAATGTTATAGGAAATTAAAAAAAAATTCCAATGACAATGTTATTAGTCATATAGGCTGAGGTCCATACATTTCTGCCGGTCCTCCCCTTTTAACATGCAATTATTTTACTCCAGCCTAAAGACTTCAAGCAGAAGGTAAGTTGTAAAATTATGATCATCATCATCTCAGTCTTTTTGCTTCTTGCAGCCGTCGGTTCCTCATCCTTGTTTACATGGTGCTCCGTCCATAATGAGGGCTTTTGCGATTCTAAAATCCACGAGTTGATGTTACTGCGACTTGAGGTCTGCTGTCAAAATAAAGCTCTCTCATTGTCTGGAATGGATCCGTCAGTTTTCAGCAGTTATTTCTGTTGAATCATCATCATCATCATTATCATTATCATCATCATATCAGCCAGAAGACGCCCACTGCTGGGCATAGGCCTCCCCCAGAGATCTCCACAAAGGCCGGTCCTGTGCTTTTCGCATCCAGCTGGTACCCGCGATCCTTACCAGGTCGTCAGTCCACCTTGTGGAAGGCCTACCCACGCTGCGTCTTCCGGCACGTGGTCGCCACTCGAGAGCTTTACTGCCCCATCGGCCATCTGTTCTTCGAGCTATGTGCCCTACCCACTGCCACTTCAGTCTGGCAATTCTTAGAGCTATGTCGGTGACCTTGGTTCGCTTGCAGATCTCCTCATTTCTGATTCGATCGCGCAAAGAGACTCCGAGCATAGCTCTTTTCATTGCCCTTTGGGTAACAGTGAGTTTTCTTATAAGGCCCACAGTGAGCGGCCACGTTTCAGTTCCGTAAGTCATCACTGGCAACACACATTGGTCAAAGACCTTCGTCTTGAGACATTGCGGTAATTAGGACGAAAATATATGGCGTAGCTTCCCGAATGCTGCCCAACCGAGTTGGATTCGTCGATTGACCTCTTTCTCGAAGTTGGACCTACCTAACTGGACTATTTGTCCTAGGTATGAATAGTTGTCAACAATTTCAAGTGGAATGCCTCCAACTGTCACTAGAGTAGGCACAACATGGACATTCGACATAATTTTCGTCTTGTCCATGTTCATTTTAAGACCTACTTGTTGAGAGGCACTACAGAGGTCATCGAGCATTTTGCCCAAGTCTTCCAGGGTTTCAGCCATGACTACGATATCGTCAGCAAATCTGAGAATTCTGTTGAATATCATGACAGTATTCTGACAACAGATCAACCGTTTCAGTATCACCATAAGGGGGTCTAAAAAGGCCACATGAGCGTTTCATATTATAATTTATATTAGAGTGCCACAAACTTATCTGATCCGGTGGCCAATATTGGAACTAACGCCTGAATTCTGGAAAGGGGCTCCTTAAACATCATGCGGTCACTTTCAAATCTTTGTCATTCAAAAGGGATATCATGATATCTAATGAGCTCTTCAAATTAAGAGACATTCGAGTATTCGGGTGCAAGCGGCGCCATTCTGAATTGTCATCTCAATGTCAACAACAACGAAGCTGCACATAAATTTGTGACAAATTAATGTAATCCATATTATGAAACCTTATATCCCATGAAATCGTGAAAACCCTCTTTATGTCTTCATTGACAACACAAGTAGAATTTATTTCTGACATTTTAAATAATTTTTAATCTACTTTAAAAAAGGTCCTCCGTCCATTATGTCCGTATGCCTTCATTGACAACACCATTAGAAATTATTATGGACTTTTTTATATTCTTAGGCCGGAACTCCATTGGCGCGGTGCAGTGCACTGCGCGGCGCGCCGCGCGGTGCCACGTCACGGTGACAACCAAAGAAACGGTGGTGTTATTCTGGTTTTTCAAATTAGGCAAGGTTCGCACGAGGGTTTTTAAGTTAGGCAACGTTTGCACGAGGCCTTTTCGATGCTTTTACGCGCGTTATTTGAAATGACTCGCATAATTATTGACCATATCATAGTCTTCTCGTGTGTTCACACCCAGGCGTAAAAAGTAAATAGAGATTTTTTAAATCTGCCGACTCAAATGCAACCAAGAGAAACGTACGAAAAGGATATAATTCATTAAAACACTGAAAGTAGATTAAAACACTTTCAGTGCCGGCCCAAAAAATATTATGCGATTTTCAGATACAGCATACAGTTTCTATAATTTTTTACTATGGTGCCAAACCTGTACGCCCACCACCACCACTATGTAAAGAAATTGAACCACCTCGATTGGTCTTCCTCGAATACTATGATAACTTTTCCTTTTTACCCGACTACGAGGAAGCCAAGGAAGGCAGTTTTTTTTTTATTATCAATAGGTTTGCATTTGACCTCAACTCACCTGATGGAAAGCGACGATGGGTAGTGAAGTTAACAGTCTATGTAAGTATGAAGAAGCCACAGAGATTTGTCAGGACCGTAGCAAGTGGAACAATGTGGTATCTGCCTATCCCTACGGGAGAAAGGCGTAACCGAATGAATGTGTGTCATTGTTTGTTGTATCAATGAATGTTGATCTCGACAACCACTATCATTTCTATTTAGGAACTAGTGTTGTAGGACCAATAGTTTTATAGTTATTACAATTTTTTAATTTGACAGCTGTCAACCGAAATGTAGATCTTGACGAGCACTATCATTTCTCTTCATGAACTAGTGTTATAGGAGCGATCGGTTCAAAGTTATCACAGTAATAAGTTTGACAGCTGCCATCCGAAATGTAGATCTCGACGAGTACCAGTATTTCTTTTTAGAAACTTGTGTTCTAGAACAAAACATGCCGTATTTATTATTCGGGAGGAACTAAGAACAAAATGACGAAAGGATCACGAAAGCGAAACAACTACGATAATGTTGCAGAATCACAAAAAGGGGCGGGGCTTACGCATGAGCGGTCAAAATTTCTTTGACAAGGTCGAATTCCTATTTCATTCATACGCGTTGAATCTGTACTAAAAGAAGAAGACAGATATATGTGTGTAAACTGTGTCACATAAGGAGGAGAGATTCGAACTGTTGGTAAAAAGAAACAGTCAAGTGTGACGTCTCATGTTGACATCTGCTGACAGCGCGCCGCACACTGCACGATGGGGCCAAATTAAAAAAATGTGGACAAAATTCATACAAACTGACATTTCGGGCTTGGATTGCGCGTTTTGCCCCATCATGCAGTGCGCCGCGCGGCGCGCTGCACAGTGGGGCATTTCGCCACCTGTCAATGTACTTGCATACAAACTGCTCGGCGTGGAACAAGTTTTGCCACATTGTGCAGTGCGCCGCGCGGCGCACCTCTTCAATGTGTCCCAGCGCTTATACCAAATTTAAAAAATGTAGAGGGTTCCAATTCGGTACCCGACTGCGTCAGAAGAATCTGGTTATTTAAAATATTAGTTTTTTCAAATCTCCGTCGTTTATAAACCGATTTCGATATTTATTTTTATTATTAGTGAGGCAAAGTTGATTGTAGATTGGTTGATTTATTTACTACCCTCATGGACTACCCTCATTTTGGACGAAGCATTATGTGAATTTCATTGTGTTGACAGTTGTATTATAGTTTAATGATATCGACATTTATTGGCTTTATTTTAACGTGACATATATTTAATGCATAATTATATGATGGATGGTAGGTTAATTAAATTATTTTTGTCTAGGCGAAAGAGTTGATGAGCAAGTTAAAGCGTGATGTAGGTCTTGTCACTGTTTAATATTTATTTCTATAAGTAACCTAATCCTATGTTTAGTAATAATAGTATCTATCTAGTAGTAAATGTCACATGTTAATTATACAGATTCTTGTATATTGTCATATGTATGTCCGCAATAAACAGTTTTTACTTCCTTACTATCCTATGTAAGCAAGTGTATCTATACAGGGCGTGTCCCACAGTTATGGGACAGCGGACCTCCTGATGAAAAGTGGTCACTGCCGTCTACGGACATCGGCAACACCAAGGACATGGTTGACATGGTGACCATATCAGTATGATAATAATAACCAAAGACAACACTTTCGAACCGTTGCGTAGACACCCACAAAAACCCACCCAGCCCGCGGTCGGTGGTGTATAGGCAGAATTGTGCTATAGGCACCAAATCAGGTCAATATATTATGATCCTGAGAACATTCCCCATTGGAGAATAAACACAGGGAGCCATAGTCCATCTTCCAAAGGAGTCGACAAGATCTGAGACAATTCTATACTTTGTTTTTAATTATTTTTAATAATCAACGCCACAATTAATTTAAATGAAATAGCATTTATTTTCGTTCAGGCAGAAAAGTTTCTGAAGCAGATAAAGGGTAAAGTAAGTTTATGTAATTAATTACTTTATTTAAGCACTCATCATATAAGAAACTCATGTTTGAGAGGTGGGAGGCGGTCAAATTGAATAAAAATATTGCACTAAAAATTATAAATATATTTTTTCTTTCTTACAGAAGAGCGATAAAGCCGAATTGGAAGTTTCTGAAAAAGTCGTAAGTGCCAATTCTTCATTATGCCAAATCAGATTAAAATTTGCTAGCTTTGCCATATGGCAAAGTACCCACAATGACCAGCATCTATATAAATATTCTGCGGCGAAAGAACAGATGTCACCACGAACAAAGCTTCATTTGATTTTCTTCTGATTCTGGTATCTGGTGAATTAGGCAGTAAAGTAAAGTTTCATTTGAATCTGCGCAACAGTATTTGCGTGATAAAGTAACAGACGTACAGTCGTAAACGACACCTGCCAATGGATTCTTTTATAATTTGTAACGTGCAGATATTATCGTGGACGTCCACGATATAGTTGTCTAAGGTTGCCTGGAAGAAATCGCTTTAAGCGATAAGGCCGCCGCGCCGGTTGCTTTTCTTTTTTTTCTCTGTTTTTGTTTTATTTTATGTATATCCAAAAAATAATTTTTCATTCATTCATTCATTCATTTAGGGGAGAGGTGGCATGAAGGGGAAATTATTTAATATGAAAGGAGTGTTAGGTTTTAGGTGCGAATGGTTGTGCTTCGGGGTTGCCACAGCATAAAAATATTTTATTTATATATTATCATACTGGCCCACCGTAATCTTCATCATCATTGATTAGTATTTGCCAATTTGGTAGTGTAAATTAGCTTCGATATCATCAAAAACATTTGGCCGTGTGGTGTCCGACAGAGTTGAATAGCACCAACCCCTTACACCCGTGGGTTTCGTACAAGGAGACTAATGTTTTCGAGGCAAAAGATCTAGAGTCTGCGAAGACTGGAAAAGGGGCAGCAGCGTTTTCCATTTTTATTTTACACTACTGCAATCTCCAACCCGCCTGCCAGACGTGTAGTTTATGGCGATAACCTCCTGCCCTAAGTCCTGCAGTGAAGTGAGCTGTGATGATGATGATGATAACGATATCATCAAAATACTACAATCACTTATATAGTAAGATCATAATGACTTTAAATCCAAATATTTATTTTACTCTAGCTGGACCATGTAGAAACAGAAGTAAGTAAAATAATTAATACATTTTAAGTTTCACGCATAAATAGCCATTATTGTAATTACAGATAACAACGTATTGACCTATCCATTTCCAGTATAAAAGGAGCTAACATTGCTATGCTCCTCCATAGAGAGGCTAGTTCATCTTATACTGGATTCGTATAGATTAATATTCTGTATGTTGACTGTACTGCAGAGGTAAAAAGTTGTATGTTTTATTGTACCTTCAGCAGATGTGTAGCTTACCTGTTTGTTCTATGACGATGATTCTAATTATCATTATTTCTGCTAAATTTGCCATACAAATAAATACTACATAGGCAAGTATAACACTTTACACAAAATCACCCCGCGGCCGTAAAATTAAGTTACTTTGATATACAGGGGCTACATTGATCGCTCAATTTTTTCTGTTATGTGCTGTGGGAAAGATGGCTTATTACAGTATTGCCACTTGTGAGAGTTGTCACATGTAAGGCGTTCTTTGTTTACATGAAAATAATAGTGGATTTATAGAGAAAAGTGAGTGATCAATGTAGCCCCAGGACATCAACGTAACCCTATTTTACCGTACGTTCATCGCAGTACAAATGAAAGCACTTTTTGTTGCAGCCGGCGATAAATTCAAAAATAGCTCGTCTAGTTACAACGCACATGTCTAATGTGTGGATCTGGTAAAGATCGCAGGTACCAGCTGGATGCGGAAGGCACAACACCGGCCTTTGTGGAGATATCTGGGGGAGGCCTATGTCCAGCAGTAAAATTAGGACGAGCTCTCTAGTATTTATTCGAGTAAAGTTAGTCAACAACCTTCATTCGAATAAGTATTAGAGATGAGTGATGATAATTACCACGACGGTAGTGTCACGGTGACTTCACAAAAACACACGGTAACATAAAGGACACATGATAATAAGGACCATGAGATGGGCGTCAGTGTCTTATCATCAGTAGTTTTCTTATAGGCGGCGTGTAGGCCAATAATGAACGTGGCGTAAAAAGGTACTTTTACACCGCCGATACTAGCGACGTTATTTATCACCCAACTCTAGTATTTATTCGAGTGAACTTAGTTAACAGCGAGTCCTATTTTCATTTTAATCGCACAGTACTAAGGAACATCTTTAGCCACCTAGTTTAGAAATAGTGCAGTGACGGTATATTATAGATTGTTACTAACCTATATAAATTTCTATAACTCTAGCTTACGGAATTAGAAGAAAATGTAAGTCATAACAACTTTTGTTTTAAAATTTTAAAACATCGCCGAAACCTTCGAAATGGAACGAATAAAAAAATTGCAATTTTTTTTTTTATCATCTTTAAATCAACTTTTAGAGATGATTTTAACTACCGTTCTATCATCATCATATATTTAAGAGTATGACTCTTATCGCTGGAGCAAACGCCATTCTTCTCTCCTGTCTGCCAACCTCTTCATCTCTCTATAATCCCCGGCGCACACTTTTTCCTTCACGTCCTTCCAGTATTCAAATCTTGGCCTTCTATATTATACAGTAAATTTAAACCTTCAATATTAAAGTTTTAAAATTAATTATATTTTTAATTTTAGCTTGTAGTCAATCTTGAGCAAAATTTCTTTGAGCTTTTAGCCTTCCGGAGTTTTGGTCGACACTACTTGCGAGTTGATCCAAATTGAATCGCTACCCATTTTTTGTGGCAAATGCAACCCTCGTTACAGCGTAAGCTGTCACCCGCCACTCGTCACTGTACTCGTACTTGCCACTATCCCTGACCAATGTAAATCGGATATAACAACGTCGTCTCATCGCACGTGTTTGAGAAAATACGAAGCTGAAATTAGCAAACGTTCTTGTACCTTCGTCTAATGTACCTCCAATTCTTTATTCTTGTAATTACCTAATTTTGGGAACTACTTACGAGGACATAACCGTTCATTTATTTATTTTTCCAGGTTCAGGTAAGCCGATATACATTTATGTATACCTATGATCGCGCAATTCCTGTTACAGCTTCAATTTATCTCGAGTAATATTTATAATTTCATCTGTGTTTCACTAGTTGTGTGCCTTAGATTGACTATTACTATAGGTAGAATATTTAGTTATAGTTCTAAATGACTAGTTCCCTTCGGGTGGTAAATCTCGGCTGTGACTGGTTACCACCTTCCATCAGTGTTATCGGCTATGAAGGCGAGGTTAAAGCAATGGATTCAATTTGACAGGTTGATGAGTTAGTCCGTGGTATTGTCGATGTCTCTCATAGAAGACATTGACTTAGAAATAATGAAACGATAAAGAAACACCTACACAATAGATAACAATATCACGTAGTATCTCGTCAACTTGATACTCACTGGCGACGGTAATAGAGTCGCAATGGTGACAAATTGATTATTCTGCAACAATTTTATTAATCTTTTCGTAATGGGATCAAATTTACTGTCAATAGAATTAAATAGCTATTGATGTTGCCATTTAAAATTAACCATGATACTACTGTTTTACACAATCGAGTTACAACCAGATCACCAAATAATCCATTGGCAGTTCAATGGAATATAGCTGAAATATCATGGCTCTTAAATTAGTAGTAAAATATCAAAACACTTTATATTGACATTCGTTAATGGCGTAGCAAATGTTGGCCCATGCCAACATAAATAAGTAAAAATCAAATAATCAAGAGATTGAAAGAGAAGGAAACCAAAACCATATGTTGGTTTTGGTTACCTCCTCTTTCAAGGGTAGTAATGCCTTAGTAATTCAGAAAATATGTAGTTGATAAAAACTTATATCGCAATTAGAACAGAGCGCGTTATATTTCCAATTGCAACGGATCGCGCGACCAGTTTTTACAAACTGGATATTAATGGTAGTGATTGTTCTAGCGTTATGACTAGGAAAGAGCAGCTTCTGTAAATAGACTTCATACCTATTTACAATATTTTCTTTTTGTTTATAATAGAGTGAGACCATCGAGGGAGACGTAACGAGTAAGTGATGGCTGCTGCCCGTTGAAACACCAGAAGGGTCACAAATGAGTACTAAAAACAGTCCTCTGTAAAAAACAGTTAGGTCAAAATGAAAATTATTGTACATGACTTGGCACGTTTTCAAACTTCACAACAAATAAACTTAATTAGTCACTAATAACACATAATACATAGGTAATAGCGCTAATAATTATTGCATACATATAATATTAAAATTATAAACAATGAAATCAACAGTTATAAAAGATTTACAAGTGTTTATTTGTTATGCATTTTGAGATTACGTTTGATATTTTAAATAAATTTTAAAATTAAATTTGATTTTGGCCCACTTGACTTCCTTCCTGAATGAATGCTTTGACTCTGATTGAAGGCAGGTAGGTACTCTATTGCAGGTCTCCTAATTCCTGAAATGTTGTATTAGTTCTTATTGTTGCGACCACGAATCCTTACACTAATTAAATCAAATCGAAATTTCTTTATTGAGCAGGACATTGAACAGGAGCAGGAGGGGTAGGAAAGTAGGGCGAAAACACACAGTGGCATGTTGGCCACCCTAGGACTGGAGCACATCCACTCCACGCCGACAACGTCCGGATCGTGTCCGGCGATACCAGACAGAGCCGGTCACTGACCGGAGAGCTGGCTCGTTCCTCGCACAAAGGATAAGTTTTGCTATCCAACGAGGCAACGTAGCCAGCTTTCTGGGCACCATTCCGGGGAGCAGAGTGTGGATGACTTTTTTATTTTTTAAGGTTTTAGTTTTAGTGTTAGTTTTAGTTTATTTGTTATGGTTTTGAAAATATGTTGTTGTTTAATAAAATTAACTATTCTGTATAAATAAACCTATATTTCTTTGTAGGAGGCGAACTCGTCGATGAGAGCAAATAAACAATTTTTCAATGGAAAAAGCTTTTTAATTTAACCCTAGAACTAGCTCTGAGTTCAATGAGTGCGAGACATTAAAATAATCATCGTGGCGATAATATCCCGCATCCGGGGTCCGCTCTTGACCACAAGTCAGGATTTGGTAGATCAGATAATTACAGTGAAGTGACTACCATCTGACCTCCGTGACCCCGCTCTCAGGGGAACCTGACCAGATCGGATCGTGGTTACACATTTAGTCGCCTGAAGTTCAAGTTTCAATACGATGTTTTCCCTCGCCGCAAGAGCATCGGTTTTAAGTATTCAACTAATGTACAAAACTCAAAAAAGAGTCCCTGGTACATGACCGCAGTGGGATTCGAACCCGGTACCTCTCGCTTATGAGTCGGATATGTTAACCATTCGGCCACCGACGCTTCAACGAGTGCGAGATATTACAATGACAATTTAATACAATGAAAAGCCAAATTTTCATTAATCACATTTACTTGTTGCTTGTCTAACTTTCTTTGCTGACGAATCCCAGGGACCCAGCATGTTCCTAAAAATGTGAAAAAAAGTATCAAAAACATTTAAAAAATGCAGTTCCTTCAACTAAATTTTTATAAGACCTGTCCTCGGTGTGATGGCCTACTAAGGTAGCAGATGAAAGACGATTGCATGCAAGTGAGATAAGGAAGTCAAGATGGATGTGTGATGTGTAGAGGTGTGACAGAGTATGGAACGAATACATAAGAGAAAGCCTGAAAGTATCCCAAATTAATGACAAGATTCAAAGTAGCCGCTTGCCATGGTTCGGCCATATAATGCCGAGTGAAGAAAGTCATATCACCAAAAGGGTATTAAACATGAATGTGGATGGATACGCAGGAAGCGTAAGACCAAAGAAGAAAATGATGGATTGTGTGATGAGGGACATCCGTGAGCGAGATGTGAGCGTGGGTATGACAGCGGAAAAGAATGAATGGAGAAACAAACCATCCTATGCCGACCCTAAATTAATGGGACAAGGGTAGGCAAACGGTGATGAGAATTAAAGTGTAAATAATATCAAGGAATTTCATAATCCACTAAATACGTACTTAACACCCGTAACCCTAGAATGAACACAATTTTTTCAGTTATGGAGATAAGTTATCTTTTTTACATTAGACTAGACAGGCATTTACCCGCCATCTTACATTTTGGTAAGTGACAATGCGGCCGAAGATGGAGCATGCTTGTCTAGGAACAGCCTATTCATTCTAACCTTGATAGCGTCCAGATTACAATGAACAGAGAACACACTGGTGTAATAGTAAAGCGTAAAGTAAAGTAAAGGGCGCCACCGTGCTCAGACTAACATTGCTCTTATTTTAATAAATTGTGTTTACTTATATGATTTTCCTGTGTGTAACCTCATCATATCAGCCAAAAGACGCTAACTGCTAGGCATACGCCTTCCCCAGAGATATACACAAAGGTCGGTCCTGTGCCTTCCGCATCTATCTGGTACCTGCGATCTTTACCAGGTCATCGGTCCACCTTGTGGAAGGCCTACCACGCTGCGTCTTCCGGTACGTGGTCGCCACTCGAGAACTTGACTGCCCCATCGGCATTTTGTTCTTCGAGCTATGTGCCTGCCCACTACCACTTCAGCCTGTGTATAACCTACCAGAGTTTTATTATAAAAATGTGAGACTGTCTGATTTTCCTAGTTATTGAATGTGAGCAGAATTTCTCAGTAGAATAGTGATAAATCTTCGTATTATAAACTACGCTAAACTTAGCTACTTGGGACCTCATCACAACCAATAATAAATAATACGTAATATCCGGCTTTGCGGGATTACCTACACTTTTAAAAAGTCAATTGAAGAGCAGTTTTACCAAAAGCAATGTACAAAATATAATCATATCAAGAGAATAACCTAACTTTTATCGACGTTTCTGAAAACACCACTGACTATTGCATCTAGCTTTTACCTTCTAGAGTTACCTACAACAATAGATAATCAACATAAAGACCTACTTCATCTATCTCACGATAGAGGGCGCCTAACTATCTACTTGGCAATAGAGGGCGCTGATAATTAATTGCTTTTCTATTCCACCGAGATGTCATGTCACGCTGTACCTATATAATGCCCATCTTATGAACATGAACGCGCGGCGAGTACTTTATGTTGGATGTCTCCTCTTTGGAATTGTGACGAATGAAACTCCGCCATATACGAGTATATATCAAAAGCTAAACTTTTCGCAAAGACCCGTAAGGGAAAGGTTCCGGTTGTCCTAGACACGCTACTGCAGCATTTCGTGGCAGCTTCCGCTATGCAGCTACGAAATGCTGGAATAATATTCCTCCACTAATTAAGAAAAGCAAAAGCCTCTTTACATTCAAACACAAATATGAAACTTACCCTCTAGAGCATCACAAAGAATTGAGATGAGTGTTTTCCGGCACATGCTGACTTTCTTACATCTGATTACTAGGTATAGGTAATTGAGATAGTCTTATATTCCCAATGCATTAAGTACCATAAATACTATGAATAAATAATTATGAATAAGTTATAACGTTAATTCTAGTTTAAATATTTCTTAATTGTTTCTTATTTAGTACATTATAAAGTATAAGCATTTCATAATTATAAAAATAAATAAATAAACTTTAACCTAATAACTTAAATCGTAACTATACTAATTCGCTGTACCTATTTCATTACTATTAGGTACCCATTTTAGGCCTCCTCCAACATTTTCCAGTATTCTCTTTCTCTAGTCTGACGAGACCAAATTAGTCAAGCCACCTCTTTGATGTCGTCAGCCTAGCGCCGGCGAGGTAGTCCGCGCTTTCGTTTTTCGTCACAGGGGTCATACCCTACCCTATCCTTACCTACTCGTTTTATTTAGATACATACCTTGCCCTGACAATTACAATCACACCGAAAAAGAATTAGTTAAATTAATGCATATATACTTGCAATTTTCCTATTTAACTCAATTTTTTTATAAATAACTATTTGATAATAATGTAGCTTTGTATAGGTGAAAGATATTTTAGAATAGGTTAAGTAGTTGTACTAATATGTATGTAGGTATATATCTTCCGGTACCGTGGAAGGCAGAAGACCAAGAGGCCGAAGCCCCAAGCGATGGCTCAACCAAGTGTCAGAATGTCTGGAAATGACAGTAAGCGCGGCCCTGCAGGAGGCCACCGACCGCAGCTCATGGAGAACGCGAACGTCCTTGCTACGTCGGCAAAGTCACGATCCTCAGCCTGGAGGACCGATTGAGGAGGAGGATATATCTTCTGAAATATTTTGTTTTGACAAATGTTGCTTTAAGTCAAAGGTTTACCTAGGTATCCGGTTAAGTAGTTTTTGAGTTTATCCATTACAAACATACAATCAAATCTTTATAATATTAGTATGGATTATTATAGTAGATTTTCCTACTATGTATTTCGCGGCATAGTATTTTTCACCTATTTTTAAAAGACAACTTATTTATAAAAAAGAATTCGTGCAGACTAAACTAAACAGTGGTAGGTGGATACCACATTGTTTCACTTTTTACCGTCCTGATAAACGAAATTTACCGAAACGGGCCATTCTACCGAAACGGGCCTTATTTTTACCGCAAGTTTCTTCTTTTTTAATTTTTTGTCATACGGAAGACAAACCGGCAAGCGGGCCACCTGATGGAAAATGGTGCTCCTAGTATTAAAATGAAATGGAGTACGTACTTTCTGAAACATAAAAAAAAATGTTACCGTTGTTTTGTTTTGTTGGTGCCTTTTATGATTCACCCCAAGCCAAGGGGCAAGGGCAAACATGGGCATGATTACGAGTATGTATAATTCACATCTCTCATCTTTGCCTTATCCGTCTTACACTGATAAACTGCTAAAATACGTTTAAATACGTCATCAAACCACTGGATGTTCCGCATTGTAACTCCAACTTCTTTTTCAAGTCGTTTACTGTTGAAGCGGCGCGACTGTGGAACAACTTGCCAGCTAGTATTAGAGACAGTCAAACAGTAACTACTTTCAAGTCAAGACTAAAAGAGCATATTTTATCTTCTCTTGATTAGCATTATAGAATATTTATAATATATATTTATATAGTATATTATATATTATTAAAGGTATTTATGTATAATAGGTAAGTACATATATAACGTAGTTTATTTAGAAATGTAGTGCACATTTTCTGCTGCTTCCCCGTTTATTGCTTTTCTCCACACCCGGTAGGGTTGGCTGGAAGAGATCTCTTACAGAGATAAGCCCACCTTTGTAAACAACCTCTTGTAATATATGTTTTAACTTTTTTCATGTGCAATAAAGTATATAATAATAAATACTGCTCTATTTGATGCATTATAATTAATCACATCTCTCTTCTGTAGGCCTGCTGGAAGAAACTTCTTTTAGAAATAAGTAGTGCCTGTTGTGTCGTCTATATGTATGATGTTTCTCTGTGTATTTTACTGTGTGCAATAAACTGTTAAATAAATAATAACTACTTCATTTTAATACATTATAACTAATCACCTATATGTGATGGGATTCGGTTTCCGTGTGAAGAGAACTTATTCATATAAAAATTGTGTGCCTAAACTAAGTAGAGGTAGGCAGTAACCACATTGTTCCACTTGTTACGGTCCTAACAAACCCGAACTTCCAGATTCAATCTACCGAAACGGGTCTTATTTTTACCGCTATTATCCTTGTATTAAAATGAAATTTAGTACGTACGTTCTAAAATATTAAAGAGGTAAAAAATTTTACTAAATTAGCCTTCTACGTTTCACGTCCCGAATCCGAGCGGATTTTATAACATGGGCAGGACTGTATTTTACGCACAGCATTCAGGTATCACAATTTTTATAAATAATTTATAAAAGTAAATCATGTGGACTAAACTAAGTAGGAGTATGTAGGCAAACTACTTGTTCCACTCGTTACGGTCCTGTCAAACCTCTCGCTTCTTCCACATTAATTCTACCGAATCGGGCTTTATTTTTACCGCTATTATCTTAGTATTAAAATAAAATGAGGTACGTACTTTCTAGATTATTAAAAAAATATATGTTACCAAATTAACATTTTATGTTTCACTTTTTTTATACTACACAGTGACAAATGCGCAGACAGTCCACCTGATAATAAGTGGTAACTGTCGCCCATACCATCTACGGTTCTAGCATTAAGGTTGCAGGCAACAAAAATGAAGAACCGCAGGCGTTGTCACTGTAAGGACTAAGATAAAATACCACATGCCAGTAATTGCGCTGGCTAGTTTATCCTTTAACCGGAACACAACAGTATTGTATTTTACCGCACGGCATTTGTCACCTTGATATCATAATAAAAATTATTTAAAAAAGAAACGTGTGTCTAAACTAAGCAGAGACGACATTATTCCACTTGTTACGGTCCTGACAAACCTTACTTTCACCGTTTATATCTTAATATTAAAATAAAAATATGCAGTACGTACTTTCTAAAATATTAAAAAAATATATGTTACAGAATTAGTCTTATTATGTTTCACATGCCGAAGCCGAACGAATTTTTAACATGGGCTTACCTTACCTTAACTTTGCCTTATCCGTCTTACAAACCAAGTTACAGCAAAAGGTAAACAGACGACTCACCGAATTTGTCAAATTATTCAATAATAAATTTTCTGCGGTTCTGCATTTTTTTCGCCTGCAACCTAAATGCACGAATCGTAGATGTTATGTGCGACAGTTACCGCTTACCATCATGGGCGGTCTGCTCGTTTGTCACTGTGTAGAATAATAATCACACTTTGAACATGAACTCTCGCTCGTATCTTATGAGGGTTTTGGCAATTCCAAAATTCACGATGACGGCACTGCGAAATGAAATCTGACGTCAAAATAAAACCCTGTCATTGGCTGGAATAGATTCGTCATTTTATACTGCTGCTCACTTACCAGCTAAAATCGTGAAAATTTTCATTAATTGGTTACAATTACATTCATTGATTTCATTGATTGTTACTAGTTTTAGTAACAATCACTGAGAGATGCGTGTACGCTCCGTGGTCATTTACGACCGACCGGCAAACGCCGGACGTGCTTGGAAGTTGTAATTAAAAAAAATACTGTCACGGCATACGTTTTTATATTTTGCGGTGTCTGTGGGACGTCCAGTCGCAGAGGGCATTCATATTCATATTCATTTATTCTTAAAATTCAATGTGCATCGCCATTTAATTTCAGTAATTAATAGAATAAAGTTAACTTTTAATTTCAATATTGAATGTACAATAGGACAATAGTCAAAATATTCATTGAATTATGAAATAAATAAATTTTTGATAATAATGTCACAGGAAGCTCGGTATAACAAATTAAAAATATAAATAGGTAACAGCTTAATTCCACAACTTCGTCTGCGGATACTTTTATAAAGGGTAGGTACGAGTATTATTAAAGTATATTTCAGAACAATATAACTTACCTTACACTGTCGTATATATTAAACATATTTAATTACGCTAATATATAAAAATCTTTTGTTAATACATCCATTCTTATGAAATCCCTATCCATTTTTATAAAAAAAAAAATATCGTTATCTTGACTTGACACCCTGCAGTCCGAACTCAACCTTTTTATAAAAACATAAATGTTACTAAGTTAATCTCTATTTGAACAAGCCAATACACCGTGCTTGTTATTACATCTAAATAATAACATTACATATTTCTGAAAACGGAATAAATAGGTACAATTCATAATGCGAAGTAATTATTATACGGGATTGTACTTACAGGCGGTAACTGTAAACAATTCGAAACTTTTACATACGAATACAATATTAAAATGACCTAAACAACATCCACCTTAAAAATGTATCGAGTACATGTCTACCATATCTACTAGCCGTTGCTACAGCCGGCTTTCAACCGCGCGCAATTCGGATCTCTGTAAACATTCAACTTTCCCGCGGGACACTATTATTTTCTCGATATAAAATATTGGTCATAAACATTAACCTTAGTTAATACAGAGTTCAGCTCTATGTTTTATGACATGAAAAATAAATTGATCAACTTCTTGACTTGACACACTGCAGTCCGAACTCAACCCTTTTTTTAAAACATACATGTTACTAAGTTAAGTTATATTTTGACCCCCATTGTTCCACTGTCCATAAGTCATGCTTGTTATAATACATCGCCTCTTTGCTTCGACAACGTGACAAGTCGAAAAAAACATTTTTTTATTGGTTATTTAAAACCGCCGTGTCCAATTTTATTTTCTCCAAAAACGCGGTATCTTTTAACCGAATATTGGCGAAGTTTTGAGTGAAAGAAACTCATACTTCGGGGTATTTTATTTCAACAACGTAACAATACAGTTGTCACTGCGCACGCAACCTGCAAGGCGCTCTTGGTTTTCAGCGAACACGTGATATTACGATAATATCACGGTTTGGTTGCAAAGGTATGTTTAAATTCAGTTTTAATATTTTATTTAATAACGTCATATTGTATGTTAACACAGTGTTGTTGATAAACTTGAGTGGATTGTGAATTGGGACAAATCATCATGTTGCCGAAAGAATTTCAATTTTGCTTTGTGTCATCTTAGGATGCAACATTGTTGGTGATGAAATTTTTTGCCTTACAAAAAACAAGTTCTTGTTACTTGCCGATGTTCCGTTTTTCATATTTTAATGTGTAATATTCCTAAATATAACGTTGTTTATAGTAAAACAAATGAAATATTATTACTTGTTTTTTCAGATGGGATCGCGAACTAAACGACTTTTAGAACTTGCAAAGGTATTGAGAAATCCACTATACCCGTTACAGTGCCTATTAGTACCGAAGCCACCAAATAAGCTCTGGCACCATTTGTTGGCTCGTGGAAAAGGCGCCAAATTGACAAGGACACAGGATGGCGCACTAGAGAGGCAGTGAGACAGTAAGCAGTGAGGGACGAAAAGGCATGGTTCAAGAAATGGTAGCGAAGTAATTGTGCTTTGGATATGGAGGTGTACTTAGGAGCATAGCGCCGAGTATTAAAGATTGTGGCAAAGGCGCGGTCGACTCAGCTGGCTCCGCTTTAAGAGTCTTAGACTAAGACGCACTCACCACAGTAAAGGGGCAGAATCTTATCTACGAGCTGGCAAAGTGGTGAAGTCGAGCCGGTCTAAATGTGACGAAGTATGTTGCCATAAAGAACCAGGACGGCGTTTTGCTCACAAGTGCCAAGTCGATTAAAGACCGTTACTGCGCCCATTTCGAAAAACTATCCAACAAGGCCAAGAAGTATGAGCCACAACAGCTTCCCGAAAACTTTTGTATGATAAACCCCGACTACCCTTGATGAAATGGAGAGGTCACTGGCCCCCATGAAGAACGGAAAAGCAACTGAACCCGGGGCGTACTCCTGTTCTCTGAACTATTCAACATGGGCGTATTGACGGGGTTTATTCCTGACGCGTGGCGCGTAAACATAATTACGCCTATCCATAAAGGAAAGGGCAGTGTACAGGAGTGTGGCTATTATATGTAGAGGTATCAAACTTATGAGCCATACAATGAAGCTATTCGACCGTATCATAGACCAAAGACTCAAGAATGCCAATACGGGTTCAGGCCGGGCTAATGCATCACCATGGACAAATTGGCGCCCTAAGAATTTTTCAGGAGGCCCACTGCAGTTGAAATCAATAATAAATAAAATCTTTATTGTACCAAGAAACAAGTTATAGCCGTATAGAAGCCCTGGAAGTCTGTGTTAGTTAAAACTGTGTTACAGATTCCAGGGTCTTCCCTTAATGAACAAAATCAACCTCTGCATTTTGCATTTCTCGATCAGCAGAGGGCTTTTGACAGTTCCTCGAGAGGTAATTTAGTGGGCGCTAAGGTCCAAATCTTTACCCGATGGGTAAAGCCGACAAAACCATTGTATACCATACTAATCCCTTCGCCGTGGGTGTTCACCAGGGTTCTGTCCTTAGCGTTTTCCAGGTTTGCATTGTGCTGAATGCCCTCTGCCGAAATTCTGGACATGCCTTCATGGCAGATCACGCACTGGTTAGCAAGCATACACAGGGCCTTGAGACCAGGGTTAATACGTGAAAAGAAATGCTACAAAACGGGGGTTTTATGCTAAAATTCGCCAAAACAGAGTACATGGCTAGCCGAAGCACGAATCTTGAGATCTACATAGAGAACAAAGGGATAAATTCTAGTACCTCGGATCCATGCTGCTCGAGTCCGGAGAAATCCCTTCCGATATCAAGTCCCATGCTCACACCAGTCATCTGCGATCTTAAAATCCCTATCAAGTTTAGGGAGCTTCACTATTACCCGGTTTGATAAGAATACAATTAGCGGTTGAGTATCCGACTCGTAAGCGAGAGGTACCGTGTTCGAATCCCGCTGCGCCATATATCAATAAATCTTTTCTGAGTTAGTTGAATTCTAACATATGCTCTTACGTTGAGGAAAAACATCGTGATGAAACCTGCAAATTGAGGCAACTGAATTTGTAACCATTATCCAATCTGGTTAGGTTCCCCTGTTAGCAGGGTCACAGACGTCATATGGTAGTCGCTTCACTGTAATTACCTAATCGCCAAATCCATTATCACAACTGGGGCATTAACGCCAAAAGATGATTATTATTTATTTATTATCATTAGACCTGTGATATGACTATGACTGCGGGACATGGCCAGCGCTTATAAAGCACGTCCGCGAACTCCAGGCCAATGAAATGAAAATACTGCGATGGATGTGTGGCGTTACGCGACTAGATCGAGTACGGAACGAGTACATTTGTTGCAGATAAGATCGAAGAAGCTCGCCTTCGTGGGTTTGGTTACGTCCTGCGTAAACCTCAGGCCTGCGTTGGAAAAGCGGCCCCGCCGGAGACCCCGAGGCGCTGGACTAACATCGCCGTGTCGGATACGAGATCCAACGGTTACGAAGTATTAGGTAAACCTGGATTGACCGCTCGAATGATGACGAAAGTGCCAGTTAGTTACCTTTAGGTATACTTTGTTGATTTATTTTTGTTTCAGAACTTTAAACACATTCACACAAAAACTTCATATTATGACTGATTATTTAAATAATATTTTGCAATTTGTTTTTTATTTTCAATAAAAAATATAAATCTCAAATTTTAAATTTTTTATTACAACAACGATTTTTTGTTTGATAACTCAATAACATAACAAAAGTAATATCATGAACACCGTGACAAGTCAGTTTGAAACACTCATCTTATGCCATATTTTCAGGAAAAACGTAACATCTCGTCTCTCTTTTTTTAAATGTAATTTTTTCCCTTAAATATTTGGAATTATTTGGTTTTTCCTTTATTTGCAAATTCCTTATTTATTTAATTATATAATAAGTGTAAAATTTACAGTAACGATACCTTTTGTTAAACACAACAATTTTTTAAAGGTATAAAATGCTCTCCTGTAAAATTGCATTTTTCGAGATAACACGTTATTGAAGCAAAGAGGCATCTAAATAATAATTATCACGAAGTATGGAAGAATAAGTGGGAGCCCGGTGTCCAGCAGTGGGAAGATTCAGGCTGACGTAAATTTTAAAAAATACGTAGGTACCTACAAATAATTATATTACGTAGTGTAACGGGCAAGTCCCGAACGGTAAACAACTAGTTTGTCCACTCCCCACTAGATGGGGCTGATCGATAGCGCCGTACAGTGCTGCATCGCGGCAGCGAAATGGCGACTCCGGTTCATAAGGGGTCTGTCCACTTTTCTCTCAGTGTCAGGACTGCCTGCGCCGCGCCAACAGCCAGCCGTCGAGCATCGAGCCGCCGAGAGGTCGAGCACCGCGCCTGTTCCCTCCGCCCGCCGAGCCGACGAAGCCGCACACGAGCTCCCGAAAATGTGTCGCGCACAACATGATGTTGTGTCGCGGCACATGCGCCTCGCCGAACGGATTCAACCCCCGCCGGCGGGGCCGCCGCCGCCATCCAGCCAACGCCGGGCTGGATTCGGGCTGTGCGGGCGCGCGCGCATCGAACTGATCGCCACAACCATCCTGACCCGCCGTTGACTCATCGCCGCCAACGACGGCGCACTACCGGACGCGACGATGCCACTCCCTGACACGACATCGGGTGTAGGCGGACTCCCTTCGGGTTGAGACCCTACACCCCACCCCTACCGGACTCTACGGCCGCTGAGCACCGCTCGCGGCGCCCACCTGACTCGACACCGGCCGCCGACGCGCGCACCGCGCCCCGACGGCCAACCCACCAGATTGACTGCCCGGCGCTGCATTTTCGTCCCTACGGGTCGACGGATCTAACTGCGCCGGGCCCCGAGCGCTGCTTGCAATTGGGCAGCAACGCGGGGGCCGTTGAGCGACCTAGTCCCGCGGTCCCCTCCTCCGAACGAGACCCCCGGCAGCCGCAGGAAAGTCCCTTGCGAGGTCGACGATCCTGCGAGGCTCCGGCGACGCCCCTGCCACGCCAGTGGCAGCCCCCAACATCGTCAGCGACCCGGAAGCCTCCTCCATGTGGGTCGCGTTGGATGGGCCGTCCAACCCAGCGCGCGCGACTTCGGGGGAGGTGAAGAAGGCGCTCACCCCTACGACCGGCCCGTCTCAACGGGCCGCGACCCTACACTACCGTCCGTGGGCAACCGCCCAAACACGGTCTCCCCGCACGTGCGCTCCGCGCACGCGCGAGAAGAAGATTGGCTTGAGCGTCTCAGTGTCACGACCTCAGGTCACGTTTTCAACCTAGCAACGATAAGTTGTCGTTCGTAGATAAGATATTATTGTGTATGGACGTATTACTGCCCTACGGACCCTGGTTTCCTTCCTGTAGTCACATTGGAAAATAAATAAAGTCACCAACTTTACCCGACTTTGTCACAGTAGTAATTCATTCATTTCATTCATCACAGCCCATCGTATTATTGTAAATAGTATAACAATGGAAAACGCTGCTGTCCATTGCCCAGCCTATGGAGACTCTAGATCTTTTGACTCGAAAATGTTAGTCGCCTTGTACGACACCGACGAGTGCAAAGGGCTATTCTACTCTGCTAGACACCACACGGCCATTATTATAACGTAATAATGTACTATTTAATTATTATACGCGATTTTACTCACGGGCTCCTGTGAATAATTTGAAGCGTTTACAAATTATGAATACAATATTTCAATATTAATAGAAGGAGCTAAACAACGTCGATTTAATAAAATATGTCGGGTGCGTGTAGATACCTATATCTATCACTAGCCGTTCCCACAGCCGGATTTTACCAGCGCGCCGTTCGGACCTCTAAACATTTAACTTTGCTGCGGGGCTCTATTATTTTTCCGAGATAAAAAGTAGCCTATGTCGTTCGGGAATAACTTAGCTTCCTATTAGTGAAATAATTTAAAAAATCAGTACAGTAATTGTTGAGTTTATTCGTTACAAACAAAGATGCAAATCTTTTCTAATATTATTTCTTTCTAAACCTTTTAGTAAAAATAATAATACATACGCACTAAAGAAATAATGGATAAAGCGTAATATTGTTAGCAAAAAATTTAATTAGGTAATATAAATAATAATACTATATATAATTAATCTGATGAAAGAAAAATGGGTATTTATTTTTTTACATCATCATTATCACGGTCCACTGCAGCACTTAAAGCTTCTCCCACGAACCGCTGCTGCTCATTTTACAGCCCATAGAAACGAGTTCTTAGACAAGACAGACAAGGGTTCGCAGTAAAATATACTGAGACAGGTTTGTTAAGCAAAAGCTTGATCAGAATTTATGCACAAAAGCAATCAAAACTTGATCGACCTGTTCCAAAATTTTAAGGCTGATTTTAGAAATGGATTCAATATATTTCTATAATGCTAAAACACAAATTTTATTTAAAACCCTTTTTCTAGGCATACGCCTACATAGAACAATTTTTCTTATTAAAATGCACAAAACTAATATGATTAACGAGGAAATCAAAATTTGCAAAGTGACAGACTTGTTTATTACTTCATTTGCCATATTTTATAACTGCTTTTATTGTACTTACGGCAAACTATGAAAAAATCATTTATGAGACATTTTCTTGGCAATTGCCTACATAGATATACAGACTTACAGAATTACGTGTATGTCAACGGACACACAAACACAAACATTCAACACCTTTTTGCGCGTAAAGGGAGAATAATATAGAGATGACAAGCAAATAATAATACCATGCATGAACGAGATCACAACATACAAAATCTGCAATCTGCAGCAATCGCTATTCGACCAAATTAGGAATAAGTTCATATTGTCATTTACTGAACGAGAGCCCAGCTTCATCCGGCATTTTATAATACTTTTTATTTGGCCGGGTTATAAGTTTTTCAAGGATACCAGCTGTGGTAGAATTACCTTAGTTGTGGAGTATTAATTTTTTATATGGATCCTAACCTTATTTAGAGCTGCACGCCCAGTGAGGTTTGACGCCATAGTATAAAATGTTAGGAATTCAACATTACAATAGTTCAATACTCTATAATACTCTACGAAAGTATAATACTGTATCTGAAAATTCTAATAATTATTTCTGGCCGGCATTTTCGAGTTTTAGGTCTAAAACGAATGATATCCTCTGTTCTCTTTTTTAAACACTGTCATCGTACGTGACTACTAAACGCTTTGTACTAATGATTTTGTTTTAATTAAAAACCGAAGTACGGAGTGCGCGAAGATAACTGCGCGCGGCTGAAAATGAAACTAAATTTGTTTGTCTAGTAAAATTGCAAAGACCTTACTAGACTTACTAGACGGGTGCTGAACATGGGTGCGAATGCCGCCAATCGCGATAGCGCGAAGACGATTGCGCGAAAGCTTGAAAGCGCGAAGGTTAATTTGTGCGAAACAGCAAGTCTGCGAAAGGTTCAAAGAGCGATCGTTCAGTTGTGTGACAATTCAATTGCACGATGCCTTAAAAGCGCGACGTTTTATTTGAGCGAATTATCAGATACACGAAGCAAAAGTATTACTATAATATTAAACACTTGTTTATCTGATTTGTATTTCTTCTTCTTTAATGTTAAGTGAATTTCACCTGCGCCGTTCGGATATCTGTAAACATTCATTTTGAACCTTCGGGGATGAAAAGTAGCTTATGTGACTCGGGAAATTGGTTAAAGTATTTTCAAAGACATGATTTTTAAAGAATCTCATTGAAGTTCAATTTTAAGAACTAACCACACTTTTTCACCAACAAGTTTTGTATGAAGAGATACTTTAAACTTTCGGAACTGAAAGGATGCGTACGCAACGCATCCTTTTAGTTTTCTCGCCTTCTTTTTCCTACGGTATATTGAAAAAAAAAAGTAAATAATTTATGCAGAAAATACCCACCTGTTTATATGAAATGACTATAGAAAAAGTCGAGTAGAGTTCAGCTTGTAGTTGATCGAAGCTATTCAGTGAAAAACAAGCACTTAACCCCAGTTAGCGATAAGCATTTTACTGTTGGTAAAATTTTGAATTGTATATAAATGTAGGGAAATTTAATAAATATATTATGATAGTATATATAAGTCTTTGCTTACCACGTCGTCAGCAGAGCATCCACCTCCCTAAAAACCAAGAAAATCAATACTTAGCTCCTTTATAGAGTTATTTCTAGAAGGCTCCAATGCAGACAGCATTGAGTAGTTAATAGTTAGTGTGATTAATCTATATTTTGACATTAAATTTAAGTTTATTTAAATGACATTCCTCTAATTTTGACTAAATGTAATTAATGTTTTTTATTCATCTTGACATATTGGCTGCCATTTTCTACTCTGTGACATCTTTTTTTTTATTGTTTCGTACCTATAACATGACGGTACCCAAACTGTTTTTATGTACATGTTCTAAACGGTACCCACAACGTTAAAACAATGCCTGATGATGATTCATTCGAAACCAGTCGCAATTTCAATTATAGTGGAACTTAGTGGAACGTTTCTCACTCGTACGATTCGGATGTAGAATGAGCTCCCAGCCAGTGTTTTCTTTGGACTATGACATGGGATCATTTCGTTAGTGGCGGAAAAAGCATTGGTAGCGCCACTGATGTTGCTGATGTTCATAGGCGGCGGTGACCACTTTCCATCAGGTGACCCGCATGTCTGTTTGTCTGCCGTATTACATAAAAAATTATGTATTTAAATATGTAAAATAATTTTTTTTTTTAGTATTAGGTAGTTAGTTTTTTAAGATGCACGCCGTCTGCCTTTCTGATTTTGTTCTATCTCTTCCGTAGGTCTGCTGTAAGATATTTCTTATGAAATAAGCTGTACCTGTTGTGTTGTTTTCTTTATGTCAATATTGTATACTTGTTTTTGTGCACAATAAACTGTTAAATAAATAAATAAATTAAAAAAACTTATTTAAAAAAGTGTTTGTATCGTATTGGTAGCATTGGTATGGGACTACCGGTTCTGGAAGCTCATTTCAAAGTATGATATCAATCAGTCTTATCTACATTATAATCATCTTGACGTCAATATCCCGGTTAAGCTTCAGCGAGCCAGGGCCCGGGTTCTGTCTTGACAATGGTCCAGGATTTGGCAGACCAGGTAATTGCAGTAGAGCTACTGCCAACTGACCTTAGTGACCTTGTTTGTGGCGATGATTTCCTTTCTGCCACATTGCACAACCACATGACACTACAAGCACCTCTGTAACTACCAATGGGTGCTTTTAAAATTTGTATCGTGACGATATTAAGTTAAGTTAAGTTGTATGTGTATGTATGCAGTGCAAAATATTTTTTTCTATTCCACGATCTAGGGGAGAGGTGGCATGATAAGGACATGTATTGAAAGGGATAAGTCAAATAATCGGTAAAATAAGAAACGTCTCGAGACGACTCCTGTAATAATAAATAATGTCCCCTTCATGCCACCTCTCCCCTATATTGTGGACGTCCACGATAATGTCGTCACGTTATAGATTATAAAAGCGCCCATTATCTGAAGGATTTCTTGACTCCTAAACTACGAGAGTGATGTGTTCGAAATTCGAATTACTTTAGTCAAGCTCTCGTCAAAAATAATATTGAATATCTTACGTAATCATCGTCGTATTCGTCATCGTAGTTATCATCATCGTAGTCATCATCATCATCATAGGAGTCATCGTAGCACTCGGGCGGCTATAGAGTAAGTTAAAATTCTGATTGGAGTATTGGAACAGACAAATTTGAACATATAATACAACAGTAAGAAATTGTGTCTGTACATTAAATGTATACGAGGTCTGTTCAAAAAGTATTGCGAATTTTGTATTTCCACGGGTACGTATATTTGATTTTAGATTTTTTTTGTAGCGTTATATTGGTACTTATGTACTTTACTTATGCTTACAAAGTCGGCCATTTTCTGTATGTCTGTCAAAGAATCTGTATCAAATTTTGTGCGAAAAACAAAATAAAGTGCGCGGACGCGTTCCGAATGTTGACTGTGGCATATGGTGAAGCTACCTTTGACCAAAGCAACGTTTATCGGTGGTACAAAATGTACTCAGAGGGCCAAGAAGATGTTAAAGACGAACAGCCGAGCACGTCAACAACAGACGAAAACATTGATAAAGTGAAGAAAATAGTATTGGCCAATTGTCGAATCACCGTTAGAGAAGTTGCTGAGAACCTAAACATATCGATTGGCTCGTGCCATTCGATTTTAACCAATGATTTGGGCATGAGTCGGGTCGCCGCGAAATTCGTGCCAAAATTGCTCAATTTCAATTGCTCAATTTTGCCAAAAACAACACAGTAATGGTGCCGCAGCCACGGTATTCCCCAGACCTAGCCCCCTATGACTTTTTCCCGTTCCCAAAACTGAAGAGGCCCATGCAAGGACGACGCTACGCCACGATTGAGGAGATAAAGACGGCATCAAAAGAGGAGCTGAACAAGATCACAAAAAATGTTTTTAAAAGTGCTTCGAGAATTAGAAAAAACGTTGGCACAAGTGCATTATATCCGAGGTGGAATACTTTGAATGGGACAAAATAAATACTTTTAGAAAAAATACAAAATTCGCGATACTTTTTGAACAGACGAATTTACGGCAATGAAGAAATCATAATAATTTTTAAAATTTTTGTCTGTCTGACTGTTTGTCTGTTTGTACACACGGAACTACTGGACGGATTTAAATGAAACTTTTTTATTGTGTAGCTGATTCGCCTGAGAAACATATAGGTTATAATTGATTTTAAAAACTGGAACACCTGATGTAGAACCATAACAGACTAGCTAAATTATAAGAAATATGAAAATGGCGCCGAATGAATTTTGATGTTGTATTCACAGTTTGGTAGTTTGGGATCCAACTTAAAATCTAGGCCAGTTTCATCTCATTCGGTCGGTTAGAGCCAGAGATACAGCTTGACCTCTCCATAGTAACATCTTTCATACATTAGAGAGGTCACACCCGAAACAGCTCAAGTGATTTTCCGAGAAACGTCGTCAAGTGATGTTCCACCTTGTATACTCCTCGCTGCAGCTGAATAGGTTTTGAGGTCCGATCCTGGAGACGTGCGGACATGGTGGCGTTTTCGTACATACACCTTAATACTTCGATAAATCGATAGTCGATTTGGCACTGTAGAGACTGGAGCACCGCCCAAGTTTCGATCGAATCGAAGGCTTTCTTATAGTCTACAAACGCAAACCATAATGGCCGGTTATGCTCACCGGAATTCTGTATAACCTGCCGCAGCGTATGTATGTGGTATATTGTACCAAAGCTTTTTCGGAACTCGGCTTGTTCGGGTGGCTGAAAGTCATCAAACCTGCGTGCTAGACGATTCATAATGACTCTCGAGAACATGGCACATGGCTCAGCAGTGATATTGGTCTAAAGTTCTTCAAGAGAGTCTTATTGCCCTACATGAAGAACAATATCAAAATACTTCGGTTTTTCCCTTGAAAATGGCGGAATTTAACAGCTTCTGAACGATCCTAAGCACAGGTCTGTCACCAGCTTTGAGAAGCTCAACCGTAATTCCATCATTGCCCGGAGCCTTATTGTTTTGAACTGTTTGAAAGACATAGTAATCTCGTACAAGCTGATGTCCGAGATATCTTCGGTATAGTGTCGGGTTAACTTGGCTCTGGGGTCTTTTGTCATTCTGGTAACAGGTGCCTATGTGTCGGGTATAACTGTTCGTCCATAGAATCTCTCGACTTGCTCACAACATCGGACTTGGTCAAAATCACTCTGCCGTCATCCGTTTTCAGCCTCGTCAGCTGGCTGTGTCCTATCGACAGATATCTCGAAAAGACTTTAGAGCCTTAGAATCGTCCAATCGCTACCTCAATATTCATAGTATTGAAGCGGTGTATGTCGCGACTCAGTGACTTGAAGATCTGTCTATTAAGATACCTAAACTAAGAGACGTCCTCAGGGGACTGCAGAGTCATTTCGCGCCTTTCCTCCATGACTTTGAGGGTATCGTCAGATATTTTGTTGGTTTTTTTGTACGGCAACCGTATAAACAATTTCCACGAACCTGTTGTTGTAATCGTCTACATCGACGCACTCTCCTAGGCATTCGACGCGGTTTTCTAATTGTCTAAGTTGAAAACTCTCGGGGTTTTGGATGGGTACAGGCCAGAGAGTGGACTTCATCAATCTGAATCTTTCCAGCTTTGAATTTAGATTCAATGTGCCTCTTACCATGCGGTGGTTACTGCCGAATTTTATGCTGTTTACCACCGAGACATTATTGAATATTTGCTGTTTCGTAGATAAGATAAAGTCAATTTCATTTTTTGTGATACCATCGGGACTCACTACGTCCATCTGCGATGTTCCGGCTTCGTGAAAAAGTAGTCCATCATGTAGAGTTCCTCCTTCTCCATGAAACCGGTCAGCATCTTGCCACGGGTGTTCCGACTTTTGACTGGTCTCTGCTTCGTTTGCCCAGTTACGCGTTGAAATCCCCGATGACAACGGTGTAGTGTGTCTTGGAGGTATATATGGCCGTAATAATATAGTTCCACGAGCTTTTTAGTCGTTTTCCAGTAACTGGACATTGTACGTGGTAATTTTATGTTAATTTGATGTTTTATTTATTATAATTAATATACACACATTAAAAGTGTCAAGAGCTATATGGCCTCATAATCAACATCATCGCGGTCATTACTATAGAGATCGTTATCGACATGTGTAAAGATAGTTCAACTCAGTTGTGCGCGCGGCGCTATGTGTGCGTGCTCTTGTAAATACACAGCTTTCATTTATGTGGCAGTGACGCGACCACTTGGCGTGCCAATGGCGTGGCGTCATTGTGACATGTCTGCATATGTAAAAGGTTTACCCACACATAGGGCCGCGCGCACAACTGAGTTGAAATATCTATATTACTCTACATAGACTGTAATTTAACCAACGTGTTCACGGATTTTACGCGAATGTGACTAAAGTTAAGGACATAATATTATCATTTAATTATTTGTTTGTTACTGTTGTTGTTTTAGTCTTTGTTCGACGAGTCTTTGTCTTCCTTCGGCGTGTTCTTGTTTTTCTTCGACGTGTTGTTGTCGTCTTTGTCTTTCTGCGGCGAGTTCTTGTCCTTTTTCGACGAGTCTTTGTCTTTTTACGGCGAGTTTTTGTCTTCCTTTTACCTGTCGTTGACTTTTTCATGCGAGGTGAGCGCTGAAACAAATTGTTTGGGCCGTTTGGTATCCGGCAGCGGAAGATAGCATCATTAGCTTCCATAAACGGGTATCGTACAATGCGACTATTATCTTAGAGACAGACCAGGAGCCCGACCTTAACTCAAATGCTTTCGCTAATGACTTGCCATCTCGATCAGATCAGAAAATAAGCAGCAGCGTTTTCTGGTGAGTATCTCCAACGGATCTTTACTGGATCTATCTCTACTGGATCTCAGATCCAGCAGGGAGTGGAATAGGGGCTGATGTGGGAACCGGTATGCTCTATTTTCAAAAAAAGAATCTACGCTATTCACTTTCCGGTTTTGTCCATTTCGGCCACTCTTATAACACCATTGTATAAAAATCTGGGTGTAGCGTGTAAACATTTTCGCGAGCACATTATTATCACAGCCCATAACAGTCCACTGCAGGACTTAGGGCCTTTCCCACGAAAGAGATGGTTGGTGCCATAATCTCCACACTTGGCAGGCGGGTTGGAGATCGCAGTGTTATAAATATAACAATGGAAAACGCTGCTGCCCATTTTCCAGCCTACAGAGACTCTAGATCTTTTGCCTCGAAAACATTAGTCGCCTTGTACAACACAACACCCACGAGTGTAAAGGGTTCGTACTATTTTGCTCTGCAAGACACCACATGGCCACAAATGCACAAAAATGACATAGCTTAAAAATATTTGTGTATTTATATCCTGTGGTCAACATCTAACTTCATCGTGGATCCGTTGACAGCGTTGTCCTTTTCGACAGTTAATGACGACTTCTTGAATTTACGCCTTCTCGTAATGACGACTTCTCGAAACTTTGTCTTTGAAAATTCTAGACAATAAAAATATTTATGACCTAAGCATAGACTTTGACCTGGGTCTTAAGCGCTGTCCTAATTAGGAATAGTTGTGCGACCATGGTCGTACGGTGGACGTCACCCGACCAGCATGAGACCTCAAAACGGCCCGTCATACGAACATAGTCGCACGATCGTTGCCAATTAGAACAGCGCCTAAGATTTAGTGGGTCTAGTAAAGGTTGACCAAGATCAACCATGGTCAACCAACCTAAGTTAACTGGATCCATTAAAATGATGGCAGTAAAGAGATCGTAATTTCGATAAGTAGTCATTTCTAGAAAACGTCTTTTTAAAAAGTAATATGATAAAGTATAAATTTTACCTCTTTTATTATTAAGGTAGATGGAGTAAAAAATAAAACTCCATCTACTTTCTAGGGTAAGTATCACAGAATATTGGCATGCAATATTGCAGTATTTTTGTTCTACATACCGCCTGGAGAATGGTCAAATGCATGTCTAAATACAAAAACATAGGTAACTTAGTCTTTCTCTAACACCAATAATAGTCAATTTAATGTCGAAATAGAAATATAACTTAGTGAACATAGCATTATATGTGTGACTCGTAATCAATCACTCATACATGCATAGAATCTTGCAGTGTCGACACAGAAATGTGAAAAGAAAATTACAATTGGTGGAATATGATTTTTAAGGTATAAGTAGTATATCAGTTAGCTAGCACCCGTAGTTCAAGCCTTGCTTAGTTTGGGGCTAGATGGCGCTGTGTGAATTTGTCCACGATTATTTATTTATTTTATTTATTTAAGGTGGTCATGCTTATGCTCTTTGGTACATAGTAAATAAAGTACACTGAAAGTTCTGCGCTCCTGGCCGTTCACATAACATTCGAAATTCATCAATGAATTTCGAATGTTATATTTTTTCAAAACAATGATCTAAAACTATTGGACTATTGGTTTAAAAACATTTGAGTGAAATCGCGTGTCAATTGTTTTTTGTCTGTTGTCAACAAGTTGAAGTTCGTCGGCCATATCAAGAATAGAATTTAAGCGAAAATACGTTAAGGCGATATTTTTTGATGATTTTAAATTATTTTAAATGTCTCCGCAAAATAAGTTTGGGAGGGAAGCAGTTATGCTGACTAATACACCACAATTTCTAATGCAAAAGTTAGGAAAAACGACCAAAAAGTCGCATCCTATTGCACCATGACAAAGTAATTTTTTGCTTCTGAAAAGGTAGAGCTAGTGACCCATCCCGCACATAGTTCAGACCTGGCCCCATGCCATTTCTTAAATTTCCGATAATTTAAACATTTAATGAGATGTTTGACATTTACTGGCAGAGGCCATGATAGCTATCAACAAGCACTTGAAAAACATGTCCTCAAACCAATTAAGATCCTCATGTTTTCAAAAATGTTTTAATGTAGTGGATTGATTTATTCATTTCATATATTGAGAATTTACATGTAACAATATGATCACATGATGATGTTACTATACATAATTTTTTTTATAAATGGGTTACGCAAAACTTCCAGTGTACCCTAGGGTACATTACTGCGTACATATTACATGTATACATTGCACCTTTAACTGCTGACGCGGGGGCCGCTACGGCCTAACAACAGTAAGGGCGTATACACGTAGAAAGCTAGTTACCAGTGCCGATCTATCAGCGCTTATCGGCACTGGTCCGCGCAGGCAGTCTCTATACTTTGTGCCATACCAGCACTGATAAGCGCTGAACGTCGCCGACGAGCATGTCGGAGCAGGTTGGAGCTGCTATGGCACAAAGTATAGAGACTGCCTGCGCCGACTTTCTGCGCGGGCCGGTTCCGATAAGCACTCGTAGATCGGCGCTGGTAACCAGCTTTCTACGTGTATATGGCTAATAATATTGAATTACACCCCTTCCTGCGTACGACGCACACGCTGCTTCCAGTAGCTTCGAATTTAGTAAAGCTGGAGCCGTAAGTGCTGACGTATGTGTCCGCGTGTGCTATTCTGGTGAGTAAATTCACTTCAAAATATTTTGTGGGCCTCTGTCACCCATTGTCGGGTGGGTGATTTCTGCCAAAATACGTTATCTAATGTCTTAATTGTCAAAAATAAAAAATAAATATTTGTTATATTTAAATATACGTATTTTAGATAGTAAATAATTATTTGAACCTAAAAATCTCCGTGAATAACTAATCATCATCATCATCATCATCATCATATCAGCCAAAAGACGCCCACTGCTGGCCATAGGCCTCCCCCAGAGATCTCCACAAAGGCCGGTCCTGTGCTTTTCGCATCCAGCTGGTACCCGCGATCCTTACCAGGTCGTCAGTCCACCTTGTGGAAGGCCTACCCACGCTTCGTCTTCCGGCACGTGGTCGCCACTCGAGAACTTTGCTGCCCCATCGGCCATCTGTTCTTCGAGCTATGTGCCCTGCCCACTGCCACTTCAGTCTGGCAATCCTTAGAGCTATGTCGGTGGCCTTGGTTCGCTTGCGCATCTCCTCATTTCTGATTCGATCGCGCAAAGAGACTCCGAGCATAGCTCTTTCCATTGCCCTTTGGGTAACAGTGAGCTTTCTTATAAGGCCCACAGTAAGGGGCCACGTTTCAGTTCCGTAAGTCATCACTGGCAACACACATTGGTCAAAGACCTTCGTTTTGAGACACTGCGGTAATTGGGACGAAAATATATGGCGTAGCTTCCCGAATGCTGCCCAACCGAATTGGATTCGTCGATTGACCTCTTTCTCGAAGTTGGACCTACCTAACTGGACTATTTGTCCTAGGTATAAATAATCGTCAACAACTTCAAGTGGAATGCCTCCAACTGTCACTGGAGTAGGCACAACATGGACATTCGACATAATTTTCGTCTTGTCCATGTTCATTTTAAGACCTACTTGTTGAGAGGCACTACAGAGGTCATCGAGCATTTTGCCCAAGTCTTCCAGGGTTTCAGCCATGACTACGATATCGTCAGCAAATCTGAGGTGAGTGAGGTACTCGCCGTTAATATTGATGCCAAGTCCGTCCCAGTCCAGAAGCCTAAAGATATCCTCCAGTGCAGCGGTGAACAACTTCGGTGATATGACATCACCTTGTCTAACACCCCGCTGCAGCTGAATAGGTTCTGTGGTCTTATCCTGGAGACGAACTGACATAGTGGCGTTTTCGTACAAACCCTTCAGTGCTTCGATATATCGATAGTCAATTTGACACCGCTGTAGAGACTGGAGCACCGCCCAAGTTTTAATCGAATCGAAGGCTTTCTCATAGTCCACAAACGCCAAGCATAATGGCCGGTTATACTCTTCGGTCTTCTGTATAACCTGCCGCAGCGTATGTATGTGGTCTATGGTACTAAAACCTTTTCGAAATCCGGCTTGTTCGGGAGGCTGGAAGTCATCAAACCTGCGTGCGAGACGATTCGTAATGACTCTCGAAAACAGCTTGTACACATGGGTCAGCAGCGATATTGGTCTGAAGTTCTTCAAGAGAGCCTTATCACCTTTCTTGAAGAACAATATCACTATACTTCTGTGCCATGTTTCCGGCGTTTTTCCCTCGAGGATGACGGAATTGAACAGCTTCTGAAGGGTCTTAAGCACAGGTTTGCCACCAGCTTTCAGAAGCTCAGCAGTAATTCCATCATCGCCTATCACCTTGTTGTTCTTGAGCTGTTTGAGAGCCATACTAATCTCGTACAGGCTAATGTCCGGGATATCTTCGGTGTAGTGTCGGGTCAACTTGGCTCTGGGGTCTTTTGCCATACTGGTAACAGGTGCCCGTGTTGTCGTGTATAACTGTCCATAGAACCTCTCGACTTCCCTCAAAACCTCGGATTTGGTCGAAACAACTCTGCCGTCATCCGTTTTCAGTCTCGTCAACTGGCTCTGTCCAATCGACAGATCTCTCGCATAGACTTTAGAGCCTTTATTCCGCTCGATCGCCGCCTCAATGTTGATAGTATTGAAGCGGCGTATATCGCGAGTCAGAGACTTGGAGATCTGTCGATTCAGTCGCCTAGAGTGAGTCGAAGTCGGTGCGTAGACCTGTATGACCTTCAACGAATACCGCTTGGTAATTCTGAGTATAAGGTACGCAACCCTAGACGACACACTCTCGATCTTGACGATGTTGTTCACAAGGGATTTGTGGACGAGGAACCCGACACCACCTAGGGACAGTTGGTCGCCCTCCCGGAAGTTAAGCAGATTTCCGGACTTCAGAGTTATCGAGTCCTCTCCCTTTCTTCGGACTTCAGATATCCCTATAATATCCCAATGTAATCTGCTTACCACTTCCTCCAGCTCCACGAGCTTTTCGTCGGTCCGCAGTGTCTGGACATTGTATGTTGCCAGGGCCAGTGGTCGTGCTTTGTGGTAGCCTAGTCGCGTCCGGTGATTCTTCGCACCCCCTGCCCCGCCGTTACCATGACCGCTACCATGGTCCGAAATAGCGGGGCCGCCGGGTACTGGGGGCCGTGGCCTGTGTGTGCTTGTCATCGGGGGGGGGGAATTGCCATAATCGCCACGCTTGGCAGGCGGGTTGGCGATCGCAGTGCAGTATTTGTAAATGTACCCAGAAAGATGCTGCTGCCCATCTTTCGGGTTTGTCCCTTAGTCGCCTCTTACGACACCTACGGGAAGAGATGGGGTGGTGCTATTCTTTGAGGTGGCGGCACCACACACCACTAATAATAATACAACCGAATAACTAATACAACCGTTTAATAGCGTGGGCCAGTCAGCCCCCACGTCAAAACTTACGTAAGAAATTACACGTCAATAGGTAAAGGATAATTTAGATAAGGGAATAGCTATAATGTATTTTTACTTACAGTCTTCAGTAAAATAGGAAAAGATAAGGTTTATTCATAGAGCAATAAGCATAGTCTAATTTCGTACGCGACAATACAAAAAAAATGTCTTCTCTTGAAATAATTTTTAATTCTGTATTCAGTGCAGCTATAGGTATATTAACTGGATCATGGTCAAGGCGGACCCCGGGCCCTCGTTCTCGAGAACACAACCGGGACATTAACGCCAAGATGATTATTATTATTTTTTATTTATAGGTATATTAATTTGTGCCGTAATTAATATACCTATAAATAAAAAATACCGTAGTAATTTCGCCGTGTGGTGTCCGGCAGAGTAGAATAGCACCAACCCTTTACACTCATGGGTGTCGTACAAGGCGACTAATGTTTTCGAGGCCAAAAATCAAGAGTCTCTGTAGTCTGGAAATTGGGCAGCAGCATTTTCCATTGTTATATTTAAACACTGCGATCTCCAACCCGCCTGCCAAGCGTGGAGATTATGGCAATAACCTCCCCTTTCGTGGGAAAGGCCCAAAGTCCTGCAGTGGACTGTTACGGGCTGTGATGATGATGATATTAATTTGTAGATGGACATAATCTTGAGCAACTGATGGTGACAAGCAAGATCGACGGTAGACGGCCGAGAGGTCGTAGCCCTACTAGATTGTCCGATCAAATCCGTTCAACGCTCAGTATAAAGCTGATGCTCTCCATGACGCTCAGGAAAAATGTTGGTGGAGAGACATCGTAAAGCAGAAATTGACTGCTCATCTCGATGAGCTATACTAACTATAATTAATAAGAAACACGACGCGAGGAGGATATTCATTTACAGCCAATGCCGAAAACAGATGATACTTGACTTATTTATTATTACTATTATAATAAATAGAATACCTACGACGAGAGGTACTGAACTACTAGATGCTACTACTTACTGTTGGTTCAGTTGGAGGTGGCTGAAAATAAGAGATTTTTTATAAGAACTAGCCAAGTCTTGGCGGTAAGCGACGATGCGACCGAAAATGGAACAAGCGTGTCTAGTCCAAGTTACTCTGGCCGTGAAGGAGTCCAGATTGTTATCTATGGACACTATTCTTCATTTATCTAATAATATACTTGCTGGAGGCTAAATAAAATAAAGTAATTGTTGATGAGACGTTTTCCAAGCATTTGCCTATTTTATATAGAGTTTTTCTTTTAAAACATAAAAATTAAATTAGGTAAGTGAATCATGATATCCATGATAGAAAGCAATAGTCAATTTAAGTATTATGTGCCTTGAAAGTGTTCAGATGTGTAAAGAGATGATCACGACTCGCAGTCGTGATCATCTCTTTGATTTTAATATTATTATGAAAGCGACAATAGAAATTAGCCCGGCTGCGCGGATACCCACATGGCTTTTCTTTTACGGGTTACTACTAAGGCGTTTGAACTTAACCTCACCTTATGGGAAGCGACGATGCTATCTGTCTAGACACAACCTACTCTAGCCTCCAGATTGTGCTGTTCGGGGAACAGACTAGAATAGAAAAACAGATGTCTACTTAATAAGGGTAGAACGTCCGCCCGCCTCTTGCGAATTATATCGAACAATTCCTTAGATAGCACGCTCTCCGAATTTTTTGTAAAATACTGACAAACATGCAACACTACGCCTATACCTATACAAACGAAAAAATATTCATTTCAAATCATCATTATTATATTGCATTTATCGGGACTGACACGGGCCATACCTTTGCGATTTGTCAACGTTTCGGTAGGGTTACACCGACTGTGGTCACGAGAAGACTGTACGTAGCTGTGGTGATGTTCGGGTAGACTTACTACCCTTATATGGATGCGGGTAGGCGTCCCATCCTCACATAGAATTATCAGTTTTTTCCTCCAGTACCTCGCTAGTACAGTCTTCTCGGTGGTGTAACGGTGGGTGTAACCTTACAGTAATCTCGATAAATACAAATCGCAAAGGTATGTCCCGTGTGAGTCCCGATATATGTAATAACATGTGTAAAGAACGCGAGTTTAGTTTGAACAAAATATTACAGTAGAGAAACTTTTAAAATCTCGATAGTTCGCCATCTTACTCAGTTGCGGTTTGAGTGAGTGAATTGGAGTAGTGCAATACATTCCACTTTGATTTGCTCTACGCTTTTTGCTTCAGAATTTAGGCCACGGAATTTTGTGAACTGTTATAACCACATTAGACGGTTGGACTGGTTGGACATAAACTTGCGCGCGTACAGGTGATACTACTTACTGTTGGTGCTGGAGTTGGAGGTGGCTGAAAGTCACAGATTTTTATAAGAGGGATAGCCAGACATTTGGCAGAGACAGATCACTTGGCGATAATTGTGGATGCGGCCGAAGATAAAACATGCCTGAATTTTTGTATTTCGATATTCCTATTGCCTTCCGCACTAAATGTAGCATATCTTGGTAGCCGGGCGGTTGAGTATCTAACTCGTAAGCGAGAGGTACCGGGTTTGAATCCCGCTGCGGCCATGTACCAATGACTCTTTTCTGAGTTATGTACATTAGTTGATTACTGGATAACCGATGCTCTTACGTTGAGGTAAACAATCGTGATGAAACCTGCAAATTCAGGCAACTGAATTTGTAACCATGATCCAATCTGGTCAGGTTCCCCTCGTTGTTGAGAGTACAACCGTGACCTTAACGCAAGGTGATTATTTATTTTACTACATGTAGCATATAGTGGCGTTCCATCAACAGATCAGGGCTATGTAACTCGATCCAATTATTGATTTCGCTCTTCGTGAGGTGTTGTGCTATAGCTGACTTCTGTGCGTCGTTGTTTTTTACAGCTCAAAAAGCGTCAAAAAGGAGGCTGTAGGAAAGTAGGAAGGAAACACACAGTGAGGTCGTTGATGTTGACGTCCCAGGACCAGAACCAGTCCTTTAATACCAGACAGAGCCGGTCAGTGCCCGACAATGCCAAGCAGAGCCGAATCGAGCTCGACATAATATATAGGTATATTACATTTAAGGAAAAACCACCTAAAACTACAGCAAGAGTAAGCCAGTCTACCAAGGCAGCACCCGTTCACGAGTATAACGCAGGGCCCATCCATCGTCCAATTCAACCATATTTGAGGGAAAAGGTCGACCTGGCCCCCACGCCACCGTGAAAACAGACCTTTAAGCAAGCATGCATTACAGATGCTGAATGTGATAGATAGCTACTCTCACCCTACTATTACCCTGCCAGTAGCCTACCCCTATCTTACCCTACCCCTACACGTACATCTAACCTACCCCTTTCAACCCCTACCCTATCCCTACCCTACGCTATCCTCAGCGAAGCCAACGCAGAGTAGTCGCTAGCCGACCCCGTAAAGAGTGTGTGAGAAGGAAAAGAAAGTTAACGTCGCTTCCTGGGTGGTTCTCCGTGGTAAAAAAACGGCGAGAAACCCACAGAGCTTATGTTAATTCTTTTTCTTTTTTTATAATGTGTCTTAAATACTAATACATTGAATTTGTCATACACACTAACTTAAAAGTAGTTAAATACCTATATAGAACCACAGTTCAGTTGCATGAGCTTTTGTCATTTACATATTCAGATATTCTTCATAACTTTTAAACATAAATTAATTTTATAGTGTCTTTAAATTTATCCAATGATAGAGTCTGCATATCTTTTGGAACCTTTTTGTAAAAGCGTACACATTAAACCATCAATGTCTACCCATCATTTGTGGACTTATAAGCTTCCTTATGGGAAGCGACGATACAATCTGTCTAGACACAACCTACTCTAGCCTCCAGATTGTGCTGTTCGGGGAACAGACTAGAATAGAAAAACAGATGTCTACTTAATAAGGGTAGAACGTCCGCCCGCCTCTTGCGAATTATATCGAACAATTTCTTAGATAGCACGCTCTCCGAATTTTGTGTAAAATACTGACAAACACGCAACACTATACCTATACAAACGAAAAAATATTAATTTCAAATCATCATTATTTTTGTATTTAGTGCAGCTGTATATTGCATTTATCGGGACTGACACTGGCCATACCTTTGCGATTTGTATGTGTCAACGTTTCGGTAGGGTTACACCGACTGTGGTCACGAGAAGACTGTACGTAGCTGTGATGATGTTCGGGTAGACTTACTACCCTTATATGGATGCGGGTAGGCGTCCCATCCTCACATAGAATTATCAGTTTTTTCCTCCAGTACCTCGCTAGTACAGTCTTCTCGGTGGTGTAACGGTGGGTGTAACCTTACAGTAATCTCGATAAATACAAATCGCAAAGGTATGTCCCGTGTGAGTCCCGATATATGTAATAATATGTGAAAAGAACGCAAATTTAGTTTGAAAAAAATAATACAGTAGAGAAACTATTAATATCTCGATAGTTCGCCATCTTACTCAGTTGCGGTTTGAGTGAGTGAATTAGAGTAGTGCAATACATTCCACTTTGATTTGCTCTACGCTTTTTGCTTCAGAATTTAGGCCACGGAATTTTGTGAACTGTTATAACATACATTAGACGGTTGGACTGGTTGGACATAAACTCGCGCGCGTACAGGTGATACTACTTACTGTTGGTGCTGGAGTTGGAGGTGGCTGAAAGTCACAGATTTTTATAAGAGGGCTAGCCAGACATTTGGCAGAGACAGATCACTTGGCGGTAATTGTGGATGCGGCCGAAGATAAAACATGCCTGAATTTTTGTATCTCGATATTCCTATTGCCTTCCGCACTAAATGTAGCATATCTTGGTAGCCGGGCGGTTGAGTATCTAACTCGTAAGCGAGAGGTACCGGGTTCGTATCCCGCTGCGGCCATGTACCAATGACTCTTTTCTGAGTTATGTACATTAGTTGATTACTAGATAACCGATGCTCTTACGGTGAGGTAAACCATCGTGATGAAACCTGCAAATTCAGGCAACTGAATTTGTAACCATGATCCAATCTGGTCAGGTTCCCCTCGTTGTTGAGAGTACAACCGTGACCTTAACGCAAGGTGATTATTTATTTTACTACATGTAGCATATAGTGGCGTTCCGTCGACAGATCAGGGCGATGTAACTCGATCCAATTATTGGCTTCGCTCTTCGTGAAGTGTTGTACTATAGCTGACTTCTGTGCGTCGTTGTTTTTTACAGCTCAAAAAGCGTCAAAAAGGAGGCTGTAGGAAAGTAGGAAGGATACACACAGTGACGTCGTTGATGTTGGCGTCCCAGGACCAGATCCAGTCCTTTAATACCAGACAGAGCCGGTCAGTGCCCGACAATGCCAAGCAGAGCCGAATCGAGCTCGACATAATATATAGGTATATTACATTTAAGAAAAAACCACCTAAAACTACAGCAAGAGTAAGCCAGTCTACCAAGGCAGCACCCGTTCACGAGTATAACGCAGGGCCCATCCATCGTCCAATTCAATCATATTTGAGGGAAAAGGTCGACCTGGCCCCCACGCCACCGTGAAAACAGACCTTTAAGCAAGCATGCATTACAGATGCTGAATGTGATAGATAGCTACTCTCACCCTACTATTACCCTGCCAGTAGCCTACCCCTATCTTACCCTACCCCTACACGTACATCTAACCTACCCCTTTCAACCCCTACCCTATCCCTACCCTACGCTATCCTCAGCGAAGCCAACGCAGAGTAGTCGCTAGCCGGCCCCGTAAAGAGTGTGTGAGAAGGAAAAGAAAGTTAACGTCGCTTCCTGGGTGGTTCTCCGTGGTAAAAAAACGGCGAGAAACCCACAGAGCTTATGTTAATTCTTTTTTTTTTTTATAATGTGTCTTAAATACTAATACATTGAATTTGTCATACACACTAACTTAAAAGTAGTTAAATACCTATATAGAACCACAGTTCAGTTGCATGAGCTTTTGTCATTTACATATTCAGATATTCTTCATAACTTTTAAACATAATTTAATTTTATAGTGACTTTAAATTTATCCAATGATAGAGTCTGCATATCTTTTGGAACCTTTTTGTAAAAGCGTACACATTAAACCATTAATGTCAACCCATCATTTGTGGACTTATAAGCTTCAGCAACTGCAGTTGATTTTGCGAACGAATGCAACGAAGCAACTTTCTTATTCCTCTGAAGTTACTTGAACTATATAGTTTCTATAGAGGACTTCCCTAACAATCCGCCTATTTAATCCGTTAATTTATATGTACGGCAAAAACGACGGCTGTCGCTGCGCCCCTCCCTTCTTCGTTTTTGTGTGCGTTTTGATTTGCAGGGTGCCACATCAAACACAATCAAAACCGTGGCGACAAACCCGCATTAATGGACAATTTATGTGCAGTTAACAACCACGACAGTCTTAAAACCCATACACCTCATAACTTATTACAATCAATAGAATTATACTGGACTACTCGATACTAGGTAATACTTACTGTTGGTGCTGGAGTAGGAGGTGGCTGAAAGTAACAGATATTTTTATAAGAACTAGCAGACATTTGACAGCAATGACACTCTTTTTCTTTTTTTTTACATTATGCTAGCCAAACATTTGACCGCCATCTCACCTGACGATGCGTTCGAAGATGGAAAAGCGTGTCTAGAAACAGCCAATACACCCAGGCCGTGAAGATTGTTATGTGCGTGGAACACCATTCCTTATTTATTTGGCCTTGGAGGCTGATTTAACAAAATAATTGTTAATGAGGTGTTTTTCAAGCATTTTGCTAAAATTTTTTATACCATAAAGGTAGCAGACAAGCTCACGGCCTGCTTGATGATAAACAGTTACCGCAGCCTATGGGCGTTTGCAATACCAGGAGTAGGTATCAATCACGTGCTACCTACCATGTAAAAAGATTTTTACAAATTTCTTGCAAAAGTCTATGTTGTAGTCTCCAGGGAAAACAATTCCAATTTCCTGGGAACTTATTATGGGTTCCCCGTCGAACACACGTTACACCTTATCTCGATAACGCGAAAATCTTGAAAATGTCTTTGCGCCATGAACTCCATCTGGCCTCTTTATTGTATGGGTTAGTAAACACTGGTGTTCCTGAATATCTGTATAGCAAATTAAACTGGCGAAGCGGAGACGGTTCGCGAATGGGCCGCAGAGTTAGTCATCCTCTCAGGATACCTGCTCACAGGACGGCTGCTTTTCGTGGCAGTTTTATTTGTATTTATGGCAAATACATGGCACTTCGTACGCACGCACTATAGGGCTCGGCTGAAAATCAGCGCTGTAGTTTATCTATCTACAGCATATGCTGAGCTTAGTTCTAATTTGGCATGACACTACAATATTCACCATAAATTTTAATTGAATGTACCCTAGTCTTAACATATTATACCTATTATTGTTGATATTATTACAACTTGTCATTTATATTTGTAGTCATTGCCAAATAAAACCTATGTCTATGTCTATTCCACAACCTCAGCTTCAATCTCTTCCGTCACATATATACGATTTTACTTATGAAAACATGAACATTAAATGAAGTATGTGTATAAAAATAATCACGACATCCGTTATAGAAAGAACAGGTGGTAAAGGTGTTCAGATTGTTATGTACAGAAAACAGAATCCCTCAATTATTCAATAATATACTTACTGGAGGCTAAATAAACAAAATAATGGTTTATGGACATTCTCCAAGCACTTTCCTACGATTCCACACTACAAAATTAAATAAAGAAGGTGTACCATAATATCCATGATAGAAAGGAACAGTCTATTTAAGTATTATCTGCCTTGAAGGTGACCAGATTAAATGTACGGGAAACACTATTCCCCATCATTTTTTATATTTTTTGAATACCACTAAGGTGGCAAACAAGCTTACGGCCTGCCTGATGGTAAGCAGTCACCGCAGCCTATGAACGTTTGCAATACCAGAGGCATTACCCACGCGTTGCCGACTCCGTACAAACCTTTTTACCCCTTTCTTGAAGAACTCCATGTTGTACTCTCCAGGGAAAACCTCTTCAGGTAGTTCATTCCACAACCTTAGTGTGCGTGGGAAAAAGTTCCTTTGAAACCGCACAGTTCGCAACCAATTTGGCTCCAAGGTGTGAGGATGAACACCTTGGCGGTGGCGAGCGGTGCGATGATAGAATGTAGCTGTAGGTATCATGTCAAATAGTTCTTCAGAACAAAGCGGTAGAACACACAAAGGGAAGCAAAATCCCTCCGCTGACTCAGCGGCTCAATACCACTTGTGAGCATAGTATCATCGATAATTCTCACAGCGTGCTTTTGAATCGAGTCACAAGGACCAAGCTGATATGCCGGTGCTCCCGCCCATAGATGGGAGCAATACTCCAAGTGGGGTCGGAATTGAGCCTTATATAGGAGAAGCCCGGCGTGAAGTATTGCTTTGATCTGTTAAGCACACCCAGCTTTTTAGATGCGAGCTTGACCTTTTCTTCCAAATGACTGCGATATGTACGTCGTCAACGTCACTAGAGATGTCGCCTAGGATATATGCTCCTAGAGATGGTAAGCGGTGTATCCTGGAACTGAGGAGCTAAAACGAATGGCGTTTTCTTAGCGGTGAACGCGCATACTTGTGTTAAGACACAAGTATGCGCTAAGGCGGGGTTAAATAGGACTAGATTTAGCCGTCCCCAATCGGAGATTCTAGATAAAGTACTCTCAATTTTAGACACAAGTACTTCGCGACCTTCCTCCACTATGGCACGAGGGATATTGGCACGACCCGTATATAAGGCGTCATCAGTACTGACATCCGCATAATAATGAATGCCGTTAATTGGCAGCATATCATTGATATGAAGGAGAAACAGAGTTAGAGACAGCACCAAGCCTTGCGGAACACCAGCGTTAATGTCCTAGCTGTTGGAGCAACAGCCGTTAACTACGGCTTTGATGCATCTGCTGAACAAAAAGCTAGTTACCCGCTTGCACAATCACTCGGGAAGCCCGTATGATGGTAACTTCGAAAGAAGACCCCTGCGCCAGACCCAATCGAACGCCTTTGCCATATCTAGGCCAACTGCTAATGCCTCACCTTGACTCTCAACGGCTAAAGCCCAACGGTTGTTAGGTACACTAGAAGATCACCCGTTAAGCGACATTGTCGGAAACCATATTGACGGTCGCTCAAGAGATTGTTTATAACTCGCTCCATCACCTTAGATAGAAGAGAGGTAATAGCGATAGGCCTGTAATTCTATGGGTCTGATCTATCGCACTTTTTGGGCACAGGGTGCATGTGTACAGAAGACTGTCCACATGCACCCATGCATCCAGTGTTGCATTGCATGCATTCTGTTCCAGTGGAGTATGAGAGCGCAAAGAGGTGCGTTAGTATCGGACACAATTTGGGAGCACATTCTTTTAACACCAAAGCCGGAATACCATCAGGCCCACTCGACTGTCGAACATCTAGATAGAGTAGCGCCCGCCGTACCTTCCGTTGAGAAATGGATATTTCCGGCATTGATTTGCTGCACTAAGGGATGGTAGGCGGGTCGGCGCCTCCGTCGTTCAGGGTCGAGTTTGAGGCAAAGAGAACACCCAATAAATTGGCTTTCTCTATTGCACTATGGACCAGGGTACCGTCAGGTTTACGCAGTGGTGGAAAGGACGACTGACTAAAGTTTCCCTCGGCAGCTTTGGCAAGCGACCAGAAAGCCCGGCTACCAGAAGGGATGCTCGTGAGTCGGTCCCTAATTCTGCTAACGAAGGCGACTTTGCTCTGGCGATCGCCCTCTTGCTGTTCTTCGAGGCACATTTAACTAATTTGGGTCACGATTGAAATGAGCTGTGGTCCAAGCTTCGTACCCAGATTGCTTCGCTCGTCGAGCCTCTCTGAATGGCCGGTTAAACCACAGTCGTCTCCGTGCACCAGCAGCCACTAGCGGGTTAGGAATGAAGCAGTTAATACCCGCTAACATGGTCTCAGCGACTGCGGTGGCACAGGTATTAGGATCGTCCGATGCAAAGCAGAGCTGCCTCCACGGGTACGATGCGTAAAACTCACGCAATCCATCCCAGTCTGCTGACTTATAGTGCCAAACGCGACGCCATCCAGTGGGCCCGGGAGAGTCGGATAGTGTACAAGGCACTTGTATGCGCACAAGGCAGTGATCCGACGAGCCAAGAGGCGCATCCACGGAGATGGAGTACCCACTGGGGCACGTAGTCAGCAGAAGGTCCAACAAGGAGCTTGTTTGGTCCTCAACATCTGGGATTCTAGTTGGAGAGTGAATCAATTGTGAAAGACCATAGACCAGAGCAAATTCGTTAGCAGACCTCACCGTATAGTTGGTGGACCGAGAACCGAGTCACTGCGTATGGTAGGCATTAAAATCTCCTAAAACCACTAACTTGGCGGAAGGATACTGCTCAAAGACTTTATCAGTCGTCACATTTAAATAGTCGCTTTGTGGCCAAGTCACCGCTATGAGACCTGTTTAGGGCTGCGTAGATACGGGTGTGGCCACCGCAATCCACACGAACCCACATAAGCGACAGGTCCCTGTCTTCAAGGCCGTGTAGACGGCGGCAACAGATATCCTCCCGAATGAACATACACACCCCGGAACGGGGCACAAAATTATACTCGAGCTTGTTCCTGGGGTATGTTAGGTATGATGTATCAGCCGGGCAGGATATCTGTGTCTCCGTCAGAAAAAGAAGGGCCGGCTGCGCAGACTCAAGGTGTTGATGGACTGAGTTGATGTTGCTATGAAGACCCCTGATATTGCAAAAGTCCACCTTCAAATTGGATGGGGTTGCCACTGTAAAAACAATATTCTTTTTTATTCTATGACAATTAAATTAAGAAACTATATCATAGTATAATAAAGAACAGCCTATTTAAGTATTATTTGCCTTGAAGGTATACAGATTGTTATGAACGAAGGTCACCATTCCTTATTAATTAAAAATTATACTTACTGGAGGCTAAATAAACAAAATATATATTTATGGGACATTTTTCAAACACTTGCCAAAATATTATTTTCTTATAAATACACGAAAATTAAATTAAGAATGTGTATCATAATATCTATGATAAAAAGGAACAGTCTATTTTTCCTTATTCATCAAATGATATACTTACTGGAGGCTAAATAAACAAAATAAATATTTTTGGGATATTTTCCAAACACTTGCCAATATACGATTTTCTTATAAAAATGTTTATCATATTATCCATGATAGAAAGGAACAGCCTATTAAAGTATTATCTGCCTTGAAGGTGTCCAGATTTATATGTACGGGAAACACAATTTCTCAATTATTCAATATCATACTCACTGGAGGCTAAATAAACAAAATTGTCGTTAATGGGACATGTTTCAAGCACTTGCCTAAATTTTTTATACTACTGAGGTTGCAGTCAAGCTGACAGCCTATCTGATGGTAAGCAGTTACCGCTGCCTATGGACGTTTGCAATACCCGGGGTGTCACCGACTACTACCGACCCCATAGAAACCTTTTCATTCCTTTCTTGAAAAACTCCTTGTTTTAGTCGCCACAGACAACCTCTCCAGAGAGCTCATTCCACAACCTCAGCTTATGGAATATGATATTTCTTATAAAAACATGAAAATTGAATTAAGTGTGTGTATCATAATATCTCACAAGGATTTCGAATGATGACGACCGGAGTAGCCTTGTCCCTACCCATGCCGGACTTAGATCGCAACGGTACATTACATCGTGGTAGCCCGTTGTCAAGAACGTTTTCAATATTATTGCTTAAATAATATGATTGCTCCACTGACAAGATTTCTATTTTTAAATATTTTATAATGATGATCGTGATATCCATAATAGAAAGGAACAGCCTATTTAAGTAATATCTGCCTTTAAAATGTCCAGATTGTTATGTACGGGGAACACCATTTCTCATTTATAAAATAATTTACTTACTGGAGGACGCTAAACCAAACAAAATAATTGTTGATGAAACGTTTTCCTAGCATAAGTGCTATATGTATAAGATATTTGTTATAAAAACATGAAAATAAAATTAAGTATGTTTATCATAATATCTATGATAGAAAAGAACAGCCTATTAAAGTATTATTTGCCTTGTATATTGTTGTATATTCTTATGTACTGGGAACAGTATTCCTTATTCTATTAAATGATATACTTACTGGAGGCTATATCAAACAAAAAATGTTTGATGTCACGTTTCTCAACCAATACGCCTTCACAAGATTTCTCATATAAAAACATAAAATTTTAATCTAGTATGTGATCATGACATCCATTATAGAAAGGAACAGCCTATTAGTATTCTCCAGAATGTTATGTACGGGGAACACCATTATTCATTTATTAAATAAATACTTACTGGAGGCTAAATAAAACAAAATAATTGTTGATGAAACATTTTCCAAACACTTACATACATACGATTTTTCTTGTGTGTTGTGATTTATCTTTTCTTAGTATATGTTTTATGTATTATAATGATAGAAAGGAATAGACTATTTAAGTATTGTCTGCCTTGAAGTCCAGATTGTTTTTACAAGGGACTCTATTCCTCATTTATTTCATAATATCATGGAAAGGAACAACCTATTAGTATTATCTGCATTGAAGGTGTCCAGATTAGTATAGAAGGGGAACACAATTCCTCATTTATTCAATAATGTACTTACCCGCGGCTAAAATAAACAAAATAATTGTTGAAGGGAAGTTTTTCAACCACTTGCCTATGCACGATTTTTCTTATAGAAACCTGAACAATAAAAGAAATGTGTATCATAATATTCGTGATAGAAAGAAACAGTCATACATACGGTTTTTCTTGTGTGTTGTGATTTATCTTTTCTTAGTATATGTTTTATGTATTATAATGATAGAAAGGAATAGACTATTTAAGTATTGTCTGCCTTGAAGTCCAGATTGTTTTTACAAGGGACTCTATTCCTCATTTATTTCATAATATCATGGAAAGGAACAACCTATTAGTGTTATCTGCATTGAAGGTGTCCAGATTAGTATAGAAGGGGAACACAATTCCTCATTTATTCAATAATGTACTTACCCGCGGCTAAAATAAACAAAATAATTGTTGAAGGGAAGTTTTTCAACCACTTGCCTATGCACGATTTTTCTTATAGAAACCTGAACAATAAAAGAAATGTGTATCATAATATTCGTGATAGAAAGAAACAGTCTATTTAAGTATTATCGGCTTTGAAGGTATCCAGATTATTATTTACTTGGAAAATCATTACTTTTTTTATAAAATAATATACTTACTGGCGGCTAAATGAAATAAAATAATTGTTGAAGAGCACAACTTTTCTTATAGAAACATGAAAATTAAATGAAGTATGTGTATCATAACATCCATTATGGAATGGAACAGCAAATTTAAGTATTATCTGCCTCAAAATATCCAAATTACTATTTACGGGGAATACCATTTCTCATAATTATTCAATAATATACTTACTGGCGGCTAAATCAAATAAAATAATTGTTGAAGAGACGTCTTTCAAGCACTTGCCTACGAACAACTTTTCTTATAGAAACATGAAAATTAAATGAAGTATGTGTATCATAACATCCATTATAGAATGGAACAGCATATTTAAGTACTATCTGCCTCAAAATATCCAATTACTATTTACATTCCTCATAATTATTCAATAATATACTTACTGGCGGCTATATCAATCAAAATAATTGTTGAAGATACGTTTTTAAGCACTTGTCTATGCACGATTTTTCTTAAAGAAACATGAAAATTAAATGAAGTATATGTATCATAATATCCATGATAGGATTGAACAGCATAATTCACTATTATCTGCCTCAAAAGTATTCAGATTTATATGTATTGGGAATACCATTCTTGTGGCTAAATTAAACGATATAATTTTTGATGACATTGACGAGTACACGAGTTTTCTTATAAAAACATGAAAAATAAATTAAGTATGTGTACTGTAGCATGTGTGCTCGGGCAGGCCCTAGGTAAAGATGGGTTCTAAGACAGGTAGACGTTCGGAGGCTTTATGTCTGGATGGGCTCTACGTTAAGTAGGCTTCCGGGTGAGGTTGTTGCTCCCATAGTACAGCCGGGGCTTTAATCAGTTAAGTAGGTTGAAACATGTAGGAAGAAGGTCGGTAGGAACTATCTAAATAGTTCGGAGCAAGTGGGACGTAGGTCTTTAGCCTGTCTCTATCTGAATTAGATGGTTCTATTTGAATTAAATGAAAGGTGTTTTTTTGTATTTTGTAACATTAAAGGTGTCCAGATTAGTATAGAAGGGGAACACCATTCCTCATTTATTCAATAATGTACTTACCCGCGGCTAAAATAAACAAAATAATTGTTTTTTGAATTAGGTGTAATTTGTTTTTTGTATTTTGTAACATTCTTCAGTATACTTTCACGAATATAACTTCAACTAAGCAGTTACCAGTTTTTATTTAAAGTCCCTAGATCCCCGAGTGTTACAGTACCATGATATCCATATAAAAAGGAAAAGCCTATTTATGTATTATTTGCCTTGAATATGTCCAGATTGTTATATACGGGATCAACCGTTCCTTATTTATTAATAATATACTTACTGGAGGCTAAATCAAACACAATAATTGTTGATGAGACGTTTTCCAGGCACTTGCCTACATGCAATTTTTCTTAAAAGGAGGGATGTACGTTCTACTAGATACTAGAACAGCCTATTAGTGTTATCTGCTTTAAAGGTGCCCAGAATGTTATCTACTTGGAACACCATTCCTAATTTATCCAATACATACTTACTGGAGGCTAAATCAAACAAAATTATTGTTGATGAGACATATTCCAAATAGCATACATACGACTTTTCGATTTCATTCCCGTTCTTCCCTATATTCTGAAATGGGGGACGACGGGATTAAAAACTCCCGTTGTCCTTCATTTTAAAATTTAATTGGTTTTGTTAAGAAAACTAAAGTGCCTGCTCGGCTGTATGAACTTCAGTTTCAGAAATTGGGTGGCAACGAAACTAAAATTCCCTGGAATTATCCAATTTTACTTATAAAAACATGAAAATTAAATTAAATATGTGTATAATAGTATCCATGACAGAAAGAATCAGCTTGTTTTAGTATTGTATGCCTTGAAGGTGTCCAGATTGTTATGTACGGGGAACGACCCTTCTCATTTATTCAATAATATACTTACTGGCGGCTAAATCAAACAAAATATTTGTTGATGACTTTTTCCAAGCACTTGCCTACATACGATTTTTGTAACACGAAAATTAATTTAAGTATGTTTGTCGTAATATCCATTATAGAAAGGAAGAGCATATTTAAGTATTATCTGCCTCGAAAGTGTCTAGATTTTTATGTACGAGGATTACCATTCTTCATTTATTCAATAATATACTTACTGGAGGCTAAATCAAACAAAATAACTATTGATGAGACGTTTCACAAGCACTTGCCTACAAACAATTTTTTTTATTAAAACGTAAAATAAATTAAGTACCTATGTGTTACACACGTATGCATGCTAAGCAGAGCATTTATTGACTGACTGTCGATGGTACCCACATACATATTTATTTATTTATTCGTATGGCAAAAATACAATATACGAGAAACACATTCAACATATAAATAATAACAACTACTACCTACAACATCCCTCCACCAATAGTTTTAATAATATTTTCTATAATCTACGGGTTTCCGATTCCGCTTGGAATGGCCAGCTTGGGGAGGATCAGAGTCAGCATCGTCAACTGCACGTCCCTTATCTCTTTGGGCCAACACCTCACTGTTTACGGACTCTCTCTGGACTCTGCCCACAGCTAGACCATTGTTCCGGACCTGAAGAGCAGCCTGCGGCTGACATAACCTCTTGAAGGTCTGGTGGGCCAGTAGCCGGGTCTGGTGAACCCACGGAAGCTTCCCTCTGCTGTATGGCCACTCTGTCCGTCGTAAGTAATACGAAGGCGGGCACCAGGTGCTCCTTCGCTGGATAAGGATGTATAGCAACAGCTGGTTCGCAATCCCGTCCTTCCTCCCCTTTATATTTCCAGCATTGGTAGGCAAGTTTCTTGACAATTTCGTTATTATCTATTAAACGTAGCAAATATAGCGAAGATCCTAGTTTCCGCGTTACTATGCCGATTTTCCAGGTATGCTTATTGTTGTTTACATAATCCTTAACTAACACTTTATCGTTTAATTCTAAGTTAAGTGATCGTTTACCACCATAATTTTCACACTGCAAGCACTGTTTGGATTTCACCATTTCGCCGAGGGTTGTGTCTGACGGTAATGAGTCGTTTGGTTTTAACAAATCCGACCGGCATCTTAATTAAGGCCAAACGAAATTTCCGAATGTGACCTTTCTGTTGTACTCTGAACGGAATTCTTATATCGTAAAAGAAATTGCTGTAAATTTAAGTTAATATTTTTGAAATTAGTTCCTTCCAGTACGAGAGATTTCAATGCATTTTTGATTATTTTAACATACTACTCTGCCTGTCCATTACTGGCCGGATTGTAAGGCGGAGACGTTAAATGGGCGTCAAGTGAAATAAATGAACTTCCGTTATCTGTGCAAATTGTATGGAATAAACCAAATCTTGCCATTATTTCGCACAATTTCTCAATAACCACTCGCTAGGAATAGCTTAAAGAGACATCAAAACATTCCACTCATTTTGAGTAGGCATCGACTACCACCAAGTATGTTTTGTTGCTGATCGGACCTGAAAAATCTAAATGCAATGATAGTTCATTACGGCAATCATAATACGGTCTCAAATCGTTTAAAGAACCCCGTCTAACCCGTCCAATAACGACTCCATGGCTCTTTGAAAGATGGCTGGTGCACTAGACAAACCGAATACTAGCCTTGTATATTTGTATAAACCCTTGTGTGTATTTATACAAGTCAGCATCTGCGATGAGTCATTCAAACGGAACTGGTTGTACGCCTGCGACAAATCTAATTTGCTTAACTGTTCTCCACCATACAATTAAAAAAAAAATCATCCACCGTTGGTAATGGGTATTTTTCTACTAATAATTGCTTATTGACGGTTACTGAGTAGTCTGCAGATACGAATCGAATTGTCATGTTAAAACTGGCACAATCGGGCTAGCGTACTCGAAATATCTGACTGGTTATAATATTCCCAACTCCACGAGTCTCTGAATCTCACTTTCCACCTTATCCCTTAGCGCGAAAGGGAGGGGTCGAGGTCTACAAAAAATGGGCTTGGAATCGGGTTTTAAGGTAAAATCAACTTCCAATTCATTACAACATCCCAGCGTATTATAAAATAAACTTGGATATTTATTAATTACGTTTTCGCACATACTGGAGTGACAATTGTTAATAGTAGTTATTTGCATATTGAATCGAGAAATAAAATCTGGACCTAACAACGGTGGTCCGCCGTTCCGCACCACATACACATCTTTATTATGCGTTATAGACCTATGGGTAAATGGCAAACTGACTACGCCAAGTGTCATTTACCTTTCATAAACCATTCATTTTGCTCGGTTTTATAAAGTATTGTGCGAAATATTTGGCAAATAACTCTTCAGAAATAACTGTCACGGCCGAGCCGGTGTCTAACTCGAAATCAATAAAAAATCCGTTAATCGGTACTCTCACCTTCATAGGTTCTCCACGATACGTTCGTATATTAAAAATGACTTGCTTACCATCATCATCATTAGCATCAGCACAACCCTCAATAAAATGCTGTTTTTGCCTATTCTGCTGGCACATCCGTTTAAGATGGCCTTTTTGACCACAATTGTTGCACTTAAACTCCGCGTAACGACACGTTGCTACTTGATGCCCGCGAAACCCGCAGGCCGCGCACCGCGCGCTGCCGCCGCCACCGCCGCGGCGCTGTTGCGTAGCTCCGTAGCCCGATGATACGCCTACTTTTTGTACCAGCAGGGGGTCATGTGCCAATGCGCTCAATGCTGGGCTGCTGCTCAGCGCTGGCTGTGGTCCAATGCGAGCGCACCGAATTCCTTCCGCAATCTCTAACGCTTTGTTCGAAGTTGATTCTGAATTAATTTCCATAGAAAATAACTTATCACGTTCCGGTCCCACTGATATGCCAAGTACAAAGCGGTCGCGCACAGCTTCCTCTAATATTTGCGCTGGAAATTTACAATGCGAAGCCAGGCCTCTCATACGAGCTGCCCATTCTGTAAAGTTTCACTCGCTGACTGCGTAGCAGTATGGAACTTGTAACGCTCGGCAAATCCGCACTTTTTTGTTTGAAAATGTCCATCAAACAGTTTCACCACTTGCACGTACGACAGTGTATTTAGGTCCTCTGGTACCGCCAGATCTCGTACCAGCCGGTACGTCGTTTCCGCTAGGCTACTTAGTAAAATAGCCCGCCTTTTTACTCCCGACTTATCTTCGGCATCTCCGATGTCGTTAGCTAATAGCCATTGATCCAGTCGCCCCTTGTATATTGACCACTCCATTGGTTAATGGTTAAACACAGTAAGTGAACATACTGCTATTTTTGCCATTGCGTTCCACGTATATGATGCTAATTCGTGGGTTAAAGCTGATCGTTGCCACTGTTACATTCGGAGATGGAGCCCAATGAAACACACGTATGCATGCTAAGCAGAGCATTTATTGACTGACTGTCGATGGTACCCACATGTCGATGGTACACACTATGTATATCATAATATGTCGGATAAGGGGCGTCGGTGGCCGAATGGTTAATTAATATATTAGACTCGTAAGCGAGAGAAACTTATGCCCCGAGCACAGTCACGCTCCACTGTAATTACCTGATCAGCCAAGTCCTGGATCATGGTCAAGACGGGCCCCGGGCCCTCTAGCACGAGAGCACAACCGGGACATTAACGCCGGTATTCTTTTTTTTTATCATTATATTATTAAAAGGTACAGCCTATTTAAGTATAATCTGCCTTCAAGGTGATTGTTTTGCACGTGAAACACAATTCCTCATTTATTCAATAATATACTTACTGGCGGCTAAATTAGACAAAATAAATGTTGATGAGATTTTCTTAAAGCATTTGCTTACGTACGATTTTTCTAAGTAGGCAATAACATACTTACTTGCGGCTAAATTAAACAAAATAATTGTTGTTAACATTTTTTCGAAGCACTGCGCTTTATAAAAACATGAAAATTAAATGAAGTATGTGTATCATGATATCCTGGTAGATAAAGCTACGAAGCTTTAAGTCCACCTTTGTACTATTTTGTGCATAAAGTATTAAATAAATAAATAAATATCCATGATCGAAAAGAACAATCTATTAGTGTTATCTGCCTTGAAGGTGTTCAGATTGTTTTGTACGGAAAACACCATTCCCCATTTATTTAATAATATATGTTGTAACATATATATGACAAAATAAATGTTGATGAGATTTTTTGTAAGCATTTGCTTACGTACGATTTTTTTAAGTAGGCAATAATATACTTACTCGGGGCTAAATTAAACAAAATAATTGTTGATGAGACGTTTTCCAGGCACTTGCCTACATACGATTTTTCTTAAAAGGAGGTACTTGTCTACTAGATAGTGCTACAGGCTGGAGCTGGCTGAAATTAACAGATTTTTATAAAAAACTAGTCAGACGTTTGACCGTAATCTCACGTGGCAGTAAGTGACGATGCGGCCGAAGATGAAACATGCCTGTCTAGCAACAATCAATTTACTAAGACCGTGAAGGAGCCCAAATTGAAGAGTATGAGAAACACAAAACCTTATTTTTTCAATAATCTACTTATTTGAGGCTATATTAAACAAAATAATTGTTTAGACGTTTTTTAAGACTTTGCCATCTTAGTAAGTTGCCAGTTAAGTAAGTGTATCACGATATCCACAATAAAAAACAACCTATTAAGTGTGGCTTTACGGTGAGTGCTACTCGCTAATGGAATGAGTTACCACGGGAAATACGTCAGTCTAGGTATCTAAACTTAGGACCTATTATGTCTCAAAACCCGACTGGTGGTATATCTGTCTATTAATGGTAATTTTCTTGTATTTTTGATTCAGTAAATGTCGTTCCTGTTGGATTTTGCTACACTGTGATGTCGATTGCATAGCCTTAGTTATAAGGTATGAGCAGATCATTGATGCAGAGTCGCAGGCAGAACCGATCCCTGAAAATCAGACAAGTAGCCACAAATAACTATGCGGATTGAACGTCATTGGAGGTCGGAATATCAATATAAGAAGCATGCTTAAAATGCCTAATGTCTATACGCCAAATCCTGTCGAAGGCCATAAATATATCCAAAGTTACGATTAGGGCCTCAGAATACATTTCAAGGGCCTCATCCACGTACCATATACCAGGAGATCTCCAGTCAACCGACCATGGCGAAATCCGTATTGGTGGTCGTTACATTCGAGGTGTGTTGATGAATTCACGCTCCTAAATCTACAGAGTACCTATGAAAGTGACCGAGACACGACGTTAGGTGGCAGGGTTAGCGCAACTGCCACTTTTGGGCATGGACTAAAAGTTGGCAGTTTCTACGACTACCATACTGTCCCATACTGCTTCCGAAGACAGCCTATGAAGTTATACCACGCTCTGAGCCGAAAGTAGTTGGTGCAGACCTCAACTGCCACGAGATTTTGATATTTTGCCATCGACATTCAAGATTAGAGTGCTCCAGTTTTGGCCGCATCATCACTTACCACCAGATGAGATGGCGGTCAAATGTTAAATAATCTGTCGGTATCAAGAAAAGAGGATTTACAATGGATTTACGTCGCTGAATATGATGCAAGAGGTTGCTGAATATGGGCCGAAGAGAATAAAAAGTAACAAATGGAATCTGGCAGAAGCCCGGATTGACAGTAGGATGATGAAGAGCATATACTTTTGTGCCTTCTGCATTCGTCGAGTATAAAGCTTGGCAGTGTACAGTCAGGAGGGGCACCAGTCGAGAACCTTTCCGTAACATTGACCGATGGTTCTGCGAGTTATCAAGCCTGCTCAATGCTTCGGTTTTGCGATTCGGTAACGGTTGGTGTCCTTGTTTGTGCCTCCAATATCGTCACGCTAAAGAGAATAATTGTAATAAACTTACGCAGCATGGATTTGAGCAAGCCTGGTATAATAAAAAGAAATACGATTAGTCTTACATTTATCTTTATTTTATGTCAACGCAAGAACCGCCAACGATTAAAATAAATAATCACCAGTTTCAGACCCATCGTTTTATTAATAGAGAACAAAAAAATAAATTTAATCTGATGTTAGTAAAAATGCAATACCTACTTAGTTAATCGTTTGTAGGTTTAGTGCATTCTTGATGTAACTCCATTGTATGATAGAATTACAACACATTTTTGCACAAGTTCCACTATAATTAAAATAAACTGATTTATCAATGTCAGCAGCGTGGATGTTATGGGCATCAGGCCTGATGATGAGTCATTCGAAATCTGTTGCAATATATTAACTTCATTTTAATTATAGTGGAACTTGTGTAAAGAAGTGTTTAAATGCAATATTTATTTTGCATTATAAATAATGGGTCTGCCTCTAGTGTGAATATTGTTCCATTGTCCTATTACAGCGCACTGATAAATTTAAGCTATTGGTGCAGAAGTGCTGCTAGGGTGTGCCCTACGCGGTTATTATAATGATTATTACTAAGTGGTAGTAGTTATTAGTAGTAATAATGTTCCATTATCTTATGACAGCGCACTGATATAACTCAGCTATTGATGCTGAAGTGCTGCTAGGGCACGAAATAACGCGGTTATTATAATGATTATTACTAAGTAGTAGTAGTTATTAGTAGTACCTAATAATAGTGTAAGGCACTGTCCCAAGTGGCAAACGGTCGTAGGACCATGGTCGTCCGAACTGCGTCTGACGTCGCATGAAAACAAACACACTACGTAATATCGTTGTAGTGTCCTAATTGGTCATGCCTCGTTGTACGACTATACATGTAACCATATACATTCGCAAAACAAATATAGTGTCATATCGTGTTCCTTCGTGTCGTTCAGTATGATGATTATTTTATTTTATTTTATAAACAGTTGATGTCGCTGTTTTTCATTTTATTTTATTGGGTAACTGTCCTTGGCCACGGTCGTGCGTATCTACGACGGTTTTAAGATAATATTTTACGACAGTTGCCCAATAAAATTAAATGATAAACAGTGACATCAACTGTTACAACGACATCGCATTCGTTACCAAAAAAATTTACTTACTAAGCAACATAAGATCGTCTGTAATAAAAAACATGTCACAAAATGTTAAAATGTCGAATGTATCTAAATCTAGATCTAGATTTAAATGAAGTCCGCATTACATAAAAAAGTTGGAGTTTTACATTCGTACCAAAGAATTTTATAACGTTGGTACACTTTATTTGTGGGGAGAGTCAGAAAAAGACGGGTAGGAAAGGAAAATGTTCAAAGGTCACCCGGGGGGACGAATCTTATCTTCAATGGGAGATTTTCCGCGAGACTGAGATTTCCGAAATAATATAGTTCAAACAGTTGTAATAGATGACGTTAATTAGACACGATTCCCAAAAAAAAATCAAAACCTGACTGTTAGATGTATAAAAAAGTAGGAATTTTGCATTTTTTTTCACAAAAGATACAAAAACAAAGTATATTTTAAATGCCTTTCCGAGTAACTTCGGTTACAGAGTTCAATATTTGAGAATCCTGTCTAAGCAGCGCCATCTAGTGAGGCACGCCGAACTACACTTTATACTCTTTAAAGTAGCTGTCTGAAAATCACCCATTGGGCGGTACAGACTGCATATTCTCCGTTCAGTATGACGAATTATAACAAAACTCTCAACTGGGGGCGACGGTGGCCTAGTATTTGAGGGGTCAGACTACGCTTCGTGACCACATAGTCGGTGTGAAGCGGACAGAAAACGCACAGTATACCCTATTGGTGCACACGCGATGTAAGTATGTACTACACGGAGGCGACACGACGACTAGGCGGGTACTGTGCAAGCGTGCTAGGCATGCTGATACTTTCTCTCACAGAAATCAAAATTGCGTAAACATTTGGGACAAACTGTACGGAAATTGTGTATGCCTGTATGCACTCTACTGACGGCTTTCTCAAGCAACCAGTGAGTGATCCAAAATTCATCGTGTTGAAGAGCTTCCTGTGGGCTGAGTGTAACTTTTGCTTTAACTTTACTTTACTCGCGTGGAAATTAGTGTAAAGAAATAACTTCATTTGATTGCGCTATACATTTTTCCACACGTCAAGTAAACGCAAACGCGACTGTAAAGTAAAATTAAAGCAAATCTCACACTGAGCACTCTGGTGGGTGCTATTGCCTTTAATCATACCCCCCATAACAAAGTAGCCACGCTGACTTATCGCAGATGTAGCGCGATATGTCTTCGAGTCGTTTTCGTTCGCGCTCATTCTGTTTTGAGGTGTTTTGGCTTTTTATATGCGGCGATTTTAATCTGACTTATATCTGACAAAACGAGTACATCCGGGAAAAGCCGGGTCTACCATCTGCCAGCAGGAATACCTCGGGCATACCTGTTTGTAAGATGGTGGAGTGGATGGATGGGTGAAGAAGAGGTTCCTTAAGCCCCCATAATTGCTAGCCATACTTAAACGCAATGCGATTATAAATGATGATGAATTCTGGTGATCTTACCATTATGTTACAGCAGCCGTTCCATTTAAACTGGAAAATATTTATAGATTTCATTTAAAATAATAAATTATATCGATGAATATTTTATTATTTAGATAAACTAATTTCCTAATAATTAATTATGTCGCGGACTTAAGGATAAAAGGTAAAAATATATAATTACATTAATATGGTAGGTATGCGCGTTTATAATGAGGATAATTTAAAAAAGCCTTTAACGTAATATAAGGATCAAGTCTAACGATGTTGAGATCACTAACAGGTACAATAATTACTATGACAATTATAACTTTTATCAATATTAAGTAAATCATTATATTTTACTTACGAACAATTTTTTCTGTTAAAAGAAATAGGTGCATAAAAATCGATGTAATGTGTATATCAATTTACAAAAACTTTAGCAAATTTTTAGAACATTTGATTAGAAATTCTCTACCCTATAAACTACAACACAATACTACATTGACAGTTTCAGTTGAAACACAACTAAGACTATACGCAGACGACCAACAGCGGTAAAGGAAGTTGCAGGGGATGGTTAAAACGTCACATGAACTTTCTAAAAGGAAGTGCATGGACATTAGTGTGTGACCAAAATAATGATTTACGATAACGATAGCGGTTGAAAAATTGAGGGATGGAAAATGGAAAAATAACGTGAAAATAAATAGTGTAAGTATATCCTGAGGCCGAAAAAGCTCAGGAGAACTTTCGTCTTCTACGTTAGCAGGCTGGACCGTCAAGATATATTCATAGCCGAGCTTCAGGTATTGTCCTTGTGCTACTCCCGCTCTAAACGTATGCGCTCTAGCGGCATTTTTTAACTTGCGGGATCCGCGGATCCGCGTTTTGGAGGTGCGGGATCCCGCAGATCAATAAGCGGAGTGGGATCCCGCGTTCTCGCGTGATTGCAATCCCTCACTACGGGATCTCGTTAGGTGTTCGTAACGTGTGGTTTTTATCACAATCTCACCAGTAATATATGGAAAGGGTATCAATGAAAGATAAAGTATGTGTAGGTAATAAGGGAAAACAGGAACACGGTGGACTGAAAGAAGATGTATTGGCTAATAAAGAAGGATTGCTCAGTTTAGTTGGTTTGTGCATAAATTGAGATTGAGAGAAAAAGAATAAAATTAGATTCAAATGATCCATTTGGCTGTAGGGAATGGCAGTGTAAGAAAGGAAAGACAGAGACGTATGCATAACTATCAATACGATGATACTACAAAACAACAAAAAAAAGGGAACACTTACTTGCTCTTGTTTAGAGAGCTAAAAAACAAACAAAACCATTTTTGTAGTGACAGCAAACTTTGTAAAGCGTGTTTTTTTAGAGCCAGAGAACTTACAATTGAAATAAATAAAGAAAAAAGTTTTAGGTATCAGTGAAACTAGCTTTTATTGTCATTTATTTTTGAATATAGAGTCAGCAATATGGCTGCCGTGACTGACGTGTGGACGGCCCTATCTGGATATCCTATTTTCATACACTTATTGCAATAATTGCGGCCGTATTTCGCTAATAACTCACCGAATGTTGTGCTCGATCATCTCTGGTTTATCGGTGTAGGAAAGTGACTTAATATATCTTAAAAGAACAAAATATAATTTAATCTAACTAGATCACACAATCTCGGTAGCCAACGTGAATTAATTCGTTGATGTTCATTTCTTTCCCCATTCAAAATTTTGTTCGACTTTTGGTTAAATGATTACTTTAATGAACACACGACGGCCACATAACCGAAATCATATTCAAACGTACATAAATGCCATAAAATGATCTTTCTAATAAAGTTAGTTTCACTGATTTGAAATACATTTTCTTTGTTTTATTTCAATTTAAAGTTCTCCGCTTCCATAAAAACAACATATAGATTAAAATTTAGAGATATACTATCGATACACTAATTCAGTCAGGTTTTATACCCAAAAAATAATCTTGTTAGATGGATAGCTAACACCACCTGATACCACCTAATTTCAGACATAGTACAATTCTATCATCGCCAAAATTTTGTCGGATACTCCAAACCGTACTTTCTTACTCCCGACGAAAACAGAGGGGTATTAGAAATTTGGCATGTGTATCTGTCGATCTGTGTGACAGAAAAAGTCGGATAACCCCCCACCAAGTATACCTATATTCAAATATTTCCTAAACTACTTAACTGATTTTAATGAAACAAGCTATGAATCATTTGGATTAAAATGGCTTTCAAATAGAGAAAACCTCATCCAAATCAGTCTATCCGTTCGAGAGCTACGATGCCACAGACAAATACGAGTACATAGAAACACATGTCATTTCAACCTATAACACTCCTCTATTTTCGTCGGGGGCTTAAAACTGGGCAGCAGTGTTTTCTGTTGAGAATTTTCACCAATGCGAATTGCGATCTCCAAGCCACCGATAAGCATAGAAATTTGGTTGGCAATGGAATAGACTTTATGTTGGGAGCGTCGGTGCCCGAAAAGTTAGGGTATCCGACTCGTAAGCGAGAGGTACCGGTTTGGAATCCCGCTGCGGCCATGTACCAATGACTCTTTTCTGAGTTACGTACATTAGTTGAATACTAACCGATGCTCTTACGGTGAGGAAAAACATTATGATGAAACCTGCACATTCAGGCGACTGAATATGTAACCATGATCCAATCTGGTCAGGTTCCCCTGCACAGTATTCCAAAAACCCTTCGGACCTGACATTTCGAACTAACCTCAGAATGTGACGCGTTATGTTATTCTAAATGATAAGCGAAAACTCCCGTGTGGAAATTCCTTATAGCTTTAGAGAAAACTTAAACCTAAGTAGGTCGATTTTTTTTACTTCGAAAGTAAAATGTTTTTTTTTCTACCAGAACAATTACATTATTTGCTCAACTTTTTACATAAATATATTGAGCGTTAAAAACCCTATTTTTTTATCGCCACCCCTAGTCGAAAATGTAAGCGCAAGGCGAAATAATATTTTTTTTCATTAAAATGGTTTTATTTTAATATCTATAATAATTCAAGCTATTAGCACCCTAAAATCTATTTAAAAGGTAGAGCATTAGGCTGTCTATCTTCCTAAAAAAAAACAGCTGCTAATTCCGTGGGATATCGGAGATATTCGATTCTAAATATTTCGTAACTACAAACCCCTGAAACTTAGTAATAGCAATATTTCATATACACATTTGCTATGAACTTTTAGTAAGGTCTAAAATTTAAAAATACAATGGATTGAACGATTTTTATTGTATTACTAGCTGTTACCCGCTACAAATAGTACAGTGGAATAGAAAGTAAACTTAAGTTTTTTACAAAAATTCTACATTTTTTGGCACAATCTTTTATCGTCACCAGGGAGATCTTGGGGCATTTAATGCATGACCAAAATTTCATGTCCGTGCAGTTAACCATTGAGGAGTTCCCTCGTTGGGAGCCGATCCTAAGTGCACCTTCAGGTTATGTTATCATCACTAGAGTGATCTTGGGGCATTGAATGCATGCAAAAATTTGATGTCCGTGCAGTTAACCCTTGAGGAGCTGATCCTAGGTGCACCTTCAGGTTATGCTTATCATAATAATGCATTGTCATCCAAACTAAACAGATATCTGCTTTAAAAATGAGTTAATATTAGTTATAATGAGTTATAAAGTATTGTTGGTAATTTTAGTATTTATCTTTTTCTTGCAAAATTATCATTATATAATAATTATATTAACGTCAGATTGAAATCCATATTTGGTTGCAAGCATAGGTTTTTTGTTATACGTCTTCTAGTACCTTTATTAGGTTATACCATTTAATTCATTCGATGAAGGGCTAGGTGTGGCGTGGGAAGGGGTCCACCCTCGTTAGGCGTTAGCTAAAACCCCATGTCAATACATCTAGCCTGGAGAAACGGGGGCGAGGCGACATGGAGCCGTTTCAGACCCATGCCGCCGCCAATAATGCTGTGGATAGCGCCTAAGCCGGCACCTTTCCCTCTCCGGAGGTGACCGCAAGTATGTTAGGAGAATGTGATGCTGTAGATAGCGCCACAGCCGGCACCTTACCCTCTCCGAAAGTGTTCGCAAGTACACGAGGAGAAACTAGTCCTGGACAAATAGAAGCCGGTACTTCTTCGGGAATGAGTAGTGGAAGTACTATTTCTTTTAGTAGGTAAAGAAAAAAATTTCGAAACTGGGTTTCTTGAAGGAATTTTCTTTTCCCCGTAATCAAAAAAATAATGTAGCAAGTATTATACTATTTTAGAATCCTTATTAAATGCGTCAACTTTTAGTGCTACTTGCCAACCTGGCGTAGTTCTTTTTTTTTCAGTACGGTCCGTTAAAGTTGGACGAAATATTAATTGTCTATTCATTGTACGGCATAATGTGTCACTTTCTTCCAAGCTGGAGCAGTTGACTTGGAATTCTAAGTAATAGGTTAGATTAGCACTATTCGGGATTATATAAGAAAATAAAATTGAAAAAAAGTTAAGATTTGTAGCAACAGGAGTTAAAAAACCTTCACAGGGTGTACATTTTCTCGAAAAAAAAAGAAATGCCTATAATTTAAAAAATTCAAGACTTAGATTTTATTTTTTATTTTTCTAGTAACTATTATGATTAGGACTATCACCCGATTCCGGCTTGACGTCGACTTACGGGACACCCTGTATAATGATAATTTTGCAAGAAAAAGATAAATACTAAAATTACCAACAATACTTTATAACTCATTATAACTAATATTAACTCATTTTTAAAGCAGATATCTGTTTAGTATGGATGACAATGCATTGTTATAAGCATAACCTGAAGGTGCACCTAGGATCAGCTCCTCAAGGGTTAACTGCACGGACATCAAATTTTTGTCATGCGTTCAATGCCCCAAGATCACTCTGGTGATGATAACATAACCTGAATGTACACTTAGGATCGGCTCCCAACGACGGAACTCCTCAATGGTTAACTGCACGGACATGAAATTTTGGTCATGCATTAAATGCCCCAAGATCTCCCCGGTGACGATAAAAGATTGTGCCAAAAAATGTGGAATTTTTGTAAAAAACTTGAGTTTACTTTCTGTTCCACTGTACTATTTGCCGCGGGTAACAGCTACTAATACAATAAAAATCGTTCAATCCATTGTATTTTTAAATTTTAGACCTTACTAAAAGTTCATAGCAAATGTGTTTATGAAATATTGCTATTACTAAGTTTCAGGGGTTTGTAGTTACGAAATATTTAGAATCGAATTCCTCCGATATCCCACGGAATTAGCAGCTGTTTTTTTTTAGGAAGATAGACAGCCTAATGCTCTACCTTTTAAATAGATTTTTGGGTGCTAATAGCTTGAATTATTATAGATATTAAAATAAAACCATTTTAATGAAAAAAAATATTATTTCGCCTTGCGCTTACATTTTCGACTAGGGGTGGCGATAAAAAAATAGGGTTTTTAACGCTCAATAAATTTATGTAAAAAGTTGAGCAAATAATGTAATTGTTCTGGTAGAAAAAAAAAAATTTTACTTTCGAAGTAAAAAAATTCGACCTACTTAGGTTTGAGTTTTCTCTAAAACTATAAGGAATTTCCACACGGGAGTTTTTGCTTATCATTTAGAATAACATAACGCGTCACATTCTGAGCTTAGTTCGAAATGTCAGGTCCGAAGGGTTTTTGGAATACTGTGCCCTGGTAGCAGGGTCACAGAGGCTAGATGGCAGTCGCTCCATTGTAATTACCTGATCGGCCAAATCCTGAATCACGGTTACGGCGGACCCCGGGCCCTCGTGCGTGAGAGCACAACCGGGACATTAACGCCAAGATGATTATTTATAGACTTTTGATGTTATGTACGTACCTTCCTTTTCCCTGATAACTGTAAATAAAATAAAATATTATCTATGTAAGAACCCTGTCAGATCTGCGGCCCTATTTTTTAATCCGCTCGCATTCACGCGTGCGCTCGCGTGCTCTATCTATCTCTTTCACACTCGTGGTAAGTTGCTAATGAAGGTAGTAAAGACGAGCATTAGAATGCGAGCGCTCGTGTGGATGCGAGAAGTTTCGAAAATAGGGCCCTGATCGGATTATATGTATATACCTAACAATTGGGCGATTTTATAATTTGTAACGTGACGATATTATCGTGGACGTCCACTATATATGGGAGAGGTGGCATGAAGGGGACATTATTTTATATGACAGGAGTGTGAATTTAGGTGCGAATGGTTGTGCTTCGGGCTTGCCACACAACAAAAATGTTGTCGTCTCGAGACGTTTCTTACTTTACCGATTATTTGACTTATCCCTTCTAATACTTCTTCATTTCATGCCACCTCTCCGCTTTATCGTAGACGTCTACGATAATATCGTCACATTACAAATAATTAAAGCACGTTCGTCCCATTTAAAAGCCAAAATTCGTTTTTTTTCACGTTTCATTACGTAGATATGGTATAGAACCTTGCAGAAGTAGTTTAACCGAATTCTAAGTATTTATTTCGATTTATTTATTTATTAATTCGTTTAAAACACAAGCACATAACGGTTGAAATGCCAATGACAATACTGAATTTAAAATTTTGACATATAGCCACTAAGCAGCTTTGCAGATAGATACTATATTGACAAACAAACAAAAAAAAATTAAAACAAAGAGATACATGTACACTGGAGCGCGCGCGTGTGTGTGTGTGTGTGTGTGTGTGTGTGCGTGTGTTACGCGATGCTAATCTATGGAACCTATGGAATCTATGGAATCTATGTCAAACTATACGTCAAAACCGATGCTGTCAGTTTTCACTACGACGTTCGTGTCTCTATGGACGTTTCTTATCTGCCGTAGATAATATATAGTAATCTATGCATCACTCCTCCGCCGACCGGCCGCGCCGCGCCACGCAAGCCGCCCGCGCACGGCCGGTCCCGGCGATGCACGTCGTTACGCGAGTCACTCACCTCGGAATCGAATACTCCATCCACCAGCCATGTTTCACAAATAGCTACCACATCGTAGTCATTATTTAATAATCCTTGCCTGAATAACACAGTTTTACCCCTAATACTACGCGTATTCTGCAAGTATACACTTACCGGTGACATTTGTAACAGTTATTTGAAATTTAGTTAGAAAATAGTGTACGTAATAGGACAACGTCGCAGCTAGGAGAACATAATGAATGACGTTAAAGGTATATATGTACACAATATGTATCCATATAGTGGTGCGTCGTTGTGTAATAGGTGTAGTGTAATGTGTGGAGTGCAGATAAATAATTGGAATAGGATGTGTAGATAACAAAGTCTAATACAGTCCTGGAAGGGACCTCAGCGTCCCTGACGCTACGTTGAAACAGAAAAATAAATGAATCAGCAAACAAATATTCGTAAGTTATGTTGTAACTTTAACAGATTTCTTTGAACATGAAAGTTGCGATTTTCTGTCTATATGCCGCGGGGGAAAATTGTCCGCCTGTCGAACAAATATTCTTCCATTGCGAGTCCAGCAATATTGAAACCCCAGTTCTTTGCATTTTAATTTGGTGTCGTATAATAATGCCTATTTGCTGGGGTAAGGTGCTCATTGACGTGGATCTGGCGAAGGTTGGAACCTGGTATGCCTAAGTCTCCAGTGTTGACACCCCTTTGCTTTCTCACGGCAGTTAGCAGTTCGTCGCGCCTGTTTAGATTGCTGAATTTCGCAATAATTGGTTTAGGTAGGCCGCCTGTGTTTTGAGTTTTATATTCGAAAAGCCGTAGTTACGTCATTGCAGTCCAGAGGAACCGCCCACTGCCTTTGCTATGGAGACTACCAAATCAAGCACACCAAATATTTCTAGGTTGAGCAGCCTGTCCCTTTGCTCATAATCGTTTAAGCTTTGTCGCAAGTCGTCGACTGTAGTCCGCAACTCCACGACTTCGTGCTTTGTTTTTCGGACCTCTTTCAGCTCTGCCTTGATCACGTCAATGTCCCGCATTGTCTCGTCGTATGATGAACTGTACTTGTTGAGGGACTCCAGCATGCTAGCGTACTGTTGACTTATCGCCTCCTGTCGATCCTGTAAAGCCCTGTTGCTCTCAGTCAACTTACTATCGATCAATGCTGTTAATCTAGATATAAGTATTTTGTTATTCTCGGATATGGTCTGCAGCAGGTCGGCATGCAAAGGCCGTACGGGTTGCGGTGGCGGTGCATCTACGGTGACTTCGGAGGTTTCGGACGCGACAGGACCTGGTGGAGTGCTCAGATCAACAGAAACAGCAGATGGGGAGCTGGGATCCGCGGGTGTAAGAGTACCCGTCTGTAAGCTCGAGGCAGCCGATGTCACGGGTGCCGGTTGGGAGGATAAAACGGCACGAACGGGTGTGTTGCCGCCCTTGCGCTCCTTGGTTGCCGAACATGATTTGCATTTCCATGCCGCTTTCTGCTTAACCATTAATTTTATAAAAGCGGATCTAGCCACCCCGAGGCACTCATAATGATAAACGTTATCACAATTGTCCTGTGAGCACTTAAGAATATCCGCAGCAGCCCCGCCGATAGACTGGTTACACGCTGTGTATTTAACCATGTTGAAGAGTAAGTGTAGGTATGTAATAATTAGGAGAATTTCGAATAAGTGTGTCTCTCAGAGACAAGCAATTTCCGCACTGAGAAATGTCCGTTCTGCAACAGCTAATCACCTGGCAACAGCCGCGCTGCGTCACTCGTACGATGTGTCAAGCGAGTGTCACGGGTGCGCACTCCGCGTACAGGTCACTTTCCGATGCACGCACTGACGACCACTTTTCGCACTATATGTTGACGGTATATCAACACAGGCACTCTCTAACACAACGACGCATTTTACGGCTATTTCCACAGTTTATGATAGTAGATTTTTATCACAAAACGGCAACTGATATAAACTGAACAAAATGCGGACTAAATGAAATAAATTAATTTAAATTACTGCTGTTTGTAAAAAAAATAACAGAGCGATCACCAATACGGTATTCACTGCAAAACAATTCGTCAAAGAATGATGAATGATGAATGAATTTACCGATCGGACTCCTAAGCGAGAGTTACCAGGTTCGAACCCCGGTACCGCCAGGTACCAATGTCTTTTTCTGAGTTACGTAGCTACAGTTGAACACTAACAACTCTTGTAATGGTTGATCACAGACACAGGTTGGCCAAGGTCACTGGAGACCACTGGGGATCCTGAGACTTGTTGAATAGTCTCGGGAGCAACACTTTGAGAGTGAAATGATTGCATTACTGAAGCCGTTCCTGTCACTAGAGTTGCGTCACATGCAGATCAGGTAATCACAGTAGAGCGACTGCCATCTGCGCTCCGTGACCCTGCTACCAGGGGAACCTGACCAAATTGGATCATGCTTTCACATTCAGTTGCCTGAATGTGCAGGTTTCATCACGATGTTTTCCCTCACCGTAAGAGTATCGGTTAGTATTTAACTAATGTACATAATTCAGAAAAGAGTTATTGGTTCACGGCCGCAGTGGGATTCGAATCCGGGACCTCTCGCTTGCGACTCGGGTGCCCTTACCACCAGCCACCGACGCTCTATTACTATTATTATAGTAGTAATAATAATACAAAGGCAAATGATTTATAGAAGAATTTTGTTAGCTACAAAGTGTTTACAAGCTACAAAGACTATCTAAGGCCTGTTTATTAGGATACTCACTTTTAATATTTGCTTTTCTTCTTCCTCATATGTTCGTGGCCCAGTTTTCTTTTCGTTGTCTTTCTTGTTAAGTTTCTGCACGGAATCCTGAAAATAGCACAACAAAATTACTTACATACATACAGCTAACGCCTGTGTCCCACAGGTGGGGTAGGCAGAGACTAAGAATATAACTGAAATACCTATATTTAAAAACTTTTGTAGGTTAGCTCGATTCTTGCACAATATCACTGCTCTGTTTGAATTTGAAACAATTATGTTAAACATGAATAAACAATAATGTTTTTACATGTTATCACCAATTATTTCTTCGAAAATCTTGTAACATAATCAAACCTTGAAACAATAACTTTCTCATAAAAGTCTTTGTATTGATAATAAGTTGCGCACCTTCGAAGTTACCAACTCGCGGCGGATTTGATGCACCGTTACGGACTTGTCTGCGCTTTCACAGACGTCACTCCTTTACTATGCTTCGGCGCGGGTAGATATGAGTCATTGTGCTAGGACTAACAGTGCCATCTAGCCCGAAAGTAAGCAAAGCTTGTGTAATAAATGCCACTGATAAACTACTTAAGTAAATTTATAAATACATACTTATTATAAATACAACACCCAGACCCGTAACATAAATTAAAATTCACCATTTAAGTTTCTTAACCAACTGAACCACTTGGGTCGTCTGCTTAAATGCGGCAGGAATGCCGGCTTAAAGTTTAATTATTATTCATAGATATAATTTATACTTACTCCCTAAATATTACAAACGAACCCATATACATAATTGACCGTAACAGTTTTCACAGTTGCTACGCTTATGTACAAACTTGGGACACTATGGACATTTACAAAGGTGTTTGTAGTGGAGAGATCACTGGACCGCATTAAGATCGTATAAGGCCATGATAAAGTACCCACTCAATCCTGAACAGAACCCCGGCTCACTTAACAGTATCACAGGGCTTATACCTGACGCGTGCCGCGTACAGGACAGTGTACAGTAATGCGGTAACTATAGAGGTATCAAACTTATAATAAAAGTATTAGAACGTATAATAGGCCAAAGACTCGTAAGGAGAATGGTAATCAGCTTTAACCAGCTTCATGCTGGGCAGTAGCACTATGAACCCAATTTTTGTCCTGAGAATTCTCCAGGATGCACATTCTCTGCATTTTGCATTTTTCGATCTGTAGAGGGCTTCTGACAATGTTCCTCGAGAGGTAATTAGGCAGGCGCTAAGGTCCAAATCTGTGCCCGATGATTGGAATTATCTAGGACATGTACGCCAACGCTGGGGCCGTTGTCAAAACCATCGTAGGCCGTACTAAGTCCTGATTACCGTAGGTGTTCCCCAGGGTTCCGTTCTCAGCTCTATCCTGTTTGTGCATTATTCTGGATGCCCTCTCAGCCGAATTTCCGAACGTGGCTTCACAGCTCATGGAATACGCGAAATAAATAAATAGATAAATTCAAGTACACCGGATCCGTGCTGCACGAATCCGGACATGTTCATTCCAATGTCTAGTCCCGCATATCTGCAGCTTGGGCCAATTGACGACTGTTTACGTCAGTCATCTGCGATACTAAAATCTACAATCCACAGAAAAAATGTCATAACAAGAATGGACCTTTAAGGAAAGACAATAAGTGCAGGTACTCACCATGTCTGCCTACAAAGGATATCATTAAATTCGTTACATTGATGAATATTGTTTTGAGATGCTTCGAAGACATTTTTTATTGTAATGTACGATTTGTAAGTAACTTAATTGACCAAGACACGTGATGTTGAGGTTACATAAGAAGTGTTGAGACGTAAGAATATACTCACAAGATCAACCTGCAAAGAATAACAAGATATATTTAGTTTACTAAGTAAATAACTTAATCAACCAAATTATTCAAATACGAAGAGGACAATAGTATAAAAAAGTGGCAAAGTAAGTTAAGTAAACACGTTGTGAAGACATTAACATTGTAGCTTCTAGTGGTAGTCTAAAATTCATAATAGGTATTACGTCTTATTTTCATTATATCTTTCCTTTCCAAAGTTCTCAATCATCTTGTCCACCATAAATTTGGCATGTAAGTCGATTTCGAAAAAACATAAACTTCGGGCGTTAGTCTTTGGCGAAGCCGAAACTGCTTTTTTAACTTTATCAGGTTAATGTTCGTTTGTGTAAAGAATATGTAAAGAATCTGCTAAATACCAGCTAGCAGTTTTAAACTCGTAAAATTTTCTGATGGTCGCTTACTTGTCCGTATTTTACAAGATATAATATTTAGGTTAGTATGCGTTGGTTTTTCATCAGCATCCAGGTTAGGAGGACAGCCAAGTAGTAAAACTTATTGCCCGCGGATTGCCCGAGTAATATAATGTGAAGCTTTTAAGGCAAGAGTGAATAGACCCCGTTTAAGTAAGCATGCTACATCCGCGTCTGTAACGTTGCCATAGGTGAGATAGCCAACAAATGCTTGCCTAAAGTAGGTATAAAGAAGAACAAAATTGAATCTTTATTTTAGACCTTCTTAACCCTAGATAAATAAACATTTAACACGCCTTGTAAAATCCAGTATGGTCCACTTTTAGTACACCCTTATTTTGCCAAATCGCCGTATTCCCGAATCGATCGCGGATAGATAATTTTGGCCCTCGGAGTCCGATCGCGAGTGACGTACTCACACTTCTACCTTTATGACTCATTCACACACAAATGTGTAAGGGCCTTATTTTTGAATCGCTCGCATCCACGCGAGCGCTGACGTGCGCTACCTGTCCCTTTCGCATTCGTGGTAAGTTACTAGAGATAAAAAAAAGGTATTAGAAGGCGAAGGTTCGCGTGGATGCGAATGGTCCTAAAATCAGGCTCCCGATCCTGTAAACATACAACCTTTAAACATGGCAAACTCGTGATCGAAACTTTACGGTGAAACGATTGACTCGCCCGCGAAAACGAGCGCTCGGGATCAATTCGGGAAAACGGCAGAAAGAAGAAAATGTATGTAAAAAAAAACTTAGGTATTTGGGTAATGCACTTTCGATTTAGCGAGTGTGCTACACAGAATGTGACTTTATGCTCGTTCTATCGTCTATTTATTTCTTTGAGTATGGTTTCATACATTACTAAATATAAAATATACTTACACGCTAAATAAAACACAAAACACTTGTGATTTATCTAGTAGCATATTATATACGTCATCACTACGTATTGGAAAATAAAGTTCCACATCGCGTCCCTCTATCATGTGGTTTTCACAAATAGACAGAGGGATTCATGAAGGTTTGGGTGTATAATTTGTTAAGGTTACTACCCGTGCAAAGCCGGGGCAGGTCGTCAACGATAAATAAATGAATTACTCACTTTCTTATCCTATACACAAATTCAAACAGTTTATTATTGTACTGAGATATTTTATTAATGATATCAGATATGTACGATTACGTTAACGGTACTTACGGCCTTTTTGATCAAGGATTTATAATTATGGATGACAGTGGAAGGAGTGAGCAAGCATAATAATGAGTAAATTATTATCAACATCCTATTTATTTATTTATTTAACAGTTTATTGCACACAGTAAAATACATAGAGAAACATCATACATATAGACGACCCAACAGGCACTTCTTATTTCTAAATTAAATTTCTTCCAGCAGGCTTACAGAAGAGAGATGTGACAAGTAAAGTAGCGGTCAGTCCTGGCTTTTGCCAAGCTTCGCTTTCCATTTTCGGCATCATCGCGTCGCGAGCCGGTGACTCTCGCATCCGACTCAGCCATGTCAATCCATCGCTTCTTAGGCCTCCCTGGAGACCTCATTTTCTGATACCGGTAATTATAGAATGCTATGGACAGGGCGTTATGGGCTTACGTAACACATCACCACCAAACCAGCGTAGGCGAGCCTCTTCAATGTGTCTAAAGTTGGTCAGATAAAACGCTGATAAAGGTTTTATATTTTATAGTAAAAAACTGAAAAGACTCGCCTACGCTGGTTTGGTCAAGTGCCGAATGGCAATATTATAGGAAATAGGTGCCTATATTTCTAGGTGCATAAAAGTTCTAAGAAGCGATGGATTAACCGCGAGGATATAGAAGACTAGACCCAGACATGATGCCTGTGCCTTCTTAATGCCTGGTTCTAAAAGAATAATAAACCTAGATAGGTTTATAAATTATAAGTATATCAACTGAGCTCATGACAGTCATGCCTAAATTTTTACAATTGTTATCTCCATTCGTTGGCTACCTTAACTCATAACTTCGGAACGAATTCTCCTACAAATTTCATATTGTGACTTACCCACTTCATAAAAAAACAAAGGGAAGCCGCTTAGAAGTGAAATGAATTATTTTAATAATAACAAGGAATCCGTAAGAAGTTTCGTGCATCTAGACGAAAAAGTCTGAAGTGAAGTTGTAATCTGATAAAACGGTCATTGAGAAACTGGAAAAAGGGTATCTCTTTCCCATTGATCACGAGTTCAAGCCAAATCGAACAGTGATGGGTTTTAGGCGAAATAATAAAAGATTGGCTAAATTTACAGAGATTCAAGGATTTTATTCATCGACATACGTAGCACACAGACACGGTGAGATGGCAAGAGAACTGTCAAAATCAAATTGACATATAATAATCGTTTTAAGTTTATAAAGCTCATTACCAAAACAAACAATGTTTAACTAAATTGATTTGCGTTTACAAAGACTTTCCAATAACCAGGTATCTTAGCCTCAGTATCAAATTAAAAAATAGGTGAAAATGATGTATATGTACCTACCTACGCGTGTCGCATATCTGGTTTCATTGTAAACATCACAGAAAATCATCTAGATAATACTACTAACGCAATCTAGAGAACAATAACTATTTACCACCGCGAAGATGCGTCCATTATCCCACCGCCTCCCGGCCCAAATAAAGTTTTTGGTGAGAATATAAGATAATCGAATGATTAAAGAGGCGTGTAAAACAGCAAGGCCTTGTATCCTAAAAATAATGAACCGATGCATAATTGATGGTACGTTCCCGCGATTTCGCATCAAACTATATTAAGTTGATAAATATAACTTCTAAACCATGGGGTAAGCTTGCAAACCACCACAAATATAAACACGCAAAACCACTTATTTCAGACCTAGGTAAATTATTCGAGGCATTGAGCTGCGATTGCGATCCAATTACATTTTAATAGAAGCCATTAGTAAATTAGCGGTAGTGAGACTCTGGTAACGATGAAACGGAAGAAATTGGTGTCTTACCTTGGTGTCGAGCTGAAAAATCGTTTTAGATTCATAAATAACATTATTAAAGTATGTGAGAGATGTCAAGCAAAGCAAAGCAAAAATTAAGTATTTGCTCTCTCTTCCTAATTAGATTTCGAATCAACATGAGATAATACTTATGATCTTTCATAATTAATAAAATTCAACAGACAAAATCTGAGATCTCAAGTTGAGTCTCATGTTGAATTAATATTTATGAGTCAAAATGTTTTCAGTTCTCCTTTAAATGTCATGCGGTAGTCAAACAGGCAAACGGGCCACCTGATCGCAAGCGGTAACCGCTGCCTATAGACATTAGCAACACCATCCACCTCTACAACCCCTGGATATGTTGCTCTGGCAGCTAAACGGCAAATGCTGCCAACATTCTGTTCCCCGAATCTCCAACCCATGGAACACTGAGCCTTACTCATCGGCCGTGACTCAAAATATTGTATGGCTGCGATATTTATAAGGTATTTACTAATAGTTCGGGTGTATCTAACTCGAAAAGGATACGCCGCTATGCCCTACCTCTCATGAATCAACACTAAATCTGTTGTGTGTTTCTGTTGTATAACCTGGACTCCAACGCTGGTTCGCCAACGTGCTGCGTAAACACTAAAAAAAAAAAGTAAAATCTAGAAAAAATTATTTAAGAACGTATTAAAATAGACTTACGAACTTTTTTTTGAGCTCGGAAATCTAAGAAATTAAAAAAGCTCGCTTTATCATTGACCATTTTCATACGATTTTCAACATCTGCTATCTTAGAGTATATTAAAGTCCTGATTGCTGAAAGTGAATCCACCGATGAACAGTTAATATCTGCTTTACGATGTCTCTTCAACGGCATCTGTCCGGCAAAATACATGACTTGTATTGTTGAACATTATAGACCATAGGTAAACTCAATTTTAGTTTACTTTTTTGTTTTATTTAACTATTTACTGTACACATGAGAACTGGAAATGATATTACAAACTACTAGACCTAATAGAAGACATAACAGGCAAACTTGTTATAACTTACTTATTTTTGGTCGGGCGTGGTTAGTAATAGGCTGTATAACGATCTAATGGATGTGTTTGTGTTCTTTGGTTAGTGAATGGTTTTTATTCAAGTTCAAGGCAATGAATGCGATGTTTCGTTTAGGTGAACATTTTTTCTTTTTGTCGAAAATTTTCCCGAGTTCACTTTTGTCGAGTTCTATTCCATTCCATTTAATGAAAGTCTGACAGAACTCGCGTTGTTGCGTAGACTGCCGCGGTTTCCCTTTTTTGCTAGTATATAGAAGTCTTTGATTTTTTGTATTTTTTTTACTCATCTACTGCTGGTTGTTAATTTATTAGAAGTACTAATATTATAGATAAGCATCGGTGGCCGAGCGGTTTGGGTATGCGACTCGTAAGCGAGAGGTACCGGGTTCGAATCCCGCTCCGGCGATGTACCAATGACTCTTTTCTGATTTATGTACATTAGTTGAATACTAACCGATGCTCTTACGGTGAGGGAAAACATCGTGATGAAACCTGCACATTCAGGCGACTGGATGTGTAACCATGATCCAATCTGGTCAGGTTCCTCTGGTAGCAGGGTCATGGAGGTCAGATGGCAGTCGCGCCACTATAATAACTTGATCAGCCAAATCCTGGATCATGGTCAAGGCCCGGGCCCGGGGTCCCCGGGCCCTCGTACGCGAGAGCCAAGATGATGACTAATATAAATGCGAAAGTTTGTAAAGAAGTTTGAATATTTATTTTGTTACTCCTTGACGCCACATTGCAGCTTATAGCTCAGAATAACACATAGGCTATAATGTATCCTGAAAGTCAATGTGGTTCCCAGGGGTAAAAAAATTTTTATTTTGTCTATAATTATAGTTAAATTATCATTGTAGACTTATAAATTTAGGGTTCTAAAAAGTAAAGAAGAGGGATATTTTAAATTATTAGAGCTATTCTAAATAGGTAGAAATCTTATTTGCTCAGGTGTTATGACGACATGCAAGTAAAATATTTGTCTGATAGGATTAAATCAAAGAAAGAGGCGAGGATGATGATGATGACGGTAGAATTTAAATAGTAATTGAATAATTGAAAGAAAATGCTTGCTAATCTTGAATAATTTTCATAGTAATGGCGAAAGAGTAAAAGGAAGAAAAGGTAGGTACATTTTCTTTGTAAAATTCTGAGTTATGGTTTTTGTCGGAACTTTTCAATTTAGTTATTCTTGTGTGTGCAGTGAAGAGTTTATCTATCTATCTACATAACACTTCTTATACGTATAACACCTGGACCCGTAACAGACATTATAATTCATCATTTAGATTAATTGGCCGTGTGGTGTCCGGCAGAGTAGAATAGCACCAACCCCTTACATTCATGGGTGTCGTACAAGGCGACTAATGTTTTCGAGGCAAAAGATCAAGAGTCTCCGTAGTCTGGAAAATGGGCAGCAGCATTTTCCATTATTATATTTAAACACTGCGATCTCCAACCCGCCTGCCAAGCGTGGAGATTATGGCAATAACCTCCCCTTTCGTGGGAGAGGCCCTAAGTCCTGCAGTGGACTGTTACGGGCTGTGATGATGATGATGATTTAGATTTTTGGTTGTCCGAGAATTGAACCTCTGCGTTGCAGACCGGCATATTAACCAACTGAACCACTCAGGTCGTCACTTAGTCTAAGCTCATAGAGTAAGGTGAATTTGTGATACGTATCACAATGTAATTTAGATAATGAGTGAATGGAATTGTTATAAATCAGTCAAATAGGTAACGGTAATATTTTTCAATAAAGCAAGTGATTACTGCTACGTGCCTGCGCAAGTCTTCTTCCCCCGATCCATTTAAAATTGTCAAGATGTCAATTGTCTACACCTAGATACTTAGCTACCATACGATAACAGTTGTTCTATGAACAATTTACTTACACTTCCGTCCACCTTTTGTTTAGCCTTTAACCTCTGATGTTCCTTTAAAACCTGTAACAACAAAATGTTATTAGTATTTGAAGATTTTCAATTTACTCAAGCGCATGCAAGCGTATGCAATGGGGAGTCTTTCTAATGCAGATGATGTCGCGCCGACGCCGAAAAGACTACCTTATGAGATAGCATCGACGACCCTGGTATACCATCCTCTGAACAGGTTGTGGTTGGTACAGACCTCAATGGCCACGTGGATCAGATGAGCGATCAGACGAGCAGGCTACTGCCAGCCAAAGAGTGTCCTCACAATATCAGATTTTACCTAAACTATTAAAAATATCAAATAATTTTTTTAAATAAATAAAAATTAAGATGCAGGCTTACGTCCATCTGCAAACATAAAACAATTCTAATATGTAAAAATTTTGTCCACTTAACACAAACAATAGCAGACTCGTTGACACTTGACAGCAACACATGACATTACGTCACTAAGTGCACATGCACATGCACGTTTCAACAAAAGGTAGGTTGTTGCCTAGGTCCATATTCCATATAGTCCAAAGCTCCATATTTTTGGTGGTTGCCTTCATCGGGGCTACTCGCGTAATGACAGGAGGCGCAGTCCAGTGCGTTGCTATTCTGACCGAAGCTTGGTGTCCTATCAAGCCTTAACTGTGCTGGCTTAAATACAATATAGTGGCCACGTGGTTTATGAGCTTAAATCATGAGCTTAAATCAGCTCGTCAGGTTCACATTGAACTGATCGATCCTTGTGTATGGAGTAAAAGCCGCACAGGCATTTTTGTTACACCTAAGCCTCAGTAGGTCAGGTTAATGTACTCTTGCCATTCGTATTGCGCACTATACAATCTAGTTTTATATCTTTTATAATAAATTTAGTGTTTAAACAGCATTCATCGTGTTCGGTGATTATCATCTATTAACCCCCTAAACACTCACGATAACACTACACCTTGGCTATTTGGAATATCACATGGCCCTACCATTTTTTATCTCGAATTGACCATCGTAAACTTCTACTCCATTTCTCTATTCTATTGAATTGAATTGTATGATAATTCATTGTTTCATAACGTTGATTCAAGTTTACCGCTACAGACTTGTTATTAAAGACTTACCTTTGGATCTTTCTAAAAAGTATAGAAGAGGAATATTTTAATTTATCATAGCTGATTTATGGACTAATTACTACACAACCTCTTGTTTGATATAACAAAATATTTTAGACAATTTAGCAGCGGAGAATATATACAGAAGCCTTTATCAGTGAAATTTTAAATCGGCCATATACATTGATGTCAAAACATAAGTTAAAAATGTGATTAAAAGGTCGTGGGTGAAATTACATTAGCACTTCGTGCAATTCTTCCCTCGAATTCAAAATATCTTACTGGAACTACTTTCGAGGCACTCACGACCTACTTTCTGACGCTACAGTTGTGGCCACGCCGTACAATGTGTCCGATACTATACGGCCAGTATGGCGAAAGCGTTGGCTAGCGGCGGTCAGTGCATGAAGCTATTTATTTAGTGGAGAAAGGTAGCAGTGGTGCGCACTTATAAAACATATAGTATATTTTTAAATTCTACGCAGTGACAGACGTCTACAATTCATGCATTTATTTTTAAAGCAACAAAATGCTGAGCTGGAGGTGCGTTGTCACTGTGAGGATTAAGATGAAATGTCTCGTAATTAATTATCTTTATATTTTATTTGTTTTGAGTAATCTCCACTACTAATAAATGGCTTTCTTTAACGTTCCCCCTCCCCTTACCCCCAATCTATTGTCTTGCTCTCCATTAGTAAATAAAAGAAATAAACTTACGGTCGTGGTCAACCTGGATCTCGGACGCTGTGTTGGTTTAGACTGCTAAAATCAGGAAAATTTTCTTTTGCACCACTGTTGAACACTTAAAGACCTGTGATCTTAAGGAGTCTTATTGGGATATCCATGGATGGTGACCAAAGTGCTGTTGACTCCAAGGAAGAATAACAAATTCACCGATAATTTTCTTGGTTAATTTTGATACCATTTTCTAATCATAATCCAAACAAAGATTCTTCAACGATTTTATTTTACAACTTTGTCGGCGTGATTAATATGTGTAACCATTTGTAATAATAAGCAGCATAATAAACAGCTCTCTACCAATAGTTATTTAAGATAAAGCGCGGATGGCCAGACGGACAGATGGACATGGGGAAACTATAACTGTTCCTTGGTTTATTACGTAACCCAAAAACTGAGCGGAGTTTTGCTAGTTGCACAAATTGCACCCCAAACCATAACCGTTGTCGCGTTCTGGCGACGTGGAATAGCTGCAGCAGCTCCATGGCGAGAAGAAGACAGATCCTGTCATTTTGGCGATTATGGGCTTGTAATGTAGAAAGCTTTTTTTCGTCGGAGAATACGATATTTTGACAATTCCAAGCAGCGTATCTAAGGGAACGGCATCTCTCAAGTCGAACCTTTTTGTCTTTTTCTATAAGCAATTGCGCTTTTCTGATTTTGTATGATACCAATTGGAAATCATAATTCACTAGCTGTACGACAAAGCAACTTATTCCTAAGTATCGCACCATTTTTTAAAGGTGGAATAGGTATGTACTTACGTCCTGTAATATCATACACATTACACATGTTTATAATTTAATTTTCGATCTTGTTTTTGACTTCTCTTGACGACTTCTACTGCTACTGTATGCGTGCGACCCATGTCATCATAAACAAGGACTTTACTTACTCAATAATTTTAAGTACCATTTTGTAAACGGTGGGTATATATTTTATACTGCGCGAAGCGACCCTCACAGCAGTATCCTTACATTTTTTCGGTTTCATTGCGGTACATAACCGGTTGTGCTCTAGAGAACGAGGGCCCGGGGTCCGCCTTGACCATGATCCAGAATTTGGCGATCAGGTAATTACAGTGGAGCGACTACCATCTAACCTCCGTGACCCTGCTACCAAGGGAACCTGACCAGATTGGATCATGGTTACACATTCTGTCTGCTGAATATGCAGGTTATATCACGATGTTTTGCCTCACCGTAAGAGCATCGGTTAGTATTCAACTAATATACATAACTCAGACGATAATTATTGTATAAACTATAGCTATTATAGATTATTTTCATCAATCAATATATTAGTTCAGCAACACTAGAATCTGTACTGTAATTAAGAAGGCGACCTTAAAACGAGCCTTCCGGCAACCAATCTCGTCTTGCATGTTATCTTACTAATACCGACACTTACCCCGCCAGACTTAAATATAAAAACGACAAGTTTTGATTTTTTGTTGTTGCATTATTTGCCGTTTTCACTAGACTTTAGAACTTTTTTAACTCAATTTAAACGTTGCTAATTGGCTAAAATTAGTTAAGACGGAACTTAGACGATTCCTAAATTTAGTGAAATCGTCCATAAAGGATCTTTGAACGGGCGGTATTCCAAAGCGTAGCCGAATTTTAGTGGACGGTCCAGCCTTACGTATCACGATCAAATTGATGATATTTTGTAAATCAGGTCAAGTAATCAGGATAACGATCGTAGGTTTGCGCACGCATTGTCGCCAGTTGTTATGATAGAGAGATATATATATATATATATATATATATATATATATATGTCGTTGCGTCAAGGAAAGTGGTGTATCAGGATCATTGTCATCAGGGTGGTGATATATATATGAATATATCATACCATCCAGGGCGAATTATTATGTCTGCTCACTATGTAACCGAATCTGTCTTTCACCAGAGAAAGTGCCGTATACAAACCTAACGATGACGCTTTAATCATCTACAATAAATGATGATGATGATTTAGATACTCACATAGTCTTGATCGTCCTGCAAACAAAAATATTATTATTTAAAATGCACTCTGTTTTGTTTGGAGACACACGTATAAGTAATCACTTGAATTGATACAATTGGCGGACTTAACAATTCCGCCAGGATATTATTGGGATCTTAAGGGCGTCGGTGGTCTAATGGTTAAGGTATCCGGCTAGTAGGTAAGCGAGAGGGATGTGATTCAGCCTATGGATGGCTGTGTTATCGTGTCCGGCAGAGTAGAATAGCACCAACCCTTTCTACTCGTGGGTGTCGTATACAATTGTTTGAACTATTTTTTCTCTCCTTACTTTCAATGCCATTTCAGTTACTTACCCAACGGTCTCCAGAATACTGCAAATAATTATATTTATATTATTATCTAATGAAATATTATCTATTGTTTAAATTTTTTTAACAAAATTATTGCTGTTTATTTTTGTATTCTCTGTTTTAATTGAAGGTGCAGCCAGAACGTCTATTAGTCCAGCTGCAGTCCAGTTAAATATTCCACGGAAATAGTTTATTTAAAATGTCCTGGTTCTGGTAGTTCTACATTACTTTTGAAAATACCACAAGTATATTATAAACGGAAGTATAGTATTGGGTTAAGGAAAGAAATTAGGTCCAGTGATATACTTGCTGCGTTCATACCTGCCAACGCATTCTTAAGCTTATGTTAATGATATTACAGCCATTATTTGATTTACGAGGACGATAAGCCAAACTACTAGCTCATACAACCACTAAAAGTTATTTTGAGGTGTACTTACATCTTGCAGATCCATCTATTGAAAGTAATTGTAAATGTGAAAAGTGGACATCTTATCTTGCAAAGTTAAATAACAATTTCTTTACAGTTTAGATGTTATTTTTATGGCGGTACATGTGAGTGAAGTATTCAGCTGTCAATTTTTCCATTAGATGAGATGAAGAAGGAAAAGGATGGACTGGAACTGGTGGTCAATGGCCTTAAACGAGAGGTATGAATTCCGCCATTATTGTGTTGTGTCATGACAGAGCAAAGTCGCGGTCCATAGTCCCTGCTTACCCCACATGTGGGACAGAGGCATGAGTTTTATGTTGTACGTACATTAATTGAACACTAACTAATGCTCTTGCGGCGAGGGAAACATCGTGATAAAATCTGCACATTTATTTATTTATTTAAAACTTCATGCACTGTTACGTACAAAGGCGGACTTAAAGCTTCATAGCTTTCTCTACCAGTCAACCGGAAAGATGATAGTATGAGAAATTACATGGCGGTGTAACATTTGGGCGACTGAATGTGTGACCATGATCCATCTGGTCAGGTTCCCCTATAAACAGGGTTACGGAGGTCTACGGAGGGTTACTTGATCTACTAAGTCCAGGATTATGGTCAAAGCGGACCCCGCCGCATATGCATGAAATATACCTATTAACCTTCCGGAAAAAAATTCATAACTTTGGAAAATGGTATCAATATCCATTGCGTGGCTTAGGAGGAGTTAGCGGAAATACATCAAACACAGAGATAGGCGCGACAGAAAACTTTAATTTATACTGTGTGTAAATATTAAAAAACTTAACCTTTTGATTTTTACTGTCCTGTAAAATGGGAATTTAGTGTAAGTGGTGTTCCAGTTCAGAACAGCGTGGATCTATATAATTCGAGAAGTCATCGCTGCGTATTTTTATTCCATAATGTTATGCTATCTGAAAAGGGCTGTCCGTAAAGATGTCCGAGGTGAACGAACTAAACGTTTAATAACTTATCCGACAGGAAAGTCGGATAACTCCCGACCAAGTTGATATTATATTCAAATATTTTCTAAACTACTGAAACTATTACTACTAACGACGAATTATGATGCAACGTTAAGAACCATATCGAATAAACTGGCTTTTAAATACAGAAAACCGCATCCAAATCGGTCCATCCGGTGTCACAGACAAACACACAGATACATCAAACTATATCATAAAAGACAAATCAAATTCAATTCAACACCAACCGAAGTGTTACAATCATAGCTCAATTCGATTGTGTTATAAAACGGTATTCTCCTCTTAACTTCGTGAGGTTCTTCATTGCAAATAATTTAATTTATCAGAGAGCGTCGGTGGCCGAGCGGTTACAGTATCGACTCGTAAGCCAGATGTCCCGGGTTCAAATCCCGCTCCGGCCATGTACCAATGACTGTTTTCTGAGTTATGTACATTAGTTGAATACAAACCGATGCTCTTACGGTGAGAGAAAACATCGTGATGAAACCTGCACATTCAGGCGACTGTATGTGTAACCATGATCCAATCTGGTCAGGTTCCCCTGGTAGCAGGGCCACGGAGGTCAGATGGCAGTCGCTCTACTGTAATTGCCTGACCTGCCAAATCCTGGATCATGGTCAAGGCGGACCCCGGGCCCTCGTGCGCGAGAGCATAACCGGGACATTAACGACAAGATGATTATTTTTTTTATTATTATATAAAATAAAATTAAACAGAATATTAAAAAAATTAAAAGGAGCGTCGGTAGCCGGGCGGTTGAGTATCCAACTCGTAAGCGAAAGGTACCGGGTTCGAATCCCGCTGCGACCATGTACCAATGACTCTTATCTGAGTTATATACATTAGTTTAATACTAACCGATGCTCTTACGGTGAGGGAAAACATTGTGATAATCCAATCTGGTCAGGTTCCCCTGGTAGCAGGGTCACGGAGGTCAGATGGTAGTCGCTCCACTGTAATTACCTGATCGTGAAATCCTGGATCATGATCAAGGCGGACCCCGAGCCCTCGTTCTCGAAAGCACATTCGGGACATTAAAGCCAAGATTATTTATTAAATAAATTAAATCCAATTAATCGAGTAAATTTCGTTTATTTATTTATATATTTAAAGACTTTATTGCACTTAAATTATTACAATTGGCGGATTATTTGATCAGTAACTTGGTAGATTTTAAAAGCAACACCGAGAAGAGTCTCGATAGAGAGTCGGTTCGATTACAACTCAATTGCGCTAACCTACAAGTTTTTGCAGAACACCCAATTTTTCTCGCCTTGTAATCTACATGTAATCGAATAGCATTCGAATTTTTAGATAACTATAAACAACGTACTTGAGTCCCTAACAGCATTAATTAGCCTCGTACTAAGTAAGTATTGACTTCAGGATGAAAAACTCGGTTGGCATTGCCGCCAAATAGCGATCGAGGCTCGTGGCTTTCGATATTTCTCTATTCACATAGTTAGTTACTCACTAGGTACTATTCAGATACTTACAATAGGGCGGTAAGACACATCCTGCAAATAATGATACCGGTTGTTATAGGTAAAATATTATTGTTTATGTATATGTTTTGTATTTTTTTGCAAAGTATAAGAGGTTTTCTTTGAAGGCAAACATTAAAACTTGTAGGTAAGTAAATGAATTTATAAATATTAGATCATGCTATTAGATATATAAATGTTGTATTAAATAAAAAAAAAGGGATCGTCGGTGGCCTAGAGCTAACGGTATCCAACTCGCAATGCGAGAGGTACCGGGTTCGAATCCCGCTGCCGCCCATGTACCAATGGCTCGTTTCTGAGTTCTGTATATTAGTTGAATACTAACCGATGCCCATACGATAAGGTAAAACATCGTGATGAAACCTGTACATTCAGACGACTGAATATGTAACCATGATCTAATTTGGTCAGGATCCCCTGGTATCAGATTCACAAAGGTCAGATAGATGGCAGTCGCTCCACTGTAATTACCTGATCTGCCATATCCTCGATCATGGTCATCATGAAGCAGCACGTCTCTGACCCGTAACTCCGAATAACTAAGAACATAAATAGACCAGACAACGGTAATCGGCTAGCGTCGATTGAGAGTCAATTCGAATACGATTCCTACTTTCCTACTCTCTCCTCTTTGACGATTGTAATGTCCTACTTAATAAAGAATTTTGGATTTTGTGAATGTTTGACTCAATTGCGGTTACCTACAAGTTTTACCAGAACACCCAATTTTACTCGAGTTGTAACATTTTTTAATCGAATCGAAATCGAATAATGAGATAACTATAAATAGTGGATTTGAGGCCCTGACAGCATTAAACAGCCACGTACTAAATAAGTATTGAATTTGGATAAAGAACTCAGTTTTGGGTTGGCATTGCCGCCAACTGATCGATCGTAGCTTGTGGCTTTTAATGTAGATACTATTCAGTTACTCACCCAACCGTGCAAATGCTGAAAAAAGAATGAGACCAGTTGTTATTGCTGATTTATTACTGTATATTATTTTTGGTTTTGTAATTTTTTAGCGAAATTGTTGAAACAATTTTTGTCTATTTTAATACCCTCTGTTTTGTTTAAAAGCATACAGATTCAATGTTGAAACTCGTATTTAAAAAAAACTTCTAATGTCATCGACAACTGAATTTATATTAGAGGATAAGTATAGTAGTACAAATGGCGTTAATGGCGTTCATACTCACAGCTTGAAGCCAAATTGGTCGCCAAGGGTAGCTACCAAAGGAACTATCTTCAACGCTCTGGTATCTATTGCAAGCGTCCACAGGCTGCCGTGACTGTTTACCATCAGGCAGGCCGTAAGCTTTTTGCCACGTTAGTGGTATTAAAAAAATTTCACCACCATCTCACCTGAAGGACCTTTTCCGCCTGTAAGAAATATAAACATGTGATGTGATATTATAATTTTACTGTACACATGATAATATAAACTCTGGTAGTAAATTACATGACTGACTGATAAACAATTTCAGTTAATATCAGACATACATATAAGTATTTGAAAGTGGAACTCTGTCAAAATGAGAAATTAAATAATGTATAAATAAATAAATAAATCGAAATATCAGGCTACAAACCTAGGGCTAACAAACCAAGGCACGCGATAAAAACCCGTAAAATACTTTGAAAATTATATTGAATTTAACAGAAACCCCTTTGCGATCTGAAGGGACTTATCATAATATATAAGGACATTCTGATCGCATAACAAAATAAAATAAAATTGAAAATGTTCATACAAGCCTTTATCGCGCAGCTTTTGATTGAATATCATGGGGGTATAGTACTCATCAAGACCATTCCGAAGAGTCCAAACACTATGGGGTTATTTTGTTGCGTTCAGTAGTTCCTATGGCCACCTTCCGTCATCATCATCGGAGGTTGAATGTCATCTAGGGTTACCGTACTCATCAAGACCATTCCAAAGAGTCCAAACACGACGGGGTTATTTCTTTGCGTTCATTAGTTCACCTTCCGACTCCATCAGCAGACCAGCTCCGTAGTATAATATTAATGCATTGTCATCCAAGTTACATATGTATACCTACTAAATTTCAGCTCAATTGAACTACGAAAAGTTGGTCAAATTAGGCTTGCAAGATTTGACCTGATCATACTGCAACCTGACCTGACATATAGCAAGTTAATTTATTTTTATTTTTATTTAAATAAAATTATACAAAAATTACAAGTTAATTATAAAAAAAATAAAAGCTTGTAATGACTGTTATTGCATGTTTGACAAATCCCTGCTCTTGTGGCATATTCGTTTTCAAAGTATCATTTTAAGTTCTTTTGCTTATACATTTCAAACTATAGTTGTGTCTCAGTAATGCTATCGATACAGTGAGGATCGGCGAACTAGCCTGTCTTCTTTTTAACTTAGCAGTGACAAAAAACGCCTACTGAAAATGAAACTGTGTCGGAAAGTACTTACAAGCTATTAAATTAAGCAATTGTAATTACACTACGGTACACATAAATAAAAATAAAAAATGTCACATCACATTTTGTTACGTTACAACAAAGCATACGCAAAGAAAAAAAATACTACGTTCAACTACAAGACAAGATATGGTTCACGCTCCCTCCCCCTGGGCTGGGTCTAGGTCGACCACTGATTCGAAAAAAACGATTAAATGTAAAGAGTCGGTGTCATACCTTGGTGTCCTGATAAAAAAGAATATTAGGTTATAGATCAGATATTACGAGTAGATCAAGCGGAATTTCTTTACTCTTACAGGATTTTTTGAACATTTGTCAAACTCTTGACGATGGAGCAATAGCCCCTAGTCTCTCTCTGGTCTCAGCTTTAAAAACTTAAAAGTAATCTAGAAATCTACATAATGGGGATGTGTTAGTTACAAGGCCCTGGTATAGTTGGACAAAGCGATGGTTGTAGCGGCGGGAAAAAAAGTCTTAACAAGTCAGCGATTAGCATACATCCTTCTAGGTTAGGCATATCGCACGTTGGGCGATTACAGGGTTTGATCCTCTGGGTAGACCCAGCCAACCTCACCTGCACGCGGTCCCCCTGTTGACAGACGGACGAGGCTCTGGCGAATCGAGTTTGCCCTAGCGGATTGTGCTGGTCGGATTGTGTTCGCCGCGTGTATAAAGCCAAAACACAACCATCTTTTTAAATTTTGGATTCTGATAGGGAACCGATTTCAATACCTGAGCTCTGACCTCTATCTACTGAGCCGGGATTCATTGCGAGGATGAAGATTAATCATTATCATCATCTTTGTGTTATCGCTCGGTGTCACTTCGCTCGGTCTTCGGCATTTTTGGTGATGAGCGTATTAGCATGCATATCATTCTTGACGACGTCAAGCCATCGCTTCTTGGGCCTACCTCTCCTTCCCGTGCCTGGCGAGGGCGGCATGGCCGGACACTTGTTCTCCACGTAGGATGAAGATTACTAAGTACATTCAACAGTTCGTAATTGCCAAGTAAGACGTGGTTGCTTAATTTTTGGCTCCAATAATTAATATAAAAATAGGTTAAGTATATTTACGTTTCTTGTCCTCAACTGTAAAAAATCACCAGTTAACAGTAAATATAGAAAGAAGTAATGTTAAAAGTAAATCAGCCATTGATTCCTTGAGTTTTGTGATTATCACGACGTAATTTCCTAACTTAGATCGTTCCAAGGCACTGTAAGTAACTAATAGCTTCTATTGAGACCCATTGGAAAGCATCTTACAATGTGTTCGTATTAGGACATTTGTAATCAGGCACTGTCAATTTTAGAATGATTAAAAATAAATATAAATGACAAGGGCCCCAATACCGAACCTTGTGGAACTCCATTAGCTCACGCTAGAAACTGAATTATAGGCAATAGCTGGTTCGCTAACTTTGTAATTATTGAGATAATTCCGTGTGTATAAAATTCAATACGAGTGGAATAAAACGTTCCGAAGGATGATTTCTAGACAACACATCAGTTTCAGCCACAGCAGTGGCTTTGGCTTTGATCGTCTACCACTTCACTTTGATAAATTACCCTTTAAATTAGACCGTTTTATAAGTATTGCATAGTCCGCAAGTGTTCAATACTTTACACGACCAAAACCAACAACTTTGGATAATTTACAGCTTAAAACAGCTTTTAATTTAAATTTTATTTAAGTAAGTGTAAAACGTTTTTATAGAAAAAGCTCCCTGTCTTGAGTATGATCAAAGTCCAAAAGTGCTTTGGCTAATTCTTCACAACGAATCCATCAGATGTCGAAAGACAAATTTTCAAATTATCACATGATATAAACAGCCACGATATCATGATATCATGGTTTCACCAGTATAATCATGATCCAATCTCTTTAGGTTCCTCTGTTAACAGGGTCACAGAGGTCAGATGTCAGTAACTCAGCTGTAATTACCTGATCCGCCAAATCTTGCATCATGGTCAAGGCGGACCCCGGGCGAGACCACAACCAGGACGTTAACGCCAAGATGACTACCATCAACAGCTTATTACAGTCCACATCAGATGAGAGTTTTGCCATTTGCCAAGGTAGATACTCTAGATTTAAATGTAGAAGAGACTGCCTCGATTCGACTCTGCGGACTTCTTACGGCCATCAATTTTCATATTAAGAATTGGCTTAAATACCTATTATTCAAAAGTTACAACTAAAATTTTAAAAGAATTACAGGCTTAAACAGTAGATACTCTGGCTATTAAAATGCTTAAAATAATCGCTGATGTTTTTAGACCAATTAGGGTAAACTGGTAAGGTTAATTCTTACCCATAGATAGTCGGATCGAGCGGGTTCAGCACGAACAGGAAACATAAGTAAGAGCAGTAGTAGCAACATTTTTATCGTGTTGATGTTATTCGACAAAAAGTACTACTAACAACTCATAGTTAATACCTGAAATTATTGCTTTAACGAGTTACTAATCCTTGATGATTGTTTCGTAGTTTCTAATTAAGTTAGCCTAATGTAATTAAATCGATTACTATGACTTTAAAATAATCTTCTTGTATTGTAGTCGAAATTGGTTTAAATAAATACGTAGGCGTTGCAAACGTCGCTGTCGCATGCACCTGCTTTCCATCCTGTCCCGAAGCAAGAAAGAAAATCAAGATCCAGCGGAGGCAGTTTCTACGGCGCGAAACCGTCCGCACCCCAACCGTCACTACGGGCTCTCTCGCGAGAGTCCCATTGAAGTGGCGGCCTCTCGACTACGAAGAGCCGCGCTGCAGTAAAGACCCGTCTCGCCGCAGCGCCTAAAATTACCACCATGTCGCGTACCGCAAACCCGCCCTCTTTTATACCGCGAAATCGGCGCGGAACTACCTCAACAACGACGTAGCGTCGTCGCCGAGTCATCGCCGTCTGCGTGACGTCATGTCACCAACACGCTTTGCACAAAAGCCCTATCGCGACGCCGCCGGGTACAGGCCGGCGTTCGCAGCAAACCATCGATTTTGACACTCCGCCGTCGGCCGCATTCTATGCCCCCAACGGCAACCCCAAGATTGACCTCCAGTGAAATCCATCCCCTCGGGCCGAGAGTCTTCCAAGGCACAGGATGCCTCAGTTCTCGCTCGCTGGATCATAGTAGGCGAGGCCCCTGTTGCTAAAATCGGCAGCCCTGGGAGCGGCTGTGTCCCATGGTCCCACCACTGGACGAGACCCCCGGCTACCGTAGGACACTAATGTCTACAGAGGGGTTGACCTAGTCCTACCACCGTAGTCTGCGATGCTCCCAGCGGTGGCCCCATTGTTTTTGCTTAATAATATAGTATTTTACGGATGAGATATAGCTCCATTAATAGTCCAGACTACAGAAAAAACAAGTTTGGGGTTGCCAACAGTGCGCGCACTAACCACTTTGGGTACTTTATCGAGTGCAAGGTATTTTATAGTAAGCGTAAATATCGTATCCCCGTTGAAAAGAGTGGCTTTTTCAACACTCTTGTTTCTCTGCGGTGGGCAGCAGGCACAAGGCTACAAAGGGATGGCAGTGTACCTCGAGGCGTAGCGATGTCAGGTTTGATCCACAGAACAATTGCAATTTGTCCGATCGTTGTCATCCTGGACAACCACCAGATCTCCAACCTTTGACCTAGTGCCGTCGATTTTTCATTTATGATGTTGTTGCAGTTCGACAAGATATTCACGCTGCCATCAGCGCCAGAAATGCTGATGAACTGCAGCAGTCTTTCGTGGCGCTGAATGTTATTGGGGTTGCAATCCTCCATGTTGGTGAAGGCACGGCGCTTAGCGCATGGCCAAAGGGGAAATTCCCAGGACTGAGTATATGAAAATCATTGGGAAACGACGATAAAGAACAGAGAAGGCAACTGTTTAATATTGCCTGTCCTTGTCGAAAAATAACTTCATCACCTCAAAAGCCTTAATAGCTCGGATGATGACGAAGTTCAATCACATATTCCAAATATCCGACAAAACTTTTTCAATCGTCATAGAGTTTTCGCGAAGATACGATATTTCCTGTTATCCTACTTAGATGTACGCTGATCCCGTGGGAGGCTCAACAAGCGATAGATTGACATCACACAGTCGGATGTGAGAGCCAATGGTTAACAACATGAGGATGCCGATGATCAGCTGATGAGGAGGAGAAAGAGCAGGCGGCACTCGGCGATGTAGGTCAGATTCTCAGGACGACAGATTCTGAGGAGGTCAGTTTCTTATTGAGTCTGAATCTGACTACGTCAGATTATGACAATGTCTTTGGTAGAAAGGCCAGAAGCCGAGTCGGCTAACGGTTCGGATGAAGATGATTTTATAATTCGTGTTGTGGGTCGTAGCGACTGCAAAACGGGAACGCAAGTATACATGACTGCTTTCTGCGTTATTTTGTTATATCCCTGGAATTTGCATTGTCAAGTGTTATTCAGAAGTTGTTTCGGGGAGTGTACGAAGCAATTCCACAACCTTATTTAGACGGCCCCTCTTTCTAGGTTACATATCATCTAGACACCCTAAGAGCTTACTTGATCTTGGGCCGCATCCTCACTTGCCACCAGGGTATGGTAATTATATATCTGGTTAGTGCTTGTCTAAAATGTTACAATAAATATGAAAAATACATCTATAAGGCTAGAGTGAATATACTACAGTCTATAGTGCTGTTCCAAGATGGGCATGCTCCATCTTCGGCCACATCGTCACTTACCAACAGGTGAGATGGCGGTCAAATGCCTGTCTTGTATAATAAAATAAAAAACTATTTTATTATACATATAGACAAAAGATTTTTCGTTTGTTTGTTTGTAATGGATAAACTCAACAACTGCTTAACCGAATTTAAAAATTCTTTAACCTATAGAAAGCTTCATTATCAGTGAATAACATAGACTATATTTTATCTTAAAAATTTGTGTTTCCTAGAAACATTACAATAAAAAGGTCTCAAAATTTTGCATATTCGCGCATAATTTCCGAACGACTGCACCATTTGACAAACTTTATTAACAAATATAAAAAAGGGTAGGTAGGGATTAGGTAGTGGCAGGGTAGGAGTAGGTAGTGTACAGTAGGTGTATAGTAGAGTAGGGTAGACGTTAGGGGTATGAGACTATACGCGAACGAAGTCGCGCCTGTCCAACTAGTAACAGAAAAAATGCATTACTTTTTTCAGAATGTCGTTTATTTGTATATACTGAGGCTGTTAGTACGCTGGCGAATATCTGCAGAGGCTCGGCGGCTGAAGGCCCTGAAAAATTAACAATATAGATATAATGTAGATGTAAACCTTGACAGAAGCCACACGCATTCAACGCAATGGTACGAATTAAACCCCTGTTGTTGCTGATAAGGGCGGCGTCGATCACTTTCTATCAGGTGGCCCGCGTGCCTGTTTGTCTGCCGTATCACATAAAAAGAAAGCCGGGATTGATTGATGATGATGATAAACCCTGTTGCTAAAAATGGCAACGTGGATAAATTTCGTACAATCGAGACAATTTGGAGACCTCGGATCTCCCCCTGGGAACTTACTTTCTGGGTGCAATCTGATCACGCACATCTAGAGCATGGATGGAGAAAATCTAGAGTTCCCAAGGTACCTAACAAATTGAAAGGCCATTTACGCCACAGCAGAAAAGTTTGCGTCGGTTCTTTTTTTTTTTATGATTGGACTAGTCAGGCATTTGACCGCCACCTCACCTGGTGGTAAGTGACGATGAGGCGGATGATGGAGCATGCCTGTCTAGGAACAGTCTATTTACTCTAGCCTTGAAGGCATCTAGATAATAATGATCAGGGAACACACTCGCAGGTAACGCGTTCCATTCCTTGGCCATACGCATCCATTCAACCGGTGTATGAAATCCAATTTCTCTCACAAACTTTCCCTTTGTAAATTTGTGTAAACGTCCATATGGGTGTTTCGGCGGCATTTCATCTATTATATTACTATTATACACTTCATTCACCACAAAGATTTTGCCACAATCTACACACTTATTGGGTGGTTTAAAGATCGCAGTACATATAACCCAACCCACAGAAAAATGGGGTATCCCCCTACCAAGTTCCCACATAATCACATATTTTCTAAACTGCTTAAGCTTTTTAAAACTTTTAATGAAATTTTAATGAAACAAAGCTAAAAACCATCTTGATTAAGTTGGCTTTCAAACTGATAACAAATCGGTCCATCCGTTTGGGAGTTACGATGACACAGACAGATACACAGATAGACAGAGCCACTGATACACAGATACAAACGTCAAACTCAGAACACCCCTCTTTTTCCGTCGGGGGTTACAAATATACATATGTACATCAGAAAAATTGCTGCACATTTTGTGGTCTACGTAGTTCGTATATCTATAACGTATAGCTGGTTAGTCTCTTATCTAAGACATTAGCCATGTAGTACAGAAAATAGCATATCGACCTAACAAATCCAGTATAAAAACAGCTATAATTGGCGCTATGATTCCTATAGAGACGTTAGCTAATCTTATACTGGAGGAAAGATAAATAAATAGATAGATAAATTCTTTATTGCTCACATATGTCCAAAGTTAAACCATAAGTTCTTAGAAATTTCACTAGATGTCGCTGATAATCTTTTTATGGTTAATGGTCTAGTTATGGTTTTTGTCGGAACTCTTTAATGTAGTGTTTCTTGTGTGAGCAATAAATAATTTATCTATCTATCTTTTAAATCGCGCTAACGAGGTGTGTCTTACGTGTAGGCTTATTTTTATTAAAGTAACTATACGATCCAGGAATTGACGTTCTCATTTTCTGGGGCATTTTGGGGGCTTTGTGCGCTGTCTGTACACATAAGAGTAAGTACATAAAAAATGCAGAGAAAAACCTTGCCTAGTTCTGAGCAAAGGCGGCCATGTCGCTGCAAGCGATCTCTACCACTGTCTCTACTGGTTTTTGGTGGGTCGGTATGCTGTTGACTGGACTACGAGGAGAGGAAAGGATTGCTACAATACTGTATTCTGCCAGACACCAGGCTTTTGGTAATAGCTACTGAAACCCACCTTCATATTTTAAAACTAAAAACAAATTAAGAAATATAATTATTACACATTTTCAAGAAATTGACTTTGAGGCATCAAAGTGTCCTGTACCTAATTTCGCTATAGGTCTACATCTACAGCAGCGCCACCAAGCAAAAAATTATTTTTGCCATAGATACTCTCTACAGAAATGTTTGACAGGTCTTCCATACCATACAGCGCCATGAAGCGAAGAATGGAGAAAGTTTGAGATAAACTACCGACTAGGGTTTATATTGTAGAGTCTTCATCGGTACTATATTGCTGTCTTTCACCTGTCAACTCAAACATTATCAAATCTCACATTTCCGCGGTTCAAGAAATGGACTTAGAGGCAACAAAGTGCCCTGTACCTAATTGCGCTATAATAGTTGCATTATTTATTTTAGGGGTACCCACATCCACAACTATAAGAATGCAATATAGATATAATACGTACTTTCTAGGTTTTCGATTCGGTCCCCGGTCCTAAAATTTAAATACAAGTTGTGAAGTTAAAAATGAATTAGAGGTTAATTTCGGTCTTGTTATTAAAATACCTTAAATAGGACGTTTCTTAAACAAGGTTATTGAAATTTTTTAATCACATGTTTTTATTATATTGGATAATGGTGTAGGGAACTATAAGTAAACTAAACTAACATGAAAATAAATATGTACAATAAAAAGAAAAATAAATAAACTAACTTAAAATATGTAAAAAATTTGGGCCGTGTGCCAAGATGCTGGCAGCATTACCTCTCTGAATAGCAATGCTTATTCTGTGTGCGAGGTAACTGCAAGCTCTTCGGTCACCTGTGGCGTCGATCAATTTCTTTGCAAGTTCTCTGTACAAAGCGAGCGCCCCGGGGCCCCACGGACCCAGGGTCTCGACACCAAATGCAACAAAATTGTATTGGGTGCCGATACCCCGGTATTTCACAATTGTTTGCCTTTCGGCTGTCTCAGCTGCAGCAACAACTTTTTTCGAAGTAAATGAAAGATGAGAGGGTGCCAGAGTGCCGACACACGTTGCATCCCACACTAAGGCCCGACCCATCTTCCAAATGATGAGCGACATTCCGTACGGTCTCTTGCCATCGTCACGTGCAATACCGTTTGGCTCTAGAATAGCCGGCACGTTGACGGTAGCGAGAGAGCGGCGCAAAATGTCGTTCAGGGCTGCATGGCGTGAAAAGCGGACTGCGCTTTTTTGGCAGGATAGACCGTGGTGTCCCAGGTGGTCCACGTCCACTCCACACGGGCATTTATTTGGGGTGCAGACCTTAGCACCGAAGCGGATAGCCACAGCCAAACGAAAGGTGGAGTTATCTAAAAAAGTGCCGGTATTGGCCGATTGGTAGGCCTGGAGCCACTGGCCAGACTCCCACCTGGACACAGCTTCCAACCTGGCGCGGGTAGAGTCGGTGCAGTTGCTAAATAGAGTTGAACATATAAATTTGGATTGCATTTCATCCCAGCTCTTTTGACTGTTATAATGGTGAATTTGGACTTGGGACAGCGTAAGCCAAACGTTTGTAGCCTCGCCCAGACACACCACTTCAAAGTTTGGGACGGAAAGATTTAAAAAAAAATCTATGAGTTTGGACGTGCTGTGGATTGAAGATAAAAAAGCTGGTAAAGATACGTTTGAAATTTTGCGGATACCCTAGCCCCCAAAACGGATAGGAAAGGTAATAAAAAGGACAAGGAAAAATATATTTAATATAATTGAATTTAGCTTTATTGGAAAGATAATGAAATGCCGTTTACGTTTGGCCATTTGACTGCCGCGACGGCGCGTAGATGGCCCAATCTGGATGGCCAATTTTCACACTATTTTTGCAGCAAACGGCGTATTTCGCTAATAACTCATCGAATGTTGTGTTCCATCTCTGGTTTACCAGGGTAGATATCTCCAAATAAAATAATCTAATGGAATCAGAACACACCATCTCGGTAGCTAACGTGAAGTTATCTATTTATGTTATTTGTTTTCCTCCATACAAATTTTTGTTCAGCGCTAGACCCACCGTGCGATATATTTACCCTACAGAAACTGATATTATACACAATACACATACTACTAATATACTGAGATATTTATATATAACTATATACTTTTGGTTTTAGTTTACTTTTAATTGGTTGTTATAAAAAGAGAGAGTAAAGACCCACGTTTATTTTTTTTTACCCGACGCTATATATCCCCTCTTATCACCTCCCCTCGTATCTGCCGTTATAACCTACCTAGGATAATATAAGGATATATTATCTTTTGATTACCTTCCATAACCCTTTGCTATAAGTTCTTTTAAATTTCTTTAGGACATTATTGCAAATACATACAAATAGTGTTACAAACTTATCTGATCTGGTGATGGAGTCGCTGTTTTCGGTAATGACATGTCATTTCTTAAACATTTCATAATGAAGTGACGCTATTTTTCCATAGTTCCAGTTTTGGCTACCCAGTCAAATAAGTTTATGGCACTATACGTATCTAGACACGCTCATGCCATTATCCCATAGGGGTAAGCACAGACTATCAGGCCACACCTCTTTTGCTAAAGCAAAAGCAAAATATTTTACTAAGACAATTAATTATTTCAATGATTTGTGCTTGGTATATAGTTGTTGTTCACATCAAATTTGGTTGAACTAAATCTAATACTTAATTTAATTGCAAGAATCTTTAAATGGTTTTCCGCTTTCCGAGAATTGAGTTTTATTTGGCTCAAGGAATAACAGTGTACCATCAATATACTTACAGGGCTAAATATTCGTAAAGAAATAACGCTATGTTACAGTTTTAATAAATAATAGGCTAGATTGTATTTAATATGCCCTAAGTTCATTTTATAGGTATTATGCGCAACCGTGCGACCGAAAATGGACTTTATGTCGTGGATACAAGGAAATTATGACGGCTATTAAATGTATCCTAGTACATCTCGTCAACTTTAGTAAGTTATTAGCGATATATGCTCTAACCTAACTCGTCTTTTTTCGTTCGTAAGCCGATGGGTCTCGTGTCCATAGAAAAAACCTAGATTCGCTTTTTCCAACCTTCCCCCCTTACTTGGCCACACATTTTAACTAGATTACCGTCCGTCACGCTTTTCATGCATCTGTCTGTATCAGATCTTACGGATTGACATCGCCAAGTCGGACGCGAGAACCAACTGTTAACGACGTAAGGATGCCGAAGATCGGGCAAAGTGGAGAAGGACAAGTACTTTGTTTTGTAAGTACATCACTAACCTAACTTAGGGGTGGGGCAAGAATCGGTAAACCCATTATTATACCAACACGATTATTATAAAGAGTATTATACTGGGGTGTCCCAGAAGTAGAGACAAACTTTAAATTAAAATATTTACAATTAAAAGAAGTTTCACTTCTTTTGTTAATTCCACATTTTAGATATACCTAGATATATTTAAAGAATAAATTATTTTTGATCAAACTGCTGAAAAAATATTGTGATTTTCAAATAAATTACAGATGTCGCCAAATCTGTACGACCACCACCATGTAAGTACCTACTAAATATCGTTACTCCAAAATATCCTAATAGGCTAATATCCTATAACAACCGAACCATTGGGCGTACAGATTTGACGTCATAGTAAAAATGTTAGACACTTTACCGGATTTTTTTTATGCCCGGCACTTTTAGAGTTTTGGTCAAAAATGTACGAAACGTGAAATATGTCTTTTGATCCATAAAAACCCATTTAATAAATTTTCCAAAGATTTGTGATAGAATGTTTTTTAGGACAGTTCCAGATCCTTGAACTTCTCCTTTTGCATCCATAGCTTGATAAACCACACATTTTTGAAAAAAAAAAATTCTTTTTGTAAAGCCTCTGTCTACATAATGAACATGCATGAAAACATTGTTGTTCTGGAATATCTGTTCGTTACAGTGGCTCATAAGTCTTGTCATAAATATAGCAAGAACTTTTTTTCAAAGAATTGTCACAAACTTTTCTGCATCTCCGATCGACATAGATGATAATATTACTTGGGCCACGTACCGGAAGACGCAGCGTGGGCCCCACCAGGTAGACCGATGACCTGGTAAAGACCGCAGGTACTAGCTGGATGGATAATTATACATGGCCCAGTATCACGCAAGGAAAGTTCGTCTCTTAACTTATTGTACAGCACTTGATAAATAACATTTCAAAATGGCCACCGTTAATTCCAATTAGACATAACACCTAGGTCCTAGACGCTACAGTCCCAGTAGATGTTATGGCTAACAGTTCCGCTTTCCATCACTGACTGCGTACTTGTGACTGAGTTCTAGAGTCTGGCAAGAAAATTGTGAAAAGGAACTGCTGCTCTTGAACTAACGAATTTCTTACAAACTGAGTACATCTGTTGTCAAGTGGTGCCCTCCAATTTTTCATTGCTTTCTTACCAGACTGTACAAATCTCAATTTGTGGTAAAGATATCTTATGAAACCCATGTTCAGCGAGCACTCGTGCTTGAATTATTTTTTTATTTTTGATGCAACCCTGAAAATGGAAGAATTAGTACGTACGGTCTTTTCCCCATCAGTTCATTTCCAGCCTAAAATTGGAACAAGACTTAAGGAGGCTTACACAAAATTCTTAAACGCATTTAAGCTGATACGTTAACAAAAACTTTAAACATAAAACATAAAACGTATAACATAACATATTTTATGCATTATTCCCTAGCAACATTTTTTTTTTAATCCTTTTTTTTTTTCTATCTCTTTGTAATCTAATGTTAGAAACGGTGTTATATATAGTTCATAGTTTGTGAACGGTGTCTTCTGTCACAGGCTTTGCCTAAAAGGAGACTCCAGAAACGATAGATTTAAGTACTATTTGTTAATGAAATAAATATTATTATTATTTGTTTATTTTATTTTATCTCAGTCACATAGTGTGACCGGTAATATAAGTAAAGTACACGGGATTACTCCAAGTGTGCTTCACTTTCAATTTGGTTGCGGGTCGTATCTTCTTGAAGAAACTTGCGCACAATACGACAAGTATTTAAGATAGTGGCTTTCTGCATGTTGATATAGGTATTTTCCGGCAGATCTATTAACCTTAAGTAGTGTTTTACATGTTTTGGTATGATTCCTGTACTAGAGAGCACAAGAGGCACAATATCCACTTTTTCCAGATTCCAAATTCTCAATATCTCTTCTTTTAGTTCAGTGTATTTATTAATTTTATCGGCGGTAGTTTTTTGTAAATTATGTGTATTTATTATTATTATTATTATTATTTGTTTATTTCATTTTATCTCAGTCACATAGTGCGACCGGTAATATAAGTAAAGTACACGGGATTACTCCAAGTGTGCTTCACTTTCAATTTGGTTGCGGGTCGTATCTTCTTGAAGAAACTTGCGCACAATACGACAAGTATTTAAGATAGTGGCTTTCTGCATGTTGATATAGGTATTTTCCGGCAGATCTATTAACCTTAAGTAGTGTTTTACATGTTTTGGTATGATTCCTGTACTAGAGAGCACAAGAGGCACAATATCCACTTTTTCCAGATTCCAAATTCTCAATATCTCTTCTTTTAGTTCAGTGTATTTATTAATTTTATCGGCGGTAGTTTTTTGTAAATTATGTGTATTCGGTACAGCAATATCTATGATAAATGCATGTTTTTCCAGCTTGTCTATCAATGTTATGTCAGGTCTGTTAAAATGGATAGTCTTGTCAGTCAGTATAGCTCTATCAAAGTACATCCTGTGTCTTGCGCTCTCAAGTACAGGTTTTGGAACATATTGGTAGTATGGTAGGGATTTTGGAGGTATCAGTTTGTGTTTTATCGCGTGTTTTATTATTATTATTATTATTAAAACGTCATTCATCATCAAAAGAATTTGGTGCAAGCGGGACTTAGCAGTTTAAGAAATGTTGTAGGCATTGGTTTATATATCTAGATTTGTTTGCTAGAACAAATAAAATTCAAGGTGGCGGTATTGTCTTATGCCTATAATAATTGGGACTCATCAATTCCAAATAAACAAACTCTACAAAAAAAAAAAGTTTGGCGTTAATGTTCCCGTTAAGCTCTCGCGCATGAGAGCCCGTGGTCCGCCTTGACCATGATCCAGGATATGGCAGATCAGATAATTACAGTGGAGCGACTGCCATCTGACCTCCGTGGCCCTGCTACCAAGGGAATCTGACCAGATTGGATCATGGTTACAGTTAGTTTGGTACATGGCGGCAGTGGGATTCGAACCCGATACCTCTCGGTTACGAGTGGGATACCTTAACCACTCGGCCACCTAAGCTCCTAATTAAATTAAAAATTAAAGACAAGCAGATGAACTGCATTAAATAGGCTTGAACATACCAACTAATCAGGGCCATATAAACAGTAAACTCTAAAATATTTATTAGAAACGCTAAAGACATAAGTTTAACAAGTAATATATAACGTTTGATAACCATTACGGAAAAAATATACTCCAGGCGTACGTTAATGTTAGAGTTTATTTGTATGTAATTGCATTAAAAAAAGGCAGAGGTTGGCCTAGAAAGAAAAGACATAATAATAAAATATTTGTTTTTCAAAAAGAAGCCTCCTAAGCGATGAGTACAAAGTATTCAGCAGTAAAAAAAAATTATTGGCATCTAGAAAAAAAACAATATTAAAAAAAACAGCCTGATAGATGTCTAACCAAGTTCATGCAATGCTAACGACATTTTATTAGTACAGTATAGGTACCAATATAGTTTTTATATTATGTATATTAGGTTTACTTACTTTACCCCTGTACAATACCCCAAAATTATTATTAGTAGATAGTAAGTAAGGCTGCGGGTGGATGCTGGATGCGGCAAGCTGAGGATAGGGTGCATTGGCGCTCATTGGGGGAGGCTTATGTCCAGCAGTGGACTAGTATAGGCTGATGATGATGGTGGTGAGTAAGTACTTATTAAGTATAGGTACCTAATAGAGTTGTTCAGGTCAAGTGTGCGCACTTTTACCTTTGGGAGCCCATTTTGCATTAGAACATAGGAATTCGTGAAATAAAAGTAGTATTTCTTAATGAAGATTTATTAGACTACAATTGATAAAATAAAAAAAATCGTCAACCATATTGGTTTTGAATAAAAAAATAATCGTGAAATAAAAGTAGTATTTCTTAATGAAGATTTATTAGACAACAATTGATAAAATAAACAAAATCAGCAACCATATTGGTTTTGAATAAAAAAATAAAAACAACAGACCATTGACCCATTAAAAACATGGCTACGTTTAATTTCATTATTTAGTGAAGACATGCTTCGTTTATACCAATAGCTTCTGTAACAGCTCGTTTTTCTTTTAGTCTAATAAGAGTCTCTGCTTTAGCGATTTATTGTTCCGTAACAGGCGCACGTTCATGATTATTTCTATTATAATTTCATGAAAACAAAAATTATCAATTAAAGTATTTAAATAGTTAGTAAGTCAATTATTATTAAGTTTATATAATTTTCCTACTTTGTGTGTCGTACACTGTTTGCGCATGCGTCCACTTACCCGCGCACACCTTCAACAAGAATCCAAAACTCAAAATAATAACCATTAACTCCGAAGCATCGAATATGGTGATTCAAGTTATGCTTACGGATTTCAATAGAAATATGAGCCTAATACAACTAAATAGACTTACCGGCTGAAAGATAACAATCTTGCGCGTTAGTGTTTTTCAAACGCCTAAAAAATTACGATTAAATCGACAAAAACAATTTTTGACAAATAAATCAACAACTAAACGTTCATTATTATTCAGTGTCTGCCCCTTTTATTTTTTTATTCTGCCTATTCCATTTTTATACCATCTTCGCTGTCTGTTCTATTTTTCTTATGAGTCTGGGTCACTAGATCTATTCTTTAAATATTTCCCATTTAAATTAATTATTTACTTGTGCCATGAAGTAGATATGACAACATGACCTTAGCAGGATAACTTGACTGATACTCTAGTAGACTGCGGGCCACGAGACTTTGCTGATAGGTGATGGCGCGCCTGTCGACTTTATTTTTTAAATAATTGGTTTTAAGGCTCTAGATTCTGTGTTATTTTGGGCCACTCATGTCAAAAAGTGCCTCTTGTATTGGTACTTGTCCATTGTCAACCGCAGTATACAGAATCAATCAGTAGAATGAGGACCACGAGACTTTGCGCCCGGCTGAAAATCGAACTAAATTTGATTGACAATGTAAACTTCAGCCGCACGCAAAGTCTCGTGGCCCTCACTCTACCGAGAGATCTGACAAGTCTACATCTACAGCAGCGCATACATACATACACAACTATAAGAATGCAATATAGGCATAATACGTACTTGTTAGGATTTTGTTGCGGTCTCCGTTTCTAAAATTTAAATAAAAGTTATGTAGTTAAAAATGAATTAGAGGTTAGTTAAAGCCTCGGTCCTATTCATAAAAATACCTTACAAAGTATGTTTCTTAAAATATTTGGTTTTCAAATATAACAAAGAAAAATATATTTTACATAATTGAAACTAGCTTTATTGGAAAGATAATGAAATACCATTTACGTTCGGGCATTTGACCGCCGCGACGGTGCGTAGATGGCTCAATGTGCATGCCAATATTCACACACTTTTCGCAGCAATCAGCATATTTCGATAACTCACCGAATGTTCTGTTTATCATCTCTGGTTTATCGACGTAGATTTATCCTTAAAGAAAATAATCTAATGGAATCAGATCACACGATCTCAGTTGCCAATGTGAAATTATTCTTTGATGTCCATTTCTTTCCTCCGTACAAGTTTTTGTTTAACGATGAATTTTTGGTTAAATTATTTTGACTTTCCATAGATGTCCCTAGTAGTATACTTCTGTTGGAGTTAATAGCTGTGAACTAATAGACATATCAGTTGTGTCTCTCGCCCGCACCAGATGAGCACAAGCCTGTTCGACGTCTGCACGAGGAGTGCTGCTCAGCATCACAGCCGTAGTGAATTGCACTTTTAGATCATCTACCAACTTCTTCAACATTGGTTTTTTTTATTAAATTAATAAAGTTGGTGCATGATGTCACCTTCCTACCAGTCTTCGTTTTAATCACACTTATTATTTATAATACTAATAAAATGTTTACATCTTTCTTTCCCTAAAGTGACCAAGAAATACTTTATAAATTCATAATTTTTTGTCTGGATATTAGATTCATTAGGAAATTTATTACACATGTCAATTCTGGTTAACACATGCTTTCCCTTGTTTATTGTACATTTTTTAACCGGAAAGCTAATTTCGATTTTGTTAATTAAAATATTAATAATAGATTGAGCTAGTTGACTAGCAGAGTAACCGTTGCCTTGGACTATGGCTGACCAATCCACACTCTCCACAGCTCGAGTAAAGCCCTCTCGCGTCACTCGCGAGCGAGGCGAAACGGAGGTGTTTGGGATTGCCCCACCATAAGGATACCTCGGACTGCATAGTGATCGCTTACGTTATTAATTCCTGGCACTATGAAATTCAGACCAATGTTACAGTAGAAGTGGTCTTTCGCTGTTGAAGATGTTGTACTCCGAGTAGGGAAGTTTACTTCGTTACAAAAGTCGAACGAGGCTAATAAATCCTCTAACAATTTTTGACCAAAGTTTGACGCTCTCTCTCTCGCACAACTTTTTATGTTCTAGTGCCTTCGTATATGATTTTACGTAAATACAGGACCTACTATGCGATATATTTGAACTACAGAAACTGGAGATAAGTATATTGTTAAGTAAATTTATATTTATACACAACTGTATACTTCTTTTCCTACCTATCTACTGCTTTTTGTTTTAGTTTACATTTAATTGGTAGTTATGAAGAGAGAGTAAAGAGGGACCTACATTTATATCTAACTTTTCATGAAGTTGTTTCCAAGCTGTAATTGTTTTGTTTAGTCTCTATTATATTTTTATACTTTTACATCCCAATATTCATTTCTTTCAATCAAACCCCTTTACATATTTTTAGCAATCAAAAATCCAGTCTGCCAAAAAAGTTCCTTCGTGAAAAATTACAGTGATACTACCGTGACCTTATTTAGCACCCGTTTTCAGCACTTTATTCGAGTGAAGTTCGTAAGAGGCCGTCTTGTAAATAATCAGGTAATAGAACAAACTACTTTTAAGTGACATTGCGAGTTTTAGACCGAATATCAGGTAATTACAATGAGCGCTTGCCGCCCTGGCCTCCGTACCCTGACAACAGGAGAACCTGACCAGATAAATCATGTTTAAGCGTTCACCCATCTGAATGTGTAGGTTTTCTCACTATGTTTACTCTCACCGTAAAAGCATAGTAAGCAGGTGCCAGCTGGATGTGGAAGGCTTATGGAACACTTATGCTTAGCAGTGGGCGTCTTCCGGCTGATATGATGGTGTTAATGATAAAGACCATAGTGAATGGCGGCACTCGGAATCGAACTCAGTACCTCTCGCCTATTACATGATTACATTAGTCATATAACATGATGTACGTATATGTTACTCAAGTTTACTTACATTGCTAAATAATTTGTAGAACTAATTGAGTAATTATGGAAAACGATATGGGTTGTTGTCCATCATCCTCGCTGTCAATATCAGTTTCTACAAAGGCTCCTTCATCTTTAAAGAAGGCTATGGCTTCTTCCAATAGTAGGCAGGTACAGTGTTGTAAAACACTGACTCACACACTGACAGGTCACATTTCAAAATGGCCACAGTTAGTTCAAATTAGACACCGTTCCGCTTTCCATGACTGACTTCGCACTTGTGACTGAAGAAATCTACAGTGTGGCAAGAAAGAATGAATTTCTGAGAAATGCAAATTCAACTTCTTGCATAGGCTTAGGGTTTATTTACGAGATAATAAAAGTTTTATTGTGGTAAAATTATAAATTAATTAATTACGTAAAGAATGTAAATGTAACTCCACTTCATACAGCTTAGATATCTGACAGGCCTACATCTACAGCAGCGCTACAAAGCGAGTTATTTTTTGCCATAGGTACTCTCTGCTGAGTGGTTTGGCAGGTCTCCATACCATACAGCGCTACCGTGCGGGAGAAAATTTCAGAAACTTATCGGTTATCCTGTTAAGAGGTCAGATAGCAGTCACTCCACTGTATTTTCCTGATCAGCCCTATCCTGGATCATGGACAAGGCAGACCCCGGGCCCGCGCGTGTGAGAGTACAACCAGGACTAAAGCCAAGATGAGTAAGTCTTAAAAAAGTTAAGAACGGAATTCGTCTTGCGAGAGATACAATAGAAAATATGGCAAACATAATGTTTTGCAAGAGTAAAAAGAGGTTTTCTGCCGATATAAAAAACTTTTTTTGTATAATGTTCCATGCACAACAAAATACTTATACATAACTTCCATTTTAATATCGAATCAATACATCACAGGATAAAAGAAATAAGAAAAATTGAAGAATTCTAAGGTATTTGTATGTTTAGAAAATATTTATGAAGGCTCCTATAAAAAGCCAAACAATAAAAAGTTTGTCAGAATTACAGATCACAACCCTTTAATCTCTAAAATTAACATAAAACGTTATATCCCAATTACTATTCTCTTTATCACCTCTGCATAAAGAGAACAAATTGAAAAGTTTTCATCGTAACCATATTGCTGTCTTTTGCCTGTAAACTCAAACATTGCCATATCTCTTATTTCCACGTTTCCAGGAATTTGATTTTGAGGCATCAAAGTGTCTTGTACCTTAATTGCACTATAATAGTCGCATTCTTTATTTTCGGGGTACATACACAACTACAAGAATGTACGTTAGGTATAATACATACATGACAGTTTTAACCTAAAATTGAAATAAAAGTTAGTTCTATAGTCAAAAGTTTTGCGCACATTCCTTATATCAGGAACTAGCCAAGCGCCTGGTCGACAATAGTAATGATCAGAAGGCTGGCCTCTACTTGGGTCAGCGTATAAGCCTCGCTATCCAGTGGGGCAACGCGGCCAGCCTTCTGGTCACTTTTCCGCAATTTGCCTTTAATCTTAGTTAGGTTAAGTCAGGTTTATTTTTGTTTCATAGGTTAGTAAACACATATTGTTTAGTAGTTTAGAAAATATTTGAATCGGTTTCATTCAAAAATACCTATGGATGTATTTTTTTAAACCTTTGGTTTTTAAATTGGGATATAACAAAGAAAAATATATTTAACTTAATTGAAACTATCTTCATTGGAAAGATAATGAAATGCCGTTAATGTTTAAATACTATTTCGGCAGATGGCCCAATCTGGGTGGCCAATTTTTACACGCTTTTTGCAGCAAACGGCTTTGCTAATAACTTACCGAATGTTGTGTTCCATCGTCTATGGTTAATCGGCCCGACACGACCAACATAAAATTCTACTTTGATATACATTTTTCCTCCATACAAATTTCTGTTCTGCGATGAAGCCCATTTTTGGTTGACTCTAGGTAGAATAAATACGCGGTACTACTAGGTAGAATAAATTTAGCCCAGTCTTGACTTTAGGTAGAATAAATACGCGACCGCAAAAGACCAAAATCCTATCCAAACAGATAAAAGAAATTTCATTTTCTTTTTAATAAAGCTAGTTTCATTGATATTTCAAATATTTTTCCTTGATATATTTTAATTTGAAAACCAAAGGTTTATAAAACATATTAGCACTATTATGCGCTTATGAATAAATTTTTTTCAAGAACCATCGCTTAGCAACCTTCTATAAACCTGCCATTAATTTTTATGAATGAGACTGTTTCTCTGCAAAATGTTGACGTACTTATGTACAGAGTAATATAAGTTGGTAGGTAAATTAAGTGGATTCCTGCAGTCGATTTAGAGAAAGGAAGATTAGTAGCAAAGGATTTCGTTAGGTTTTATAAGAATAGCTAGGATAATATAAGGAAATATTATACTTTGATTATCTATAATAACCCTTTGCTATTAGTTCTTTTACTTTCTTTAGGACATTATAGCAAATACGGTACATACGGTGCTACAAACTTATCTGATCTGGTGATGGCGCCGCTGTTCTCGGTGCCACCTTTTTGTACAGTTCCAGTTTTGACCACCGGGTCAGAAAAGTTTGTGGCACTTTACCTATCTATTATCCCATAGGGACGGACTATCAAACCACAACTCTTTTGCTAAAGCAAAAGAAAATTATTTTACTAAGCCAATTATTGCAAAGGGATGTACTTGGTATATAGTTGTTTTTCGCATCAAATTTCGTTATACTAAATCATACTTTTTTTAATCGTAAGAATATTTTAATGGTTTTCTGGTTTCCGAGAATTGAGTTTTATTTAGCTCAAGGAATAACATAGTCACATCATCAATATACTTACAACGCTAAATATTTGTATAGAAATTACGACGTTACGTTAGAGTTTATAAAAATAATAGGCCATCAAGTTCGTAACGGTGCGACCGAAAATGGACATTATGTCGTGGATACAAGGAAATGACGACGGCTGTCAAATGTGTAAGTTGATGTAAACTTTAGTAAGTTGTTAGCCATATATACTCTAACCTAACTCGTCTATGATCGTTCTCGTGTTGATCCCCATCTTCAATTAGGGCCCAACACTGCATTCATTTTTTGATCTTCAGCATCCTCATGTCGCAAGCCGATGGGTCTCGTATCCACAGAAGAAAAACTAGCGTCGCCCTATCCAACCTTCCCCACTTTCTTTGCGCCACATATTTTATTTGGAATACCCTATAATAATGGCCCTGTTGTATCGGGCAGAGTAGAATAGCACCAACCCCTAACACTCGTGGGTGTCGTACTAGGCGACTAATGTTTTCGAGACAAAAGATCTAGAGTCTCCGGTAACTGGAAAATGGGCAGCAGCGTTTCGCATTGTTCTATTTATAACACTGCGATCTCCAATCCGCCTGCCAAGCGTGGAGATTATGGCAATACCCTCCTCTTTCGTGTGAGAGGCACTTAGTCCTGCTGTGGACTGTTATGGGCTGTGATGATGGCCGTCCGTCAAGCTTTTCATGCACCTCTCTTTATCAAGTCTTGCGGATTGACATCGCCAAGTCGGACGCTAGAACCAACGACTTACGACGTAAGGATGCCGAAAATCGGGCAAAGTGGAGAAGTACAAGTGCTTTGTTAGATACATCACTAAAATAACTTATGAGTGGCAAGAACCAGTAAACCTATTATTACACCAGTTGTCAAGTGGCGCCTTCCAATTTTTCATTACTTTCATATTAGACATTACAGAACCACATCAATTTGTGGTAAAGATATCATATGAAACCTATGATTCACGCGTGCTTGGATTATTTTTTATTTACGAGTCAACCCTGAATATGGAAGAATTAATACGTACGGTCTTCTCCCCTTTGGTTCATTTCCAGCCTAAAATTGGAACAAGACTTAGAGACGCTTGCATCAAATTCTTAAACGCATTTAAGCTGATACGTTAACAAAAACTACAAATAAAAAACCTAAAACGTCATTCTTAAACGTGTTTAGGAATTTAGCAGTTTAAGATATGTTCTAGGCATTGATTTATATACCTAGATATGTTACAAATAACTCTCAAGGTTTCCATAGTAAATGAAATGGCGGCAGTCTCTTGTCCCAAAAACTTATCTGCCCCGGTGACAGCGACACTGTTGTTGGCTTTAACATGGCATTTCGAAATAGCAACACTTAGTTCCTGTTTTGGCTACCGGTTTGTGGCACTGAAATAAACGTCAGTCATAGGCGTATAACAACTTTGTAACGTTATACCTGAAATTTAAATTTCTTAACTGTAACAATTGGGATTTATCAACTCCAAATAAAATAACCTCTAATATTTATCATTGTTTCTCCTTAAAATTAAACCACTTTTTTTTGTTGTAGAAGTCTCAAACTACTTTACTCAAACATTTAAAACAAGTTTTTGGTGGTATTTTGACTGTGCAAGTTTCTTTTCTCGATATTGTACTTATCTACAAAGCTTAACATTATCAGCCTCACGGACGCCTTCCACACCAATCTAGGTACTCTGTGCTACCTGCATTCAAGTTCCGCAGAATTTGCGAGAATATAGTCATGGCTTGTATTAAGTTACATTATATAGCGATATTGTTGTTATTAATTAATATTTAATATATATACTCATCTATTATCTAACTATTTTCATATCAGTTCCGCGAAAACAAAACCAGCCATTGCAAAATTACATCGGCGCATACCTGTAAGACGACTAAATAAAAACAAGCAGATGCAGTGCATTAAATATCATACATACCAGCTAATCAAGGCCGTATAATAATTTAGATTAAACACTAATATATTTATTAGAAACACTAAAATAATTAGTTTAACAAGTAATACCTAATGTTTGATGATCTTTACGGAACAAATATACTTCATCCCTTTTTTGGTTACTGTATATCGGAATTAGTGCATCTGTTTACTTCGCATTTTTAGCTTGTAAAGCTGCGATCATTCGCACACGTGGCCAAAACGTCACTGAGATGACTTTGGTGCACCATTGCAGTTTTAGCACCAATGAAGTGGTGCCATTTCCTTTGTTAAATGAACCGGTCCATACGCTAGTATATACAAGTCTTTGGCCCTAGGTAAAAATTAGAAAGTACTTGAAATAGGTAGGTATCCTAACAAAATTTAAGAACCGGCACACGAGTTTTCTGAAAGTTTTTTTCGATAAAGCACGTCGAATCGACATTTTCATAACCCTTAGCTATATATATATAGCCCATTTTCCTAGATATATTTCATGAATGACAGCGTACCTAGATATGAGCATTTCTTCGAACCTATAAAAATAAAGGGGTGAATATGTCCTAAACAATAGCGGAGAAGATTAAACAAAAAACCTGGACACCGATCTCGTAATTGCTTCTCTTGCGATAAGAAATAACAAGACTAACTTTAGTAGTAGTTTATGCAACTGTCATATAAAAGGGGGTATTAAAATATGAGCGTCTGTTTATCATACGAGGCGTAGCCGAGTATGATAATAGTTTGACACGAGTGTTTTAATACCTAATTATATGCAGTTGCATACACAACTTTATCTACACTCATATTTTCATGTTAAAATTTCGTACCTAGAATTTTTCAACTTTGCTGGAAGTAACTGCACATCAGTTCTGTTGTATCTACGCGTCGAGGATATCAAGCGAAATTCACTTTACTACTTTCACATTTATCTATTTATTTGCTTCAAATAAGAAAAAACATTCACAAACACAAATTACAACAATTAGAAAAAATATTCTGTGTAGCGGGAAAATAATTCCAAATGTACACAATCACAACCACAGACTATGAACTGATTACAAATATAAACAGGAATTTTGAATTTGTTGAAGACATTTAGGTATTCAGCCTACATTTAGCCGTATCCCGGCGCCCGACAAAAATTTAAAAAAGAAAAGTGTTGCATAATTATTAAAAAGTTATTTTTCGATACAGCTGTAATGAAAATAGTATGGGAATTGCTGTATCGAAAAGTAATTTTTTAAATTTTTATAGACTGGCGTGAAAAAATTGTATCCTTAAACAACTGTTTTCGAATATGTAATTGGAACATTACGCTATGAGTGTAGATAAAGTTATGTTTCATAGAAATGGTGTTGCTAACTATTTCTTTTTTTATGAAGATTTCAACAAGCCAATATCGTACTTTATTATTTATTTATTTTAGCCACTTCTGTCCTACTACAGGGCAAAGGCCTCCCTATCCATCTTCCACGACATACATTTAAAAAAAATAAAAATTTTAATATTAAATAACCACTTATGATATCCCTGTTCTGTCGAAAAAATTGCGTATTTGTTAAGTATAAAAAGCACAATTTAAGACTGTGTTGATTTAGTAATGAATTTTTTTGTTATTGCATTTAAAAAGGCAGAGGTTGGCCTAGTAGGTAGGTAAAGATTACATTTTTCATACTTTGATATACTCTTAATAAAGTACTTATTTTTCAAACAGTGGCCTTCAAAGCGATGACTATCTATTGTTAAGCAGTAGGTAATAAAAGTATATAAGTACTCTAGGGCTAAACAAAAAAAAAACGATCTAGATTCATGTCTAACTAGGTACCAGGTAAGCAGGTATCTATGTAGTTTTTATATTATGTGTATAAGGATTACTTACTTTATCCCTGTATGGTACCCCAAAATTATGATTAATAAATCGTAAGTACTTTTTAAGTCAGAAATTACAAAAAATCCTCTAGTCGTTCAGGTCAAATGTGCGCACTTTTACCTTTGTGCATTATGACAGAAATTCGTGAAATAAAAGTAGTAATAATAGTATAAATATTAATGAACAGTATATTAAGTACTTTACTTATTACGCTTACGGATTTCCATAGAAATATGAGCCTAATGCAACAAAATATACTTACCGGCTGAAAGATAATAATCGTGCGCGTTAGAGTGTTTTCCAAACGCCTAAAAAATACGATTAAATCGACAAAAAGACTTTATGACAAATAAAGTGGTGCGGCGTACTGACATTTTGCAACTAGTTTGTGTTCCCCGCAGCTACGATTTGCCCAAACAATCATCCCACCCCCCCGCGCCCTGAACATTAGACATAGGCACTGCGCACACTTACACACTGCGTACACTTACACACTGCGTACACTTACACACTGCGTACACTTACCCACTGCGCACACTTACCCACTGCGCACGGTTACCCCGAAGTACACTAGCGCTACTGTGACACGAGTGACCTTATAGAAATTGTATACCTAGAATTTGGAACTAGATATATTTATAACTAAAGCCGCTCTTTTGAGGTTCGCATTATGACGAGCTACTACGGAACCCTATACTGTACATGGCCCTTCACGTCTAGGCCGAACGGAAATAAAGGAAGAAATAATACATACTTTCTATTAGCCTGAAATTGAAAAAGAGTTAAGTAAGAGATTTACATGTAATTAGTATTAATTAGACATTTACACCCTTTTGAAGAAACAGCCTACAAGCTTCATGAAAATATTTGAGGTGGATCTTCTAGTGTAGGTGGTTTGGTAAATAATGGTACATATTAATAAAATATTATAGAAAAAACATATGTTTTTGTTGTCCGCCGAACGGAGCCCATTCCAACTTTCAAGGATGCGCCTGTCCTATTAACCCATAACCCTTGATACTTTTTACCGCGCAACTACAAGATGCGGAATGAGCCCCCTCCTGAAGTCTTTCCCGTGCTCTATAATGTCTACTGTATACTACAAGTCTACAAGTATCTCAAAGGCCGGCACCGTTATATGTATACAAGTAGGTAACAAGTACCTACTTGTATACATATAAAATACCTACCTATAAATAACTCTGATTTGCGAGAAAGGCGACACGGACTATAAATTTAAGATCCTATATGTAGATACTTCAACTCAGTTGTGCGCGCGGCGCTATGTGTGCGTGCGCTTGTAAATATACAGCTTTCATTTATGTGGCAGTGACGCGACCACTTGGCGTGCCAATGGCGTGGCGTCATTGTGACGTGTCTGGGCTACCCACACATAGGGCCGCGCGCACAACTGAGTTGAAATATCTGTAAAAGCCTTGTGTTTTTGACCGATTTTAATTTAGTTTTCAATTTTCAGGTAAGTACGAGTAGGTGCTGGCAAAATACTTACAGGATACTAGAATAAAAATAAACACTATTAGGTCCATAATAAAATGCAACAAAATAGGTACATACTTAGGTTCTTACTAAAAATAAAAAAGGTCGTCCACACCGCTGCCCTCCGGAATGGTGCTCATGGATAGAGAATTACCTATGCTAATCCGTTTTAAATTTTTATTTTTGCCGTAGGTTTGTAGGTCTATAGACCTTATATACATAGGTTGGTACATAACTATCTGTAGGGAAGTCTCGTTGACGAGCCTTGCCCACGAAGTAGATAGGTAGGCAGCTACTTACGATTAAGTTCGTAGGTTAGAGGAAGGTATAGAAAAGATAGAACACGACTCGAATACTAAATAAAGAAGAATATTGTTTAAAGAAGTTTATAAAATAATTTAATACTTTAGATTAGACTTTAGGTTACAAAATAATTCACAGAAAATAGTAGTAGTAGTAGTTAGCTCCAAAGTATGTAGACACACAACACGTAAGTACGGAAGACTGCGGCCGGTCTTGATATCTTTCTCTTTGTCCAAAGTTGCGGGTGTCTCGATAAAATGTTAGTTGTCGTAGGGAACAAGATCATAAGCGGAAGCGTTTTTCAAAAATTGTGTTGGTCTAAGTGTAATATTACGCCACATATCTTTCTTTGATGTAAGTAATTATCTAAATCTTTCTCGTTTTAATTTTTTCGTTTTTAGCGACAATGGGCCTCAAGTCCTCTAATTTACTAATAGCTCGATTGAATTGTAATGGGATCGTAATCGCATCTCAATATCAGTTTTACGCGTTCTTTGTACTCCGCTATAATGAAAACTGCTGTTGAGCTTCTATTGCGATCCAATTACAACAAATCCAAGTAAATTTGTAAACTAGAGGCCCTAAATGACATGACGGTTTCCACTACTAAAAAAAACTTCAAAACTTTAAAACTGTCCACTCTGATCGCAATATCAGATTCATCAACATACTTACAGCGTAATACTAAAACAAACAAAATAAAATTTGTCATAATAAATTTTGGTTGCTACATAACTACTACTATGGTTACCGTCACTACTAAAAAACGCTGAGCGTTTGTTATATTTTTGGCCTTTTATAAAAAAAGGCCAGAGAACCGTGACGATATATGAGACTGGACCTATAAGTCACTATTCGTTTTCTTTGAAAAACGAACTGCCAAGAGAATGTGAGGCCGAACGGTTTTTTTTTACTTGTAGAACACACACAAGAGGATATTTAAGTACTATCGCTACAAAAACTCGAAGTTTAGGCAGTTGCCTAACTAGAGCACAACAATGAAACGTGACAGATCGTCGCCAAGTTGCCATGCAACGCGCATATTTCTATTGAAATATTGTTACCATACAACAGGACGTACTACATTTCATCGTTGCAATCAAGGATACAAATCTAACTCAAAGTTGCACAAGCATTTGGTAGAATTCACGACGAGCGCGTCGTAAACTTACATTTATAGACAGAGAAATAAATAAGTAAATGATCTTACGACGTCACTGTAGCAGTCGAATACCTGAAAATAATAAATATGCAAGAATTTACACAAACAGTAAATTACATAAGTGATCAAATATATTTTTTTATATTCTTGATACAGTCGTTCCCTGAGTCAAAATTAAAATCAGTAGCCTTCGGTAGCTGCTCTTGCGTCGAAGGCGGTAGGCGGTTCTAAAAAAAGCAGTGCGCCCGTCTGTATTCTAGAAATTACACCTCCCCATGTTTAGCTAAAAGGTCAAGTGTGGTATTATTTTCCCCCGTGGGCTACGTTTGTATTTATGTAAACTCTTTATTGCTTAATAAATAAATACTGGAGTTACAAAACAATCGTATCTTAATCAGCTTATTTTGACTCCAGGAACGACTGTGCCAAGTTTCATATTGTGTTCAAAATATAAAGGTATAGGAATTTTTGTCTTTAAAGTCAATGTATTAATAGGTAATTAGTAGAGTTTCTTTCACTTCGTTGCGACTCCTACAACCAAAATCGCCGTGAGCACGCCTAAACTCCTCACACTCCTCATACACATTTCAGGTTTATCCTCACTGGCCTATTTGAATTGGTTATCCTATTTACGCCAGGTCCGGATCGGGTGCATATTTTTAGTTCTTCGTCGAACTCTTACATTAAAATATTGTATTTATTGTTTCGGCGCAAACGTTTAATCGATTTAGACCACTTGACAATGATATATACGAGAAATTCATTTCACAAATTATGCTCCTGCAGCTGCCCATATAATTTGACGACCTGAGTGGTTCAATGGTCAACAGCCGGTCTGCCACGCAAGAGGTCCCGGGTTCGATTCCCGGCCGGGCAGTAATTGAAATGATTAATTCTAATTTATATTTATTTATTTAACAATTTATTGCACACAATATATAGTAAACAGAAATTACAAAAATGAAAGACGACACAACAGGCACTACTTATTTTTAAGAAGAAATCTCTTTCAGCAGGCCTATAGAAGAGAGACATGGTAGAGTATAGGCGATAAGACAAAAAAAATTATAAACTACATAAATTATAAATAAAATACTAAATACACACAATAGTATAAATATATATATAAATATACACATACACATATACATACTAAAATATATTCAGGTAGTGTAGAACATTCAGGCACATAAGGAAAGATAATGTTCTTTTACACGTTTCTTAAAGATTGCTATATATTGACAATCACGCACTTCGTGCGGGAGAGAATTCCACAGTCTTGCGGCATGAACAGTGAAGGAGTAGGAGTAGAAGTCGGAATGGTGGATGGGGATATCCAGCGACGATCTAACACTGGAACGACAAGGTTTGTCTTGTGGACGAGAAAAGTGGAATCTGTCACGGAGGTATGAGGGAGCGGAAGGATTATGAAGGACGTTATAGAGGGTAGATAGGATATGAGCATTCCTGCGCAAGCGAATTGGGAGCCACTTGAGTTGAGTACGATAGTTTAAAATGTGGTCATATTTGCGCAGGCCAAAAATGAATCTGATACACAGGTTTTGTAAGCGCTCCAATTTATTTAATAGTTCCTCTGTGGCATCCAGGTAGCAGGAGTCTGCATAGTCGAGCAGTGGAAGGATAAGAGTATGGACAAGTGAAATTTTTGTTTATTGGGGTAAGAAACTTTGAAGGCATTTCATAGAATGGAACGAGAAGTGCATCTTTTTACTGACCGCATTGACGTGAGATATCCAAGTTAAATTGGAATCAATAACCAAGCCAAGATTATTTGCTGTTTTACTCAGAGCTATTGGAATACCATCGTAAACAATTTGGGGGATAGGAGAGACAGAACCAAGCCGCTTACATATGTATGAGCTGCCCATAATCAAAACCTGAGATTTCTTCGGATTTACTAACAGCCCAAACGACTTTTCCCAATATGATATTCTATCCAAATCAGCATTAATACAAGCAACAGCATAATCTATATCAGGCAATTTAAAATGGTGGTAAATTTGCAAGTCGTCGGCGTAGAAATGGAAATTCGAAGAGATAACAGGGGACATAAAGGGGACAGGATACCACCCTGCGGTACACCTGCAGCACCGAGAAGAAATCCCCAGAACGGACACGCTGCAGGCGACCGCGAAGGTAAGATTCAAACCACGCCACCACAGGAAGAGATATATAAGATATGTTAAGAGAGCGTAGAATGGCAAGAAGAACATCAAAGTTTACAGAATTAAAAGCACTGCTAAAGTCAAGCTGAGTTAAAATCGTCAAGGACTTATCCTCCATCGCGAGGCGAATGTCATCAGTGACTTTTAGCAGTGCTGTCACAGTACTGTGACCTGGCCGAAAGCCAGATTGAAAAGTGAAAAGTAGACTGTTAGATGATAGATACTGAGTGAGCTGTGGATAATGTGTTCAAGGATCTTGGAAAGAAAAGATAACAGCGATATGGGACGGAAATCAGAAAAGGATGAGGGATTGGAAGTTTTCGGAAGGGGGATAACGTTTACTAGTTTTCAGGCTGACGGGAAAGAACTCGTAGTCAATGAGTGGTTAAATATGTAAGTGAGAATTGGTACGAGTTCAGGAAGAAGGAGGGAGATCATCCGGGGACAAAGGTTGTCATTGCCCACTGCAGTAGAAGTAATAGAAATAATATGCTTCTTAACATCCTCCGCAGTGACACCTGAAAAAGTAAAGGAAGTACAAGGAGGGAAAGGTTTACTTTCAATCTGTGCTATAGTGCGAGATTTAGTATTCAGATCCAAAGTTACAGGTGGTACAGAGAAATGGATATTTAGTGGGTTTATATCTACCGAGCCATCAAATGACACTGACGATTTACCTATACCTAAGGACCTGAGGAATGCCCAGACTTTTGCAGGGGAAGAGCTATTAACAGACTGGTGAGTGTGGCGCCTCCTAGCATCTCTACACAGACGACTGCAATAATTTCTTAGGTGCTTATATTGATCAAGATTTTAATCGGAAGGGAACTTTCTATAGCGTCGCTCGGCACTGTCTCGTCTAGCCATAAAACTCTTGATTTCATCCGTTATCAACGGCGCAGGCGCTTGCCTCAACCTAACCTTTTTTATAGGAGCGTGCTTATCGTAAAGCCTTGTAACGATTGATTCGAGCTCCCGAACCATCACGTCAATGTGGTCAGCATTAAGGACTGGACTCCAATCTGTATTTACCGCGTCGCGCCTAAAAGCCTCCAAGTTAATGCGCCCATAATTGCGTAAGTAAGAGAATCTAGATTTACGCTTAGGGGTCCGGATTTTAAACGAAAAAAATACTAGATCATGGTAGGAAAAGGGGGCGGGAAATTGACCATGAACGGCTACCTTATTTAGGGAAGATGTGATCATGAGATCGAGAAGTGAGGGGGTACAATTTGGAGAGTGATGCGTAGCAGAAAGAGGGAGGAAATGCAGGTTGATCGCGGACAAGAGAGACTGTAACTTGTGCGTTCGCACATCGTTCTTGAGCAAGCACGTGTTAAAGTCCCCTAATAGGAGGACGTCCTCGTAGTTAGGGCACAAATTACAAAGTAAGTTGTCCAGAGAATCAAAATAATCGATATGTAAAGAGGGACTGTAGAACACGGCTAGCAACAATTTTTTATGACGTAGTCTTACCTCAATGAAGAGATGTTCAGCGGAGAACGAGTACAAGCTTGGCGATGCGCTGATAACCGCGATATATCGCGACACCACCGCCTCCCTTGCCCGTCCGGTCATTGTGAATAAGGGTGAAGCCCGGAAGTGAGAACTGAGAAGAAGGGAGAGAAGCTTTTAGAAAAGATTCAGAGATAAGCAAGGCATGAACAGGACTACTGCTAAAGGATGCCAGTAAGTCGGCATAGGGACCAGGAATGCTCTGGGAATTTATGTGGACAACATTAAAGTTGTTTGGGAACCTGGAAAAGGAAGCCTTCAACTGTTCAAGCACTGAAAGTCATCATCGTGCTCTAAACCAGCACTCAAAAAAGAGTCTGAAGATGAGCATGAAAAAAAATAACATTTATGTTTTGTGGATTATTCATAAAATACAATACCTATGATATGATATAATAAATATATAACAATTTAACTACTTAATATAAAATACACAATAAATAATTTACCTACAACACTAATATCCGTATAGCTAAGCGCTACACGTATTTCACAAACTTTGCTTTATGATACAAACACTAGATATCACTCACCATGGCGTCCTGCAAGAAATACCAATAGTATAGCAAAGTACTTCATTGGATTTTACAAGGAAAATAAATATGCTTTAATGCGAAACAATACACAATAACACACAAGACGCCCTTCCATGGACGCCAAGCCTTACGTAAACTAAAAGAAAGATTTGCAAAAACAAAACGCGATTAAAACAAAAAGTCAAAACAAAAGAAAGTAAACAAACAATTGTCATGTTGTCAAGTCAAAACGCTAGAAATATATCCTACTGCCGTCTTTGAACAGAGTAATATAAAACATTTACAATATTATATAAACGACCTGCATATTATTAGCAAATACGATAATATAGCAAAGTGACTGCAACAACTAATAAACAGAGATACTTACAAGAAAAGTACATAGTAATAAACAATCGAAACAGGATGAGATGCTGACCAACTACTTCCTCGTACGTTTGGCGACGACCGCAGCCGGTTGTTTAACAGCAGCAGCAGCGGCGGTCTTGGGCTTCGCAGAAATCGCTGGATCCGCTGAGCAATCCGCTTTAAGAGCATCGGCATTCGACACAGTGACTTTAGTCACCGGGAACGCGACGATCAGAGATTGTTACTCTGATGCAGGCTCAATTTTCCTCCGGGACTTATTGGAAAGAATGATGGAGATCTTCCCGTCCACTGACCAGCAGCTCGAAACCCCAAAATGCTTGCGAGCAGCCATAAAAATTTCCTGCCTTGCCTTCGTCAGAAATTCCGACATAACTATCCCTGTGCCCTTGATCCCTCAAGGTCTTGGAGTCCCAGACAATGCGGCGGTGTTCCAGATTTTTAAATTGAACCAAGAATGGGCGAGGCTTGTCTTTTTTGGGGGCCCCAAACGATGACACAATGACAAATCACCTGAGGTAAGATCTGACATATGCATTTTGTTGGTAATTATATCTAGAACCACCTCACTGACCGCTTCCTCCTTTTTTTCAGAAACCCCATGCACAAGGAGAGTCTTCCTTCGAAGGAACGCCTCATGGCGGTCCTGTCCTGAAGACAGCCGCTCTATTTGGGTGTTTATGCTTTTCACAACCCGCCAAACAAATGTCTTAAAATCTATGAACAGTGAAGCCCAATCCGGTTGCACAGATGGAGGTGAAGCGATAGCTTTCTCCAGCCTCTCCTCGAAGCTACTCATCCGAGCAAATAACTCCATGATATCTTCTTTCTTGAGTGACTGATGAGATGACGACTCCATAATAGTGCAGTGGTGATCAAACCGGCAGTGATAGGTGCGCAAGAGAAAGTAACTTTATATGCACGTCAAGTGGTGAAGTGATATACTAGCGTTATTTAACTAACTGTTCATTAAAATACTAGAGTAAGTATTTTTGAATAATTAATAAAGAGGAGCTCTACACAAAGCTGTTTCTTTGGCGACGTCTACCCGCAAAAAAAGTTCTGTTACGGGTCTGGGTATTCTATGTATAATAAGTATGTATTTAAAAGTATTTAAGTAGTATATAAGTTTTCTAGCACCCACAGTACAAGATTTGCTTAGTTTGGGGCTAGATGGCGCTGTGTAAATTTGTCCACGAATTTAATTTTTTTTAAATAATAAAGTATATCAGTCTTTTTCAGAACCCTTCATGTGCGATTCAGACTTACGGGAAATGCTAGCGGTCCTTTTACACCCTGTGTACGGAAAAATGATCGACGAAAAATGCACCAACTATAATGATGCCATCGGTATAACAATTATTTGATAAAATATTATTCGGTATAACAATATTCGATGTAGTGATGATTATTTTTTATAAGTACCAACAATACGGACTCGTCTGGATTATAGCCAGAATAATATATTTAATACGGTAAATAGGGATGCACGTTACAAATTAAGTATTTTTAAATTATATTCAAAATTACTTACATCCTGAAATGTTTGAAGTATTCGTTGATAATTATATTGGAATAATTGGCGTATCTAGGACTATTTTCCAGGGGGTCGAACCCCAATGTCGACTCAGTACGATTAGTATCATAATTCATAAAAAGCTTTATCTTGACGCGGTAACGTAATGTCATAGTTCATATGTTTGAATAGTAAACTGCAGTACTTAAACTCTCACATGAATGTATCAAAAGCTTTATAGCCACAAGGTATTATTAGGTTTGTATCGCCGTAAACAACGCGATAGATAGATACGAATCGCGATGTAATCGTCTTTATATCAGCCGGAAGACGCCCACTGCTGGGCATAGGCCTCCCTCAGAGATCTCCACAAAAAGCGGTCCTGTGCCTTCTGCATTCAGCTGGTCTGCGATCTTTACTAAGTCGTCGGTCCACCTTGTGGGGGGCAACCCACGCTGCGTCTTCTGGTACGTGGTCGCAACTTGAGAACTTTACAGTGTCATCGGCTATCTGTTCTGCGTGCTATGTGCCATTTTTTAAGCTTCGGAATCCTTCGGGCTATGTTGGCAACATTAGTTGGCTTGCGGATCTCTTAATTTCTGATTCGATCGCGCAATGAGACTCCGAGCATAGTTCTTTCCATTGCTTTTTGGGTGACAGTGAGCTTTCTTAAAAGGTCTACAGTGTGCGGCCACGTCTCCGTTCCATAGGTTCCCTTCACTGACAACACACATTGGTCAAGTTCGTTTTGAGATACTATGGTAATTGGGACGAAAATATATATGGCGTAGCTTCCCGAACGCTGCCCAAACAAGTCTTTCTAGAAATTGAACCTACCTAGCTGAACTAGGTATGTATTGTCGTCAACAACTTCAAGTGGAGCGCTTCCAACTATTACTGAATAGACACAACATGGGCATTAAGCACAATTTTCGTCTTTTCCGTTTGAAGACCTACTTGTTGAGAGTCACCACAGAGGTCATCGAGCATTTTGCCCAAGTCTTCCAAGGTTTCCATGACTACGATAACGTCAGCAAATCTAAGGTGAGTGAGGTACCTCCTTATTGTTAATATTGATGCCATGTTCCTCCCAGCCCAGAAGCCTGAAGACATCCTCCAACGCAGCGATGAACAACTTCGGTAATATGACATCACCTTGTCTCCTCGCTGCAGTTGAATAGGCTTTGAGTTCAGGTCCTGGAGATGTACTGACATAGTATTGTTTGTGTACAAACACTTCAATGCTTCGATATGTCGATAGTCAATTTGGCACTATTCTGTAGAGACTGGAGCATAGCCCAGGTTTCGATCGAATCAAAAACGTCAAGCATATACACTGAGTCTGACTGAGTCTCAAGTTCTTCAAAAGCGTCTTATCACCCTCCTTCCCCTCCCTTCTTAAATAGCTTCTGAAGGGTCTTAAGCACAGGTCTGTTCTGGTCTGGACATTATCACCCAGCGCGTTGTTGTTTCTTAGATGTTTGAGAGTCATACTAATCTCATACAGGCTGATGTCCGGGATATCTTCGGTATAATAACCGTGGAGACAGTTTATTTTCTATTTTCTGTGGCTTTCACACTATTAAGGTGGCAAACAGCTTACGGCCTGCATCTGCAAGTTTCACTAATCTGATTGTAGTCATCCATTTTGACACACTCTCCTAGGCATTCGAAACGCGAGTTGAAAGCTCTCTGGGTGTTGGATTTGGATTGGTAAAGACCGGAGCGTAGACTTTATCAATTTTGATCTTTCGAGCTTTGAATATAGATTAAATTTGCCTCTGACCAAGTGGTGATTACTGCCAATTCTTACGCTGTCGATCACCGAGACACCATTGAATATATGCCGTTTCGTAGATAAGATGAAGTCAATCTCATTTTTGTGACACCATCGGGACTAACCCACGTCCATCTGCGATGTACCGGCTTCCTGAAGAAGGTGTTTATCCAATAGAGTCCCTCCTTATCCATGTAGCCGGCCAGCATCTGGCCATGGGCGTTCCGATTTCCAACTCAAAATTACCCCACTCTCGACTCGTATCCGCTTCGTATGCCCAGTTTCGGGTAGACAATCCCCATGACAACGGTGTAACGTGTTTTGTATCCTCATACATAGCCTGTATGACCTTCAACGAATACCGCTTGGAAATTCTTAATATAAGGTACGCTACGTTTTTAACAACGTTGGGGGATTTGTGGCTGAGGAACCTGATACCGCCCAGGGACAGTTGGTACAGCTAACCCTCCCGGAAATATAACAGATTTCCGAATTTCAGTATTATCGAGTACACCTCCTTCCTTCGGACACTCGTTCAACGAGTGTGTAACTATTGGTGATACTGGTGGTGTTGATAATGTCTACTATAAGCTACCGCTTTCCATCAGGCTCGCTTACCTGTTTGTCTACCGTATGACTTAAGAAAACACATCATAATAATATTTTTAGAGCCGTTTTAAATACATATTTGCATTCCTAATATCGTAAATGGTGATATAGAAAAAAAAAAATTAACTTACAGCTGAACCGCTATCTTTAACCTCATCACTGTAGTCATAATACTCGTCGGACTAAAAAGGTAATTAATTATTAATATTAATTGTATTATTTTTAATAGCAACACCAAAGGTCTCTAGGGGGCTTTATTTTTAAATCGCTGGCCTCGATTTGAACGGTTTTCAATGTTGATTTTCCGCAATAAAAATTCAATATTTTTAAAATCACATTTGCAACATTTAAAGAGTACGGTTCAAACATAGGGATAATCATCTTCATGCATCAAAATATCGAATTTATCATGATGAAAATCAAAATTGAAAACCGTTGAAATCGAGGCGAGCTATTTAAAATAGACCCTTGGACTTAAATTTTAAACCGCTTGTATCCACAACAGCGCTCGCCTTCTAATGCTTCCGTTTCTAGCAACTTACCACATGTGTGAAAGAGATAGGTCGAGAGCACGAGCGCTCGCGCAGATGCAAACGATGAAAAACGGAGCCATGTTTGGTTTGTAAAGCAAACACCTTTAAATGCATGAACCTTAAATGTTGTGGGCAGTAGATAGGTACCGTAAGGAATAAGAGGACAATAAGACGCTGTCCTAATTGGCAACGGTCGTACGATCATGGTCGCGCGACGGTCGGTTTTGATGTCTCCTACGGTCGGGCGACGTCCGTCGTACGACCATGGTCGCACGACCGTTGCCAATTAGGACAACGCCAAACCGATGAGTGATTGCCGAAATGACATTGATTTTGTTCTTACCTCAATTATGGGGAAGGTTGAAGACGATGATGATTACAGTAACCGTAGATAGCATAAATGAACGCACAAAATTTACATTCTGAACATTATGGTAGGTCATAATTGATTATGCTGAAATTAAAACCAAAATAAGAAAATATATTTAACTCGTGACGCCTTGGTGTTGCTGATGTTCTTAGACGGCGGTGATAACTTCCCATCAGGTGGCCCGCTTGCCTGTTTCTCTACCATATAACATTAAAAAAATCTTACGTAATAATAATCGTCCGGCTAAAATAACAATTAACATAATATTAAAATTTTTCATGTAATTAAGAACGTCGTGAAATTGAAATATTAAATACAAGATATACCTAATGTTATTTTAAAGCGGTGCGCTTCATAATAACATTAGATTTGCGCTTTGCGATTAGGGTTGCGCCCAGAAAAAGAAGAATGTTTTTGAGAGCGAAGATGACTATGTAACGTTTGCCCTGCTGTGTATTATTTTTCATTTTCACCTTGTTATTCCATGTTTGATCATGATTCATATCATCCTGGCGCAGTATGGGAACAATGTTGTAGGGCCCATGTGAATGATTCAATTTACTTTTCTGTTGGTTTTTATTAACTAGCTTTCTATATCTTGCGAGCTTGCGAGTGAACGGGAGCTAAAGTATCTCTAATTGTACATCTTTTCATCAATCGGTGCAGTGGTTTAGCCGTAAAAACATAACAGACAAACAAGAGTCCTTTCACATTGTTATAGTAGAGAAATACAATATTAATAATATATAATAATATTTTTTAATCGCTCACATCCACGCTAGTGCTCGCCTTCTAATGCCTGTCTTTACTATCTCTAGCAGCTTAGCACGAGTCTGAAAGTCCTCACGTGCATGCGAGCGATTCAAATAAGGGGCCCCAGAATTCAATTCACAATGGAGGATTTTCAGACAGCTACTTTAAAAAGTAATAAGTGTAGTTCGGCTGTGCCTCACTACATGGCGATGCTAAGACAGGATTCTGATCGGAAGCTGGTGGTAAGATTTGCAAATAAAATTAATATTGATTGAATATCTTACGTAATAGTCGTCATCGTCGTAGTATTCATCAGAGTCGGGCTAAAAATAATATATTTTGAATTAAATATTTCCATATATGTATATTAAACTTATATCACGTCTATTGCATCACATTCTATTTGTTAGATACAGATTATTCTGGTGACTGAATATGTAACCATTATCCAATCTGGGCAGGTTCCCCTGGTAGCAGGGTCACGGAGGTCAGAGAGCAGTCGCTCCATTGTAAAAACCTGATCTGTCCAATTCTGGATAATTGTCAAGGCGTACCTCGGGCCCTCGTGCGCGAGAGTACAACCAGGAACGCCAAGATGGACCAAGGGAAGCACACTGTCTGATGAGCACTTGATAGAAAGCGCCCACCGCCATCCAGGAGCGGATGCGCTGTCAGCCTTTGAGAAGGCAGACGTGTCTTTTGAAGAAGGAAAAAATAAGACAGACTTCAGGAGGGAGATCATACCGCCCTCCTTCTTCTTGTAAACTTCGCTTAGCCTACTTCGTATTTAACGCTGTCATTCTTTCTTGCACTGTCCTTTTTTTACGGTACCTGGCAGAGGTGGCGAGACATGGTTCCCTAATTTGCCTGCGAATAATGATCTATTTAATCAGTAATAATTAGTCCAAACAAGACGTGGCGATGTCTCGGACATTAAGGCTACCGCGAATGTAAATCGATAATTAGTGTTTTGTCACTGACAATACCCCCATGGCGTTCATGTTCCGGTTGTGCTCTCGAGCACGAGGGCCCGGGGTCCACCTTGATCATGATCCAGGATTTGACAGATCAGGTAATTACGGTGAAGCGACTGCCATCTGGCCTCCATGACCCTGCTACCACGGGAACCTGACCAGATTGGATCATGGTTGACATTCAGTCGCCTGAATGTGCAGGTTTCATCACAATGTTTTCCCTCACCGAAAGAGCATCGGTTAGTATACAACTAATGGATATACTCCTTATACTATAATAGGGAAATTATAGGTATTGTTATATAATAATTACTGGTTCTGTTGTTGTTGTTGTTGTTGTTCTTGTTCTTCTCTGTCGTGTCGATTTTGTCCTTCTACGAGGTGTTGAACGTTTTTTTATCTGAAATAATAAATGCACAATGTTAAAAACCATGTAAAACGTACCCAGCTTGGTTGGGTAGTGGTTGAGAAATTGCGGAAGATTGTCTCGTCCAAAATAGTGCAGTGTCTCAAGACGAACCACTTTGAAAAGTGTCTACTGCCAGTGATAACTTATGTATGAGAGACGTAGTTTCTCTAATGTAGGGCCTACTAAGAAGGCTCAGGATGAATCAGCTTACGATGAAGAGAGCTATGCTAAGGTCTAAAACTCAGGATCACTCAGCTTGCGATGGAGTGAGCTATGCTAAGAGATTAAGGCTCAGGATCACTCGGCTTGCGATGGAGATAGCTATGCTGAGAATTTAAGGCTTAAGATCACTCAGCTTGCGATGAAAAGAGCTATGCAAAGATTTTAAGCTCAGGATCACTCAGCTTGCGATGGAGTGAGCTATGCTAAGAGATTAAGGCTCAGGATCACTCAGCTTGCGATGGAGAGAGCTGTGCTAAGAGTTTCAATACGTGATAGGATGAAACATAATTATATGCGTAGCAGAACTAAGGTCACCAGGTTTGTATTTGTAATTGAAGTGGCAAAGGGGAGGCCAGTTACCTCATAGTAATGATTGCCGGTGGGGAGAAAATTTTCTCGAGTTATAGCTCCAAACCGAAAATCGCCGCACCGGACGACCCCCCACAGGACGCACAGACAACCAGGTCATAGGGAGCCAATATATGCAAGAAGCACGGAGCCGATCGGCGTGGAAAGCGTGAGTGCAGTGAGCAGCAGTGGACATCAAACGGTTGAAATGATGATGATGATTGTGAACCGGTTCAGTCGTGTACTATCCGACAAAGTTGAATAATAATACAGCTTATCTTATCGCGAGAGGCTATTGATGCCATAGGCAAAACTGAAGAGGGACAACTTAAGTCGATTTTTTTAAATAGTTGTCTTATTTCATTGATAATTAAAGTCGCCGCGAAAGGTAAGATGAAGTCATAAGACTATCGTTGCAAAAAGTTAGACGGCCCCAGGTAGGAGCTCGGCCAGAAAATAGTCAACAGTGCTATGTCAAAAAGAAAAAAATAAAAAAAATTCGAAGACTATATTAAGACAGAATATTGTTCATACTACAAAGACATACTCAGTATTAGATCAGTAGAAGTACGTTATCTATGGTCCTCGCGGTTTCCATTACCGCACAGTTCGGATATCTGTAAACAATCAGCTAGCCCGCAGGACCCTATTTATTATTATCATTTAAATAATTTTGGAAATCAGTCCAGTGACTCTTTAAAATAATATTATATTAGTATAAGTAAAGTATAGATAAATTGTCATACTTACTATAATCTATAAAAGATAAGGTAGGATGTAGGTAATGTGCATATTTATTTGTGTAATATAACACCACACAACTGTTACTGGGGTAAAGCTCCGATGGAATAAGTGTATTTAGTGACACGGGACCTTGGGGTAATAATACTAACACTACCCCCTGGTTTCGCCTTGCATTGCCATTAACTAATGGTATTGTGACTTGCATGATATAATAGTCAATATTATTTAAAAACCACTTGTAAAATGTTTGTATTTCGACGGTTTCTTCAATCGGTATACAAATAGGTATGCAACATAGAAAGATAAACTAAATCTTTTCTTTACTGAATAAAAAATCATATTATATACATACGCAACATGCCCGCTGTAATAAAAAACACAAATTTATTTAATACTGAGTAGCGCAATGGCCACGTGCTTTAGCTTTAGCTTAGTCCCTTTAAATAATATCAGACGTAACTTTAAAATTTAACTTCATTAACAAGTAGCACAATATTACTAATAGTACGGCCGCTTTATCGCTGGCAGTTCTCCAGTCGTCCCATGATTATGATACATGCAACTGCGTCAAAATATCGGGCTACTCGCAAACAAAGGTTGGCAGTATGAACACGTTAACTTAATTTTAAAATGTGTCTTATTAAACGCGATAGTTTAAAATAGTACTTACTTTCTTGTTACAGCACACTTGCTGTCTCTGTAAAATAATGATCCATTGTTGATCAAATAAAATTTACACAACAAAAAGCCACATCAATACCAGCTACCATTTCCCCCTGACTGATTTTTTCAAATTTGGTCCATCTGTGAAGCCAAAGTATCAGCTAAAGCTAAACAATATGAGACAACCGATGCCTTATACATATATCGCTTATCGCCGCGGTCCAAATACCATCAGAATCAGATCACATTGGTGCAGCAAACGTATCCTTCGGGACAGATTCGGTGCTGTTTTTTGCGCTAAAGGTGCCACATCGATGTTTTTTTCTTTGATGATGTAAATTTTCTCTTACTTTGAAAAATTATTTCGATGGGTAGCTATAATTAGTATTCTGTGCCAACACTAAATTTAAAATATTGTAGCATTCCTAATTTTTTTTATTAAACTCTCCAGGCATTTGACCGCCATCTCACCTGATGGTAAGTGACGATGCGGCTGATGATAAAGCATGAACCGGCTAGGATCAGCCTATTCACTCTAGACTTAATTGTTAACATTTCGAGTGACAGACATGACTCTCTATTCCGGGCACTGCCAGGCTTCGCACTTCTACCACTTTGCTTTTGTATGCATCCTCGCGTATATCATTAGCTCTCGCATCCAACTCCGCGATGTCCATTCTTAGGCCACTCGTTGGGCCTTTTTCTTATACTAGCGGCAAAAGGACTTAAACATCATCTTAAAATATTTAACACAACTTTTTGCCCGCGACCTCGACCACGTAAAATTCAGTTATGTTATGTTATATTGTAGGAAACTCATTGAATTTCGGGACTATGTATTCGTTTATTCCATTTATTACTTTTTTCTTGAACAACTAAGAAACATTCAGATATCCTTTAAAACTTTCGCATTTGTAACAGGTATTACAAGGATTATAAAAGAGCACTATCAAAAGTAGACTTACCAACTTTCTTATCTAAAATCATGGAAGATAATTTTTATCGATACAGCACAAAATTTGACAAACCAAGACGTTATAAACATGCAAACATCTATCCAAATACTCATTCTTTTCCCTTGTGAAGGATATAGGATGGGATTAGCATGATCATAATTAAATACTTCTAAGTGTAGCGTAGACTTACTTGTCGTATTTTTCTCTAAAAATAAGACATATAGGTTATTGTTATCTCCATTGATATTATAGCAGCAATGAGTGGGCTAAGAGTGAAACTCTGCAGCATGTACAGGGTGTCCAGTGGCAGATTTCAAAGTTCGAAAAGTTGTAAAAAAAAAACTACACCTCTAATACAAAGTATGTTTATTGTAATTTAAAAACAACAAATGCGGATTTCATTTTTTGAAAACCACGTTCTCCAAATGGCGGCCATCGAGCCTGACACACTCTTCGAGTCTAGCACGCATGTTTTCAAAAACGCGTTTACAGAGAGGCTGGGGGATCCTGCTGATTTCGGCTCGAATATTGTCTTTAAGTTGTGTCGCAGTGCTCGGATTTGTTTTGTAAACAACGGATTTTAAGTATCCCCATAAGAAAAAGTCACATGGGCTTAAATCTGGTGACCTAGGTGGCCACGGTATGGTGCCGTTTCGGGATATGTTTTTTTCTTGAAATAACTGCCGCACTGCATTCATAGACACATTAGCAGTATGAGCTGTGGCCCCGTCCTGCTGGAACCACGTGTTTCGGTTGAAGTATGGACTATTCTGTAGTTCCAGTCTAAAAAAGTCATTTATCATCTCGGTATATCTCTCCGAATTCACAGTTACAATTTGGCCACGTTGGTTTTCAAAGAAATAAGGCCCTATGATGGCAGATGCAGACATTGCACACCAGACTGTAACTTTAGGTTTATGTAAAGGTTCTTGATGCATTTGTCTTGGGTTGCGGACATCCCAGTAACGGAAATTTTGCTTATTCACATATCCTCCGATGTGAAAGTGGGCTTCGTCACTAAAGAATATGTTACCCATCCGAGTAGCAGTACGAAATCTCAACAACATCTCCTCCGCGTAAGTTTTTCTTAATGCAAAGTCAGAATCGTGTAAATCTTGAACGATTTGAATTTTATACGGATGGAACTAGAGTCTTTTTCGCATTATAACCTGTAAACTTGATTTCGTAATTCCCAATATCGATGAACGTGCACGAAGTGATAAACGGGGATTTTCAGTGACAGAAACCATAACACGTTCAACATTTTCGTCCGTGGCTACCGTTGGTATAGGTCCTGGTCTGGGTCTATTTAATGTTGATCCTGTAGCTCTGAACTTTGCTACCCATGACTGAATGGGGTTGATCGATGGTTCATCACGCAATCGACCAATACCGTAATGATAATTAAATCGACGGCGTGCTTCAGACAGCGAAAAACCACTCGAAATGTACGCCTCGACAGCAAAAGCGCGGTGCTCTCCACTCCACTGTTCCATGGCTACTAAAAAATCCGCAGCGCTTGCGCTTTCAACGACGCCCCCCGCGCCCCTCTCACATGTTGCGTTCAGAAACTACGTTTGTTCAAACTTTGAAATCTGCCACTGGACACCCTGTATTAGCCTAAACAACTACTCAGAGCGGTAAAAGATGCATAGAGACAATTCATCTCTCCTCAGAGCCAGATGGTGAAGCTACCTTCATTACCTAATTTCGTTGATTAAAACTAGAGTTACCCGTCTTAGCTTAGTTATGGAATAATTTATCCTTTATTACCTACCTTAACTTTTTTCTAATAACATAAGTAGTTATAAAAGCTTAATGTGATTTTGATATTTTGATATGGTATATGTAGATTTTAGGTTAAAAACAAGTCACTTTTTATGAGTTTAACTCTTTTCCAAGTTATATATGTTAGTTGAACACAAACCGATGCTCTTACGATGAGGGAAAATATCGTAATGAATATAGGTATACATTCAGGCGACTGAATGTGTAATCATGATCCAATCTGGTCAGATTCCCCTGATAGCAGGGTCACGGAGGTCAGATGGTAGTCGCTCCACTGTAATTACCTGATCGCCAAATCCTGGATCATGGTCAAGGCGGACCCCGGGCCCTCATGCTCGAGAGCACAATCGGGACATTAACGCCAAAAGATGTTTTTTTTAATGTTGACATGCTGGGGCTAGTTGCATTACCTGTAAAATATGAATTATCAGCATTATGATAAATTCCAAGTTGCTTACGGGCAGGCTCTTCTTCAGTTTCCTCAATCTTTTTCTCTTCTTCATTTTTCTTTTGTTCTTGTGCTTTCTTTGCTTTTTCTGGAACAGGAAAAAAATTATTTAGTTTGATTTTTTTATACCTACCATAAGAAGGCGATACCACTAAACATTTATTTATTTAATACTCCATGCACATTACAGTACAAATTCCCACGCGTCCCTGAGGCTTACGCAACACGTTACTAAACCAGCGCAGGCAAGCCTCCTCAATCTTGTCCCTCACGTCAAGACTGCCACGGATGTATTGATTACGTACTCAATCGAGCCGTGTAACTCCGCACATCCAGCGCAGTATTTTTATTTCGTTGACGTGGAGTTCGCGAACGTGTTTCGTCAGCGCTGGCCATGTCTCGCAGCCATATAGCATCACACGCCTAATTATACTCTTGAATATAAGCCCTTTGAGCTTGACAGGGATTTTAGCCGTGAGTACCCGCCATTTGGCCTAAGCTGCAGAGATTCGGGACTTGACATCATGACTAATATTGCCGGATTCGTGCATCACGGATACGAGGTATTTAGATTTATCTGTTCTATTGACAGCTTCGTTACTTATACGGATGGTGTCGGGATCCACGCTGCAACTGGCCATATACTCTGTTTTGGCGATATTTAGCTTCAAACCACCATTTTCTAGCACATCCTTCCTTGTAGTCTCAAGGTCCTGCCTAAGCTTACTCACCAGTACAATGTCGTCAGCGTACTTTATAAGCCAGGGAGACATGTCCTGAATGTCCGTTGAGAGGGTATCGAGCACAATACAAAACAAGTAAGGGCTCAGCACAGAACCCTGGTGAACACCTACAGTAATCGGGAAGGGATTAGTATGGCCCACGATGGTTTTGACGACAGCTCCAGTATTGGCATACATGTCCAGTATAATACAAATGTACGCCTCGGGCACAGACTTTGCACTCAGAGCTTACCAAATTATCTCCCGAGGGACATTGTCGGAAGCCCTCTGCAGGTCGGGAAATGCGTAATGCAACAGTTGATTCCTACTGCAATAGAACTTCTGGAGGACTCTGAGAGCAAAGATTGGATCCATGGTGCCGCAGCCCGACCTGAAGCCGTATTGGCCTAAAGCATTATTTCGAAACTAAATATTTTGTTTAAACAAGGAGTAATACTAAAAAACATGCTTTTAGGACAATAATTGGTTTATCGCCAGTCAATCAACATACCATGATTGGTATGTTTTCTTTCAATTTAAACCAAAATGCTTGTGCTCGCTTCTGCTTTTCTATTCCACCGAGATGTCATGTCACGCCGTACCTGAATAATGGCAATCTTATGAACATGAAGGCGCGGTGAGCACTTCAGTTCGGATGTCTCCTCTTTGTAATTATGACGAATGAAACTTTGCCATAAAACCCGAAAGTGAAGCATCCCGACTGACATGTCCTAGACACGCTACTGTAGAATTTCGTGGCAGCTTCCGCTACGAAATGCTGGAATAAATATCCTCCACCAATTAGGAAAAGTCAAAGTCTCTTTACAATGAAACACAAATATTAAACTTACCTTCTAGAGCATCAAAAAGAATAGGGATGAGTGTTTTCCGGCACATGCTCGCTTTCTTACATCTGTTTATCTCACCAAGTATAGGTAATTGAGAAAGTCTAAGTATGACGTAGTAATTTTACTTAAGTACTTATAGTATACATTTCAGGAAACAATAGTTTAAACAGTTATTTTTTGTATAACACAAAAGTATCGATATCATGTAGTAGCGTGATATTTGTCTGCAGCGCCATGGTGGTGCACTTCCATAAGGCTCCACAGAAAACCAGCGTCTCAACACGCGTTGTGACTAATAATAATCAGTTCACTAAGTTTTCGTTCTCATTTTTCTAATAGCCCAACCCTATAAATTATCTCTGGTTTCTGGTATGCCATATTTGTTTGCCATAACGATGGAGAGACGAGTTGTTGGCATTCGACTGCGACTGGCAAACCATAGAAAACGATCGCGAAGTATGGAAGGAGGCATTTGCCCAACAGTGGGATGATTCTGACAAGTTACAGACAATTCCGCGTAGACGATATAGTGACATCATACGATAGCAGTGAATTTACTTACCTTTGCCATTTTTTTGCCTTTTCTCAGCTCGTCTGCTGATGGCTGTAACAAAAAACTCGTATTCAAATTACTGAGTGTCATAGCGCAACAATTGCTAATAATCTAACTTATCCCACATACTTATACTCAACTAGAGACCCGCCCCGGCTTCGCATGGCTTACAAACAAAGGAAACACCTTAACAAATTTTACACCTAAACCTAGCTTTTGTCCGCGACTTTGAAGTACCTACCTAGTGAAGCTTACATGTGTTTGGCTAGTTCGTTAAATCGTTGTGCGTACTAAATTTCATCAAAATCCGGTCAGTAGGTAGTTATACAAGAAGGAGAAACCGTGTTTAATTAGGTTATAGCGTGATCCCTTGAGAACTACTTTGCATTTCGAGATGAAATAAAGCCTGTGTTATTCTGGAATATAAGTTTCGACACTGTCGAATTTCATAAAATTCGTTTAGTAGTTTTTGCGTAAAGAAGTAACAAACATCCAAACATGCATCCTTACAGAGTTTCGATTTTATAATATCATTAATAAGCTTTTGTCCCGTTTCCGAGGAACGGAAACGGTTACGGTCTTATTCATAAAAAGTTATGGGAGGTTTATAAGCTTGCTACAACATGGTTCCTGAAAATCATTATTCATAAACGAATATTAGCGCTAAGACGCCCAATAGCGGTTTCATAACTTAAAGAAGGCCCTTTTATAACCTCTGATAAACCTTTATCAGTGATAAATATGGCCGCCATCACACGAACAGCTGATTAGTGACTCCATTCTAGACTTTTATCCTGAAGAGGATAGGCAAAGCCGTTTAGCCATTACTTCTATCATTGTCCTGAGAACTCCGTTTTCATAGCTTTCATCACTTTAAACATTTTTAGACAGGCTTAGTTACAAGCTATTTTATGTTTTCGCCAGAGCGACATGATGATGCCAATCTGTATTTTATCAGACCTTTAGCTAATAGAGGTTTATACAATGTTTACGAACAAGGAATTATAAAATACGTTTTAAACGACAAATTATAAGTACTTGAAGCATTCTAGATAATTATGTGGACAGTTGCCATAGCCGTGCCGTCCGCGTGCAGTTGGCTCGTCGATATTTCTATAGTAACGCTTGCAGTTTATCAATAACTTGCAAAATGCCAATGGCAATGTCGACGGTGACGTAAACGCTACAACCGCAAGTGATTCGGCCGCCGTCGTCTTGCAGTCCTCATGCAATCGGTACGCCACTGTACGCAGAAGGCACGGCGACGACTAGGGCTGACAACCCTACTATATAATACAGTAACCTACTATTTTGGGAGGTTTTAAAATTTTAATATAGTAGGCGAAACTACTATATTTTATCAGCATAGTCGAGTATCTGTATCACTTACCGTAAAACGGGGTACGTCCTGAATATTAATTTTAATAACTTTAATTCAGAAATTAAATTAAAACTTAATGAAGATCGGTTTTATACTAAATCTGGCGGCTGATAAATTGCAACAAGTGTTGATCTATAGTAGTGACTGCAGTGAGTCCGATGGTAACTCTAGTGAATCAAGATGTTTTAATTTTTCTATAGTTTTTACAACGCCACAGACTTATCTGGGGGTCTCAAAAGGCCACATTAGCGTTTCTTAATATAATTCATATTCATTTGTCACAAACTTATCTGCAGACGCCATTTTGAATTGACATTGACATGACAATTAAAAATGGCGTCACTTAGTTCCAGTATTGGCTACCGGATCAGATGTAACACTATGATACCCCGACTCAGTGATTTTAGTATTGACATTTCAAAATGGAGATACCTAGTTCCAATTTTGGTCGCCGGATCAGGTAAATGCGAGGCAATGTAAGGCCGATAGGCCGAAGGCGATAGCGATTACAACTCTGCACATTCCTAACTCAGCGGTGATCACAAAAGTGTGAATAGATATCTATAGATGTCACAAAAAAGTAAAAGAAAGGAACTTACTTGAATTTTCATGTAGTCCCACCACTGGAGAGGAATAAGAAACTGAATTTTAGGCGCAAAGATTGGGACTGTGCAATCCCAAGACTGGACCACAGTGAGGGTAGTTGGTCGATTTTAATGCTAATGTTTATGTAAGTGATAACACTATGTTTTGACGATCGATTTGAGCGTCAAACACATTGACGCTCAAATAGATCCAACAATAACACTTTTCTGCTGAAATGTAATTAAGTAGGGGATGGTGGGGCAGAACCGGGACCTTAAGCTTTCATTGTCTATAGAATTGCTTCAGTTGGACGAAATTCAATAAAAAATTATTTATGACTAAATTTACTTACTTATATACACTTATACCTAACTAAAACTAAATCAATTAATTTAACAAAGCAACTGGATGTATAACGACTTTTAAAAAAATGGCATGTTCCCGGTTTTGCCCCACTAGGTGAGGTATAACCGAGTAAGGTTTTTTGTGATACCCGATCGTGCCCCATGCCTATTATTCTACCTACTAGTATAAAGAAATATAAAGTTTGTGGGCACGGATGTATGAATGGATGGAAGATTGTTACTCTTGTTCTTTTTACTACATCCCATAGGAGCACATTATGCGCGAACAAATTCGCGCGCAAAAGCTATTTATTTAAATACACAATTTTTATATCGCAGAAAAGGTTGTCCACTAAAGGGCCAACGATTGCATTCAATTTGCATTTAAAAACAGTAAAGAAAACACATATAACCCCAATAGTGATATATTATCGTTACCTACAATAATACCCGGTATTGCCCCATATATTCCTACCCGGTTTTACCCCGAACATACCATTTTCAAACAAAATGTCATAAAAAACATTTAATCTAACATAAACATTTTATAACACCATTAAACTGTTCTTAATACTATGCCTAATATTTGACATACTCATCATTACAGATGTGTAGATGTGAAGTTGAATCACTGTAGTCAATATCAGTCTGAAAATCTGTAACATTTCAAGGATTTTTACTAAAAATCTCTGAGAGCAGTAAAAACTCAATTTCCGCGCAAAATACCTGTTACAAACTGTCATGCCATCAGGAGCTACGCAATTCACTATAAGAGCGATATATACCAATAATAGTTTCCGAAATAATGAAGTACCCGGTTTGACCCGCATAGCCGGTTTTATACAACTCTCCCCTACCTACTTACCTATAGTAAATGAACCAGGGCGCGATCATAAGCATTAAGCTCCCATACGTAGCAAATAATAGATGAAAAATGACGACCTGTCAAATATAAATAAAATATTATGATAACATAAATATACTTACTGGCTGCAAGAAACACAAACATCTGTGATTTAGTAAAATAATAATACTATTCATAATCATAATCGAACATTTATGCAGCTGTCGTAATAATTTATGCAGTTACGTACTTGCTTTTTCTAAAGAGAAAGTCAGAAAAGATTTATAGGACACAGAGTGATGTCATAAACTAAACATAAACCGGAAAATAAAATTACACCGAATTTAACAGAAACTCCACCGAAAGTAAAAAGTTAGAAATCATATTTTCAAGTTTATTTGCCTCATCATCACAGCCCATAACAGTCCACTGCAGAAAATAGGGCCTCTCCCTCGAGAGGGGAGGTTAAAGCTATAATCTCCATGCTTGGCAGGCGGGTTGGAGATAACAGTATTGCAAATATAATAATGGAAAATGCTGCTACCCATTTTCCAGCCAACGGAGACTCTCATTCTTTGGCCTCGAAAACATTTGCCGCCTTGTACGACACCCATGAGTATAAGTAAGGGGTTGGTGTTATTCTACTCTGCCGGATACCACAATGTGATGGTATTCCTCAGGCAATTTCTGTTTTTAAACAAGCTGTCATACAATCGCCCATTGAAAAAGAAATTGTGTCGGAAAGGAGTTAAATTACATGTACTTACAAGCTATTGGATCAAGCAATTGTAATAAGACTAGGTATATGGTATGAACATAAGTTTATTTATTTATTTTTTATTTATTTCAACTTCATGCACTGTTACGTACAAAGCCGGACTTAAAGCTTCATAGCTTTCTCTAGCAGTCAACCGGTGAGTTGATAGTACGAGAAATTACAGGGCGGTGCAACATGATTGACACAAATATTGGTGAACACATTAAATCTAAGTACTTAAGTTTAAGCACATTTTACATATATTCACAAACCATTACTGACAGTAACAGAAAATATCAGAAGAAAAAGAAAGAAAAAAGAAAGCAAATAAAGATAACACAACGTTACATTTTACTTGACATGTGACAACCTACAAGGCTGAAGACAGCATTTTGAAATAAATTCCAGGTTTACTTGCTAAACGTAGAATTTACTGCAAAATGGAATGAACATCCAAGTGATGAGAAACATCATCAAGTTAGCGCTGGAACACATTGAAGAGGTGCGCCGCGCGGCGCACTGCAAGATAGGGGCAAAACCCGCAATCCAAGCCCGAAATGTTAGCTCCGATGTATGAACTTTTTCTACATTTTTTTTTAATTTGCCCCCGTCGTGCAGCGTGCGGCGCGATGTCAGTAGATGTCAACATGAGACGTCAAATTTGACTGTTTCTTTTTACCAACAGTTCGAATCTTTCCTCCTTATGTGACATAGTTCACTCACATATATCTGTCTACCTTTTTTAAGTACAGATATAACGCGTGTGAATGAAATAGGAAGTCGACCTAGTCAAACAAATTTTGACCGCTAATGTGTAAGCCCCTCCCCTTTTTCTGATTCTGTACCAATATCGTATTCGTTTCGTTATCGTGGTCCTTTCGTCATCTCGAATTATAAATATGGGGTGTTTGGTTCTGGAACACTAGTTTCTAAAGAGAAATAATAGTGCTAGTCAAGATCTACGTTTCGAATGACAGCTGTCAAACTTTTGAACGATCGCTCCTAGAACATTAGTTCCTGAAGAGAAATGATAGTGCTCATCAAAATCTACATTTCGGATGACAGCTGTCAAACCTAAAACTGTAATAACTCTAAAACTATTCATTCTAGAACACTAGTTCCTAAAGAGAAATGATAGTGCTCGTCGAGATCTACATTTCCGATGACAGCTATCAAACTTGAAACTGTAATAACTCTAAAACGATCGCTCCTAAAACATTCGTTCCTGAAGATAAATGATAGTACTCGTCAAGATCTACATTTCGGATAACAGCTGTCAAACTTAAAATGGTAATGACTCTAAAACTATTGGTCCTACAACACTACTTCCTAGAGAGAAATGATAGTGCTTGTCTAGATCAACATTCTTTTAAAGAAATTCTCTGAATGACACACATTCATTCGGTCACGCCTTTCTCCCGTAGGGGTAGGCAGAGACCACATTGTTTCACTTGCTACGGTCCGGACAAATCTCTGTGAGTTCTTCATACATAGACTGTTAACTTCATTACCCTTCCTTGGCTTCCTCGAAGTCGGGGAAGACCAATCGAGGTGATCAAATTTCTTCACATATTTATGATGTTGTACTTTTTAGTTTAAAAAAAGCAACATTCGCGTTTCATACATTTTTAGATCAAAAATCTAAGTGTAGGCCAGAACAAAATTATTAGTTTCCAAAAGAGAAAACAGTTCTTGACATTGTTTGCTATAACGTCAAATCTGCACGTCCGACGGACCGACGGCTTTTAGAATAGCGATACTTAGTACCTACTGTACGCCCAGTGGTACATAGAGGTGGTGGTGGGCGTACAGGTTTGGCACCATAGTAAAAAATTATAGAACATGTATGCTGTATCTGAAAATTGCATAATTGCCGGCACTTTCAGTGTTTTAATCCAAACTGAATGATATCCTTTTCGTACGTTTCTCTTGGTTGCATTTGAGTCGGCAGATTTAAAAAATCTTCATTTACTTTTTACGCCTGCGTGTGAACACACAGTCGAGAAGACATATGGTCAATATTTATGCGAGTCGTTTAAAATAACGAGCGCAAAAGAATCGAAAAAGCTCTCGTGCAAACGTTGCCTAACTTAAAATCTCTCGTGCGAATGTTGCCTAATTTGAAAAACCAGAATAACACCACCGTTTCTTTGGTTGTCACCGTGACGTGGCACCGCGCGGCGCGCCGCGCAGTGCACTGCACCGCGCCAATGGAGTTCCAGCCTTATGTTCCAAGTACCTTCTTACTTAAATCCTGATTGAAATTATTTTACGTCACCCGGCTTGGACATTACGCCATTTCGTTGTCAAAAATTAACAAAATAATAACTTTTACCCGGTAATTTTTTTATCCGGTTTATTATTTGTACATGAAACAGAATCATTTTTATCTAGATAAATATTTATGCAAAACTGAATAGAATTTGTAATTTTTACTTACCAACTTTAATAGAAAGTTTAAGTGTAAAGTTTATTTTTATTCAAGTTTAAGTGAAGTATCTATATTGATAATTAATACAGAACGACCGTTGCTTTATTAATACTGTTATAAAATTTTAAACTGCTTAAATGTAGCGTAACATACCTCAAATGCACGAGTCTGGAAATAAAATAGGGCATTAATAAATTAATGCACCACAAGTATTTTTACACCTCGTTGACATAACAAAGTTGCAATGTTAATGTTTCTTTTGACTTTTTTTGCAAAGACTTTTATCTAATAGCGTAATCACTGCTTTTATGTCTGTCTACTATATATACCTAGTTGATAAACACACACTTCATGACTTTATGCGTATACTTACAGTCTACAATAGAGCAAACCTGGATATTAGAAAAGCATTATGTTTGTTATGTAGGGTAAAAAGGGTTCACGGTTAAGAGACGCTGAATCTATCGTCCGATCAACTATACTGCTCTTTGAGGTGTTTTATGTATATGTGGGTAGTTGAATGCTCTTTCTCTCTCTCTCTCTCTGTCTTTCCATTTCAACAGCCCATAACAGGCCACTGCTGGACCGTGAAGGGTTAAATAAAGTGTCCAGCTTTAATTTCAAAAAATGTTATACCGTACGCATTTTTATCGATGTTAGTTCTACGCATGCAATTTATATTAAATGTAACAAATAATAAACTTCTGTACTGCACTTTTTAACAGGTGAAAAATGTTGTACTTACAGCTTGCTAAAATTACAAAATACCTGTTATTGTACAACACCATAGTTACGTAGTAGCTTATTTCTAGTCTATTGCACGTGATCCCACAAGCCTCGTAAATAATTTTGAATTTGAATGTGAATTTGTCGTAATTCTGTGCAATACTAGTTTTTTCACGCAACTTCGTCTGCGTTCAGTTAAATAATAGGTACATACCGAATTCCGCACCCGTTCTCGCGAGAACGACATTAAATAGGATAATAGAGTACATTACTGCCAAATGTCATCCGCTCAGTAGTTTTACCGCAAAAGAGGAAGAAACATTAAAACATCCTTACATGTGAACTTTAACAAACATTATATTAGTAGGATATTCATAGCTATACTTACTAGGTTTATCTAAGAAAAAAAAATGCTAACATTTCAATTCAGTTACGTCTAAATAAGTCAAAATCACTGTGCAATAAATTTTAATTTATTTAGATGTCTTTGAGGAGTATCAACATCATATGGTAAGTATAGAGGCGTGCGTTGTTCAAGAAACTAGCAGTATTCTCTACAACATCTTCGCTTAGAATAGCCTTATAACACAGTCGAATAGAGCACATTAATTATTTAGTTTAAAAATTTACCCTGAAACATATTGACATAGGTAGCCAATGTTATTCGGGGTTTTATCTAATAATAAATAGTAGGTAATATAGAACATCAAACTTACATGATTTTCTTTCAACTGTTTTTGAGTTTCTTTCAACTGTGGTTAAAAATTTTAAATACATCAGTATGTTAGTAAACACGAAAAGAAGCGATGATTGGTTTACTAATGATTAATTTAATGCAAGAGTTTTCGTAAGTTGGAGGGAATAAAATGAACCTAAATATGTTATTGTATATTACTTTATTGTATGTATTTCTCTATACAGCTCCATTCTCGCCCTATATATTCCATGTATTATTTATCCATTCGGGAATGGTTGAAGAATAAATGAAATAGACGGGAATGCAATAACAACTTTTAAAACTTAACGACATTTTAAAGCCTAGTATGAATAAATGCAGCAAGTACATATTATCGGGTTTGTTACCACAGTTAGTATTGTTTTTACCTCTATATTTCGACGCAATTGCATGCGTCATGGTCACGAGTAGACCACTTGTGACCATGAAATATCCAGGTAAAAACAATACTAACCCTGGTATCAAAACCGATAAAATCTATGTACTCGTATAGTGAAAGTGTATTGAATAACCACGAAAGACTTAAAACCTATAAATATTGGTATAGATATTTCAACTCAGTTGTGCGCGCGGCCCTATGTGTGGGTAAACCTTGTACATATACAGACACGTCACAATGACGCCACGCCATTGGCACGCCAAGTGGTCGCGTCACTGCCACATAAATGAAAGCTGTATATTTACAAGCGCACGCACACATAGCGCCGCGCGCACAACTGAGTTGAACTATCTATAGCATAACTTCATAAAATGAAGGTTAGGTTTTTGAAACTTTGGTAGACAAGGTTTGGAAATATGAATGTAAATATATATATTTTCAACTATAATTACCTGGATTTTTGGAACCAGTTCCTAAAGAAAGTATTTAAACTTGAATGCGTCTATGTCACACACACATACACACAAACAGTTACAATAAGCATTTTATCTATTATTAACATCCGTACCTGAATGTTTGGCACCAGTTCCTAAAGAAAGTATTAAAACTATAATACGTCTATTTAACACACTCACACTTACACTTACAATTAGCATTTTATCTATAAGTAATATCCGTACCTGAAATTTTGGCACCAGTACCTAAAGAAAGTATTTAAACTATAATGCGAAACTTGACGTTCATTAATTTCCCTCATTTTGGACAAAGCATGATTGTGAGTTACTTTATGTTGACATTTGTATTATTGACATTATTTAAACGTGACATGTATTTAAATTTCTTTATGATTGATTAAATATTGCGTTTATGTAACACACACACTTACAATTAGAATTTTATCTATAATTGACATCCATACCTGATTTTTTGGCACCAGTTCCTAAAGAAAGTATTAAAACTATAATGCGTTTATAAAACACATAGGATTTTATGTTCCGTTCTACATAACTCTAACTTCCTGGGAGTGAATTTTATGTCCCGTATACACATAAAATCCACTCCCATGAAGTTAGAGTAACATAATTATCATGCCTTTAATTTGTATTTGATATCGTTGATTTTTAAATATGCAGAATATATAATATGATGCACTCAAGATAACAAATTACTAAAATAATCTATTATATATTCTATTATAAACTACAGTTCTATAATTTTATTTAATACGATGTTTCGAAATAGAAATGCGGTCGTTATTAGGGATAATGGATTTTTTTTATTATTTGTGACCGAATCTGAGTTAGGCGGTACCGCCTCAGTGACGTCATTCTATAGATATTGGTTCAAGGTGGCCACGTTCAATTGAAGTTAGGCGGTACCAACTCTTATCACTATAATCTGGACGTCTACAAGGTTAGAGTGAAATGCTGTTCCTAAACAGGCACGCTCCATTTTCGGCCGCATAGTCCCGTACAACATGTGAGATGGGGGTCAAATGCCTGGCAAGACTAAAAATTTTTTTTTATGCCAATAGTCTCAGTGGTGCCGGCGACAACTGGATAGATAAGTTTGGTGTCGCTGTCGGTAAACCTAAAAATGTGATAAGATGTAAGGATGTTGAACCGGTAAGCAACAAGCGTTGCAGGAGTGATTCGGAATTTTGTCTAGAATATATATTTATTTATTCTAGACATAGAGAGATAGAGATTTTCATAAATATTATATGCAAATAATTTTACCTGATTCCGTGATGCCTGTAAATAAAATAATGTAATAACTTTAAACAACGTCAAGGTGGTTTTTACTATTATTCCTAAATTATGTTAGTGTAAATATCCCACTTTTGCTCTCGCGCTACAAATATGGAGAGAGATGGATAAGACTATCAATATTTAAATTCTAGGAGCAAACAAATTTTGACTTATTTAGACTCGACCGAATTGGAAACTTTGTAAAGCTTTGAGTTTTTTTTTCAGATGAAGCAAGTGAGTATCTATGAATAATACTTGGCGTTAATGTCCCGGTCGAATTCTCGCACGCAAGGGCTCGGGGTCCGTCTTGACCATGATTAAGGATTTGGCAGCTCGGGTATTGACAGACCTTTTGACTTAGACCTCCGTGACAAAGTTAACAAAGGAACCTAACTAGGGATATTTTCCCTCGCCGTAAGAGCATAGGTTAGTATATTTTATTAAAATCTTTGTTTAGTGTTCAACAGAACTTTTATCGACTTTGAAACATTAAGTATTTTACCTGTTTTCCTGATAACTGTCAATAAAATGATTTAAGAATTGTAAGTAATGTCACTAAGCAACTCTAAAATTGTTTGAGATTAATAAGTGTAAGTTAACAAGGATCTCCTTCCAAATCACTTAAAAAGTACTTTTAAAATGGGAGACATACAGATGGCACCTATACATAGGTGAATGTTGATAACAATGTTCACAACAAAAATAGATACGCTCTTAGTAACTCTACGTCTTATGATCACAAATGAAGACGATATATTTGACGATATCCAATAAAGTTGTAAAACTGAAGTGCCAACGGCAGGTCACATAGGTACATAGCTAAAAGGATGGCCAATGGAGCTGAAGGATCCTCGAGTAACACCACATGCCGGCAATAGCTCAGGACCCTCACAAGATGAACGGGTCGACCTTGTAATTATCGCAGGGAGCCAGTAATAAGTCAATGCCTCTTACAACGGTAATGTGAAAGGCGTAGAAGAGACCTAAGTACAGCAATAGACTTCCTATAGCTGAGATGGTGATAATGCTCATGATGATAACGTTTAAACAGATCACACACAAAGATTTTGAGCCTTTGTCTACTACAATTTCATGTCACGACCTAAACCACAGCGCGACATGGATAAGGAATTTATAGCCATCACGGTAGTGCTATCTTGATGCCTAGAGATACTGAATATGTTACAGGATGTGACGATACGCTGTTGGGAGCATCAGTGACCTAATGGTTAAGAGGTCCAACTCGTACCCCGAGATACCGAGTTTGAACCCCAGTGCCGCGTACCAGTAAGTCTTTTGCGAGTTATGTATATTAGTTGCTCATACTGTGAAGGAAAACATCGTGATGAAACCTGCACATTGAGGCGACTGAATGTGTAACCATGTTCTAATCTGGTCAGGTGACCCTGTTAACAGGGCCACGGACTGATCTGATCTGTCAAATTCTGGATCATGGTCAAGGCGGACATTAAAGCCAATATGACCACCACGGTCGCATCTCAAGACCGGACATAAATAGGTTACAGGTAGTGATGATCGTTCTTCGATTTTCTAGTCTATGCCGCCGTAGAAAATATAGGTGTTTTTGGTGCTTCTTTTCATAGCTGACTACTTTTGGGCAGGACTGGGAATCTAGGTTGCTATAGATTGATCTATTATTGGCCGTGCGGTGTCCAGCAGAACAGAATACAGCGCCTTTTTCCTGGCAGGTGTCGTAGAAGGCAAGTAATAAATATCTTAGGGCAGACAGTATAGTCTTCTGGTCATCTTAACCTAATAAGAAACCGTAAACCAGATAATATTTTCTTAATGGTGCTATGTCCTATCTGCCCGTCAAGAGTAGACATTATACCTTCGGAAATAGCTCACGTCTAGCAATGAATTGTTAGGCTATAGTTGTATAGGCTATGTTTCTGTCATTTGGCAGCCAGGCATTTGATCGCTATCTAACCTGGTGGTAATGACGATGCCGAAAATGAAGCATGCCTGTCTAGGAATATCCTATTCACTCTAACCTTGAAGGCGTTCAGATTTGTAGGTAATGCTTAGGGAAAACACTAGCAGGCAACATGTTCCATTCCTTAGCCGTTCGCATTCTGAAGATGAAACAAAGCGGCTCGTAGGGATAGCTGGAAGATCCACGATATGAGGATGAAGCTCGGATCGTGTTTCCCAATAGTGAAATGGGGCCGGCGGAATGAAGTCGTGCAATTGCTTCGCATATCCTTCGAAATGCAACATGTATATTAGATCGACAGACTTATCCTTTCTGCACGTTTTTCCACCGAATCCAAAGCGACCAGTAGGTATTTGGCTGATCTATGTCAGAGGTGGTAGCAGTAAGTACTCTGTGCAGGATCGCTCTTGTGCTTGATATAACTCAAGCAACTGCTTTGGAGTGAGGTACCGTCTGACCTTCGAGACCTTCGAGGTTGTCAACAAACTTGCGATTATGACTTGAAACTAGAAAACAAATATATTAAAAATATAATACAATGTACGTACAGACCTACTAGAATTTTATGGCACTTGGCGTTAGTTCAGATTATGGCCGCGTACCAAAGGATCCTTGTAGATTTATTGTCAGATATTATAGCTTGCAGATGGCAAAGGAATTAAAGACAGGCAGACAACAAGAATAATTCACAACATAAACAAAGACAGGAACGCCATAACCAAAAAGCAGACTTAACTGGCTAGGGCCTTTGGTCTCTCAAAGGCTGACGGTGGCCACTTTCCATCAGGTGGACTGTCCCGTCTGTCCGCCTTCCTAGGCAATATAAATAACATATCGGTCTCTTATGTACCCCCTGCACCCGCATCCCACGGGCATAGGCAGAGACAGATTGTCAATGGCAAAGACTATATTGCCACAAGCTACGATCCTGACACATATTCTTGCCTCTAATGATTATCTATTTAATTATAAGAATTTAATGTAACCTATATATAAATAATTTGTGACCTTGTACTTACTATGTTCTGGCAATAAAAACCATTGACATTGACTTTGAATTTGATTTTTCTACATTCATACATCTTCTCAGATTTGTATATGGCGTATACGGTTAAAATATATATTATGGAAAACCAAAATCTGTACAGAAACTAAGAAAAAAATTACTTTTTAGAGATCACTCTTACCTGTAGAACGTAAGACTCGACATTAAAAACAAACAAAAATAAAAATAATATCAATATTAACCGCATTTTTGATGACTTGATGTCATTGACCGAAAATAAAAAACGAGTGATTAACACATTAAACAACTCGAATTATTGGGTTATTGAGTGACTAATTTTCGGTGAATTGTTTCCTGTTTTTAATTAAGACCAAATTGTGTGAGTGGATTTCGAATTGAATCGATTTCGATGGGTTTCTTGCTAGCTCTTTCAAATTAAGTAAATTGACTGAATTCGTCCAAGCATATTTATTTATTTCGTTTTAAAAAAGTAGCATTATGCACTTGTCGCTTCGGCTATGTACCCAAATTAATATTCTTTAATCTAAATTACTTTAAGCGCCAAATACAAACATACGATATTATGTCACATATAGAGTAGGATTACGATATAAAAAATCTAGGAGTATTAGGAGTAGTATCTACACAATAACACATACTTCCTGCATTGAAATAAATTCATTTTTAAAGACGTTAGGCTATCCTTTAATAACGTAATCGATTTTTTAAGGTAGTATCAATATGTAAATAACAGGTAGGTCACAAAGGTACAACAAGTTGGTCTTAAAATGAACATGGACGAAAATTATGTCGTGTAATTATGAAATATTTATTGAACAACGCCTTAGTTATAATACAACAAATTAAAAATACAAACTAGCCTAACAAAAAAAAAGCCTCAAAACTAACCTGCAGCCAAAAAAGTTGGCCCAGATCCCCCGAATTTAGAAAGGATGTCCAAGTTGTGCCTACTCTGGCAACAGTTTGAGGCGCTTCACTTGAAGGTGTTGACGACTATACATACCTAGAACTAATTGACCAGCTAGGTAGGTCCAACTTCGGGAAAGGGGTCAGTCGATGAATCCAACAGTGAGGCAATTTGGTATAGTTATGTCTGAGTAGAATAAAGCATCAACCTCTTTTATTTACGGGTGTCATACATTCAAGAAGACTCATGTTTTTGAGAATTATTAGCATTTTATTTACTTTCTCTTCTAGTACACTTTTTTAAATACTTGATATGCATCCAATCACAAATTAGAGAAGCTTCGTAGATTAGAAAATGTACAGTAATGTTGTCAGTTGTATTTGTATGCTTTAACTTTCTCCTCTCCTCAACCTCTTTTATTTACGGGTATTATACATTCAAGAAGACTCTTGTTTTTGAGAACTATTAGCATTTTATTTACTTTCTCTTCTAGTACACTTTTTAAATACTTGATATGCATCCAATCACAAATTAAAGAAGCTTTGTAGATTAGAAAATGTACAGTAATGTTGTCAGCTGTATTTGTATGCTTCAACTTTCTGCTGCGGGATGCGCCAGCGCGGAATCATAAAATCAAAAAATTAAAATCGTATTGAGTAGGACAATAAATATCTCTTTCACTCATCAAATAGGATAGCGATAGGAAAGCATGAAGGAAACACTGACATACAAAAGTGGACTGTTACGGGCTGTTGATGTCATCATCATCATCTCAGCCTCAGGATTCTTGCGTCCATCGGCTCTCTCCGATTTTCCAAGGTCGACTTCCATCTTGGAGGGTTGCTCTTCGCTACGATTGCTGATATGCCGTATTTTTATTTTATTTTATTTATTCATTTTGGAAAGCTAACAGCCACAATACAGTCTGTATATATAAGTAATAAAATAACGGTACAATGAATTGTTAATTAGAAGCTTTCACAATATTTAGTACTTAACTAAAAGCATGTAAGACAATTTTGTTCAGATACTGACAATTTCATGGAATAAAATTAAAAACAGATACCGTCACGTTCTTTACCATCACGCTCGCCCGCTTGGGACCAGGAGACTAAAAAACGTAACACTGTCCACGTACAGTGCCTGGTTTAGTTAATAAAGAAAAACACAAAGATTCAGGTTAATATTCTTTCAGTCCGGAAAACTAGCTACGTACAATAAAGTTACAAAAATAAATTGAGTAAAGCACAAAAGTTCCTAAAAGCGTCTACGCCAAATAACCTCAGTCCTGGCAGGATCACTAAGTTTAAGAGTAGGCTGAAAAGTACAGAGTTCTTTATAGCTCTGCGCTTTTATTTTCCGTAAAATAGCATCAAAAATCCCTCCCTTTTTTACTTTCCCACTTCAGTCGCAATTTTTTTCTCGAGCCGTCCATCAATATAAAATTTATGACAGCCACCGTCTTTTTCGTGGCCAGCAAGTAGGAATACAATCTTCGACATCATGGCATCGATCAATGGTTCGTCACTGCTTGACAACTTCAAAACGACTTGTAAATAATACTAAGATATTATTGCAAAATTAAATATAAAATAACGTGCCAAAAGGAAATAAATGCATAAATTAACAAAATAAAAAGGTACATCAAGAAATACGAGTACATAATTCGTAGACCATTTAGAATAATGGTCGCATCCAAACAAACATAGTATTCTCTCTTTTTCAGAACGTAATATAATAAATTGGAGAGCCATTAAAGCCTGAAGGGCCAAACCCAAGGAAATAACAACAAAAACCATAAAAACTATTACATTAAAATGGAAAATAAATTTTTCTACGAGCTGAACAGTTGTTTGTAAAGAAATCCCAATAACCGTAAGTTTACATATAACTATTCATCAGGGCCCTTACAACTATAGTATAAAGGAGACTGGGCAAAAGTGGTCTGTGAACCAGCAGCAATACGGTGATGACCTATGGGTTAGGGTGCCTCAGCTGCCATCGACGGCATCAAAATCGGTCCCGGCAGTTACGAGAAAAAAGCAATCTTCTGTCACACTTGTATGACAAGTACCATATTCTTTGAACCAGCAACGACATGGTTACGGAGTATAGGTTGAGAACCTTCAGCTACGTTCTTATACCGCACGACATCAAAATTGGCCCAGTCAGTTTCGTGAAAAAAGCATTTATTTGTCACATGTTTGTATGGCAATTTCTATATTCTTTGAACCAGCAGCAACGTGGTTACGAAATAAAAGTTAACTACCTTAAGCTTTGTTCTTATGCCACACGATATCAAAATCGGTCACGGCAGTTTCGAGAAATATGCATGTCTTTCGAACATCATCATCATCATCACAGCCCGTAGCAGTCCACTGCAGGACCAAGGGCCTCTCCCATGAAAGGGGAGGTTATTTCCATAATCTCCACGCTTGGCAGGCGGGTTGGAGATCGTAGTGTTTAAATATAATAATGGAATATGCTGCTGCCCATTTTCCAGACTACGGAGACTCTTAATCTTTTGCCTCGATAACATTAGTCGCCTTGTACGACACCCACGAATGTAAGGGGTTGGTGCTATTCTACTCTGCCGGACACCACACGGCCTTTCGAACAGTTGTATGATAAATGCCGTATTCTTTGAACCAGCAGCGACATGGTTACAGATGATAGGTAGAGCACCTTCAACTATGTTCTTATGTCGCACGACATCAAAATCGGTCCCGGCAGTTCCGAGAAAAATGCAAGACTTTCGCACACTTGTATGACAAGTGCCGTATTCTCTGAATCAGCAGCGACATGGTTACGGAGTATTGGTTGAGGACCTTCAGCAATGTTCTTATGCTGCACGATATCCAAATCGGTCCTGGCAGTTTCGAGGAAAAGGCATTCATTTGTCACAATTGTATGACAAGTACCATATTCTGTGACCCAGCAGCGACGTGGTTACGGAGTATAGGTTGAGCACCTTTAACTATGTTCTTATGCCGCACGACATCAAAATTGGCCACGGCAGTTTCGTGAAAAAAGCATTTATTTGTCATATGTTTGTATGGCAATTTCTGTATTCTTTGAACCAGCAGCGATGCGGTTACGAAATATAGGTTGACTACCTTAAGCTATGTTCTTAAGCCGCACGACATCAAAATCGGTCCCGGCATTTTCGAGAAATATGTATGTCTTTCGCACAGTTGTATGATAAATGCCGTATTCTTTGAACCAGCAACGACATGGTTACGGAGTATAGGTTGAGAACCTTCAGCTACGTTCTTATACCGCACGACATCAAAATTGGCCCAGTCAGTTTCGTGAAAAAAGCATTTATTTGTCACATGTTTGTATGGCAATTTCTATATTCTTTGAACCAGCAGCAACGTGGTTACGAAATAAAAGTTAACTACCTTAAGCTTTGTTCTTATGCCACACGATATCAAAATCGGTCACGGCAGTTTCGAGAAATATGCATGTCTTTCGAACATCATCATCATCATCACAGCCCGTAGCAGTCCACTGCAGGACCAAGGGCCTCTCCCATGAAAGGGGAGGTTATTTCCATAATCTCCACGCTTGGCAGGCGGGTTGGAGATCGTAGTGTTTAAATATAATAATGGAATATGCTGCTGCCCATTTTCCAGACTACGGAGACTCTTAATCTTTTGCCTCGATAACATTAGTCGCCTTGTACGACACCCACGAATGTAAGGGGTTGGTGCTATTCTACTCTGCCGGACACCACACGGCCTTTCGAACAGTTGTATGATAAATGCCGTATTCTTTGAACCAGCAGCGACATGGTTACAGATGATAGGTAGAGCACCTTCAACTATGTTCTTATGTCGCACGACATCAAAATCGGTCCCGGCAGTTCCGAGAAAAATGCAAGACTTTCGCACACTTGTATGACAAGTGCCGTATTCTCTGAATCAGCAGCGACATGGTTACGGAGTATTGGTTGAGGACCTTCAGCAATGTTCTTATGCTGCACGATATCCAAATCGGTCCTGGCAGTTTCGAGGAAAAGGCATTCATTTGTCACAATTGTATGACAAGTACCATATTCTGTGACCCAGCAGCGACGTGGTTACGGAGTATAGGTTGAGCACCTTTAACTATGTTCTTATGCCGCACGACATCAAAATTGGCCACGGCAGTTTCGTGAAAAAAGCATTTATTTGTCATATGTTTGTATGGCAATTTCTGTATTCTTTGAACCAGCAGCGATGCGGTTACGAAATATAGGTTGACTACCTTAAGCTATGTTCTTAAGCCGCACGACATCAAAATCGGTCCCGGCATTTTCGAGAAATATGTATGTCTTTCGCACAGTTGTATGATAAATGCCGTATTCTTTGAACCAGCAACGACATGGTTACGGAGTATAGGTTGAGAACCTTCAGCTACGTTCTTATACCGCACGACATCAAAATTGGCCCAGTCAGTTTCGTGAAAAAAGCATTTATTTGTCACATGTTTGTATGGCAATTTCTATATTCTTTGAACCAGCAGCAACGTGGTTACGAAATAAAAGTTAACTACCTTAAGCTTTGTTCTTATGCCACACGATATCAAAATCGGTCACGGCAGTTTCGAGAAATATGCATGTCTTTCGAACATCATCATCATCATCACAGCCCGTAGCAGTCCACTGCAGGACCAAGGGCCTCTCCCATGAAAGGGGAGGTTATTTCCATAATCTCCACGCTTGGCAGGCGGGTTGGAGATCGTAGTGTTTAAATATAATAATGGAATATGCTGCTGCCCATTTTCCAGACTACGGAGACTCTTAATCTTTTGCCTCGATAACATTAGTCGCCTTGTACGACACCCACGAATGTAAGGGGTTGGTGCTATTCTACTCTGCCGGACACCACACGGCCTTTCGAACAGTTGTATGATAAATGCCGTATTCTTTGAACCAGCAGCGACATGGTTACAGATGATAGGTAGAGCACCTTCAACTATGTTCTTATGTCGCACGACATCAAAATCGGTCCCGGCAGTTCCGAGAAAAATGCAAGACTTTCGCACACTTGTATGACAAGTGCCGTATTCTCTGAATCAGCAGCGACATGGTTACGGAGTATTGGTTGAGGACCTTCAGCAATGTTCTTATGCTGCACGATATCCAAATCGGTCCTGGCAGTTTCGAGGAAAAGGCATTCATTTGTCACAATTGTATGACAAGTACCATATTCTGTGACCCAGCAGCGACGTGGTTACGGAGTATAGGTTGAGCACCTTTAACTATGTTCTTATGCCGCACGACATCAAAATTGGCCACGGCAGTTTCGTGAAAAAAGCATTTATTTGTCATATGTTTGTATGGCAATTTCTGTATTCTTTGAACCAGCAGCGATGCGGTTACGAAATATAGGTTGACTACCTTAAGCTATGTTCTTAAGCCGCACGACATCAAAATCGGTCCCGGCATTTTCGAGAAATATGTATGTCTTTCGCACAGTTGTATGATAAATGCCGTATTCTTTGAACCAGCAGCGACCTGGTTACAGATGATAGGTAGAGCACCTTGAACTATGTTCTTATGCCGCACGACATCCAAATCGGTCTAGGCAGTTCCGAGAAAAATGCATGCCTTTCGCACACTTGTATGGCAAGTGCCGTATTCTTTGAACCAGCAGGGATATGGTTACGGAGTATAGGTTGAGCACCTTCAACTATGTTATTATGCCGCACGATATCCAAATCGGTCCCGGCAGTTTCGAGAAAAAGGCATTCATTTGTCACACTTGTATGACAAGTGCCGTATTCTTTGACCCAGCAGGGATATGGTTACGGAGTATAGGTTGAGCACCTTCAACTATGTTATTATGCCGCACGACATTAAAATCGGCTCCGGCAGTTTAGAGAAAAAAGCATTTGTTTGTCACATTTGTCACATAATTTTGATGGCATGCAGCATAAGAATATAGTTGAAAGTGAACTCATATATTGTAAGCATACCTCCATTGGTTCATAGTAGGTATAGGGCACTTCCCATACAAAATGTGCTAACTAAATATTGTTTTTTTTTAGACCGGCCCGGTCAGATTTTCATGCCCTTCTCTACAAGGATGTAATTGAGGGTGCTAAATGTAAATACTATACCGATGTTGTTATTTGGCCATAGTCCACTTCCCCTACATAATTATCCAATCTCCTTTAAGTTGTTTTCCGTATCTATCTATCTGTTTTATCTTCAATCAGAGGATTGCTTTCGGTAGGATTATATGTATTATACATGCATATTATAGTAAAGAAAAGCCAAGATATCCCGTGCGAAGCCGAGGCGAGTCCCTAGTAATTATAAAAATTAGAAGAAATAAGTGATGAAACGTACATAAATACAATATCAATGCATGCAATATCTTGTTTTTGTAACAAAGGGCTTGAGACGCTGATATATTTCGGATGTATTTGATCGTAGGTACGTGATCTAATTCTGAAACAAAATCATCATATGCACCACAATGTTTTCAATTTTCTTTCATTTAGGTTAACCAATTTAGACAACAAAGAAGGTTGTTTTAAAGTCGCAGTAATCGATTTAATTACATTTGTACTAACTTAATTAGAAACTACGAAACAATCATAAGGATTAGTCACTCGTTAAAGCAATAATTTCAGGTATAAACTATGACTTGTTTGTAGTATTTTTGTCGAATAACAGCAATACGACAAAAATGCTGCGACAACTGCTTTTAATTATATTTATTGTGGGTGCCGAATCCTACGGATCCGACTATGTATGGGTAAGAGTTATTTAAGTTCACCTTAATTGCTGTAAAAATATAAGGGACTAGCCATTGCCTGCAACTTTATCCGCGTAAAATTCGGTTACAACGTTCCAGACCCGTTCCCGCGGGAATCACATTGAATTACGGGATCAATTATAGCCTATGTGCTATTCTGGGCTATAAGCTATATTTCATTCATATCCGTTCAGTATCTAATTTTAGCATGAAAGAGTAACAAACATTCAAACATTCTTAGAAACTTTCAAATCACATCATGTCAAAATTTCTTTATTGAGTAGGACATTAAATATCTCTTTCAATCGTCGAAGAGGACCAACAAAGTAGAAAGGAAACACAGTGGCATGTTGGCCGGCCCAGGTCTGTAAGCACATCCACCCCACACCGACAACGGCCGGACCTTGTCCGATAACACCAGACAGAGCCGGTCAGTGAACGATGCTAAGCAGAGCCTTTCGCATTTATAATATTAGTAGGAAGTGGAATATTAGTAGGATTATTTTAAGCATTTTAATAGCAAGGGGATTCATTGTTTTAGTCTGTTTCCTAATGATTTTTAGTTGTAACTGTTGTAATTTGAAAATTAATGATCAAAAGTACAACGTAGAGTCTTTTACATTTAAATGAGTACCTACTTTCAACGCTGCGTGGATGAATGAATGGATTCGTTGAGAATAACCAGGCAACTTTTGGACATGGACCATTCTCAAGATAGGAAGGATTTTCTTTAAACGCAATTCTAGATTAGAAAATAATGTCTTAAAATTATAAGGCTTCTTTGGGCTGTAAATTTCGATCTACTAAAGTTGTTGGTCTTGCAGGCATAGCTCTTGTAAGGATTTTAAAATTTATTTATTTAAAAGATAATTTATCAAAGTGCAGTAGTGCAGACAAGCAACAGTAAAGCCACTGATATAGATATCTAAGGTTATATTGAATTTCATAGATTACGGAGCAAACTCATAACCAACCAGCTATTGTCTATAATGAAGTTTCTAGCTAGGGTAATCGTTTCTAATTGAGTTGTGCTGACTGATCATTTGTCAATGCGTATAATAAAAAAGAGTCCCACAAGGAAGGGTATTGGGACTCTTATTTTGTGAATATGAATGTGTTCAACCATATTGTGAGATGCCTTGCTGTGGGTCTCAATAAAACTACTGCTTTGGAACGATCTATGCTTGGAAATTCTGTAATAATCACAAAACTGAAGGAACCAATGGCCGATATAATTCTCACCTTACCTCATTCTTTACTGATAACTGATGCTTTTTTTACAGTTGAGGACAAGTAAAGTAAGAATTATTAGCTATTTTTAATATTAATTATTAGGGCTATTAACGTTTCACATCCCAAGTATCCGCTAATCTATTGTTATCAATTGTTCTCGCGACCCACTATTGTGTCGCCGGGACGTGACGGGTTAAGCAGCCATGTTTTACTTGGCAAACTGTTGGTGATTGTAATTAGTAATCTTCTTTATCCTACGCGTGGCGACTACCATCCGACCCGCACAACCTGCTACAGAAAACTCGATTCGTCAAAGTCTCGTCCGTCTGTCAGCAGGGGTCCGCGTGAAGGTAGAGACAAGTGGTAGCCGGTTTAGGCCACGAGGACTGCGGTAGAACCCTATAATCGCCCACCATACTATATGACTTACTTAGAAGTATGTATGCTAAAAGTTTACTTTTTAAGAGTTTCCGTCGCACCGCTACATACTAGGGTCCCGTAAATAACACATCCCACATTATGAAGCATTAAATTAAATTGATTTTTAAAGCTGGGACCAAGTGGGCTGTTGCTCCACCGTCAAGGGACTATTAAAATAGTAGAATATTTACAATGTTGCATTCCGCTTGAGCTAGGTCATAACAAATTATCATCTCTGCGTTAATATCCCGGTTGTGCTCTCGTGTACGATGGCCCGGTATCCGCCTTGATCCAAGATTTCGCAGATCAGGTGATTACAGGCAGGAGGAACTACCATCTGACCTTCATGACCCTGTTGACGGTGAGTATTTGAATAATCTGTTCATTGAATCTGAATTTTTTTTAACAGGATAAGGACGTAAGATACCGTTTTCTTCCATTCTATCGTGGTTTCTGGTTGGCGACCCACTATTGTGTCGCCGGGACGTGACGGGTTAAGCAGCCATGTTTTACTTGGCAAACTGTTGGTGATTGTTATTAATAATCTTCTTTATCCTACGCGTAGCGACTACCATCCGACCCGCACAACCCGCTACGGAAAACTCGATTTGCCAGAGCCTCGTCCGCCTATCAGCAGGGGTCCGCGTGAAGGTAGAGACAAGTGGTGGAAGGTTTAGGCCCAGACGACTGCGGTAGAACCGCATAATCGCCCACCATACGATATGACTTACTTAGAAGTATGTATGCTAATCGTTGACTTTTTAAGAGTTTCCGTCGCACCGCTACATATTAGTGTCCCGCAAATAACACATTCCACATTATAAAGCGTTCAATTAAATTGATTTTTAAAGCTGGGACCTAGTGGGCTGTTGCTCCACCGTCAATGGACTATTATAATAATAGAATATTCATAATGTTGCATTACGCTTGAGCTAGGTCATAACAAATCATCATCTTGGCGTTAATGTCCCGGTTGTGCTCTCGTGTACGATGGCCCGGAATCCGCCTTGATCCAAGATTTCGCAGATCAGGTGATTACAGGCAGGAGGAACTGCCATCTGACCTTTGTGACCCTGTCGACGGTGAGAGGTAGGTACTCATACATATATTTGAATAATCTGATCAATGAATCTGATTTTTTTTAACAGGATAAGAACGTAAGATACCGTTTTCTTCCATTCTATCGTGGTTTCTGGTTGGCAACCCACTATTGTGTCGCCGGGACGTGACGGGTTAAGCAGCTATGTTTTACTTGGCAAACTGTTGGTGATTGTTATTAATAATCTTCTTTATCCTACGCGTGGCTACTACCATCCGACCCGCATAACCCGCTAGGGAAAACTCGATTCGCTAGAGCCTCGTCCGCCTGTCAGCAGGGGTCCGCGTGAAGGTAGAGACAAGTGGTGGAAGGTTTAGGCCACGAGGACTGCGGTAGAACCCTATAATCGCCCACCATACGATATGACTTACTTAGAAGTATGTATGCTAATCGTTGACTTTATAAGAGTTTCCGTCGCACCGCTACATACTAGGGTCCCGTAAATAACACATCCCACATTATGAAGCGTTCAATTAAATTGATTTTTAAAGCTGGGACCTAGTGGGCTGTTCCTCCACCGTCAATGGACTATTAAAATAGTAGAATATTCATAATGTTGCATTCCGCTTGAGCTAGGTCATAACAAATCATCATCTCGGCGTTAATGTCCCGGTTGTGCTCTCGTGTACGATGGCCCGGGTTCCGCCTAGATCCAAGATTTCGCAGATCAGGTGATTACAGGCAGGAGGAACTGCCATCTGACCTTCGTGACCTTGTTGACGGTGAGAGGTAGGTACTCATACTTATATTTGAATAATCTGATCAATGAAACTGAATTTTTTTTAACAGGATGAGAACGTAAGATACCGTTTTCTTCCATTTTATCGTGGTTTCTGGTTGGCGGTTGGCCTCCGGTTGGCTGCAATTTATTGGGACTACGTTATTGCCATTTTAGCGTTACGGTGGATCGCTGAGGGCACCACGGCCTCTAATGCTCTAAAAGTGTCAGCCATCTGTCCCGCTACGCTTTGATTTTACAAGATAACTCTTTCTTGTTACTGTTAGTATCAACGTGCCCTCACTAGTACTAACTACTTTAGATAGATTTAAAAAATAATAAGTACCTGTATTACCATACATATCCTTTGGTTGTGTATACTTGTATGTACTTATTTTGTTTTAAGGTTTTAAATTGCCCATTATGTACCCTACATAATGTTTACTTGTAAATGTAATCCACTGTATGTATCAGATGGTAGGACTCTGTCAAGCCTGAGGAGTCCACCTGGGTGCGTACCACCGCCTTATCTATTTCTGCCGCCAAGCCGTGTTCCGGTTTGAAAGATAAAGTAGCCAGTGATATTACAAGCGACAGTTACCACTTACCATCAGGTGGGCTGCCTGCTGATTTGTCACTAACATAAGAAAATGTACAACATTTATGAAGCAATCATAAGAATATACAAATTAAAATATAGTCCTCCAGCTTGGTGCGAGACCATGACAGTATAACCCTAGTGCCATTAGACTTTGGTCGGTCCTTAGTATGGGAGGCCATGTGTGTAGATACTCTTGCGGCTTCCCATACTGGCACTACGTCTAGGTTTGCCAATAGCATCCTAGTAACAGTGTAGTATAGTAAGTATAGTAAATCTACTATGTAACATAGTAGAATAAGACCACGCTAAGTACGAATCTCTTATTAAAAAAAAATCTCTGTATGGCAACTTATGACAAGTATTTTATCTGTCATAGTACGTCATTCATAAAAGTCATAACAAACAATTTGATTTCTGTAAGATTGTTTATTTTCGTGAGTTGTGAAAAATATTATTAAACAATGGAGAAAACAATTAAAAAGTGCGAAGATAATTTTTAGCATGATTAATAATTTAAGCAAAAGTTCAAGCTAATAGTGATGAAATAACTGAATGTTTACAAGAAGGACTGACAAGGACTGATAAGGACAGATTATCCCCAGATTATTGCCATATCCACACTTTATAATTTTTACTACTGTCGGTCAATATGAACTTATTTATTTATTTATGTATTTAAAACTTCATGCACATTATAGTACAATGGCGGACTTAAAGCTACGTAGCTTTTTCTACCAGTCAACCAGAGAGCAATTAACAAAAATTACAAGGCAGTGCAACAAAAAAAGAAAAGAAAAGAACATGAAACAGACTAAATGTAAAATTAATTAATTTTGAATATCAAAACATTCACAGACCGAAATTTACAAATAATAAAACAGGAGAGAGAGAGAGAGCAAGAAACTGAACATAACAAGCTACTGGCACATTCACCAACACTACTGCCCAAACACTTCAAAAAGAGAAAGACTAAGTAGGAAAATATAAAAGGTGTTACAGAGACTTTAGAAAATAATTGTGAACTGCTTTTTTGAAAGTAAATTTACTGGGACTTCGTCTGATCTCCAAAGGTAGATCATTCCAAAGTCTAGCAGCGATTAAGGAGAAAGAATTAGACAAAAATTCAGTCCGGTGAAGGGAAAGGTTTAAGGAGAGAGAGTTTGAAGAATGGAGGCTACAGTCGTGGGTGTCGCAAAGGTATTGAAACTTGCATTTTAAATATTCAGGGACAACTGGATCGTGAAGTATGGAGAAAAGGGAGGTAAGGATCCTTTGGTTGCGGCGATGTCGTATGGGCAGCCATTTGAGCTCCTCACGAAAGCTTGATACGTCATCGTACTTGCGTAAGCCGTAGATGAAGCGAATACAGTTATTTAGAAATCGTTCCAATTTGTTCAGTTGATCCTGATTGAGATCGGAGCAACACACATCACCATAATCAATAATTGGTAAAATTAAAGATTGGACAAGTAAAGTTTTTGTGGTAGATGGTAAAAAGTACTTAAAACGATAGAAGGATCGCAGAGCCCCTGTAACCTTTTTGCTAACCTCAGTTAACTGATTAGACCAGCTCAAAGTGTGGTCCATATGAAGCCCTAAGTTTTTCACACTGGAGGCAAAATGTTTAACATTGTTATTAAAGTAGACAGGAGGGACCTTCGCTAAGTCAATACGACTAGTTAGCCGAGAACTGCCCAAATTGATGGCTTGGCATTTGGACGGATTCACAGAAATGCCAAACTTCTGTGACCATTCGCGGATATGTTCTAGGTCTCTGTTTAATGCATCAACAGCCTCATCAATATTCGAAGCATCAGCACTGGCATAAAGTTGCAAATCATCTGCATAAAGATGGTGTGAACATATGAGATTGTTAGTGACGTTATTAATTAATAAAGAAAACAATAATGGAGATAAAATACCGCGCTGCGGAACACCAGCAACCAGATCGCACTAATTTGATACTACTCCATCAGCCCGAACTGCCTGCTGCCGACCTCGGAGATAAGAGGAGAACCAGTTTGTCACTGCGGATGATAGTCCAAACTGAGACAATATTGCCAATAGGATGTCATGGTCAACATTATTAAATGCGTCGGAGAAGTCAATTAAAACTAGAAGAGTTAGTTTGGTGTTCTCCATGGCTTCCTCAGTGATTGAGTGATTTTAAGCAGAGCCGTGGAGGTGCTATGACCCGGACGAAAACCCGACTGGTATGGGCTCAACAGTGCATTGGTATGAATAAAAGTAGATGAACAGCAGACAGAACAACAGAACAGCTGTTTATGAACAATAGCTTCGAGTAATTATGACAAAAATGGTAGAATTGATATAGGCCTGAGATGGTTCAAGATACTGGGAGTAGGTACTTTGGGGAGCGGGATAACAAACGCCTTACCCCACTCCTTAGGGAAAGAATGAGATGAGAGGGAATAATTAATTATGTGAGTGAGAACGGGTAAGACTGAATCTAAAACATGACAAATCATAACCCTACTCATATCATCACATCCTCATCATACAATGGCGGACTTAAAGCTATGTAGCTTTTTCTACCAGTCAACCAGAGAGCAATCAATAAAAATTACAAGGTAGTGCAACAAAAAAGAAGAGAAAAGAACATAAAACAGACTAAATGTAACATTGATTAAATTTGAATATAAAACATTCACAGACCGTCCAATTATATCCTTCTATATTTTAGGTTAAAATATAGTAGGATACTATGTGATATAGTAGACTTGGCAACGCTAACTACTTCACTGAGCCCAATGCGCAAGCTGCTACGGTCTAGTATATATGTGTAGTAGGGTGTGTACCTGTCATAAAGTAAAATTACAAATGTTTCATCCACTAGCCTGTAAGTATCTGTAATTAGACTACTTTACAACACAGCTCCTTTTCAATGGACGTTTTTCTGATAGCTAGAAATCACTTAGTGATAAGGACTGTTACATTCTGTATAATCTTAAAAGTATTTTCCGGGTTTTTAACGTGTACCTTGGATTGTAGCCGGAGCCCTGATATTTCGATTTTGTTTCCTATTTCGACGCAGAAACACTTTAAAATCACTTTAATGTCTGTTAGTAACTGCCATAGTTTATCAGTCATGCATCAGTCTAGTGTCTCATAAAATTTATTTTTACTTTCCCAACAGTCAAAGATGAAAAAGAAAGACATCGACAATAGTATTGTAAGTAACTATGCATAAATAATTACGACAGATTCAAAACTTTCGATTTTGATTATTCTGTAATTTGATACCCTTATTATCAATTTACCTAGTATTGTACAGTAAAATCACATCATATTTTTTTTGTTTCTTGCAGTCAATGAAGAACCTTCAGGTGAGGTGGCAGTCAAATTCCTGTCTAGTAGCTTATATAAAAAAACATATATCGAGAAGATTCAGTGGCCTAGTGATTAAGGTATCGGACTCGTAAGCGAGAGGCACCGGGTTCGAATCCCACTACCGCCATGTACCAATGACTCTTTTCTGAGTACTGAGTACATTCGTTGATCACTAACCGATGCTCTTAGGGTAAAGGAAAACATTGTGATAAAATCTGCATATTTAGGTGACTGAATGTGTAATTATGATCCAATCTGGGATGGTACCCCTGGTAGCAGGGTCACGGAGGTTAGATGGCAGTCGCTTCACTATAATTACCTGATCTGCCAAATCGTGGATCATGGTCACGGTGGACCCTGGGTTCTCGTGCGCGATAGCACAACCGGGACATTAACGTCAAGGTGATGATGATGATTTATCGAGGAGCTCAAGAAAATAACAACTTATGTACATCCGAATCCCTTGATTGCGGACCCATTTGAATAGTCACGGGTGATGCCGCTGCAAGCGAACTAAGGTCATCTACATCGCCCGAAGGCAATCCTTTAGTGGCAGAGCTGCAATCAGCTTTAGTGGCACATAGCTCGCAGAACAGATGGCAGATGTGGCAGGAATGGGTAGGCTTCCGACTAGGTGGACCGACGATCTGGTAAAGATCGTATTTTGGTATTTGTGGGGATCTCTGGGGAAGGCCTATGCCCAACAGTGGGCGTCTTTCGTTGATATGATGATGATGGGTGACGGCGCGGTGCCATATCTACCTATACCTATGTTACCAACGCCATTCTCCTTGAACACGGTCACATTATCACCCGTGTAGTTGCTGTGTATGCCATTTAATACCTACATTTAAATAGCAACAAATTCGCTAAAAAATACAAAGCTTTATTGACAAAATAAACAATACTAGGTATTTCAACGATAATAACCAGGTGTCATTATTTGCAGCATTTGTTAGGTTGGGTGAGTATCTGAATAGTATTTTGAGGTCAATGAGCTAAGATCGATAATTGGAGACAATGTCAACCCGGAACTGACTTCTTCATCATGATTCAATACTTATTTTACTTATTTAGTACAAGACTGATTACTGTTGTCTGGTCTATTGATGTTCTAGAAGGCTCAGGACCACTCAGTCCGCGATGGAACCGAAATGACTGAAGTAGAAATGGGAGAGGCCTATGTTCAGCAGTTGATGTGCAGCTGCTGAGATGATGATGACCTGGAACACGATCTGGAATATTTGTATATCTAAATATAAATCTAATCATTAACCCACGAGCTTTAAAGTTAAATCTGTATCCCTTGATACAAAACAGAGGGTATAAAAGTTTAAAACATTGCCAACAATTTATCTTAAAACTTATTAAAAAAAAATAAACAATTTAGACGCAGCGTGGGTAGGCCTCCACTACCTGGTAAAAAGAAAGCACAGGACCGGCCTTTGTGGAGATCTCTGGGGAACGCCTATGCCCAGCAGTGGGCGTCTTCTGGCTCATATGAAAAGAATTATTTAATTTTAGCCATAACAACCGAATATCATTATTTGCAGGATGTGCCCTACCGTCCTTTTGTAAGTATCTGAATAGTATGTTGGAAGTCACGATCCAAAATCGCTAATTGACGACGATGTCAATCCAGAACAGAGTTCTTCTTCCTGATCTAATACTTTTTTAGTACTTGGCCGATTAATTATTTGGCGGTGAAGGGATAATGTAGCCGCCAATGTTGGCAAGCGAATGGAGAAAGTGGAAAAGAGTAATTACCCACCTAACCGTGTGTTGTGACCAGGGGTCCAACGGTTGATCGTCGGAAGTAGTATTTATATATCATGTAAATCACTTCTTAGTACCCATTTACTATTCATATAAAAACCTCCGTGTAAAATATTAAGCTTCTAGACGCAGTAATTTCGGCTCAGCGTTCGTTTTAGTCAGTTAGTTAACAGTTTTCTTCTTATACAAGAAGCTAACAGAATGACTAAAAAATATGTTTAATTATCCCAAAGGATCCGGAAGGTAAGTAGTGATTTGACTGAAAATACTTAAATAATTATTTTTAATGAGGAATATACCTACTTATAAAGTAAAATAATCATATTTGAGTTAATGTCCCGATTGTGCCCTCGCGCATGAGAGCCCAGGGTTCGCCTTGACCATGATCCACGATTTGGCAGATCAGATAATTACAGCGGAGCGACTGCCGTCTGACCTCCGTGACCCGGCTACCAGGGGAACCTGACCACATTGGCTCATGGTTACAGATTCAGTTGCCTGAATGTACAAGTTTCAATACGATGTTTTCCCTCACCTTAAGAGCATCGGTTAGCATTCAACTAATGTACATAGCTCAGAAAAGAGTCATTGGTACATGACCGCTGAGGGATTCGAACCCGGTACCCACTCGCTTACAAGTCGGATACCTTAACCACTCGGCTACCGACGCCCCTGGAAGATACCTACTTATTATTAGATAGATAATAAAAACGACAACCTCACGGGGTGCCGATTGGCTCCCAAATTGTCCAACCAGTCTCAGACCACAGCGGAAGACCGTAGTCAACTAACGAGTGGCAAGCTCATTGCGGCGTTGAAGGTACGAAATCCAGTTCCCAGATTCCCAGACTCTGCCAACGTTGCTTATCATAGGTTATCGGTCAGTGCCACTAAATCAGCAGCGTATGTAGATACCTCCGTGCTATTTTTGCACAGAATGAGTAAAAATGTATTATAAAATGTTTTTAGGTCGTCCAAAGGTAAACAAGTATTTATTTATGTCAGGCGGTATGATTAGATGTTTTTAAATAAATTGGACGGGGTTCGATTCCCGGCTGTATTTGAGAGCTATTAAACAATTAATGCAGTTATTTACCTTTACTTATTCTTCTTTGATTTCTAAAAGAAAGTTGCAAAAGTTGAAAAAATCTCTAATAATTTCGGAATTCCACTTAAAAACTAATTTTTATTCATCTGTACCTATTCGTGGGAACGAGCAAGCGTATCACTTACTCTTGATAGCCTAAAAAACGGTCAATCTTCAAGAGCGGAGTATTCTTAGAACATTCATGGCTTAGTGTCTAAATACATATTTTATTGTTATTTAAGCCGGGCTCGGTAAGTGTAGAGATTAGTACATACAAATATATGCGAGACGAGGTATGCAGTCGGAAGGCTCATTCTAAAGCGCACTCCACATGTGGACAGTTCCGCGGGAACACGAGAGGTAGAGGGAGTATTCGCCTACATTCGTGTAGCCCCGTGCATGTTTGGTATGTCTCGCCTATTTCATAGATTAAGTAGAGATAGGTTGGGTCGTCTCGATTCGATCGATTTTATATTTATATGTCTAGCGCTTTTTCCCGTAACAGGTTCGGGGTACACTTGACCATGATCCAGGATATTAGTAGATCAAGTAATTACAGTAGAGCAGCTGCCATCACCTCTGTGACCCTGATTATAGCAGATAGCGATATTACACCGATGAATCTACATAGATTTTTACACTCATCACACCCTTAATAGGCGAGAATGTAGAGGGTCGACCAAAGTCCCGGCAAAAGTTTCGCCAAAAGTTTCGACGGACATGTGGAGTACGCTTAAGGTCAACGCGTAATTAAGCTACGCGTTGACTAGTCCGCACTGCACGAGCCGTACGCGCCGCACGCATCGCATTTTGGGTTGCTTTGTATGAGTTTGTATAGGAGTGCGTCCACTGTCCGCACTGGCCGCACTGCATTGTCAATCGTTAGGGATACCAGCATTAAATGCGGTGCGATGCGGACAGGGATACCAGTAAGAAATGCGTTGAATGCCTGAAATAGGATACCAAGTCCTCAAATATTTACCCATAAAGCTAAGAAAAATGATAGGTTTAAATTGTAACTGCATTTCTGTATTTGAGCCTTCTATAAACTAGTAGGGGGATTTGTCACAATCTCCACGCGTGGCACGTAAAACAAAAAGCAGGAAACGCTGCTGCCCAATTTACAAAACAAAAGAAAAGTCCTGAGCTGGCCTTTAAGACCTTAATCTCCTTCCTTGTACCCGTACAACGTCCGTGAACTTAAAGTGTTAGACTCTATCTAAGAAGTTAAGGAATCTGGGAAATTATAAGATTGATCGAAATCAACAAGTAGGTACCTAAGCATAACTGATTGAATAATGAAGACCGTCTGTATACAACAAGATAGTAGCTAAAAGATGGACGGCTAAAATTTGTGGAAGAAACCGCCTGGTTAGGAACCCTGAGGTCCGTGACGTCACTCGGATTTACCCTCGGATCAAGAACAAACAAACAAACCCTGTTTGTTCTTGATCCTAGGCTATTGTCCACTGTTGTTTTTTTTTTGTGACTGAGAGTTCTAGTATAGTTGCTCGAAACCAAAGATTTAGGACCATAGAGCAATCGAAACTATAACGTTCTCATTGATAGTGTTACCACATTGGATTATTTTTTCGAGATACTGACGAAATTTGGAGATAGCGTGGCGAAATTTTTAAAATTTGTTTTTACTTTGGCAAAAAATAAATAAGCACTGGTAAATTTTTTAATGCTAATTTCATACAATAATATCATAGTCCTCTTCTTCTAATCGAGTTGACTAAAAGGTTGCCCAGGAGGTTTATATACGCAAGGGATTGTGCTGTTGTCTAACTCTATTGTTATGATTTCAATTGTGTCATGATTTAAAAGACAAACTGATTTTATAAGGATGTTCTGTCTAGAGAAAACTGCACTCCCATGTTGAATGGGGAATTTCACTAACTAAAACCATGCCTTCAACAATCGGACTGGGTTGGGAAGGATCTCTGTGAGTTTCCTGAACACACAAGACATCGCATCTGGTTATGCGACATAGCTCCGATAATACTTCAGATTTCTTATTGAAGAAGCCTTATATATTTATCGAGACTACATTAAGCGCTGCTTTGGAGAGTAGATTTCTTGACTGACGCGTTAGTTTTGACCGCCGAGATGCTGAGTTCTGAGAGGTTCTATATCATAGGTAATAATCATTTTGACAAAAAATAAATTGAGACATGAGACATTGAGAAGTTGACATGGAAACATCGCCAATAATTGAGCCAATGTTTATTGTTTTTAGAACAGAGGATTTAGCTTTAATAATACTTCATTTGACGACCTATACAGTGCCGGGTGGTGTAGAACTCAGTATGCTGATATTATTACATATTCACGTTTTTTGTTTACGTTTGTATTACATACAGATCTACTACGATATTTTGGTACTTGGATGAGGACGTGGTTGTCAAACACCAACTTAATCTGTTTGTCAAAGGTGGCGCTTTACAAGATGGCGACGTTAGTTCTGATTTCGGCCATGTCCAAAAGATTCTTGTAGAGCTATGTAATACATAGAGCTTGTCAAAAAATCGATGTATCGCGTAATGAGTACATCTGTTGCGTGAGGCATCGCGGATAAGATCGAAGAGGCACGGCTGCGCTGATTTAATCACGATTGCGTAAACCCTGGGATACGTGGAAAATAGGTGCCTAAACCTACCTAACAGGCGAGGTTCCCGGATTGTATGTTGTTTTGTCAAATAGGGTTTGAGAATGTATAGTAGATCCATGAAACTAGATTTTCGAATCAAGAAATCTTTTTACATGATATAGTAGTTATACAAATAATTAATTATTTTCTCCAAATATTAATGTCGTCATATTTATTTGATGAACCCATGGTTGACGTTATTTCTGTTTACGCTCCCCTTCATCTGCCAACAAACAACCGAATATCTTCATCAATATCCATTACAAGAAAATAAATGATACTTTAATGAACTGATGATATTATAAATCTAGAGGGATAACCCATATATTTATTTTTCTCTTTGAGGGAGAATAATATCCCATAACCGTGGCGACAATCAGCAAAGACTTTAATATTTTTTGAGAGCAATGCGAAAGAGCAATCAGGGTTACCATCTAAGCATTATTTTACCAAAACATGATACACAGCTAGAAATCCTGTCAGCAATGCTGATGCGTGCGTTGCGGCCGGTGTTGCCATGCCATCAGCAAAGTCAGCAATTTCGTACAATACGATGCGTGCGGCGCGTGCGGCAGCTTCTGGTGTTGCCGGACTATCAATTTTAGTAATTAAATAATATCGATAATTTTCACAATAATGTATCAAAATCTAAATTCTCCCTGTTAGTACAATGCCATCTATCGTCAATACTCTGTTTTACAACATATCCGTTTTTACTGTGACATACCTTCGACTCTTCCCATTCCCGATCTCTTTCCGGTTCCGGATCCGGTACCGGCTCCCCTTCCCATTCTCCATCTCAATAAAATAAAATTGAGCAATAAAGAATTTTTCATTTCATTTCCTTCCCCATTCTTCCATTTCTTAGATGTACTTACTTTCTATTAAAATATTCATGCCAGATTTCTAGCGATAATAGCAATACGGTTACCAAACTATTTAACCGCAGTCGAGATGTCGTTTGGTGCTCGAATAAGCTACGTTGCTGCCAAATTTCGTTAAAATTTGTTGAGTATTTTTGTCGTCAAGGCCCGGATTATAACAAGCGTCGCTGACGCAAGGAGCGTCAACACCGCAAGTAGCGTCGCCGACGCATTTATAATATTATTATTCGTACTTGTATTAATCATACCAGATTTTAAGTGATAAACTACTTATGTGTGTGATTTTAAAGGACGTAAGTACTGGTTACCAATTTCTTTTGCCATACAAAAAATATTTCATCAACTTATCTCTGCAATGACGAAAATGTGGCTCATGTGATTGAAATTGCTCTAATAGATCTACAGAAAAATGTACAAAGTAGGACAATTCTAATTAGAAGTGCCTGAATAGTAGAAATGAATAATAATAACATTTCTATTACAAAATGTGTTAAATTACAGGCATGAGGCATTTCATCTTAGACCTCACAGTGACAACGCACCTGCGGTTCTGCATTTTTGTTCCCTGCAATCTAACTGCATGAATCGTAGATGCTCTCTCTCTCTCTCTGCTTATTTGTCACTGTGTAGAATAAAAAAAAATCTAGATAAAGTGTAGGTAAAATAAAATTTATTTCACACATTTTTTGATGATTTTTCTCAATAAATATATTTCCCACGAATTCTATATTGACGGAATACATACTATTACGGGAACATAAATATAAATCATAATAAATTGTGTATAGTACATTGCATGACGAACAGGCAAGCGGGCTACCTGATGAAAAGTAGTCACCACCACCTATGGACGTCAGCAACACTAGTCCACCAGCATGTCGCATGGAGTAGTATTAATATAAAGATCAAGACAATTAAATATATCGCATGACTATCAAATATCTAATCAATCATCTTCATCATCATCCGAGCGATCAAACCCGGCTTTTGCCAGGGTCCGCTCCCGCTGTCTTCCTCTTTTTCCTCCAATGTAATTGAATCCAATTATTTAACCTAACATTTATTTTATTATGTTTCTGCAGCCAAGCGCCTGGGGTCCCGTAAGTACATTTTATTTATTTTTGCAAAATGTTCAGTGTAGAACGAATCACCACGTTGTTGTTCTTAAGTAAGCAGACTCCGATTGTTTGCATACGTGCCAAGAACCCGCTGCGGAATTGAACCCTTAGGGGGCACACTCCAGATTTGCGGTTATTTCCAAATTGTATATTTTAGCATAGTAGTAGATTATTATTATTCTGAAGTCAAGTAGAGGAAACGAACTAACGGCATCTAGCATTCTCTAAATATCATGGGGTTACAAGGCGCCAGCGGCCGGCTTTCAAAACTGACGTTTCCATATCAGGCAATTTGATCCGCCATTATTATGTTTGGCCTTTGCAACATTGTTCGCAAAATGTCATTTTAAGAGATAGGTACTTTGGTGAGTGCACTCCCCTACTAGCTTTCCCCACTGGATATATTAATCTATGCATTGCTGTGACCACCGCTGGCCATCGCTGTTGCCATACTGGCCGAGTGGTGCATACATACACGATAACGACACGCATTCCGAGTGTACACTTGGAAATTGGCTAGCAAAGCCAAGTTCAAAACTATATTTCCTTGTGATGGCATGTACCTACATTGCGAGCCAGAACAGTTCATTGGCAATGTTGTCGGCGTATGCTTTCCTTTACACATGTAAGGAATGAATGAGCAGATAGAACTGATAACTGTCGCCCTTATCACTTTATTGCCTAGGCAGGCTCACGGTCAGAAAAGGTACCGGACATGGTGCCAGTCTTTGAGGTACCTGTAGTCTTTTGAAGAATCTTATGTTATAGTGCAAAGGAAAGACTACGGGGTGCAGCTCATTCTACATTTTACACGTGCGCGTTAAAACGCTAGCAATGCCCTTACATTACTTGGAGGCCAGGCATGTAGAAAACATGGATGAAATCTATCCCATCGTTGGAAAGTGCGATGGTGGAAATGTGGCGGGGGTCTTTAACAATACGTATAGCGTGGTTTTCGATGGAATCAAGTGGAAGAAGTTGGTATTGGGGTGCACTAGCCCAAATGTGGGAGGAGCATTACTCTATATGGGAACGAACTTACGCCTTGTATATCAAAAGTTGATGTCCCGGTGTGAAGCACTGTTTATCGAATAAAAACCACAAACCAGAAAAAATAAAATTTTTTTTTTTTATTTATAGTACATAACCGAAGGTACTTGGACGAAGATTCAGACAAAAACGACTAATAGAGACCATTCAACAGTTAATTAGTTTAACTAGGTTTTTTTTAATAATGTTATTAATCAGTTCGTTTGCCTCGAACGTCTTTACGTACGGCTTTTATCAGATAGCCTAACATTATTGGATAAAGAACGCACTATGAAATTCACGAATTATAATTTATAATATAGATTCCCATTGTTATGAACTTGACCAACCCTAATAATAGTAACTGATTCTTAATTTCAGGCTATCGAAGATAAAAAGGTAAAAATTCATTACTTCTTTATGGCTTTATCCACCAATTGTGTTGTTGTGCAATAAAGTTATTAAATAAATAAAATAAAATATAACGTAACCTATACTTAATTATAATAATGCTTGCCACGTCCCGCAGCCAAATAGTAGCACAAGTCTATGCTCTTGTAAGCACTTTGAGCTTGATAGTGATCTTAGGATCGCTGGTGACTACCGTGAGCTCCCGCCATTTGGCACACTCTGCAAAGATACAGGGTTGACATCTCCGGACTCGTGCAGTACGGACTTCGTTCCATAGGTGGATGGTTTCAAGATCTGTGCTGCAGCTAGCCAGAGTACATGGCTATGTGACGTTTAGCTTTAAGCCCCCTGGTCTTAAGATCTTGCCTATGCTAGCTAACGATTGCAGTGTCATCAGCGTATTTTATAAGCCATGGCGGCTCGTCCAGAATTTCTGCTGAAAGGGTTTCCAGCATGTTGAACAGAACTCTGGTGAATACCCGGTAGTCGGAAAGGGCTAAAATGACCACGCCAACGGTCTCTAATCGAGTTTGCACTTGTCAGCAAAACACCGTCCCGGTCCTTATGGCGACACACTTCGTTACATCTACACCGTCTCGACTTCACGACTTTACCAACTTATCCCATATACCTACATATGCGCATTGTTGGCTAAAACGACAAGATTTAGGAAACTGGATTTTATAAGAATCTAATCACAAACTAGTTAACATTTTTGGATTTTTGTAATTCTTGTGCCGGTTGAAGAAATGTATGGTTATTGTCTGCAAAGATGTCTGCCTTGATTTATAAAATGGAGGTATAGTTGTAAGTGTAAATATACCTCTTAGGTGAATTTACTATAAAATTAGATAGTTCACTTATCTCATAATCGTGAAAATATTTGGAAATACAAAATTTGTATACTCATATACAGGGTGTTACGTAATACATGTATAAAGCCGAAAGGGTGTTAAAGTATAGCTTGCAAAGAGTACACTGGCGACTTCATATTATCCAGACATTGAATTTTAATTTTCATTAAAAATTTTCGTTTTTAAAGAAAAATAACCATATCGACTACGTTGAAGAGCAGCTCTATTTCAAGTTGATGCTCCTACAAGGAGCAGTTCAATAACCTCGTGCGACCCCTATGAAAATAGAGCAAATTTCTTAAGCCTACTACCAGGAGCCTAATGCTACGTACACACGCACCGATTTCGGTCAACGATTGTCTGTTAGCGCGTGCCGGCCGGCGATCCGCAGCGCAGCGTGGCGGTAACATCAAACGAATAGAAGCAATCGACCAAACGCAGTTTGGGCGGACACCGAAGGCCAACGAACAAACGTGCGAATACGAGCCCGAATCGGTCAAAACTCCCAAATCTTGCAAAGCTACTTGATTGACCACGAAATGCAAGTATTGGACCTTAGAAGTCCAAAGAACGTGCTGTAGCCAACGGTGAATTCGCCCGGCAGCACTTCGTTTGCGTACGTTGAGTGTGTACGCACCATAAGGAGGAGTTTAATAACCTCATGCCATCCATATCAAAACAAACGAACCTCCTACATCTTACTACCAGGCGTCGAACTAAATGTTACCTACTTATCTACATGAATGATGCGCTTATTACACCTGACTAAATTCAGTCGACTAAATTCAAAAGCAAAAGGCGTGAGAGTAAATCGAGGTGGAATGTATTGCTCATAGAATAAGGTTCATTTTTGTATCACTCGTATTACGCGTCGCTCTGTATTTCAAAAGGCGTGATACTAAAATGGGCCTTATTCTATGAGCAATACATTTTACTTTGATATGCTCTCACGCTTTTTGCTTCTGAATTAAGACGACTGAATTTAGCCAAATGTAATTGACAAAATTGCTCTACACAGATAGGTAAGTACTAGGTCCCTACTAACACGGGTCCCTCATCGAAGTACCTACGTAGCGTGGGGAACCACTTATGAGTCGAGTCTAGTTTTGGAGAAACACATTACAGACAGGTTCCACTAAATACCTACATGTTTTTATGAAAAGGTAAAAATACCTATTTCAGGTCGGAAAAGAACCGACGGCGGCGGTTGCGCTTCTAACGTTTAGGTGGTAGGTAGCGTCTCCTAGTCTAGCTAGAACCTAGACCTTTAAACCATGTAGGTACGTACCTTTTTAAAGTTATTTTATGAAAACAAACAGCGTCAGGTGCCAGCGCGGTTAAACCATACTTTCTTGCTTTCTTGTGGCTCGGATGACTGATAGGTATTAACTATCAAGTAAGCTTGTACTCGTATCGTAGCGTAGGTAGGTAGGTACACTCCATACACACAGATATACAACACTACGTAGGTAGGTAGCATGGTGTTTGGCCTACTGCTAGTTTGCACTCATGCATAGAATAATGATTATCACAATACTTAAATTGTTGAACGCTGAACACAGACAAGACTACGTTAATGCTGGTACCTGAAGCAATAAATCATTCATTCATTCATATCGTTAACACTCTTATCACAGTAGGCACTTAGATATCCTACACATACAACGCAACAAGTAATCACTTCGATCACGCGAAAAGCTAAAAACCGAATGAACGAACACGACACGAAAGTAGGTAAATTTCGTCAATGGAAGCCGCGCCGTAGGTCAAAGGCACCGCCACAGGCCGGCTCGCCTCGGCCCGTGGCGGCGCGGCGTTTGTCGGCGCGACGGTGGCGGCGCACAAAAGGATTCCTATTTAGGGATCCGTGTTTTAGGAGTCTTACTTATTTCGCCTTTTATGTTCTCCTGGTAGATGCACCGTAATGTTGATTTTATTTATTTGATAAAATGAGGCTCAAGCGAATCCAACAGTGGGATAATAATAATACTTATGATGACGCTGATAGATTACATTTGCTTACCACTATTTTATCGGGTAATTTGGTACAATGACAGTAACCTAGACAGTAATTTTCTCGCTAACTATTCCACGCAAGAAAAAAATAATTGTACCTATCGTTTTAATACGTTTAGCACTCCATCCCGTCCACGGCTTTATACATATATTATGAAACATTCTGTATAGTGGTCAAATATTTATGGGTCGCTAACGACCGCTTGGGCATAAGTGTTACACAATTACTATTGTTATTTTTAATTCCATTCGATTCGATCCGATTCGTTTTATAATTTGAATTCTATGAGTCTATTGATCTATTGAGTCTCTTGGCAATGGAAATATATCGACTAGTGAGTCTAGCGATGAAAAAGACGTATATTTTCAACATTTATCCCATCTACAGCTACTTGTATCGGCAAGTCATACATTTTACAAGGCTTAAGAGAGGTATAGTTTGTAAAGAGCTAATGTTCTAGGAAGATGAGGATCATCACGGGGTTCCACAGTCATCTTTGACACAGACAAACGGCATTATTCTAGGAAGATGAGGATCCTTACAGTGTTTCACCGACTTCATTGACACAGACAAACGGTATTATGTGACTTGATAATAGCGTTATGAGTATCTCATCGACTGAACATGGGGTACTTACTACCCATGTGATTCATACAACAAAATGATATTCAGGTACGATTAATTCAAAGATTCATCATCATAACAGCCCACAGCCCATAACAGTCCACTGCAGGACTTAGGGCCTCTCCCACAAAAGGGGAGCTGGTCGCTATTATCTCCACGCTTGGCAGGCGGGTTGGAGATCAAGGATTGATAATTGATATTAATTATGTTGTAAGGTTATGAATCATCTGGACACCAATATAGGTGTGTGTAGAAATGACTCTTTGAGGTCGCGGAAAAAAATTCTACAAATGCTACAGCTTAAAACATACATCACGCAACGGAATGTTTCATTTACGACGCATAAATACAGGGTGTCCCGTAAGTCGACGTAAAGCCGGAATCGGGTGATAGTCCAAATCATAATAGTTACTAGAAAAATAAAATCTAAGTCTTGAATTTTTTAAATTATAGGCATTTCTTTTTTTTTCGAGAAAATGTACACTCTGTGATGGTTTTTTAACTCCTGTTGCTACAAATCTTAACTTTTTTTCAATTTTTTTTTGTTATGTAATTCCGAATAGTGCTAATCTAACCTATTACTTAGAATTCCAAGTCAACTGCTCCAGCTTGGAAGAAAGTGTCACATTATGCCGTACAATGAATAGACAATTAATATTTCGTCCAACTTTAACGGACCATACTGAAAAAAAAAGAACTACGCCAGGTTGGCAAGTAGCACTAAAAGTTAACGCATTCAATAAGGATTCTAAAATGGTATAATACTTGCTAAATTATTTCTTTGATTACGGGGAAAAAAAAATTCCTTCAAGAAACCCAGTTTCGAAATTTTTTTCTTTACCTACTAAAAATTATTCTAGTGCGTTCAAAGCTTGCCTAAGACCGAGTGAGACGGAGATTCATTCATGAAATGTGAGTGAGACAGGTAGTGATGCTTTCAAGTCAGAGATGCAAACTTTTTGTTAAATTTAGGACAAATTTTCCTTAAGTTTAAAATTAAACACCAATTAGATGCAAAGATTTATTATTTACAAAATATGTTCAAACTGCCTTCCTTCAACTGCAATACAAGCTCGACATCTTCTTAAAAAATCACTTATCACACGGGCAAATCTTCCGTTGTTGACAAATTCAGCTGCTTCCGTAATTCTTTGCCGAAGCTCAGCTACATTTTCGATTGGCTTAAAATAAACTTTCTCTTTCACTAAAACCCCAGTAAAAAAAATCTCATGGATTTAAGTCCGGTGAACGGGCTGGTCACGAGATCGTACCAGACCGACCTATCCATCTGCCCGGATATTCTTCATTGAGAAATGCTCTAACTGAGCGGGCATAGTGCGCTGGGCAGCCATCTTGTTGATACCACATCTCTCTGTAAATACTGAGTGGCACGTCTTCCAGTAAACTAGGTAAACTGTTTTGTAAAAAATCTAAATAAACTTCAGCAGTCAAGATCTCTGGCAACTCAAAAGGTCCTATGACTCTTCCATTTCAAATTCCGGTCCACATGTTTATTTTAAAACGATACTGAGATCTATCTTGTCTCATTAAATTCGGATTCTCTACAAGCCACTTGTGTAAGTTGTGTAGGTTCATGTAACCGTCTTTTTTAAATGTCGATTCATCCGACCACAAAATTTTCTCTAAGAATCGCGGATCTTCCCGGTGTCTTTGTAGCATCGTTTGACAAAACGAAACCCGAAGTTGATAATCCTGAGGATGCAGGGTTTGTACTCGCTGTACATGGTATGGGTGGAGCTCATGTTTTTGTAAAATTCGGTGAGCTATAGTTTTGGGCACTCCTGTGCTTTGCTGGATTGCACGTACCGAAATACTTGGATCTTCTTCAACTGCTTGAAGTACTACGTCCTCGTAAGGCAAGGAACTTCTTCCTTCACCATGTGGTCGGTTTGGAAGTATGCCTTCTATGGAGAGTAGACGGTGCACATTTGTAAAAACTCGGTGATCTGGATAACGATCAGCATTTGGGTACCTCTCGCGATACAGTCTAGCCGCAGCACTAGCATTCGCTCTGCATTCGCCATAAATAAAGTGCATGTTGGCATATTCCTGAGTGGTGTACACAGGCATGGTGGCACTACACAATCACACGATAGTCCAGGAGAAAGCAAAGGTCGTTGTAAAGAGATCGAAACTGTCCAAATCACAAGCAAACAAACAAGTCCAATAAACGAAGCAAAAAGTCGAAAGTACGAAATAACACGAACGAATACGGAAAGATGCGTAGTAAACGAAGGAGCGTAACGTACTGATCTGTATTGCGTGTGCCAATATGAAAAAAGTGGCGTCACTATCTATCTCGCTCACACTTCATAAAATGAGTTTCTCTGTATCTGACTCATTAGCGTCACTATCTGTCTCACTCACCCATTAGAATATTTGACTCGAAAGCGTCACTACCTGTCTCACTCACACTTCATGAATGACTCTCCGTCTCACTCGGTCTTAGGCAAGCTTTGAACGCACTAGAATAATTTTTAGTAGGTAATGAAAAATTTTTCGAAAATGGGTTTCTTAAAGGAATTTTTTTCCCCTGTAATCAAAGAAATAATGTAGCAAGTATTATACCATTTTAGAATCCTTATTAAATGCGTCAACTTTTCGAGCTACTTGCCAACCTGGCGTAGTACTTTTTTTTTTCAGTACAGTCCGTTAAAGTTGGACGAAATATTAATTGTCTATTCATTGTACGGCATAATGTGACACTTTCTTCCAAGCTGGAGCAGTTAACTTAGAATTCTAAGTAATAGGTTAGGTAAGCACTATTCGAGATTACATAAGAAAAATAAAATTGAAAAAAAGTTAAGATTTGTAGCAACAGGAGCTAAAAAACCATCACAGGGTGTACATTTTCTCGAAAAAAAAAGAAATGCCTATAATTTAAAAAATTCAAGACTTAGATTTTATTTTTTATTTTTCTAGTAACTATTATGATTTGGACTATCACCCGATTCCGGCTTGACGTCGACTTACGGGACACCCTGTATATCACGAGTCGTCAATTCCTTCCAATACCCCTTTTTCTTCTTCATAAAGCACATTAGAAAAAAATCGGCTGGATGCTTTACTCACATGTACTGGAACCGCATAAAAAATTAACAGCCTAAACAAAAAAACATATTCATATATAGGCAATAGCAAAATGATAGATACGGACCAGTACGGATAGTTTTTGATACGGTATATGCGTGTAATGATGTGAATGAAGCAGCAAATAGTTTTGTTGATCTTTTGTGAGGTCTCTGAGGGCAAAGATTGGATCCATGGTGCTGCAGTCCGGCCTGAAGCCGTATTGGCATTCCGACAAGAGACATTCCTGGCAAAGTCTCTGGTCCATAATACTTTCGAGTAGCTTAATTGTGTGGCTCATTAGTTTAATACCTTGATAGTTAACGCACTCCTGCACATTGCCCTTTCCTTTATAGATTGGCGTAATAATATTTACGCGCCACGCGTCAGGTATAAGCCCTGTGGCTACGATCCTATTAAATAGTTCAGTGAGCAAGAGTACGCCTCGGGTCCCCATTGTTTTCCAAGTTTCTATGGGTATTCCGTCATGGCCAAGAGTTTTCCCGGTCTTCATATGGGCCAGAGACCTCTCCACCTCGTCAGGGATAATCGGGCTTATCAAGCCAAGGTTTGCAGGAAGCTGTGGTGGTGGCACGTGGTTGTTGGCCGTTGACCCGTGCACCCGACCGAACTTCTTACTCCTCTGGCCCACGTGGGCGTTGAGGTCCGCACCAACCACAATCTGTTCAGAGGATGGTATACGTCTCAAGATGTCCTCGAAGCTATTCCAGAAGTCAGCTTTTCGGTGTCGGTACAACCGGACTGAGGAGCATAGGCGCTGATGAGGTTATACGTTGATCCTTCTATTAGCGCCTTGATCAGCATGAACCGATCTCTCACTCTGTTCACCTCCAAGATGCCGTTCCGGAGTTCGTCGCACACCACTATAGCGACCCCATTCCTCCCTTCTGCCGATCCGGTGTACACAAGCTTGTACCCCTGCCCGATCTCCCGGGACTTGGATCCTCGCCATCTGATCCCTCGAAGGAATGCCACCTGAACGCGGCGCCTGCAGAGCAATTCGGCCAGCTCCCGCGAATGGCCAGTCAGGGAGCCAACGTTTATAGTGGCGAAGCGGAGCTTGCAGGTATGCGCTAACGTCTTTAGCTTTGCCCGCGCGAGGCAGGGTAGCCCTTGCCCATTTCTTACAGGTTTAGGGCGATGTCCCTGCGCGTCGTTAAACGGCGACGCCCTAGCCTGGGAAGTATTCTTTTTACCTGACCTATCCATCACATTTAGCGGTGTTTTGGCTTTTTACGTGCGGCGACTACCATCCGGCCCGCACAACCCTTTAGGGAAAAGCCGGTTCGCAAGAGCCTCGTCCGTCTGTCAGCAGGGGGACCACTGGCAGGTGAGGTTGACTTGGGCCAATGAGATGTTGATTGGGCCCCATACCCCCCCCAATTTTTAGTCCAAATATAACTCGCATTTCGAAAAATTTTAAATAAGGCAAATTTTCTTGAATGTAGATGTTAAATTCTATAAATCTTTTGGAACCGTGGCTGCTTCACCTCCGAGTGCCCCGTCATCCAGGTACCAGATATTCAATTTAGAGTGTAATTTTGATATGATGAGATGTATTGCCAAACAGAAAATTGCTGGTCCGAGTGGGTCTCCCTGTTGACACCCTACTTCAGAGTTCAAAACGTTAGATTTTTACATTAATTTAGAAGGAGTATTGTAATATTGCCAAATTTAAGGTAGTATTTCTAGACATTGTTGTTTAATTTCAATGAGTAGGTTGTCTCTATTTACCGAATTGAGAATGCTTGTCTGATCTATCCTTAGCAACTTACAACGAGTGTATAAGAGATAGGTAGCGCACGCGAGCGCTTGCGTGAATGCGAGCGGTTTCAAAAATAGGGCCCCTAACGAATTTTGGGATTTTTTCGGAAATTCGAAGGTTTTACACATTTCTGGTAAATATATACCTGCTATAGACAGATATCAAAAATAATATATTTTTGTAAATTATCCCAAAGAATAACAGTGAGTAGCAATTTGTTTAAGTATACCTAAATTATTATATTGTATGTGGTAGATATCTACTTCATTATCACAGCCCATAACAGTACACTGCAGAATTAAGGGCCTCTCCCACGAAAGGGCAGGTTATTGCTAAAATGTCCACGCTTGGCAGGCGGGTCGGAGATCGCAGTTTTGTAAATATTACAAAAGAAAACGCTGATGCTCATTTTCCAGCCTAAGGAGAATCAAGATCTTTTGTCTCGAAAACATTAGTCGCCTTTTACGACACCCACGAGTGTGAGGGGTTGATGCTATTCTACTCTGCCGGACATTACATTACATTACACGGTCAATATCTACTTATGGTTACGTTATTATACATACTAATCATACCGTCTCGGGGTGCCAATTGGCTTCCAAATTGTTCAACCTGTCTCAGGGTCCCCAGCGGAAGACCTTGGTCAACCTCGATTCGCCAACCGCATTAGGAACCACATCTCACGAGTGACGAGCTCATTGCGTTGCTGAATACCGATTAGCCTCAAAGTAGACCCTGCGAGCGTTGCTCAATTATTTTTTTATAGGTAGGCAAACAGGCAAGCGGGCCACCTGGTGAAAAGTGGTCACCACTGCCTATAGACATTAGCAACACCAAGAGTATCGCCAATGCGTTGCCCACATCTATAACACGTTGCTCTGGCAGCAAAAAAGCAAATGTCCCTCCACTGCACAAGCCACGGTTCCCCAAATCCCCACCCCATGGAGCACTGGAGACCTTACTCACCGGCAGAAACACAACACTAATTAAAAAAGTATTGTTTAGCTGCGGTAATCTGTTACTTCCTCAGTCGGGCGGCTTTAATTTGAACGGGATGCCCCGCTATGTCCTACTTCTCTTAAAAATCTCTCTTGGTTATCGGTCGCTGCCACTAGACCAGTGCCACTTGTAAATACTTCATACTTGTTTTTATTTATTTATTTACCACTTTATATTATGACACTAGTGTACAAAAGGTGATTGAATTCATCATACATCATACTTACTTTTTTTACGTGAAACGTCTTCTAAGTCACACTGAGTACCAAGTCAGAAAACAGGACCTCGGCCTCAGCCGAGCCAGCAACACGCGGGTAAACCAATGCCCGGCGCTGAGCGAGCGAGGCGGTTTCGAGAGCGTCTCACAGCTGCCAAGGTAAGCTTAGTAAACGACGCCTACTCCGCGAGCACAACTACCTCTGCCACCGACCTCATGAGCACCTCTACTGCTGATATAGGTACCTGTGTCAATTATCATAACGAGTGAAGATACAAACCATATATCTGTTGAAGCTGCCACGATACGCTTAATAAACGAGACTGACCCCACGACATAGGAAGACGTTTCACGTTAAAACCAACGGCCCTGTGTTCCGACACAGCCCCACCCGATTTTTTATTGCAAAGAATGGGTAAAAATGTATTTTCAAATGCTTTTTGTTCCAGGTAAATCTGTAAGTATTTTTTATGACATTAATCGTAGCCAAAAAGGCAAGCCAACCACCTGGTAGAAAGTGGTCACCGGGTTGGACCGGATTCGATCCTCGGTTGTATTTGAGAGTTATTATTAAAAATAATGCACTTATTTTTTTAAATCGGCCTTGTAATTCCATATAACAAGTTACGCTATCCCTCATAGTTTCGGAACTAGTAGTAACTAGAGAAACATGTTTTTTTTATATGTTTAGACTACCCAGGCATTTGACCGCCATCTCACCTGGTGGTAAGTGACGATGACGATGTCTGTCTAGGAACAGCCTATTCACTCTAGCCTTGAAGGCGTCCAGATTATAGTGATCAGGGAATACACTCGCAGGCAACGCGTTACATTCCTTAACCGTTCGCATTATAAAGGTTGAACCAAAGCGACTCGTGTGGGTAGCTAGATCCACGACATAAGGATGAAGCGCTCGCCCGGATCGCGTTTCCCAATGGCGGAAAGAGGCTGGCGGAATGAGGTCGTGCAACTGTTTCGCACACTCTCCGAAATGCAACCTGTAGAAGACCGACAGTCACGCAACCCTACGTCGATGCTCGAGGCTCTGCAACTTAGCCTCAATCAATTGCGGGATACAAATTATCTTCTTTGCACGTTTTGCCACTGTATCAAAAGCGGCCAGTTGGTATTTGGCTGATCCATCCCAGAGATGGCAGCAGTACTCCATGCATGATCGGACTTGTGCTTGATATAGCTGAAGCAACTGCTTCGAAGTGAAGTACAGCCTGACCTTCGAGAGGATTCGAATTTTCTTGGCTGCAGTCTTAGCTTTGGATTCGATGTACTGTCCAAAGTTAAGATTGATTGAAAGCTCAACACCAAGGAGCTGTAAATTGTCGGTAATTTCCACAGGTACACTCCGGAAAGCCGGAGCTAGATGAAATGGACTCCGTTTGGCGGAAAACAAACACGCCTGTGTTTTGGTAGCGTTGAACGCCGCTAGATTGGCTTCGCCCCAGTCGGAGACTGCCTTGAGAGCTTCATTCAAACGCCTGACCATGACCTCTCGACAAGGCTGAATGTAGTCCCTGTTAGCTTTTGCCTCTGACAGATATCTATCCGTTACTGTGCTGTCGTCAGCGTACTCAAGGGTACCGGGTACTAGAAGATCGTTATGTAGCCCGCGTCGATGGCCTGAAGATCAGACGAGTAACCATCGAGAACTACCCGGATTGATCGTCCACTTAGAAAATCTGAATCTAGGTGCAAAATCCAACAGGAATACCAAATGAGCTGCGTGCCAAACACTGTCAAAGGAGTCCATGAGAGTATACCCGTTCTCCGCTAAAATACTCATATTATTTTTTTGTACTGATAGGTATATTGATATTTTCTGTGAATTGTATCTTTAACATTTTGTCAGTTACAAACGAATTTTCCAAAATCAACTTTTCGTTAATTTCTTCCGCCGGGGTGGGAGTATTACCCTGTCAGTAGTTAGACATTACCCGGGTTTAAAAATGAGCAAAATGATAATGAAAAAAACTGTAATTTTATTGAAAATGTTTTATAATGCTAAGTCACTTAGTATTACAAAATACAATGAGAAAAATATATTCTTTGATTTTCTTTGAGATATGTAATGTAAATAATAGGTGTCGCATATATTTGCGAGTTATGTCATAACCCACTAGGGTCGAGGGTTCGAATTATCCTGTTTCTTGTATAATCTTCCTTTTTATACTTGAAGGGAGTTTTGGGGGTTGAATGTAGAGGGAGTATTCGCCTACATTCGTGTCGTCCCGTGCATGTTTGGCTTGTCTCGCCTATTTCATAGACTAAGTAGAGATAGGTTGTTGTCGTCTCGATTCGATCGATTTTATATTTATATTCCTAGCGCTTTTTCCCGTAACAGGTTCGGGGTACACTTGACCATGATCCAGGATATTAATAGATCAAGTAATTACAGTAGAGCAGCTGCCATCACCTCTGTGACCTTGTTTGCAGCAGATTAGCGATATTACACCGATGAATCGATATAATGTCGACGCGTTTTTACATCCACCACATCCCTAATAGGCCATGAATGTCGAGGGTCGACCAAGTCCCGGCTAAAGTTTCGCCGAAAGTTTCGGCGGACATGTGGAGTACGTTTAAGAAGTGCAACAATATCGCAATACATAGTGTCACAAAGATTCTATAAGCATTGGGTAAAGTGGCAAACTCTCCCGGTCTACCCCTACCACACTCATGCCAGATTTCTTGTGATACAATAATGTTACCAATGCATTTTAGCTGCAGCACAGAGTGTTAATACCCGTTGTAAAGTACTCGTTTCAAGCTCGAAAACGAAATCAAAATAAAATTATAAACCTGTGATTTTAAAGGAAGTAAGTATTTATCTTTACATAGTATAAAAAAAGTTTGATGTCGCCGTCTGTACCTCTGCATGTATGTACGTTTAGATCTTTTAAATTTTAATGGGGTTAATTCAATAGATACAGTGATTCAAATAGAAGGTGTATACGTAAATAGTTTAAAATTGATTTATGTCTGATATCACGCGAACGAAGTCACGCCGGACCAGCAAGTACAAATTCTTGTAAAAAAGTTTCTAACCTTAATTTATTTAACTTTCAGTGTACCTCACAATTACGTGAGGTACACTGAAAGTTTTGCGTAACTCATTAAAAACAATTTACATGTAAAGTAATTATGATTTTTTTTATAATATCAACTCATTTCATCTTTTTAACATCAAAATATTTATGAACTTTGATTTTCAACGCTGAATCGGTATAGCTTCAAACAAAGCAAAGTGTATTTTAAATAATAATATTTGCATGTATTCTTTGCAGAAATGGCGCCAAGATTCGCCCTGGGCGAGTAAGTTGCAATTTGACTAAATTATTCTTTTAATGTGGTAGATAACTACTTAATGTTAGATATTACTAGTAATAATATCATCACGGGGTGCCAATGGGTCCCCAAACTGTTCAATCAGTCTCAAGGTCCTTAGCGGAAGACCTGGTCAATTTTGCTTCGCCAACGGTGTTAGGAGACACTCCTAACGAATGGCGAGCTCGTTGCCGTGCTGAAGATCGACAAGCTACAAAGTACGCAAACGGTCTCCCATCCAGTTAGTTCCCAGTCTCTGCGAGCATTATTAACCTTGGTTATCGGTCGCTGTCATTAGACCAGTGCTGCATGTACGCCATATTACTTACCAGGAATCTACTACTTACTTTTTATGCAAAGAGTGAATAAAATGTATTTTAAAATGCTTTTAGAGGTAAGTGTGTTTTTTTCATACGATAGGAAAACAGGCAAGCGGACCACCTGATGGAAAGTGGTCACCGCTGCCTATTGACATTAGCAACACTAGGGATATCGCTAATGCGTTGCCCACCTCTATAACACGTTGCGCTGGCAGTATTGTCTTCCTGTATTGCTCTGTAAGGTGGATGTACTTCCCCAGTCGGACGGCTCTTATTCGAACGGGGTACCCCGCCTCTCTTGAAGTATGTATCCATCAGATATCTACGTAAACAAATATGGAAAGTGTATCTTATTTTTTTTAATTTTCCAAGAACTCGGTATGTAATTTTTTCTCACTGATCCAATAAGCAGTTTCACAATAGGTATCTAAAGTATTCCTAACCACTCGCTAGATGGCGCTCCGACAATTTTGGTAATTGAAAATCGCTTGAAATATGAACTTAGCAAAGAGGATAATAATACTGGGTACGTTGTACTGTACAATATTATATTTTTCAATAGCTTTAAATATTGTTAGAGGTTTTAATAAATAATTGCAAAAAATGCAAACATAAATTTCACTAAGTCAGTTCGTTACATAGACGCTAGGATCCTACTTACTAGGGTTTTCTACCCGGGGAACCGGGGTCGGGTATACCTGGGTATTTTAAAAAACATATCGCATCCGAGCATATTAAATAGATTCGTTGATACGCCATAAAGAATCTAAAGCAATTGCTTATAAACGCATATTTACTCTGAAGATGCCGATAAGTCATAAGTCAACTGAGAAACAACAAATTAGAAGTTATGTTCACGTGTAAGGTTGGAGATGAAATTGAAGATAAAAAATGTAAAGACACAACTGTCAATGTAAAAGAGACTACTAAGAGAGTATTTATTTACCAAATGATTATGCATCATGCACACTTTTCAGTGTGCTTTATAATGCCTGATAAACTTTCGAAAACAAAACAAATTGACTTACTCCCATTTATTCAATTTGTTAAAAACGTAATAAGTAACTCGGAAACTATTAGTGCTAGAATACTAGCCAGAAATCTTCAATATTAGAAAGAAGTGGCCGCCATTTTGAATCTTGTATTATTTTATATATTATTATTAGAGAAAAGCAGTATATTTGTCTCGGCATCGGTCAATCCCTCACTTTCCGAGCATTTGCCTCAATGTACCGTAACACCGAACCAAATGTTTAGAATTTCTCACCATTGCCAGTGACATAAATCAGTTTCGCGCGCTGCGCCGTCGCAACCGGTTCTGCGCATGCGCGGTGTTGACTAACACGGGAACAATGGCGACTACTTTGAAATGTAACTCGTGCAATATCGTTATAAATGAGGTGTTAACATTTATTGATTGTAAATCGCAAGTGATGGATAATGAAAGTTTGATTCGATTGTGTCGTACAAGTTTCTCCGTGGAAGAAATCTAGAAAGCGAAGTCGTTATTATTTGAATCCGTTCGCACTGATAAGCGCAAGATATCCCTTAGAAATGACGGAAAGACAGCGTGTGACTTGCAGGACATAATAACTGTTTTTAAGGAAACAGACCCAGAACGGATTCCTGTATTTGTGGCACGGGAGTTGCACAGGCTACCCCCAGTTACGTTCGACCACATTGATGCAACCCGCCTTTTAAAAGACCTGTTGGTTTTGCGAGGAAAATGTGACAAAGTTGCAGGTAGAATGTGTTACAAAGGATGAATTACAATGCGTGCTAAGAACTAGGTACCAATGTTCGTCGCCACAACTGTCGGAATCGCAGCGGCCCAACGAACGCCAATGTTCTGCATATGAACGTTATTATCGTACAATTAATGTAAATATGAAAAGAGGAGCCTGTCTAAACTCATTTCAAATAGGCAGTGGACCTATTGGCTTAATAAATGTTCACAGTAAGTCTAAGATATCGGACGAACAAACATTTTAGACCCAAGTGATGGAACATCCACACCGAAACAAACACAAAATAGTGAGCATTGTAACGAAAATTTCGAGGGGAGCTTGTTAGTGAACAATATTGCAGTGTGTAATCGCCAGCTAGACAAGAGTACATGCCAATCTCAAAAATCAGCTGTGCCAACGGGCGAACAATCTGCGAGTAAACTACCCTCCAACGCCAACCGATCACAGGCGCTTACTCAACAAGGTGATAAGTTAGACATTCCAATGCAGTGCGATAAACAGAATGAACGAAAGTCCTTCGCTGAAAAAGTAAGTGAAGGTGGGCCTTGGGCAGTTGAAAAACATACTGAGGGGTGGAAAGAAGTGCAGAGAAAACGTCTGAGTAACCGTTTTATAGGAAAATCAGGCAAAGCGACTATCAACCAGCTAGGAAAGTTTAGAGCAGCGGAACCTAAAGTGCCCTTGCTTGTCTATAATGTGGATAATCAAACTGCGGAAGCTGATGTAAAATCCTACATCTACACTAAAACTGGGGTCGGGGTTTCCTTATACAGGCTGCGTATGAGACGAGAAAAAGGATATCCTTCTTACAAACTATTTGTAAACAAGAGTAAATTAACCCTTTTTCTTGATGAAAAGCTGTGGCCACCGGGAATAAAGTTCAGACATTTTATTAACTTTCGTGAGGAGAGTGAAACCAGCAACCACAAGAAACAGTGATGGATATAATAAATTTAAAACTCATCACTTTCAATTGTAAGAATGTGAAGACTTCTATGGAAAGTGTGCGAAGAATGTGCAAGGAAGCTGACATAATAGCACTGCAGGAGACTTGGCTGTTGCCGCACGACATCCCGCTGCTGGAGGACGTCGCCGAGGAGTTCAGCGCGGCGAGCGTGTCCGCCGTGGACGCGGGCGCCGGGCTGCTGCGCGGCCGGCCGCATGGCGGGGTGGCGCTGCTGTGGCGCAGGGCCGCCTTCTCCAACGTCACCGTTATGCAGTGTGGAAACGAGAGGCTATGTGCTATTAAAGTGTGCTCCAGTGAAAGGTCTTTCATAGTGATGAGTGTATACATGCCTACGGACACTACAGAGAACTTACCTCTTTTCAGGGGAGGAATGTGTTTACGTTTTGGGCGATTTTAACGCTGGACATCTGTTTGGTATGGAAATCCTTTTGTTCAGAGCAAAGCTGGCACTGCGCTGATTTGGAGGGGCTGGGCTGTGATTCGGATACCTTTACGTTCATAAGCGAAGCACACGGTTGCAAACGATGGTTGGATCACTGCCTTGTCACTAAGTCTGCGTGGGAGACAGTCAGAGATGTGCATGTGTCTTATGATGTTTATTCGTCTGATCACTTTCCATTGCATATTGAGAGTAGTATTTTGAAATGTAAACTACGCCAAACTCGTAGCACAGTACAAAATAATATAGTATGGGGGGAGAGGGATAATAATCAGTGTAATAATTTTAAAAATATTTGTCATAAAGAATTAAGTATGGTCGATTTTCCTGTGCAATGTACTAATTGTTGTGACCGTATGTGTAAAAATATTGACCATCTATCCATTATTAATAATATGTATCTTGACATTGTTAAAATATTATCTGAGGCGGCAGTGATGACAGGTACAAGTTGTAAACACTTTAAAACTAGAAAACGTTATGTAACGGGGTGTAATAAGCACGTCAGGGATGCTCACGAACAGGCTAGGCGTGACTTTGAGATGTGGTCTCTGTATGGCAGGCCAAGATATGGGGAGTATAGATATATGACAAAATGTGTAATAGTAGAAGGCAGTTTAAATCTCAGTTAAATTGGTGTATTAAACATGCAGGTCAAATAAAAATGGATATGTTAGCAAAAAGCCATTGTAAAAAACGCTTTGATAAATTTTGGCAATTTGTAGGAAAGTTGAACGGTAGGCCTAGACTGCCCGTGACTGTTGAGGGGGTGGGTGAGCCCGAAGCTATCGCGAACCTATTTAAAGATCATTTGCGTGTGACGGCACGACCCGTGGGGCACATTAAGTCTGTGAGTGGGGAACCCGAGACCAAGAACCGTGACTGCTTGCCGACACTAATCACAGCTCACGAGGTGAGGAGTGTTGTCGCACAGATGACCAGGGGAAAGTCTCCAGGGCACGATGGGCTTAGTGTGAAGCACCTCAGGCACGCGGGGGCTTACTTACCTCGAGTACTGGCACTGCTTTTCAATCTGTGCCTGAGGCACTCGTACTTACCCCCGAATTTGATGAAGACAATTGTGGTGCCTATTGTTAAGAACAGGACGGGAGATGTAGCTGATAAAACCAACTATAGACCCATATCGTTGGCTACTATCATTGCCAAAGTGCTGGATGGTGTGCTTGATAGGCATCTGGATAAGTGCATGAACCTCCATGACGCTCAGTTTGGTTTTAGGTCTGGATTGTCCACTGAATGTGCTATCATGGCCCTCAAGCGCACCGTCAGATAGTATACAGACCGTAGCACGCCAGTGTACGCGTGCTTTTTAGATCTCTCGAAGGCCTTCGATTTGGTGTCTTATCCGGTTTTGTGGAACAAGTTGGAGAGGATGCATCTTCCGTCTGAGCTTATAGGTATATTTAGGTTTTGGTATGAGAACCAGGTAAACTATGTACGGTGGGCGAAGAAGCGCTCGGATGAGTACAGGCTGGAGTGCGGCGTGAGGCAGGGGGGGCTGACGTCTCCGAAGCTCTTCAACCTGTACATGGACCACCTGATTCGCGGGCTCAGTAGCATGCATGCGGGATGCTCTACAGATGGCGTCAATGTCAACAGTATCAGCTACGCGGATGATATGGTGCTGCTGAGCCCGTCAGTCAGTGCGCTCAGGAAGCTGCTGCAAGTGTGCGAAACTTACGCCGAAACTCATGGGTTGCTTTACAACACCAAAAAGAGTGAGCTCTTAGTCTTTGCCGCAGGCAGTAGCTCTCCTAAAGACGTGCCGCCGATCAGGCTGTACGGAACCCCTTTGACGAGAGTCAAACGGTTCAAATACCTGGGACACATCGTGACGGAGGACATGACGGACGACCTAGATATTGAGAGGGAACGTAGAGCGTTGGCTGTCCGAAGTAATATGATCGCCCGCAGGTTTGCTCGATGCACAGAAGACGTAAAAATCACCCTGTTTAAGGCGTACTGTCAATCATTTTATACGAGCGGCCTGTGGGTGAGATATACGCGGAAGACATACAGCGCGCTACGAGTCCAGTATAATAACGCGTTCAGGATGCTGTTGGGGCTGCCGCGCTTCTGTAGTGCTTCCGTCATGTTTGCCGTGGCGCGCACTGACGGGTTTCCCGCTATCATGAGGAAAAAACTTGCTTCCCTCATGGGCAGGGTGTGCGGCGGCACCAACACCATCCTGAGGGCGTTTGAGGATAGGTACGAGTGCCCCATGGCCGGCCACTGGACATCACTGCTAGTAGATTAAGGTTGACATTGAATTGTTTATTTGACATTTATTTTGACATGGTATTTTTATTATTTTTTTACTTGACATCAGAATAGGTGTGAAATGAGTAATTCGAATTTTATATAATTTTATGAATGTGAACTTATGACATCAGAAAATTATCTACTAACATAGCATAGGCAATACTGTTCATTTACTAACAAATTATGGAATAATTATTCTGAAATAAATGATTTGAATTTGAATTTGAATTGAATAAATGAAAACTAACACATATTTTATTGGAGCATCACAAATACAAATAAAAATACATTGTTCCCTATTTAATTCAGTAAATTATTTTTAAATATTCATAAGACTTTATTTCATTTTCAATGTAATAATTTTAATCAATATATCAAATATTTTAAATAATCCACCATTTAGGTTATTTTTTTCTATAGTGGCAGCCCATTTGTTTACATTTTTGATTTATTTATTATTTATTTATTATTTAACAGTTTATTGTACACAAGAAATACATAGCAAATAACAGGCAAAGTAAAAAATGGCACAACAGGCGCTACTTATTTCTAAAGAAATCTCTTCCAGCAGGCCTTTGGGAGTGTGATGTGATCATGAGACGCCGATAGGACGTGCACAATATTACCTATCTAAATAGGCATATATATAAGTATATTTATTCTACCTACACATATAAGTATCTATAAATACATACATATATACACGCATACATACATATCGACTTATAATACAATAATAATATATACTACATAATGCATAATCTATAACTTAGGAACACTCTGTGATAGATAAAACTCTTTTACACGCTTTTTGAATATGGTAATAGACTGGCTATCACGCACTTCGTGCGGAAGAGAATTCCAAAGTCTTGCAGCATGAACAGTGAAGGAGTAGGAATAGAAATCGATTGATATTTAATTCGATCTCATAAATTAGTATAATTATTTTATTATATTTATTTACTTTTCTTATAAGCTCTAGGCTAGGCTAGACTTCTTTCTAACCTTTGGTTTCTAAATTGAATTTAAACAAAGAAAAATAGTTTTGATATAGGTGAAACTAGCTTTATAGGAGGGTGACTGTGACACAGTAAACAACTCTCTCTATAAATAATTAGTATTTGATAGTATATTTTAGTATTTTAATACTTACAATTTGTGTATAATGTGTATTTGATAGTATACATCAACGCCAAGTGTTATCTCCTTTCTCCAAGTATCACTAACTTTATTACACAAGTGTAAACATTTACATCATAATTATCTGTATCTTATTTTCTTATTGTGCACGTCCTAGCTGCTTCTAACCATCACGTTTTCTTTGCTGTAGGCCTGCTGGAAGAAATTTCTTCATAGAAATAAGTAGTGCCTTTTGTGTCATGTTTACATTTGCTTTGTATTTGTTTCCTTTTTTGTGTACAATAAACGATTAAATAAATAAATAAATAGTCTGACATGGAAGCCATCAAGAAATCGATAGAAGAATTAACTTCCTTATTTCATACCAGAATAGCAAAATTCGAGGAAGACTATAAGGCTGGTGCATGTGATCCTGTTACCACTGCCACTGTATTAGAACCAGTTGCCATTGTCACTTCTCGAGATCCCGAACTACTGTCGTTCAAGCAATTTGTTCTTGAGGTAGATTCTCACTGTGGAGATGGACAGGATGGAAATGAGAAAAATACGCAAGATGCTTCTTGTCCATGGTGTGCCTGAGGCCTGCGAGGAAGATGTGCCTGCTCGTGTCGCACTCAAAGCATCTTCACAGCTGAAATTGGAGGCTTCTTCAACATACTTCAGTAAGTGTCATCGGATGAGACGGCCGCTACAGGGCGACAGTAAGCACAGGCCTATTCTTGTAAAGTATAGGGACGTAGAGATGCGCGACAATATGTGGTATGCGAAAACTGCTCTATAAGGTTCCGGGATAACAATGTCAGCGTTCCTGACTCCGCGAAGGCATCATCTGTTCAAGGAGGTCCGTCTGCAGTCGCGAGGGTCGTCGCGTTTTCGCTTTGGATGCAGATGGTAAGCGCTACCAAATCCATACATTGGCTAGTCTAAAGCCGTTGAAGCGAGACGCAGCACCATCACTTCCTGCGGCGCCGCAGGGAGGCGGGGCAAACGAAGACATCAGCGCCAGCTCAACGAGCGTCCAAACCCACTCAGCCGGTACAGACGAGACGGAAAGCTGCAAACAAAACATAGGTGCGAAATGTAGGGAACGATTATCTTGTAGATAACTTTCTTTCTCGATTGTTTTACTTACCTACAAAACAATAAGTTTTCACCCTCTCGTATATTTTGTAAAAACTTTCTCTTTTGCCTTCCTTGTTTCTTTTACCAAAATTATTGTAGGGCCAAATTAAATTCAAAACTACTTTCATTTCATAACTTGTTTTTTTTTGTTTTGTTTTGATGCTGTCATGCTTGACACATTTTTTTTTTCTTTGGCACTGACCACTGACATTGTTGTTGCTCTGTTTAAGTGATAGGCGAAGGGATAATCCAGTCAGCCTTGTCTCGGATCTTAAACTTTTGAGACTTGGAGCAGTTTATCTGTCATACCTATTGCAACGTGTTCCTATTTATTACACTGTGTAGAATTATGATAGGTACTGCTGGCTGATAGCTAGCGATTCATAGCCACGCACGCAGTTATTCGCTCTTTTTTAATTTACATAAGTATATTTATTATTATTTTAGTATATATATTTACTCGTATTAGATATTATTTTATAATGGACCCAGATATAAGCAAACTTTCTGATGAAATATACATACCATTCTGTTTCGTCCTCCCATGAGGATTTGAGAAGCGATGATAGCTTTGTTAGCGTATCTGCTAACTTAAGCGATTCTCTCCGTGATGAGTTTTCCCAACTGTCTAAAAACTTTAACGTCTTCCACATAAACGCTCAAAGCATCCCAGCTCACTTCAATGATATGTCGTATCTTTCGATGACTAAAATATTCAGGCAATTCTAGTCTCGGAGACCTTCCTTCATCCTTCCTGCCATCCCAACTTATTTTCAATCCCGGGATTCCGATTAACCTGACGACCTGAGTGGTTCAGTGGTCAACATGCCGGTCTGCCACGCAAGAGGTCCCGGGTTCGATTCCCGGCCGGGCAGAAATTGAAATGATGAATATTAATTTCTGTTACGGGTCTGGGTGTTCTATGTATAATAAGTATGTATTTAAAAAATGAATTTAATAGTTTATCAGTTATTTAGCACCCATCGCACAAGCTTTGCTTAGTTTGGGCTAGATGGCGTTGTGTGAATTTGTCCATGAATATTTATTTATTTTATTTATTTATCTAAGTCCAAACCCAAAATCCTGTGGCGGCGCAATTTTGGTGGCATGTGTGTGGAAAATCTTCGGGAGGATGCGTCAAGGATTGACTGCAGTATTATTGGTGACAGTGATGATTTGAACAAAAAGGTTAATTTATTTACAAAACTTGTCACTGAACTTTACGACACTCACGCGCCGTTTCGTAAAGTTAAAATGAAACATTTGCCTACGCCTTGACTTTCTGATGACATTAAGGTTGCTAAGAAAAACAGAGCCAAATTAAAATTTAAACACAACCCGACCGTGCCTACCGAGCCCTGAACCGTGACCGCTATCAGCGGATTAGAAATAATTGTAATAAGGTATGTAGGGATGCGCAGCGCCGCCATATCTAAGAATCGGTTGAAAATCAAAACCCAGGGAAGGTCTGGAAGGTCCTTAGAAACTTAGGTATTGGTAGGCAGCGCGATAGCTCGCTACCAGTGTCCCTCGATCTTGACAAATTAAATCAGCACTTCTCTTCTTGTTCGTTTCTGAATAGTAGAACTAAAGCTAGCTCTATTAAACTCATTTCCGAAAAAGCAAAGCCTAGCTATCCAGAGTTTTCCTTGAAGCAATTTTCTGATCGGGATGTCAAATCGAGCATCACTGCTATTACGTCCAACTCCGTTGGTAGTGACTGCGTCAGTCGTGCGATGATCCTGCCCATTCTGGATGTCATATTGCCGGTAGTTACCCATATACTTAACTTTTCCGTATAATCTGGTGTGTTCCCCGATTCCTGGAAAAACTCTGATATTATTTCCTTGCCTAAGAAATCCAATCCCTCATCACTATCAGACTACCGTCCTATCTCCATACTTCCTTTCCTATACAAAGTCCTTAAACGCCTTATTCATCGCCAACTCTTCTCCTACCTAGCTGAACACAAATTGCTAAGTTCCTTCCAATCTGGTTTCCGCGCTAACCATAGTACAGTTACGGCATTGACAAAAAATTCTGATGACATTTGGCAGGGCATGGAGAATCGCATGTTGACAGTTCTTACGCTACTCGATTTTAGCAGTGCCTTCAACACTGTTGAATTTGACATACTGTTAGCCATCTTGGGGTCTCTTAATCTATCATCGTCTACAATAGATTGGTTTCGCAGTTATCTGAACGGTCGTCGGCAGCGTATCAGAATCGAGGATCAGGGGTCAAACTGGTCATGGGCTGGCTCTGGAGTTCCGCAGGGGGGCGGGCTCTCCCCTCTCCTTTTCGCGATTTTTATTAATTCCATCACACAAGATATTAGCTCGTACTACCACCTATATGCCGATGACCTTCAAATTTGTATATTTGCAAGCACGATATGATGACCTCGCGGAGGCAATAGCGTGTACGAATGGAGACCTAAATTCCATCTTAGATTGGAGCTGTAAATATGGGCTCAAGATTAATCCAGACAAAACACAGACTGTTGTTATTGGAAGTCCTGGAGATTTTAACGGGCTGCCGCCAGTCTGTTTTACCAATAAAAAATTCCATTTAGTAAAAAGGTTAAGAATCTGGGTGTTTACTTTGACAATACTCTTTCTTGGGGTGACCATCTTACAGACGAAATCTCTTAAACGACTCCGAAACTTTCTACCCACTTCCACGAAGATTGCGCTTGCTCAGGGTCTCCTACCTCCCATTCTTGATTATAAAGATTGCTGCTACCCTGACATCACGGTTGCACAGTACGGCAAAGTGGAGCGCCTCCAAAGCAGTGTATTCGGTTTATATTCGGTTTACGTAAATACGATCATGTGTAGGAGTACCGTAAGCAGCTCAAGTGGCTGCCTGTCCGCTTGCGTAGGGACCTTCACAAGCTTTCCCTTTTATGTGGGGTACTGTTCAACCCCATTACCCCATCCTACCTTAAAGAACGTTTCCAGTTTCTATCTTCCTCTCACTCCCTTCCCCTCCGCTCTTCTGATAATTTACTCCTTAATATTTCTCTTCACTCATCTAATTTCTATTCCAAATCCTTCACTGTCCAGTTGATTAGACTGTGGAATTCATTTCCTGTGAACATCCGCCTAGCCAAAACTGCACCATCTTTTAAAAGACTGGTTAAAGCTCATCTTCTACAGTCTGTCCCATAAAGCTTTTAAGTCTATTGCTTCTCATAATTCTTGTTAGGTACCTTATATGTTTGTTGTATTTCATTCCAGAGAAACATTACCCTCTTCTATTATTTTTTAAATATGTATTTAAAGCGGGAATTTTTCAAGTTTAAATCATCGTTACTCGTTTATTAGAGGGGATAGGTGCGCGGGAGGGGTAGCGTTCGTTGCGTCGTCTTTACGGATTTGTTAGTAACCATAAGTCATTGGGCGGGAGCGCACCGCGCGTTTGCGGTAGAGCAATATTTAAACTGTGGGGAATCGTTTATTCGAGCGCGTCGTGCTTTCTGTTCCCACTTTGATATTCGGCGATTAAACGATGGTCCGAGCACGCAGCTTATATGGTCGTGGGTGCAAAGATTCCGACAATATGAGACAACGGTTAATAGGCTGCCAACAGGACTGTCTACGTCAGCAGCAACGCCAGAACGTATGGCACAGGTGCGACAAAAAATCGTTAGAAATCCAAGGAAATCAGTGAGAACGATTGCAGCCTCTACAGGCATAAGAAGTCGACTGTGCATGTGATTTTGAAAGAAATTATAAAACTGCATCCATATAAAATGCAAATCGTCCAAAAACTAAATGACAGCGATTATATTTTAACAGAAACGTACGCCCTAACGATGTTAGAACGTTTTCGGAACACTTGGCAACCTATTGTTTAGCGATGAAGCTCATTTCCACAACCACAAGCTCATTTGCCCTAAAACGAAGGTATGATGCGCGATTTCAGCTCATGGAATAATCGGTCTATATTTTTTCAATCAGAGAGAAACTGTCACTTCTTCGGTGTACTGCCGTATGATTGATAAGATTTTGGTACCGCAATTGCAAGTGTTTCACGGACGCAACAACAGAACTCATTTTTAACAAGATGGGGCAACTACACACACTGCCAGGGTGTCAATGTTTAGGTTAAGGGAAGTTTTCCCTAGAAAATTAATAAGCAAGTACGCAGACATACCCTGGCCACCTCGATCGCCGGATTTGACGCCATGCGATTTTTTTCTTGTGGGGTTACCTCAAGTTCAAAGTGTATTGCAATAATCCCCGTACCATAACTGCCCTACAAGAAAATATCCGGCGTGAAATCGCTGCCATTCCCCCAGAGCTTTGTTCTCGCGTACTTGTCAATATGAGGGTTCGCTTACGAGAGTGTATTGCGAGAAATGGACGTCACTTGGAAGACATTATTTTTAAGAAGTGAAATCCGCAGTCACTTGTTACATTTAAAAAATATAACAAATATTCTAAACTTATTCTTTAATTTTTTTAAATATTGAAATATAAAAATTCCTGCTGGACACCCTTTATTATGCTAGGTATATTTTATCTATAGTTTTATTAGTATTAATTAAAATTACACCAATATGTCTTTAGGTTGAACGGGCTTAATCTCAGTGTATTTTCTTATCTTGCACTTTTGTCGACAATTATCTACCCAAAAAGGTTGCCTGGAAGAAATCGCTTTAAGCGATAAGGCCGCCTGTTGCTTCTCTTGCTGTTAATTTTAAGTACCCATTGTATTCTTTTATTGTGCAATACAGCGTTATTCATTCATTCATTCATTACTTATTGGAGAGATAATAAAATTTCATTTATGTTTAAATAGGATTTCGGGCGTGTGGCAGCCGCGACTGGCGCGTAGATGGCCAAATCCTGATGTTCAATTTTCATACATTTAGCAACAAACGGCCGTATTTCGCTAATAACTCACAAAATATTATATTCTATCATCTCTGGCTAAACGGCGTAGACATATCCCCAAAGAAAATAATCAAATGGAGTTAGATCGCACAATCTCGATGGCCAATGTCTAATTATTCGCTTATGTTAATTTTTTCCTTCACTTTTGGTTGAATGGTTTTGACTTTTGGTAGGATAAACACTCAGTAGCCACATGGCCAAAACCATATTGCAACATAAATGGCATTTCATTAGATTTCCAATATAGCTAGTTTTACTGATATTAAAATTTTTTTTTTTCTGTTATAGCTAATTACAACTCACCGAATGTTGTATTCTACCGTCTCTGGTTTAACTGTGTAGCCATATAAGTAAATAATAAATATGCTTGGACATTTAGATCGCATAATCTCGATGGTAAACACGAAATTATTCGTTGATGTTATTTTTTTCCACTCTACAAAACTTTGTTTAGCGATGAAATCCACTTTTTGTTGACTTTTGGTTAGACTTTTGGTAGAATAAACACGCAGCGGCCCTTTGGCCGAAGTCACATTCAAACATAAATGACATGTCATTAGCTTTGGAAAAAAGCTAGTTTCACTGATATTAAAAATACTTTTTTTCTGTTATTTTTCAATTTGAACCGCAATGGTTTAAAAAAACCCCATTTACATTCATTTTCTTAAAAAATGAGTAAATACCCGGGTTCCCGGGTATACCCTGGCATTAAAAGTAATAATACCGCGAAAACCCTACTACTTACACATATAATTATTTTTTTATATTTCTAGTAAAAGTTATATTTATATGATTAAACTTTTTATTTTTAAGTTTAGTACTAGTTGGCTGCATGACAACACGACCACAATCATACAGTTTAAAAAAAGAGTACCAAAATTATGAGAGCGCAATCTATTGATGCTATTCGAAACCAACTGATAGTATTTACTGGATAACTGCTCATTACATTAAGCTATAGTCACGAGAACGAGCAATAGTAGATATCACTTGAGACCATGATGGCGATACACGGACAATATTCAGGAGAGGAAGTATTCTTGTGCCGGTCATAGACATGTTTCTTTGTGTACAAAGATGCGCAAAAACTATGTAAGGAAGCCTTTTGTAAATATAAGTACAATTATTTCGGTAGGAAGTTGCCGTTGCAAATATCTTTGTACAAACATTTGTACACATCTTGACACATGTCTGTGACCGGCATTAGAACTTCTTTGTCTCTCACTCATAAATACATCGTTTTTTTATTTAAGCCGGGCGGGGTAAGTTTCGGGTTTGGCATTTATACTTCTGCGAGACAGGTTTATTTTTTTATACTACTCAGTGACAAATGAGCAGATAGCCCACCTGATGGTGAGGTTGGCTGTCGAAAGGCTTGTTATAAGGTCACTAGCGTAATGCAGCTTCTAGTGTCGAACTATCGATTGTTGCCTTTGAGAATAATCTATACAATAATAAGGGGCGATTATTATCGGTATTTCTGTATCAAAAATATGGATATACTCTCTATCGATTTTAGGCCATCGATCGACAATACTATGTATACAGCTCCGTACAGCAATGACCCTACGACACATCATTTTAGTACTCCACCAAAACCTAAAAAATTAAGTGATAATGAATGAGTGTTTGTTTGGTGAAACGAGCTCCAAACACGAATTTTAAAGGACGTAAGTATATTATAAATTAAATCCTAATACATAATGTGCACTGAATGCCATTTTGTTGTGTAATGCCGTATTGAGGTGCAGGAAAAAAAAGCAAGAAAGAAAGAAAAGAGTATGTTTCTGACAAATTTACGATATATTGAAGTAAGTGGCTGGCTCCAATAAATTAGGCTCATCATCATCCGAGTGGTCAAGCACGGCTTCTAGCAGGGCCCGCCTTTGCTTTCGTGCTCTTTCTCTTCCAATTTAACTAAATCCAATTGTAATATTAATAAAAAAAAATCATCTTAGCGTTTATTTATTTATTTATTTGTAGGAGTACCAACAGCTGTACATAACAATGTATAAAGTTATATTATAGAACAGTAAGCCTCGCCAGTAAAAAGGTCCTCGCCAGTAAACACAGCATATGTAAAAAGCTACACAAGCACACAAACACGCAGTATCGCGCACAATAGGCACCAAGGTAAATTATCAAATAGATTGAAAACTATTATAAAAAATAGAGAAGTACATATTTAACACTTACAGCAGTAGGATCTAACAAACAACATACACCTAGACTTCATGAAACGCCGTCAAAGAATGACCGCGTTAACAACCGCCGAACAGATTCGAGTTTGCTATTGAATAAATCCAAGTCATAATCCTTGCACAAACCATTAAATAAACTACATGCACGCCACAAGAATGTATTACGCCTATAATTAGTACATGGATTCGATAATGATATTAAAAATTGTTTGAACGCAGGACTCTGTTTGGAGATCTAAGTGATATTGCCATCAAAAGATGTGGACAATCTATGATACCCGAAGCAATCTTAAAAAGGAACCCCACATCTGCAATTTCACGCCTTTTATATAGAGGTAGAAGGTGGTACATTTTACATAAGATAATATAGTCGTCAGACCGAAAGTGGTCACCAGTACGAAAGCATAGGTATCGTAGGAATCTCTTCTGAATACCTTCAAGACGATGCAGGTACGTGGCATAGCAGGGATTCCATATCTGAGAGGCATACTCAAGGTGACTCCTTATATAGGTACAGTAAAGTATCTTGATAGTCTTAACAGAAGTGAAATCCTACGAAGCGCGGATTATAAAACCCAACGATTTCGAAGCCTTGGCAACAATGCTATCCACATGGCTATCAAAGAGAAGTTTCGCATCGTGTATTACTCCCAAATCTCGCACTGTAACCTCTCTACTAATCAACTCATTCTTGAGAGTGTAGTCAAATGAAGTGGAGTTCGCTTCCGACTGTAAGTGACAACGCTGCACTTTGAAGAATTCAATTCGAGATTATTCACCAAACAATAGTGCTGGAGCCGATCAAGGTCCAATTGTAAGGCCTCAGCATCATGCAGAGAATTAACGCTGGCAAATATTTTTATGTCATCTGCGAACCAAAGTAAATGTGCGTGACGGAAACACTGGTCGATGTCATTTACAAAAATAACAAATAATAATGGCCCGAGCAAGGATCCCTGAGGAACACCGCTGGGAACAGATACCCATCCATATATGTAATTGTCGATGACTACAGCCTGTGAGTGGTTGTCAATTTAGGAGGAAAACCACCTGAGCAGGTTTCCTCTTACACCAATCTTCAATTACTTCGATAATAGAATGTTATGCTGTATTCTGTCAAACGCCTTACTATAGTCAGTATAAATGACATCAACCTGTGAACCGCCTTCCATGTCTTCTGTTATGGTATTATTAAGCAAAGTTAGATTAGACACAGTTGATCGACCTCTAAGAAATCCGTGCTGAGTGTCACTGAAAGATTGTTTAAGAGACGGGTACAACTACTCGTAGACGACTCTCTCTCTAGCACCTTAGAAATAATACACAGCTTAGGAATCGGGCGATAATTTGTGATCTCACTTTTAGAACCTTTTTTATGCACAGATGTTATAAAAGCGCGGTTCCACAGACTAGAAACAGAACCGGTAGCTAGGGATTTCTGAAATAATAGTGTTATGGGATCAGAGATAGTTTCTGCGCACTTAACTAAAAATAAGGCAGGTAGATGGTCCAGCCCAGTTGATTTGCTCGGATCCAAATCCTTGAGCATCTTAACAATAGAAGTTTTATCAACATAAATAGAGGAGATGTCCGACACCGTATTCGAGGGGTCGCTGTCGTAGTTGGTTGGAATAGAGCTAGACGAATTCAAGAACGTAGAATGGAAGTATGTCGAAAATGCATTACATATATCTTTCCCTGTTTTAATACCTAACCGTTGCACTTCAGACTATTGGGCATTACGATATTCTTCGATTTCACCTTAAAGAATGACCAAAAAAATTTAGGGTTTTCCCTTATGGAATTTCCGACTAACTGAATATAATTACAGTAACAAGATGCCTTCAGTGTTCTGACTCTGTCACGTAGTAATTTATAACAAAGCTCATCGGACCGATTACCATAGTTCCTGTATTTTATTAAATACTTACGTTTTTCTTTAATCGCTTTGATCAATGCTTTAGAATGCCATTTTAGGATATGATTTATTTGAAACTAATGTCGAAGGGACATAAGTATCCCTTAGACGCGTAAAAGCGTCATAAAAAAATGAGGTAGCATCCTCCAATGAACGACAACCCAGCTCATCATTCCAATCCACACTCAATATCTTCTTACTTATAGACTCGTAATCACCTTTGTCATATAGGTATTTAGTATATTAAGATCGATCCAGGTACTCCTGGATAACAAAGGAGATTTCACAAGTGAGAGTACCATGGTGTGGATCAACAGGGACAAGAGGGTCGTCAATCAATTTAGTTAACGCGAGGAACAGGTCAGGAACAGGAGATTTTTAATGTTATTATACTGTGATAAATTCAGTGAGTTAATGGTATCAATTAGGAGCAACTTCACCGATGTAGAAGTTGACCATGTAATGTTACTCATATTAAAGTCCCCGGCAATGATAAAATTACTGTCACAATGTCCATTAACCACTAATTCTAAATTGTTTAAGAAGTTGTGCAGTTGTTGCGAAAATGAAAAGCCAAGATTCTGTCTACATAAGTAAACTACACATATATGCAGATTAATTGTATCTGCTGCACGATTACCCTTCGGTTAAACCGTCAACCAGAGATCCTCGGCACTGCTGTGAAAGGCAGGTTGAGGTATGACAGTTAATTCTTTACGAGTAGCGATATGAACACCACCACCGTACCTCTGTTTCGTTGTTGTATAATCGCGATCTCTCCGCCAGACAACATACCTATCGTCAAAGAATTCCGCGTTCAAAATCCCTTCTAGCAACCAGGTTTCGGTAATTATAATTATATCATAGTTTCTCAAGCATTCTCTGATTTAGTTCGCAAGCCCCTAGCATTCTGATAATAAACACTTAACTTACGATTAGAAGCCATTTAAATGAGTAATATAAGAAAAAAACAATAAAAACCAACATTCCATTAAAGTAACCTCCTATTTTAGGTTAAAACTTCCATTGTAACAAGGATTTAAACATAATTCATCGAAAATAAATAAGCTGCGCGAGCGCCGACAGACATAGAACGGTACCATGCAAGTGCGAGCGAGCGCGGCGTAATACGATTCAATAGGCAGTACGAAAGAAAAAGATAAAAAGTTCAGGAAGCGTTGAATAGCAAAGCGATGCGCGGTCAATTTAGTAAGGCGGTGCACTAAGCCAGGTATGCGCAACATTTTAGGTTGTGAGTTAGTGCGGTAAAGAACGGATATTAAAACATTTAAATTAGTGATAACAACAAATACAAGCAAGCAAAATAGAAGCTAGCAAAATAAGATACGCTTTACGGTAATTTGTTTTAATCTCCATCCTTCTTTATGATAATAATCCTAGAAGAGTCGTTCTTTCTCACGTGGATCTTAAAGTATTTAACCCAAACAAATTGGTATTCTTTGTCGCTATAGCCTTCGTCTTTGTTAACAGCTGCTTGTTGTGCGGAGTTGAATGATCATTAACATAGATCCTCTGGCTAGTATCACCAGCGCCAAGAACGTCGAATGTGGACAGCTTCTTACAAGCACGGGCTGCGGCGACGAAATCATCTTTATGACATCTATTGTGGAATATCACGACAATAGACTTCTCATTTGAGTTGTGAATGGTAACTCTCGCGATATAATTTATGTCAGATCTATGAAGATCACAGCTAATGGCTTTACTAATATTCTGCGCATTCTTTTTTGTTGGTACACCACTTATCTCCACATTGTTTAACCTAGGTTTAACCTAGCACTCAAGGTTTCCTCTAATGACTTCATCCCAGAGATGAAGAACACGAAGAAGAACATCCAACACCGAAATTCTGCCATTGTGTTCGTCAAGAGTTGAACCGTAAAATTCAGTGGTTAACTTAAGGTCGGCTGTGTCACTTTTAATGCTTTTAATATCTTCGAATAGTGCTGGAAGATCGACTAGCTGTTTTTTGATGGCCAAAACCTCCTGGAATATCGTGGACAAAGACACCGAGTCCGGGCCGGAAGGCAAGGGGGTAGTAACTGCAGCGGTAATAGCTAGAACTGGAAGAATATCAAGGGTGACAGGGCTAACGCTACCGCTCAGCTTACATGGAGAGCATTTCCAGATGGCTCTATGCTCAGGATCAAGTTTACGAAAGCCAGCCTCAGTGATGTTGGCGCAGCAAAAGCCCAGATTCTTCTTGAAATAACTGCACTGCACGCCATCTTTAAAGTTTTCACCACACAAATCACAATTCATATCCAATGAGTTAAAGATGTTGATTAATTTCTTTGAGTAAAAAAAAAAAGGTTGAGGAGCCCGCAGCGTCAACAAAGCAAATAAGTCCGACAACAAAATAACAATGAGCCGGTAAATCCGTGAGAAAAATGTCGCAAGCGCCGAGCACTCGCAGTAACTTAAGTCTTTCACTGAGGCACTTCCTCTTCCAACGATGACTGTCGTCTCGACAATTTCTTAATTGAGTTATCGGGTTATTGTACCTCACTTGCAATAACTTCGTTTGTATGGATTAACAAAATCGATGCACTGACACAACACCAACAACGCCAACACAAACTGGTAACAAATTAGGCACTTTTGCAGCGATTTAAGAGTTAATTGCTAACAAGCGATGTACACCGTGTCTCTATAATATTTACGACCTGAGTCAGTTGGTTAACTGAACCACTTGGTTAACCTCTACGTGGCAGAAGGTATGCGCCTGCCACGTAGAGGTAACGGGTTCGATTCCCGGCCGGGCAGAAATTGTAATGATGACTTTTAATTTCTGTTACGGGTCTGGGTGTTGTATGTATAATAAGTATGTGTTTAAAAATAAATAAGTAATTCAGTCTAATATAAAAACAGTTTTCTGGTATCCAAAACATAAGCTTTGCTTTCTTTGGGGCTAGATGGCGTAGTGTGAATTATCCAAGCATATTTATTTGTAATTTTTTATTGTTACAATCTGGACCACCCCTTACAATAGATTCTCATTTTACAGCACTATCAAAAGGTAACGTTTAGTATACTTCTTTATGTCTAGGTACATAATGTAACGCAAATTCATATTACGTTGCCCCTATGGAGCAATTAATCTATTTTTAAACCCTGACGAAAAAGAGGGGTGTTACAAGTATGACCTGTGTATCTGTCGCTCTGTATATCTGAGTGTCTGTCTGTGATATCGTAGCACCCTAACAAATAGACCGATTTGGATCTAATGTAATGACCTGTGGATTATTGTACCTAGGTAACAACAAATAATGACTTGTAAACATTTTTACCAATAAAATTATGTCTATGTCTAGTCTATGTCAAATGTTACGGGCCAACTTTTAATATTTTATCATTTACTTTCAATAGCTAGCGATATCGCCAGAACATGTAAGTAGTAAGACCTCCAAACTGTTAGTGGTTGCTATATTTACTATAATAGTTATAATTGGTCAAATGTAGGATGATAATTTTGACAGCTCACACTAGGGATGCGGTAGTGTAAAATCGAAAGATTATCGATTATCATTCTCATAGAACTTGGAATCGATAGTTGTATGGTTATGCTACATACGTGTTATACAAAACAAAAAAATATCTTATAAATAAACATTTTGTTAGTACGACAATAAATACCCTCCCACAATGACGATTTCGTATCTTGCAATTTTAAATGGTCAGTCAGCCTATTCAGTAGAATACGCGCGACTCGAAACCGTTGTTGTAAAGGAGCTCTTAAGGTGAAGTCAAATAAGGAATAAAAATGTAGGTACAAAAAATAATATCATTCGTAGAAAAAAGTAAGTAAGGTCTCCAGTGCTGCATGGGGTGGGGATTTGGGGAACCGTGGCTTTGGCAGTGGAGGGGCATTTGCCTTTTTGCTGCCAGAGCAGCGTGTTATAGAGGTGGGCAACGCATTGGCGATACTCTTGGTGTTACCATTGTCTATAGGCAGTGGTAACCACTTACCATAAGGTAGGCTTTCTGATCGGTTGTGCTCACTAAGTAGAAAAAAAAACTTGAGAAATGACGCCATGCCCTGGCTAAGTATGGAGTAAAATATATCATAATTATCCGTATGAATCGACTTCGGCGCTGATACACAGGCAGTACGAATATTACCGAATAAAACAACTAGAGCTTCTTTGGAATATTATGCAGTAATCAACAAGCTCATAAGCTGGTTGAATGATCACAGATTCCAAATAGTTATGCTGGTGACATAGCAATCATCTTTATTATGCTGTCTAATATAGGATCATATTTTTGACAGCTCATTGATTCTTGGTCCTCGGCTCACGCCTATGAAGTGTCATGTTTTGTTTTTCGCTAAAATATACTACGGATAATGTCGTAGTTTATAGACAGGTACCGCCCTTTTAGTGAAGTATCACGAATAATGAATAACAATGAACAGGTTATTCAAATAAAGTAATCGAACATTTAAAACGCACGTACGATTCTGATGTGTGATGAGCTCCCAGCCACAGTGTTTCCTTTGGACTATGACATGGGATCGTTCAAGAGGTATATTAGAGGTCTCCTCAGAGGCGGGCAACGCATTGGTGATTCCCCAGGTGTTGCTGATGTCCATAGGCGGCGGTGACCACTTTTCATCAGGTGGCTCGCTTGCCTGATTGTCTGACATTAAAAAAAAATAGATTCATTTTTAAATTCTTATTCCTTGTTTGGATTTCACCCTAAGAGACCTTTCACAACAACGATTTTGGCTCGCGCGTATTCTACGGAATAGGCTGTCTGACCGAATAAAAATACTCACGTATCGAAATCGTCGTTGTAGAAGGGTTTTTAATGTCTTATTCATTAAAAAGAAAAACAATTGCTTGTTTTGTAAAATGCATACAGCATAACCATGGAACTATCGATTCCAAGTTCTAATAATCTTAACGTTATTGTCCCGGTTATGTCCTCAAGAGCACAACCGGGACATTAACGCCAAGATGAAGAGGTGTTATTGTCCCTGTTATGCTTTCACGCACGAGAATCCGGGGTCCGCCTTGTCTATGATCCAAGATTTGGAAGATCAGGTAAGTACAGTGAAGCCACTGCCATCTGACCTCCATGACCCTGCTACCAGGGGAACCTGACCAGATTGGATCATTGTTACACATGTAGTTGCCTGAATTTGCAGGTTTCATTACGATGGTTTTTCCTCACCGTAAGAGCATCGGTTAGTATTCAACTAATGTACATAACTCAGAAAAAAGTCATTGGTACATGGCCGGAGTGGGATTCGAACCCGATACTTGTCGCTTACGAGTCGTATACCGTAACCACTCGGCTATCGACGCTTCTTTCGATGCACTGATTCCAATTTAATGATTTTACATTACCCCATTCATAGATATATACATCTAGATGCGGTTGAACTAACAAATAACTCTGAGCGTTACCGTAGTAAATAAAACGGCGCGCGCCGTCTACACTGTAGACTGTGTGTGAATTTGTATGGACAGTGGTAACCATTTTAATAGCTATGTGTAATACGTCGATGTATAGCTATTTTCGAGCTGAACAAAAGTAACTATGGCGCTAGTTCCAAATATTAGTCCGTTCCGGGTTATGCTGTACTAAACATATCACAGTAATAAGTATTTTTTTCTGTTCTACCCACATTTGATTGTCAGAACTAAATCCACAGTGTTATATCGCAAGTGCAAAATCACATCGTGTGTGTTATATTATATGGTTTAATAGTCTTTTTTTAATTGTTATTTAAAGGTAATTAATAATAAATAATATTGCCAAATAAAATTATAGACGTTTCTGTACGAATGTAAGAGATTCCTGAACGATATTTAATCTTTGAGTACATTCAGTAATAATTAAATAAAAGTTAGGTTCCTAAATATGTAATTTATCTTATAATTATTCGAAATAGTTTTAAGAGCTATTTCGATGTTTTTGGTTAGTATCTCTGTACAATATTTCATACTTAATTAGAATTATTATAACGTACAGTCATTGGTGAAATGTAACAGCTACCGATTTCCGTTTCAATGTTGGCTATATAATACCAGTCGAGAGACTGGGAAGAACCTTTTGCTTCAGACCCGGCACAGAGTTAAGTACAAATTTGCATTGTATTATTGTTGCTTTATATTTTGTAGTAGTTTTATTTATTTATATAATCGATTATTTATTGATTCGTACGTAATACCACTGTCCCATTTTTAAAGGATAAATATGAAGACACTCGCCCGTGAGTTCTCTGATTTTAAAATATCTGTTTGGCCGATCTTAAAATTGATGTTGTCTCAACTTGAGCGTGTGAAGTTGGGCCTGGATCGTCACGAGGCATTCCTAAGAAGGAAGACGCTCCTGATACATGGGGTTGCTGAAAGTAAAGATGAAAAGGTCAGTGATGTCATAGTAAACATTATAATGAACAAGATGCATGTGTCTCGCCGTTGGGGACTTGCAAACGTGTCATCGATAGGGTGCCTCCAAACAAAGCAAACCACGCCTAGTCCTAGTAAGGTTTCGAGAGCTGGAGCACCGACGCCTCAAAGGCACTGATATTGTTGTGTCAGAATTTCTAACTAAGACTCGGCATGACTTATTTATGATTGCACGCTGCTTGCACGATTGCTGGTCTGTGGATGGGAAGATTGCTGTCATCCTTCCCGACAAGTCGCGGAAAAAGATTGAAACTGCGGCTGAACTGCAATCTACAATCGCCGCGCCTAAAACGGATATTGGCAAAGCAGATCCTCCAGTGACGCCTGTGGTTCCTGTGAAGCCCAAAGCCGCTGTACCAAAGCAACCAGCTGCCCCTGTCGCCGCTGCCAAACGATCAAGGAAGTAGAGGTTACTTTTCGGTTTGGTAGGCTCTGTATTTTAGCGGTCATCAATTTTTTATTTTTTCTTGTTTTGTAAATTCTTTAAAGAGGTCACTTCACAAAAGTACAACTTTCTTTAATACTCATTTAAATGTAGGTCAACTTAAAATTGAGAAACACTTTTTGTTTACATTTTCATCAAACAATAATTCGACGTTTGTTTAAATGACTTTATTCTTTTTTCTTTAGTACGTTTAGTTTTTGCAAGACTGTATTTTATGTTTTGGTCTGACACCTTAGTCGAGTCACCGGTGTGTTTTTGTGGAATGTTCCCATGATTTGCTTTTACTTTTGCATTTCCTTTTTTTTTATTAGTTAAAAATCTTAAAGCACGCCACAGCGAGTGTTTGTGATAGTGATAATTTTTATTCTAATTGTTATTTTATATTATAGGCATTGTATGAATAGCGCATTTGACATAATTGATGATAGCTTTTTCTCTTGTTCATCATCATTGTCTAACGATAGTTACCTCAGTGTCAATTCTGAGGACAATGATGGTGTAACCACTCTTCTTTCTGTGCATGATCAGTTGAAAGCATCCTTTTCTAAGTTCCCAAATAACTTTAAGCGATACTTCACCCCAGAACAGCGTCTGTTGCTGTATAAGGCACAGGTGCGGCCACATATGGAGTATTGTTCCCATCTTTGGGCCGGGGAAACCGCCGACCTGCTTAATCACTTGGATTCTATACAGAGGCGCGCCGTACGAATTGTCGACGATACCGTACTGACAGGCAAGTTGGAACCACTGGCTGATCGAAGGGACTTTGGCTCCCTGTGTGTGTTCTACCGGCTGTACAATGGGGAGTGTTCTGAGGAATTATTTGATCTGGTGCCCACAGCACAATTCCGCAATCGCACCACCCGCCGTGGGCTGGGTACTCATCCCCATTACGTGGACCCTCTAGTGGTGTCCACGCGAAGATTCGAAAGAACGTTTCTCGCTCGTACGATTCGGATGTGGAATGAGCTCCCAGCAACGGTGTTTCCTTTGGCCTATGACATGGGATCGTTCAAGAGGTATATTAGAGGTCTCCTTAGAGGCGGGCAACGCATTGGTAGCACCCCTGGTGATGCTGATGTCCATAGGCGGCGGTGACCACTTTCCATCAGGTGGCCCGCATGCCTGTTTGTCTGCCGGATAACATAAAAAAAAAAAAAAAAAAAAACTTTAATGTTGTTCACATAAATTCCCCAAACGTAAACCAAAGTTTGCTTTTTTACGTAGTTTTGGCCGTATAAACTTGGAGGCATTGGGCGCGACGCAGCGAACATTGACTGGAGTCCTGTCCTTGTTGCTGACCACATTGATGTGAAGGTCCAAGAGCTTGAAACACGCATCATTCTGCTCTATGAGACTCATGCACCACTTAAGAGGGTCCGTTTGATACAAGCGCCCGCACCGTGGATAACCGAGGATATTAAGGTCGTTATGCTTGGGCGGGACAGTGCCAAGCGACGGTTTAGTAAATGCCCTTCTGATCGAAACAACGAACAATACAAAAATCTCAGAAGCTATTGCAGTCGTCTGTGTAGAGATGAAAGGAGACGCCACATCCACAAATCCGTTAATGGCTCCGCCCCTGCAAGGGTCTGGTCTTTTCTTAGAACATTAGGCGTAGGAAAATCAACAGCATCCTGTGAGAGTTCTATTGACTTAAACCAACTCAATAATCACTTCTCCTCACCACCTGTCACACTGGATTCTAACGTTAAAGCTCAAACTATAGCCCAGATCAATGGTTATCCACTCCCTTTTTGTATCTTTTTCAGTTTTTTGCCTGTTTTGGAGGAGGATGTTAAGAAGCACATTCTTTCTATTTCTTCTGCTGCTGTGGGTAATGATAACCTTTGTCCCCAAATGATCTCCCTCCTACTTCCTGAACTCTTACCTGTTCTCTCTCATATTTTTAACCATTCGCTGGTAACGAGTTCTTTTCCGCCAGCTTGGAAACTTGCTAATGTTATCCCCCTTCTAAAATCATCCAGTCCCTCTTCCTTATCTGATTTTCGTCCCATATCATTGTTACCATTCCTCTTCAAGGTCCTAGAGCACATTATCCATGGCCAGCTCACGCAATATCTGTCATCAAACTGTCTACTTTCTCCTTTACAATCTGGCTTTCGACCAGGGCACAGTATACAAAGTCACAGATGATATCCGTTTTGCGATGGAAAATAAGTCACTTACCATTCTAACGTTGCTTGACTTTAGCAGTGTTTTTAATTCGGTAGACTTTGATGTTCTTCTAGCTATTCTTCGCTCTCTTAACATATCTCCTCCTGTAGTAGAGTGGTTCGATTCATACCTCCGCGGTCGCCTACAGCGTGTCAGCTCTGATGAGGTCTGCTCGGATTGGCGTGATCTTGTTGCGGGCGTACCTTAGGGTTCTCTCACCTCTCCTTTTCTCGATTTTCTTCAATACGGTCACTTCAGTCATAACTTCGAATTTCCACCTCTACGCAGACGATTTGCAAATTTACCACCACTTTAAAATCACAGATACCGAAAACGCTTTTACCTGCATTAATAGGGATTTACAACATATATCTACCTGGGCAAAATCGTTTGGTCTATTAGTAAATCCTAAAAAGTCCCAGGCTCTGATTATCGGTAGTCGATTATATGAGTAGGCAGTTTGGTAATATCGCCATTGTTCCACAAATACTATACGACGGTATACCAATCCCTATGAGCAAATCAGCAAAGAATCTTGGCCTTGTTTTTGATACTAACTTGTCCTGGGTATATCATGAAGCCAGCAAGAAGATGCATCACTCGTTTCACTCACTCAAATGCCTTTAAAGTTTCCTACCCTTCAAAACCAAAATATCTCTAGTTCATGCTCTTCTCCTTCCTCTTCTCGACTATGCTGACTCCTACTACTTGGATGCCACTGAGGAAATTTTGAACAAACTTGAGCGCCTTCAAAATATATGTATCCGGTTTATTTTCAGACTGCGAAAATATCACCATATTTCCAGTTATCGTTCTCAGCTCAAGTGGCTTCCAATTCGTTTACGCAGGAATGCTCATATCCTATCTACCCTCTACAAAGTCCTCTATATCCCACCCGCTTCCTCATACCTCCGTGACCGTTTCCACTTTTCCCGTCTTCAAGACAAGCCTTGTCGCTCAAGCGTAAGATCGTCGCTTGCAATTCCTACCCACAGTTCCAATTTCCTCTCCTATTCCTTCACTGTTCATGCAGCCCAGCTGTGGAATTCTCTCCCGCACGAAGTGCGGGATAGTCAATCAATTCATATTTTTAAAAAACGTGTGAAAGAATACTATCTTTCCCAGTGTGCCTAGATGTAATTCAGTATTCTCAATGTCTTTATGTTATATTGTATTAGTTATTATGGTATATGTTTATTTTATTTATATAGTATATTAATATAGTAAGTCTAGCATTTTATGTATGTATTTAGTTATAGTATAATTATAGACATTGTGCACGTCTTATCTGCGTTTAATTATCACATATCTCTTTTGTAGGCCTACTGGAAGAGATTTCTTTTAGAGATAAGTAGTGCCTGTTGTTTCGTAACTAATCTGTACATTCTGTATTTGTTATCTTGTGTACAATAAACTGTTAAATAATAAATAAATAAATGTATTTTGCCATGTTTTATTATGTTCAGAATATATTGTTATATTTCTCATGTAACTTTGTTTGCTATAATTGCCTATCCTATGATATAATAACTTATCTAATTTGATCTAATCGGTGTGTTTAAATATGCTTTTCCTTTCCTGAATAAATTGCTATTTATATTTAACTATTGTGCCCTATTTTTATTTCATTAAGCTTTCCACCCTTAGTATTCGATAAAATACTAGGCAACCATAATTAATACCTTCTAAATACTTAAATTCACGCCCGAGATCTGCACACTCTATACACCCTTCCTAACATGCGCATGCATGTAAAGCGTACTCCACATGTTCGTCATTCCGCGGGATCACGAGAATGTAGGGGGAGTATTCGCCTACATTCGTATAGTCCCGTGCATTTTTGTAATGTCTCGCCTATTTCATAGACAAAGTAGAGATGTATCGATTTTATATTTATCTCCTTAGGGCTTTTTTCCATAACAGATTCGGGGTACACTTGACCATGATCCAGGACACTAGTAAATCAGGTAATGATAGTAGAGCAGCTGCCATCACCTCTGTGACCCTGTTTACAGCAGAAGGTACCAGATTAGGGATATGACACAGGTGAAACGATATAATATCGACGCATTTGACACCTGCCACATCTCTAATAGGCGAGAATGTAGAGGGTCTACCGAAGTCCCGGCAAAAGTTTCGCCGGAAGTTTCGGCGAATATGTGGAGTGCGCTTAAGACGGCCAAGTCAAAAACAAGCAGATGGAGCGCATTGAATTTGATTGGACATACCAAGTAATCATGGCCGGTTAAGAATTTAGCAATAAACACTGAAATGTTTATTGGAAATGCTAAAAAACATAAGTTTTACAAGTAATACATGATGTTTGTAATATATAGTTTAAGGAAAAAAGATACTCCATCCTTGTTTTGGTTTCTGTTTATCAGAATTAGTGCATGTGTTTCCTATGCAACTCGGCATTCTTAGATTGTAAAGTAACGACCATTCGTACACATGGCCGAAACGTCACTGAGACGACGTTGGGGCTCCACTGCAGTTTTAGCTCCAATGAAGTTGCATTTGTACAATGAACCAATCCATATATCGGTTTTTGACCCCCATCCCTACTGTGAGATATCAAAATTATCATCCTTTTGACAACGCCCGAACGCTCAAAGCCCAAGGCTAGTTCAAAGCAAGCGGCTGCTACCGTTGTGAAACGAACAAGAAAGTAGGGTGTTATCGTTTATTTCGGTAGCTTAATCTTTTTTTCAATGTAGTGACTTTTCTAAATTGTTTAACATTAAATGCAGGTCACTTAAAAATGTTTGTCTGTTTATCGTGTTAATTTCACTCCAATTCGATGACTAAAACAATTTTCTTTTTTTTTTGTTGCGTTTTGTTACTGTAGAAGCATATTTTTTTTGGCCTAGCGTCAATGTCACCGGTATTTGTGTGTTGTTTTGATATTGTGATGAAATTGAAATGTATTTTAGTTTAGACATTTAATCTCTTACAGCCCGCTGCGGTGAGTGACTGATAAAAGCTAAATATTATTTATATCGTTAAATGAGCTTTTAGTTAATTGTGTATTTATTATTCATAAAATATTGATATATTTACTAATATTTAAGTAGGTAGTTTATATTTATAGGCATTGTATGATTAGCCCCCAGGAAATTGATGATCGTTTTTTCTTCTGCTCTTCTTCTGCTGAGAGTTTTCTCAGTGCTGACTCTGATTATGACGTTGAGGGTACAACGTGTCCTTGTGTGTATGATCAGTTGAATGCTACCCTTTCCAGATTCTCAAACAACTTTAATGTTGTGCATATAAAATCCCAGAGCATTTCTGGCCACTACACTAATTTACTGGCAACCTTTTGCATCAGTCCTGTTGATGCAGTGCTTATTTCGGAATCTTTCCTAAAACCTTCTTTCCCCTCTTCTCAATTCACACTCCCTGGCTTTACACTCATTCGCAATGACCAGACGGGCAAGGGAGGTGGTAGTGGCGCAATCTATTTTCGTGGAAATATTTTATACACTGTTGTCAGTGCCTCACCATACCTGTACTCGTGCTCTGCTGAATATCTCTTTATTGAATTAATGCTACATCATAAAAAATTGCTGCTTGCCATGTTCTATAGTCTCTTTACATATAGATTATTTTAATTCTCTTGACACCTTACTTTGCAATCTCTGTCCCAATTATGATGATGTTCTCCTTTTAGAGGAATTTAATACATTCTTGCTCAAAAATGACGTACACTCTAACAAGTTATAGACTCTCTTGTCTTCGTTCAATCTGCATATACTCTCACTTTCTGCAACGCATCATTCCCCAAATTGCTCCCCTTCTCTTCTAGATCTAATGATTACTTCTTGGCTCGATAAAGTTGCTGTTCATGGCCAATTTTTTGCCCCCTCCTCATATCATGATTTAGTATTTCTCTCTTTTAAAATACAACCCCCAAACGTAAGCCAATATATACTTTCTGCCGTAGCTTTAAGCGTATAAACTTGGAGACGATTAAAAGTGACGCAGCGAGTATTAGCTGATCTCATTGACCTAAAAGTTGCAACATTTAACTCCATTCTTTCTCGGATGAATGATAGCCATACACCTCTAGAAAGGGTAAAATTGCGACAAGCGTCCGCACCGTGGATATGCAAAGCGGCGCATAACGGTGCAAAGCGGCGCTTTAAGAAATATCCGACCGAGCTAAACCATTAACGCTATAAGTACCTCCAAAATTATTGCAGTCATCATTGTAGGGATACCAGATGGCGCCACGTTCATAAGTCGGATAATGTATCAACCCCAGCAAAAGTCTGGGCGTATCTTAGATCGCTAGGTATTGGTAAATCCCCAATGTCTCTTGGTAGCTCTGTTGATCTGAATCCACTCAATCGCTATTTCTCTTCGCTATTCATACCTTTGATCCAAATATAAAGGCTTGTACTATAGCGCAGGTAAATAGTAAGCCACCCCTTCTTAGTACGTCATTTTCCTTTAAATCTGTCACGGAGGAGGATGTTAAGAAGCATAAACTTTCTATTACTTCTACTGCAGTGGGCAACGACAACCTCTGTCCTTGTATGCTATCCTACTCCCTGAACTCTTACCAATTCTCTGTCACATTTTCAACCATTCACTTACAAAGAGTTCTTTCCTATCAGCTTGGAAACTTGCCAACGTTATCCCACTTCCAAAGACCTCCAATCCCTCTACCTTTTCTGATTTCCGTCCCATATCTGTGCTACTATTCCTCTCCAAGGCTCTTGACACATCATCCATAGTCTACTCACTGAGTACCAATCTTCAAACTGTCTACTTTCCACTTTCCAATCTGGTTTTCGACCAGGTCACAGTACCGTCACAGCACTGCTAACAGTCAAGTTTTTCGCTTACGCAAGTTCGACAATGTTTCAAGATATCGATCCCAACTCAAGTGGCTCCCAATTCGAATACGTAGGAATGCTCTCATTCTTCCCACTCTTTATAATATCTTTCCGCTCCTTATTATCTCTCTGAACTGTTTCATTTCTCCCGTCCACTAGACAAACATTGTCGTCCCAGTGTACGAACCTTGTTAGCAATACCTCTTCACCATTCCGATTTCTATTCCTACTCCTTCATTGTTCATGCTGCAAGATTGTAGAACTCTGTCGTATGAAATACGCTATAATAAATCTATCGGTATTTTTAAGAAACGTGTGAAAGAACACTATCTCTCTCTCTTAGTGCTTGAAAATGCAGGGTACAATGCCTATCGATAATTTGTAGGTATCTATGTATTTTATGTATTGGTATAAGTAGTATGTATATATAGTTAATATAATAATATTGGCATCTTATATGTGTATGTATATTTAGTTAGATATAATGAATATATATTATTATTGTGCATGTCTGATCAGCGATTACTCATAACATAACTCTTTGATAGGCCTCCTGGAAGCAGCGCCTATTGTGTTATCTATATTTTAGTATTTTCCCTTTAACTTTCATGTGTACAATCAACTGTAAAATAAATAAATAACTATATAAATCTCCCTGTCATGGGAGAGGCCCTTAGTCCTGTAGTGGACTGTTATGGGCTGTCATGAAAACAGAAATATTATTCTTTGCAGGAACTAATTAACAACCGTCCGGTGAGTAACTGAATAGTACCTAAATTGAAAGTAACGAGCTACGATCGTTTATTGACGAAAAGTTGATTACCTTCTACAATTCCTACCAACCCAGATTTGAGTTATTGGTAATGTTAATAATACTGGCGGATTATTGTTGTCCGGTCTGAAGGTGATGTTCATGTTCTTAGTAATTAGAAGGCTGTGTGTACATATTAGTTTAAAATGTTTTTATACATATTATTATGTTAGACGTTGTCAGACTGGATTCTGATCAGAACTACTTAACTAAGGGTTTTAAAAAGCCAATTAAGGTTGAGGATGTATAAAATGTATAAAATATATTGTAAAAAGTAAAATTAAAGAAACAAAACAATTACAACAACGGAACAACATGAAAATACAAATGAAAATGACCAACCTTATCATAAAAGTGGGTCCCTCTTTACTCTCTCTACAAATTTAACTTCACAAACGATACATTTTATAGTCTAAAAGTTAGCTTAAGCAGAAGCAGGGTGCTGGTGGTGGATAAGCAGGTAAAGGCAGGAATAATTGGTGGTGCAGGATGACTGGAGCTGATAGGGCAATGGCATGGCAACTGCCAGCGGGGCTGCATACAGTCCCCATTTCCACAGACACCATTGTATGGATCTATATTGGTTGACTACTTCACAAAAAATTGACAAGAAGTAGATAACAAGTTGTGGCAAAATTATAAATTTAATCAAACTACATTAAGTTCCCGGCTCCAGAACATGGAGCACTCCCTCCTCTTCTCCATATCTGGGGAAGAAGGAAGGAATGGCAGGGGTTAGGAATTGGATGGATGGAGACCAGCAGGAAGTTAAGCAGGCGTCTATAATGCCTAGCATGTACAACTCACCTGACTTTCGTCAGCAAACAGGTATTACAAATAAGATCCACCACACAATCACCATTTTAACATTAAAACTGCATGATATTGTAGAAAAAAGTTATTTGCTTGAAAATAAACAAAATGTTGAAAAGAAAAAAACGAAAACTTCTCGCGCCCAAAGCGCCTTAAAAAATGGGGATACCTAGCACGTCAAAATCATTATCCCAAAACGGTTTACCGAAATGTGGGAAAATATAAATATGAAAATGGAATAAACTAAGAAAATAAGTGAGATAACATAGACATTATGCCGTAAAAGTGGCACAATATCTGGCAACAGACAAGAGTTTCCACACTGCGATAGTAGGCGTCCTTTCTGGCGTCTACCGCGAAAATAGCGGATAGAGCGACAGAAAGGGATCGAAGATACACAAATACAATAGGAAAAAAGAGATAAAAGAATTTTAAATAAATTTTGAATTTGACAAAGGGACGTGCCTAGCAGCCTTAAAAAAAAGAAAAAGAAAGGGAGCGTTCATAAAAAATGCAACGTTACAACGTAAATCTAATGAAATTATATATTCCAAACAAATCATCTTGGCGTTAATGTCCCGATTGTGCTACCTGACCTGACCACATTGGATCATGGTTACACGTTCAGTCGCCTGAATATGCAGGTTTCATCACGATGTTTTCCCTCACCGTAAGAGCATCGGTTAGTATTCAACTAATGAACATAACTCAGAATAGAGTCATTGGTACATGGCCAGCGGGATGCGAACTCGGTACCTCTCACTTACGAGTCGGATACCCTAACTATTACTGTGTCACTGTTTTTGTGTCGTGGTGTGCTGTGTGTAATAAATGTCTTTTCTTTCTTTCTTAACCACTCGGCCACCACCGCTCCTATAATTATATATTACGGGACAGTAACGTTATTTTATTTTTATAGAACAAATGAACATAATAGTTTGTCCCTCAATCCAAACATAAACTTATAAAATGTATAATAAAACTAAAAATAAAATGTGTAAATTATGATATAGGGTAAAAGCCGGATACTTGCCCCACTTTTCAAAAAAGCTCTATTATTAAGAAATATGCACTTAGAGCTCGTCTCAGCTGAAATGGCGCGCCCCACTATCGCATTAACGCACACAATCAAATTTAAAATATGGACGCAAATGCCGTTGTACATGGTCATTAAGTTGTCGATGAGACTCATACGTAGGAGCACGCGTCGTTCGATTGAGCAGTCGACGCTCCCACACAGATGAAGTGTCGTTATTAATATTTGCACTCACACATCGAAATCAACTTATTAAGTAGTGGGGCGCGTCATTTCAGCTTAGACAAGCTCTACTAAGACTTGTGCTATATGTATATCAAAACATAGGTATTTAAGCTTCTATAAAAGCCTATTTTTGTAAACATAATTATTAATGGTTCTGAGTAAATCCTGTTTTACTTGACCACTCAAAAAGGAATAGTTGGCCTATGGTAAAAATGCTTTGGGGGATAATTGCCTCGTGAGGGGATAGACGCCTCACTATGATTTTGTTGGATAGTATCAATGTTTGATATTTACTGTCATCCTTTATTAAGCACAAATCAAAATATTATTAAAAATTGTTAAGTAGTAGTTTTAATGTTTGAAACCATAAAATCATCACCATCCCGTCTTCTGTCTGGCAGGATCCGCTTTCCAGCTTTTTCTTCGATATTTCGTTCGGTCTTGGGTTTTCATCTGGACCATATGGCAATTGAGGTCCACTCCAACTACAATCTGTTCAGAGGATCGCAGTTTCTTCGAGACCATCCCAGAAGGCAGTATATTCGGTGTCGACGCAGTCTGACTGAAGAGCATTTAAACTGATGAGGTTGATTTTTGATCAACCCCCTCCCCTTTTGATCGCCATAAGGGTATTCTTTAAACTATCATCTGACTAGCTAATGTGGGTTTACCGCGTCTGATTTTCGTTTATACTTGCGAGGCATTTTGCTCACCTAGAACGATAGCAGAGACAGATAAAAATTTATTGAAGAATTGTAAGTAGGAAAAACACCTATTGAATAAAAAATGCCTTTGTTTGTCATATGTCAATTGGGGATAGTTGCCCCTAGGGGCAACTATTTGCAAAAGTGGGGCCTACTATCTTAGAGTCTGCTGACAGACGTACGAGGCTCTGACGAGTCGGCTTTTCCCTAATGGGTTTATTTATTTCTGTTTTTCTTCAGGAAATGAATAGTCTTTTCCAATATTACAATATTACATGACTGGTTGTTTTTTGTAAACAATTTAATTATTAAAATTGGTGTAACAGCGAGCTTTCCTAAATATACAGTAAAACAGGTCCGTCTACTCCACGGCAACGAAATGAAAATGCTGAGGAGGATGTGCGGAGTTACGTTACTAGACCGAGTATGTAACAAGTACATCCGTAGCAGCCATGGTGTGAGGGATATGGTGTGGGTGACGTCGAAGAAGCTCGTCTGCCCTGGTATGGTGACGTATTGCGTAAGCCCCAGGGATACGTGGGGAATAAGTGCCTGAACCTGCCGGTATCAGGAAAAAGGCCAACCCAAGAAGCGATGCGAAGCGGATTTCAAACTCTAGATCTGTATATCTGTAAAACAAAGTGTATTTTAAATTATCATATTTTAACAGATACGTTATTCTTTGCAGAAATGGCGTAAGTAGCAAACTAATTTTAATGTGGTATCTTGTTAGATAATAATAATAATACTGTCATAAGGTGTCAATTAGCTCCCTAACTGTTCAACCAGTCTCAGGGTCTCCAGCGGAAGACCAGTCTCTGCAAGCATTATAAGCCCTAGTTATCGGTCGCTGCCACTAGACCTATGCCGCATCTACTTACTTATCAGGAACCTAATACTTATTTTTTAGGCAAAGAGTGGATTAAAATTATTTTAAAATGCTTTTAGATGGTATAGTAAGTATTTTTTACATACTTGGCAGGTAAACAGGCATCGGACCACCTGATGGAAAGTGGTCATCGCTGCTTATTGACATTAGCAACACCATGGACATCGCCAATGCGTTTCCCACCTCTATAAAACGTTGCTCTGGCAGCTAGAAGGCAACATCCCCTCCTATTCTAAAGGTACGGTTTTCCAACTCCCCACCCCATGGAACACTGGTAATCTTACTCACCGGCAGGAACACAATACTAATAATAGTATTGTTTGGCTGCTTTGCTCTGTAAGGTGAAAGTACTTCCCCAATCGAACGGCTCCAATTCGAACGGGGTACCCTGCCTCTCTTGAAGTATGTATCTATCAGATATCTACGTAAACAAATATGGAAAGTGTATCTTACCGTTTTTTAATTTTTAAAGCCTACGGTATGTAATTTCACTTCACTGATCCAATGAGCAGTTTTCCAATAGGTATCTAAAGCATTCCTAAACACTCGCTAGATGGCGCCCCGACAATGCGGTAGGTGATAGAAATCGCTTAAGTTCTTGCCTCCCGTTCTGAGCGTTGTTTCTTTAAAATCTGTTCAGTTTGGGAAATATTTCGGTATTGTCGGGAATATCCGACATCTGATTTGATTTTTAAAATAACTTGGACTGGTTACGATTCTCGATTGTGTATGAGAGTTATTATAACAAAATTAATGCACTTATTGCCGTTTTCACTGAGCTTAGGAATCGTAGGTAATGACGTTGATGATCATGTAAAAACTAGTTACAAAATAGTCCCATGAAATAAGTGCACTAATACATTTATTTACAACCGTTACCTACGTTGTCAAATTAAATACGAAATGCAGTGTCAATAAAAATACCAATATCAATGTCAAGATAGCAATGTCAAATACAATACAAATCCCAATGGCAATGTAATTAGAAATGTCAAGTAAACGAATTAAACAAAGACGGAACTTAGGTGATTTCTTACTTTTTTTAATTCAGCCTCGTGATTCCTAAGCACGAATTACGCTATCTGTCATAGTTTCGCATTTCTCCTAACTGGCCCAGTTAGATTATTCTGTGGTAACGCAATGCTACATTAATACGTCCATGAGTTTAAATTATGTAGGTACTTATTTGTTATATTGTGATGATTTACAGAAAAATTAATGGTATTAATGTCTAAAAAAATGCAAAGGTACTCGTATGTTCAGATGATGCACCTAGGTTGAACCCAGAGCGTAACTGAACCGCACGTACCTAACCATAAAAATTGCTAATTTCCTGTTATAATCAAGCTAAGGTCGGATAATGATCGAGTGGGGAAAGATAATTACGTCGGAATGTCATGTTTTGAATGACCTTGGACAACTATCTTGGATAAAGTAAAATCTTGTAAAAATGTTTGAACTATATATTAAAAAAGAAAAGAAACTCTCCCATTGATCGCCTTTATAGTAAGCTAGATCAATCTGCACGGTAAATTTTTAGAAGTGCAACTTAGGTAGAGGAAGAATTTTTGAAACATTTCTAGATTGCTAGTCCTAGTGCCTAAAAACATCTTTATTTATCATTATTTAAGGTGGGCAAGGTAAGTGTATCCCTAAATACTGTACAGATTCTAGTATTGCCGAACTATTGATTGATGACCTTGAAAATACTCTTTAATATCTAGGTTTAGTTGTACTTATAGTACAATAACGAGGGGCTATATTATCGAATATTAGGTTAATAGACATTTATTTTCACTAAGACAATATAACAAGAGCCACTTACATGAGAAGAGAACGTATTATAGCATATCGCAGAGAATGCAATGAGAGACTTGATTAATCGACTTTCCGCACAGCCTACGTAACTGTTGTAATCGAATGTGTGATGATCTTAGTAACTGTTGTACGAAAACATAGTTAGGGCCATGAGTGAATCTGCCACAATAGGTCGCATAAGTGGAAAACGCGTAAAGAGGAAGAAGTCGCAAGCTGAAGAAAAAACTTCGCCGGGACACACGCGGACGCTAAATCTAAATATCACATTTGGCTTTGGCATAAGAATATAAATTTTGTCTTGAAGTTACCATGCCCAATCAAGAACTGGGTAATATAATGGTCCACCATCAGCCATTTCTTACTAAGTCTATTACGAACGTCCCGTGCTAGATTTTTCCCACCGACTCCGCCACTCATCCAACAAATTCTCATAAACAACATTAGGATCTTGAACCAATTTACTTCATTTTGACCGGTCTCGCGGACGAACAAAGTGAGGGGTTGTCATATTCCGCGAAGCATAGCTTGTAGCCCGTCATTGTATCTTCAAGCCAATAGGAAGTGCCCCCGTTAACACCGGTAAAACATATGTACTAACCGTGCAGTATGCTTTACATAGCAATATTATACTTAATCGCTGACTTTGTTAGAGACAATCATCCCACTGTTGACCAATACCGGCACCTCGTAACTAACACAACCCACATAAAAAGCTTTATAAATTATTTTAAGTCTGTAAAACCGGGAGCCTATGTTGAGGTTGATATCCTATTTGGAACAAAGAAATTGCGCTTGGTTTTCTTACGTACCTGAATTATATGAACTATAAACCTGAAATTATTTTCCAACAGAACAAGGTAAGGTACCGATTCCTACCGTTTTATCGTAGCCTGATTCATTGTTATTCGCGATGGACTAACTAATGAACCTTTTAGAAGCTGAACGATTGTGCAAGGAGCAAAATTTAGGCGGTTCCTAACAGCCCTTTCGTGTATTAGCTTTAAACTCTCTTTTCTGTTGGTCACCACGCAAACGTCAGAAAGAACGTTTCTCGTTCATACAATTCGAATGTGGAATAAGCTCCTAGCCACAGTTTCCTATGGACTATGACATGGAATCGTTCAAGAGGTATCTTAGAGGTCGCTTTAGAGGCGGACAACGCATTGGTAACTCCCCTGGTGTTGCTGATGTCCATAGGCGGCGGTGACCACTTTCTATCAGGTGGCCCGCTTGCCTGTTTGTCTGCCGTACCTAATACATAAAAAAACAAGCTAACAAGTATTAGCTAAGGACACGACCTCACATCCCGTTTTCCCGCGTATCAAAACCAGCAAATCGTCCGCGTATGCGCATGCGTTCCATTAGTACTGTCCGATTCTACACTGACAGGCGAACCCCTGTCTACGCATGTTTCCTTGACTTATCTAAGGCAAGATCAAAGCGGGACCAATCCCGTTTAGTAATTTTGCCAGAAATCTCATTCAGTGCACACTTGGGCAGACGTGCGCAACAGGTCGCGCCGCTATTTTGTTTCGAGCTACGAACATGGCTTTTGAAGTTTACTTGGACGAAGTAGCGAATAAAATCAATTGAAATTGAATTACTTGTAATTTGTGTTTTTTACTAAAGCCTTATTAAAGTTTTATTATTATTTTAATAGATTACCTAATGGCTTCGGGCACAGAATAGTTATACTAACGTTATGGTGGCTCTGCTAACAGCGTTTCATAGATTGCTTAATATTATTTTAAAATAAAATGCACAAACTTTTCGCATTCTAACGACTGTATAATATTGACGACCTGAGTAGTTCAGTTGGTTACCTTCTTAACCACTTGGTTAACCTCTACGTGACAGACGGTATGCGCCTGCCACGTAGAGGTCCCGGGTTCCGTTCCCGGCCGGGCAGAAATTGTAATGACTTTAAATTTCTGTTACGGGTTTGGATATTGTATGTATAATAAGTATATATTTAAAAATTAAAAGTAGTTCAGTCTAATATACAGTCAGTTTCTGGTACCCAAAACATAAGCTTTGCTTTCTTTGGAGCTAGATGGCGCAGTGTGAATTATCCAATCATATTTATTTATACATTTTTATTGTTACAAACTGGACCACCCCTTACAATAGATTCTCATTTTACAGAACTATGAAAAGGTAAACGTTTAGTATACTTCTTTATGTCTAGGTACATAATATAACGCAAACTCATATTACGTTGCCCCTATGGAGCAATTAAGCTATTTTTAAACCCTGACGAAAAAAGAGGGGTGTTACAAGTATGACCTGTGTATCTGTCGCTCTGTGTATCTGAGTGTCTGTCTGTGATATCGTAGCACCCTAACAAATAAACCGATTTGGATCTAATGTAATGACCTGTGGATTATTGTACCTAGGTAACAACAAATAATGACTTGTAAACATTTTTACCAATAAAAGTATGTCTATGTCTAGTCTATGTCAAATGTTACGGGCCAACTTTTAATATTTTATCATTTACTTTCAATAGCTAGCGATATCGCCAGAACATGTAAGTAGTAAGACCTCCAAATAACTGTTAGTGGTTGCTATATTTACTATAATAGTTATAATTGGTCAAATGTAGGATGATAATTTTGACAGCTCACACTAGGGATGCGGTAGTGTAAAATCGAAAGATTATCGATTATCATTCTCATAGAACTTGGAATCGATAGTTGTATGGTTATGCTACATACGTATTATACAAAACAAAAAAATATCTTATAAATAAACATTTTGTTAGTACGACAATAAATACCCTCCCACAATGACGATTTCGTATCTTGCAATTTTTAATTGGTCAGTCAGCCTATTTAGTAGAATACGCGCGACTCAAAACCGTTGTTGTGAAGGAGCTCTTAAGGTTAATTCAAATAAGGAATAAAAATGTAGGTACAAAAAATAATATCATTTGTAGAAAAAAGTAAGTAAGGTCTCCAGTGCTGCATGGGGTGGGGATTTGGGGAACCGTGCCTTTGGCAGTGGAGGGGCATTTGCCTTTTTGCTGCCAGAGCAACGTGTTATAGAGGTGGGCAACGCATTGGCGATACTCTTGATAGATAGATAGATAGATAAACACTTTATTGCTCACAAAACATAACAGTATCAAGTAGTTACAGTAACAGGAACACATATGAGCAAAGGCGGCCTTATCGCTACAAGCGATCTCTTCCAGGCAACCCTTACAGAAATTGAGACAGGAATATTACAGCAGGTAGTGTTGAGCTAAAGGATACAAGAGAATGCGTTGTGCATTTATCTAAACACCAACAAACAGCCAAAAACATGAAATAATCGTACATATGCAGGTATACTAAAATAAAGTTTCACAAATCTTTCGCTAAAAGGGATTTACGAAGTTTTGACTTAAAACTAGGCAATGACTCAGACTGTCGGACTTCCCTTGACAGATCATTCCACAATCGAGTTGCCTTTACCGTAAACGAGTTGTAGTAGTACCCGGAACGCGTGAACGGGGCCGACAGAATGTTGTCCGAAGCAGACCGCAGCGCACGGTCATGGTCGTCTCCTAGGTAGCGAAATTGCTCTCGGAGATAAGCAGGAGATCGGGGATCGTGCAGGACGTTATACAGAAGGGAAAGGACATGCTCATCCCGTCTAAGCCGGATAGGAAGCCAGCGAAGCTTACGTCGGTATTCCGAAACATGGTCGAACTTGCGCAGACCGAACACAAACCTAACACAGAGATTCTGCAAACGTTGGAGTTTATTAAGGAGAGCCTCATTAATGTCGAGAAAACAGACGTCTGCGTAATCCAGTATCGGCAGTAGTAGGGTCTGCGCAAGCTCGGCCTTAGTTTTTATGGGGAGCAGGTTCTTCCACCTCCTGAGTGAGCCCGCAGCAGCGAAAATCTTTCTGCTTACCTCCGTGACATGGCTAGCCCAGGACAAGGTGCAATCAAATTGCACACCAAGGTTTTTAACAACCTTGCTGTACGGTAGGCCAGTGCCATTAAAATTCACAAGTGGAAGCTTATCAAAGTCCAGCCGGCTCACCCGTCTAGAACCTCCCATAATTATGGCTTGGGACTTGCTGGGATTTACTAAAAGTCCATGGGATTGGCTCCAATGTAGAACTGTTTCCAGATCTACATTAAGAGCTGCAACCGCAGTGTCAACCTCGTCCACAGATGCCTGGCAGTAGATTTGCAGGTCATCTGCATATAGGTGAAAAGAGCACTTTAGGAGAGGGGTTAGGAAATTAATAAAGACGGAGAAGAGGAGAGGGGAAAGGACACTAACCTGGGGCACGCCGGCCATTAAGGATTCGAAGCGAGAAGTTTTGTCGTCATTGCGTATACACTGCTGCCGCTCGAACAAGTAACTGACAAACCAATTAATGGCAAGATCGGATACTTTTAAAGATCTCAGCATAGCTATAAGTATTTCGAAATCGACAGTGTTAAATGCATTGCTGAAATCCAAAAGAGCGGCGACGGTCACTTTCTGATTTGACATACCATGGCGTATATCGTCAGAGACCTTGGTAAGAGCAGTGACCGTGCTGTGCCCCGGGCGGAACCCTGATTGGAAAGGACAAAGAAGATTATGAGCGTTCAGAAAACGACTGAGTTGCTGGTGAACAAGACGCTCAAGTACTTTGGACAGGAAAGGAAGAATGGAAATTGGACGGTAGTGAGATGGAGCAGTAGGACTATTGACTTTGGGAATTGGAATAATAGCCGCCCTCCGCCAGCAACTGGGAAAAGATCCTGTGCTTAGCGAGAAGTTGAAAATGTGATGCAAGACTGGCAGAACCACTTCAAGACAAAGGATTATCATCTTGCGGTTAATACCATCCAAACCCTCGGCATCAGACTTGATAGATGTGATGTTCTTTTCAACCTCTCGCTCAGTAACTGGTTCAAAGTTGAAAGGTGGAGTATCAGCTGGTCCCGGAGGGAAACTATTTAGCGTTTGAGACTTAATGGAAAAGGGGATGGAAGAGGAGGGAGTGAAATGACGGTTCAAACCATCAAGGTCGAGTTGAGACGGGAGTGCTGAACTTTTCATCTTACCAATGCCCAGCGAATTGAGAAACGACCACACCCTACCAGAGTCGCTGTTTTGAATAGATGAATGGATATAGCGTCGCTGAGCATCCCTACACAGTCTGCTACATCTGTTCCGGAGCTCCTTGTAACGGTTATGGTTTGCATCAGAGGGGTCACCCCGGTACTTGATCTTAGCAGCATTACGTTTCGCCATTTGAGCTTTTATGTCCTCGGTAAGCCAGGGAGCAGGCAGATGCTTAAGCTTAATGGGCCGAAGGGGAGCGTGCCGATCAAAAATTGCGGTTAGGATAGAGTTGAAGTTGTTCACCTTGTCGTCGATAATATCCGCATCCAACACTGTAGCCCAATCCGAAGCCCTCAGATCCAACATAAGCTTCTCGTGGTTGATTTTATTAAAATTTCTCTTCATCACTATTCGCGGTTTTGGTTTAGGACAGCGGATCTTATATGAGAGAAAAATAAGGTCGTGGTACGAAAAGGCCTCAGCACTGAATTGTCCATGCGAAGCAACATGATCAGCAGAGGACACAATTATCAGGTCTAATAGGGAGGGGACACAATTAGGAAAAAGGTGAGTAGGTTCAAGGGGAAGGATATTCAGGTTGGCTCCGTCAACAACGCTGCGGAGTCTGGTAGAACGACTCAGAAACGGTTCATCCGTTTTATTGAGGCACGTGTTAAAATCACCCATAACTATTGTGTGATCAACCGAGGGAACATACTTCTCAAGTAACAACTCCAGATTCGATGAAAAGTCAAAATGCATTGACGGATTGTAGAATACCCCAAGAAGTAATTTAAGGTGGCCAAACAGAACCTCAATGAAAAGATGTTCGGAAGAATGACTATATTGAGAAGGAGATTTATCAAGAACAACTTAGGTATATAGCTACACCTCCCCCGCCCTTACCAGTTCTATCATTACGGATCATGTGAAACCCTGGTAGGGAATAGGAGGTTGAAGGCAGGGACGGTTTAAGGAAAGTTTCAGAAACTAGGATAGCGTGGATATTCGGATTGCAGGAGAAAGTAGAAAGGAGATCTGAGTAATGCGCTGGAATGCTCTGAGCATTTATATGAATCACATTAAAATTTTTACCGCAAGAAGCAAAAGTGGATTTTAGGCTAATATCGAGGGGTGTGTGCGCGCTATGGAAACTATTTGCGGAACTTGAGGAAGACAAAGAGAAAGATTTTCGTCATCCGCCAAAGAAGAGTCCGAGCAGTCGTTAGTGATTTCAGAATTTTGCATAGCGATGTTATCCAATATTATATAATATACTTAAACTAAATGCATACAATCAATAATGAATGCAGAAAATGGCTGTCAGCAGGTACCCAAACTAATAAACTTACTGTATCATCTACCAACCTGCAGTATTAATTACACTAGAATATTAATAATCTTAAATTAAGAAGCACAAGATTTCAATAGCTTAATTTTTTGAGCATGTATAAGATGCCAAAGCCAGAAAATAAACAAGACAAGTAAAAAAAATGCGTCGAACGGAACGAGACTGAAATGACATCTGACAAACAACAAAGGAAAGGCAATGTTTACAAATTGTTATTTGACATATCGTTTTTAATTTTGACAGCTTAAATATAGAAGTTAAGTAAATAAAATTGTTAAAAATCAAGCAAAACAATAACATGAGAGTAAAAATAAAAGTGCTAAAGCACAGCCACAAGAGTTTAAAGCGAAAGGAACAATATAGCAACAAAAGCGTAAATAGACATAGGTACTTATAGCTTAAGCAGACTGTGATGCCTCCGGGCTGGGCTCCGGCAGCTTTTGGAGCTCTTCCATTGTCTCGACCTTATGCCTAACGCCATCAGATGTTTTGACAAGGATCCAACCATTGCGTGTCCAGCAAGATGTTACGCCGTATTTCTCCCTGGCAGCCATAAATACGTCATGGCGCGGCTTAGTGAGAAACTCAGCGAGTGTCACTTTAGTGCCCTTGAGGGCCTTTTTAACATTCCAAACGCTGTCTCTGATCGCAGAGTGGATGAATCTTACCAGTATTGGCCGGGGTTTAGAGTTCTCAGCCCTCTGTTCCTTTCCCAAACGGTGCGACGTAATGATGCAGCTCGGCACAACGGCCGAAAGGTTGCACTTCGCCAAGGATGTAATCACCGCAACAGAAGTATCCTCGTTCCTTGCCTCAGGGACACCGTGGACCAGCAACATCTCTCTGCGGAATCGCATTTCCAAGCGATCCATGCCTCGGTTGAGTGTGTCAAATTGAGCTTGAAACATAGCTAGAGTTTTCCACACGAAGGCCTTGAATGTTTGAAACTCTGAGTTAAGTCCAGCCACTGTAGACGGTTGCTTCCGAGTCACCTGGTTAAGCTCAGTTTGAAAATCTGCCATTTTGTTATTGAATAGCTTTACCATAGCCTCCATATTGGATTGCAACTGAGAAGATTTCATTGTTGAGATGTCCAATACTGCTCCAAGAGGTGAAACGAAGAGGAGATTTTAATGGAGAGACACTGCAGGTTAGTAAACTAGCTATTCATAAATAATTAACATGAATTAAATAATTATATCAATTTTTAAAACACAAAAGTATGAGAGCTCTCAATTTAGGATGTTTACCATTCGACTACCCGAAATTATTTTTTTTGTGTTACCAATGTCTATAGGCAGTGGTAACCACTTACCATAAGGTAGGCTTTCTGCTCGTTTGTGCTCACTATGTAGAAAAAAAAACTTGAGAAATGACGCCATGCCCTGGCTAAGTATGGAGTAAAATATATCATAATTATCCGTATGAATCGACTTCGGCGCTGATACACAGGCAGTACGAATATTACCGAATAAAACAACTTGAGCTTCTTTGGAATATTATGCAGTAATCAACAAGCTCATAAGCTGGTTGAATGATCACAGATTCCAAATAGTTATGCTGGTGACCTAGCAATCATACTTATTATGCTGTCTAATATAGGATCATAATTTTGACAGTTCATTGATTCTTGGTCCTCGGCTCACGCCTATGAAGTGTCATGTTTTGTTTTTCGGTAAAATATACTACGGATAATGTCGTAGTTTATAGACAGGTACCGCTCTTTTAGTGAAGTATCACGAATAATGAATAACAATGAACAGGTTATTCAAATAAAGCAATCGAACATTTAAAACGCACGTACGATTCTGATGTGTGATGAGCTCCCAGCCACAGTGTTTCCTTTGGACTATGACATGGGATCGTTCAAGAGGTATATTAGAGGTCTCCTCAGAGGCGGGCAACGCATTGGTGAGTCCCCAGGTGTTGCTGATGTCCATAGGCGGCGGTGACCACTTTCCATCAGGTGGCTCGCTTGCCTGATTGTCTGACATTAAAAAATATTTATATTGATTTTTAAATTCTTATTCCTTGTTTGGATTTCACCCTAAGAGACCTTTCACAACAACGATTTCGGCTCGCGCGTATTCTACGGAATAGGCTGTCTGACCGAATAAAAATACTCACGTATTGAAATCGTCGTTGTAGAAGGGTTTTTAATGACTTATTCATTAAAAAGAAAAACAATTGCTTGTTTTGTAAAATGCATACAGCATAACCATGGAACTATCGATTCCAAGTTCTAATAATCCTGCCGTTATTGTCCCGGTTATGTCCTCGAGAGCACAACCGGGACATTAACGCCAGCCAAGATGAAGAGATGTTATTGTCCCTGTTATGCTTTCACGCACGAGAATCCGGGGTCCGCCTTGTCTATGATCCAAGATTTGGAAGATCAGGTAAGTACAGTGAAGCCACTGCCATCTGACCTCCATGACCCTGCTACCAGGGGAACCTGACCAGATTGGATCATTCTTACACATGTAGTCGCCTGAATGTGAAGGTTTCATTACGATGGTTTTTCCTCACCGTAAGAGCATCGGTTAGTATTCAACTAATGTACATAACTCAGAAAAAAGTCATTGGTACATGGCCGGAGTGGGATTCGAACCCGATACTTGTCGCTTACGAGTCGTATACCGTAACCACTCGGCCATCGACGCTTCTTTCGATGCACTGATTCCAATTTAATGATTTTACATTACCCCATTCATAGATATATACATCTAGATGCGGTTGAACTAACAAATAACTCTGACCGTTACCGTAGTAAATAAAACGGCGCGCGCCGTCTACACTGTAGACTGTGTGTGAATTTGTATGGACAGTGGTAACCATTTTAATAGCTATGTGTAATACGTCGATGTATAGCTATTTTCGAGCTGAACAATAGTAACTATGGCGCTAGTTCCAAATATTAGTCCGTTCCGGGTTATGCTGTACTAAACATATCACAGTAATAAGTATTTTTTTCTGTTCTACCCACATTTGATTGTCAGAACTAAATCCACAGTGTTATACCGCAAGTGCAAAATCACATCGTGTGTGTTATATTATATAGTATAATAGTCTTTTTTAATTGTTATTTAAAGGTAATTAATAATAAATAATATTGCCAAATAAAATTATAAACGTTTCTGTACGAATGTAAGAGATTCCTGAACGATATTTAATCTTTGAGTACATTCAGTAATAATTAAATAAAAGTTAGGTTTCTAAATATGTAATTTATCTTATAATTACTAAAAATAGTTTTAAGAGCTATTTCGATGTTTTTGGTTAGTATCTCTGTACAATATTTCATACTTAATTAGAATTATTATAACGTACCGTCATTGGTGAAATGTAACAGCTACCGATTTCCGTTTCAATGTTGGCTATATAATACCAGTCGAGAGACTGGGAAGAACCTTTTGCTTCAGACCCGGCACAGAGTTAAGTACAAATTTGCATTGTATTATTGTTGCTTTATATTTTGTAGTAGTTTTATTTATTTATATGATCGATTATTTATTGAGTCGTACGTAATACCACTGTCCCATTTTTAAAGGATAAATATGAAGACACTCCCACACTTGCCCGTGAGTTCTCTGATTTTAAAATATCTGTTTGGCCGATCTGAAAATTGATGTTGTCTCAACTTGAGCGTGTGACGTTGGGCCTGGATCGTCACGAGGCATTCCTAAGAAGGAAGACGCTCCTGATACATGGGGTTGCTGAAAGTAAAAATGAAAAGGTCAGTGATGTCATAGTAAACATTATAATGAACAAGATGCATGTGTCTGATCTCGCCGTTGGGGACTTGCAAACGTGCCTCCAAACAAAGCAAACCACGCCCAGTCCTAGTAAGGTTTCGAGAGCTGGAGCACCGACGCCTCAAAGGCACTGATATTGTTGTGTCAGAATTTCTAACTAAGACTCGGCATGACTTATTTATGATTGCACGCAAACATTTCGGGGTCAAAAGTTGCTGGTCTGTGGATGGGAAGATTGCCGTCATCCTTCCCGACAAGTCGCAGAAAAAGATTGAAACTGCGGCTGAACTGCAATCTACAATCGCCGCGCCTAAAACGGATATTGGCAAAGCAGATCCTCCAGTGACGCCTGTGGTTCCTGTGAAGCCCAAAGCCGCTGTACCAAAGCAACCAGCTGCCCCTGTCGCCGCTGCCAAACGATCAAGGAAGTAGAGGTTACTTTTCGGTTTGGTAGGCTCTGTATTTTTGCGGTCATCAATTTTTTATTTTTTCTTGTTTTGTAAATTCTTTAAAGAGGTCACTTCACAAAAGTACAACTTTCTTTAATACTCATTTAAATGTAGGTCAACTTAAAATTGAGAAACACTTTTTGTTTACATTTTCATCAAACAATAATTCGACGTTTGTTTAAATGACTTTATTCTTTTTTCTTTAGTACGTTTAGTTTTTGCAAGACTGTATTTTATTTTTTGGCCTGACACCTTAGTCGAGTCACCGGTGTTTTTGTGGAATGTTCCCATGATTTGCTTTTACTTTTGCATTTCCTTTTTTTTTATTAGTTAAAAATATTAAAGCACGCCACAGCGAGTGTTTGTGATAGTGATAATTGATATTCTAATTGTTATTTTATATCATGGGCATTGTATGAATAGCGCATTTGACATAATTGATGATAGCTTTTTCTCTTGTTCATCATCATTGTCTAACGATAGTTACCTCAGTGTCAATTCTGAGGACAATGATGGTGTAACCACTCTTCTTTCTGTGCATGATCAGTTGAAAGCATCCTTTTCTAAGTTCCCAAATAACTTTAATGTTGTTCACATAAATTCCCAGAGCAATCCTGGCCATTACTCTAACTTATTGGCATCCTTTAGCAGCAGTCCTGTTGATGCTGTGCTTATCTCCGAATCTTTTCTAAAGCCTTCTCTCCCCTCTCCTCAATTCTCGCTTCCTGGCTTCATTCTTATTCGCAATGACCGTACGGGCAAGGGAGACGGGGGCGTCGCAATATATTTGCGCGACGACATTTCTTCTACCATTATCAGCACGTCACCAAGCCTGTAGTTGGGTTCTGCGGAACATCTTTGTATTGAGGTCAAACTCCACCATAATAAATTTTTGCTTGCCGTGTACTATAGTCCCAATCTACACATCGATTATTTTTCCCCTCTTGATAACTTACTATGTAATTTATGCCCCAACTATGACGATGTTCTCCTGCTAGGGGATTTTAACACGTGCTTGCTAAAAAATGAAATACGATCTCATAAGTTACTGTCTCTCTTGTCCTTGGTCAACTTGCATATTCTACCACTTTCTGCTACGCATCATTCTCCAAATTGTACCCCTTCTCTTCTTGATCTGATGATCACATCTTCCCCAAATAAAATAGCTGTCCATGGTCAATTCGCGGCCCCCTTTTCTTACCATGATTTACTTTTTCTATCTTTTAAAGTTCGCACCCCCAAACGTAAACCAAAGTTTGCTTTTTTACGTAGTTTTGGCCGTATAAACTTGGAGGCATTGAGGCGCGACGCAGCGAACATTGACTGGAGTCCTGTCCTTGTTGCTGACCACATTGATGTGAAGGTCCAAGAGCTTGAAACACGCATCATTCTGCTCTATGACACTCATGCACCACTTAAGAGGGTCCGTTTGATACAAGCGCCCGCACCGTGGATAACCGAGGATATTAAGGTCGTTATGCTTGGGCGGGACAGTGCCAAGCGACGGTTTAGTAAATGCCCTTCTGATCGAAACAACGAACGATACAAAAATCTCAGAAGCTATTGCAGTCGTCTGTGTAGAGATGAAAGGAGACGCCACATCCACAAATCCGTTAATGGCTCCGCCCCTGCAAGGGTCTGGTCTTTCCTTAGAACATTAGGCGTAGGAAAATCAACAGCATCCTGTGAGAGTTCTATTGACTTAAACCAACTCAATAATCACTTCTCCTCACCACCTGTCACACTGGATTCTAACGTTAAAGCTCAAACTATAGCCCAGATCAATAGTTATCCACTCCCTTTTTGTACCTCTTTCAGTTTTTTGCCTGTTTCGGAGGAGGATGTTAAGAAGCACATTCTTTCTATTTCTTCTGCTGCTGTAGGTAATGATAACCTTTGTCCCCAAATGATCTCCCTCCTACTTCCTGAACTCTTACCTGTTCTCTCTCATATTTTTAACCATTCGCTGGTAACGAGTTCTTTTCCGTCAGCTTGGAAACTTGCTAATGTTATCCCCCTTCCACAATCATCCAGTCCCTCTTCCTTATCTGATTTTCGTCCCATATCATTGTTACCATTCCTCTCCAAGGTCCTAGAACACATTATCCATGGCCAGCTCACGCAATATCTGTCATCAAACTGTCTACTTTCTCCTTTACAATCTGGCTTTCGACCAGGGCACAGTATACAAAGTCACAGGTGATATCCGTTTTGCGATGGAAAATAAGTCACTTACCATTCTAACGTTGCTTGACTTTAGCAGTGTTTTCAATTCGGTAGACTTTGATGTTCTTCTTGTTATTCTTCGCTCTCTTAACATATCTCCTCCTGTAGTAGAGTGGTTCGATTCATACCTCCGCGGTCGCCTACAGCGTGTCAGCTCTGATGAGGTCTACTCGGATTGGCGTGATCTTGTTGCGGGCGTACCGCAGGGTGGCGTTCTCTCACCTTTCCTTTTCTCGATTTTCATCAATACGGTCACTTCAGTCATAACTTCGAATTTTCACCTCTACGCAGACGACTTGCAAATTTACCACCACTTTAAAATCACAGATACCGAAAACGCTTTTACCTGCAATAATAGGGATTTACAACATATATCTACCTGGGCTAAATCGTTTGGTCTATTACTAAATCCTAAAAAGTCCCAGGCTCTGATTATCGGTAGTCCTTATATGCGTAGGCAGTTTGGTAATATCGCTATTGTTCCACAAATACTATACGACGGGATACCAATCCCTATGAGCAAATCAGCAAAGAATCTTGGCCTTGTTTTTGATACTAACTTGTCCTGGGTATATCACGTCAATGAGGCCAGCAAGAAGATGCATTACTCGTTTCACTCACTCAAATGCCTTTAAAGTTTCCTACCCTTCAAAACCAAAATATCTCTAGTTCAAGCTCTTCTCCTTCCTCTTCTCGACTATGCTAACTCCTGCTACTTGGATGCCACTGAGGAAATTTTGAACAAATTTGAGCGCCTTCAAAACTTATGTATCCGGTTTATTTTCGGACTGCGAAAATATGACCATATTTCCAGTTATCGTTCTCAGCTCAAGTGGCTTCCAATTCGTTTACGCAGGAATGCTCATATCCTATCTACCCTCTACAAAGTCCTCTATATCCCACCCGCTTCCTCATACCTCCGTGACCGTTTCCACTTTTCCCGTCCTCAAGACAAGCCTTGTCGCTCAAGCGTAAGATCGTCGCTTGCAATTCCTACCCATAGTTCCAATTTCCTCTCCTATTCCTTCACTGTTCATGCAGCCCGGCTGTGGAATTCTCTGCCGCACGAAGTGCGGTATAGTCAATCAATTCATATTTTTAAAAAACGTGTGAAAGAATACTATCTTTCCCAGTGTGCCTAGATGTAATTCAGTATTCTCAATGTCTTTATGTTATATTGTATGAGTTATTATGGTATATGTTTATTTTATTTATATAGTATATTAATATAGTAAGTCTAGCATTTTATGTATGTATTTAGTTATAGTATAATTATAGACATTGTGCACGTCTTATCTGCGTTTAATTATCACATATCTCTATTGTAGGCCTACTGGAAGAGATTTCTTTTAGAGATAAGTAGTGCCTGTTGTGTCGTAACTAATCTGTACTTTCTGTATTTGTTATCTTGTGTACAATAAACTGTTAAATAATAAATAAATAAATGTATTTTGCCATGTTTTATTATGTTCAGAATATATTGTTATATTTCTCATGTAACTTTGCTATAATTGCCTATCCTATGATATAATAACTTATCTAATTTGATCTAATCGGTGTGTTTAAATATGCTTTTCCTTTCCTGAATAAATTGCTATTTATATTTAACTATTGTGCCCTATTTTTATTTCATTAAGCTTTCCACCCTTAGTATTCGATAAAATACTAGACAACCATAATTAATACCTTCTAAATACTTAAATTCACGCCCGAGATCTGCACACTCTATACACCCTTCCTAACATGCGCATGCATGTAAAGCGTACTCCACATGTTCGTCATTCCGCGGGATCACGAGAATGTAGAGGGAGTATTCGCCTACATTCGTATAGTCCCGTGCATTTTTGTAATGTCTCGCCTATTTCATAGACAAAGTAGAGATGTATCGATTTTATATTTATCTCCTTAGGGCTTTTTTCCACAACAGATTCGGGGTACACTTGACCATGATCCAGGATACTAGTAAAACAGGTAATGATAGTAGAGCAGCTGCCATCACCTCTGTGACCCTGTTTACAGCAGAAGGTACCAGATTAGGGATATTACACAGATGAAACGATATAATATCGACGCATTTGACACCTGCCACATCTCTAATAGGCAAGAATGTAGAGGGTCTACCGAAGTCCCGGCAAAAGTTTCGCCGGAAGTTTCGCCGAATATGTGGAGTGCGCTTAAGACGGCCAAGTCAAAAACAAGCAGATGGAGTGCATTGAAATTGATTGAACTTACCAAGTAATCATGGCCGGTTAAGAATTTAGCAATAAACACTGAAATGTTTATTGGAAATGCTAAAAACATAAGTTTTACAAGTAATACATGATGTTTGTAATATATAGTTTAAGGAAAAAATATACTCCATCCTTGTTTTGGTTTCTGTTTATCAGAATTAGTGCATGTGTTTCCTACGCAACTCGGCATTTTTAGATTGTAAAGTAACGACCATTCGTACACATGGCCGAAACGTCACTGAGACGACGTTGGGGCTCCACTGCAGTTTTAGCTCCAATGAAGTTGCTTTTGTACAATGAACCAATCCATATATCGGTCTTTGACCCCCATCCCTACTGTGAGATATCAAAATTATCATCCTTTTGACAACGCCCGAACGCCCAAAGCCCAAGGCTAGTTCAAAGCAAGCGGCTGCTGCCGTCGTGAAACGAACAAGAAAGTAGTTTGTTATCGTTTATTTAGGTAGCTTAATCTTTTTTTCAATGTGGTGACTTTTCTAAATTGTTTAACATTAAATGCAGGTCACTTAAAAATGTTTGTCTGTTTATCGTGTTAATTTCACTCCAATTCGATGACTAAAACAATTTTCTATTTTTTTGTTGCGTTTTGTTACTGTAGAAGCATATTTTTTTTGGCCTAGCGTCAATGTCACCGGTATTTGTGTGTTGTTTTGATATTGTGATAAAATTGAAATGTATTTTAGTTTAGACATTTAATCTCTTACAGCCCGCTGCGGTGAGTGACTAATAAAAGCTAAATATTATTTATATCGTTAAATGAGCTTTTAGTTAATTGTGTAATTATTATTCATAAAAAATTGATATATTTACTAATATTTAAGTAGGTAGTTTATATTTATAGGTATTGTATGATTAGCCCCCAGGAAATTGATGATCGTTTTTTCTTCTGCTCTTCTTCTGCTGAGAGTTTTCTCAGTGCTGACTCTGATTATGACGTTGAGGGTACTACATGTCCTTGTGTGTATGATCAGTTGAATGCTACCCTTTCCAGATTCTCAAACAACTTTAATGTTGTGCATATAAAATCCCAGAGCATTTCTGGCCACTACACTGATTTACTGGCAACCTTTTGCATCAGTCCTGTTGATGCAGTGCTTATTTCGGAATCTTACCTAAAACCTTCTTTCCCCTCTTCTCAATTCACACTCCCTGGCTTTACACTCATTCGCAATGACCAGACGGGCAAGGGAGGTGGTGGTGGCGCTATCTATTTTCGTGGAAATATCTTATACACTGTTGTCAGTGCCTCACCATACCTGTACTCGTGCTCTGCTGAATATCTCTTTATTGAATTAATGCTACATCATAAAAAATTGCTGCTTGCCATGTTCTATAGTCTCTTTACATATAGATTATTTTAAATCTCTTGACACCTTACTTTGCAATCTCTGTCCCAATTATGATGATAGACTCCCAAGTTATAGACTCTCTTGTCTTCGTTTAATCTGCATATACTCTCACTTTCTGCAACGCATCATTCCCCAAATTGCTCCCCTTCTCTTCTAGATCTAATGATTACTTCTTAGCTCGATAAAGTTGCTGTTCATGGCCAATTTTCCGCCCCCTCCTCATATCATGATTTAGTATTTCTCTCTTTTAAAATACAACCCCCCAAACGTAAACCAAGATATACCTTCTGCCGTAGCTTTAAGCATATAAACTTGGAGATGATTAAAAGTGACGCAGCGAGTATTAATTGGACTCCTGTTATTAGTGCTGATCTCATTGACCTAAAGGTTGCAACATTTAACTCCATTCTTTCTCGGATGAATGATAGCCACACACCTCTAGAAAGGGTAAAATTGCGACAAGCGTCCGCACCGTGGATATGCAAAGCGGCGCATAACGGTGTAAAGCGGCGCTTTAGGAAATATCCGACCGAGCTAAACCATTAACGCTATAAGTACCTCCAAAATTATTGCAGTCATCATTGTAGGGATACCAGATGACGCCATGTTCATAAGTCGGTTAATGTATCAACCCCAGCAAAAGTCTGGGCGTATCTTAGATCGCTAGGTATTGGTAAATCCCCAATGTCTCTTGGTAGCTCTGTTGATCTGAATCCACTCAATCGCTATTTCTCTTTGCTATTCATACCTTTGATCCAAATATAAAGGCTTGTACTATAGCGCAGGTAAATAGTAAGCCACCCCTTCTTAGTACGTCATTTTCCTTTAAATCTGTCACGGAGGAGGATGTAAGAAGCATAAACTTTCTATTACTTCTACTGCAGTGGGCAACGACAACCTCTGTCCTTGTATGCTATCCTACTCCCTGAACTCTTACCAATTCTCTGTCACATTTTCAACCATTCACTTACAAAGAGTTCTTTCCTATCAGCTTGGAAACTTGCCAACGTTATCCCACTTCCAAAGACCTCCAATCCCTCTCCCTTTTCTGATTTCCGTCCCATATCTGTGCTACCATTCCTCTCCAAGGCTCTTGACACATCATCCATAGTCAACTCACTGACTACCAATCTTCAAACTGTCTACTTGCCACTTTCCAATCTGGTTTTCGACTAGGTCACAGTACCGTCACAGCACTGCTAAAAGTCACTGATGACATCCGTCTTGCGATGAAGAATAAGTGTTTAACGATTCTGACTTTGCTAGATTTAAGCAGTGCTTTTGATTTCATAGACTTTGATATTCTTCTTGCTATTCTTCGCTCTCTTAATATTTCTCCTTCCGTGGTAACGTGGTTTGACTAATATCTGCGTTGTCGCTTGCAGCGGGTCCGCTCTGACGAGGTTTTCTCGGAATGGTGTGGTATAAATGTAGGTGTACCGCAGGGTGGAGTTCTGTCCCCTCTCCTTTTCTCGATTTTTATAATTTTTAGTTAGATAGATATAATGAATATATATTATTATTGTGCATGTCTGATCAGCGATTACTCATAACATAACTCTTTGATAGGCCTCCTGGAAGCAGCGCCTATTGTGTTATCTATATTTTAGTATTTTCCCTTTAACTTTCATGTGTACAATCAACTGTAAAATAAATAAATAACTAAATAAATCTCCCTGTCATGGGAGAGGCCCTTAGTCCTGTAGTGGACTGTTATGGGCTGTCATGAAAACAGAAATATTATTCTTTGCAGGAACTAATTAACAACCGTCCGGTGAGTAACTGAATAGTACCTAAATTGAAAGTAACGAGCTACGATCGTTTATTGACGAAAAGTTGATTACCTTCTACAATTCCTACCAACCCAGATTTGAGTTATTGGTAATGTTAATAATACTGGCGGATTATTGTTGTCCGGTCTGAAGGTGATGTTCATGTTCTTAGTAATTAGAAGGCTGTGTGTACATATTAGTTTAAAATGTTTTTATACATATTATTATGTTAGACGTTGTCAGACTGGATTCTGATCAGAACTACTTAACTAAGGGTTTTAAAAAGCCAATTAAGGTTGAGGATGTATAAAATGTATAAAATATATTGTAAAAAGTAAAATTAAAGAAACAAAACAATTACAACAACGGAACAACATGAAAATACAAATGAAAATGACCAACCTTATCATAAAAGTGGGTCCCTCTTTACTCTCTCTACAAATTTAACTTCACAAACGATACATTTTATAGTCTAAAAGTTAGCTTAAGCAGAAGCAGGGTGCTGGTGGTGGATAAGCAGGTAAAGGCAGGAATAATTGGTGGTGCAGGATGACTGGAGCTGATAGGGCAATGGCATGGCAACTGCCAGCGGGGCTGCATACAGTCCCCATTTCCACAGACACCATTGTATGGATCTATATTGGTTGACTACTTCACAAAAAATTGACAAGAAGTAGATAACAAGTTGTGGCAAAATTATAAATTTAATCAAACTACATTAAGTTCCCGGCTCCAGAACATGGAGCACTCCCTCCTCTTCTCCATATCTGGGGAAGAAGGAAGGAATGGCAGGGGTTAGGAATTGGATGGATGGAGACCAGCAGGAAGTTAAGCAGGCGTCTATAATGCCTAGCATGTACAACTCACCTGACTTTCGTCAGCAAACAGGTATTACAAATAAGATCCACCACACAATCACCATTTTAACATTAAAACTGCATGATATTGTAGAAAAAAGTTATTTGCTTGAAAATAAACAAAATGTTGAAAAGAAAAAAACGAAAACTTCTCGCGCCCAAAGCGCCTTAAAAAATGGGGATACCTAGCACGTCAAAATCATTATCCCAAAACGGTTTACCGAAATGTGGGAAAATATAAATATGAAAATGGAATAAACTAAGAAAATAAGTGAGATAACATAGACATTATGCCGTAAAAGTGGCACAATATCTGGCAACAGACAAGAGTTTCCACACTGCGATAGTAGGCGTCCTTTCTGGCGTCTACCGCGAAAATAGCGGATAGAGCGACAGAAAGGGATCGAAGATACACAAATACAATAGGAAAAAAGAGATAAAAGAATTTTAAATAAATTTTGAATTTGACAAAGGGACGTGCCTAGCAGCCTTAAAAAAAAGAAAAAGAAAGGGAGCGTTCATAAAAAATGCAACGTTACAACGTAAATCTAATGAAATTATATATTCCAAACAAATCATCTTGGCGTTAATGTCCCGATTGTGCTACCTGACCTGACCACATTGGATCATGGTTACACGTTCAGTCGCCTGAATATGCAGGTTTCATCACGATGTTTTCCCTCACCGTAAGAGCATCGGTTAGTATTCAACTAATGAACATAACTCAGAATAGAGTCATTGGTACATGGCCAGCGGGATGCGAACTCGGTACCTCTCACTTACGAGTCGGATACCCTAACTATTACTGTGTCACTGTTTTTGTGTCGTGGTGTGCTGTGTGTAATAAATGTCTTTTCTTTCTTTCTTAACCACTCGGCCACCACCGCTCCTATAATTATATATTACGGGACAGTAACGTTATTTTATTTTTATAGAACAAATGAACATAATAGTTTGTCCCTCAATCCAAACATAAACTTATAAAATGTATAATAAAACTAAAAATAAAATGTGTAAATTATGATATAGGGTAAAAGCCGGATACTTGCCCCACTTTTCAAAAAAGCTCTATTATTAAGAAATATGCACTTAGAGCTCGTCTCAGCTGAAATGGCGCGCCCCACTATCGCATTAACGCACACAATCAAATTTAAAATATGGACGCAAATGCCGTTGTACATGGTCATTAAGTTGTCGATGAGACTCATACGTAGGAGCACGCGTCGTTCGATTGAGCAGTCGACGCTCCCACACAGATGAAGTGTCGTTATTAATATTTGCACTCACACATCGAAATCAACTTATTAAGTAGTGGGGCGCGTCATTTCAGCTTAGACAAGCTCTACTAAGACTTGTGCTATATGTATATCAAAACATAGGTATTTAAGCTTCTATAAAAGCCTATTTTTGTAAACATAATTATTAATGGTTCTGAGTAAATCCTGTTTTACTTGACCACTCAAAAAGGAATAGTTGGCCTATGGTAAAAATGCTTTGGGGGATAATTGCCTCGTGAGGGGATAGACGCCTCACTATGATTTTGTTGGATAGTATCAATGTTTGATATTTACTGTCATCCTTTATTAAGCACAAATCAAAATATTATTAAAAATTGTTAAGTAGTAGTTTTAATGTTTGAAACCATAAAATCATCACCATCCCGTCTTCTGTCTGGCAGGATCCGCTTTCCAGCTTTTTCTTCGATATTTCGTTCGGTCTTGGGTTTTCATCTGGACCATATGGCAATTGAGGTCCACTCCAACTACAATCTGTTCAGAGGATCGCAGTTTCTTCGAGACCATCCCAGAAGGCAGTATATTCGGTGTCGACGCAGTCTGACTGAAGAGCATTTAAACTGATGAGGTTGATTTTTGATCAACCCCCTCCCCTTTTGATCGCCATAAGGGTATTCTTTAAACTATCATCTGACTAGCTAATGTGGGTTTACCGCGTCTGATTTTCGTTTATACTTGCGAGGCATTTTGCTCACCTAGAACGATAGCAGAGACAGATAAAAATTTATTGAAGAATTGTAAGTAGGAAAAACACCTATTGAATAAAAAATGCCTTTGTTTGTCATATGTCAATTGGGGATAGTTGCCCCTAGGGGCAACTATTTGCAAAAGTGGGGCCTACTATCTTAGAGTCTGCTGACAGACGTACGAGGCTCTGACGAGTCGGCTTTTCCCTAATGGGTTTATTTATTTCTGTTTTTCTTCAGGAAATGAATAGTCTTTTCCAATATTACAATATTACATGACTGGTTGTTTTTTGTAAACAATTTAATTATTAAAATTGGTGTAACAGCGAGCTTTCCTAAATATACAGTAAAACAGGTCCGTCTACTCCACGGCAACGAAATGAAAATGCTGAGGAGGATGTGCGGAGTTACGTTACTAGACCGAGTATGTAACAAGTACATCCGTAGCAGCCATGGTGTGAGGGATATGGTGTGGGTGACGTCGAAGAAGCTCGTCTGCCCTGGTATGGTGACGTATTGCGTAAGCCCCAGGGATACGTGGGGAATAAGTGCCTGAACCTGCCGGTATCAGGAAAAAGGCCAACCCAAGAAGCGATGCGAAGCGGATTTCAAACTCTAGATCTGTATATCTGTAAAACAAAGTGTATTTTAAATTATCATATTTTAACAGATACGTTATTCTTTGCAGAAATGGCGTAAGTAGCAAACTAATTTTAATGTGGTATCTTGTTAGATAATAATAATAATACTGTCATAAGGTGTCAATTAGCTCCCTAACTGTTCAACCAGTCTCAGGGTCTCCAGCGGAAGACCAGTCTCTGCAAGCATTATAAGCCCTAGTTATCGGTCGCTGCCACTAGACCTATGCCGCATCTACTTACTTATCAGGAACCTAATACTTATTTTTTAGGCAAAGAGTGGATTAAAATTATTTTAAAATGCTTTTAGATGGTATAGTAAGTATTTTTTACATACTTGGCAGGTAAACAGGCATCGGACCACCTGATGGAAAGTGGTCATCGCTGCTTATTGACATTAGCAACACCATGGACATCGCCAATGCGTTTCCCACCTCTATAAAACGTTGCTCTGGCAGCTAGAAGGCAACATCCCCTCCTATTCTAAAGGTACGGTTTTCCAACTCCCCACCCCATGGAACACTGGTAATCTTACTCACCGGCAGGAACACAATACTAATAATAGTATTGTTTGGCTGCTTTGCTCTGTAAGGTGAAAGTACTTCCCCAATCGAACGGCTCCAATTCGAACGGGGTACCCTGCCTCTCTTGAAGTATGTATCTATCAGATATCTACGTAAACAAATATGGAAAGTGTATCTTACCGTTTTTTAATTTTTAAAGCCTACGGTATGTAATTTCACTTCACTGATCCAATGAGCAGTTTTCCAATAGGTATCTAAAGCATTCCTAAACACTCGCTAGATGGCGCCCCGACAATGCGGTAGGTGATAGAAATCGCTTAAGTTCTTGCCTCCCGTTCTGAGCGTTGTTTCTTTAAAATCTGTTCAGTTTGGGAAATATTTCGGTATTGTCGGGAATATCCGACATCTGATTTGATTTTTAAAATAACTTGGACTGGTTACGATTCTCGATTGTGTATGAGAGTTATTATAACAAAATTAATGCACTTATTGCCGTTTTCACTGAGCTTAGGAATCGTAGGTAATGACGTTGATGATCATGTAAAAACTAGTTACAAAATAGTCCCATGAAATAAGTGCACTAATACATTTATTTACAACCGTTACCTACGTTGTCAAATTAAATACGAAATGCAGTGTCAATAAAAATACCAATATCAATGTCAAGATAGCAATGTCAAATACAATACAAATCCCAATGGCAATGTAATTAGAAATGTCAAGTAAACGAATTAAACAAAGACGGAACTTAGGTGATTTCTTACTTTTTTTAATTCAGCCTCGTGATTCCTAAGCACGAATTACGCTATCTGTCATAGTTTCGCATTTCTCCTAACTGGCCCAGTTAGATTATTCTGTGGTAACGCAATGCTACATTAATACGTCCATGAGTTTAAATTATGTAGGTACTTATTTGTTATATTGTGATGATTTACAGAAAAATTAATGGTATTAATGTCTAAAAAAATGCAAAGGTACTCGTATGTTCAGATGATGCACCTAGGTTGAACCCAGAGCGTAACTGAACCGCACGTACCTAACCATAAAAATTGCTAATTTCCTGTTATAATCAAGCTAAGGTCGGATAATGATCGAGTGGGGAAAGATAATTACGTCGGAATGTCATGTTTTGAATGACCTTGGACAACTATCTTGGATAAAGTAAAATCTTGTAAAAATGTTTGAACTATATATTAAAAAAGAAAAGAAACTCTCCCATTGATCGCCTTTATAGTAAGCTAGATCAATCTGCACGGTAAATTTTTAGAAGTGCAACTTAGGTAGAGGAAGAATTTTTGAAACATTTCTAGATTGCTAGTCCTAGTGCCTAAAAACATCTTTATTTATCATTATTTAAGGTGGGCAAGGTAAGTGTATCCCTAAATACTGTACAGATTCTAGTATTGCCGAACTATTGATTGATGACCTTGAAAATACTCTTTAATATCTAGGTTTAGTTGTACTTATAGTACAATAACGAGGGGCTATATTATCGAATATTAGGTTAATAGACATTTATTTTCACTAAGACAATATAACAAGAGCCACTTACATGAGAAGAGAACGTATTATAGCATATCGCAGAGAATGCAATGAGAGACTTGATTAATCGACTTTCCGCACAGCCTACGTAACTGTTGTAATCGAATGTGTGATGATCTTAGTAACTGTTGTACGAAAACATAGTTAGGGCCATGAGTGAATCTGCCACAATAGGTCGCATAAGTGGAAAACGCGTAAAGAGGAAGAAGTCGCAAGCTGAAGAAAAAACTTCGCCGGGACACACGCGGACGCTAAATCTAAATATCACATTTGGCTTTGGCATAAGAATATAAATTTTGTCTTGAAGTTACCATGCCCAATCAAGAACTGGGTAATATAATGGTCCACCATCAGCCATTTCTTACTAAGTCTATTACGAACGTCCCGTGCTAGATTTTTCCCACCGACTCCGCCACTCATCCAACAAATTCTCATAAACAACATTAGGATCTTGAACCAATTTACTTCATTTTGACCGGTCTCGCGGACGAACAAAGTGAGGGGTTGTCATATTCCGCGATGCATAGCTTGTAGCCCGTCGTTGTATCTTCAAGCCAATAGGAAGTACCCCCGTTAACACCGGTAAAACATATGTACTAACCGTGCAGTATGCTTTACATAGCAATATTATACCTAATCGCTGACTTTGTTAGAGACAATCATCCCACTGTTGACCAATACCGGCACCTCGTAACTAACACAACCCACATAAAAAGCTTTATAAATTATTTTAAGTCTCTAAAACCGGGACCCTATGTTGAAGTTGATATCCTATTTGGAACAAAGAAATTGCGCTTGGTTTTCTTACGTACCTGAATTATATGAACTATAAACCTGAAATTATTTTCCAACAGAACAAGGTAAGGTTCCTTCCTAGGTAACCGATTCCTACTGTTTTATCGTAGCCTGATTCATTGTTATTCGCGATGGACTAACTAATGAACCTTTTAGAAGCTGAACGGTTGTGCAAGGAGCAAAATTTAGGCGGTTCCTAACAGCCCTTTCGTGTATTAGCTTTAAACTCTCTTTTCTGTTGGTCACCACGCAAACGATCGAAAGAACGTTTCTCGTTCATACAATTCGAATGTGGAATAAGCTTCTAGCCACAGTTTCCTATGGACTATGACATGGGATCGTTCAAGAGGTATCTTAGAGGTCGCTTTAGAGGCGGACAACGCATTGGTAACTCCCCTGGTGTTGCTGATGTCCATAGGCGGCGGTGTCCACTTTCTATCAGGTGGCCCGCTTGCCTGTTTGTCTGCCGTACCTAATACATAAAAAAACAAGCTAACAAGTGTTAGCTAAGGACACGACCTCACATCCCGTTTTCCCGCGTATCAAAACCAGCAAATCGTCCGCGTATGCGTATGCGTTCCATTAGTACTGTCCGATTCTACACTGACAGGCGAACCCCTGTCTACGCATGTTTCCTTGACTTATCTAGGGCAAGATCAAAGACCAATGCTTTATGACATCCCAATCCCGTTTAGTAATTTTGCCAGAAATCTCATTCAGTGCACACTTGGGCAGACGTGCGCAACAGGTCGCGCCGCTATTTTGTTTCGAGCTACGAACATGGCTTTTAAAGTTTACTTGGACGAAGTAGCGAATAAAATCAATTGAAATTGAATTACTTGTAATTTGTGTTTTTTTACTAAAGCGTTATTAAAGTTTTATTATTATTTTAATAGATTACCTAATGGCTTCGGGCAAGAATAGTTATACTAACGTTATGGTGGCTCTGCTAACAGCGTTTCATAGATTACTTAATATTATTTAAAAAAAAAATGCACAAACTTTTCGCATTCTACGACTGTATAATATTGACGACCTGAGTAGTTCAGTTGGTTACCTTCTTAACCACTTGGTTAACCTCTACGTGACAGACGGTATGCGCCTGCCACGTAGAGGTCCCGGGTTCCGTTCCCTGCCGGGCAGAAATTGTAATGACTTTAAATTTCTGTTACGGGTTTGGATGTTGTATGTATAATAAGTATATATTTAAAAATTAAAAGTAGTTCAGTCTAATATACAGTCAGTTTCTGGTACCCAAAACATAAGCTTTGCTTTCTTTGGAGCTAGATGGCGCAGTGTGAATTATCCAATCATATTTATTTATAAATTTTTATTGTTACAAACTGAACCACCCCTTACAATAGATTCTCATTTTACAGAACTATGAAAAGGTAAACGTTTAGTATACTTCTTTATGTCTAGGTACATAATATAACGCAAACTCATATTACGTTGCCCCTATGGAGCAATTAAGCTATTTTTAAACCCTGACGAAAAAAGAGGGGTGTTACAAGTATGACCTGTGTATCTGTCGCTCTGTATATCTGAGTGTCTGTCTGTGAAATCGTAGTACCCAAACAAATAGACCGATTTGGATCTAATGTAATGACCTGCGGATTATTGTACCTAGGTAACAACAAATAATGACTTGTAAACATTTTTACCAATAAAATTATGTCTATGTCTAGTTTATGTCAAATGTTACGGGCCAAGTTTTAATATTTTATCATTTACTTTCAATAGCTAGCGATATCGCCAGAACATGTAAGTAGTAAGACCTTCAAATAACTGTTAGTGGTTGCTATACTTACTATAATAGTTATACTTGGTCAAATGTAGGATGATAATTTTGACAGCTCACACTAGGGATGCGGTAGTGTAAAATCGAAAGATTATCGATTATCATTCTCATAAAACTTGGAATCGATAGTTGTTTTAATACAGTATAAACATTTTGTTTGTACGACAATAAATACCCTCCCACAATGACGATTTCGCATCTTGCAATTTTTAATTGGTCAGTCAGCCTATTCAGTAGAATACGCGCGACTCAAAACCGTTGTTGTGAAGGAGCTCTTAAGGTTAAGTCAAATAAGGAATAAAAATGTAGGTACAAAAAATAATATCATTCGTAGAAAAAAGTAAGTAAGGTCTCCAGTGCTGCATGGGGTAGGGATTTGGAAAACCGTGGCTTTGGCAGTGGAGGGGCATTTGCCTTTTTGCTGCCAGAGCAACGTGTTATAGAGGTGGGCAACGCATTGGCGATACTCTTGGTGTTACCATTGTCTATAGGCAGTGGTAACCACTTACCGTAAGGTAGGCTTTCTGCTCGTTTGTGCTTACTATGTAGAATAAAAAAAAACTTGAGGAATGACGCCATGCCCTGGCTAAGTATGGAGTAAAATATATCATAATTATCCGTATGAATCGACTTCGGCGCTGATACACAGGCAGTACGAATATTACCGAATAAAACAACTAGAGCTTCTTTGGAATATTATGCAGTAATCGGATATAGGATCATAATTTTGACAGCTCATTGATTCTTGGTCCTCGGCTCACGCCTATGAAGTGTCATGTTTTGTTTTTCGGTAAAATATACTACGGATAATGTCGTAGTTTATAGACAGGTACCGCCCTTTTAGTGAAGTACCACGAATAATGAATAACAATGAACAGGTTATTCAAATAAAGTAATCGAACATTTAAAACGCACGTACGATTCTGATGTGTGATGAGCTCCCAGCCACAGTGTTTCCTTTGGACTATGACATGGGATCGTTCAAGAGGTATATTAGAGGTCTCCTCAGAGGCGGGCAACGCATTGGTGATTCCCCAGGTGTTGCTGATGTCCATAGGCGGCGGTGACCACTTTCCATCAGGTGGCTCGCTTGCCTGATTGTCTGACATTTAAAAAAAAAATAGATTGATTTTTAAATTCTTATTCCTTGTTTGGATTTCACCCTAAGAGACCTTTCACAACAACGATTTCGGCTCGCGCGTATTCTACGAAATAGGCTGTCTGACCGAATAAAAATACTCACGTATCGAAATCGTCGTTGTAGTAGGGTTTTTAATGTCTTTTATTAAAAAGAAAAACCATTGCTTGTTTTGTAAAATGCATACAACATAACCATGGAACTATCGATTCCAAGTTCTAATAATCTTGACGTTATTGTCCCGGTTATGTCCTCGAGAGCACAACCGGGACATTAACGCCAAGATGAAGAGATGTTATTGTCCCTGTTATGCTTTCACGCACGAGGATCCGGGGTCCGCCTTGTCTATGATCCAAGATTTGGAAGATCAGGTAAGTAAAGTGAAGCCACTGCCATCTGACCTCCATGACCCTGCTACCAGGGGAACCTGACCAGATTGGATCATTGTTACACATGTAGTTGCCTGAATGTGCAGGTTTCATTACGATGGTTTTTCCTCACCGTAAGAGCATCGGTTAGTATTCAACTAATGTACATAACTCAGAAAAAAGTCATTGGTACATGGCCGGAGTGGGATTCGAACCCGATACTTGTCGCTTACGAGTCGTATACCGTAACCACTCGGCCATCGACGCTTCTTTCGATGCACTGATTCCAATTTAATGATTTTACACTACCCCATTCATAGATATATACATCTAGATGCGGTTGAACTAACAAATAACTCTGACCGTTACCGTAGTAAATAAAACGGCGCGCGCCGTCTACACTGTAGACTGTGTGTGAATTTGTATGGACAGTGGTTACCATTTTAATAGCTATGTGTAATACGTCGATGTATAGCTATTTTCGAGCTGAACAAAAGTAACTATGGCGCTAGTTCCAAATATTAGTCCGTTCCGGGTTATGCTGTACTAAACATATCACAGTAATCAGTATTTTTTTCTGTTCTACCCACATTTGATTGTCAGAACTAAATCCACAGTGTTATACCGCAAGTGCAAAATCACATCGTGTGTGTTATATTATATGGTATAATAGTCTTTTTTAAATTGTTATTTAAAGGTAATTAATAATAAATAATATTGCCAAATAAAATTATAAACGTTTCTGTACGAATGTAAGAGATTCCTGAACGATATTTAATCTTTGAGTACATTCAGTAATAATTAAATAAAAGTTAGGTTTTTAAATATGTAATTTATCTTATAATTACTAAAAATAGTTTTAAGAGCTATTTCGATGTTTTTGGTTAGTATCTCTGTACAATATTTCATACTTAATTAGAATTATTATAACGTACCGTCATTGGTGAAATGTAACAGCTACCGATTTCCGTTTCAATGTTGGCTATATAGTACCAGTCGAGAGACTGGGAAGAACCTTTTGCTTCAGACCCGGCACAGAGTTAAGTACAAATTTGCATTGTATTATTGTTGCTTTATATTTTGTAGTAGTTTTATTTATTTATATAATCAATTATTTATTGAGTCGTACGTAATACCACTGTCCCATTTTTAAAGGATAAATATGAAGACACTCCCACACTTGCCCGTGAGTTCTCTGATTTTAAAATATCTGTTTGGCCGATCTTAAAATCGATGTTGTCTCAACTTGAGCGTGTGACGTTGGGCCTGGATCGTCACGAGGCATTCCTAAGAAGGAAGACGCTCCTGATACATGGGGTTGCTGAAAGTAAAGATGAAAAGGTCAGTGATGTCATAGTAAACATTATAATGAACAAAATGCATGTGTCTGATCTCGCCGTTGGGGACTTGCAAACGTGTCATCGATAGGGTGCCTCCAAACAAAGCAAACCACGCCCAATCCTAGTAAGGTTTCGAGAGCTGGAGCACCGACGCCTCAAAGGCACTGATATTGTTGTGTCAGAATTTCTAACTAAGACTCGGCATGACTTATTTATGATTGCACGCAAACATTTCGGGGTCAAAAGTTGCTGGTCTGTGGATGGGAAGATTGCCGTCATCCTTCCCGACAAGTCGCAGAAAAAGATTGAAACTGCGGCTGAACTGCAATCTACAATCGCCGCGCCTAAAACGGATATTGGCAAAGCAGATCCTCCAGTGACGCCTGTGGTTCCTGTGAAGCCCAAAGTCGCTGTACCAAAGCAACCAGCTGCCCCTGTCGCCGCTGTCAAACGATCAAGGAAGTAGAGGTTACTTTTCGGTTTGGTAGGCTCTGTATTTTTGCGGTCATAAATTTTTTATTTTTTCTTGTTTTGTAAATTCTTTAAAGAGGTCACTTCACAAAAGTACAACTTTCTTTAATACTCATTTAAATGTAGGTCAACTTAAAATTGAGAAACACTTTTTGTTTACATTTTCATCAAACAATAATTCGACGTTTGTTTAAATGACTTTATTCTTTTTTTTTTTAGTACGTTTAGTTTTTGCAAGACTGTATTTTATTTTTTGGCCTGACACCTTAGTCGAGTCACCGGTGTGTTTTTGTGGAATGTTCCCATGATTTGCTTTTACTTTTGCATTTTCTTTTTTTTTATTAGTTAAAAATGTTAAAGCACGCCGCAGCGAGTGTTTGTGATAGTGATAATTTTTTTTTTAATTGTTTTAGTAAAACCGTTTAGCGGTTTTTTCATCTTCTAGTGTGTTTTTTACCTACTTATTTATAAATAGGTTCTTAATACCTATTATTTTATATATTTTGTATACATATATGTATATTATATTGATATTTTATATTATAGGCATTGTATGAATAGCGCATTTGACATAATTGATGATAGCTTTTTCTCTTGTTTTTCATCATTGTCTTACGATAGTCACCTCAGTGTCAATTCTGAGGACAATGATGGTGTGACCACTCTTCTTTCTGTGCATGATCAGTTGAAAGCATCCTTTTCTAAGTTCCCAAATAACTTTAATGTTGTTCACATAAATTTCCAGAGCATTCCTGGCCATTACTCTGACTTATTGGCATCCTTTAGCAGCAGTCCTGTTGATGCTGTGCTTATCTCCGAATCTTTTCTAAAGCCTTCTCTCCCCTCTTCTCAATTCTCGCTTCCTGGCTTCACTCTTATTCGCAATGACCGTACGGGCAAGGGAGGCGGGGGCGTCGCAATATATTTGCGCGACGACATTTCTTCTACCATTATCAGCACGTCACCAAGCCTGTAGTCGGGTTCTGCGGAACATCTTTGTAATGAGGTCAAACTCCACCATAATAAATTTTTGCTTGCCGTGTACTATAGTCCCAATCTACACCTCGATTATTTTGCCCTTCTTGATAACTTACTATGTAATTTATGCCCCAACTATGACGATGTTCTCCTGCTAGGGGATTTTAACACGTGCTTGCTAAAAAATGATATACGATCGCATAAGTTACTGTCTCTCTTGTCCTCGGTCAACTTGCATATTCTACCACTTTCTGCTACGCATCATTCTCCAAATTGTACCCCTTCTCTTCTTGATCTGATGATCACATCTTCCTCAAATAAAAAAGCTGTCCATGGTCAATTCGCGGCCCCCTTTTTTTATCATGATTTACTTTTTCTATCTTTTAAAGTTCGCACCCCCAAACTTAAACCAAAGTTTGCTTTCTTACGTAGTTTTGGCTGTATAAACTTGGAGGCATTGAGGCGCGACGCAGCGAACATTGACTGGAGTCCTGTCCTTGTTGCTGACCACATTGATGTGAAGGTCCAAGAGCTTGAAACACGCATCATTCTGCTCTATGACACTCATGCACCACTTAAGAGGGTCCGTTTGATACAAGCGCCCGCACCGTGGATAACCGAGGATATTAAGGTCGTTATGCTTGGGCGGGACAGTGCCAAGCGACGGTTTAGTAAATGCCCTTCTGATCGAAACAACGAACGATACAAAAATCTCAGAAGCTATTGCAGTCGTCTGTGTAGAGATGAAAGGAGACGCCACATCCACAAATCTGTTAATGGCTCCCCGCTGCAAGGGTCTGGTCTTTCCTTAGAACATTAGATGTAGGAAAATCAGCATCCTGTGAGAGTTCTATTGACTTAAACCAACTCAATAATCACTTCTCCTCACCACCTGTCACACTGGATTCTAACGTTAAAGCTCAAACTATAGCCCAGATCAATGGTTATCCACTCCCTTTTTGTAACTCTTTTAGTTTTTTTCCTGTTTCGGACGAGGATGTTAAGAAGAATATTCTTTCTATTTCTTCTGCTGCTGTGGGTAATGATAACCTTTGTCCCCAAATGATCTCCCTCCTACTTCCTGAACTCTTACCTGTTCTCTCTCATATTTTTAACCATTCGCTGGTAACGAGTTCTTTTCCGTCAGCTTGGAAACTTGCTAATGTTATCCCCCTTCCAAAATCATCCAGTCCCTCTTCCTTATCTGATTTTCGTCCCATATCATTGTTACCATTCCTCTCCAAGGTCCTAGAACACATTATCCATGGCCAGCTCACGCAATATCTGTCATCAAACTGTCTACTTTCTCCTTTACAATCTGGCTTTCGACCAGGGCACAGTATACAAAGTCACAGATGATATCCGTTTTGCGATGGAAAATAAGTCACTTACCATTCTAACGTTGCTTGAATTTAGCTGTGTTTTCAATTCGGTAGACTTTGATGTTCTTCTTGCTATTCTTCGCTCTCTTAACATATCTCCTCCTGTAGTAGAGTGGTTCGATTCATACCTCCGCGGTCGCCTACAGCGTGTCAGCTCTGATGAGGTCTACTCGGATTGGCGTGATCTTGTTGCGGGCGTACCGCAGGGTGGCGTTCTCTCACCTCTCCTTTTCTCGATTTTCATCAATACGGTCACTTCAGTCATAACTTCGAATTTTCACCTCTACGCAGATGACTTGCAAATTTACCACCACTTTAAAATCACAGATACCGAAAACGCTTTTACCTGCATTAATAGGGATTTACAACATATATCTACCTGGGCTAAATCGTTTGGTCTATTAGTAAATCCTAAAAAGTCCCAGGCCCTGATTATCGGTAGTCCTTATATGCGTAGGCAGTTTGGTAATATAGCTATTGTTCCACAAATACTATACGACGGGATACCAATCCCTATGAGCAAATCAGCAAAGAATCTTGGCCTTGTTTTTGATACTAACTTGTCCTGGGTATATCACGTCAATGAGGCCAGCAAGAAGATGCATTACTCGTTTCACTCACTCAAATGCCTTTAAAGTTTCCTACCCTTCAAAACCAAAATATCTCTAGTTCAAGCTCTTCTCCTTCCTCTTCTCGACTATGCTAACTTCTGCTACTTGGATGCCACTGAGGAAATTTTGAACAAACTTGAGCGCCTTCAAAACTTATTTATCCGGTTTATTTTCGGAGTGCGAAAATATGACCATATTTCCAGTTATCGTTCTCAGCTCAAGTGGCTTCCAATTCGTTTACGCAGGAATGCTCATATCCTATCTACCCTCTACAAAGTCCTCTATATCCCACCCGCTCCCTCATACCTGTGTGACCGTTTCCACTTTTCCCGTCCTCAAGACAAGCCTTGTCGCTCAAGCGTAAGATCGTCGCTTGCAATTCCTACCCACAGTTCCAATTTCCTCTCCTATTCCTTCACTGTTCATGCAGCCCGGCTGTGGAATTCTCTTCCGCACGAAGTGCGGTATAGTCAATCAATTCATATTTTTAAAAAACGTGTGAAAGAATACTATCTTTCCCAGTGTGCCTAGATGTAATTCAGTATTCTCAATGTCTTTATGTTATATTGTATTAGTTATTATGGTATATGTTTATTTTATTTATATAGTATATTAATATAGTAAGTCTAGCATTTTATGTATGTATTTAGTTATAGTATAATTATAGACATTGTGCACGTCTTATCTGCGTTTAATTATCACATATCTCTTTTGTAGGCCTACTGGAAGAGATTTCTTTTAGAGATAAGTAGTGCCTGTTGTGTCGTAACTAATCTGTACTTTCTGTATTTGTTATCTTGTGTACAATAAACTGTTAAATAATAAATAAATAAATGTATTTTGCCATGTTTTATTATGTTCAGAATATATTGTTATATTTCTCATGTAACTTTGCTATAATTGCCTATCCTATGATATAATAACTTATCTTGATTCGAGGCACACTTGACCATGATACAGGATACTAGTAAAACAGGTAATGATAGTAGAGCAGCTGCCATCACCTCTGTGACCCTGTTTACAGCAGAAGGTACCAGATTAGGGATATTACACCGATGAAACGATATAATATCGACGCATTTGACACCTGCCACATCTCTAATAGGCAAGAATGTAGAGGGTCTACCGAAGTCCCGGCAAAAGTTTCGCCGAATAAGTGGAGTGCGCTTAAGACGGCCAAGTCAAAAACAAGCAGATGGAGTGCATTGAAATTGATTGAACATACCAAGTAATCATGGCCGGTTAAGAATTTAGCAATAAACACTGAAATGTTTATTGGAAATGCTAAAAACATAAGTTTTACAAGTAATACATGATGTTTGCAATATATAGTTTAAGGAAAAAAGATACTCCATCCTTGTTTTGGTTTCTGTTTATCAGAATTAGTGCATGTGTTTCCTACGCAACTCGGCATTCTTAGATTGTAAAGTAACGACCATTCGTACACATGGCCGAAACGTCACTGAGACGACGTTGGGGCTCCACTGCAGTTTTAGCTCCAATGAAGTTGCTTTTGTACAATGAACCAATCCATATATCGGTCTTTGACCCCCATCCCTACTGTGAGATATCAAAATTATCACCCTTTTGACAACGCCCGAACGACCAAAGCCCAAGGCTAGTTCAAAGCAAGCGGCTGCTGCCGTCGTGAAACGAACAAGAAAGTAGGGTGTTATCGTTTATTTAGGTAGCTTAATCTTTTTTTCAATGTAGTGACTTTTCTAAATTGTTTAACATTAAATGCAGGTCACTTAAAAATGTTTGTCTGTTTATCGTGTTAATTTCACTCCAATTCGATGACTAAAACAATTTCCTTTTTTTTTGTTGCGTTTTGTTACTGTAGAAGCATATTTTTTTTGGCCTAGCGTCAATGTCACCGGTATTTGTGTGTTGTTTTGATATTGTGATAAAATTAAAATGTATTTTAGTTTAGACATTTAATCTCTTACAGCCCGCTGCGGTAAGTGACTGATAAAAGCTAAATATTATTTATATCGTTAAATGAGCTTTTAGTTAATTGTGTAATTATTATTCATAAAATATTGATATATTTACTAATATTTAAGTAGGTAGTTTATATTTATAGGTATTGTATGACTAGCCCCCAGGAAATTGATGATCGTTTTTTCTTCTGCTCTTCTTCTGCTGAGAGTTTTCTCAGTGCTGACTCTGATTATGACGTTAAGGGTACTACATGTCCTTGTGTGTATGATCAGTTGAATGCTACCCTTTCTAGATTCTCAAACAAGTTTAATGTTGTGCATATAAAATCCCAGAGCATTTCTGGCCACTACACTGATTTACTGGCAACCTTTTGCATCAGTCCTGTTGATGCAGTGCTTATTTCGGAATCTTACCTAAAACCTTCTTTCCCCTCTTCTCAATTCACACTCCCTGGCTTTACATTCATTCGCAATGACCAGACGGGCAAGGGAGGTGGTGGTGGCGCTATCTATTTTCGTGGAAATATTTTATACACTGTTGTCAGTGCCTCACCATACCTGTACTCGTGCTCTGCTGAATATCTCTTTATTGAATTAATGCTACATCATAAAAAATTGCTGCTTGCCATGTTCTATAGTCCCTTTACATATAGATTATTTTAATTCTCTTGACACCTTACTTTGCAATCTCTGTCCCAATTATGATGATGTTCTCCTTTTAGGGGAATTTAATACATTCTTGCTCAAAAATGACGTACACTCCAACAAGTTATAGACTCTCTTGTCTTCGTTCAATCTGCATATACTCTCACTTTCTGCAACGCATCATTCCCCAAATTGCTCCCCTTCTCTTCTAGATCTAATGATTACTTCTTGGCTCGATAAAGTTGCTGTTCATGGCCAATTTTCCGCCCCCTTCTCATATCATGATTTAGTATTTCTCTCTTTTAAAATACAACCCCCCAAACGTAAGCCATGATATACCTTCTGCCGTAGCTTTAAGCGTATAAACTTGGAGATGATTAAAAGTGACGCAGCGAGTATTAATTGGACTCCTGTTATTAGTGCTGATCTCATTGACCTAAAGGTTGCAACATTTAACTCCATTCTTTCTCGGATGAATGATAGCCACACACCTCTAGAAAGGGTAAAATTGCGACAAGCGTCCGCACCGTGGATATGCAAAGCGGCGCATAACGGTGTAAAGCGGCGCTTTAGGAAATATCCGATTGAGCTAAACCATTAACGCTATAAGTACCTCCAAAATTATTGCAGTCATCATTGTAGGGATACCAGATGACGCCATGTTCATAAGTCGGTTAATGTATCAACCCCAGCAAAAGTCTGGGCGTATCTTAGATCGCTAGGTATTGGTAAATCCCCAATGTCTCTTGGTAGCTCTGTTGATCTGAATCCACTCAATCGCTATTTCTCTTTGCTATTCATACCTTTGATCCAAATATAAAGGCTTGTACTATAGCGCAGGTAAATAGTAAGCCACCCCTTCTTAGTACGTCATTTTCCTTTAAATCTGTCACGGAGGAGGATGTTAAGAAGCATAAACTTTCTATTACTTCTACTGCAGTGGGCAACGACAACCTCTGTCCTTGTATGCTATCCTACTCCCTGAACTCTTACCAATTCTGTGTCACATTTTCAACCATTCACTTACAAAGAGTTCTTTCCTATCAGCTTGGAAACTTGCCAACGTTATCCCACTTCCAAAGACCTCCAATCCCTCTCCCTTTTCTGATTTCCGTCCCATATCTGTGCTACCATTCCTCTCCAAGGCTCTTGACACATCATCCATAGTCAACTCACTGAGTACCAATCTTCAAACTGTCTACTTTCCACTTTCCAATCTGGTTTTCGACCAGGTCACAGTACCGTCACAGCACTGCTAAAAGTCACTGATGACATCCGTCTTGCGATGAAGAATAAGTGTTTAACGATTCTGACTTTGCTAGATTTAAGCAGTGCTTTTGATTTCATAGACTTTGATATTCTGCTTGCTATTCTTCGCTCTCTTAATATTTCTCCTTCCGTGGTAACGTGGTTTGACTAATATCTGCGTTGTCGCTTGCAGCGGGTCCGCTCTGACGAGGTTTTCTCGGAATGGTGTGGTATAAATGTAGGTGTACCGCAGGGTGGAGTTCTGTCCCCTCTCCTTTTCTCGATTTTTATAAACACGGTTACCTCTGTCATCCTCTCCTAGTACCACCTCTATGCTGACGACTTTCAAGTTTACCGTCATATTAAAATAACTGACATCCAGGATGCTTTTAGTTGTATTAACGATGACTTAAATTCCTTCCGAGCGATAACTTAAGTTCCTGGGCCAAGTCTTATGGTCTGTTGGTAGCCCGTATATGTTTCGGCGGCTTGGGTCTGACACAGTTATCCCCCAAATTTGTTACGATGGAATTTCCATTCCAGTCAGCAAAAACGCAAAAAACCTAGGTTTGATTTTAGAGCCTAATTTGTCCCGGGTGTCTCAGGTCAATGAGGTCAGTAAGAAGATGCATTTTTCTTCCCACTCTATCAAACATCTCCAAAGGTTTTTGCTACTGAAAACTAAAATCTCTCTTGCCCAAACTCTTCTTCTTCCTATTCTAAACTATACAGACTGTTGCTAACTGGATGCCATTGAGGAGCTTTTTAATAATAGGTTATTTAAAAGCTCCTCAATGGCTTCAACGACTTCAAAATTTGTTTTTCGCTTACGCAAGTTCGACAATGTTTCAACATATCGATCCCAACTCAAGTGGCTCCCAATTCGAATACGTAGGAATGCTCTCATTCTTTCCACTCTTTATAATATCCTTTCGCTCCTTTTTATCTCTCTGAACTGTTTCATTTCTCCCGTCCACTAGACAAACATTGTCGTCCCAGTGTACGAACCTTGTTAGCAATGCCTCTTCACCATTCCGATTTCTATTCCTACTCCTTCATTGTTCATGCTGCAAGATTGTAGAACTCTGTCGTATGAAATACGCTATAATAAATCTATCGGTATTTTTAAGAAACGTGTGAAAGAACACAATCTCTCTTGCTTGAAAATGCAGGGTACAATGCCTATCGATAATTTGTAGGTATCTACGTATTTTATGTATTGGTATAAGTAGTATGTATATATAGTTAATATAATAATATTGGCATCTTATATGTGTATGTATATTTAGTTAGATATAATGAATATATATTATTATTGTGCATGTCTGATCAGCGATTACTCATAACATAACTCTTTGATAGGCCTCCTGGAAGAGATTTCTTCTTAGCAGCGCCTATTGTGTTATCTATATTTTTGTATTTTCCCTTTAACTTTTATGTGTACAATCAACTGTAAAATAAATAAATAACTAAATAAATCTCCCTGTCATGGGAGAGGCCCTTAGTCCTGTAGTGGACTGTTATGGGCTGTCATGATAAACAGAAATATTATTCTTTGCAGGAACTAATTAACAACCGTCCGGTGAGTAACTGAATAGTACCTAAATTGAAAGTAACGAGCTACGATCGTTTATTGACGAAAAGTTGATTACCTTCTACAATTCCTACCAACCCAGATTTGAGTTATTTGTAATGTTAATAATACTGGCGGATTATTGTTGTCCGGTCTGAAGGTAATGTTCATGTTCTTAGTAATTAGAAGGCTGTGTGTACATATTAGTATAAAATGTTTTTATACATATTATTATGTTAGACGTTGTCAGACTGGATTCTGATCAGAACTACTTAACTAAGGGTTTTAAAAAGCCAATTAAGGTTGAGGGTGTATAAAATATATTGTAAAAAGTAAAATTAAAGAAACACAAAACAATTACAACAACGGAACAACATGAAAATACAAATGAAAATGACCAACCTTATCATAAAAGTCCCTCTTCACTCTCTCTACAAATTTAACTTCACAAACGATACATTTTATAGTCTAAAAGTTAGCTTAAGCAGAAGCAGGGTGCTGGTGGTGGATAAGCAGGTAAAGGCAGGAATAATTGGTGGTGCAGGATGACTGGAGCTGATAGGGCAATGGCATGGCAACTGCCAGCGGGGCTGCATACAGTCCCCATTTCCACAGACACCATTGTATGGATCTATATTGGTTGACTACTTCACAAAAAATTGACAAGAAGTAGATAACAAGTTGTGGCAAAATTATAAATTTAATCAAACTAAATTAAGTTCCCGGCTCCAGAACATGGAGCACTCCCTCCTCTTCTCCATATCTGGGAAAGAAGGATGGAATGGCAGGGGTTAGGAATTGGATGGATGGAGACCAGCAGGAAGTTAAGCAGGCGTCTATAATGCCTAGCATGTACAACTCACCTGACTTTCGTCAGCAAACAGGTATTACAAATAAGATCCACCACACAATCACCATTTTAACATTAAAACTGCATGATATTATAGAAAAAAGTTATTTGCTTGAAAATAAACAAAATGTTGAAAAGAAAAAAACGAAAACTTCTCGCGCCCAAAGCGCCTTCAAAAATGGGGATACCTAACACGTCAAAATCATTATCCCAAAACGGTTTACCGAAATGTGGGAAAATATAAATATGAAAATGGAATAAACTAAGAAAATAAGTGAGATAACATAGACATTAAGCCGTAAAAGTGGCACAATATCTGGCAACAGACAAGAGTTGCCACATTGCGATAGTAGGCGTCCTTTCTGGCGTCTACCGCGAAAATAGCGGATAGAGCGACAGAAAGGGATCGAAGATACACAAATACATAAGGAAAAAGGAGATAAAAGAATTTTAAATAAATTTTGAATTTGACAAAGGGACGTGCCTAGCAGCCTTAAAAAAAAGAAAATAAAGGGAGCGTTCATAAAAAATGCAACGTTACAACGTAAATCTAATGAAATTATATATTCCAAACAAATCATCTTGGCGTTAATGTCCCGATTGTGCTACCTGACCTGACCACATTGGATCATGGTTACACGTTCAGTCGCCTGAATATGCAGGTTTCATCACGATGTTTTTCCTCACCGTAAGAGCATCGGTTAGTATTCAACTAATGAACATAACTCAGAATAGAGTCATTGGTACATGGCCAGCGGGATGCGAACTCGGTACCTCTCACTTACGAGTCGGATACCCTAACTATTACTGTGTCACTGTTTTTGTGTCGTGGTGTGCTGTGTGTAATAAATGTCTTTTCTTTCTTTCTTAACCACTCGGCCACCACCGCTCCTAAAATTATATATTACGGGACAGTAACGTTATTTTATTTTTATTGAACAAATGAACATAATAGTTTGTCCCTCAATCCAAACATAAACTTATAAAATATATAATAAAACTAAAAATAAAATGTGTAAATTATGATATAGGGTAAAAGCCGGACACTTGCCCCACTTTTCAAACAAGCTCTATTATTAAGAAATATGCACTTAGAGCTCGTCTCAGCTGAAATGACGCGCCCCACTATCGTATTAACGCACACAAGCAAATTTAAAATATGGACGCAAATGCCGTTGTACATGGTCATTCAGTTGCCGATGAGACTCATACGTAGGAGCACGCGTCGTTCGATTGAGCAGTCGACGCTCCCACACAGATGAAGTGTCGTTATTAATATTTGCACTCACACATCGAAATCAACTTATTAAGTAGTGGGGCGCGTCATTTCAGCTTAGACAAGCTCTACTAAGACTTGTGCTATATGTATATCAAAACATAGGTATTTAAGCTTCTATAAAAGCCTATTTTTGTAAACATAATTATTAATGGTTCTGAGTAAATCCTGTTTTACTTGACCTCTCAAAAAGGAATAGTTGGCCTATGGTAAAAATGCTTTGGGGGATAGTTGCCTCGTGAGGGGATAGACGCCTCACTATGATTTTGTTGGATAGTATCAATGTTTAATATTTACTGTCATCCTTTATTAAGCACAAATCAAAATATTATTAAAAATGGTTAAGTAGTAGTTTTAATGTTTGAAACCATAAAATCATCACCATCCCGTCTTCTGTCTGGCAGGATCCGCTTTCCAGCTTTTTCTTCGTTATTTCGTTCGGTCTTGGGTTTTCATCTGGACCATATGGCAATTGAGGTCCACTCCAACTACAATCTGTTCAGAGGATCGCAGTTTCTTCGAGACCATCCCAGAAGGCAGTATATTCGGTGTCGACGCAGTCTGACTGAAGAGCATTTAAACTGATGAGGTTGATTTTTGATCAACCCCCTCCTCTTTTGATCGCCATAACGGTATTCTTTAAACTATCATCTGACTAGCTAATGTGGGTTTACCGCGTCTGATTTTCGTTTATACTTGCGAGGCATTTTGCTCACCTAGAACGATAGCAGAGACAGATAAAAATTTATTGAAGAATTGTAAGTAGGAAAAACACCTATTGATTAATAAATGCCTTTGTTTGTCATATGTCAATTGGGGATAGTTGCCCCTAGGGGCAACTATTTGCAAAAGTGGGGCCTACTATCTTAGAGTCTGCTGACAGACGTACGAGGCTCTGACGAGTCGGCTTTTCCCTAACGGGTTTATTTATTTCTGTTTTTCTTCAGGAAATGAATAGTCTTTTCCAATATTACAATATTACATGACTGGTTGTTTTTTGTAAACAATTTAATTATTAAAATTGGTGTGACAGCGAGCTTTCCTAAATATACAGTAAGACAGGTCCGTCTACTCCACGGCAACGAAATGAAAATGCTGAGGAGGATGTGCGGAGTTACGTTACTAGACCGAGTATGTAACAAGTACATCCGTAGCAGCCATGGTGTGAGGGATATCGTGGGTGACGTCGAAGAAGCTCGTCTGCCCTGGTATGGTGACGTATTGCGTAAGCCCCAGGGATACGTGGGGAATAAGTGCCTGAACCTGCCGGTATCAGGAAAAAGGCCAACCCAAGAAGCGATGCGAAGCGGATTTCAAACTCTAGATCTGTATATCTGTAAAACAAAGTGTATTTTAAATTATCATATTTTAACAGATACGTTATCCTTTGCAGAAATGGCGTAAGTAGCAAACTAATTTTAATGTGGTATCTTGTTAGATAATAATAATAATACTGTCATAAGGTGTCAATTAGCTCCCTAACTGTTCAACCAGTCTCAGGGTCTCCAGCGGAAGACCAGTCTCTGCAAGCATTATAAGCCCTAGTTATCGGTCGCTGCCACTAGACTTATGCCGCATCTACTTACTTATCAGGAACCTAATACTTATTTTTTAGGCAAAGAGTGGATTAAAATTATTTTGAAATGCTTTTAGATGGTATAGTAAGTATTTTTTACATACTTGGCAGGTAAACAGGCATCGGACCACCTGATGGAAAGTGGTCATCGCTGCTTATTGACATTAGCAACACCAGGGACATCGCCAATGCGTTTCCCACCTCTATAAAACGTTGCTCTGGCAGCTAAAAGGCAACATCCCCTCCACTTCTAAAGGTACGGTTCTCCAACTCCCCACCCCATGGAACACTACCAGTGTACTCTTACTCACCGGCAGGAACACAATACTAATAATAGTATTGTTTGGCTGCTTTGCTCTGTAAGGTGAAAGTACTTCCCCAATCGAACGGCTCCAATTCGAACGGGGTACCCTGCGTCTCTTGAAGTATGTATCTATCAGATATCTACGTAAACAAATATGGAAAGTGTATCTTACCGTTTTTTAATTTTTAAAGCCTACGGTATGTAATTTCACTTCACTGATCCAATGAGCAGTTTTCCAATAGGTATCTAAAGCATTCCTAAACACTCGCTAGATGGCGCCCCGACAATGTTGTAGGTGATAGAAATCGTCTAAGTTTCTGCCTCCCGTTCTGAGCCTTGTTTCGTTAAAATCTGTTCAGTATGGGAAATATTTCGGTATTGTCGGGAATTTCCGACATCTGATTTGATTTTTAAAATAACTTGGACTGGTTACAATTGCCGATTGTGTATGAGAGTTATTATAACAAAATTAATGCACTTATTGCCGTTTTCACTGAGCTTAGGAATCGTAGGTAATGACGTTGATGATCATGTAAAAACTAGTTACAAAATAGTCCCATGAAATAAGTACACTAATACATTCATTTACAACCGTTACCTACGTTGTCAAATTAAATACGAAATGCAGTGTCAATAAAAATACCAATATCAATGTCAAGATAGCAATGTCAAATACAATACAAATCCCAAAGTCAATATAATTAGAAATGTCAAGTAAACGAATTAAACAAAGACGGAACTTAGGTGATTTCTTACTTTTTTTAATTCAGCCTCGTTATTCCTAAGCACGAATTACGCTATCTGTCATAGTTTCGCATTTCTCCTAACTGGCCCATTTAGATTATTCTGTGGTAACGCAATGCTACATTAATACGTCCATGAGTTTAAATTATGTAGGTACTTATTTGTTATATTGTGATGATTTTACGAAAAATTAATGGGATTAATGTCTAAAAAAATGCAAAGGTACTCGTATGTTCAGATGATGCACCTAGGTTGAACCCAGAGCGCAACTGAACCGCACGTACCTAACCATAAAAAATTGCTATTTTCCTGTTATAATCAAGCTAAGGTCGGATAATGATCGAGTGGGGAAAGATAATTACGTCGGAATGTCATGTTTTGAATGACCTTGGACAACTATCTTGGATAAAGTAAAATCTTGTAAAAATGTTTGAACTATATATTAAAAAAGAAAAGAAACTCTCCCATTGGTCGCCTTTATGGTAAGCTAGATCAATCTTCACGGTAAATTTTTAGAAGTGCAACTTAAGTAGAGGAAGTATTTTTGAAACATTTCTAGATTGCTAGTCCTAGTGCCTAAAAACATCTTTATTTATCATTATTTAAGGTGGGCAAGGTAAGTGTATCCCTAAATACTGTACAGATTCTAGTATTGCCGAACTATTGATTGATGACCTTGAAAATACTCTTTAATATCTAGGTTTAGTTGTACTTATAGTACAATAACGAGGGGCTATATTATCGAATATTATATTAATAGACATTTATTTTCACTAAGACAATATAACAAGAGCCACTTACATGAGAAGAGAACGTATTATAGCATATCGCAGAGAATGCAATGAGAGACTTGATTAATCGACTTTCCGCACAGCCTACGTAACTGTTGTGATCGAATGTGTGATGATCTTAGTAACTGTTGTACGAAAACATAGTTAAGGCCATGAGTGATTCTGCCACAATAGGTCGCATAAGTGGAAAACGCGTAAAGAGGAAGAAGTCGCAAGCTGAAGAAAAAACTTCGCCGGGACACACGCGGACGCTAAATATAAATATCACATTTGGCTTTGGCATAAGAATATAAATTTTGTCTTGAAGTTACCATGCCCAATCAAGAACTGGGTAATATAATGGTCCACCATCAGCCATTTCTTACTAAGTCTATTACAAACGCCCCGTGCTAGAATTTTCCCACCGACTCCGCCACTCATCCAACAAATTCTCATAAACAACATTAGGATCTTGAACCAATTTACTTCATTTTGACCGGTCTCGCGGACGAACAAAGTGAGGGGTTGTCATATTCCGCGATGCATAGCTTGTAGCCCGTCGTTGTATCTTCAAGCCAATAGGAAGTACCCCCGTTAACACCGGTAAAACATATGTACTAACCGTGCAGTATGCTTTACATAGCAATATTATACCTAATCGCTGACTTTGTTAGAGACAATCATCCCACTGTTGACCAATACCGGCACCTCGTAACTAACACAACCCACATAAAAAGCTTTATAAATTATTTTAATTCTCTAAACCGGGACCCTATGTTGAGGTTGATATCCTATTTGGAACAAAGAAATTGCGCTTGGTTTTCTTACGTACCTGAATTATATGAACTATAAACCTGAAATTATTTTCCAACAGAACAAGGTAAGGTACCGATTCCTACCGTTTTATCGTAGCCTGATTCATTGTTATTCGCGATGGACTAACTAATGAACCTTTTAGAAGCTGAACGGTTGTGCCAGGAGCAAAATTTAGGCGGTTCCTAACAGCCCTTTCGTGTATTAGCTTTAAACTCTCTTTTCTGTTGGTCACCACGCAAACGATCGAAAGAACGTTTCTCGTTCATACAATTCGAATGTGGAATAAGCTTCTAGCCACAGTTTTCTATGGACTATGACATGGGATCGTTCAAGAGGTATCTTAGAGGTCGCTTTAGAGGCGGACAACGCATTGGTAACTCCCCTGGTGTTGCTGATGTCCATAGACGGCGGTGACCACTTTCTATCAGGTGGCCCGCTTGCCTGTTTGTCTGCCGTACCTAATACATAAAAAAACAAGCTAGCAAGTGTTAGCTAAGGACACGACCTCACATCCCGTTTTCCCGCGTATCAAAACCAGCAAATCGTCCGCGTATGCGCATGCGTTCCATTAGTACTGTCCGATTCTACACTGACAGGCGAACCCCTGTCTACGCATGTTTCCTTGACTTATCTAAGGCAAGATCAAAGACCAATGCTTTATGACATCCCAATCCCGTTTAATAATTTTGCCAGAAATCTCATTCAGTGCAAACTTGGGCAGACGTTCGCAACAGGTCGCGCCGCTATTTTGTTTCGAGCTACGAACATGGCTTTTGAAGTTTACTTGGACGAAGTAGCGAATAAAATCAATTGAAATTGAATTACTTGTAATTTGTGTTTTTTTACTAAAGCCTTATTAAAGTTTTATTATTATTTTAATAGATTACCTAATGGCTTTGGGCACAGAATAGTTATTCTAACGTTATGGTGGCTCTGCTAACAGCGTTTCATAGATTGCTTAATATTATTTTAAAATAAAATGCACAAACTTTTCGCATTCTAACGACTGTATAATATTGACGACCTGAGTAGTTCAGTTGGTTACCTTCTTAACCACTTGGTTAACCTCTACGTGACAGACGGTATGCGCCTGCCACGTAGAGGTCCCGGGTTCCGTTCCCGGCCGGGCAGAAATTGTAATGACTTTAAATTTCTTTTACGGGTTTGGATGTTGTATGTATAATAAGTATATATTTAAAAATTAAAAGTAGTTCAGTCTAATATACAGTCAGTTTCTGGTACCCAAAACATAAGCTTTGCTTTCTTTGGAGCTAGATGGCGCAGTGTGAATTATCCAATCATATTTATTTATAAATTTTTATTGTTACAAACTGGACCACCCCTTACAATAGATTCTCATTTTACAGAACTATGAAAAGGTAAATATTTAGTATACTTCTTTATGTCTAGGTACATAATATAACGCAAACTCATATTACGTTGCCCCTATGGAGCAATTAAGCTATTTTTAAACCCTGACGAAAAAAGAGGAGTGTTACAAGTATGACCTGTGTATCTGTCGCTCTGTATATCTGTGTGTCTGTCTGTGATATCGTAGCTCCCTAACATATAGACCGATTTGGATCTAATGTAATGACCTGTGGATTATTGTGCCTAGGTAACAACAAATAATGACTTGTAAACATTTTTACCAATAAAATTATGTCTATGTCTAGTCTATGTAAAATGTTACGGGCCAACTTTTAATATTTTATCATTTACTTTTAATAGCTAGCGTTATCGCCAGAACATGTAAGTAGTAAGACCTCCAAATAACAGTTAATGGTTGTATGAGCTATACTTGGTCAAATGTAGGATCATAATTTTGACAGCTCATTGATTCTTGGTCCTCGGCTCACGCCTATGTACCTATGTATTTTAGTGAAGTACCACGAATAATTAATAACAATGAACAGGTTATTCAAATAAAGTAATCGAACATTTAAAACGCTCGTACGATTCGGATGTGGAATGAGCTCCCAGCCACAGTTTCCTTTGGACTATGACATGTAATCGTTCAAGAGGTATATTAGAGGTCTCCTCAAAGGCGGGCAACGCATTTGTGATTCCCTGGTGTTGCTGATGTCTACAGGCGACGGTGACCACTTTCCATCAGGTGGCCCGCTTGCCTGTTTGTCTGACATATAAAAGAAAAAAAATGATTTAGGTTTCGGTAATTATATAGTTTTTGTAACTAAATTCTTATTCCTTGTTTGGATTTCACCCTAAGAGACCTTTCACAACAACGATTTCGGCTCGCGCGTATTCTACGGAATAGGCTGTTTGACCGAATAAAAATACTCATGTGTCGAAATCGTTGTTGTAGAAGGGTTTTTAATGTCTTATTAATAAATTATTAATTCAAAAGAAAAACAATTGCTTGTTTTGTAACATGCATACAGCATAACCAAGGAACTATCGATTCCAAGTTCTAATAATCTTGATGTTATTGTCCCGGTTATGCTTTCGCGCACGAGGGTCCGGGGTCCGCCTTGTCTATGATCCAAGATTTGGCAGATCAGGTAAGTACAGTAAAGCCACTGTCATCTGACCTCCATGACCCTGCTACCAGGGGAACCTGACCAGATTAGATCATGGTTACACATGTAGTTGCCTGAATGTGCAGGTTTCATTACGATATGTGTATGTATATTTAGTTAGATATAATGGATATATATTATTATTGTGCATGTCTGATCTGCGATTACTCATCACAAAACTCTTTGATAGGCCTCCTGGAAGAGATTTCTTCTTAGAATTAAGTAGCGCCTATCGTGTTATCTATATTTTTGTATTTTCCCTTAAACTTTCATGTGTACAATCGACTGTAAAATAAATAAATAACTAAATAAACCTCCCCTCTCATGGGAGAGGCCTTAAGTCCTGTAGTGGACTGTTATGGGCTGTCATGATAAACAGAAATATTATTCTTTGCAGGCAATAAGTAACAACCGTCCGGTGAGTAACTGAATAGTACCTAACTTGAAAGTAACGAGCTACGATCGTTGATTGGCGAAAAGTTGACTACCTTTTACAATTCCTACCAACCCAGATTTGAGTTATTTGTAATGTTAATAATACTGGCGGATTACTGTTGCCCGATCTGAAGGTGATGTTCATGTTCTTAGTTATTAGAAGGCTGTTTGTACATATTAGTTTAAAATGTTTTTTATACATATTATTATGTTAGACGTAAATCTAATAAAATTATACATTCCAAAAAAGTTATCTTGACGTTGATGTCCCGATTGTGCTCTCGTGCACGAGGGCCCGGTGTCCGTCTTGACCATGATTCAGGATTTAGCAGATCAGGTAATTACAGTGGAGCGACTGCCATCTGATCTACGTGACCCTGTTACCAGGGGAACCTGACCACATTGGACCATGGTTACACTTCAGTCGCCTGAATTTGCAGGTTTCATCACGATGTTTTCCCTCACCGTAAGAGCATCGGTTAGTATTCAACTAATGAACATAACTCAGAAAAGAGTCATTGGTACATGGCCACAGCGGGATTCGAACCCGGTACCTCTCACTTACGAGTCGGATACCCTAACTATTACTGTGTCACTGTTATTGTGTCGTGGTGTGCTATGTGTAATAAATGTCTTTTCTTTCTTTCTTTCTTAACCGCTCGGCCACCGACGCTCCTAAAATTATATATTACGGGACACGTTAAACGTTACTTTATTTTTCTAGAACAAATAAACATAATAGTTTATCCCTCAATCCTAAAATAAACTTATATTATGAGAAATGATACATATTAAAACTAAAAATCAACTGTGTAAATTATGTTATAGGGTTAAAGCCGGCTACTTGCCCCACTTTTCTAAAAAACTGTATTATAAGGAAATATGCACTTACTAAGACTTGTGCTATGTGTATGTCAAAACATAGGTCTTTAAGCTTGTATATAAATGCCTATTTTTGTAAACATAATAATTATTAGTTCTGAGTAAATCAAAATAGTAGTCTTCTGTCTGGCAGGATCCGCTTTCCAGCTTTTTCTTCGCCATTTTGTAAATTGATGAAACAACTGGATTGCTCTAAGGGTGCTGTTTCAGATGAAATTCCGTCAATTTTCTTTTCTAAATGCGCTGAATCACTGGCTGCTCCTCTAGCATACATTTTTAATTACTGTTTTCGTGAGGGATATTTTCCAGAGATCTGGAAGACAGCCAATATTGTACCAATTCATAAAAAGGGTTCCAGGAATGACATCGGCAACTACAGACCAATATCTATTCTTAACGTATTAAGCAAAATGATGGAACAGATTGTGCACATGCACATTTACCCAACAATTATCAAAAATGTTCCCACACAGCAGCATGGTTTTATCCGAGGGCGGTCAACAAATACTAACTTAGCTATATTTTCTAATGACGTTCTGCTTGGAATGGATGGTGGGTCCCAAGTAGATGCAGTTTATACAGATTTCCAAAAAGCGTTCGATCGTGTAGATCATGTTATTCTTCTAAGGAAGCTTCAGGAGCTGGGAATTCGTGGTAATCTCCGCCGATGGTTTGAGTCATACCTGAGAAATCGATCGCAGGCTGTCGTCGTGGCTGGTTATCGTTCTAATTTTGTCACAGTCCCTTCTGGAGTCCCACAGGGCTCAATCTTGGGGCCGCTTTTGTACATCGAATATTTATATATGATATTCAAAACTGTTTCCGATTCGCAAAATTTTTAATGTATGCAGACGATATAAAAATTTATGCATGTGTAAGAAATAGGATGGAATCACTACGTTTCAAGAAGATTTAGACCGTGTGTGCCAATATTATCGCGAAAACAACAAACAGTCAATGTCTTAAAATATTTTCAAATAACTTTCACACGCAAAACAAACACTGAGACACATCAATATTTCTTGGAAGGAACGCCCATTAAACCAGTTACTAGCGTTAGGGATCTTGGCGTGGTTTTCGATTCAAAAATGCTTATGACAGAACACATAACCGCAGCAGTTACTAAAGCCTACAAAAATCTCGGTTTTGTTCTGAGGGTGAGTCGCCCTTTCTCTGATATTTACTGCATTTAGGTTTTGTTCTTTTCTTACGTCCGTAGTGTATTGGAATATTGTAGTAACATTTGGAACCCCAGCTATGTTATCTACATTCAAAATATTGAGCGGATTCAAAAGAATTTTTTCAGGGCCCTTAACTTTCGTACTCAACTCAGAGGTTCCGGTTCACAGAGACCGGCGTTCCTTACTGCAGATGATGTTTTTGCATAATATTTGCAGTGGAAAAATTGACTCACCGGAACTAACAGCACTTTTTCTTCAATTCAAAACGCCCTCGAGGCGCACTAGACAGACTCCGCTCTTTCACGTTCGTCCTGGTCACTCAAATTATGCTCAAAATTCCGTGGTAAATCGTACTCTCGAAACTTACAATAATGATTTCTCTTCAGTCGATTTATTCTGTCACAGCAAAGTATCGTGCCAAAAGAAGATGAAGATGGTAGAACTTCAGAAATCAGTGAATGAGTAATGTGTCACTTCCCTCTCTCTCTCACACACAAAAACACTCACTTAGTATACACACACTAACACACACACATACACACACACACACAGAGACGCACAGACAGATGATTAGAATTGTTAAAAACGTCTTTTTTTAGTAATGGTAACTTTTATTGATAATTTACTTCTACAGAGTAAGAATCGGTAAAGAAGTACCCCCCGCCTCCCCGCGGGTAACGTTTGAGCTCCGCTATATTCTAATTTAATTAAGGTGTAAAATGGCGCAAATAGCGCTAGAGAAGACGATCCGTGAACTGTGCAAAACTGTGACAAGCTTGTCAAATAAAATTGACCAAATGCAAGTGCTAATTAGTGTGCAAAGTGAACAAATAAAACAACAATCTACATTACTAGAACAGCTGACGAGCTCAAAGAAAAGTGAAATTACCTCCGAGCAAGAATGTTCGTCGATTGCCGCGGTATCAGCGGCTGAACGCAGACCCGTACGACAAGCGCGTCTAAAGGCCACCGCGGCACTCAGCGCAGCAAGCGCTAAAAGCGCTAGCACCAGCGTTGATGCAAAGAAGTCGTCTCGGCCTTTGCTCGCTAGCGCGGCCACGAATACCCCCGATAATGCCCGACACAGCCCAAACCCCGGTGCAGCGGACCCACTAACAACGACCCATACAAGTGGGGCCACTAAATCCGTGGTCACGAACACAAGGTATGCCGACGCTTGTAAACAAACAACGCCAGCCCAGTCCGTCGAGTGCAGAGAGGGAGAATGGAAGACGGTGGCCATTAAACGAAGGAAGGGACCACGTAGACGTATCATGGTCGGCACAGGCACCGACGATGATGAAATACAGACCGTGGAGAAAACAAAATATATTCAAGCATGGTCATTCACACCAGATACTACTACGGATAATATCATAAGATTTCTGAATAAAATAGAAAAGTCAAACGAATACTCGGTGGAGAAACGAGAAATAAAAACAAATCGCCATTCTGCGTTCGTAATTGGAATGCCGGAAAGCCTATTCGAAAAGTTTAACTCGCCCGCTGTGTGGCCACCGCGCGTAAAATTCTCTGACTGGTTTCCCGCGCGTCCCCGCCGCAGGCGCAGCGAGCGGGGAGAACCGAGTGAGGAGGACAGCAACAGTAACGTCATCAACAATTGACACCGGTAGTTATACGCTCACGTTATGCCACCAGAATATTAGGTGTATTAATAATAAGACGAAAAAGTTGGAAGTACTGTTGACAAATGAATTAAATTGTGACGCGTTGGTTGTAACGGAACATTGGCTCCGTGAAGATCAATTAGCATCTGTTACATTGTGCAATTATAATCTCGTGTCGTTTAGTTGTAGATCACAAATAGCCCACGGCGGTAGTTGCATTTACGTCCGTTCCGGGGTTGGAGCGGTAAACAGACAGGATTACTGTGCCTTATCTCACGAACAGGTATTTGACATGTCTGCCGTGCACTAAGTGGATGAGAACATCCTTCTCGTCGCAATTTACCACTCCAACCAAACGAGTCATATTGAGTACTTAGAAATGTTTGAAAAACTATTGACTAAGATCTGTGATGACAACCTAAACGCAGTGATAATGGGGGATATAAATATAAACTATCTGGATAACACTCCGATCAAACGGGGCCTCGACGACCTGCTATCGAGTTGCAACTTCGAGCAACTAGTGGACTTCCCGACGCGAGTGGATGGAAACAGCGCGACGTTGTTAGACCACGCCTACACTAATCTGCCCGTGTCGCGGGTGCAGTCGGTGCGCACCGTGGACACCCGGCTGAGCGACCACGGCGCGCAGCGGCTGTGCCTCTCGCGGGCGCGGGCGGGCCCGCCGGCGCCGCCGCCGACCGTGCGCGCCCGCACGAACAGCCGCGCCAACAAGGCTAGTTTCGAGGCGGCCCTCGAGTCAGTAGATTGGGAGGTGGTTGTTCGAGGTTGTAACCGAAACTGTGATGGACTTTGTGACTTAATTATGAATATTATAATAAATAAATTTGACATTTGCTTTCCAATGAAAACACGTCCCACTATCCAAAACCGGAAAATGTGGATTGACGACGAGGTTATAAACCTAAAACTATTACTATTTGACATGACAATATTTTTAAATAATTACCCCAATTATGAAATTATATCTAATTCAATTCATAGTATAAGCACAAAGTATGACTTATTATTAACAACCAAACGCAAAAACTTCTACACTAAGCAGATTAATGACGCTCCGAATAAGGCTAAGTATATGTGGAAGTTTATTAACAGTGAACTGGGTCGGGGAACCCGGGAACGCAGTGATTTCACCAATCTGTTGCGTCAGGAAAATGGGTTACCATTTCCCTCTAAGCGAGCTCTGGTGGACGCGCTACACCTGAAGTTTGTGACGGCGCGGCGGCGGCCACGCGCTGCGGAGCGCCGGCCGCCGACGCGCCCGCGGCGGCTGGCCTGCTCCGCGCGGGCGCGCCGCCGGCCGACGTCTCGATGCGACTCCAACCTTTCACGCATGACGAACTGCTGCGCGTAGTGAAAACATGTATCGCACCCAAAAAGAGTACGGATCTATATGGCCTTCCGTCAAGCTTACTTATAAATATCATGTCTACAAAAACCGGCAACGTAGTGACCCATCTACTGAACGAATGCATACGGAATGGCACGTACCCTAATAAATTAAAGAAAGTTAAGATATCCCCCGTATACAAAGGGAAGGGTAATAAATCTGACTTTAAGTCCTACCGCCCGATATCTCTGGTGCCTGTAGTTAGCAAGATTTTCGAGGTAGGTATAAACAGGAGGCTCTTGTCCTTTATAGCCAGCCGTCAAGTATTGTCCGACCGGCAATACGCCTACAGGCCGGGCCGTGCGACGACTGACATGGTGCGCGAGGTACTATGGCGAGTGCTCAGCGCCCGCGAGGAGGGCCGCCAGGTCGCCCTTGTCTGCTGCGATCTCTCACGCGCCTTCGACACCGCGGACCACGGACTGGTGGCAAGCAAGCTGCAGTACTACGGGATCCGCGAACCCGTATTATCACTGCTGCTCTCATTCATGACCAGCAGATCGCAAATCCTGGTCGGTGACGGGGGCCGTGTAGCATCGGCTGAAATGGGTATAACGATGGGGGTTCCTCAGGGATCATGTCTCTCGAACTCGTTATTCAGCCTCCTGCTGAACGACCTGCCAGGGTCAATAGAGGGCATTAATACCTTTATTTACGCTGACGACGTCATGGTTGTAGTAACGGCGCCAACGGAGCAGCTGCTCGAAGAGGGACTCAACAATGTAGTTCAGCACCTCGATGAGTGGTTTGCGGCCAATGGATTAGCGCTGAACAGAGACAAGATCAACTACATGAGGTTCTCCCTAAATGGCACAGATATCCCTCCGTTGCGGGTGAATATAGGCGGTTCGGCACTGAAACAAGTGAAAACCACCAAGCTACTAGGGTTCACGATTGATAGCGCTCTCACTTGGGAAGCCCACGTAGATGAGGTGTGCAGCAAGCTTAACTGTGCTAGCTTTGCGCTGCGGGGGCTTGCGAGCACTGCCCACCGCGGTGTGGTCCGGTCGTGTTACTTCGCGACAGTGCATTCGGTCCTATCGTATGGAGCCGAACTATGGGGACGCGCCTCCGAGTGGCACCGCGCGTTTGTGGCCCAAAAGCGAGCCGTCCGTGCACTTGCTGGCATTACTGACCAGCAAGAATCGTGTAGGCCTCTATTTAATAAATAAGGTATACTTCCTCTGCCGTGCGAATACATATACCAAATAGCAGTATTCACTTACCGCAATATATGTGTGTTTGAACGAAAGAAGGCGGTGTCGCGCGCGTTGAGGAGTAATAGAGACGAGGGCCAACTTCTCCCAGTACGCCACAAATTAGTCAAATCCGAGCGGTCGGCATACGTATTAGGTCCTGTTGTATTCAATAAAATTCCAGAGAACGTGAAGAGTGCAACTACCACCAATGGGTTTAAGTCGAAATTAAAACGTTGGCTACTAGACCAATGTTTCTATATTTTTGATGAATTTTTGAATTTTAAGCAGATTAATTTATGAATGTTATGACATTAATTTTTTTTTTCAATTGACAATTTAATTACGATATGTAATAGTTAACTTTATTTTGATGACGTTATATGATTAGATGACATGTATAAATTTTATAAATTTTATTATGTTAACATAGTCTATGTGTACCTATGTACCAACCTATAACCATACTGCACTGACGTGTAACATAATTACCAATAAAGAATTTGTATTTGTATTTGTATTTGAATCTGTTATTGGCTTTCTGTTATTTACGAATATCTGATGTTAAAGTTTTAAGAGCTCTTGATTCTATGACAAATAAAAAAAAAAAATTTCGTTCGGTCTTGGGTTTTCAACTGGACCATATGGCCATTGAGGTCCACTCCAACTACAATCTGTTCAGAGGATCGCAGCGTTTCTTCGAGACCATCCCAGAAGGCAGTATTTTCGGTGTCGACGCAGTCGGACTGAAGAGAGGTTGATTTTTGATCAACCCCCTCCCCTTTTGATCGCCATAAGGGTATTCTTTAAACTATCATCTGACTAGCTAATGTGGGGGCACCGCGTCTATACTTGCGAGGCATTTTGCTCACCTAGAACGATAGCAGAGACAGATATAAATTTATTTAAGAATTATAAATAGGAAAAACACCTATACAATAAAAAATGCCTTTGTTAGTCATATGTCAATTGGGGATAGTTGCCCCTAGGGGCAACTATTTGCAAAAGTAAATGGGGCGACTATCCTTTTTGTTACGGAAATTTTTTTTATTTGTAAAATAAATAAAAACTTTTTAACAATAAAACATAGTCAACAATGTAGTTTAAGCTTTAATGCATGTAAATAAACAAAAAGTAGATTGAACGACTAACAGTAATAAATCTCTTCCATGGAAATTACTTACCAATATAATTTTGATGCCCGTCAAAGCTTCGCCGCGTTTTTACTTATAAGGGCGAAACGCGTGCGCCTACGCTGATGGATTACATGGCACTAAGGCCTTCAGAAGGACCACTTTCAATTATAGAAGAGTGCTAATGCCACCAACATCCCTAACATAGTCTATTCAAAACCGGAGCAACTATCCCACTGGGGCAAGTATCCGGCTTTTATTTTATATTACTTTCGATATAATTCCGCAGTTCCAAGGAACACCCCTTTCCATCTCAAAAAGTATCGGGATCCTTGGTGTCGACATATCGAATAGCGTGCGATTCCGAAGTCACCTGGAAGTTAAGGCCAAACTGGCTTCGAAAAAGCTTGGAGTGCTTAACCGGTCCAAGCGATACTTCACCTCAGGGCAGCGCCTGCTGCTGTACAAGGCACAAGTGCGGCCTCATATGGAGTATTGTTCCCATCTTTGGGCCGGCGAAACTGCAGACCTGCTTAATCCTCTGGACTCCGTACAGAGACGCGCCGTACGAATTGTCGATGATCCCATACAAACATGCAAGTTAGAACCGCGATAATTTGCGACATCTTTTAAAACGATTGGCGAAGTCGGCGAAATGCATGCACACGGTCGGTCCCAAAATATATAACAAAATATCAAAAGAAATTAAAAACTAACTCAGTAGCAACATCTTTATAAAAAAACTGAAAAAGAAACTGCTGTCAGAGGCGCTCTACTCACTAGACGAATTCACTAATGAAAAATCACGTAGTTAATAATTGATATGTATGACTTTGTATGACTTAATTGTTAAGTGATGCACTATAGCAATATAATGGTGATAAATACACTTATATTATATGATATAAGTATACATTTGACATGCAATTAATACACTTTTTTTACCAATAAACGAATTGTATTGAATTTAATTGTAATAATAATAATAATATGTTTATGACATCTGAATTTGCAATTAACTCCCTTGGACAAAATACGTTATTCGGTGTACTGACCTTATGACATTAAGATTGTGATTTTATTTTTCTGTTATAACATTATTTTAAGAATAATGACTACTTAAGAATTTAATAACATTTGACGCGTAAATTTATGTTTATCAAAATAAATGGAATGAAATGAAATGAACCACTGGCTAACCGAAGGGACTTTAACTCCCTGTGTGTGTTCTATCGCCTGTACAATGGGGAGTGTTCCGAGGAACTTTTCGATCTGGTGCCCACAGCACAATTCCGCCATCGCACCACTCGCCGTGGGCTGGGTACTCATCCCCACTACATAGACCCTCTCTTAGTCACCACGCGAAGGTTCGAAAGAACGTTTCTCGCTCGTACGATTCGGATGTGGAATGAGTTCCCAGCCACAATGTTTCCTTTAGACTATGACATGGGATCGTTCAAGAGGTATATTAGAGGTCTCTTCAGAGGCGGGTAACGCATTGGTGACTGTCCCCTGGTGTTGCTGATGTCCATAGGCGGCTGTGATCACTTTCCATCAGGTGGCCCGCTTGCCTGTTTGTCTGCCGTAAAAATAATAAAAAAAAAAATACATATATTAGTACCTACTCAGTATTGTCGAGTAGGTACTACTGAGCAGGATCAGCAGTTGGTTCTAATTCAGTTTGCTAGATATGGCATAAAAAAAATTCTAAAATGCAAGTGCAATGCGATTTTTTGTCACAGGGTGTAAGTAAAAATTTTTTTTTATTAATATTACAGTTTACTTCAGTAACCTTTGGTTTAAATCGCAAAGAATGTGGAGGGGAGTATGTGGCCTACTATCTAAGGGTCCCAAGTAAACCTCACCTGCCCGTGATTCTCCTGCTGACAGCCGTACGAGGCTCTGACGAGTCGGCTTTTCCCTAACGGGTTTAGTTATATCTTTTTTTCTTCAGGAAACGAACAGTCTTTTGCAAATGTTACATACAATGACTGGTTGTTTTTTGGAAACAATTTAATTATAAAATTGGTGTAATAGCGAGCCTTCCTAAATATACAGCAAGACAGGTCCGTCAACTCGACGGCAACGAAATGAAAATGCTGAGGAGGATGTGCGGAGTTACGTTACTAGACCGAGTATTTAACAAGTACATCCGTAGCAGCCACGGTGTGAGTGATATCGTGGATGACGTCAAAGAAGCTCGTCTGCGCTGGTATGGTGACGTATTGCGTAAGCCCCAGGGATACGTGGGGAATAAGTGCCTGAACCTGCCGGTATCAGGAAAAAGGCCCCGTGGGCAGCCCAAGAAGCGATGCGAAGCGGATTTCAAACCCTAAAACTGTATATCTGAAAAACAAAGTGTATTTTAAATTATCATATTTTAACAGATACGTTATCCTTTGCAGCAATGGCGTAAGTAGCAAATTAATTTTAATGTGGTATCTTGTTAGATAATAATAATACTGTCATTAGGTGCCAATTAGCTCCCAAACTGAACAATCAAACTCAGGGTCTCCAGCGGAAGACCAATCTCTGCAAGCATTATTAGCTCTGGTTATCGGTCGCTGCCACTAGACCTATGCCGCATCTACGCCATACTTATTTTTTAGGCAAAGAGTGGATTAAAATTGTTTTAAAATGCTTTTAGATATAATAGTAAGTATTTTTTTCATACGGCAGGTAAACAGGCATCGGACTACCTGATGGAAAGTGGTCACTGCTGCTTATTGACATTAGCAACACCAGGGACATCGCCAATGCGTTGCCCACCTCTATAAAACGTTGCTCTGGCAGCTAAAACATCCCCTCCACTTCTAAAGGTACGGTTCTCCAACTCCCCACCCCATGGAACACTGGTAAACTTACTCACCGGCAGGAACACAATACTATTAATAGTATTGTTTAGCTGCTTTGCTCTGTAAGGTGGAAGTACTTCCCCAATCGAACGGCTCCAATTCGTACGAGGTACCGCGCCTCTCTTGAAGTATGTATCCATCAGATATCTACATGAACAAATATGGAAAGTGTATCTTACTTTTTTTTAATTTTCAAAGCCTACGGTATGTAATTTCTCTTCACTGATCCAATGAGCAGTTTTCCAATAGGTATCTAAAGCATTCCTAAACACTCGCTAGATGGCGCCCCGACAATGCGGTAGGTGATAGAAATCGCTTAAGTTCTTGCCTCCCGTTATGAGCGTTGTTTCGTTAAAATCTGTTCAGTTTGGGAAATATTTCGGTATTGTCGGGAATTTCCGACATCTGATTTGATTTTTTTAAATAACTTGGACGGGTTACGATTTCCGATTGTGTATGAGAGTTATTATAAATGTCAAGTAAACAAATTAAACAAAGACGGCACTTAGGCGATTTCTTCGTTTTTTTAATTCGGCCTCGTGATTCTTAAGAACAAATTACGCTATTTGTCATAGTTTGGCATTTCTTCTAACTGGCCCATTTAGATTAATCTGTGGTAACGCAATGCTACAATAATACGTCCATGAGTTTAAATTACGTAGGTACTTATTTGTTATATTGCGATGATTTGACGAAAATTTAATAGGATGGATGTCTAAAAAAATGCATAGGTATGTTCAGATTATGCACCTAGGTTGAACCCAGAGCGCAACCGAACCGCAAGTACCTAACCATAAAAAAATGCTAATTTCCTGTTATAATCAAGCTAAGGTCGGATAATGACTGAATGGGGAAAGATAATTACGTCGGAATGTCATGTTTTGAATGACCTTGGACAACTATCTATTGAACCAAGAGCGTTTTTTCTAAACACAGCTCATTCTGTGATAAAGTTAAATCGCTAAGAGGAATAGCGCCATTTTGTTAAAATGTTTGAATTATATATTAAAAAAAAAAACCTTTCCATTGATCGCCTTTATGGTAAGCTAGATCAATCATCACGGTAAATTTCTGGAAGTGCAACTTTAGTAGAGGAAGTATTTTTGGAACATTCCTAGATTCCTAGTCCTAGTGACTAAAAACATCTTTATTTATCATTATTTAAGGTGAGCAGGGTAAGTGTATCCACAGATTCTAGTATTGCCCAACTATTGATTGATGACCTTGAAAATGGCTCCGAATTAAATATTGTAACGAAATTTAAGTATTTAGGACACATCCTCACAGATTCATTAAGTGATAATGAAGACCTTGAGAGACAGAGAAAAGCCCTCGATATGCGAAGCAACATGCTCGCCAGGCGCTTCACGCATTGTTCTACGCAGGTGAAGGTGACCCTGTTCAAGGCGTACTGCCAGTCGCTCTACACCAGCCAGCTGTGGTACTCATACACAAAGAGCGCATTCAGCACCCTGCGCGTGCAGTATAACAACGCGTTCAGGGCCATGCTGGGCCTCCCTTGGCGGTGCAGTGCGACTGGTATGTTCGCGGAGAGCGGGGTCCTGGGCTTCTGCGCGCTGGTCAAACGACTAAGGGCTTCTTTTCATACTCGTCTCTTTGAAAATATGACATAGTTAAGGGTTTTGAAGCGTTGCAAGGATTGTCTGCAGGAAAAATTGTATTATGCGCATTTCCCTTCATAAAAAATGATTATAATTCTGAAAATGACCGTATTCACAAGTTGAATACCTTGATGTATAATTTGACTTGCAGTCAGAAAGACGCATTCACCTTTTTCGACTGTAATAAATTTACAGATAAATTATTTTTAACAGAAGATACTGTGTATCTTCGACGTAGGTACAAAGTCAAACTGGCTACAATGTTAGCGTACCATATTAATTTATACAGGGCAGATAATAAATAGTGAAACTGAAAAAGTCAAAACTCGCGACATAAAATACAATTTAAAAATAAATGATAATGTTGTTACCATAAACTTGGAAGTTGCGGAGGCTTTCAATGAATTTTTTACAGACGTTCCAGTGTCGACTACAAAATAATTAAATGCGTCTCCTGCTTTCGCTGAATCTTTGCTAAAACAGAACGTACCCAAGAGTGTCATCGATTTTAAGTTCGAACATGTAACACCTCAAGATATAGTTAAGGCTTTTAAAAGCATAAAAATAAAAGCGACTGCCGACATTGACGATTTGTCAGTTAAAATAATTAGCTCTGTAATTGATGTTATTGCTGTCCACTTAGCGAATATATTAAATAAATGTGTTGATAATGGCGAATTTCCTGACCTGATGAAGCATAGCAAAATTATTCCATTGTTTAAAACAGGTAGCACAACAGATCCCACAAATTTTAGACCAGTTTCGGTGTTACCGGCGTTAAGTAAAATATTTGAGAAAATCATATTAAACCAACTAAAAGTCCACTTTTATGGAAATAATCTATTGCATCATAAACAATTCGGTTTTACTCGGAGTCGTTCAACAACCGATGCAGGTGTTGAACTAATTAAACATGTCTTTGGGGCCTAGGAGGAATCACGTGATGCCTTAGGGGTGTTCTGTGATTTATCTAAGGCCTTCGATTGTGTTAATTATGAAACTTTGGTCAGGAAATTGCAACATTATGGAATAAAGGGCTTAGCTCTAAACTTATTAAGTTCATATTTAAATCAGAGAATTCAGAAGGTTGATGTGAACGGAGAAAGATCTGCAGGGTCTGTTGTCTCTATGGGGGTCCCACAGGGGTCAATTCTGGGTCCGTTTTTGTTTCTTATTTATGTAAATGATTTGCCGTACTTTGTAAAAGATACTCACGAAATTGTTTTGTTCGCTGATGATACATCTTTAGTGTTTAAAATAAAAAGACAACAATTAACATATGACGACGTGAACAAAGCTATTTCAGAAGTGGTAAACTGGTTTACGATTAATAATTTATTACTGAATGGCAAAAAGACACAATGTTTAAAATTCTCCTTGCTAAATGTTAGATCAGTATCCACTAATATACAAGTAAGAGGCAAAAATTTGGATCTTGTTGATTCCACAGTATTTTTAGGCTTTACTCTAGATAGTAGATTACAATGGGGTCCACACATTGATAAATTGGCGAAGAGGCTAAGTTCTGCAGCATATGCTGTAAAGAAGATGCGAGGTTATTCTGATGAGGCTACAGCAAGATTAGTTTACTTTAGTTATTTCCACAGTATTATGACTTATGGCATACTGCTGTGGGGACAAGCTGCCGACTGGCATAATGTATTTGTTCTGCAGAAAAGGGCGATTCGCGCGATTTACCAATTGGGACCTAGAACTTCACTTAGAGATAGATTTAAGAATATTGACATTATGACAATGCCATCACAATACATTTATGAGAACTTGATCTATGTTCATAAAAATATACACTTGTTTATGAAGAACAGTGATGTGCATAGTAGGAATACTAGAAATAAAGATAAACTTGTTACTAGTTCTTGTCGTCTGGCCGAAGTCCACAAATCATTTATGGGTCAATGTGTACGCTTTTATAATAAGTTCCCAAGTTACTATAAAAAATAAATTATGTCAAAAAAGTTATTATAGTATACCCGAATATGTGAATGACAAAAGTCCATGGAACTGAACTGCAAAAAAAAGAAAAATGAATTAACTTAGGCTCTGTGGGTTTGTTGCCGTTTCTTTGCCACGGAGGACCACCTAGGAAGCGGCATTAACATTCCTTCCCTTCCCACACACTGTGACTTTTGGTCGTAGCGGGGCTGGGGGGCTGCTCTGTGCGGACTGCGGTAGGGATGGCGTAGGATAAGATAGGGGAAAAGTAGGGGTAGGGTTAGATTAGGTTAAGGGGTAGGGGTGGGTAGGGTAGGATAGGTGTAGGCTACGGGCAGGGTAAGGGTAGGGTGGGAGCAGCTACCTATCGGCTTGGGGTGGGTGTGCTGCGGCCATGGGGCGGCCAACATGTCACTGTGTGTTTCCTTCCTAATTTCCTACCCCCTTCTCTTTGACGATTGAAAGAGATATGTAATATCCTACTCAATAAAGTAATTTTGAATTTGGAATTTTGGATCTAACAATGGGTGCGTGTTCACCGTACTGCAGAATGTATACTTGTTCAGTAAAGAACTACGCATAACTGTATAATCTAATAAAATTATTAAGTTGTAATGCCCACTAGGGCTGGGCTTGACCGGGAAACACGCGGAGGCTAAATATAAATATCACATTTGGCTTTGGCATAAAAATATAAATTTTGCCTTGTAGTTACCATGCCCAATCAAGAACTGGGTAATATAATGGTCCATTACCAGCCATTTCTTACTAAGTCTATTACGAATGGTCGGAAAGAAGTGAAACAAATAACGTATTAATAATAATAATAATAATAATAATATTCCGCGATGCATAGCTAACGTCAATAGGAAGTACTCCCGCTAACACCGGTGTTGAACGTATTTTAACATCACACTGTTTTAGTCAAACAAGTTATAAATAGTTCCGTTTGATGTCACTAGATGGCGCTGCCTACCTTTTACATGTTTTTTGAATGTGGACTTTGACTGGTTTAATTAATAACCCGTTCCTAGTTCACCTACCCTTGGGATCACCCTGGACGTGTTGAGCCTGTAATATTGCTGAGCTTGTTCAACCGGTAAAACATAGGTACTAACCGTGCGGTATGCTTTACATATAAATATTATACCTAATCGCTGACTTTGTCAGAGACAATCATCCCACTGTTGACCAATACCGGCACCTCGTAACTAACACAACCCATATAAGAAGCTTTATAAATTATTTTAAGTCTCTAAAACTGAGACCCTATGTTGAGGTTGATATCCTATTTGGAGCAAAGAAATTCCGCTTGGTTTTCTTACGTACCTGAATTATGTGAACTATAAACTTGAAACTATTTTCCAACAGAACAAGGTAAGGTACCGATTCCTACCGTTTTATCGTAGCCTGATTGAATGTTATTCGCGATGGACTAACTGAACAGTTGTGCAACGAGCAAAATTTATGCGGTTCCTAACACTCTTATCTGTTGGTCACGAGTGACAAGAGTGAGCTGTTAGTTTTTAAAACTAGTACAAACTTTCTCAACGCCACCAGTCACTTTGAATGCACGTTGTTCACAGGATGTAAAAATCACACTGTTCAAAGCATACTGCCAAACATTGTATACGTGCAACCTGTGATGTAATTACACTAAAAAAGTCTAAACCGCCCTGCGGTTCCAGTATAAAAGTACTCAGAGGAACGTTGTGGCTGCCCCGACACTAGTCCCTCGGCGATATTTGCAGCACCCGCAACGGATGACTTTGCAGCTGTTCTGCGAAAGCAAATAGTGTCATTGCCACAGACATAACAGACTAAACACAAATTACAAATATTCCCTGGTCGCTCGGTCTACAATGATTATGAATCTTGCTATCCCGTTTTTACATCCATTGGAATAAGTTCACGGAAAATGACGCGCGCAATGTTTTGAACGTTCGACATATTGCTCGAGGGCCTAACGACTTGACGTTTCTTTTGAAACATCGGTGTAAATTTTATAATTTCCTAATAAAATTTAAATCAAACCATTTAAAAGATTCTAATTTTGTGTGTAATTTAGTGCACATTTATGTGAAAGCGCAAAGTATGGAAATACACCTGGATTATCCTTTCACCGGTAAGTAAACATTCGTGGTCGCGGCGATCCGAAATAAATTTTAGAAATTGTGACAAAAATATGCATCGAAATAGTGTGAATTTGCAATAATTGAAATGCTTTACCTTAAAACAACATGCCATTAGAAATAGATTTAAAATTATTGGCAAATTGAGCAATATTTCGGTGTCTAAATAATATTTTGATGCTAACAGGGTCGGACTTAGTATTTATTGTATAGTATTTTATTACTCAAATCTTGTAAATAGCGGTCTACAATTTTATATGTATCAGGGTTCCATACCAAAAATGTACCTAGATGATATTTTAAATGTTCAGACATTATATGAAGCAACGGATTAATCGGGTATTTACGTTTATTTACATAAATATTTGTTTTTCTAGGTTTCCTAAAGACCAGACATGGTTATGTCTTGCAAATTGGAAGTGCTGCGTTGTAAACATTTTGAAAAACAAGATAATAATTAGATGCAAGTCCTGCTGCACCAGCATTATATGAATTTTTACTGAAAATAAAGAATATGCTGCTTGTTTAATATATTAATGTATCTATCCTTTTCATTTTTTTTTTCATGACTATGTCACTAGTGGGCATCATATTAAATTTGTAAAGTCACATAGGCCAACCTGTTAACAATGAAGACGCTTCTAACTATAAGTAAGTAGGTAGGTACCAACTTCGTTTAGAAGTTATGAGGCAACAAATAAATATTAATACCGGTCAAAATCATAACCCTCCTTTTTGCAAAAGCAAGCACTGCCTATTCACGGTATGTAGGATCGAGAGATCGAAAAGACGGTGGTAGGTATCAGGGCATGGCTTTGATTAACTAGACACCTTACGTTTTATTATAATGTCTATATTAAAATATAAGGACAAGTTTAAAAAATTGCATAGTCATCTGGAGCGAACAACAAGTCAGATTTGTTTGTGTTCGTTACTAGTAAAAAGTCGTAGCAAAATATAACTCATGATGAGTTATATTTTGCTGCAGATGGGCTGCCTTGTTCCGTCCCTGCATTTGCATTAGTGTGTGTGTTATAGAGATGTGTGACATTTTGTCTCGTATTTAAACTCTAAATGTACTCTCTGCTTCTGTATATAAATTTTTTTCTTTATGGTCATTGCTAGCCTGGGTGCGTGGCAACACCAACACTCACCTCAAAGTGATAAAGGGTAGGCTAGACGGCCCAATGTTCAAGTACTGGATGTCGATTATTGTCCACAGAAATAAGCTGTTCGAATTTATGTGAATTTGTGTGAAATACAATTTACCTATTTATAGAAGATAGTAAGTAAACAATTAATCGTTAATTTAATTTACCTAGGTTCGAAAGAGGTTATCTCACATTTTAGGAATGAACCTTGATGCGAAATCGAGAGGAATGTACCTTCGGCAATGCACCGTTACTTTATCTCTAGAATGCAAGGACCTTAGAGACTTTATCCTCCTCTGAAGCTTTGCTGGGCGATAAGCTCCTAACCACAGTAATGAAGTCCACGGGGACACCAAGTCAGAATCGGGAGAAGGTGGAACGTCAGCCGCATATCGTCTAATATTGCGGGTGTAGTCAGAGTCGTTCTCTGCATTGTCATCGCCCTTCTAGGCCCATTGTATGATTATCGCCGATTTTCAAATTCGCGACGAATGACTCATGATAATTATAATGGGGCTTCTTTTTCTTATTTCTCCACTACGTTTTTTTATTAAATTCCTCTGAAGCACTGCTGCGCAATAATGAAACCTAGCAGCACGTAAGTCCGACAGTGCGGAAACGTAACGTTCATCGCTTGTACAATCCCTACGAACTTTTATAAGTTTACGTCTGGCTGCACAAAACTTCCTATGAATTCCAATTAGGCTATCATTCCATCAGTCGCATCGAGGCGTATTTTGTACAGATTTACGCCCTATGACAACATCAGCACAATAAATAAAAATCCTAGTCACCCCGCACTCCGATACGGGCATGTCAGAGCGCATGAAGTCTTTTAAATGAAATGCAAATAATTTACTAAAGAAATTCCAATCCACAATCTGCTAAAGTGGTGTAGGTATCCAGCCGCAGGATTGCCATATTGCAGATAGAAACTGATAACATAAATTTAAAAATAATCGCGTGATATATTATTAGCTAACAGTTTCATCGCAATAAGTTGAATAAGCTGCTTTGCTGCTGATTTGTTTGATAAGCTGTTTATCATTTAAATAAATGTCAGGAACAAATGACCAAATGGAAACTGATAACTCCACACTAATAACCGGGCAAACAAAGAGTTGTGATTAGTTCGCAAAAATAGCTATGATAATTTAATATTTTCATTTACTTTACTTTTTAGATAGATCCAAAGGTAAGTTTTTAATAACAACAATGGTAAACTATCAACGTAATAATAATTATAATAACCTGCGATTTTATCCGCGTAAATTCGGTTATTATACCTTCCTGAACCGTTTCCGAGGGAACCACAATGAATTATTATATTATTTATTACTACAAAATTTCATAAATATCTGTTCAGTAGTTTTGTTGTAATTCGAAAAGTACACCGTAAAAAACATTAAACTTGCGAAAATATCAACTGAAGAATCAAGACGAAATTATATTAAAATATACTAGGGTTGTTTGAAAGATGTATTTTACAACTTGACATGTCATTTCAATCATCTATAGTCCAATTTCTTTGTTACAACCAATTTTTTGCGCATGTGCACGTGCACATGGTGATGTAATGTCATGTCTTTCTGTCAAGTGTCAACGAATCTGCCATTATTTGTGCTGAGAGGCGAACATTTTAATAATTTTTAATTGTTTTATATTTTTTAGCTAAAAGTAAGACTGCATGTTAAATTTTATTTAATTTAGAAATGTTCTTTGAGATCTTGAAAATTGTTTTATTAGTTTAGATACCTCCTGGTACAGTGAATCCACTGTTTGGCTGGCTGTAGCCAAAGCCTCCGTCCAAACTCCTCGTTCATCTAGCCTGCCTGGCCGTTGAGGTCTAAGAGGATACTAACTCAGAAGGTGTTTCGGTGTTGGCGCATCAACCGTCTTAGACAAATTTTACCATAGCGCCCGGCACACGCTTGTCCAAATTGAAATCCTTCAAATACCAATGACATTTTGTTGTTACAGAAATTAATAAACCAGTGGAGAATCAAGGGTAAAGAAATAATGTCCGAATCGGTAAGCATATTGTTCAAAGGAAGTTACTGCTATAAACGAGCTATATATGCGTGTTATAGAGATGGGCAACGAATTGACGATACTCTTGGTGTTGCCGTTGTAAGACATAAAAAAGGGGTATCGTTATCCATGCATATTTTGTGAGAAAGCACATCCTTAATTTAGTGTGGGTTAGGTAATATTAATAATTAGCCTTATCTTGCGACATCGCCTGTAACCAGTAATAATTACATAACACATACAGATTAAGGCCTCATCCACATCAGTGGAGGGTTTATCATTTTACCATAATCTCCACGCTTACGAGGCAGGTTTGAGATCTAAGTATTTCAGAAAATGCTTCCAACATGTAACACCTCAAGATATAGTTAAGGCTTTCAAAAACATAAATATGAAAGCGGCTGCCGACATTGATGGTATGTGAGTTAAAATTATTGCTCTGCAATTGATGTTATTGCTGTCCACTAAGCTAATATATTTAATAACAGTGTTGATTGTGTAAAATGACTAATCTTAACTTGTATTATCAAAATGCTCGTGGGCTGCGCACTAAGACTCACACTTTTAAACGCAACTTATATCTATCCTCTTATGATGTTGTTGCAATAACGGAGACGTGCCTGTTACCCTGTTACCGGGTATCATGGATAACGAATTATTTGATGATAGGTATGTTATCTGGCGACGTGATAGAAATTATGTGTTAACCAAGGAAAAATTTGGCGGGGGGGGTTTTGTTGGCTGTGCGTCGGGAATATGAGGCCGTTGCTCGCCCCGAGTGGCACTCGTCAGCCGAAGATATCTGGGTGACGGTCACCTTAAAAACTAATAATAATCATAACAAAATTAAAATACATTTCTGTTCAATTTACCTTTGTAATGAAAGTTTAGGCAACTCATTTAATGTCCAGCTAAATAATTTCACAGACAAATTGTCGGCGGCCGTTGATTCGTGTCCTAGTGATGTATTTGTTATTATGGGAGATTTCAATTTGAGTAACATAGATTGGTCTCAGGGTCAGGATTTTCTTCAACCAGTTGGAATCACAGGGGATAATCAGATATATTTATTTGATACACTGTCGCAGTGTAATTTGAATCAATTTAATTTATGTCGAAATCACAACAATAGGTTACTTGACTATGTGCTAAGTAATATGGAAGTCACAGTGACTCCCTGTGATGATGCCTTAGTGACTGAGGATCTACACCACAAGTCTCTTCAGATTCTACTAACACTTTCGAATACTAAACCCCTCAAATCAAACTCCCGAATCAAATATTTTTATGAATCAGGTGATTACGATAGCATTAACTCAGAGTTAAACGCAATCAATTGGGACACGTATTTATATAATTCCTCTCTCGATGATACTCTCAACTCTTTTTACCAAATTTTATATAACACTAGGGATAAATACATTCCTCATAAGTATATCAGTAACAATAAATTTCCCCCGTGGTATAGTAACTCACTAAAAAAATTACTTAAAGAAAAGCTCATGTTTCTAAGAAAATATCGTACATATGGAAACTCGGCTGATTATGAAACTTTTTCACTATTGAGAAAGAGAGCAAAGGTATTAGAACATGAGTGTTATACCAGTTATATGAAAAATATAGAAGATTCTATCATAAAAGCTCCTAAAATGTTTTGGTCGTATATTAAATCCAGAAATAAAAATTCGAATTCTATCCCTTCCACTGTGGTTTACGAGGGGTGTTCGGCCAGCTCTGGCGAAGCAGTCTGTAATCTTTTCGCGACTTACTTTTATTCTACCTTCCTTTCGTCGCCATCTCATCCCAACAGTAATTTGACTGGAGCCAGCCGCGATAGTTATGGTAATCAGCATCACAATTACTGTATAGGGGATATTGCCATCGATCATAGCACAGTTTTCAAACTGCTGAGTTCTATTGATGTAACTAAAGGACCAGGACCTGATGATATTGTGCCTATTTTTATTGTTAAATGTGCAGAAAGCTTAACTAGACCCCTAACAGCAATTTTCAGAAGGTCTATTAAGGAGGGTATGGTACCATAAATCTGGAAGTCAGCATTTATTAGTCCAATTCTCAAAAATGGAAACAAGAACAATGTGAAAAACTATAGGCCAATATCTAAACTATGTTTGTTTGCTAAAGTATTTTAAAAGTTAGTTTACTCGCAGGTATATTCCTCTCTTTCGTCCTTTTTCATCCCCGAACAACACGGATTTTTAAAGAAGCGCTCAACAACTTCCAACTTGTTGTCCTTTTATGATTACGCAACGGCATCTATGGAGGCTGGAGGTCAGGTGGATGCCATATTCACGGATTTTACGAAAGCGTTCGACCGTATTGACCATCAAATATTATTACAGAAACTATTAAGAGCAGGTATTCATGGTAATCTGTTCCGATGGTTTACCTCTTATATAGAAAATCGATCGCAAGCTGTGGTAATTAGTGGGTTCTCTTCTGTGTGGAAGGACGTTCCTTCTGGTGTACCACAGGGATCACTGCTGGGGCCGCTTTTATTCATTATTTTTATTAATGACGTTAGTTCATGTTTCATTCATTCATATTTTTTGCTATATGCTGACGACATGATAATTTTTAAGCGAATAAATAGTGATATCGACTGTGATCTCCTGCAGCAGGATCTTAACAGATTTGAGCATTATTGTTCAGCGAATAATTTACAATTAAACGTCTCTAAATGTCATTCAATAACTTTCACACGAAAGAGAGTCAAAATTGCCCACAATTATCGGATTCATGGGTTACCTTTAAAGATAGTGGATGAAATTCGTGACCTTGGTGTTATACATGATTCTAAATTACTATATGATAAACATATAGAACATATTTCCACCAAAGCTAACAAAGCTATGGGCTTTGTTATGAGGTCCAGCTCAGAGTTTAATAACATCAAACTGATCAAAATGCTGTACTGTTCTTATGTGCGTAGTACTGTCGAGTATTGTTCTCAAATCTGGAATCCGTTATACAAAATTTACATTAACAGGTTAGAATCTATACAGAGAAGGTTTATGAGATACCTTCAGTATAAGTGCGGGCAAAATGAAACAAACTATGAGACGCGGTGTAAAAAGCAACATATTTTACCTCTACAGGTTAGGCGAAACATTGCTGATGTTGTCTACCTTGTTAACATAGCTCAGAGTCAAGTAGACTCTCCTCAACTTCTATCAAAGATAGATTTGCAAGTACCAAGTAGAACTCTAAGACGAACTCCATTATTAGCTGTGTCCCTAAGCTCCACAAACTATAGACAAAACTCATTCTTCTGTCATGCATTGAATGAACTGCCTGACCCATGTATCCATCTTGATCTTTTTAATTTAAAATCAAATTCGTTTAAGGTTGCACTCAAAAAATTGGTTTGATTCAGTTCCCTAACTATTATTTTATTATTAGCATCCAATTCATGGTTTCCTAATAATTAAGCAAGTGTTCGTTATATAGACTTTTATATGCGAAAACATGTTAATGGTCGATAGATTCTTTGTATTGATTCCATTTAGCTATTAAGTACTGTTTGTTTTCAGAATAAAATAAAATAAAATAAAATAAATAATGGCGAATTTCCTGACCCGATAAAGCATAGTAAAATTATTCCATTGTTTAAAACTGGTAGCACAACAGATCTCATAAATTTTAGTCCAGTTTCGGTGTTAACGGCTTTAAGAAAAATATTTGAGAAATTCATATTAAACCAACTTATTGTCAATTTTTATGGAAATAATCCTAATCATACACAATTCGGTTTCACTCAGGGTGGTTCAACAACTGATGCAGGTGTTGAACTAATTAAACATGTCTTTGGGGCCAGGGAGGAATCACGTGATGCCTTAGGGGGTTTTCTGTGATTTATTCAAAGCTTTCGATTGTGTTAATTATAAAACTGTGGTCAGGAAATTGCAACATTATAGAATAAAGGGTTTAGCTCTAAACTGCTAAGTTCATATTTAAGTCAGAAAATTCAGTGGGTTAATGTGAATGGAGAAAGATCTGCAGGGTCAGTTGTCTCTACGGGGATCCCACAGGGGTCAAAACTGGGTCCGTCTTTGTTTTTTATTTATGTAAATGATCCCCCTCCCCTCTTTCTTCGATTTAACCCTAACACTTGTCATCTCGGTAGCCAATCCTTTCACCTGCATGTGGTTATTCTGTAAAACCTGAACAAATAAGAGTTGTACTTAGTATGGCTATGATGATAATATTAAATATTCCTCTTATTAATTTTTAGAACGCTGAAAAAGTAAGTCTATAATGATAATTTATAATAACAATTGTTCTGTAATGATAAAGTTGATATCAAAATTTTGATGACAAGGTCATTTAACCCTCCCCTCTTTCTTCGATTTAACCCTATCACTCGTTATCACGGTAGTCAATCCTTTCACCTGCATGTCGTCATTCTGTAAAACCTGAGCAAGATTGTACTTAGAATGGCTATGATGATAAATTAAAGTATCCCTCTTTTTAACTTTTTAGTTGGCTGCTAAGGTAAGTCTAAGATAATTTTTCGAATAGGCGCGAGTTCGTTCGCGTTCGCCGATTTAACTCTTACCTGCCCTTTATTTTTTTGGTTATAAACCTTCCACTTAAATCACTATATCCTTTGTTCGGTTGAATCGGTTGAAAGCCGCATTAAAATCCGTTGCGTATTTTAAAAGACCTAAGCATACCTATCATATCATACATATATAGATAAATAGGGACAGACGGTTATACTATGTATAGAAGTATTCTATAATGATAAAGTTAATATATTTTAGCCCGCAACTTCATCCGCGTAAAAATCGGATTTTACGTTCCGGACCCGTTCCCGTGAGAACCACACTGACTTTCAGAAATATTATAGTCCATGTATTATTCTGAGCCATAAGCTATAATTCTGTTAAATTTTATCAAAATCCGTTTAGCAGTAGTAATGTCAAGGAGTAATAAATATCCAAGCATCCTTGCCATCTTTCGTATTTATAATAAATCTAACGACTAGCAATACTTAGTATGTGTGTATCTAACGACTTGCAATACTTAGTATGCGAGGTAAAGAGTAAGATGCAATCTCTAAGGGTCAATACGCAGACTTACACCTCGAATAAGTAAGTAATAACAATTTGGCCTGTTATGTCCTCATTTAGGTACTTTATTATCAATTTTTGTTATCATGTGTACAATAAAACCTCACTGCGTCTTTACGCAAAGCTGAAGTCGAGCTATTTTTGCGAATGTATGCGTTTAACATTAGATTCCACGCAATAGATAGTTTTTTTAAATTTCGATGTTTCGAAATCGAATCGCCTCCCGCGCTACGCGTTCCATATAGTGCGTTACGTCGATAGTACTTGGGGGTTATGCAAATCGATCCAATTTCTAGAGATCAATGTTTTTATGCCAGAATCATATCACTCTTTCTTCGATTTAAACATATCACTTGTAATCTCGGTAGTTAATTTTTTCACCTGTATGTCGTTTTCCTGTAAAACCTGAGCAAATTAGAATTGTAATTAGAATGGCTATATGATAATTTAATATATCCCTGTTTATTACTTTTTAGTTTGAAGAATTTGTAAGTCTACAATGATAATTTATAATAACAAGTGTTATATAATTATAAAGTTATATCTAATATTATATCTAATTTATTTATTTATTTATTTAGAAATAATGTTTACATATAAAATACGAAGGCTACAGCCGAAGGACTTAAAAAAACGAAGAAATGAAATTAAAACTTTAATTAAGAATAGATTACAATTAATAAATTATGAACTAAACATAGATGTGACAATGATCGAAGTTGGATCTAGTGAATTTTGCAAACACGTATTCATTGCGCCAGGCGGCGCGGTCTTGATGCGTTTTCGCTGATGCGGCGAGATTGATGCGGCGGTCGGCAGCCAGTCGTATCTAAGTCAATACTCGCTCAAAGGTTTGTATTTAGAAGCGATCCGTAATTCCTCCCTCCCCAAGATCAGCGACTATTTTTCATATTCTCATGGAAAATGTTGCTGGCACCTGGGATGTGGTGGGCGCCGTTTGCAGGTCTTCGTAAGTATGTTTGACAGGATTTGACTTTCTTGGCTTTGAAGCTTTGGAGTAGTATCTTCGCACAGTGAGGGTAAGTGCAAGTAGGATCGCGCTTATACATATCACATACAACGGGATAGTGGTATGGTATAGGGTGCTGTAGCTGCTCTGGTAATCTAGTCGAAGTGGTGTTTGCAGGGAGACTTTATCTTGAGTGGCGTGTAATTTTGTTAAGTCAATGGAATTTAGTTTGATTTTCAGTGAAGGTTGGGTGACGGCACTCTGGTCATAGGAGATTTTCATTAACTTCAGCGGTTGTCCTGCGACTTGGTCATCCATGTTGGTTATCGTAAGTTCAGGTGTTCTAATGTTGCAATTTTTGGGGATGCTTACTAGATAGCTGCCTCGCATCACACTGTATTCTTCTCGGTCACACGTTAGCTTGACTTCAGTAGAGTGCGTAAATGATAAGATGTAATTTCTATCATCCAGCTGTTCCATGGCTTCCTTCTGTAGTTCGATGGTGGTGAGGCTGCAAGAATCTCGAAGGTCTTGATTTATTAATACATTTTGAATGCAATCGAATTGCGTGCGAACATGGTGCACGGTAGTTTCTTCGCAAAGGAATGTGTCATCCACTTTCGGGCATTGAGCCTCTATGTACACATACCCATCTTTATTGGTTGCTAGGTAAGGATATGGAGGAATTATGGTTTGGTTATGCTTGTTAGGAGCTATGGACAGTTTATAGAAGTTGTACAGCGATTTCTCTACAATGGGAACTTTGAAAATAATAACTATCTGTTTCCCGCTGAAATATGACCCAGGTTTTATGATACTATAATATTCTCTTAAATCTATGTCTAATACTCTATCTTTTCCGTAAATTAATTTTAGTTTTTCTACCATATTCTTAATTACCTTAACATCTAGCATGGATCTATGCAAACTTGTCGCACGAATAAAAGTAAGGACGTTTTCTATCCTAATTAATTCGTCTAATATGTCATTTGTATTTTTTGTAATTGTGGCAAGCATTTGGGCGAATTTTGCATACTTAATAAGATTATAATCTCTGTACGCATCTCTATCAATAAGTAATTTCAATGTACTGTTAATTTCTTTCTGGTTATCGACTATTTTGTTGATTACGTTGGTGTTTTGGGACATCCATTCCGTACTTATACTGACGTGGGAATTTAATTCATTTAAAACTTTATTTTGGTTATTTTCCAAAATTTTAATGGCATTATCATATTTTATTGCATCCTGATAAGTCTAAGTTTTCGGTTATACTTTTTACAATAGAGCCTAATCCGTCAACTAGACCTCTTTTTGCCCTATTCGATTCTAAGTTATTAAGATGATTAAGGACAGTGGTTAACTTGGAAGCTAAGTATTCGACTTGTATTTCGTAAAGTGAAAAAGTTTCGTTGCTAAGTTGGGATTTATAGTTGGTTAGTTGGTCCAGTATGGTTTGCACTTTAGTGTCAATCTCATCAAGTCTAATATACTGAAGGAAACTATGGTAGTGGGTTATGAGTTTGGTTTGTCCAAGTCTAAAAGGGAGTTACCCTGGTCCATCTTCGAGACTCTCAAGCTTTATTTCCTTTCCGAGCACGAATGGCACTATCAGCATCGTCAGTATTCTGTAACAATTTGGTTATATTAGGTGGTCGTTTCATACGTGACTTTGCCACGGGGCCAAGTCGTTTGGACGTGTAGTGTGGATGGGTAGAGTAAATCGAGGGGCTAGTTTTTGACGGCTTGAACCAGGATTCTTAATGAATACCTGTTGGTCAGGTTGGTAGTCTATTTCTGGTTCTCTGTCCTTATTTCTGCTATCGATCAAATTAGTTCTGTTCTGTAGGGAAGTTTCATTAATAATTTCGTAAACGGTTTTCATTTGATCCCTATGGTTCTGTACGTATTGTTGCAGTAAGTGTTGTGTCAGGTCAAGGTCTATTGGGTCTCTCGGCTCGAAATGTCCTCTTAGTATGTCATGGGGTCTACACTTGGTAAAGCCGTGAACAGAGCTGTTGTAGGCTATTAGAGCGTACGGCATGAGGTTAACACTAGGTTCTCCTTTTCATTGTAATTTTAGTATTCTAAGATGTTCAATGATTGTTGAGTGAAAACGCTCAATGTTCCCGTTATCATTGGGCAAATGTAGTAAAGTTTTGTGGTGGTGTATCTTATGGATACGTAGGAATTCGGAAAGCAGCTGATTCGTAAACTCCGTTCCATTATCAGTTACGATTGTGAGGGGTAACCCGTGGTGTGTGGAAAACTTCAATAGAGCTTGCAGAATACTTATGGCAGTGCTATCTTTTAGGTAGTAGGCCTGGCCGTATTTCGAAAATACGTCTATGAAAGTGAGATATTTCTCATTTTCAATAGTAAGAAGGTCCATATGGACTATTTCTAAAGGTTTACTAGGGGGCGGTACCACTTTAAATTGTTGTTTAATAGGATTTCTATCATATTTTGCTTGGCCGCAGATGGTGCACTCATTTATGAATTTAGTTATTTCATCTTTCATTTTTGGCCAATAATATCGTCTAGATAATAACAGGTAACACTCGTTTATTGCCCTGTAATTGGTCTTGCCATTATGGTAAAGTCGGATAATGTCTTGCTGTCGTAAGTATTCTCTTACGTTTTCTAACTCTATCTTTGTCAGTACAAGTTTCATGGAGGAACTTTTGAAACTACTTTGTATTATTGGAATTATTTCGTAAAGACCGAGTGGGGGTTGATATATTCTTTTACGGCGTTTACGACGTCTTCCTGAAGGTTTGTTTCTGATACTTGGATGGATATACGCGTATGTGTGTCAAACGGTTTGGTAGTGACAGGGCGGCGTTTAATGTCACCTACGATTGTAAAGATTATTTGCCTGTGGAATTTATTTAAAGGTTCATCAGTAATTGGTACTTCGAGAATCAGGTTCTCGTGGCTGGTATGTGCTGTGGAAGTGGTGGATCCCTTGAGATTCTCGTGGCTGGCTTGTGTTGGAGAAGTGGGACGTTCGTCTATGGTTTGGGGTATTTCAGATGGATTTACAATGAGAGAACTGGCTTGTGTCGGAGAGGCGGGACGTTTATCCATGGTTTGGGATATTTCCGATGGATTTACAATCAAGGAACTAAGCTAAGGAAACGGAACGTAGTGTCCTAACGTAAACAAACCGCTGTTCAAAAATCTAGAAAAATAATTAGAAATCCAGTAGTAATACTTACAAAATCAGTGTTAAAAAGTGCAGTGACATTAGGAGCAAGCATTCAACATTTTGGTTCACAAGGAATCGTTGATTTACTACACAATTTTCGGCAGGTATTCCATAAGATATACGTTATAATACAATATTTAAACCGTGGTAAAAAGTATATTATCGAATCACAACACATCTTCAAAATTAAAACAGCTGATTGGAGGTTAGAGAAACGCTTTTGACGTGCGCTTTGACAGAAGGCAACTTACAGCCGAGTTACGGAAGCGTTCACAATTAAAATTGCGTTTTGTTCTCGCCGACCACAGTATCCGTTTCATTTCACGCATGACACTTATTTATTCATTTTAAAACAAAGACTTGAAGATCAGAACACGAAAGTGACACCAAAAATAAAAAAATGCTCCAAATGTTTAAAACTAATAACAAGACAAGAATTTTTGACATGTATTAATTGCAATTTACTTTACGACACAGAATGTGCAAATTTGACATTAAAGAAATTTTATATAATGTCACGTACACAAAAGTCGAAATGGGAATGTCAGGTTTGTACAACAATAAAAGAAAATACACAAACAACAGCTAATGAACAGGAAGTATTGGACAAAACTAAAACACCCACTGGAGTTAATTTCGTACGCTCACAATCACAAAATGATTTAGAAGACGTATCTGTCAATACCGTCGATGAAGATATCACTTCTCGAAGTTTTGACTTATCAACATACAACAGTTTGAATAACAAGGAAGATGACTTAAGAGAGGAAATTAGTAAGCTTAAAGAACAACTAAATAGTACCCAAAACGAGCTCGAGAATCAAATTTTGCAGAATATGGATTTAACAAAACAAATAACACATCTTGATACACAGGTTAAGTCTTTGAAGGCCACCTGTATGTCTCCAGTATCGGCAGATGCTATCAGTCGCACCCTAACAATAAAAAAGAAAACAAAAAATAAAAGAAGAAATTCTTTAATAGACTACAAAGTAATAGAACGTAATAATGAAACAGAGACAAATGCAGAAGAATATGAGCTAAATACTAAACAGACTCAATTAAACACAAATGACATAAACAAACGACTGACACAAATATGACAACTACGAAAGAGGTGAAAAAACAGAGCAAACAAACAATAAAAAAGAAAGACGGAGTTGATAAACCAAAGATATACATAATTTCAAATAGTAAACGATATAGTATATTGCGAAACCTAAAACAAAACATTTTCTACGATGACTATGAAACGCTTCATTATGCAACTTGTAATATTTAGTATGCTTTACGGCGCATCATGGAGCCGCTACCATTATTATTTTACCACCTTTATGTACCTGTGATGACTGAATAAATGATTATGATTATGATTATGATTATGAAGCTCTTTTAGCTCTTCAATGATGGAGCTAATCTCCTCGTTATGTATTTGCACCCGGGATAAGGCATCAGCATTGGTGTTCAGCTTGCCTTTTTTATAAATGACGTCAAAGTCGTACTCGCTAAGTTTGAGACGCCACCTGGTAAGGCGGGAATTGGGTTCTTTGAGGCTCATTACCCATTGCAAGGGCTTGTGATCGGTAAGTATCTTGAATTTTCGTCCGAACAGATAAGGCCGGAAGTATTTCGTGGCCCAAACGATTGCGAGTAGCTCCTTCTCTATAGTGCTATAATTAAGCTCGCTATCGTTAAGGGTACGTGACGTGTACGACACGGGCTTGTCGGAGCCTATTGGGCCTTGGGAGAGAACGGCATCAATGGCGTAATTGGAGGCGTCTGTGGTGAGATTGAATTCCCTCGTGAAATCAGGGTACTGCAGAATGGGATCATTTGTTAAGAGTTTCTTGCATTGCTCGAAACAGTGAACATAATGGCTGTCCAGGACTATTTTCCTACCCTTCTTAAGGTATTGGGTTAGCGGTTTGGTTAACCGCGCGAAACCTGGGATAAATTTGCGATAATACCCTAGCAATCCTAGGAATTGCTTTATTTCCTTGACTGTTTTAGGTACAGGGTATTTTTCAATAGCCGAAATTTTATCAGGATTCGGTTTTACTCCCTCACGGCTGATGATGTGACCAAGATAGGCCGTTTCCAACTTTAAGAATTCGGACTTATCCATCTGAATTTTAAAGTTGGACTCGCGCAATCTGTCAAAGACTTTTTGGAGGTTATCAATGTGCTCCTGAAGGGAGGTACTAAAGACGATGATGTCGTCCAGGTATACTAGACAAATATGGTTCTGTAGGCCTCGTAGGATGTTATCCATCACACGTTGAAACGTGGAAGGCGAGTTTTTGACGCCCATGGGCATCCGGAGAAATTCGAAGTGGCCATGCTCCACGTTGAATGCTGTCTTAGGTACGTCCTCAGGGTCCATCTCTACCTGATAGAACCCACTGGCAAGGTCAAGCGTTGTAAAATATTGACACTTGCCCAGTTTGTCCAAAACGTCCGCTATATTAGGAATCGGATACTTATCGTCTATTGTTTTCAGATTGAGTTTACGGAAGTCTACCACTAGGCGCCACTTCTGCTTGCCAGAGGCGTCTGCTTTCTTAGGAACAACCCAAATTGGTGAACTCCATGCCGATTCTGTAGTTCTTATAATGCCTTGGGTCAACATCTTACCTATTTGATCGGTTACCTCTTGCCGATGTACAAACGGGTACCGGTAACTCTTAGTGTACACGGGAATTTCATCCGTCGTTCGGATCCGGTGCTTAATTTTGTTAGTGAAGGTGAGGTTTTCGCCTTCAAGATAAAATACGTCTGAGTAGTTTTTACATAAGTTCATTAGGTTGGCTCTTTCTTCTTCATTAAGGTGGTTGGTACGTAGTCGAGAGATTACATCCTTCGCACGGTTATCGCCGTGTGCGGGAGAGAATGACTCTACGTTGAACATCTCGGCGTGAGTGGGGCGATCTAATGAGAGTATTATGTCATTATTACTGGGGTTCATCACTTCTACTACACCCCTGCCTTTATTTACATTGGTAATACACTCATGGATAATACAGTTACACAGAATCTGTTCGGGCACATGCACCTCACCATCAGAGGTATTAATTGGGAGTTTCAGCAATTTTGAGCTATGAGCTGGGACAATATCCTCATACAAGTTTACGTTGCGGGAGTTATACATCCTAATCTTGTTCACGGCGTTCTGTGTAGTCAGGGTCTGGTCTTTTAAGTCAATTTTTGCTTCCCATTTTGTCAATAGGTCAAGTCCAATGAGACCATCGAAGTGATCGTGAAATCTATAAATGAATAGCTTCATAGGGTCGATGTCATTAAATTCCGTGAAGGTAGGGAGTGTTATCGAGTAATTATTCCTGCTGGTGGCGTGGACATTGGTGACTTCGAAAGGGTCATAGTTTAATTGAATATTTGAAAAGTAAGTCCTCACCGCTTGTGGACTTATGAAAGATTGATTTGCGCCTGTGTCAATAAGGAACCTTAAGGGTGAATTGGAAATTTGAACATAAGGTAACTGTCTTTGAGTCTGCAGATTTACTTCTATTTTGGCCTGTTTGACATTGAACCCTTCCGAAAATTTCCCTCTTGGCTGGTGATAGCCTGAGGCTGATCGGAGTCAATAGCAGTACAAACTGCATCCGGTTGGTCAACGTAACCGTCAGGTTGGGTTTGGTCGTTATAGTACGCACAGTCATAGCCATAAGGATCGTAACTTGCGTACATTTGGTCAGGGTAATAAGAGTCATAGTCGTAACTATAGTCGGGGTATTCTGAGTAGTAGTCAGCCGTACTGGAGCACTCACTGTGTTCATCTCACGACTCTTGAAGTAGTTATTTGGAGGGGGGTTTCCATGCTTGCTCCAATCATGGCCGGAAATACCGGTAGGAGGTAACGCTCTGGGCGTGAAATGTTGGACACCACTCATTGGTCGTGGAGTGAAATTTTGATGAGGCTGTGGACGGGGGTCAAGCCTGAACATATTACTCCTAGGGTTATAATTAGGAGGTGGAGCACCAAACATACGTTGGGTATTGGAAGTATGTCTGGGCTGCTGCTGTGGGAATGCAAACCGAAAAGGCTGGGCAGCTGAAGGCAAAGGCTGTCGAGGAGGCGGCTGTTGCCACGGAGGCAAGGGAATTTGTGCATGCACGGGACGCAGTGAAGGCATCACCATTGGTGCTTTGGGAGCTTGATGATGCTTGGGATGAACATCGTTGTTGCGTTGCTAAAGGTACATTATATTGAGCTCCTCTTGCACAAATTTCAGAGCATCCTCTATACTACCTGGTCTCATGCAGCGGATGCGAGACCCAAGAGGCTCTTGGAGTCCTCGTACAAAAGCCTGTATAGCCAACTTCTTATATAACACACGTTTTGCCTCAATGGTTGTGGGAATATCTTCATGCAAAGATATGTACGTCATAATGGTACAGAACAGGGTCTGACAATGGTCGTAAAACTGCTGTGGTGTTCTTGAACCTTGGGAGGCCAAAGATAGGTCATTATACAGAGTGGTTTCATCCCTCTGATCCGCGAAATTATTAATCAACGCATCGCGAATGCCTTGCCAACTATCGGGAATGCCATTCGAATTTATTATAGTAGCGGCTGGGCCGGTAATCTTGTTTAAAATGCCATTAATTAACGATAAATTATTCAATTCCGAACCTGGCTCTGCACTTAAATATCTGGTGACAATCCCGTCGCAGATTTTGATGAACCGGGTCAGTACATTAGGATTGCCATCAAAGTCTGGCACTGGGCGTAAGGCCTTAAAAATTAAATCCGCGTTAGCCTCCATGCTATCTCTAAAAGAATTACAGTCTAGCTCTAGTCTGTTAATATCTAATCGCTGTTGACGAGACTGTCGTGATGCAGCCTCGTCACCACCCTTATTTCTAGGGTGAAAAATCTTGGAAATTAGGGACTACAAGGAAGCAACACAAAAAGGGAGTTTTGCGTACTTACAGTTTCATCTCTTGTCTCTTTGCGTGTCGAATTTTGGATACTGGTCCTCCTCAGCTGCGGCACGTGTAGGTTCGGATACTCAGCTGTGACTTGAGAGCCACGCGGGCGGCTCGATCAGACCGGAAATCTTCCTTATTTACGCGAACCGACCGCGAGTATCCTACCGACTGCGCCAAATACGAAGGCTACAGCCGAAGGACTTAAAAAAACGAAGAAATGAAATTAAAACTTTAATTAAGAATAGATTACAATTAATAAATTATGAACTAAAAATAGATGTGACAATGATCGAAGTTGGATCTAAATAGAATTTTGCAAACACGTATTCATTGCGCCAGGCGGCGCGGTCTTGATGCGTTTTCGCTGATGCGGCGGTCGGCAGCCAGTCGTATCTAGGTCAATGTTCGCTCAAAGGTTTTTATATAGAAGCGATCCGTAATTTATACAGCTTAAGCCTAGATTATGTAAACAACATTAAACAAATAAAAATAGGAACAACAAAAATAAGAATATTTATTATAATAAGAATAGGTAATATTGTAGGTACATTAAGGTATTAAATTAAAATATACTTAATTTGAATTGGTTTCTAAGAAATATAGGCTCTTTCGCATAATTTCGCCTCATGAATCGGCGAAAACATCAAGACTTGATGTTGCTGTCAGTAGGGCCTGAAGTCTCGATAGCGCGATCGGAATCGGGGAGCGGCGATGCGCGCAGGTAGCGGTCGGGGACGTAGAGTCTACACGCTTTCGATACTAACTCCGGACTGTTAGATTCGCCGCGCATAAGACGACAAGCCAGTTGAATTGACTGCTGAATGCGTCTAGTTTCAAGCGAATTAAATCTTAGCATCCCTAACAAGTATTTGGTAGGATATAAGAAAGGGTAGTAGCCATATACTTTTTTAAATAGGAATCTTAAAAATCTTTCTGGATCTTTTCTAATAAAAGAATGTACTTGCTTTCAGCTGGGTCCCATACCATATATGCACATTGCAACTCTTCAGTTACGTATGACGAATCCCAAACGGCGATAGCAGTCAACTGCAATAGATCTAATATGATCATTGAAGGATAAAGCAGCATCAAAAGTGACACCTAGGTCTTTTACTGAATGGACCCTCGTAATGAGTTCTTGGTCTAGATAATAATCCCAATATACGGGTTTCGAAGAGCGAGTAAACGTCATTGTGGAGCATTTTGTGATGTTAAAATTCATTTTATTGTCCAAACTCCACTGAACTAAAGCGTTGAGGTCTTTCTGTAGCAAATCAGTCTTTTAATTCTTTGATGGGTCGAAAAACTTTAAGGTCATCAGCATAAAGTAAACACTTGCTGTGTTTTACTACTTTGTTTAGATCATTAATCATCAAGTTGAACAATAATGGTCCAAGAATAGAGCCTTGGCTTACTCCTGACCTGGTATGATAGGGGGCAGATATATAAGGACCATGTTTGACAAATTGTTGTCGTTCACGTAAATAATCTGCAAACAAATGTAGGACTAAATCCTATATCAATGAGTTTAGTCAGTTGGATGTCATTGTCTACTTTATCAAAAGCTTTCTTAAAATCTGACAAATGTTAAAAATGTGAATTAACGGTTTTAATAAAAAGTCTTTGCATCCTTTTATAACGTATGGGGGAATACAGTCTGGACCTATAGCACATCTTGGTTTCAATTTGTCTATTGCTTTTATTACATCTTCATCTCTAATTTATGTAATTAATGTGTATATAATTAGAATCGTTACTAGAAATATTGTCATTTTCCATTTGACTCGGATCTAATTTGGGCTTGTTTGGATGTGAAACACACTAGAGAAATAGTTGGTGAAGGCGGTTGCTGACTCACAACCTTCATATACTTTTTCTTTATAGAAGACACTCGCTTAAAACCCTCCAGTCGATCTAAGATTGTTGACATGCTGCCAAAAGGCTTTTGGGTTATCTTTAACTTTATATTCGACTTCAGCAATATAAGAGTTATAGGCCTGTTTTATGTCATGTTTGAGTTGTGTTTGCAATTCACTGAATTTTTTATAGTATTCTGGGCAGTTTTTAGATTTCCATAATTTGTGTAATCTAGCTTTATATTTTAATTTTTTAATAATGTCAGAAGTTAACTAAGTAGGATATTTCCTATGATCTGTTTTAGATCTGTTTTTCTTAGGTACACATGTTTCGAAAATATTTTAAATGATTTTGTAAAACATATCTACTGCGTCGTCAACATTCTGATTATTCGTTACGTCATCCCAACAGACTTCGTCTAGTAACTGGTAGAGTAAGGTATAATCGGCTTTTGCAAAGTTCTAATCTTTATGTGGTTGGATATTTCCAGGAGCAAGCAGACTTTTTGACGCCTCGTTGTGCAGCTATGGATAGGTACCGTTACATCAAGCGGCGGTAGATACATATCAACCTGCGGCACTAAGCTACTATCCAAATCTAGACGAACGACTACACCTTGCACCCTTTCTGACAGCAATACCACATCCAATTTTCCTCCCTGCATATTGACAACATTATTATTGTCCAGTAAACCACACACACTTAAGAAATAGCTATAGTCATCATCATCATCATATCAGCCAGAAGACGCCCACTGCTGGGCATAGACCTCCCCCAGAGATCTCCACAAAGGCCGGTCATGTGCTTTTCGCATCCAGCTGGTACCTGCGATCCTTACCAGGTCGTCAGTCCACCTTGTGGAAGGCCTACCCACGCTGCGTCTTCCGGCACGTGGCCGCCACTCGAGAACTTTACTGCCCCATCGGCCATCTGTTCTTCGAGCTATGTGCCCTGCCCACTGCCACTTCAGTCTGGCAATCTTTAGAGCTATGTCGGTGACCTTGGTTCGCTTGCGGATCTCCTCATTTCTGACTCGATCGCGCAAAGAGACTCCGAGCATAGCTCTTTCCATTGCCCTTTGGGTAACAGTGAGCTTTCTTATAAGGCCCACAGTGAGCGGCCACGTTTCGGTTCCGTATGTCATCACTGGCAACACACATTGGTCAAAGACCTTCGTTTTGAGACACTGCGGTAATTGGGACGAAAATATATGGCGTAGCTTCCCGAATGCTGCCCAACCGAGTCGGATTCGTCGATTGACCTCTTTCTCGAAGTTAGACCTACCTAACTGAACTATTTGTCCTAGGTATGAATAGTCGTCAACAACTTCAAGTGGAATGCCTCCAACGGTCACTGGAGTAGGCACAACATGGACATTCGACATAATTTTCGTCTTGTCCATGTTCATTTTAAGACCTACTTGTTGAGAGGCACTACAGAGGTCATCGAGCATTTTGCCCAAGTCTTCCAGGGTTTCAGCCATGACTACGATATCGTCAGCAAATCTGAGGTGAGTAAGGTACTCGCCGTTAATATTGATGCCAAATCCGTCCCAGTCCATAAGCCTAAAGATATCCTCCAGTGCAGCAGTGAACAACTTTGGTGATATGACATCACCTTGTCTAACACCCCGCTGCAGCTGGATAGGTTCTGTGGTCTTATCCTGGAGACGAACTGACATAGTGGCGTTTTCGTACAAACCCTTCAGTGCTTCGATATATCGATAGTCAATTTGGCACCGCTGTAGAGACTGGAGCACCGCCCAAGTTTCGATCGAATCGAAGGCTTTCTCATAGTCCACAAACGCCAAGCATAATGGCCGGTTATACTCTTCGGTCTTCTGTATAACCTGCCGCAGCGTATGAATGTGGTCTATGGTACTAAAACCTTTTCGGAATCCGGCTTGTTCGGGAGGCTGGAAGTCATCAAACCTGCGTGCGAGACGATTCGTAATGACTCTCGAAAACAGCTTATACACATGGGTCAGCAGCGATATTGGTCTGAAGTTCTTCAAGAGAGCCTTATCACCTTTCTTGAAGAACAATATCACTATACTTCTGTGCCATGTTTCCGGCGTTTTTCCCTCGAGGATGACGGAATTGAACAGCTTCTGAAGGGTCTTAAGCACAGGTTTGCCACCAGCTTTCAGAAGCTCAGCCGTAATTCCATCATCACCCGGCGCCTTGTTGTTCTTGAGCTGTTTGAGAGCCATACTAATCTCGTACAGGCTGATGTCCGGGATATCTTTGGTGTAGTGTCGGGTCAACTTGGCTCTGGGGTCTTTTGCCATACTGGTAACAGGTGCCCGTGTTGTCGTGTATAACTGTCCATAGAACCTCTCGACTTCCCTCAAAACCTCGGACTTGGTCGAAACAACTCTGCCGTCATCCGTTTTCAGTCTTGTCAACTGGCTCTGTCCAATGGACAGATCTCTCGCAAAGACTTTAGAGCCTTTATTCCGCTCGATCGCCGTCTCAATGTTGATAGTATTGAAGCGGCGTATATCGCGAGTCAGAGACTTGGAGATCTGTCGATTAAGTCGCCTAAATTGAGAGACATCATCAGGGGATTGCAGAGTCATTGCGCGTCTTTCTTCCATGAGTTTGAGGGTATTGTCAGAGATTTTGCTTGTTCTTTTTGTACGGCAGGTTTTGTAAAACTTTGACCCAACCGTATAGACAGTTTCCACGAACCTGTTATTGTAGTCGTCCACGTCGACGCAATCTCCTAGGCACTCGAAGCGATTCTGTAATTCGAGTTGAAAGCTCTCGGGGTTTTGGATGTGGGTGGGTACAGGCCGGAGCGTGGACCTCATCAATCTCGATCTTTCCAGCTGTGGATTAATATTCAATGTGCCTCTTACCAAGCGGTGATCACTGCCAATTTTTACGCTATTGATCACAGAGACATCATTGAATATATGCCGTTTCGTAGATAGGATGAAGTCGATCTCATTTTTTGTGACACCATCGGGACTAACCCACGTCCATCTGCGATGATCCGGCTTCCCGAAAAATGAGTTCATCATAAAGAGTCCCTCTTTCTCCAGAAAGCCGGCCAGCATCTGGCCACGGGCGTTCCGACTTCCAACTCCAAATTGCCCCACTCTCAACTCGTCTCCGCTTCGTTTGCCCAGTTTCGCGTTAAAATCCCCCATGACAACGGTGTAATGTGTCTTGGAGGTATGTATAACTGTAGTTATATCCTCATACATAGCCTCCACTTCATCGTCGGAGTGAGTCGAAGTCGGTGCGTAGACCTGTATGACCTTCAACGAATACCGCTTGGTAATTCTGAGTATAAGGTACGCAACCCTAGACGACACACTCTCGATCTTGACGATGTTGTTCACAAGGGATTTGTGGACGAGAAACCCGACACCACCTAGGGACAGATGGTCGCCCTCCCGGAAGTAAAGCAGATTTCCGGACTTCAGAGTTATCGAGTCCTCCCCCTTTCTTCGGACTTCAGATATCCCTATTATGTCCCAATGTAATCTGCTTACCACTTCCTCCAGCTCCACGAGCTTTTCGTCGGTCCGCAGTGTCTGGACATTGTATGTTGCCAGGGCCAGTGGTCGTTCTTTGCGGTAGCCTGATCGCGTCCGGTGATTTTTCGCACCCCCTGCCCCGCCGTTACCGTGACCGCTACCATGGTCCGGAATAGCGGGGCCGCCGGGTTTGGGGGCCGTGGCTTGTGTGTACTTGTCATCGGGGGGGGGGAATTGCCATAATCGCCACGCTTGGCAGGCGGGTTGGCGATCGCAGTACAGTATATGTTAATGTACCCAGAAAGATGCTGCTGCCCATCTTTCGGGTTAGCTATAGTAGGTAACAATATTTTCAGATGCACTGTTTAGATTTAAGTCACCTAAAACATTACTGTTCCACTTAGGAAGCATATGAAAGATTCTAATTTAGTGAACCAATCCATATAAACACTATCGGCAGCTTTTGGTGGAATATAAACTATACAAATATAGAAACGAACACTATTACATGTAAGTGTAAGCCACATATCTTCACCGTGCTGGGTTTCCAAGTCCGTGAGACGGCGCGCACCTAGAGTAGAGCGCGTGAGAAGCATGACTCTGCCGCCGGCGCGCCCCACGCGGTCTCGTGGGAATACTGTCCACTCTCCAGTATATAGCTCCGCGTCGTTGACAGAAGAATCAAGAAATGTTTCTGTCACAGCTACGACATCACTATTGATTAACTGCATATTTTGTTGCAAATATATGAGCTTGGTTTTGAAGCCTCTGACATTCTGGTATGTTAAATTGAAAGTAGTAGGTAGATGTCGGTTGAGAAAAATAGGAACTGGTATTTTTTCTATTTGGCGTTCGTATTGGTGGCTAATATTATAGTTATAGTTAATATTTTGATGTCAGGAGCATTTAACCCTCCTCTCTTTCTTCGATTTAACCATATCACTCGTCATCTCTGTAGTCAATCCTTTCATTTGCATGTAATCACTCCGTAAAACCTAAGCAAATAAGAGTTGTAATTAGAATGGCTATATGATAATTTAATATTCCCTCTGATTAATATTGCCTCTATTTATTAAAATTGCATTAATAATGTTGCCTCTTTATTACTTTTTAGAAATCTAAAAGTGTAAGTCTACAATAAATTTTTTTTTTGTTTATAAACAAACAGTCGTTTACACAAATAGTACATTGCACTAGATAATTAAATAAACCTAAAGTTTCTTATTTAATTTACAAATGTTGATAGTTATTAAGCTAACTGTTGCGACTGATAACAACGTTAAGTACAATACATTAACTACTACAATTTTGCTAAGAAATGTTATACTGCAGTGCTTACATTAACAATTTGTATCTTAATTTGTTTTTGGACTGTAACAGATCGTTAATCAAGTCGTTTGTAATTTATAATAACAAGTCGCCTCTTTGCTTCAATAACGTGTTATCTCGAAAAATACAATTTTACAGGAGAGCATTTTTTAACGTTTAAAAAATTATTTTGTTTAATAAAAGGTATCGTTACTGTAAATTTAACACTTATTATGCAAATAAGGAAAAAACCCAATAATTTTAAAAATATATGGGAAAAATATTAAAAAAAGGGGGGACAAGATATCACGTTTTTCCTAAAAATATGGTATAAGATGAGTATTTCAAACTGACTTGTAACGTTGTTCATGATTTTGGGGCCTGGGAGGAATCACGTAATGCATTAGGGGTGTTCTGTGATTTATCCAGGGCCTTCGATTATATTAATTAAGAAACTTGAAAGGGCTTAGCTCTTAACTTATTAAGTTCACATTTTTAATTCAGAGAATTCAGGTTGATGTGAACGGAGAGAGATCTGCAGGGTCTGTTGTCTCTATGGGGGTCAATTCTGGGTCCGTTTTTGTTTCTGATTTATTTAAATGATTTGCAGTACTTTGTAAAAGATACTCACTAAATTGTTTTGTTGGCTGATGATACGTCTTTAGTGTTTAAAATTAAAAGACAACAATTAACATATGACGACGTGAACAAAGCTATTCCAGAAGTGGTAAACTGGTTTACGGTTAATAATTTATTATTGAATGGCAAAAAGACATAATGTTTAAAATTCTCCTTGCCAATTGCAGTTGAGTTCCTACTACTATACAAGTAAGAGGCGAAAATTTGGATCTTGTTGATTCCACAGTATTTTTAGGCTTTACTCTAGATCATTATCGTCGTAGCGCTTATCCCGGCCTCTGCCAGGGTCCGCTTTTCTGCCCATTCTTCTCCACTTCGCCCGGTCTTCGGCGTCCTTGCGTCGTAAGCCGTTGGCTCTCGCATCCTTTAAATATGAAATTTAAAAATATATATTTTTCGGACTTGTCATGTTATTGAAGCCAAGAGGCGAAGTGTTTTACAATGATAAAGTTATATCAATATTTTGATGCCTGAATTACTTAATCCTCCCTCTTTCTTCGATTTAACTCTATCACTATCACTTAACTGCTATCCTACATTTTACCAAATACAAATCACAATGCAATACACACGCACATGCACACGCACACGCACACGCACACACACACACGCGCGCACACGCACACGCACACACACACACACGCGCGCGCGCACACACACACACACACACACACACACAAATGTAAACACATACATAAGCATTAAATAATACTATGGAATGCTATTAGTTTGTAAGTTTAATGTTCTCTTTAAAAGTGTTGTTTTGTTGTTTGCCAAATGAACGTAATTTTTTGTTAGCTGGAGGTATAGCTCAGGTTGTTACCTATTTTACCTACAGCTTGAAAAATTGTGTATGATTAAGTACTTGCTCAATAAAGTTTTATTATTATTTATTATTATTATTACTTGTCACCTCGGTAGTCAATCCTTTCACCTGCATGCCGTTTTTTTGTAAAACCTGAGCGAATAATAGTTGTACTTAGTATGGCTACGATGATAATTTAATATATGCCTCTTTGTTACTTTTTAGTATGAAGAATATGTAAGTCTACAATGATAATTTAGATCTAACCTAACCTGAGCAAATAAGAAATGTACTTAGAATAGCTACAATGATAACCTAAAATATCCATCTTCTTTACTTTTTAGGAATATAAATCTGTAAGTCTATAATAATAATTTATAAAAACAAGTGTTCTATATATTCACCATTATTAGTATCAGGTTTGTCCCTCCCACCCTCTTTCGGATTCGACGATTACCCTCACTTCGAATTCTCGAACCACTACCAGATTCACTTGATTCTTAATATACAAGAAACTACCTGCGTCTTTTAGCAAAACTGAAGTCGAACTATTTTTGTGAATTTATGCGTTAAACAGTATTAAGAAGTCTTTAGCCGAAGGATAGCCTAAAGCAAACCATTCCTTTTTTTTTTTAATTTCGTTATTTCCTTAGCCTCCCGTACTACGCGTTACATAATTATATTGGCGTTCCGTCGACAGTACTTGTAGAGTAAGATCCCAGAGCGATCAGATATAACTTTTTTCACATGATTGAAACCTTAGGTTCTCAGTAGCGTCTCGTGTACTTTAAATACCTGCGTGTTTGTGGAGCTTGCCCTGTGACACCTGGGCAGGTACCAGGTGAGAAAGGTAAAAATAGAGTTATTTAACTTAAATTTGTATGGCTGATTTATATATGTCGTTGCGTCAAGGAAAGTGGTGTATCAGGATCATTGTCATCAGGTTGGTGATATCAGTATTAGATCGTCTTCCTACAGATAAATTAAAAAAAGGTTCACATTCACTTCACTGTATTTATTCAACTTCAGTTTTGCACATCACTTATAATTTTACTCGAAATCATAGCGATATTACAATGTAGGCAGTTGAGGTAATTTACATTATTATTTCAAAGGTTATTTTAAAAATACTTTATTTTCAAAAGTAAACAACACTTTCTATAAACGAAATGTGGAGACAGTTTCAAGACGTGTTCACTCCTCGGCGGTTGGGGCCAAGACTGCCCGCCATTCCGCCCGAGTCGTGCCGTCGAGACTCTGTCAGCACACCCCATCAGGCGGCGCACTCCCACTTCCGTTTTCTGCATCATGAGTCCGTACTATTGACCGGATCCGTCACGGCCGTCCTACTATACACGCGTCCTCGTGTGTTATCTGAAACATGAAAACCATAGCACAGTACCATATTCGCTCGGTCAATTCTGACCACAACACATCACCAAAGTAAGTCTCATGAATCATGTGATTAGATTTATCACGACTGCATTAACCCACCAATACTTAAGTAACTGCTATTTGTGTACACGTAAAACAAACGTACGTTATCATTTATCATACTAAACTTGTGTAGATTGATAGAGACTTGAGAAAACAACATCATCTCGTATACAAATTATTCTTTCTAAGTTGCCGACACAAATTCACCTACGGCTTCAATTTATTATAGAGGCGTAACAAGATATAACACCAGACTATGAACCGTATCACAATTACCACCAATGAAGAGGGTTTAATTATTGCCACCAGTGTTTTCCCCTTGATGCTCTTGTCCCCAATCATAAACCTCGCGTATTATCCCCGACCTACATTACTGTAGGTACTCAGATTCACTACAAATATGTGACACTCCTACAAAAATGTTTCAGTACTCAGCAAAAGACCCAATGTTGCTTCGAGTGGGATTCGAAACACTCCTTTTTCATTAAATGCCATATGATTTTTGGTCATCCGTCAGCGCCATCCTTATTTAATAAATAAGAATAATGTTACCATACAGGAGAAATGACACAGAGGTGAACCACCACACAGGCGAACCACCACATTGACGAACGCCATCAGGCGGGCCGCCACACAACCGGGCCGCCACCCAACTGGACCTGCACACCAGCGAAGGTGGTGTGCAGGTCCAGTTGACTAGGGGTAACACAGGCCGGGTGTCACTCACACAAATGCCACCCAGGCGGGAGCCACACAGGCGGAATGCCACACAGGCGGGAGCCACACAGGCGGGTGTCTGACAAGTAAACTGAATGTACAGGGTGTAAAAAGACCGCTAGCATTAATTGAAACCTCATATTCTACCCATGAAACTGAACAACTTTCCCCAAGAAACACACCCGCGGAAACTCTTAGTTTCGGCGGAAATCGAGATTAAAAATAAAATAAAAAGTTGTATTTTTGTACTAAAAATATCAAGTATCGATAACTAAATCGTTCACAATTAATATAGACTCTCAAAGTTCAAATTTAAGTTGAAATAAATGCACTGTAAGTAAAAGAACGCAATGTAAAGCGCCGCTCGGCCGCACACGTGCGCTCACTACCTACCTACTCGCTGCCGCGCGCCCGGAGGTAGGTACTACCTACAGCGGCCGCGCCCGCGCCAACCGCCACCGGCCGCTCGTGGGCCTATGCCCATGGGACAGCAACACTGCCATGCTCCCACTCGGTAAACTTCAACACGACAGGGGTACGCATACCTTAATGCATTACCTAGACGTTTGCTTACGGTCATTCACATTATACGAAAATCGTACCCAGCACCTACCTTTCGTCGATATCAGCAGTAAAGTTCACGATCGAAAGTTCTACCTACCTAGGTAAATGATTGTATGACGACCATTCACATTACATGAGAATTTAACATAGTAGGTATTTACCGCGGCGCGCACTTGCATGATCAGGCACAGGATCAGCTGTCTACCTACCTAACTTACGTACACGTTTGCTTACGGACATTCACATCATACGAGAATCGAGCCCAGTACCTACTACCTACCTATGTGCAGTAAAGATCACGATCGATAGTCCAATACCTACTAGGAACATGAGAATTGAACGTAGTTCCTGTGGTAGTAACTACCTACCGCCGCGCGAACCATTTGTCATCAGCTGACAGGATGAACGGATGAACCAAACCAACATGTTTGTATTACGAATATTCCCAATTCCTATCACACGACCGAACCGTGGAGACTAAAGCAAAAAAAAGAAGATAGGTAGGTACTCAATAGTCAAGCTTAAGTATTCCTACTAGTTAGGTAGAATACGCCAGAGCGGCCGCCGCGCGGGGTCAATGGCCACTGGTCACGTGGGCTAGCGAGAGCCGTGCGCTGGACGATGTACATTGCGCGTCGCAATTAATTATTTTTTGAGGTAGCGAAATTATGAAGTCATTTCCGCGGGTATGTTTCTTGGGGAAAGTTGTTCCGTTTCATGGGTAGAATATGGGGTTTCAATTAATGCTAGCGGTCTTTTTACACCCTGTATAAACATTGCTAACATATCAGCTCAGTGATGTTCATTCGTCACATTTTTTATAACGGTAGGTACTTATAGACTCTAGTAGTACCTCTATCTATAATATAGAAGCACCACTGTACTAGCCGTACTTATATAACAGGATATATAGTGTGTAGGTACTTACTGTTAGACTATAGAGTATACTTTTCAATATGAAACTGCCAAAATCACAAAGTAGTAACTTTAACACGCTTTACTTCACTAATAGCTGTCTATAGGCTCTCAACTCGTGATCAATCCTTTGACCAAACATAATCAATCAAACAACAAGTCAGTCACGTAATAACAGTCCACGAGCCACACAACAAGTATTCGTCGTAGACCTGAGAACAACCGATCATGGCGTCATCCCCACAAAAACAACACTATCTCCACTGCCCAACATCAAAACCAAATCAGGACCTTAATAATGAAAAGCTCTAACGTCCATCTGATACGCCAGTCATGGGTAAAAACAGCCCATCTGTTACCACATCAAAACTAAACAAGTAATGATCATCGTCATCGATTGTAACTGTTCGATCGAGTATACCCTATCTAGACTTTACATTACGTTTAAGCTTCCATTTTAAAACGATTTAACAATCCAGTCGCCTTCCAAAAAATCACAACATTAAACCTGCCATCCACAGCTACAAAATCGCGACTTCCGGAGCTCCCAGCCCAACGAACCACACACACGACTCACGGGCCACTCCAAGTCAGCCAAATAAATCAGGATGTTTTACCTTAACCACATTTTAGGCACTACCAAACCTGCACTGGCAGAACGATACGAAGTCCCACCATTGCCTACACTGCCTCATCTTACTGGTACAATAACAGAACTCAAAATAGTTACTTGGTATCGGTAATCAGGGAAATTTCAGTACTCGAAGCCAAAATCAACATTATGTAACCGACCATTGAGCAATCATCAAAATATCTGGAATTTCTCATCATCATTATCGTTCAACATTTTCTCACAAAGCTTGAAAAAACTACCATCCGTTAGCCATGCTCCCATAGCCTCCATCAGGCCGGTAAGCAACCATAAAACTCTCCCACAGGCTCCATCAGCCCACCATCACCGACGAAACACAATCACCTCAATCCGGTGATGCAACAAACTTTGAGAAAATAAAACTATCACACGTATCTCATAAAAACCCTTGCTCGAAAGTCACCACGCATTGAGCCAGCTTCCCAGACAGATCCGTCCAACAAAGCCCCATCCAGGCCAAACCAAGTCACACCAACATAGTACAAATGGTTCTCAGTCGAACCAAGTCACAGGTTTATCTTTAGTCACTCAAAACATAATTTGAAACTATCACCGTCAATCAGTTCACTTTCTCGTATTTACTTTTTTTTTTATAAATTACTTGATACCAACATAAAATTACGTTACTAACCAAACTGCCATTTTTTCTAATTTTTTTCAATGTCTTAAATCTCAATATTAAAAGAAACGTATATCGATGATTCTCAGCATTCAGGGACCGAGGAGGAGGAGTCAATCAGCAGCACCACCACCGTAACTATGCTTACGTACTCAATTTATAAAAATAATAGGACTATCCTTTCATGTATTTCTTATTCTTGTTTTCCGATAACTGACGTGACGTTGGTAATACGTAAAATCGTAGAGTATCATGTTTCAAGATGGTAAAATAATCTTAGATTAAATGTCACTTTTTACTTTAAACACTGTATTGTAACATTTAGAGGGATTTAACATAATTCTTACTATTGTTCTGGAGTGATTTTCTTTTCTCAGTAACAAACGATCAGACAGCCCACATTAATTGACATAGGACATAGGCAAAAGCAAACATTTTTTAAACTTGGCGGTCGTTTTTGACATCTATACCAACAATTGTAACACTGACGGTAACTGACGTTGTTTATGTTTTGTTTACATTCTTTCTATTTGTAGTTTCACTAAATACCCAAATAAACCTGCCGTTCTCTCTACTAAGGGTATCAATAGTATCTGTCAGAATACTTTACTGAATTATCAAAGTATGTAACTCCTAAAATTCGCATGGGGAACCTCTAATCACCTCAGGTTTTTACCAAATAATAATTATGTATAGGACTCACCAGATAGAGAGGAGCTGTTAGTATCACATCATTTCTCAGTCATGTAAGCAACACTCGCAGATTGTCTACCATCGTCCCACGTTTAAACAATCACGTTGAGGCTACCAGTCCAGCGTTGCATTGCAATGTTGTTCTCGTAGGTAAATCGAACCGTTGTACAACATTGTTATGCAATAGAAGAAAATAATTAAATTAGTAAAACAAAAATAAAAAAAATAATACATACTGTTTTTAATTGTTTGATTTAATTTTACCTGCAGAAATACCTGCACACTGCTAAATTAATCTAAATCTAAACATCTCCTTCAAAGGCGTTGAATAAACTTTAACTGGCTAAATTCGTAACTAAGCAAATTATTTAACTAACATAATTATCTGATGAAAAAAATAGATACGAAAATATTTTACATGAGTTATCCAAACTAAGTTACGCAAAAACAAAGAAAACATACCAAATTGCCGTCCATAAGTAAGTTTCACTCGATTTTTATTAATGGTGTCAATATCCCAATGGTGCTCTCGAGGGCCTGCCTTGACCATGACCCATGATTTGGTACAGATGATTTGTTGTTTACTTTATAAATCCCCCAATCTCTCTAAACTGAATTCTTTGTCTTATATCTCGAGGTGTTTGGATTCTTAACTGCGCTCTGAACGTGTTAAATCATTTTACATTTTAATGCAAGCAACTCAGCTGGATCGAGTAATCACTTTCTTTTTATTATTACGGTTCAATGTAGCATAGCTGCTTTATTTTTTGTCACTTTTCATCATTACCATATCAACTCAACTCACGGGCGGTGATCTGGTGTCACGGCCCGTTGAAACGGGCCGGTCTTTTGGTTTGGCGCTCCCGGCTCTTCACGCACGGGAGCGCGGGCCTCGGCTTGTGATGATGTGGTGCCGGTTTATGCCATGATGATGACAGTCCGGTCTGTGGGGTTCGCACCCCTCGCTAGCTCTTCTTTGTCGCCCTCGGCGCGGTACTAGCCTGCCGAGTGGGACCCCGTTCGGGGAGGCCCGGCAAACGACCAGCGAGCAGGCGACATCCTGCTGCGAGGGGGGCGAGGATTCAGACCGGTACCGCTACCGCTAGAACTCTCCCGAGCCCCAACGGCAGCGGCAGTCATGGGGTTAAGTTGGCAGCCCTGTCTGTTTACAAAAAATATTAAAATAATTTTGCGGGTAGTTGGAAAAAAGTGTCGTCGTGGGCCATTATCGAGCGCTAATGGCGCAGCCGCGTGCTAACTCGGTGGAGCTTCACTCGGCAGAGGTCTCGGGTTCGATTCTTTTCGCGGCAATTTCGTTTTTTTTGCAAAAACGACTGCGGCGACGCTGTCTCGTTCGGTGGCGTTGCCGCGGGACTCACCCGAGCGGAGACTTCCCGCGGCAATGATATTATTGTGGTGGGGCTACCGCGAGCTCCCCGGACTGGGGGCTCCCGCGGTGGCGGGTGTCGTGGTTGGTGCTGCGGTCGTCGTGGGCTCCAGGAGCTCAAGTGGGAGCGCTCTGGAGCTGCGATCGGGGGGGCATGCGTGTAGTGGCGCGATGCCGTGGATGTGCGGGTGCACCGAGTTGTCGGCGGACTCGTACATCCGCCGCGCCAGACGCACGACGAAGTCGTCCAGGCCCTCGTGCTGGAGATCGCGGCTGATGGTGGCGTTCCTCACGTACCTACCGGCGCCGACGATGGTGCGCAGGCAGAGGTTCTCCTGCGCGCGAAGGCGTTACCGCTGGCTGTTGGCGGCTAGGGCGTACCACGTTGGCGCGGCGTACGTGAGGCGGGACCTGATGTAGGTCTTGTAGATCCCTAGCTTGGTCCGCAGTGGTAGCGGGCCAGCGAGGACCGGACGCAATTTGCTTCGTGCCACCTTTGCGGCGACGACCGTCTTTTGGACGTGGTCGCGCATAGTGAGGCCCTGGTCGACGGTGAGGCCCAGGTAGTCCACCCTGCGCGACCACGGGATGTCTTGTCCTTGGAGTTTCAGTGGTGGGGGTAGCTCGGCAATGTTCGTCTTTCGCCCGACGATCATGGCCTGAGTCTTCGCGACGTTCACCGACATTCCCCACTTGTCGAGCCAGGCGGGTAGGGTGTCGAGTTGGGCTTGCATTCGCTTGATGGCGTGGGTGACGTTGACCGACGAGCTCTGGTACGACGTGTCGTCGGCGAAGAGCGACAACAGCACGCCGATGCTCACGGGGATATCGTCGGTGAAAATGGCGTAGAGTGCAGGCGAGAGGCAGCTGCCCTGTGGCACGCCGGCGAGGATTCGGCGCACCGATGAGGTCTTGTCCTCCACTGCAACGTGAAACTCCCTGTTTTGCAGGAAGCTGGCTACGACCTGTAGGACTCTGCGTGGAGTGGCACTCTCTGACAGTTTGTACAGCAGGCCCTCGTGCCATACCCTGTCGAAGGCCTTCTCCATGTCCAGCATCACCACGACCAAGTACTCACGCTTGTTCCGGCCGGAGGCCAGGCTATGTAGTACCCGGGAGAGCTGGAGTGTGGTGGAGTGGCCCGGCCTGAAGCCGAATTGCTCCGGCCTGGGCTCTATGTGCGGGGTCAGGAAGCGAAGCAGGAGCGTTTCGAATACCTTTGACAGCATCGACAGCAGTGTTATGGGCCGGTTTCCCTCTGGCTTTATGTGATTTTTCCCGGGCTTGGGCAGCATTATGACGCGCCCCAGCTTCCAGGCTGTTGGGAAGTGACCCGTGCGTAGTATTCCGTTACAAACGCGGGTGAATGCCGCCACGGTGCGCAGCGGTAGGTGGCGTAGCGCCGCGTTTGTGATGCGGTCCGCGCCCGGGGCCTTACGGGGATTGGTGCGGTTGAGTGCGCGCTGCACGGTGCCCAGGGAGACGTACAGGGGTTGTTCGTCTGCCGGAGGTGTTGCTCTCAGTCGCTCTCGCAGGTGTCGCTCGACTGCCTCGCGGTGGTCGTGGTCCCTGAAGTCGTTCGGTAAGAACTGCTTCTCCAGGTGTTCGGCGAAGATCTCCGCCCTGTCTTCAGCCTTGTACCTGGGTCGGCAGTCGGAGTCCAGCAGTGGCCGGACGGGCTGGGGTTTGGAAGACAGCTGGTGGCAGAGACGATGCACGGAGGGCACGTGGTCGCTCACCTCCATGATGTATTCTTCCCAGGACTCAGCTGCGTGGTCAACGAGCGCTGCCTTCACCCTCTCCACCAGTTCATTGAGCCTGGTTTTGAGGGTTGGGCATCGGGTACGCTGCCACAGCCGCCGCAGGTCGCGTTTCTCCTTGATGAGTGCTTGGATCCGCGCGGGCAAAGGCTCGCGCCTCGCACTGCGCGGAACGGTGTGAGTGGATGCGGTCAGTGCGGTCTGGATGGCGGCTGTTAGCTCCACAGTGGCTCGTTCGACGTCGTCCGGCGTGGAGATAGGGATGGTCCGGGTGTTGGCCTCCAGATGGGCGGTGAAGGCCTCCCAGTCGACTCGCGGGCGTTGCGGCGGCGGGGCAACCCTTACGGGCGACCCGGCCAGCTCGCACAGCACGGGGCGGTGGTCTGATGGGAGGCCGTATAGGACCTCCTGCGTAAGCTGCATTGCGCCTAAGCTTCTGTGGACCACGATGTCGAGTACGTTGTCGGCCCTCCTGGCTGGGTCCAGGCGGGTCGGCTCGTCCGGGCCGCTGATGTCGTACTCGTGATCCACAGAGTCGCGCATGAGGTCTCGGCCGGCAGGGCAGATGTTAGTGCAGTGCCAGGCCGTGTGGTGCGCGTTGAGGTCCCCCGCCAGGATAGTCGGCAGGGGAGACCGCAGCAGGAGGCTCCGCAATTCCCGCACTATTAGTGGGGTAGCGGGGGGCCTGTAGGTGGCGTACACGCGGATGTCAACACTACCTACGTGTAGGTCGACACCCAGCGCGTACATGCTCTGGAGGCTCTGTGGTGGTGCTGGTTGGTGGACTACACGGCGGTGGACGAGGACGAGAAGGCCTCTGTAGGCTCTCCCCTCTGGTTACACCCGGGACACACTGGTAGCCCGGGAAATTGTAGGTATCGATGCTCCGGAGAAGCGTTTCGCTCACTAGGGCAACGTCGATGTCCTGCTCCCTAAGGAAGTGCAGGAGCAGGCGACGCTTGCCTCTGAGTGAGCTCGCATTCCAGTGTACCAGTCTCAGTGGTTTGTTGTTATCCATTGAGCTGTTACACGGCGTCGGAAGGTCTCGAAGCGGGCGCGCGGCGCGTAGTAGGTTGCGCGCGCTTAGCGAGCAGTGCTGCCAACATCGCCATAGCGGCGCGCAGCTCTGCGTCGGGGTCGTTGCCCTCCGGCGCAAGGTCGGCTGGCTGCCTTGCGCGCGGTCGTGCGACTGCGGGGGTGGGGGCGGGGGGTGCTGGGGCACGCTGCGTGAATGGGGCCTCGCCGCGTCGCCAGTTGAATGGCGGGCGGGCGAGTGCGGGGGCCGGCAGGGCTGCGGAGGGAGCGGGCTGAGCGCGGTGCGCGGCCGCTGCGTGTTTCGCGGCTAGTTTCCGCGCTTTCTTTTTATTCCGCCTGTGGGAAGCAGAGTTAGTTGGCGGGTCGTTTGCCGGCGCCATGAGTGTCGCCGGCGCCGACTCCGTCACCTGTGTAGGGTGGAGTGGGCGAGATGGTGGGCCTGTGCGGGCGACAGTTCCCGCCTTGCGGTTCCACATCTCGCGACGCAGTACCGGGCAGGACGAGTGGTTCGCCGGGTGGGGGCCATGGCAGTTGGCGCACGTGGCTGGGTCGGTTCTTGGGCGTGGGCAGTCAGCGGCGGCGTGGGCGTCTCCGCATCGCACACACGCCTGCATGCGGTGGCAACACTTTGACGAGTGCCTGAATGCCTGGCATCGATGACATTGGGCGGGGCCTTTCTTGCCCCGCCAGGCTTCAATTGTGATCCCCGGCATGTTCAACAACTCGGTTATGTTGTAAATGCCAGGGACCAGGTTGGTAGTTCGCTGGAGCACAACGTGAAATATGCACCCAGGGCGACCCTGTCGCGCCTTTATGTTGCGTGCATATTCCACCACGTACCCGCGTTGTCCTAACGCGGCTTTAATTTGTTCCGGCGGCGTGTCGGCCGGTAGGCCTCGCAGCGCCACTTTGTGGCTGCGTTCCGCCGGCAGTGAGTAGGAAAACCAGCTGATTCCTTCCTTTTCCAGGGTTGTGAGGTAACCCTGGACCAGCCGGTATTCCTCCGCTGACTGCGGCGAGAAGCGGACGCCCTGTCCATAGGGGCGCGCGTTGGGGTGGTGGCCTAGTTTGGCCGCCAGGGAGGCGAAATGTTTCGCCCAGTCGGGGAGCCGCTCCACCACAAGTGGCGGGTAGCGCTCCCGCTTAGGCGGGTCGGCAGGTGCTGAGCCGCCGTCTGTGGCGGGGGATCGTGGCGAGGCCGGCTGTCGTCCGGCCGGTCGGTTGGCCGCTGCCGCAGCGTAGCTCTGCTGCGGTTGCGTCCGGGGTGCTGGTTGCGGTTGCGGTCGTGGTGCGGCGGCCCTTGATGGGCCGGGAGCGCACTGCTGCCGCTGTGGAGCGGTCGGCAAGTGGCCGTGCGTAGCGGCTGGCGGCGCTGCCCCGCGCGGCGGGCGCTGGGGCAGGGGTGTCGTGGCCGTCAATGTCGACGGCGGCGTCGTTACGCCGAAGGCGTCGCGCCACTTTTGGACGCTGGGCGACATCGGTGGTGACGGCGTCTGTTTGGCGGCCAGGTCAAGCGTTTTGACCGGGTGGCCCTTAAGACGCAGTCGGGGGTCGCGAGTAGGGGTCGGGGGTGGCACTGAGGGCGCCTCGTTCGCAAGGCTCTCCTAGCGCGTGCGTCGAGCGTCACCTACCTGTGCTTCCCTTGTTGTCTTCCGTAGTGGCGTCGGGGCGACTCTCGGGCTGGTCGCCTTCCGCTTGAGGGTAGGCGGCAGAATCATCGGTGCGCCTGCAAGCGCGTCCAGGGCCTGGAGCGCTGTCAGGTCCGCGGGGCAGAGCGTTGGGGCGTCTCCTAGCTCAGACTCGCGTACGCGCAGGTAAGCCGCCATCCATCGCTGTAAGTCGGCGCTAAGGCAGCCGGATTGCGCGATGCGGGCCACCATCACGAGATCCGATTCATATCGGACTCTCGGTGATGAGGCCGCTGCGCTGGATACCTGTAGCGCTGCTGTCGGGCTGGTAGGATTCGTCCAGGTAGGCGTCTGGAGTGTGGCGTCGGTCGGCGTTGCGGGGACCGGAGTCGGGTCCGTCCCCCTGGGCGTAGCAGGCGAGTCGCACATTACGCACTAGCACTGCCACTGGTGTCAATTTCACTTAAGATGATCGATTTTTTCGCGCGGTTCTCCACAGCCGGATCCTTGCGGAGCGGGTGCCGGAGGTTATTCCATCAGAAATAACCTCCGACAGCTGTACGGGGCTCGTGTGGAGCTGTTTTCGACGTTTCCCGCTGGGAGGTAGATGTGTCGACCTCAACTAACGAAAAATAACGGGTGCGAGGGTATTACGCGAAGCCTGTGGTCGATACAGACGTTGTAAACACAAACATAAGCGCGCGAGACTGTCCATTACCATATCTTGGGCGTTGCGTTCGTTATCACCGCTTCTGATGTCGTTGCGTCAAGGAAAGTGGTGTATCAGGATCATTGTCATCAGGGTGGTGATATCAGTATTAGATCGTCTTCGTACAGATATTTAAAAAAAAAAAGGTTCACATTTACTTCACTGTATTTATTTTACTTCAGATTTGCACATCACTTATAATTTTACTAGAAATCAGAGCGATATTACAATGTAGGCAGTTGAGGTAATTTACATTATTATTTCAAAGGTGATTTTAAAAATACTTTATTTTCAAACGTAAACTACACTTTCTATAAACGAAATGTGGAGACAGTTTCAAGACGTGTTCACTCCTCGGCGGTCGGGCCAAGACTGCCCGCCATTCCGCCCGAGTCGTGCCGTCGAGACTCAGCACGCCCCATCAGGCGGCGTACTCCCACTTCCGTTTTCTGCGTCATGAGTCCGTACTATTGACCACATGAGTCCGTACTATTGACCGGATCCGTCATATATATACTTTGTAGAACATTATTCTGAACTAGTATCATAGGTCTCAGACACTTTTCATGCGCCAGAACTTTTGTTAGACGCTTTAAAGCTCAAGAAAAAATAAATCAACTTTACTTATTTTTACATATCTGACTTTTACATATGTTATTAAAGTAACTATTACAAAGTTATATTTCATCAGTCAGACAAATCTGAGAGACCAAACTTCCCCTAAGCACAAAAATTATTCAGCCGGGAGTGCGAGCGCGAGAGCGCATGCGTCTCAGAGTAAAAAATGTATATGTATTAAAAATACTCACTACTTTCAATCCAAGATTTCTGCATCTTTATTTCAATAAACTGAGCTTCAATGTTAAGTTAATAATTAATAAATATTAAAGTAAATTTATTTATTGCATGTATTTAGGATAATAAATATATTAGGAGCTATATGTTTTATAAGGCATTATTTTTATTTTATTGTAAAAAATATACCAGTTAGAATAATTTTAAGAAAAAATATATTACTATGATTAATACAGCAAGTATTTGTTTAGGCACATACGTACACACACAGTTGAGTGGAGCAGATGGTAAATTTAAGGAGGGGAACCAAGTTGCTATGGACGTCTCACTCGCTCTCAAATGCATGCACTGCGCTCTCGCGCTCGCACTCCCGGCTGAATAATTTTTGTATTTAGGGGATGTTTGGTCACTCAGATTTGTCTGACTGATGAAATATAACTTTGTAATAGTTACTTTAATAACATATGTAATAGTCAGACATGTAAAAATAAGTAAAGTTTATTTATTTTTTGTTGAGCTTTAAAGCGTCTGACAAAAGTTCTGGCCCATGGAAAGTGTCTGAAACCTATGATACTAGTTCAGAATAATGTTCTACAAAGTATATATAAAAATCAGCCATACAAATTTTAGTTAAATAACTCTTATTTTTAGTTACCTTTCTCACCTGGTACCTGCCCAGGTGTAACAGGGCAAGCTCACAAACACGCAGGTATTTAAAGTACACGAGTCGCTACTGAGAACCTAAGGTTTCATCCATGTGAAAATAAGTTATGTCTGATCGTTCTGAGATCTTGGACTATTGGGGGTTATGCCAATCGATCCAGTGATTGTTTTCACTCTGAGTGTTCATAAATAAGGGTTATATAATAATAAAGTTGATATCAATATTTTGATGCGAGAATCATTTAACCCTCCCCTCCTTCTTCGATTTAACCGTATCACTTTTCATTTCGGTAGTTAATCCTTTGCAGGTGAAAGTAGTTTTTCTGTAAAACCTTTGCAAATAAGAGTTCTATTTAGAATGGCTATGATGATAATTTAAAATATCCCTCTTTGTTACTTTTTAGGAAGAAAAAAAGGTTAGTCTTGTATGATAATTTATAATAACAAGTGTTCTACAATTATATATTGATACCAATATTTTGATGCCAGGAGCATTTAACTCTTCCCCCTTTCTGCGATTTAACCCTATCACTCGTCATCTCGGTAGACAAACCTTTCAACTGCATGTCGTCATTCTGTACAACCTGAGCAAATAAGAGTTATATTTAGAATGGCTATAATTATAGTTTAAAATATCCCTCTTTGTTACTTTTTAGGAAGGAGGAGCGGTGAGTCGACAATGATAATTTATAATAAAAAGTGTTCTATATTAATAAGTTGGTATCAATATTTTGTTGAGTATATTTTAGTCCGTAACTTTATCCACGTAAAAATTGATTACTATCTTCCCGCGAGAACCACACTGACTTTAAGAAAAAAATATAGTTATTCTAAGCTATAAGCTATATAACTGGTAAATTTCATGAAAATCCATTAGCTGTTGTGGCGTCAAGCAGTAACAAATATCAAGACATTCTTGTCATCTTTCGCATTTATTATAAGTCTAATAACTAACGATACTCAGTAAGTGTGTGAGCGAGATAAAAGGTAAGATTCAATCTCCAATGGTCAAGCCACAGGCTTACACCTTAAATAAGTAAGTTATAACAATTTGGTCTGTTATGTAATCAATTAGGTACTTTATGATATTCATTTCCTACTCTCATGCGTACGAGAAATAGTTAAATAAAATTAAAACAAACATTATAATGTTAAAGTTTATGTTTTACAGGAAATGTAAATGTTATCCGTCATATTATGGAAACCCTACGAAACGTACATAATGCTATCAGCCGGAAATGTGTGAATATACGTACATTTTCTAGGAATTTCTTACATTTCCTGAACAGGAATCGGAAATGCGTTAAAATCGCTTTACCTTTAAAAAGCTAGTAATGAAATTCTTTATAGAGAAAAGGCCTAACAGGAAATAGTATAATTATGTGTCGATATAGTATATGTATCTATAGTATTTATTATAGGTATATTATTTGTATCGTATTGTATTTATTGTAGGGATATGGTATATAATATTTTATTTATTACCTCATCTTTCTCGTTATTAGTATTTGCTATTTAGTTAATTAAGTATACTTGCTCTCTGTTCCGCTTTTGGCACCTACTCACTCACTTTACGCATGGCCTACTGGTTGACTGGTAGATAAAGCCTGATTGCTTTAAGTCCGACAATTGTATTAATTTTAGTGCAATAAAGTTTTCAAATAAAAAAAATTAAAAAAAAATTAACTATTTATTTGAATTTCGATAGTTTAAAACTATCGCTGTTATTATCACATATTCTGAACGTATGTGGCGGGTTTCGTAGCGCGTACCTTTGTTGACGAGTAATCCGATATTTCCACGCAGTTGCGCAGTTGCATGCATCATGGTCACGGGACGACCGTGTCTGTCAACAAAAGGTACGCAGTATGAAACGCGGAACATACAACATTTAAAATATGATAATTGAATTAAAAAAAAAAAAAAACCGAATCTATCAAAAACGTCGTTTTATGACAGAGGGTTATGTTATGAGGAGCAAAGCAACGAATATGTTTGTTGTTATTAACTACCGCGAACCAAATCTACAATTTCTCGGAGCGGCATTTTAAAAACTGGCCCGCGTTTTTAAAATGACTCTTACAGTTAAAAATACAGTATTTTTTGAGCACCGGAGCAGTGGAATTTTCCCGTTTTATTGTCAGCATAACCATATCACATACATTTCATAGGAAATGTAAATCTTTGACAAATTATTTTAAACATTTACTAAATTTATATATTCTTGGGAAATGTATACAATTCCTGAATTTCACACATTTCTGTTAACATAATCTACACTAATATTATAAAGAGGAAAGATTTGTACCTATTTTTGTATGTTTGTATGTTTGTAATGAATAGGCTCAAAAAGTACTGGGCCGATTTAAAAAATTCTTTCACCAATAGAATGCTACATTCTTCCAATTTGACATAGGCTACATTTCATTTTGAAAAAAATTAGGGATCCTTGGTAAAATTTGAACAATGTAACCGAAGGTGTAGAAAAATGAGTCTTAAAATGTCTTTCGTCGAATGCGCTGCCGAAACTATTAGCGATAGAACAAAATAATGTTTAACAATATTGAAGAACATCATAATGTCTACAAAAAACTCCGCGGTAGCATATGTCCAACTATTGTAGTTATGTCACTACAACAACTTTTTTCATTTTAAACATTAATGAAAATGCTAACCAAATTCAAACCATGCTATTTATGTGTTTATATTAATCCTTATCCAAATAAATTATTTTATGGTCAAGACCATTTAACTACCTATAAAATAGTTTTTAAATTATTTAAATTGGACTTTCCATTCAAAAGATATTACGAATTAAAAAATTCAAACAGTAAACAAAACCGCCATAGCGCCGTGGCCGTTGTTTGCGATGCAGTCTGAAAAGCGCGCCGGGCATCGCGGCGGGCGGGGTGGAGGGGGCAATAGTTTGGGGTCTAACTTAAAATCTGGGCCAATTTGGGTAGAACGAGATGAAACAGCTTGGCCTCTCCGTATTACTCCGTAGCTTTTATACATTAGGGAGGTCATTTGAAGTAGTCGCTGGGGAAAAATATAAACTGCCCTGAAAACGATTTCCACGCGGACGAAGTCGCGGGCAACAGCTAGTGCACTATAAATGAGTTATTTTATGACACCGTTTTTAAAAGTCCTATGAATTTTTTTTAATGTAAATGTTAAAAGGGTTCTATTTCAATTTTCTCATTTTATAAGGGCTCATTTAGTTACTTTATTATCAATTTCTGTTATCATCTGTACAATAAAACCTCACTGCGTCTTTACGCAAAACTGAAGTCGAACAATTTTTGAAAATGTATGCGTTTAACATGAATGACATGAATTCCACCCACTAGATAATATTTTTTAATTTCGTTATTTCCATAGCCTCCTGTGCTACGCGTTCCATATAGTGGCGTTCCGTCGATAGTACTTGGGGGTTATGCAAATCGATCCAATTTCTCGAGATCAATATTTTTATGCCAGAATCATATCACTCTTTCTTCGATTTAAACCTATCACTTGTCATCTCGGTAGTCAATCCTTTCACCTGCACGTCATCATTCTGTAATACATGAGCAAATAAGAGTTGTATTTAGAATAGATGCAGTGACAACCTAAAATATACCTCTTCTTTACTTTTTAGACACCTAAAAGAGTAAGTCTACAAAGATAATTTATAAGAACAAGTGTATAATGATAAATTTTAGTCTGCAATACATCCGCGTAAAAATCGATTATTATGTCCCGGACACGTTTCCATGGGAACAACACCGACTTTCAGAATAAATTATATCATCTTGGCGTTAATGTCCCGGTTGTGCTCTCGCGTACGAGGGCCGGGGTCATTAGTACATGGCCGGAGCGAGATTCGAACCCGGGACCTCTGGCTTACGAGTCGGATACTGTAACCGCTCGGCCACCGACGCTCGAATAAATTATAGTCTATGTATTATTCTGAGGTATAAGCTATATTACTGGTAAATTATCCAGGCATCCCAGCCATCTTTCGCATTTATAATAAGTCTAACAACTAACAACTATTACTTGTATGTTAGTTGTTATGTATGTTACAATGTTTCATTTGAATAACAAATAACCAAATCGATCAAAAAAATCTGTGACAGAGGGTTAGGTTGTGAGGATCGAAGCGACGAGCATGTTAGTTGTTATGAACCACCGCGAACCAAATCTAAAATTTTTGGTCGCGGCATTCTAAAAACTAGCCCGTTTTTGTAAAATGACCCTTGCAGTTACAACTCGTGTTTTTTGAGTGTATATAATGACATACAATACAAGTTATGTTATGACACCGAAAAAACTAGTGCTATGAAAATTTTGATGATAATGTTAAAATTGTTATTTGTCCATTTTATAGACCATACGACCAAGACCCACTAAACCTGCAGTAAGTTCATTATATTACTTTCTTCAAATACGTAATTGGACAATTTTTATAGTACCTACCTATAGGTTTTAACCACCTGATAGAAAACGACGACGCGGCCTAAGGTAAACAGTCTATTCACTCTGACCTCACCTATGCAATAGAAACACACAACAGAATTAATGTAGATTCAACAGAGGTAGGGCGTAGTGGGGTAACCAGTTAGAATTAAAGCCGCCCGAGTTATTAGGAAGCAGCTCCACCTTACAGAATAACGCAGCAAAACAGAATTATTTTGAATAGTGTGTGTTCCTGCCGGTGAGTAAGGTTTTCATGGCGTGGGTTCGGGAACCGTGTTTTTTTCAGGGGAGGGGCATCCCTCTTTGCTGGAGCAACGTATCCTGGAGTTTTAGAGATGAGTAACGCATTAGCGATAGCCCTAGTGTTACAAATGTCTATAGGTAGCGATGACCACTTTCCATCGAGTAGCCCTCTGACCTGCTTGGCTACTGTATAATATAAAACCGGTCAAGACGTTTAAGTTTACAGTTAATTCAACCAGCGAGATATTCATTTTTATTATTTTCTGCTATCAACTGATCACTGTGAACTTAGCTTTCTAATTTGTTGTGATCCGATTGGTCGAGGGGCGGGGCTAGACTAGCGGACAAGGAAGACTCACTATTTTCTTATCGCGAAAAAAGTATAGCTATAATTTTTTTCTATACAATGTATATGAAATGTTTGCTAATACAACTACATTTTTTAAGTTGGTCGACTATTCGGTCAGAGTTGCTTGTCGGCCGCGGTTCACTACACACGGAACGCCGTTCGCTCCACCGAAAAATAATCCAAAATAGAGTAAAACATTAGCTATTTACCCTGTGCTTTTTACAGTGATATAGTAAAGTGCTACAGCAGACAAATGTAAAATCAGTTTTTCGATAACCAACCCCGTTATAGTAATAAAAACAAAAACATTTTAAAAATCTGTTCGTCAACGGCCGGCCAAGGAAAAGCCGCGCTGTTCCCGCCGATCCAGCGCTCGCGTCCCGTGCCTGCGCCGCCCCCGCCGCCCTCTGCCGCCCGCCGTCGCCCGCCACTGTCTCTAGGCGCGACGCACCTGATACCTACGACGCGCACCTGCAGCCGCACACTCCTTGCGCGTTGCCCCCGAATGCCGCCGTCGCCAGCTGTGGTTGCCCACCGTTTTAACATTTGCCCGCGCCGTAAGATTTAAATAATATTAAATCATGGCATTGACTTGCGCTACGTGCGGAAATAACAGTACAGAGCAGCATTTTATGACATGTTCTAAATGTAAAGATGCCTTTGATCTTTCATGCCTGAAAATGAAAATATAACATTTTAAAAAACTATCTAAGGATAATAAAGACAATTGGCTTTGTCCCTCGTGTATTCTTGTGCAGCCCAAGGCCTGTAACACGAGTGTCTCGCCTAAAAACGCGTTAGCAAAGACCGCCGAATCCACAAACATCGCCCGTACTAGATCTCAACAAGGCCCAAAGTCAAGAGCTATGAAGGAAGAGGAGCAGAATACTTGTGATACTTCGTCGTTGCTTGCGGAACTGAAAAGTTTACGACAAGAAATGGCCGATGTAAAGGCTCAAAATAGGGACATAAAATTGCAAATGTCTGAAATATCGACTACGCTACATCAAATACTACAAGACTACACCGTAAAACTTCAAGAGGCCAGCACAGAAATTATCTACCTAAAAGCCACGGTGTCGCAGCTACAAAATCAAATAGCCGTTAAAGCCCAAGATAATATGAAAAACGAGCTGGAAATTGTAGGTCTCCCTGAGACAGAAAATGAGAACCTGGACCATATCCTGTTACTTGCCTCTAGCAAGATTGGGGTAGACCTAACTGACTCCGACATCGACGACATTGCTCGGGTAGGGTCAAAAACTCCAAAGAGCGCGAAAACTACCTCGGAAAATAGATCACCCCGACCAATTGTGGTCAAACTCCTGAGAAAGCGAAAACGGGACGAGTTTATCAGAGCATCAAAATCTAGGCAAAACCTAACATCCGAAAATATTGTAGGAGGCGAAGCTGTTAAGATCTACGTAAATGAAAGATTAACGAAGGAGAATCGTCAATTATTTCGCGACACCCGACAACGAGCTATGTCACAGGGATTTCGCTACACCTGGATTCGCAACGGTTGCGTTTTCGTCAGACGAGCCGAGGGTAAGCCGGCCTTTCGAATACACTCAACAGCTGAGCTGGATACCAAAATCAGTTCGAACCCTCCCTGTGACTTGGGAGTCTAGGCAGTGGCCTTTAGAGTCTTCACCAAATATGACCGTTTGTATCTACCTATGGTTATTATTATTATTTTACTTCTTAAGCTGGGCTTGCATGCTAACTTGTTCACACACGTACAATAAACAACACTACAATACTCACTATTGTTACTCTACACACATACACAACCATTCACCATACACACGTACATTGCTCTACTATTCATCACGTTTGACATTTTTATACATGGAAACTCACGGCAATGTTACTAATAACCATACACAACCACACACACATGTACGCATCACATCCTCCCCGTAAACTAAATACCTACAAAAATAGGAAATCACACCTGACTGCAACACAATTTCCTTCAGTGAGTTCCAAATCATTTCCCATATTTATTTCAAACTATTATACACTTAAAAATGACTACAACATATGACGACATAGACGATACTCTAATGATAAACTGCTACTCACTGGACAGCATAGATTCTTGTTGCGATTTCCTTCCACTGCAATATACCATGAAAGTCATTACTTTTAACATAAGAAGTATTCAACAAAACTATGATGCCTTTTTGATTTCTCTTGCACGTTCAAAAGTAATCTTCGATGTGATTATTTTAACGGAGTGTTGGCTTACTGAAAATTCTATTGTACCCCCGATGTCGGGTTACAATGACTTCCGTACTAATAAATACATAAATAAGAGCGGTGGAGTGGTTGCGTACGTTAAAAATACGTGGAATGCTAAAGTCAAAGAGTCATCTTGTGAAGATTGCAATTGCTTGGAGATTTGTACAAACTCAGATGTTCTCATCTTAGGCATGTACAGATCCCCTTCCTTTGCAAACATAACTAACTTTCTGGAATCTTTAAACAACGTGCTCCAATCGCATAGCAACACAAATCAAATTATACTCTGTGGCGACCTTAATATCGATTTGTGCGCATCCCAAACTAGTAACCAGACCTCGGACTACTTAAATTTATTATCTGAACACCAACTACTTCCAGCCATAACTGTAGCTACCCGCGGGGAAGCCTGCCTAGATCATATATTTGTTAAAACTTTAAGTGATGTACGAGGTTTAGTTTGTGTCTCGGATATTACGGATCATTATCCCTGTGTTTTAGGATTAACACTGGGTAAGTGCCAAGCGAGACGAAAGAGATCCTATACTAAAATAAACTACGAGGCGGTCGTCGCCGAATTAAATTCTACAGACTGGTCTATGGTCACAACCTCACAAGACGTTAACATAGCTGTAAACTATTTTAGTGATGCTATAAACAAGGCACTTAGTAACAACTCCTATTAATATAGAATAAGCCGTTCCAAATTTAATATGAAGCCATGGATTACACCAGGACTAATTAAATGCCAAAAAATCCGAGATCGTTTGCACTTAGAAGCCAAGAAAAATCCTTCAAATCAACTGGTTCAAATAACATTAAAACGCTATCGTAATTTTCTAAACTCAGTCCTTCAAAAACAAAAAATAGAATACGAGACACAAACTCTTACCACCGCCTCTGATAACCCTAAAAAAGTTTGGTCCGCTATCAAAAACGTATGTCACCTTAATAAAAAACAAAACGATCCTAATGAGCTCACAAAAATATATTCAGACCCAGTCTCTTCTCTCAACTCTTGTAACAGTTATTTTGTAAATGTCGGTAAAACTTTGGCTAACGAAACCTTGCATAAGCTTTCATGCACTCAAAACGACTTGGCCTCTTCAATAAAGAGTTCGAAGATTACTCCTAAATCATTCTTTTTGCGACCGACCGACGAAGGCGAAGTTAATAATCTTATAAGTGATCTAAAACTTGATAGTGCTCCAGGACTAGATAAATGCACCCCATGTTTAATAAAACTACTCAAAACTATTATAACTAAACCCCTTACTCACATTATCAACCTTAGTCTATCCTCTGGTACATTCCCTGAGAGCTGGAAAACTGCAATAGTTACACCTATTCATAAGACAGGCGATAAAGACACTCCTGCTTACTATCGTCCAATATCCCTCCTAATAATTTTATCCAAACTGCTGGAAAAAATTGTAAATAAAAGACTGACCCAGTATCTCGACAAGTATAACCTTATTCCTCAAAGACAGTTTGGTTTCAGACGTGGCAAATCCACAGAAGACGCTGTTTTGCTCCTTAGTGATTTAGTATCCAGTGCACTGGACTCAAATTATTGCTCTATTGGTGTATTTCTAGATCTTGCTCCTCAAAAATCTCTTATCACTAAATACAGCAAAGACCCAATACATCGCTTTTCATAAGACCAGTGCTACTCAACCTCCGCCTTCTTTGAACCTAAAACTTCATTCTTGTCAACTAAATTATGAAATACCACAAGACTGTAATTGCCCACAATTAAACCGGATAACTAGCGTAAAATACTTAGGAATCTTTATTGACGAAAAGTTGTCTTTCAAAAGCCATATAGAATACCTTACTAACCGAGTTCGTAAAACTATTTACATAATAAAAAGCCTACGGCACTCAGCTGATAACAAAACCCTCATTTTAGTTTATAAATCCCTTTGCCAATCCGCCATTTTATACTGTATCAGAGTTTGGGGTGGGGCAGCTAAATCGACCTTGCTCTTTTTGGAAAGAGCTCAGCGCTCCGTATTGAAAGTGATGCTCTGCAAACCAAATAGGTTTCCCACCGATGATCTCTACCGAGAATGTAAAGTTTTAAGAGTCCGTCAACAATTTTTGTTAAGAGCAGCGCTCGCAATACACAGCTACACTCTCACATCCCCAGACTATGAGCGCCTTGCCAACAACAGAGTGTACAGAGTCCCTGTTCCCAAGGTACGCTCTACTTTTGCTAAAAGACAATCACATTTTTTGTTACCTTACATTTATAATATCATTTGTATGAAAGTACCTGAAATCACAAAACTCCGCAGCTCCAAAGCCAAACTGAGCATCGAGAAGTGGTTAATGAACCTTAATTACATCGAAACAGAAAATATTCTGACGGTGTTAGTTTAACTAACGCATTCACATGACACATTCATACGCACACACATACACACACACACACACACACACACACACACTCTCACTCACTCACACCCACTTTAGACATAAACATATGTAGACATTACAAAATCAAGCACCCAGACACAAGTTTAAGTTTAAGTGTTATTACGTTTATAAATGTTTTAATTTTCGTTTTTATACAGGTATAACTTACCTATTACTTAATTACTTACCTTACTTACCCATTTTTATTCATTATTGATTATAGATTGAACCGCGGCAAATGAAGAAATGTGTACCCTTTTTTTGTAAATCTCGGGGCTTGCGACACAAGTCAATCTTAGTGCAGAGCCCACAGTAACCCTGTATTTCTCAATTTTTTATGGAAATAAATTTTTACTTACTTACTTACTTATTACTCGTTTACTTAAAGAGTCAATTAAACTTTGATAATTTTTTTTTTTTTAACTTTATTATGTATAGACACCATTATGTTATTACGCTTTAGCAGTTTCATCCTCCGCTTTACGTGTAGGGGAGGTACCCAAATAAGGATACTTTTCGATGATTTTATCTTACGTGATAATTATCTGTAAGCATTCCTCAGCTCTTTAGTATCAGTGTAATAGACATGCTGAAACTGTAAGATTAAATGTTCCTTGGTATACCACTGATATGTGTGTAGCAAGAGATGGTATGGTAACCTATCAATACAGTGACTGTGTCTCCAGTAATCGTGCTAATTACTTACCTTTTCTCTAATGTAATAATTGGCGACGATTTGTTGCATTTCACCCACGCAAAGTGATAAATAAAATAACATAAAGTAAAAATGAGTAGACTCAATGTACGCAATATGGATTTTTATCAGTTTTCGACCACAATATCCAGAATTGGACACGTATAAAGGCCAACTAAGGCAATATTTCATTGCTAACGCATTACGTCATCCAATGATGCGACCTGGGAGAGAAGGCGAGCAATACTGCTGAGCGTACTCGCTGAAGGCACATAACAGCTCGCGTCGATACTAACACGATTGGACGAGCATTTCATACCGAAACGTAAAGGATTTGGTGAGCGCTACAAGTTTTATGCAGTTTGCGCAGCAAATCGGTGAATCACATTCTCAATGGGCAGCGAGACTGCGAAGCCTCACCGCCCGCTGCGGGTTTAACGACGTGAAGGATGCCTTGCGTGACCGCTTCATCATAGGCATTCACAAAGATTATGGTGCTACCTACATGAAAGTTTTCCTGTCTACCAGCACCTGACCTGCCTTAACTCCCAATCTATCTCAACGAGCCACCATCCCCGAGCTCCACTATCGGCATTGCGTCTCGCCGACAGCTGTCTCTCCGTTTCAGGAGTACCAGGCAGCTGATCATCAAACCGTAGCCGGCATAACATCTCGCCGGCAAGATATCTACCGCGTCGCGATCACCTGCACCGCGCGACAACTCAAGACCGGTAGCACAACACCAGCCGACACCAAAAGCTTCGCGCTTCGCGTTTACCAGCGTCGCGACCCAGCACCACCGCACAATGAATAAACCGCATCGCGCAAACCGCGAAAACCGCAATTGCAGCAGTAGCGACGCATAGGCATACCCCCACCGGAGACGCTGTAGACGGCGACATACCCCGCAGCCACAACACTGGCCAAATGGAGGAAGGCGCGCACAACAGCATATTGTTCACGCCAATACTGGACTCCACGAGGTCTGAAGCCATAGACTCGCACAATAACAAGCCTACACAGGGTGGTTCAACACTGCTTCTGTCGCCCATGACGCTGCCCACTGTTGCCTCGCCTATGCATAGGCCTCGCACCTACGTGGAACAGGCCGCAGCGGCATCATCACCAATCTCACGTAGCCGCCAACCCCCGTCAACATAGACAACTACAAATGCCCCAGACAGCCCAGGAGCTTTCACCCACAAATAGCGGTGGAGCGCCTACTTAACTAGACGAAACACATAGCCCACTTAAAGAACCTCCTGGGCTACACTCCCAATGCTAGGGCCTACAAGACGGGGGTCAGATTCCTCCCTCAAAGTGTGGAGGAATTTCAAATCGTACAAAGGCACCGTATAGAGGCACGAGACCCAGCGATTCAAGTTGTGTGCTACACATAGGCGAAAAAACTGCCAATGAAGGTTGGCATTAGAGGACTACCTTCATACACCCCGGTTTCCTATATAAGTACAGCCCTGACCACTTTTGGTTTTGAATGTACACAGGCGCGGCACATGCCCACAAAAGGGGACAGGCCTGAGTGTCTATTCTTTGCCCAAATTACACATCAGTCCCAGGAGAAACCAGCCCAGCTGTACGCAACGCGCGAGTTGCTTTGCCTGCCGGGCATAACTATAGAGGCCTGGAAAGGCCGCAGTGGTCCTTCGCAGTGCCACAGATGCCAAGCATTCGAGCACTCCTCAGCTAACTGCTACTGGACAGATGTGTGAAGGCAGCCAGGAACACGCTGCAGCCGACTGCCCACGACCAAAAAACCAGCCGCCCTAATGCGCCAACTGAGCCACAAAGCAAATTACCGCCGGTGTGCCGATTTCCGAAGTGAGGCTAGGAAAAGAGGTATACAGATGCCCCCGCCCCTGCCCACAAAACCCGTGCAACCTCTACCACAACCCCTGCCAAGGCTGTCTAACCAGGAATGGCGGCCCACTGGACTGTACACGTAGGCATCACCACCACCCGCCGACAACACAGGGGTACCACGATGCGGCCACCCGCAAATCTCGCCACGAACCGAAACGGGGAACTCCCGTCGCAACGTCGCCACCGTGGCGTGGAGGCCGCAGAGAGGCGGAAATAATGAACGCAGAAGATGCTCCCAACACCATTACAGCTCAGCGGGCGCCGCCGCGTTGCCTACCGAAAACACCAGCAAGAAAACTACGTATAACTACGTAGTTTCTACAACCGCGTCGTTATCCTCAACTTGTAAGGCGTACTTTTCTACCCGTAGAATCTATAGGTTGGAAGAAGGATTTCCCCGAGGCAAACCCTGCGCCTGCTCCACGCAGCGTTAGTGGGCGGCGGAGACGTCCGGCAGATTATAACGGAAGGCTTACGCTTCCTCCTCCCAGGCCTAGCAGACACAACACCCTCCCAATGGTGGTACTGCGTATAATATATTGGAACCCCGGAGGTATTTCCGACAGCGCAACTCAAGATCTCCGCACACTCGCCCAGTCGCAAGACGCCCACGTCATCGTCCTGGGCGAAACAAAACTACGATCAAGCCAGCACTTTGGGGTTCCAAATTAATACATCTTCAGACGCGACGAGGTCTCGCCAAATCGAGTGGTATTCATACAGAGGCACCGCCGCGCTGGTGAGGAAGGACGTTATCCATAAAGAACTGGACCTGCTGCCATACCATACAACAAGCATCAAGGTAGCAGATAAGCACATGAGGCTTTACGTCGTCTACAGACCAACACTGTCAGCCAAACTCGACAAAATATTCCGATATTTTAATGCCGTCGATAATGAATGTCAAATCTGGAGGATAAAATGTTAAAGGTAAAGACTGAAAAGTTTATGCGATACGCCCCTATTGACGAGCATGTAAGTGTGGATGAATCAATGATCCCCTATTACGGGAGATATGGATGTAAACAGCACATCCATAAGATTCGGCTATAAATGCTGGGTAGCGGCTGTAAGACATTTTTACTAGTCCCAGTTTATTAACTGATTTGCAAGAAAAAAAATATTAGCATTAGCGTTAGAGTTTAGAGTTCGTGCAAATCGTACTGAAAAAAGTTTATTGCTGGCTGACAAGAAAATGAAAAAGGAGGAAAAAGGCTTTTACGATAACCGGTTTGAAAACAAAGCTAATATATGATTGGCTTCTACTAAGCGGTGCGCTGGCACCATAATAGTGTCGTTATAGTCCAGCAAATAAGGCGAAGAACCTGTGAGAACACCAACGCGTTATGCCTCTGCCTCTAAATCAAGAGTTATTGTACCGCAGCCTACTAAGTATGATAATTCAATATAACCGCAATATAGGTGGTGTAGATCGCCTGGACCCATACCCATGGCAATACGGACATATAATACCGATCATAATCAAAGGAGACATAGATGTGTTGTTTGTAAGAATAAAAAGAACAAAACGTGCAGAAAATGCGGTAAATCTTCACGACAAGTGTTTTGAACAGTACCATTGTTTTCTTACTTGTTTTTGAATTTATGTTACAAGTTTCTTCGAAAGTGACAACCAGCTTCATTTCAGACATTTAGGGCACCTATTATCCCATAGGATCGTTAGCGAATGGGAATGTCCAACATTAAATGTCTTTTGTACGCCGATGATCAAGTATTACTTGCATCGTCGGAAAGCGAACTGCTGAGGATGTTGGATATTGTTAGTGAATCGTTGGAAAGAAAAGGCATGAAAGTAAATGTAGTGAAGTCGAAAGTAATGGTGTTTAAGAGAAATGAGGGCATGACAGTCACTTCGATTGAAATAAAAGGGAAGAGTGTTGAGCAAGTGAAAGAGTTCGTGTATCTGGGAAGTATGTTCACAAGTGATCGAAAGTATGAGAAGGATATTGAAAGAAGAGTATACAAGGGTAACGCAGTAAATGGAGTTATTAATCGTGTGATGGGAAGTAAAAGTTTGCCACAAAAAGCACGCCTTGCTTTGCATAACGCAGTTTTGCTTCCCACACTAACATACGGTAGTGAATGTTGGGTATGGCAGAAGAGGAATGAAAGTAGAATAAATGCGGTTGAAATGAGGTCCCTAAGGAAAGTATGTGGAGTGAAATTGAATAATAGAGTGAAAAATATAGTGATCCGTGAAAGGTGTGACATGAAAGATCATGTAGTATCAAAAATAGAAAGAGGGATGTTAAGATGGTTCGGGCATGTAGAGCGAATGGATGATAGACGATTGACGAAAGAGGTATAAAGCACGAATCTGGAGAAACAAGCCCTTAAGAGGACGGCCCAGGAAAACATTCACTGATCAGATCAGTAATGTTCTCAAAAAAGCTGGGGTCCGAAGTGGTAAGAATAAAAAGAGATGTATGAAAAGAGTTGTGGATATATGCGAGGCTAGGGAGTTGTGTCAGGACAGAGCAAAGTGGCAGTCCATAGTCTCTGCCTACCCCACCTTTAGGACACAGACGTGAGCTTTATGTATGTGATGTATGTATCGTTAGCGACACACTTAAATAACCCCTTTTCCAAAATAATTAAATATATATATATAAATTTTGTAAATTTTCTGTAGCATATGTAAAAATTACTTTACGCCGCTATACTTTCGCCGCGAGCGTCTCCGCCGTTGTCGCAACAACCACACTCACCTAGATATACAACAGCCAATGAAACGCCATTTTCGTGTGTCGACGATATCGAATCTCCTGAGGATGTAACACCGTTGAACCAGACGAGGGAAGTAAGCGAGTACGTACCTAGGCCTAGCGAGTACGCAGCACAATCCAAATCTGATGGAGGACTGTTCCAAGAAGCTGAAGACGGAGACCAGCCCCTAAGAGTTCCTGCTAGTCCTGGAATCCTAACCACGCTCTAGGACTTACACCAGGTTTTAGTGATGGTTTATTTAGTTTTAATAAAAAATACAGTAATGCCTATATCTAAAATACCAAATATATACACTAATACATATAAAATTGACTAAACTAAAACCTTGTTAACTTTATAACTACATTAAAAAATATGTACAAAACCAGGGCCCCGCGGTAAGGTGCCCATCATGGCGGCGGCATTCCCGCGCTGGGTGGCGATACTTATCCGCTGCGCGAGAAAGCCACCGGCACGTGGGTCACCCGTCGCCTCCCTGAGCCGCTTACTAAGCTCCGGGCGCACACTCGCTGAAGAGCGAGTGTGCGCCCGGGCCCCACGAACCCAGTGTCTCGACACCAAATGCGACAAAGTCGTCGTACCTTCGAGCACTCACGCATGTCAGCCGCCGCGCCAGCCCGTTTGGCGGTTGCCGGAAGATAGGTCGCAGCTAGTGTGTCGGCGCACGTTGCGTCCCACACCAGCGGGCGGATGGGTCGCCGGTATCATAGATATCCCGTCAGGTCTCTTGCCATCGTCCCGTGCAATGTGTTGAGGTTCTAGGATTGCGGGGACGTTGGCGTTGACGAGAGACCGTCGCAGGTTTAGGGGAAGGTAATGATATGTATGTAGCAAAGAGATTCGCATAGGTGTCATGCTGGTTGTCATGATAACCTATCAGTAAAGTAGTGTTATAAAAAAACTATGCTTATTATTTTCTCGATGTAATAACTACAGAACCATAAAAAGAAACTAAAGAGCGACGAGAAAAGAGTTAAATATTAATTCAACATGTGGTTCAACAAGAGATCTCCGCTTTTATTGTTTGATTTTTAATAATAATGAAAGTTGAGATCGCATAATAGGTATTTTAAAATATCAGCAGGGCGGCGGTAAAAAATCCGATCATACTATTTAGAGCAAATAATGACTGCTTGACCTTTCTCACATACTTCAATAAACTTATATTAATCAAGAACTATTTTTCAGTACAATGACAGACAGGTACGACATCAACTCTTCCTTTTTAGCAAATATTTTAATTAGTAGTTGATAGGTTTTATTAGGGACAAAAACTAAGTACTTACTTAAATAGCAGAATTTCAGACTTTTGCATCAGTTAGTGCAATACTATATTAGAAATTACTAACATTGTTTATAAAAGTGAAAGTAGTAGTTTAAGTGCAGTTCTGTTTTCTTAGACTCTAAATAAAAAATATTAATACCTATTTAATGATTTGGTTTTTACTTTTCTGCTATAATTACTAACATTAGTAAAGTATAATAAAGCTAAAACAAAAGCCATGCTATGTTCTATTATAGTACAAGGTGTCTCAAAAGAAAGTTTATATTTAGTGGATCGATTAAAGAAAAGTAAGCCGTGTATCGAATAAATGTTTATATCTTAAAAATAATATCGTCGAAATGTAGACCCTCGCGTTCGCGGCCATCATTTAATCGAACAGTAAAATTACTTATGACGGCTCGGCAGGTGGACTCAGTGATGGCTGCCATTTCGTGACGGATATTTTCTTTTAAACGCGCCAGGGAAGTCGGTTTATTGGCGAAAGCTTTAAATTTAAAATAACCCTATAGAAAAAAGTCCATAGGGATTAAATCAGGACTGCGTGGAGGCCAATTTATGTCATCTCTCCTGGAGATCAATTTGCCCGAGAATTTTTTTAATTTTTATTTTATTTAATATTATACAAGGCAAGCATTTGACCGCCATCTCACCTGTTGGTAAGTGACGATGCGGCCGAAGATGGAGCATGCCCGTCTTGGAACAGCCTATTCACTCCAGCCTTGAAGGCATCCAGATTATATTGATCAGGAAACACACTCGCAGGCAAAGCGTTCCACTCCTTAGCCGTACGCATTATAAAGGTCGAGCCAAAGCGGCTCGTGCGGATAGCTGGAATATCCACGACATAACGATGAAGCGCTCGCCCGGATCGCGTCTCCCGATGGCGGAAAGGGGCCGGCGGAATGAGGTCGTGCAGCTGCTTCGCACACTCTCCGAAATGTAACCTGTAGAAGACCGACAGACGCGCAACCCTACGCCGATTTTCGAGTCTGATGACTCAACCAACTGCGGGTCACAAATTATCTTCTTTGCACGTTTTTCAACCGAATCCAAAGCCGCTAGTTGTTATTTGGCTGATCCATCCCAGAGGTGGCAGCAGTACTCCATGCAGGATCGGACTTGTGCTTGATATAACTGAAGCAACTGCTTTGATGTAAAGTACCGCCTGACCTTCGAGAGGACACCAAGCTTTTATGCTGCAGTCTTTGCTTTGGAATCGATGTACTGACCGAAGTTGAGATTTGCAGATAGCTCAACGCCAAGAAGACAGCTTCTTAGACCTACAGAGGTTGTCGGTAATGTCGTCCCGAAAACTTGGAGTTAAATGGAATGGACTCCTTTTGGCGGAAAACAAACACGCCAGTGTTTTGGTTGCGTTGAACGCCATTAGATTGGCTTCACCCCAATCAGAGACTGCCTTGAAAGCTTTGTCCAAACGATCAACCATAACCTCTCGACAAGACTGAATATCGTCCCTGCTGGCTTTTGCCTCTGACAGATATCTATCCGTTACTGTGCTGTCGTCTGCGTACCCAAAGATACCTGGTACAAGCAGATTGTTAATATGCAGCAAGAATAAAGTCGCGGACAGTACCGATCCCTGAGGAACTCCCGCGTCGAACTCGTGGCAGAGATGTATTGGACGTGTGTGACGTTCCTCCGTCCTGCTGGAACCATGTTCTTTGGTTATAGCCAGAAAAGTTTTGCAGTTCAGGCACCAAAAAGTCGTCTAACATCTCCACATAACGCTCTGAATTCACTGTAATTGCACGCCCCCTTTTGTCTTCAAAAAATTAAAGGCCGATAATTCCTCGCGCCGACGTCGCTGCCCATACGGTCACTTTAGGCGAATGAAGGGGTTTCTGATGCTTGCGTTTCGGATTCGTTGCACTGCAGTAGCGGCAATTCTGCTTATTTACGTGTCCATTAACATGAAAATGAGCTTCATTCGAAAACAAAATGTTGGTAAACGTTGAAAAGCGCGCAATTGCCTGATTTACGAAATCAAGCCTCTAACTGGCATCTTGGAGCTTTAATTCTTGCACTAATTGAAATTTGTAGAAATGCAGCTATAGATCTTTGTTCAAAATTCGGTGTAATGATGATCTATGCACATTTAAAGCACTTGCGCGCTTCCGAATTGAAAGGTTCGGGTCATCACGAACATACTGATTAACACTCTCCACGTTTTCTACCGTTCTTGATGACCTTGGTCGCCCGGATTTTGGTTTTTCCAGCGTTGTACCAGTCTCTTCAAACTTTTGGACTTTCGAATAAGAGGAATGCTTGGCGCATCATTTGAGTGGCGAAAACCTCGAATACTGCAGTAATCTCCTACGCGCTACAGTCGCCGAATCACCGTTTTTGTAGAACTCTCGCACGCACAACGCGAGGTCTTCTCCTGAGAAACGCTCCATAGCCACTGAATTCCCAAGAGCCAGGCTACCGATTGACATAACCCCCGCGCTTCGTTGCGTTCACGCAGTAAACTAAATAAATATAAACTTTCTTTTGAGACAACTTGTATTTACCAATAATAATACTTTTCACCTTTGGAGGAGTGGAGTGAAGGAGTGTCGGTGGCCGAGCGGTTACAGTATCCGACTCGTAAGCCAGAGGTCCCGGGTTCGAATCCCGCTCCGGCCATGTACCAATGACTGTTTTCTGAGTTATGTACATTAGTTGAATACTAACCGATGCTCTTACGGTGAGGGAAAACATCGTGATGAAACCTGCACATTTAGGCGACTGAATGTGTAACCATGATCCAATCTGGTCAGGTTCCCCTGGTAGCAGGGTCATGGAGGTCAGATGGCAGTCGCTCCACTGTAATTACTTGACCTGCCAAATCCTGGATCATGGTCAAGGCGGACCCCGGGCTCTCGTTCTCGAGAGCACAACCGGGACATTAACGCCAAGATGATGATGAATACTTTTCACCTTTGATGAAAAGGCCTATAATATTTATGTAACAGACCTTTTCCAAATTGGCTATTTGCTAAAGACTTTCCGGCTATACGTCGCAAGGAATCTTTTCATTGCGACGTATAGCCTAGTCCATAAACTAGATCATGGTCCGTATGCTACATGAGCTGTCTGATTAATTTAAATACGCTTTGAATGTTTGTACAGAAAAGTAAAGTAAGTAATATGTATGGATTCAATTATTATTTTGATAATTTAATGTATTAATTTTATTTTACTTAGACTATTCTACGATTTAGATATGTGTATTTAGGTGACGTATACATACTACAGTTCAATTGAATACAGAGCAGATAAGTCATTATCCCCTCTCTTGGGAGAGGCCCTAAGTCCTTCAGTGAAGCTGTGATGATTAAGTATATATTTTACATTTCATAACTGATATCATACTCAAAGAAGTAGATTAACGATTTACCGACCATTAAGTCACATTCTGTGTAGTCACTCGTTATGTCGAAAGTGCATATCATCATTAATACTTTTTCTTGGCAAGCTTAAATGAGCTAGATACAATTGGAAATGCTTTATTTCAAATTCATCTTGAAGCCCTAACCTAACCTTCGAAAAGATGCCAAGCTTATTTGCTGCAGTAGTCGCCAAAGACTTAATATAACGCCCAAAGTTTAAGTTCCATATAAGGTTCAGCTCAAGAATTTGCAGATAATCATCTATCGGTACAGATACATCTTGGAAACATACATCTTTGGCTCCAGTAGGGTATAAGTCTCGCTACCCTAAATAATGATCGCTCTTTTCTAATGACTAATTATTTTGATTTATATTAAAGTACTTAATATCCCCTGCCCTCTCGGCCGTGTGGTGTCCGGCAGAGTAGAATAGCACCAACCCCTTACACTCGTGGGTGTCGTACAAGGCGACTAATGTTTTCGAAGGAATAGATCAAGCGTCTCCGTAGTCTGGAAAATGGGCAGCATTTTCCATTGTTATATTTAAACACTGCGATCTCCAACCCGCCTGCCAAGCGTGGAGATTATGGCAATAACCTCCCCTTTCGTGGGAGAGGCCCTAAGTCCTGCAGTGGACTGTTGCGGGCTGTGATGATGATGACTTAATATTTTACATGATTTTACGGATTGTTCGTTTGTGTTTAAGTATTTTGGGAATTATTCTATTACATCATTATATATTTTTATGACGATATTTTTGTGACTTGGTTATATTATGAATTGTATTATAATAGTTATAGTAATGTAAATTACAGTGATAAGTAAAGTAATAATCTAATCTAATCTATTACGTTGAATACTTTTTAACGTATCCGTAATATAATATATCGTAGTAACGTAAATATAATATACTAGTGGACCAAGCGCGACTTTGTTCGCGTGGCGTCCTACCCCTACCCTACCCCTACCCCTACCCCACTTCGAATTTTTCTCAACTTTTAAACCTTCCCTAGACCTCCACGAACATTTCAAAACCAAGATAAGATAAATCCGTTCAGCCGTTCTCGAGTTTTAGCGAGACTAACGAACAGCAATTCATTTATATATATATATAGATAGAAGAGACACATGTTTCTAACAAAAATTTCTACTACGAAGCTAAACATAACGAAAAATAAAAACTTGTTTTTTTTTTTTAATTTTCAAATATCCCCTAAATGAGCCCCAATCTAAATGGTTTCAAAAGATCTATCTAACGACAACCCACGCAATGGATTATGCGCAAAAAAAATTTCATCTCCCAGAGAAATTATATAGGAGGAATCCAAATAACGATACTATTTATTAATATGCGTAACCATACAAATTTCAGCTTTTGTACTTACCAATAGTTTCTGAGAAAAAGTGCTTAAGGACAGACGGACAGTTGACATGGCTATTCTATGTGGGTTCCTTGGTTTACTACGGAACCTTAAAAAGTGACTAGAGATACTCGAGAAAAGAAGTAAATTAGAGGATTAGAGGTATTTGTTCAATATGAGCTTAAACATGAAATCTCAGCTTTTATTATTTGATTTTTAATACCAATGAAAGCTGAGATCACATAATATTTTAAAATATTGGTACTCGGTAGGCGACCCGGGTAATACTTTTAAAATCATGTAGATTTGAAATCCAATTTAGAACATGTTATAAATTCTGCTTAGCCTTTCTCACATACTTCAATAAAATTATAAAATATTAATCTAAAACTCTTTTTCAGATGTCTGACACCGGGGTAAGTTATCGACTTCTTCTTAACAGCGAATATTTTTATTAGTAGTTGGAAGGTTTTACTAGCGACAAACTTAAGGCTATAGGTCTAGGCGGGGTACGATAGCGTGGACTCTCAATGCAAGTACCAGCCCGACACCTATTATATTAAAGTGTGTTGTGTAGAAAGTAATAAATAACACGACTCACGGTTAGGTAGGTATATATATAATATTCCAGACACACTAAACAGAAGGCACAGCAATGGTAGACAAGCACAAGCACGGCACAGCAATAGTTTTTGGAAGGAAGAATAAAGTTCAAAGAATCAATCAATCATTTCTTCGTCTCGCACGTGCGTTTGCGCACGTGCGGGGAGACCGTGTAAGGGCGGGTGCCCACTGACGGTGATGTGGTGTCGCGACCCGTTGAAACGGGCCGGTCTTCTGGTTAGGCGCTCCCGGCTCTTCACGCACGGGAGCGCGGGCCTCGGCTTGTGGTAGTGTGGTGCCGGTTGATGCCATGATGATGACAATCCGGTCTGTGGGGGTTCGCACCCCTCGCTAGCTCTTCTTTGTCGCCCTCGGCGCGGTACTAGCCTACCGAGTGGGACCCCGTTCGGGGAGGCCCGGCAAACGACCAGCGAGCAGGCGACATCCTGCTGCGAGGGGGGCGAGGAGTCAGACCGGTACCGCCACCGCTAGAACTCTCCCGAGCCCCAACGGCAGCGGCAGTCATGTGGTTTAGTTGGCAGCCCTGTCTGTTTACAAACAAAAATTATTAAAATAATTTTGTAAGTAGTCGGAAAAAATTTCGTGTCGCGTCGTTATTGAGCGCTAATGGTGCAGCCGTGTGCTAACTCCGTGGAGCTTCACTCGGCAGAGGTCTCGGGTTCGATTCTTTTCGCGGCAATTTCGTTTTTTTTGCAAAAACGACTGCGGCGAAGCTGTCTCGTTCGGTGGCGTTGCCGCGGGACTCACCCGAGCGGGGATTTCCCGCGGCAATGGTGTTATTGTGGTGGGGCTACCGCGAGCTCCCCGGGTCGGGGGCTCCGGCGGTAGCGGGTGTCGTAGAGGGTGCTGCGGTCGTCGTGGGCTCCAGGAGCTCACGTGGGAGCGCTCTGGAGCTGCGATCGGGGGGGCGTGCGTGTAGTGGCGCGATGCCGCGGATGTGCGGGTGCACCGAGTTGTCGGCGGACTCGTACATCCGCCGCGCCAGACGCACGACGAAGTCGTCCAGGCCCTCGTGCTGGAGGTCGCGGCTGATGGTGGCGTTCCTCACGTACCTACCGGCGCCGACGATGGTGCGCAGGCAGAGGTTCTCCTGCGCACGGAGGCGTTGCCGCTGATTGTTGGCGGCTAGGGCGTACCACGCTGGCGCGGCGTACGTGAGGCGGGATCGGATGTAGGTCTTGTAGATCCCCAGCTTGGTCCGCAGTGGTAGCGGGCCAGCGAGGACCGGACGCAATTTACTTCGTGCCACCTTTGCGGCGACGACCGTCTTTTGGACGTGGTCGTGCATAGTGAGGCCCTGGTCGATGGTGAGGCCCAGGTAGTCCACCCTGCGCGACCACGGGATGTCTTGCCCTTGAAGTTTCATTGGTGGGGGTAGCTCGGCGATGTTCGTCTTTCGCCCGACGATCATGGCCTGAGTCTTCGCGACGTTCACCGACATTCCCCACTTGTCGAGCCAGGCGGGTAGGGTGTCGAGTTGGGCTTGCATTCGCTTGATGGCGTGGGTGACGTTGACCGACGAGCTCTGGTACGACGTGTCGTCGGCGAAGAGCGACAACAGCACGCCGATGCTCACGGGGATGTCGTCGGTGAAAATGGCGTAGAGTGCAGGCGAGAGGCAGCTGCCCTGTGGCACGCCGGCGAGGATTCGGCGCACCGATGAGGTCTTGTCCTCCACTGCAACGTGGAACTCCCTGTTTTGTAGGAAGCTAGCTACGACTTGTAGGACTCTGCGTGGAGTGGCACTCTCTGACAGTTTGAACAGCAGGCCCTCGTGCCATACCCTGTCGAAGGCCTTCTCCATGTCCAGCATCACCACGACCGAGCACTCACGCCTGTTCCGGCGGGAGGCTAGGCTGTGTAGTACCCGGGTGAGCTGTAGTGTGGTGGAGTGGCCCGGCCTGAAGCCGAATTGCTCCGGCCTGGGCTCTATGTGCGGGGTCAGGAAGCGAAGCAGGAGCGTTTCGAATACCTTTGACAGCATCGACAGCAGCGTTATGGGCCGGTTTCCCTCTGGCTTCATATGGTTTTTCCCGGGCTTGGGCAGCATTATGACGCGCCCCAGCTTCCAGGTTGATGGGAAGTGACCCGTGCGTAGTATCCCGTTACAAACGCGGGTGAATGCCGCCACGGTGCGCGGCGGCAGGTGGCGTAGCGCCGCGTTTGTGATGCGGTCCGCGCCCGGGGCCTTACGGGGATTGGTGCGGTTGAGTGCGCGCTGCACGGTGCCCGGGGAGACGTACAGGGGTTGTTCGTCTGCCGGGGGTGGTGCTGTCAGTCGCTCTCGCAGGTGTCGCTCGACTGCCTCGCGGTGGTCGTGGTCTCTGGTATCGTTCGGTGTGAACTGCTTCTCCAGGTGTTCGGCGAAGATCTCCGCCCTGTCCTCAGCCTTGTACCTAGGTCGGCAGTCGGAGTCCAGCAGTGGCCGGATGGGCTGGGGTTTGGAAGACAGCTGGCGGCAGAGACGATGCACGGAGGGCACGTGGTCGCTCACCTCCATGATGTGTTCTTCCCAGGACTCAGCTGCGTGGTCAACGAGCGCTGCCTTCACCCTCTCCACCAGTTTGTTTCATTATTTGTCCAGGGGCTAAGGTCAACCTGTATATGCATTAGATAAATTAAAAATATTAGAATAAAAAATATTCTTATTTATTATTCTAATTTAATACTATCACGTCAAATCTAATTTAGATTTTAAGTAAATAATTCGGCTTTATTTACAGGGAGGAATGGAGGTATGGTAAAATTTATAATAGTATACCTTATTAGTAGACTTATTTTATTATTGTAGTAATTAAGCAATTTGTATTTTCCTATCATGTTGCGTATTATATTGCGACCTTAAGGTTTAAAATATATCTAATATATTTAATGAAGAACAAAAATCATCGTTAATCAGGATTCTAATGGGCGATTGACTTCATTTCTATTGATTTACTTACTTACCTTGTTGTTCATTACTCATGATCAGAAGCCTGGTGTTTACTTGGGCCTGCGGATTTCTCTATTTCTCCGGGCACCGGCAATTTTTTGTCTTTAATTCAGTGACAGTAAAACCTTACTACAACCGTACTATGATCCTGTTGTGTTTAATTATAAGAATTATTCTTTCTTCTAATCGGCTTATTTACCCTTGATTTTCTATGAAGTGGGTAAGTCACACTATATAAAATATCCATTCCAAAATTATGAGCCAAGGTATAGCCAAAGAATTGTAAACAAAAGTGTAGGTATGACTGTACCTAACTGTCTTGTCTTTTCATAAAAAAAACTCTCCTACTTAAGTACACAGTACAGTAGAACCAACATATCTGTACATAGTAGATAAAATCAGAACTATTAATAGGCATCACTTTGTAAATATTATTGTTGAAGGACATTTAAATACTATACGTCTTGTTAGAAGAAATGAGAACGCAACCATAACATAGTTTATAACGTTGGCAATGTTCGCTGTCATGTTGGCAGCACGTTACTGGTATTCTCGATTCTAATATTATTTTATGGTCCTCCATTTTGTTCTTGCTTTTGTTGTGTGGTCAATCTAATTGGTTGATGGCACTGATGGCCTTTATAATATTATCTGTATGGAGTTTGTACGAAATGGCAGGAGTAAAGTTTTGATCAAAATCTGTATCTCTTATCTTTGGCTGTACTTACAATTACTTAGTACAATGACTTGATATATTTGTAATTTGTGTCTCTAGTATAGTATACACTATTAGAATAGTAAACACTATTCTCTCAGCACCATTTGTGAGAACAAGACCTTTGCCTAACGACGGATGTCATTCAACACTATCTCGACTTTAGTTTCAAAATATAAAAACTTAGTTATCAGGCATGAAGGAGGCTCATGTCGATGCGAACGCCGTCAGTTTATGACGTGAGGATGCTGAAGATGGAAAGTGAACCTTTGCAAAAGTCGGGATTGGTCGCAAGGATTATGATGATAATGATTCAGACATTAAAATGCTTGCTTTACTCCTACAACCCTCATCCATAAATATAAATCCTTGACCCATAAGGCTGTAAGTACCATTATTGTAATCATACAAACATTGTATAATTAAAAAAAATTAACTGATTGATGACCACAATTCATTTTTCACGACTCTATCATAGAGTTTTCCCAAATAAATGAAAATACAATATATTTTTTGGCATTTTGCTAAAGATTTTTCAACTATACGTCGCAAGGAAAACCCCTTGTCTGGAACCTAATCCTGGCCCGTTCAATAATAAGCTATAATTATGTAAAATATATTTTTGTACAGAAAGCTAAAGTGAGTAATACGAATATCTAATACTTGATGACGTATACATGCTGGAGTTTAACTTAATATAATTTAAACAGAACAGATATATCACAAGTGCTTTGCGTTTTATGCAGCTTGTAAGTATAATCTCTTACATATCCAAAATGATAATCATACTCAAAGAAGTGGACAGGCGATTTAACAATCATAAAGTTACATTCTGTGTAGCATTTCAGTTAAGTCGAAAATGCATAGCACGATATATATTTCCTCTAAGTTTTCGATTGTGTTTAAGGCTATTTAGGAAAACAATGCAATTTGTTACAAACATCAGAGAGGTGGTCGAACTTGCGCATGCCATGTACACATCGAATGCAGATGAGAAGATGCACGAGTTTATAGAGAAGATCTTCATTGTTATCAAGGAAGGCTTGATAACAATGAAGATCTTCTTTGGACTAGGCTGATGTTTATCAGCCTAGTCCAAAATAGAGCGTAGGAGAGATTGCGCAAGCTGAACTTTTATCCTAATACGAATCAGATTTCGTCGAAGCGAAAATTCGTCAGCATATTTAAACAACATGAAGGGACTAAACTGTTAGAGAAGATCAAGACCGTTGTGTCATAAAAGCAACTATAATGGAGCACTGCGTGATTGAAGATAGCGGGTGATAGGCGACCCATCTGCGTAGATCCACCAAATTTAATTACCAGCGACTTATCAGAGTTAATCGAAAGTAAATGGGCTAGAATCCATTGAATACAAGTCGCAATGTCCCAATTAAGCGCTGCAATATCAGTGTACAACTCGTTTGCAGAAGTTTGGCTGTAAATTTGTAGGCCATATGAATATGGGAGGTAAGAACAAAAGAGGACGGGAGTAAGAAAAAATATTAAAATGGAATAAAGAAAAGTATATAGTACACAGTTCTGGGAAATACCAGCAGAGATATTAGCAAAGCAGAAGAGTCGGTCATCGATACAAATTTATTGCTCTATTGTCGACCTAGGAGGCTAAACCATTGAATGACAGTGTCCGATAAATGCAATAAATCCAATCTAATGGTGAAAACAGAGCGATAATATGGTCAACAATATCATGTATTTTTGACTACTGATAGTTGCGGTAGGAGCTATAGTGATATAGTGCCGAATAGACATTTACAGCAACAGCGCGAGCACGTCTTCAATGAGCAGTTTTCCAGAAGTGTCAGATGGTATCGACAATGATCAAGAGATGGCGTTGTCTATAATTTGGTAAGATTTAAAATACGAAAAATCATTTTAAAATACAGCTGTTTAGTAATACGTCTTAATTTACGTCATAATTAAACGGTGTAAAATATCTAGAGTTTATTTAATTTAAATATTTACTAATAATTTTTCATCTGTATTCATTTTGTGACACAAAAATCTTCTATTGTGTATAGATAGGTACGTAAAAAATAGGCAGCTTTACTTCAACTACACAACCTGCTTCATACTTGATAAATAATAATATTGTTTTTATTAAGTTTGTAATCCCGTTTTTTGCATACAATTACCAAAACTGTCGACTGCGCCATCTAGTGAGTGCTTAGGAATGCTTTAAATACCTATTGGAAAACTGCTAGTTGTTTCGTACGGTGATTTGCATCGCGCCACTGGCGCGCGGCGCGCGAGCCGTTGCTGTAACTGCGCATTCGCGGCACGTTCGCGAGATTCGGATAGCTCTCTTATAAATATTGTTCTCTATGTAATGTAATAAACTTATTGATCTTTATTTTAATATTATAATTCGTCAGTTACTTAGTAAACTTAACAATTCTTGTTATTCTTTGCAGAAAAAATTTGTGAGTAAATTCTTATATGCTTTCTTCTGAACACTTCTTGTCAGCGCAACTACACAACATGTCGTAGTCAATTAATTTGCTTACAAAACGTAAGTTTTATTTAAAAAATTATCTTTATAGGAATTCTTATCAGTATTATATTAAATGTAGATAACGGAATTACCTGATATTCTTGCAGAAAAACATGGTGAGTAAAAGATATAATCTTGGCGTTAATGTCCCGATTGTGATCTCGCGTGCGAGGACCCGGGGTCCTTCTTGACCGTGATCCAGGTATAGGTACGAAACTCAGAAAAATGTCTCTGGCTTGTCTTTGTTGAGCGTCGTCGTCTCTGCACATGCGCGTGATGAGTGCCTTATTTAATGGAAGATTTTCCGAGAGAAAAAATTAGTCAAATAATTGTAATATATGGCGTTCAATAGACACGATTCTCAAGAATATATCAAAACAAGATCTTAAATGTATAAAAACGTAGAAATTTTGTGTTTTCTTGTCAGAAAAGGTACTAAAACTAAGTATCTTTTCACGAAACACCTTTCCAAGTAACTTCGGTTACCAAATTTAATACTTGAGAATCCTGTTTAAGCAGCGCCATCTAGTGAGGGGCGCCGAACTACACTTTTTATTTTTTAAAGTAGCTGTTTTAAAATCCCCCGTTGAATAGGTCTAAGAAGCGCCTAGACGCAACCGTGTCGGCTCTTAGCAGTGTCATAATCATATTTATGTTTCTAATATTATCTTTCGCTATAAAGGGTGTAAGTATTTTTATAAAACTTTTATATAATTGTATATTGGTTTTAATAAAAATCTAGTAAGTTGCATTGGACCCATTCAAGAATTTTATTATTATTAATGACATTATAATTTTTTATGAAACAATTACACGCGCAAAATATGAGAACTGATACCTAGATTATTAATATAAATATATTTTTCGAAATGTAGGCTGTAAGTATAAAAAAATTTTACAGTTAAATAAACTTAACAATACAGGACTACGCATTACTACGAACTTAATTGAAGCTACGGTGTAGCAGTAAGATTGACATACTGTTTATTTTTCACTTGAACACGGTATAACAACATTAATGATTAAACCTATTAAAATATCAATAATAACAATGGACTATGTCATAATCATTATCGATCAGTTGTGCTAAAAATAAAAACTAACTGATCCAAAAGACACCCACATATCCAGGTGGTACCTGCGATTTTTACCATGTCGTCAGATCACCTTGTGGAAGGCCAACCCACGTTGCGTCTTCCAACTAATTCATGACAATTTTTGTGGATAATAGGAAGACAAAAAAGGAGAACATCTCTTTCTGTAAAATGAATAGCTTTTATAAGCGGAGCGTCACAAAAACTACATCTAATGCACGTTTTTAACGAAAATTAGAGGCCAAAAACCTTTGAAGCCAATAACTTCCTTCTGACTCCTGAGTAATGAGTTGTCATTGCCATAATAGTAAGTACAATGAGGTCTAGGTTCACCATGCCGAATCAAGATAGACCTCGACGGTTCACATATTTGACTTTGAAAAACTAAAGTAAAAACGAACTTTTCACGGTATCATTCTAAGAGTGTAAGTATTTTCTATTATGTAGGCGACCGTGAAATGCTTTTCTCGGAGTATACTGAGTGTCATGACCGATTTAAAGAAGTTAAATCCATACTATACATCAATAACTTGGCCCCAAACACTCCTAAACATTAAGAAAAATCGGAAAACGACATACAAATTTAGTTTTCCTCTTTATGATATTATATAATTAAGAGGATAACTAAGTTTGTATGTTGGTTGGGAGTAATCACTAATAGCCAAAGCCTACTGAATCGACTTTGAAAATTATTTCACTAAATCTTAATTATTCCCGTGTATAGGATACATATCCTGAGGATCTTGCGAGATAGTTGAATATTTTCAGAGATTTAGGTGATATGGCGGTCAAATGCCTAAGTTGTTCTTTAAAACAAGTATCCCAACTGCGCGTTGTTGAAAACTGCGGGATCGATATAGAGGGCTATAAAAAATTAACCGCCATTGAAAATATCCAATGAAACGCGATTGGTAATTGAGGTGTATCTGTGCCGGTTTTCTCAAGCATTTTGTTATATTACCACCGCCTTCTATGAAATTTTGAACGGTAGAACAACGAGATGTAAATTAGATTCGGCAAAGAACATTTCTGTAGGTCAGCACAATGTTATTTGGGCAGTAAACGTACAAAGTAATTTAAATCATATTTTCGATATCGTTTAATTTAAAGTTCGACGATATTTTAAATTGTATTAATTTGCACGGTATTCAATAACAAAATCTAATTACTTTATAAAGTATTTTAAGTAACAAAGTTACATTAATTGTATTGCTTTGCAGTGGTTAGACAAAGACGTAAGTTACAGTTTTTGTATATTTTGTTATCGATGCCGCCCTAAAGCCACGCTCGAGTAACCAAGGGTACTTACCATATTTTGGTATTAGGACAAACCGTGATGGTTATATTAAAAGATTTTGTTAAAATAATAAATGTATTTGAAAAATCCAACGTAGCAAATTGTGGAGTCTAAATACAAGGATATGTTTTTGGATTCCACATGAGCTTACTAATATTGAGACAGCAAGAAGTAAGAACTGTATACTTCAGCTACTTTCATGGCATAATGGTCTATGGACTAATGTTGTGGGGTACTGCAAGTGATATTCAAGATTTCTTTATCCTACAAAAGCGGGCAATCAGATCGATATATAGTTTGGGTTCTCGGGTCTCATTGAGAGTTATTTTGACAGTAGCGTGGTTGTACATATATTTCAACATTTTCTATGAAAATAGTGTTAATTATAGCAAAAACTCATACTTATAGTTACAACAACAGACATAAGGACAAGTTGGTCACAGAACGCTTCAGACTGTCAAAAATTAAATCATCATTTGTGTGCTTTTTTATAATAAATTATCACAGGATATCTAGCAATTGCCCCTACATAAACACAAATCTTGGCTTAAAGTGATTCAACGCCCATACAAAATTTCTCTCGTCATTATTTCATTCGTTTGAGTGTTTAGTGATTGTATTATGATTTATACTCTTAGTAAATGTATTCAATGGTGCGTAAAATGGGTTTGTATAGGATAATGATTTGTATATAAGGAGTTAAATAGAAAGTCGCCGCTAGATGGCGAAATCTAAGTACATGTAGAAATCTATTTCGCTCACTATGGGACACATTTACTAACGACCAATTGCACAAACTTACATTAAAAACATGAAACCCTCGAAGGAATGTCGATCAAAAGTTATATGAAATTTGTATGAAAATCGTACCACCTTAAGAATAAACTGATTAAAAAATCATACTATGAAATTACAGACTTCATTGAGGACAGAGATCCATGGAACTGAACATGAAACTGGCAGACTGATTAAAAATAATTTCAGGATTCTGACAAAACCTGAAATGAAAAAGGAATTAGTTAAATATTTTATTTTGATTTGAATTAAATTTAGATTTTGACATGCCATGAATATTATTTAATTTTTCTTATTGTATTTTGATTAATCCTACATCCTAATATTGAAAATAATTAGCAATTATTGACTCAATTAATAAGTAAATATATTTGTATCCATATAATATTCAATATCTTTGTCATAGAATTCAGTAATTTCATTTTATATACAATTATCTAAATAGTTTTTAAGTATTACAGTTTGTTTGTAAGTATTACAGTTATAAATCTTATCACACAGTTCTCGATTGGATGGGAACATTAGGATAATTCATTTGTTCAACAAAGTGACTTAAATTACTTGCTACCTAAAAATAGTTAGCAAGAAATAATAAAAATAGTTTATATGTAGAATATGAATGTATATACAGTAAATTAAGAAAGCATGTAGGTATACACGTACTTACCTGAGGATGCGTAATGTGTAAGTATTATAATCACACTTAGTCATAAATATGACCTACTTATGAACTTAGTTTACACATTGTTATCTTGACGAGTTAGTCTTCTCCCGGCTCAGGAATGCCGCGGCACATGTTAATTGTAAACACCCGTAAAATATAGGCAGGAAGGTATAACCTATAAAATACTGACGTTCATAAGTATTTACATTGTAACCTAAACTGAATAAAGAGATATTGAACAGAAACATGACACATCGTGTCACCTGTATATGGCTAATAAAATACTAATGCTATATTTGTACTTAGCTCATATTGAAAGTACTTGGAAGCAGTTGTCTCACTCTTCCTGGAACCGATACGTGTGTTCAGCAGGAAAGAGCTCCTGCTCCTACTCCCACAGCCGTAATGCCTATTTCCGATAGTACGCCGCCATTCTGATGCAATTGAGTTTAAACCAATCGCAGCAAGGCAGTTCTGGCTATGGCTTGCTGCGATTGCTCCTTACTCTAGTGCATTAAGATGTCGGCGTACTATCGGAGATCAGCGGTACGGCTGCCGGGCTATCACGATTTCGGCACAAAGTAAAAACCACCGATAAACACTAAGGATTTTTACATATATTAGTCTGTGAACTAAACTAAACACTCATTACGGAAATGGATGTATCTATACTCTGTGCCTCCGCACAGACGGTTAAACCAGTACAAACATTTTTCAAATACTGCCCTAAGCAAGGCTCCCGAACTCTATTATGCCGAACTTCGAAATCAGATGTCATTGTTTGCTTGTCTCTTTTGAATGTCAATGCCAATATTTCTATTATATCCCAAAATACTTCTACACTATTTATGAGTTCATTGTGTAAATCTGAATCAGAATCTTTATTTTTAAAATGCTTTATTCAGGTCGGGATGGGAATAAAGACGGGCACAGTCTCAGTTTAGGCTAAGGCAGCCTGCACGGCTAGCACAAGTATCCATTCGCGCGCGACAAGCCAGAAAAGTCGCGAATATAATATTGCCATATTTTTCAATTTGGTATTGAGACATGGAAACAAAGGCTCTCTCGCGGATACCGCAACACAGATCGCAATCTGTGTTGCGGGCAGACTTGTGCTAGCCGTGCTTTCCCTGATCTGTTTAGTGATTTCTATTTCGCATAGCAAATGCCATTTGAAACCTGAACTTTAATTTCAGATTATGTCGATAATAATTATATTATCGACATAATCTGAAATTTTATGAAATGAGAAAACTATCCTTCTGGTGCTCAAACAAAGCTATCTCAATGTGACATTCAAAAGTTTGTTGAGGGGCTTTTTCGCTCTTTCTGAGAGGAGGGAGAAAATTCCATGACGCAAAAAACAAATATTTTGGGATAAAAATTACTAAGCAATATTATTATGCATCATTAGACATATAAAATACAGATGAAAAACTATTGGAAGGACAGTGATGACGTATACACGTATTATTATACGAATTATGAATGTGAAAGTGAAAATAAACATACAACCCTGGAGAGTACAACATGGAGTTCTTCAAGAAAGGGGCTAAAAGGTTTTTACGGGGTCGGCAACGCGTGGGTGATGCCCCTTATTGCAAACGTCCATAGGCTGCGGTGACTGCTTACAATCAGGCAGGCCGCAAGCTTGTTTGCCACCTTACAGGTATAAAAAAAACAGAAATGAGCACAAATTTTGAAAAGAAATATGAATTATTTTATAAAATAATAATGTCTAATTAGATATTTCGGTTTTTATTTTTCTTATTGACACAAAAAATACACAGACAATGCAAATATTTAGTAGAAAGGACATATTTGATCATACGTTGGTTTAACTTAAGAAAATTATAATAATATTAAGACCAAAAGACGCATGTGGTCTAATAGCAGTATTTGACCACTTTCACTTTCTTCTTAATATTTACAAAAATATATGACCGTCATTACTTGTATTTTTAATTTTCTGTTAGCTTTTTATGAATGTAGTTAATCTAATTAGATTAAAACAAATTAGAATAAATTTAAAAATCAAATAAGATTAGATTCAAACAAATTAGATTTAGTTCTGTTAGCTTTTCATGAAACTAGTTTCTTCTAAATAGATTTTTACTAAATAGGTCGGATTTATTTAATGCGGGATCCTAAATCATATAAAAAGTGTCATAGCACCAACAGTTACTATTTAAAAGTTCCTTTGTGCGTAAAAGAGATATTAAGTTTCAAGATGTGTAATAGTACGTAGCTGCGGGCGGCTCCTCAGAACAAACACCGTTGCACAAGCGAAAGATTAAAAGTAAAATAAAAATCATGATTATGATAATCAAACTGCATTTAATAACGGTCATATTGTTTTCGTGCAGGAAGAAAAATCTTCAAGCTCGTCTGAATCCGTAAAGAAGCTAAAATTTGTAAGCAACTTGATCATAATAACAGTAGGTGTAATGGTAGGTTGAAGATCTAAGTGGTTCAGTTGGTTAACATACCAACTGAACCTGAACTGAACGGCCGGTATGCCGATCCCGGGTGCGATCCCGGCCGAGCAGAAATTGAAATAACGAAAGGAAAAAAACCGGAAGTACGGCACAAAAGCATAGTGATATTGTTCTTCTAGAAAGGTGATAAGGCTCTCTTGAAGAACTTCAGACCAATATCGCTACTGACCCATGTGTATGAGCTGTTTTTGAGAGTCATTACGAATCGTCTCGCACGCAGATTTGATGACTTCCAGCTTCCCGAAAAAATCGGCTTACGTAAAGGTTTTAGTACTATAGACCATATACATACGCTGCGGCAGGTTATACAGAAGACCGAAGAGTATAACCGGCCAATATGCTTGGCGTTTGTTAAATATGAGAAAGTCTTCGATTCGATCGAAACCTGGGCAGTGCTCCAGTCTCTACAGCGGTGCCAAATTGACTATCGATATATCGAAGCACTGAAATGTTTGTACGGAAATGCCACTTTGTCAGTTCGTCTTTAGGACAAGATCACAGAGCCTATTCAGCTGCAGCGAGGTGTTAGACTGAAATTGTTCACCGAAGTTGTTCACCGCTGCACTGGAGGATATCTTTTGACTTCTGGACTGGGACGGACTTGGCATCAATATTAACGGCAAGTACCTCATTCACCTCAGATTTGCTATCGATATCGTAGTCATGGCTGAAACCCAAAAAGTCTTGGGCAAAATGCTCGATGACTTCTGTAGTGCCTCTCAACAAGTAGGTTTTAAAATGAACATTGACAAGGTGAAAATTGTGTTAAATGTCCATGTTGTGCCCACTCCAGTGACATTTGGAGGTACTCTACTTGAAGTTGTTGACGACTATACATACCTCGGATAAATAGTCCAGCTAGGTAGGTCCAAATTCGAGAAAGAAGGTAATCGACGAATCCAACTCAGTTGGGCAGCGTTCGGGAAGCTATTCAATAAATTTTCGTCCCAATTACCGCAGTGTCTCAAGATGAAGGTCTTTGACCAATGTGTGTTGCCAGTGATGACCTACGGAACAGAAATGTGGCCGCTAACTATGGGTCTTACAAGAAAGCTCACTGTTACCCAAATAGCTATGCTCGGAGTCTCGTTGTGCGATCGAATAAAAAATGAGGAGATCCGCAAGTGGACCAAGATCACCGACGTAGCTCTAAGGATTGCCAGGCTGATGTGGCAGTCAGCAGGGCACATAGCTCGAAGAACAGATGGCCGATGGGGCAGTAAAGTTTTCGAGTGACGACCACGTACCGGAAGACGCAGCGTGGGTAGGCCTCCCACAAGGTGGACCGACGAGCTGGTAAATATCGCAGGTACCAGCTGGATGCGGAAGGCACAGGACTGGCCTTTGTGAAGATCTTTGGGGGAGGCCTATACCCAGCAGTAGGCGTCTTTCAGCTGATATGATGATGATGAGTTTATTCTAAATATATTTTTACTAAGGTCTTGTAGGCTTCGTACAATTTTCTATTTTTATTTTGTATCAATAAATAGTTTTCATGATTTATTAAATACGGGATCCTAAATCATACAAAAAGTGTCATAGCACCAACAGTTACTATTTATAAGTTCCTTTGTGCGTAAAAGAGATATTTAGTTCCAAGATGTGTTAGAACGTAGCTGCGGGCGGCTCCTCGGAATAAACACGGTTCCACAAGCAAAAGATTAAAAGTAAAATAAATATCATTATTATGATAATCAAACTACATTTTATAATGGCCATATTGTTTTCGTGCAGGGAGAAAAACCTTCAAGCTCGTCTCAATCCGTAAAGAAGCTAAAGTTTGTAAGCAACTTGATCATAATAACAGTAGGTATAATGGTAGGTTTAAGATCTGAGTGTTTTAGTTGGTGAACATGCCCGTATGCCACGCAAAGATCCCGGGTTCGACTCCCGGCCGAGCAGAAATTAAAATGACGAAGGGAAAAACGCCGGAAGCATGGCACAGAAGCATAGTGACATTGTTCTTTATGAAAGGTGATAAGGCTTTCTCTAAGAGCTGCTGACCCATGTGTATAAGCTGTTTTCGAGAGTCATTATGAATCGTCTCGCACGCAGGTTTGATGACTTCCAGCCTCCCGAACAAGCCGAGTTCCGAAAAGGTTTTAGTACCATAGACCACATACATACGCTGCGGCAGGTTATACAGAATACCGAAGAGTATAACTGGCCAGTATGCTTGGCGTTTGTGAACTATGAGGAAGCCTTCGATTCGATCGAAGCCTAGGCGGTGCTCCAATCTCTACAGCGGTGCCAAATTGACCATCGATATATTGAAGTACTGAAATGTTTGTACGGAAATGCCACTATGTCAGTTCGTTTCCAGTACAAGACCACAGAGCCTATTCAGCTGCAGCGAGGCGTTAGACAAGATAATGTCATATCACCGAAGATGTTCGGAATTTTCATAAATATTAACGGCGAGTACCTCACTCATATGTAATAGAACGTAGCTGCGGGCGACTTCTCAGAACAAACACGGTTGCACAAGCGAAAGATTACAAGTAAAATAAAAATCATTATTATGATAATAAACTACAATTCATAATGGCCATATTGTTTTCGTGCAGGGAGAAAAACCTTCAAGCTCGTCTCAATCCGTAAAGAAGCTAAAGTTTGTAAGCAACTTGATCATAATAACTGTAGGTATAATGGTAGGTTGAAGATCTGAGTGGTTCAGTTGTTTAACATGCCAGTATGCCCCACAGAGATCCCGGGTTCGATTCCCGGCCGAGCAGAAATTGAAATGATGAGTTTTAATTTTTGCTACAGATCTGAGTGTTTATCAGTTATCTAACACCCATAACACAATATTGGATAACTTTGGGGCTAGATGGCTGTGTGAATTTGTCCAAGCATATTTATTTATTTAACGCTTTCTCATCATAATAATTTAAGTAGTCCATCCCGGTTTCCACTCGATCAATCGGCACCCTCACGTCGTAAGCCGTGCATCAGAGTCAGCGAAACCAATCCATTTTTCTCGGATCTCCCACAGGATATCTTTCCTGATATCGACAAGGCATCTAGTTTCCACGTTTCCCTGGGGCTAATACAGCACGTGACCAAACCAATGCAGGCGAGATTTCTCTCATGCCAAATTGGTCAGCTGTAACGCCGCACATCCGCCACTGCATTTTTATTTAGACTTCAGGACTTTCTTTGTCAGCGCCGGCCAAGTCTCTAAGCCATAGAGCATCCATAGGCCTATTTTGGCTCTTGTACAGGGTGGTGTCCAAATTCTTGCACAGGGTGGACCCCAAATTCTTGCACTTTTGTAAATGTAGTAGAAATAACGTTACCTAGAGGTATATATCAATGTTGCTTTCTCGATTATTTATTTAACTTAACAATCACCTGAAGATTTTTTTTACTGCAATCGTCAAGATGTGCACTTTCTAATTTGTATGCGTAAAAATAGGAAACAAAATAACCATTTCCGATCCTAATGTTCCGTCCATCGAATGGGAACATTAGGATCATTAATTTGTTCAACAAAGCGAGCTAAATTACTTGCTACCTAAAATGGAAATGTTTATATGTAATTATTATAACATATTAACATGAACGTATGTGCAGTAAATTAAAAAAAGTATGTAGGTATACAAGTACTTACTTACCTGAGGGTTCGTAGTGTGTAAGTGTTGTAATCACACCTTGTTATCAATATTACCTACTTTTTAATTAAGTTTAGTACTAACAAGCGATTGCAATCATATTGTTATCTTGACGAGTTAGTCTTCTCCCTACTCGGGAATGCCGCGGCGCATGTTAATGTAAAATGTAAAATTGTAAGCACCCGTGAAATGAAGGTAAGAAGGTATAACCGATTTAACTAAATACGCGAAAATTAACAGGAATTAGCACAAAGTTTGTAAAGAAATTTGAATATTTTTATAAAGTATCTAACAATATTTAATTCGATATTTCGGTTATCCTTTTTCTTCTTAGCACAAAAAATACACAGACAATGCAAATAGTTAGTATAAAGGACATATGACCAAATGATATACGTTGTTTCAACTTAGCAAAATTTTATTATTTTCAAGACAAAAAGGCACAAGTGGTCAAATACTGCTTTTCGTCTTAATATTTACAAAAAAATATGACCGTCATTAGGTAGGTACTTTGCTTTTAATTTTCTGTTAGCTTTTAAGAATTTTGTTAATCTAATCTTACACTTTAATTTTTAATGTTCTGTTAGCTTTTTATGACTCTAGTTTCTTCTAAATAGATTTTTACTAAGGTCCAGCTAGGCTTTAGACAATTTTTTTTTTTGTATCAGTAAATAATTTTCATGTTTTATTTAATACGGAATCCTAAATAATCTAAAAAGGGTCATAGCACCAACAGTTACTGTTTAAAAGTTCATTTGTGCGTGAAAGATATATTTAGTTCCAAGAAGTGTAATAGAACGTAGCTGCGGGCGGCTCCTTAAAACAAACACCGTTGCACAAGCGAAAGATTAAAAGTAAAATAATAGTATGCAACTGGCATATAAAGGGCGGTATTAAAACATGAGTGTCTGTGTGTGTGTCATGTGTGTCATACGAGGCGTACCCGAGTTGCATACACTAATTTATCTACACTCATATTTTCATGTTAAAATTTTGTACCTATAATTTTTCAACTTTGCTGGAAGTAAGCTGCGAGTCAGTTCTGTTGTACCTACGTGTCGAGGATATCATGCGGCGGGAAATTCACTTCACTACTTTCACAATTATCTATTTATTTACTTTACTCAAGAAAAAATATTCACAAACACTAATTACAACAGTTAGAAAAAATATTCTGTTTAGCGAGAAAATAATTTCAAACATACACATAAATAAATCATAAATACAAATAAATACAACATTTTGAATTTGAATTTGTTAAAGATATTTAGGTATTCAGCCCGTGTCCGTGTCACCGCGCCCGACAAAAATTACAAAAATAGAAGTGTTGCATAATGATTATCATTATTGTTTATTGATTAGTCATTTTATGTTACAGCTGTAAAAAAAATAGTATGGGAAATGCTGTATCATAAAGGATTTTCTTTCAATTTTATTGACTAGCGTGAAAAAAGTGTATCTTTAAACGACTGTTTTAGAATAAGTAATTGGAACATTACGCTATGAGTGTAGATAGAAATCATTATTATGATAAATAAACTGCGCTTCATAACGGCCATATTGTTTTCGTACAGGAAGAAAGATCTTCAAGCTCGTCCGAATCCGCGAAGAAGCTAAATTTAGTAAGCAACTTATCATAATAACAATAGGTATAATAATAGGTTGAAGACCTGAGTGGTTCAGTTTTTTACCATCTGTCTGCCACGCAGAGATCCCGGGTTCGATGCCCGACCGAGCAGAAATTGAAATGATGAATTTTATATTCTGTTACGGGTCTGGGTGTAGTATTTATAATAAGTATTTATTTAAAAAAATAGGTATACCATTAGTTTATTAGTTATCTAACACCCATAACACAATATTTTAATAAGTTTCAAGTAAAGATTCTCGTGGTAATTGTGATTATTGATGTGAAAATGAGCCTTCAATCTATAATACCCGTTTTTGTAATATCGTTTGACTTAAAACTTTGCTGTTGCCGTGTCAAAATTTCCAAAACACGACGCATCGCTCGGATGTCGAAAATTCATGTTTCAAAAGTGCAAGAATTGATATGGATTTAGGGTAACTGACGGATTTTAACTCCCGTGATTCGGATTAAGCTGCGAGCCGATATCTCCGGTCTCATACCGTGTGGATTCGAGATCTCTACTTTAGCGACGTTCAGTTGTCGAGTTGTATACTGTTTAGTTTTTTAAATACACAATTACGTTTATAATAAACCCTCTAAGTTTGAGTTCAGGGGAACGTGGATAGTCATAACGTGGGAAAGAACTGCCTAAACCTGATGTGGGTATCTGGAAAAAAGGTTGCGACAGAGGCCTAAGAAGCGATGGATTGACGTCGCTGAGTCGGATGCGTGAGCCATTGGCTTATAACGCGAGGATACCGAAGACTGAAAACGGACTCAGACAAAAGCCGGTATTATGATGATTTAGACATTATTATGCTTGCTCCACACCTTCAACTCTGATCCATAATTTATAATCCTTGACGACCCAAAAGACGTCATCAGATCCGTCAAAATATCATAATAAATGTCCATATAAATAATGAGCTGCATAATACGTTAAAACTTTGAATTTTTAGGATCCAGAGGACGATGAAGTAAGTAATATTAAAAATTATTACAATTTCATGTAGGGGTCCGACTCGTAACCGAGAGCTAACAAGTTCAATCCCCAGTGCCGCCATTACCATTGACTTTTTCTTGTATATGTACATTAGTTAAACACTTACCGATGCTTTTACGGTGATGGAAAACATTGTGATGAAACCTGCGTATTCAGGCAGGGATCCCCTGTTAACAGGATTAGGTATGTCAGAAGTTAGTCGCTCCACTATAATTGCTTGATCTGACAAATCTTGGATTATGGTCATGGTGGATCCACAATCCGGGAGAACACAATGGGAATATTGCTTCACACCTTCAACCCTTCAACCTTTTGGATTGGGATCCATAATTATAAATCCTTTATATAATTATAAGACCCAAAAGACCCAAAATCGATATAATATCATAATAAATGTCAATACAAATATTATGCGGTCATAATAAAAATAGTAGTAATAAGTAAAACCTTTGAATTTTTCAGCAAAAAGAGAATCTGCTAATAGTGAGTAAATAATGATAATTTCATGAATATTCGTATGGATAGATTATATTACCTTTTTCTGTCACATGTTTAAGGTTTATTATTTTACCATCTTTAATTAATACATTATTCTACTAGAAGCCTTAACAATTGATCACGTATACAAAGCACATATTACAAGTGCTTTACGTTTTATGCAGATTGTAAGTACCTATATCTTTTATATTTCCTAATAATAATACATACCATACTGAAATAAATAAGGTATTTATCGTAATGCTAGTTTGACGATGGAATGATAATAAAATCACATAATACAAATGTGCCACTTGAAGTGTTAACAATTGAAAATGCTATAATTTTGCTATTTTGAGTTTTTTAAATTAAATACATATTACTTTTCAATACAAATAGGCTAGATAGTTGGATGTAGTCACCTTTAGCGCGGATAATATGGCATCGAGTCTGTTCCGAAAAATTCGTGACGTGCTTGAAACATTGATATTTTTCGATCCCAAACTTTTTACAGTTCTGCGATATGTAAACAAATTAAACTATTAATAGTAACAAATTAATAGATAAGAGTGGTGTCCATGATCTGGGCTGATTCAGGTCTAGGCATCATGCGATAAACGACATAATTAGGCGCGCATTGGTATCCGCAAACGTCCCGTGTGTTTTAGAACCGCTAGGCTTACGCAGAACAGACGGAAAGCGTCCTGATGGACTAACATTGATACCCCGGGAAACAAGACTGATGTTTGTTGTGGGATGCCAGCAGGTTCAGCTGCAGAGACGGCGGCCCGAGCTAAGCATATAAAGTACGCTGGATTAAAATCGGCGTACCTGTTTGTTCCGGTGGCAGTGGAATCGGCGGGTGCGTGGAGTTTGGAGGCCAAAATGCTTATTAGCAAAGTGGGTCGTCGTCTGCAAGAAAATGGATTGGGTTAATGTTCTGGATCCTACCTCGTGCAGCGAATTTCTTTGGCAATACAGCGCAGCAATCAGCTTCAATAATGGGCACTTTTGAGCGTGGCACTACTTGGGGAGGACTATTCGAATAGTTTTCAAATTTAGTTAACGTTGTCCTATCAAAAAAAAAATGAAACGATCTTGTGAACTGCTCTGTGACAGCAAGCGTCAGCATCAGTGATGATTTAGGCCACGGTAACTGCTACAGGACGCGCACCACTCGTTTTCATTGAGCAGCGCGTAAAGGTAAATCAACAAATCGATCGTGAAAATATATTATCAACACTCATAGCGTAATATTCCAATTACATATTCGAAAACAGTCATTTAAGGATACACTTTTTCACGCCAGTCAACAAAATTTTCAAAAAATTACTGTATGATTACAGCATTTCCCATACTATTTCCATTATAGCTGTAACGTAAAATAACTTTTTAATCATTATGCAACACTTTTTTTTTTTTTTAATTTTTGTCGTGCGCCGGGCACGAAATAAATGTCTTTAACAAATTCAAAATTCAAATTTTCCTGTTTATATTTGTGGTTGTGTATGTTTGGAATTATTTTCACGCTCAAAAGTTTTGTGTTGTTTCTTGTTTGAAGCAAATATATAAAATAGATGAATGTGAAAGTAGTGAAGTGAATTTCCCGTAGCTTGATATCCTCGACACGTTGGTACAACAGAACTGACTCGCAGCTTACTTCCAGCAAAGTTGAGAAAATTATAGGTACAAAATTTTAACATGATAATATGAGTGTAGATAAAGTAGTGTATGCAACCCGGCTACGCCTCGTATAATAAACAGACACTCATGTTTTAATACCCACTCTTATATGCCAGTTGCATAAACTACTACTATTTTAATAATAATGCAACACCATTATTCTTTAAATTTTCCTGTTTATATATGTGTGTCATTATTTTCCCGCTAAGCAGAATATTTTTTCTAATTGTTGTAATTTGTGTTTGTGAATGTTTTTTCTTGTTGTAAGCAAATAAATAGATAATTGTGAGAGTAGTGAAGTGAATTTCCCGCCGCTTGATATCCTCGACACGTTGGTACAACATAAATGACTCGCAGCTTACTTCCAGCAAAATTGAGAAAATTATAGGTATGAAATTTTACCATGAAAATATGAGTGTAGATAAGGTAGTAAATGGAACTCGGCTACGCCTCGTATAATAAACAGACACTCATGTTTTAATACCTCCTTTTATATGCCAGTTGCACAAACTACTGTTTTAATCATTATGCAACACTTTTATTTTTTTAAATTTTCTTTTTATATTTATGTGTATGTATATTTATTTTCCCGCTAAACAGAATATTTTTCTAATTGTTGTTATTTGTGTTTGTAAATGTTTTTTCTTGTTTGAAGCAAATATACAAAGAAATGTGAAAGTAGTAAAGGGAATTTCCCGCCGCTTCGTTCCTCGACGCGTAGAAACAACATAACTGACTCGCAGCTTACTTCCAGCAAAAATGAGAAAATTATGGGTATGAAATTTTAACATGAAAATATGAGTGTAGATAAAGTTATAAATAAATAAAAGTACTAAATAGAAGTCTTTGTTTTGCGGGTAGGCGTCGCCGACTAAACATCCTTTTAATTAGCTCTGCATATTTTAATTCATATTAAATATACAAATTATTTATTTCAGGTTATATTTGTGTAAATGATTATATAGCGCATCACCGCTTACAGCATAATCAGTTTTCACTATCCTGTGCACTGCACTTTCTTTGGAGCAATCACTAATCTCACTGCACAATAATGGATCTATCAAATGATATTTCTGAACTGCTCAACAGGATCCAGCATTTCCAAGTAAGTACGATGAATACGCGAATGGATTCGCTATTTCTTGGCCAAAGGAGGCATGAGGCATTTCTGAGCAGAAAGTCTCTGCTCTTCTACGGGGATGCTGAAAATAAGGATGAGAAAGTAGGTGAGGCCCTTATCAACGTAATGTCGGATAAAATGAAGCTCTCCGATATTACCATGAGTGAGCTACAATCGTGTCACCTCTTGGGAGCCTTCAAGACGGACAAGCCTCGCCTGGTCCTTGTGAGATTCCGCGATTTGGAAGTACGTCGTATGGTATGGGACTCAAAGACTTCTCTGAAGGGTGCTGGGATTGTCGTGTCGGAGTTCCTTACTAAGACCAGACACGGCATGTTCATGGATGCGCGAGAGCACTTTTGAGTAACGAGCTGCTGATCCGTTGATGGGAAAATTGCTTTAGTTTTTTCTGATAAGTCTTGCAGGAAGATCGAGACCGCCGGTGAGTTGCAAACTCTGATTGCTAAATTCCCGTCAGTTATGAATCCTGTGCCTGATTCGGGGGCAAATGAGACCGAGCCATTTTCCAGACTACGGAGACTCTTGATCTTTTGCCTCGAAAACATTAGTCGTCTTGTACAACACCCGTGACGGTAAAGGGTTGGTGTTATTCTACTCTGCCGGACACCGAACGGCCGAGATTCTACCATACTTTAACAATATCACAAATGCTGGTTTTTCTACATTTCATTAGTTTTTATGTTGCTGATGGTACTCTAATTTAAATTAATTTTTGTTTTGTTTGTTTACCTTTTGCATGACATTTACGTGACGCTATGTTATGACATAATGCTCTTTCCCTTAACGTTTTGTTACTGCAAATACAAACTTTTTTTATGGCTTGGACTCTAGTCTCAATGACTATTTAATTTTCAATTTTTCTTTTTTCTTTTTGATATCGCTTGATGATAAAAATACGTGAAATAGTCGGTTTGTATAATGCAATGTTATTTGCATAGGTCCTTATTGCTTTTAATTTGTTGCTTTTTAATTATATGTAATTTGTGCTTGTAATTGCTTTTAGGTATTTTCTTTTTTCTTCCAACACGCCGCGGTAGGCGAGGGTGATTGCGCGTTAATTGGTAAGCTTAGTTAGGTAGGCCTTTTTTATAATCATAAGTATTATTTATTTATTTTATTATAGTACAGGGTGTCTCAAAAGAAAGTTTATATTTATTTTGTTTACTGCGTGAACGCAACGAATCCGAGGGGCGCGGGGGTTATGTCAATCGGTAGCCTGGCTCTTGGGAATTTAGTCGCTATGAAGCGTTTCTCAGGAGCAGACCGCGCGTTGTGCGTGCGAGAGTTTTACAAAAACAGTGATTCGGCGACTGTAGCGCGTAGGAGATTCTGCAGGATTGCAGGATTCAAGGTTTTCGCCACTCAAATGATGCGCCAAGCATTTCTCTTATTCGAAAATGGGTCAAAAAGTTTGAAGAGACCGGTACAACGCTGGAAAATCCAAAATCCGGGCGACCAAGGTCATCAAGAACGGTAGAAAACGTGGAAAGTGTTAATCAGTCTGTTCGTGATGACCTGAACCTTTCAATTCGGAAGCGCCCAAGTGCTTTAAATGTGCATATATCATCATTACACCGCATTTTGCACAAATATCTAAAGCTGCACCCCTACAAAATTAAATTGGTGTAAGAATTAAAGCCCCAAGATGCCAGTCAGAGGCTTGACTTCGTAAATCAGGCAATTGAGCGCTTTTCAACGATTACCAACATTTTGTTTTCGGATGAAGCTCATTTTCATCTTAATGGACACGTAAATAAGCAGAATTGCCGCTACTGGAGTGCAATGAATCTGAAACGCAAGCATCAGAAACCCCTTCATTCGCCTAAAGTGACCGAATGGGCAGCGATATCGGCGCGAGGAATTATCGGTCCTTACATTTTGAAGACGAAAGGGGGCGTGCAATTACAGTGAATTCAGAGCGTTATGTGGAGATGTTAGACGACTTATTAGTGCCTGAACTGCAAAACTTTCCTGGCTATAACCAAAGAACATGGTTTCAGCAGGACGGAGCAACGTCACACACGTCCAATACATCTCTGCCGCGAGTTTGTGAAATTTTCTCGGGCAAATTGATCTCCAGGAGAGGTGACATAAATTGGCCTCCACGGAGTCCTGATTTAACCCCTATGGACTTTTTCCTATGGGGTTATCTTAAATCTAAAGTTTACGCCAATAAACCGACTATCCTGGCGCGTTTGAAAGAAAATATCCGTCACGAAATGGCAGCCATCACTGAGTCCACCTGCCGAGCCGTCATAAGTAATTTTACTGTTCGATTAAATGAGTGCCGCGAACGCGAGGGTCTGCATTTGAACAATATTATTTTTAAAAAATAAATTCCCAAATTGTGTATTTTAATAGTCAATAAACGTTTTTTCGATACACGGCTTACTTTTTTTTAATAGATCCACTAAATATAAACTTTCTTTTGAGACACCTTGTATATGGACAGTTTAGACGATATTAACATTTTTTTTGGCTCTTTTTCTGAAAATTTTCTTACTGCTGTTCTGATAGTGACAGCTATAATTCCACACATCTTTCTACGCATGACCAGCCGAGTGACTGTTTCTTCCCCTTCCCTTACAACTTTAACGTTGTCCACGTCAATACACAGAGCGTACCTAGCCACTATTCCGGCCTTCTGGCATCCTTCAGCGGTAACCCCGTTGATGCAATTCTCATTTCCGAAACGTTTCTACAACCTCCACTTCATTCTTCCCAATACTCATATGGATATAAAGTCATCCGCAATGACCGAACGGGCAAAGAAGGCGGTGGTGTTGCCGATAATATTCGAAACTACCCTTCGCTTGTCGCATTGCACACGCATTGTCGTCTGACTCAACATCGGATTATAAGTTTCTAATACTTTCACTACCGCAAGCATCTCCTACACATTGCAATGCAATAGCTTTTCCTGTTCTGTCCACAGCCCCGATATGGGGACACTGACAATTGTGCCCCCCCAAGCCACTGTGTGTGACGCGTGTGTCGTGAGAAAGTGCCTGGGTGGTGAATAATGGATAGCTGAGGATTGGTGGCAATTGTGAAGCCACCATAATAACACGTCCTGACACTCCGACGGGAGGCTTTTCTTACCGAAAGTTTTCAGCATGGAATTTTGTAATTAATTAAAATAAGGAGAGCACGGAAACGCAATCTGCTTCTTGGGACGACAAAACTTGCAAGGTTGAGCATGTCAATCACACTCTGTAAGTCTTTATCACTGTGGACACTTTGTTGGTAATGTTCACAATGTTGTCTTTTGGTGGAGCTTTCTGATTTGTTTAAGGGTCCCAGCATATTCCTAAACATGCTAGACATTTTTGTGGAATGACAATCGACTTGTCGTAATTTATTTGCCATCCTAGATATTGCAGGTGATACAATAGTAACTGAACATGCTCTTGTAACGTCTGCTTGTCTTGGTTGACCAGGAAGTCGTACAAGTAAACGATTACTCGTAGGCCTTGATCTCGCAGAACTCTTGTTATCCAATTGGTTATGGAAGCAAAAACTTTCGAAACTGTGCAGAGACCGAACGGGAGGCATGTCATCTGCAACAGCTACCCTTTGTAGACAAGGCGTAGAAACCGGCGGCGAGCCAGGGCCACTGGTAAATGAAAATAGGCCTGAGACAGGTCAATCTTGCGTAAGCAATCCCCTGGTTGGAGGAAACCCGGGACACTTGATATATTTTATTAGTCTGAATGGCTCAGTAAGTACATAATCATTTAACCTTTTTAAATTGAAAATTGGGCGAAATTGTTAAAACTCTTTAGGACCTGGCTGTTTAGGTTTACAATTAGAACACTATGTATATTTGTATTTAATGTGTGTCAATACTTTTGTTTGATACTGCTTGCTAATATACCTTTCAATACACTGTGCAATTCATTTATATCTTCCATCCAACAAAATATAAGTGAAATGAACCTTAGCCTATCGGCACCAGAAACTTGTTGAAATAAAACTTGGGGAGCGCTGAACTGCCTCCAATACTCCTTGATTTTTCAACTGAGTTATACAATCGATATTGCTTAGGATTCTGCTGTGCAATATGGGCCTTCTTTCAGATATGGTATGATTAAAGGAGGCTTTTGGAGAACGGGTATGCGATATCTTTATTTTAATTTTTAACAAGAAATTCGGTGCTAATATGTTTTTCCATTGCGTGTGGAATTGTTGCAAGCATCCCGCCCTGAACGGTTCCGAGTCAATATTTTCGCTTTTTTGCTGCCCGAGTTAGTCTCTGCGGGCGGCCCGGCCCGTTTTCTGCTGCCTTTGTTCTAGTAATGGGCATTGCTGGGACCTTGACGACCACTACGTTGGCGAAATGATCCCCTCGTGCTATGTGCCGTGCGACGGTGAGCACTATGACTATGATTTCCACAACCCTGCGAGGGTTGATTGTAATGGCTGTTATTAGGATAATGCGCTGGAGCGCAGCATAAGTTGCTGGTACCCTGCGAAGGTCCATCATCACTAGTCGACCTGAAGAGGGCGCCACCCTCACGTAAACACAAGTTTAAAGTTAATTTAATTTTTAAAAATAATTTATACACTTTACAGTAAAATAAGTGTTATATTTTAGTGTAATATAGTGCAAATAATAAGTGATGGTGTTATCTACAATTAGAATCAATTAGAAACGCTTAAATTTGGCAAGTTGTACGGCGAAGAGTAACGACATCTATCGATGTTTTTTATTTCTTTAATACTACGGAAACGACTGTAAATATATTTGTAAACTGTGTGAAACCCAAAAAAAATTAAACAATATTTAGTGGCAAATAAACAATTTTAATACATAATTGTGAAAAAATCGGAACAAAGAATTAGTGAAGTGCAACCTACCGACAAAGGAAAAAGACAAATTATTAAATGCGTCATAATACGCACTGTTTTCAACCTATCTCGCTATTTTGACATCAAGTGTATGAGTCAAGATAGCGTGTAGAAAAGCGTGTTCAACGTGCAAACCGAGGTCGCCGGTTCAAATCCCGGCACAGGAGAGTAAAAAAAAATTTTTTTTTTTCTTTTCTTTTCTTCTCTTCTTTAAGTGACAAGGAAACTATGACGACACGCAGAATGCACGCTATTAAGCTGGAAGACCAACTGAAGGAGGCCCTCACGGACTTGAAATTTTCGAGGGGGGAAATTAAGAAATTACTGGAGGAAAGGGAAGATTGTGAGGCCGAAATTCGGGTGGTCAACGAGAGAAACCAAGACTTGAAGGACCAGCTTGCGGAGCTCGATATCCAATTCGAGGATGTAAGGGCTCAGCGAGATGAACTTCAAATAGAAGTAGACTCTTTTCACGAGTGCAGTGAGCAACACTTAGCATTACTCGACCGCATCACAGATCTGGAGCGCCAACTTTGGGCTGCACACCGAAATATCACCCAGTATGAACTGGAAAAAATTGAAACACAATCTTTCAATTTCATACTCATACTCATAATTCAATGTCATACTCAAATTTTATATAAAAAGCTTATGCCTAACAATGTAAATGTAGAAAAAATGTACAAATGGAATGTACAAAAAGTAACAAGCGTAAACGTCACAAAAATAAGAATAGCACAAACTTAAAAAAAATTATACGTAACAATTTAAATTTCAAAAAATCTCTCCACCATACAAGCACAAAACTTCAAAAATGTACCGATGTCATGCAAAAACAACAGTCCCAGTATGAAAAAAATACTAACGATTTACAGACAAAACTTTGTGAAATGGAGGCAGAATTAAACAATACTATGTCTCAATACGAAAAATCGCAAAATCTAATCGCAGGGTACTCAGAGTCCATGAGCCAATTACTCTTGGACTTAAAGGATACGGAAAATAAATTTAATTCGTTACTTGAAAATCAAACATGTAACTGCGGGTTTTCACAAATTAACTATCCCTTGACTCAGGAGGGTACAAATGAAGCGAGTGAATGCGCAAGTATTACAAGTGCGACGGTGACCTCGCAATTTGATTTGAGCCCGCCTTCACAAAATATTTCCGCTATGCCATGTAGGCTAATATTATTTTCCGATAGGATTGGTCGCCATCTCGGACCATTAGTAACTAGGTATAAAAAAATGCAATAAATCATTGTTATCCTGGAATATCTTTAAACAGCATGACATTAAAAATAAAAGAATATAAATTTACAAATAATGATACTTTAATTGTTACAATGAGTGGAACACATAATTTGAATAAGCAGGACATTTTTAATTTATTTAATACGCTAAATGATATTGACAATATTGGAAAAATAATAATATGTTGCTTTCCATAATTAAACAATTTTAATGCAAGGGATAATGAAAAAATATCCTTCTATAATAATTTATTACATAAATATACATGTAAAAATAATACAATACATCTTTTTGATATCAATAAATATATTCCACATTATAATTATCAGAAACACTATGTTTCTTCAATAATAAAAAATAAAAAAATATTTGCCAAATTATTAGCATGTCATGCCTTAATGCTGACACAGTACAAAATTCCAATTCTAATCTTAATACTATTGACATGAGACATTATAGTACAATTAGTACTTCTTCTATACCGATGAATTTAAACCATCAATTTTGACAACGGCAAAGTCCTGCTCTAAAACAAACTATATAAATCTAATTTATCAAAATATCCAAGGGTTAAATAGTAAGGAGCTAGAACTAAATTTATTCTTGATTGATAGGAATGTAGATATTATGTGTATATCTGAGCATTGGCTCACAATGTCATCTATTTGTCCAAATTACAATGGATATAGTGTTATCAGCAAATATACGAGGCAGCAAGCAATTCATGGCGGCTCATTGGTCTTAGTAAAAAATTCCATTAAAAGTAAAGATAGGAAGGATATAGTCAAACTATCCATAGAAAGAGCTATTGAACTTTCTTGTGTCGAAATAGACACATATGTAATCGTTTGCATATATAGACCACCTGCCGGTGACTTCGATTTGTTCGAAGAGACCATGGATGACGTATTACGTAAATTGTCAAAAGAGAATAAGCATATCATAGTCTGCGGTGATTTTAATGTCGATATGCTAGAAGATAGTATGCGGTGTAGGAGATTAAAGTCATTATTTAAGACATACGACCTGCCAAATATATTTCTGGAACCGACTAGAATAACTGAAACAACAGCCACTTGTCTGGATAATGTTTTTTGTAGTTGTGGTATATCAACAAAGTTTCTTATAAATTGTTTAGGTTCAGATCATCATGGCCTCGGAATTCAATTAAAACATAAGGCTCAGACAAAGTCATTTACAATAAATTACAGACTTTCGACAACAGACCGATTAAAACGTTTTAGTGAACAAGTGGACAATAAAATGCTCTCCTTGTGCTCGGTTTATAAAGATCCCAATCGTCTTTATAACGAGATGTTCGACATAGTAAAAAATGATTTTGATAATTTATTTACAACAAAAAAACTAACTATAAACAATAAACTTAGATTTTGTGACTGGGCCACTTTAGGCATACATAAAAGCAGAAAGCGTCTTTACGAGTTATGTAACTTGAAAAACATTAATAAATCTATTGCTTTTGCTGATTATGTGAAAACATATTCCAAAATTTTTAAGAAAGTTTGCTTTGAAGCGAAAGCTAATTTTTTAAGGAAAAAAATTAATGCTGCTCCTAATAAAAGTAAGGCAGTATGGAATATAATCAACAATGGAACAGGTAGAACACAGAGTAGGGACTATCAACAAAAATTAATAATAAATTCTGAAATAATTAAGACCGACATTGCCGTTGCAAATAGCTTTAATAACTATTTTTCTAAGATTGCAGTAGACACCACTAAAAACTTGCAGTCATCCCCTTCTGCAACACTTTCATTTTTACAAAATAGCACTGATCCCTGTAAGATTAATTTTGAATTTAGTCCTATTAATGAAAGGGATATATTAAAGGCTTTCAAATCTTTAAAAATGAAGAAAACAGAGGACATATGGGGTATGTCAGCCTCTGTTATAAAAGCTATAATAAAGTCGTTGGCACCGCACCTCGTGCATGTATTCAATAGATGTATCGAGGAAAGTGTGTTTCCTGACTTGTTAAAAATAAGCAAAATTGTGCCACTTTACAAAAGCGGGGAAAAGCACGAGCCGTCCAACTTCAGACCAATATCTGTTTTACCAGTGCTAAGTAAAATTTTTGAGAGAATAATAATAAAAATACCATTAAATCTAAATTAATTAGTAAAGCCTACTATAAAATTAGTGATTACTTGGACGACAAAAACCCTTGGACATAAAAATAACTCAGTACATCTACATTTTACAATTTGACATTTAAATCTATTATTTTTTATTTTATCAACCTATGACATTTTGTTGATTTGTGCTGTTAATATCAATTTTTTTTATTTATTCTACTGACATTGATTTGTAAACCAATCAGGAACTTGTTGCGACCTGAAATTGGATAAAATACTAATAGTTTTCTATTTTATTATTACTTATTGTAATGATTATTGAATAGTACAGAACATAACTTGACATATTTTAAATTAATAATTTAATGCTAATTTATTTTGTAATAATGTTAATATTTACTTATGTAAAATCATGATATTATGCTCAAAATAATAGTGTAATCTCCATGACATCATAGTATTCAATATCATCCTTATTAAATGGAATCTCCAATATTGTTTTATGTGATGGTGAATTTAGTATTGTCATAATGGTAGGTGTTTACCATACTCATGGTGTATTCATGATTTTGTTGCCTGTTACTAGTGTACAGGGACTGCCTTGTGGTCATGTTTTTTGGCCTTTACTTTGTACTTCTTGTATTCTGGTTGATATTTACCAGCGTGCGTATCACCACCATAAATGCGTATTTTGAGTGAGTTACTGGATTACTGTATTGTCGAGTCATTGTCTATGATATGACCTAGAAAGAAAAAAATAGGTTACTAAACTGAAATTGTGACTGCAATGTATAAATTTCTTTGCATTGTACTTATCTTGTATCATAATGGAGTATGTACTTACCATAGGGTACGTCATTGTTTGTTTTTGACTAAATTTAGTATCCATTTACATATTTAGTAAATAGTTAGAATTTAAAATGTATTGGTATTCACGCTACAGGCGAGCGGCATTGTTGTGTTGATGCGCATGACATTACGTATCTGTCAATCTCACAGTGACAGTGGTCGGCGTGCGGCGCTTGCGTCGCGGACAAAGAACAAAAATTTTTGGCCGTAGAGTCTATTTAAATTTTACTTTTTTTTATGGCCTTACATACTAGCTATAAACCGTTGTCCGCTCGATGATGCTGTGGTGCCTAGTGTTGTATATTGAATGACGTTCATAAGTATTTGTGAAAACCTAAATTGAATAAACGTATTTGATTTGATTTGATTCGACCCCTGCGGGGGGTGACAACAACCCTGCGAGGGTTGATTATAATGGCTGTAATTAGGATAATGCGCTGGAGCGCAGCATATGTAGCTGGTACCCTGCGAGGCTCTATCATCACTACTCGACCCCTGCGGGGGGTGACAACAACCATGCGAGGGTTGATTATAATGACTGTAATTAGGATAATGCGCTGGAGCGCAGCATAAGTAGCTGGTACCCTGCGAGAGTTCATCATCACTAGTCGAACCCTGGAGGGGATGACGTCCAGGCTTGACAGCTCTAGCTTGCGAAGCAGAACCGGTGTTAGTGGAGTTGACCACGAAAGCTTTTTAACTTCTCCAGCTTTTTCAAGAATGTCAAAAGTTCACTATTAAATAGACATTGGTTAGATGGTGGCACCTTGCAAAGGGCCGACTTGATTAAAGGGTCACAAGCATTGTTAATGATGCCATCGCGACGCATCTGTACCGTTTCCGCTCTGTGCCCACTAATTACTACTATACAGTGCTACTACACTTACTGTGTCTGGTGAGGTGGGGGGGTGCACAGATGCATACTTACCTCTTTTTGTAAGCGTGGGTTCCTACCATCGCATTTCATTGTGCACTTTTGTATTGATTAGATAGATTTAAGAGTAATATTTTGTATTGGCTTCTATATTGGTTTGGATTACTATGTCGAGTTATTGTGTGTGAAATGATCTGTAAAGAGAAGAAAGCACGTTTTGCAATGTTTACATTCCAAATTTTGCATTGAGCCTGAATCATAAAATAATGAAGTAACAACGTACTTACCATGGGGCATGTCATTATTTGTTCAATAATTGAATTACTAATTAATTCAGTACCTATTTATATACTTATGTAAAAAGTTAGATTTTATACTGTGTTACATTAGCTCAGATTGTATAATATCGTTGTTTTCGTTGATGTGCTCGGTGCGGTGACAGTCAGACAGTGTCACAGTGACAGGTGTTGCGGTTTATGTTTTTTTTTCTGTGACCAGTTCTACCGGCTGTTTTGACTGGTCGGTCGGTCTCAGCACGGCCAAGGAAATGCGCTCGATGATGCCGCGGCGCCTAGCAGTTTAAAATGCTTATAGATTTTTATTTAATGTTACCTATGTAGGTATGACGTTCATAAGTGTTTGTAAAAACCTAATTTGAATACATGTTTTTGAATTTGAATTTACTTGTAGTAATTACAGGATACTTAAGAGTATTCTCCTTTAGAAAATAACTCCATCATCTTTTCACGTAAACTGTCATTACTCAAGTTGTCACCTTCACGAGTCCATGCCAGAAGCTCTTGCAAACAAGACTAAAGAGCGTCTCGTTGTTTGAGGACACAGAGAGTGTTTATGAAGATTCACAGCGAGGTATTTATGAATTATAAGAGAACGACGGTGGCGACGATATGAGGGCTTTTTCTTTTTGTTTCTATTATTGCTCGACGAGCTTGAGCTTGAGCTTGAGCTCGAGGATGAACTACTCGATGTCACTGAACTACGACTAGTACTGGATTTGGTTGATCACAGTCCTGGAACGTTACGTTTCCTAGCTTTTGGAGATTCCCGCAACTACACCAACATCGATGGGATTGCTATATTTATCCATCTATACCCAAATAAAACATTTTACCAACTAAAACTAATTTGGGTAGGTGCCACACAATGAAAAAAGAAAGGACTATTTTAATCAGCTGTAAATTGAATACACAAGTAATACAAACCGAACGGCAGTGCCTTTAAACATTTAAAATTTAAAAATCTAAGACGATTGACTATTATCGTATCGAATCGAAAAAGAAAAAATAAATATGTAGGTAAGTTTATAAACTGTAGTAGGTTCACAAAAATTTTAACATGTTTATTTACATGTAAAGAAACAATGCAATGCCTTTGAACCATTATTATAAAATCAGGCACGAATACCCGACAATATAATATTATTTTATTCACTCGTAAAAGAAGAGAAAATCTAATAGCACTTACCAGGTGGAGGCGAGTCGATTCTGATTTAACTTACGTCTTTATAAATTGAACTCACCACATTTTATTCTTCCGGTTGTTCGAAAATTTTGGAGACAACCGACAATAAATTCAACGCAACAGCATCATACAAGTTTCCAGTGAGACATATTCCAAAGGACGGGGCGCTCCTCAATTAAAGAAATGAAATAATCGGTGTCTTAATTAGTCGTCTTGTTCTGAATTACGTGCCTGTTCGAAGTGTGGACACTGACTGATCGGTAGCGCCTTGCCGCATCGCAGATTTATTTATTTGTAAGATACGGCAGCGCATCTGCTATCTGTCCGTGCGCGGACACGGGCGCAGAGGACACGACGCAGACACGTCTGCGCCCTATAAAACATACAGAAAGGACAGGGAACGGGCGCTACCGAAGGTATGGGTGAAGCGCGGGGAGTAGGGTCTTGCACGCAGCGCTTGCTGTCACTCCCTGTCCTCCTGCGTTCTTGACTGGTCCTGGAAACGTGACGCTGCCACGTCCGTGCCCCATCTTTTTCATATGTATTCTTTAAAAGTCGTGTCGGGGCCCTGTCGGCCTGCCTTGTCTTTTCTGTCTGGCTGCGGCCGTATATTTCTGGTTTGCTACGCCGCAACGTAATGGTGTGGCTTCATCGTAAGAAATCATAAAATTTAGTTGATCCATATGATGACAAATTCGCTGATTTGCTCCAACTAGTTATATACTGTTTTGACGACGTACAGCTTTAAACGACCGTTCCTTGCACTTCTTCCACATGTTTATCCTTGTCTCAAGATCCCGTCCAAACTAGTACGATATCGTCATTAATAGTTAAAGTACTTAATATCATTTGGAAAATTAAAGAATTAAAATAAATGTCTAGATAACACAAAATAATAACTAAATACTATAAATAAAACAATGTCATCATAAATATTTAAAAAAATGTCAACACTTACTCGTATACCGATTTAGAGCCACCCTAAAAGCATTTTTTTGCATTTTGTTTCAGAAAGTGAGTATTTCTCCAAATTTTTGTTAAGTCCTATCCTATTGTAGTACTATTATTCATACTAGTAATATAAATGTAAAAGTTTGTATAATTGTAGCGTAACTGAGTAACAATCACTCATAAACCGCTACATTTATAGTGGCCATAACCCTACTATTGTCAAATTTTGTGGCCTAGGGCCTCCCCGGGCCACAATAGCCCTGCTGGTCACACTGATATGACTTTGATTTCATTTTTCTAGTTGCCTAAATATTTGTCTATTTGCGTTACACGTCCGTGTTTGAGTTATATAAATTGATATGTGTAGGTACTAAGTTTCTACTTAACCGGTCCAGTAGTTTTCTCTTACCAATTTTTTTTTATTATTTGGTTTTTCCTTTATTTATATAAACCTTATTTATTGATTTATAAAATAAGTGTATTTACAGTAAATATACCTAGGTACCTCTTGTTTAACACAATAATTTTTAAAGGTTGCATTATTTAAGCAAAGAGGCGATATGTTCTCAAAGTTGTGAATACTTGTAAGAGTATAAACTGTAAAAACTGTTTCCGGCAGTTATCAATAAAGATTTGTTTATGACGTTTAAGGCCGGTGTAAGTATAATTTGCATTGATAAAAGCGTTAAAATAATATTAAAACATAATACCGGCATTCCACGGGAGTATCTATCCAGATAGTGTTGCTTAGAGGCGATTCTTAATTTCAAATAATCATAAATATAACCTATTGGTAACATTCGTTACTGGTCAAAATTAATTACGTAAATTACCTACATAGTTTAAAATGATAAAATCAATATCAATAAATAATAATCATCTTAGCGTTAATGTCCCGGTTGTGCTCTCGCGCACGAGCGCACGAGGTCCACCTTGACCATGACTCAGGATTTGGCAGATCAGGTAAGTTCAGTGCAGCGACTCCTATCTGATCCCCGTGACCCAGCTACCAGGGGAACCTGACCAGATTAGATCATGGTTATAAATTCAATCGCCTGAATGTACAGGTTTCATCACGATGCATTCCCTTGTCGTAAAAGCATCTGTTATTGTTCAACTAGCAACATAGCTCACAAAAGAGTCATTGATACATGGCCGCAGTGGGATTCGACCTCGGTACCTCTCGCTTAGTCGGATACCTTAACCACTCGGCCACCGACGCTCCTATAACATCAATGTCAATAATGTACAATAAATTTTTATTCAGAATAATTTAACAGTTCAAAATTAATAATAACTATCAAAATAACATTAATAATCCAAATGCAATTGGATATCCCAATCGTAATTATTTCATTACGTAACAAATTATTCAACAATAATGTCAGTATAAATTAAAAAATTGTCATTCAGGTTTAATTCTTTACGTTAAATATCGTTATGACTGTAATAAACTTTTTCAATTCCATCGTCGTAGTTTCTGGTGGAATGTTAAAAAAGCTTAAAGCATCTACAACAAGTTTAGGTAGCCTGTTGAATAAACTGGGGCCTTGGGTTTTAATGAGGCTAAGAGCAATCGCGCGCAATCCCTGGAGAGGTTTTTAGAGAAAGGGGTTGAAAAGGTTTTTACGGGGCAGCGCAAGGGTGACATAGACATAGACATTCTTTATTGGTAACTTTCCATTACACGTCATAAAATTATTAAAATCATATTCCAATTATTTAACTTAAAAAAATGAATTACCATTTTAAGTTACCTAATAAATAAAACGTGACACAAAATTGTATTAATAAATAGAATTGCTTATAAAAATTAATAAATGTCTAGATTATAAATACCTAAGCATATTACTTATGTAAAATGTCAATAGTAGTTCTATTTAGCTAATAAAAGTAGATACGAAATGTCATTTAATAATAATTATGTAATTAATTATATATTTATATAAAATAAATAATATAAATGAATATGATAAGGCTTAGACTATCAAAAAATGCAAAACGTCTGCTTTTTTGTAAACTGTCAATATCTTTAAGAATCGCGGTTCACGGTAAAATCCGCTGTATCCGCACCGTGGAAGGCCGACTTTATGTAAATGCGGCCGCTTTTAAATAAATCAATATATCAATAGCTGTGATTACACGCGCAATAATCTAGCATCCTACATAAAGGAGGCTCCACATGTTGGCATGTACGCTACGGGCAGTATTGCCAGTAGCCGATATTCAAAAGTAACACAAGGTCATCAAAAAGTAAAATTTTCACGAGAACAGTATCTATAATAATGTTACTTTTAAATATCGGCCACTGGCAACACTGCGCGTAAATAGCATGCCAACATGTGGATTCTCCTTTTTGTAGGATGCTTGATTATTATGCGTGTAATCACATATCACAAACCCGCGTCTTATCTACCGCCCTATACTTTGTCAAATATAGGATGATAATTTTGACAGTTCACAGTAGGGATGGGGTGGTGTAAAATAGTTAATGAATCATTCTCATAGAAGTTGGATACGATAGTTGCATGGTTATGCTTTATGTATTATACAAAACAAATTTTTTTTTTTTTTGAATTAATAATGTTTTAATACTACATTAAAAACCCTTCCACAACGACGATTTCGACAAGTGAGTATTTTTATTCGGTCAGACTGCCTATTCCGTAGAATACGCGCGAGTCGATATCGTTGTTGTTAAAGGTCTCTTAGGGCGAAAAATAAACAATAAATAAGAATATGGTTACAAAAAATTACATAATTACCTAAATGTTAATTTTAAATATTCGATTATTTTATTTGAAACCCGATTTTCGATGGTCCGTTGTTATTCGTTATTCGTGGCACTTGACTAAAGGGGCGGTACCTGTTCATAAAGTACGACATTATCCTTGGAACATTGTACGGAAGAAAAACACTACACTGCATAGGCGTGTGCTAAAGACCAACAATTAGTGAGTTGTCAAAATTATCATCCTATTTTAGACAAAGCATAACTAGTGATTTGCATCTAACTTCATTGCAAACGATAACATTGTTTTTGTGCAGAAAAACGCCGCAAAGTTTCGCAAACTCACAGCCGAGCAACGCATGAATAAAAGCGAGCCAAGATCATATCAGGAAGCATTAGAGCAAATGCAATCTGTAAGTAAATTGTATAATTATAAACAGAAATGCTGTAGGTACTTTAGCCGCTTCCCATCGGGTGGACCGTCCGTCCGTCTCCCTATACAATAAAAAAAAATCTTTGTAGGGATCATATCAGGAAGAATTACAGCAAATACTAGCTGTAAGTAAATTGTACAAATATAAACAGAAATGCCGTATATACTTTAGCCGCTTTTCATCAGATTGACCGTTTGTCCGTGTGTCTCCCTATGCAATATAAAAACACTGTAGGGATAAACGATGGATATCATTACACACTCTTCGCTAGAGCACGGATATTTTTGGATCAATGGTCGGCTTTTGTCTTCTTCCAAATTGGTGACGTGTCAAAAAAAATAAAGATGTCGAGGTATTTTCATTCTTTTAGTAGCTAACAAAATAGTTCATACGATCAACCATGGCCTCTCGACAAGACTGAATATCGTCCCTGTTGGCTTTTGCCTTTGACAGATATTTATCCGTTACTGTGCTGTCATCTGCGTACCCAAAGGAATAAAGTCCCGCGTAGATAGCCTAAAGATTAGACTAGTAGCCATCGATAACTAAACGGATTGAACATCCACTCAGAAAATCCGATATCCAGGTGCAAAAGCCAACAGGAATACCAAATGAAAAAAGCTTGCTTAGAAGGCCTGCATGCCAAACCCTGTCAAGGGCCTTGGAGATATCAAGAGACACAGCAAGGGCCTCACCATGTCGTCATGTTTTAAATAATAATTATATAATGGCGTAGGGGTGTGACGGCTTCATCGCCCATCGGTGAAGCAGCTCTATCGACAGCAGCTGCTTCAATCAGTTCGCGCCCAAAGTGTTGCTGAGACTGTCCAACCAGTCTCAGGATCCTCAGTGGTCCCCAGTGACCTTGGCCAACCTAGCTTGGCCAAAACTACTAGAGTTGTTAGTGTTCAACTAATGTAGCTACTGGGGTTCGAACCTGGTACCTCCCGCTTATGAGTCCGATTAGCTAGCTGTTAGGCCACTGGCATTCGTCGACCTATATTTGCACTGAATATTAACACATAACTATAATTATTAAACACGCGTGCCTTTTAGTTTACATTACCGTACTCGTGCGCAATTTTTGTTCTTAAAATGTTTACTTAGACATTAATACCGATATTATGGATCCAAGTAATCCTAAGTAATCAGACGAGAATGGAACCTTTTCGCCCGTCAACGTCAATCTAAATAAATGTTGAACTTCGACGAGGTTCCATAATTCTGTTTTCGCGTGAATTATACCTATAAGTTATAACCCGATCAGATCTCACAATGTATTTTCTTACATACTATATATTATCATTGTATTTACAGGAAACAGGGATAATGAAGGTAGGTACATCACATCAATAGTACGCCAACATTTCTAAGCATATCGGTGGCTTGGACATCGCAGTGGTGAAAATGCATGGAGGTCTTAGGTGTACTCTAATTACATAACGCTGTTGCCAACAATTCTCTGATTTCAATTATTAAAATTGTTACTATTGCTATTCCTTATCATCGATTTCATGGGTTCAGTTGCTGACAAACTTCCATTGCAATAAACTGAAACTGTATTAGCAGAAGTAACAATTTCAATAACTAAAATCAGAGAATTGTTGGCAACAGGGTTACGTAATTAGCTTATTGGTCTGCCTTTTAGACATTAGTCCCTTTATAGGACTTATGAGCAATAGGGATTGGTCCTAAATTCTACTCTGCCTGACAGACCACGTTGCCCGACATTCGGTTTCTTATAAAATAACGGTTTGTTGTTTCCGACAAAAATATGAATATAGAATTGTATTCGAAGTTAGTTGACATCAGCCATGTGGCATGTGGGTGCTTACTACATTTGACTAAATTCAATACCTTAAATTCAGAGAGCAAATCAAAGTGGACTGTTACTGCTCATAAAATAAGGTTAATTTTTGTGTCACGGCTTTTGAAAAGCGGAGCGACGCTTAACGTAGTATAAGTGGGACAAAAAATTTAACTTATTCTATGAGAAATACATTCCACTTTAATTTGATCTTTCTCTTTTTGCTTCTGAATTAAGTCAAATGTAATCAGCGCATTAGCCGCGATTTATACAGAAGAGACGCAGCGGAGGCACACTGCGGAAGTGGACATGTAAATAAACCTAAAAGAAACCTTATAGTTATTAAACCTTCAAGACAAAAGTCGCAAACTCATATTTGTTGCAAAAATAAGGTGTCAGTTACTAGATTATAAAAATAAAAGCGTGTCTTGAAAAAACGCGGGAAATTGAAAAAAATAACTTCATGTGATATCATCCACCATAACTAACAATAGATAACTCCTCCTTTGGAATTGCTGCGTCACTCCTTTTGGGTGCTTCCTGCTGTGCTCCACATCGCTGCCAGTGCGGCGTTGCTGTTGATCGGCTCGGTCACCACGGCTTATCATGTGTCAAGAGTGCTAGGCGATTTTCTGGCCACTCTAGCCTCAACGATATCATTCGTCGGGCCTTTACTAGCGCCAAATGTGCGGCCGTATTAGAACCTGGCGGCCTCATGCGTGACGATGGTAAAAGGCCTAATGGAATGACCCTGGTTCCGTGGAAGTTGGGAAGGCCTTTGGTGTGGGAAGCTACTTGCGTCGACACCCTTGCGCCTTCACATCTTTCTATACACAGGGTAAGGCTGGAGCGGCGGCGGAATCTGCTTAAGCCCTCAAAAGGCTCAAATATAGTAATCTCGACAGTGGTTATTTATTTGAGCCTTTTAAGGTAGAGACACTGGGTCCGTGAGGACCGGGACCCCGTCGAATTTTCAAAGATATCTCAGCACGTCTCGTCGAGGCAAGTTGTGACCAAAATGCTGGCCTTTATTTAGCACAGCGTTTAAGCACTGCCATTCAACGTGGCAATATCGCCAGCATTTTGAGCACCTTGCCTAATGGCAGCGGTTTATTAGATTAGTTTATTATTTTTTTTTGTTTTTTGTAGTTTTAATTAGTTAAGTTTTGTTTTATTTTATAAATCTGAAGAATTAAGCGGTGAAACATAATTAATATCATTTTACTATTCTAAAGTAAAATCAAACAAAATTCACCATAACCACAGTACAGAAACAACGCGCATGTCACGTTCAATTTAATCTACACCAGAAAGCGTCCGAATACCAAAAACTCTGAACACCGAAAAATCCAATACTGCGAAATGATCTGATGATGGGGACGGAAAATGGTCAGAGAACCTCTTAAACAATACATATCCATCAAGTTTGAGATCGTTTGTTGTCTTGACCAGAACTCTATTCTTAGATGATAGGTACTAATTGTAGGTCAAGTTGCATAGCTTGATCTCTTTGAAAACAACTTTTGGGCGTTCTCTGGACGAGCGTGGTAATGTATTTATTTCGAGAACATGCCAGAGATGAATTACTGTTTCTATATACTGTGTGTGCCAGATATGATGAGTCTTTGGTAAATATGACAAGCATAGATAATAATCTAAAAATTGCAGTTTAAATATGCCACATACTCATCGACCTTGAAATTTACTGCGTTAAGTGGACTGGCCCCTAGTTTATGGTTTATGGTGACAAGACAATATGAACGTGCCGATTCGACATAGGTTTTATGCTAATTGATTTTGGGCACATCCGTCGGCCATTTTATGTATGAAAAATGTCATTCCATTTCACGCTGTCAAATAACGCGTGCCCTCTGTGTTTCTCTATGCACAATCTACAATGCACAATTGTTTTGTTTCTTATAAAGCTCTCCGACAAACGAAAAGTAAGTCTACTATTTTTGTTTTAAGATTTAATATGAAACACAAGGCTCGATTTTCAGATTTTCTTTAAATGGTATGGATTTACATGTTTTTAGGAGTATATTGTGTCAAGATAATGCGTATATTATTTATTCAGATAAAACATAAAAATATTAATAAATCGTCTGTTTTGTTAATACTTAGGTACCTACATATTTTAATCACTATATACAGAGGACACTTACCAAGGATCTAAGAAATCTCTCTCCACATTTATCGACCTTTTCACACTAGTTAATTTACTCTGACCTGCCCTTTTGTTAAACCTATAATACCGTCGATTTGATAATGATACATAATCATACATCACGGCCTTCTCATGCAACACTTACATTTACTTAAGCCTATGCCCTAGCCAACAAGCTATTTTTCAATAATATCCTTTCATCCTTCCTCGCTAAATTCCCATACTTACTAAACTGGGCACCTTCTGTTCTTTTAACTCATAAACAAATTCGATAAATATCTTATATTATTTAGATACCGTTCTCGATAAAAATATTATAGATCCTGACCTGGATACGTATTGGAAAAGAAAGACAAAGGAATATCTAAAAGTCCAAACACATACATTGCGAATAAACCTCTCCGAGCCTCGTCCGTCTATTGGCAGGGGGACCGCGGGCAGATGAGGTTGGCTTGGGCACATGATTGGATTGTGTTTCTGAACTGAAACTGTTAATATATTGTATTATAGCTTGCATTCTAATAATATTTAACACTTTTGTTAAAGTAATGGCATAACAGTTTTTAATATTTCTTTTAACAGAAAAAATTGTTTGTAAGCAATGCAGCATTATTTACTTATTGTACCATTAAGTTTTTACCTTTTGTACGACCTTAAGTCCTCAATATTAATAATTATAAGGAATTTAATTATCTTAGTAAGTTTTAAATATCCTTTTTTACATATAACTTACATTACATTTGCATTATTGTGTACAGTTAAATAAATAAATAATAAATAAATATTTTTCAGTTTAAATGGAACCCCTGCTGTAGACAACAGGTAAGATATTTGTAGTTCATTTGTAACCCTTAATTACTCGAACAAAAAACTGCTCGCATGGGGTCTCTGGCGACCCCAAATTTATAGTGTTGGATGTATATTTAACCTAGTATGTATTATTAATAATATTAGGTTTATTGTTATTTTTATTTTATTGGTTTAATATGGCATACCAACGTATAATCAGATTTAAGAAATTCATAAATGACTTACACTTTAAACAATGATAAAAAAATAAAACATATTATCTTAAAATCTACAAATTCTTGGCATAGGCAAGTTCGTCGTTAAAAAAAATTTACATTATTTATTGTTTTTAGATGGTAATTTTTTTATAGTCTTCTTGGTTTACCTAAAGAATAGCACCTGAAACAGCAGTCCGTTTCATGTTATGATTCATTATAATTTGTTACAAACTTATATACAGCGTCGCTGTTGTTGACATTGACATGACAATAAATTCACTCTGGCACTCTAATATGGATCATAATATGAAACGTTAATGTGACCTTTTTAGACACCCTGACAACTGTTCAGAACATTGAGTGACTAAATTTAGATACTTTCGACACTTTGAAATTTTTTGACTATTACGTTTTTTACAGCGCCGCCCGTGTTGTGTAGTAAGTTTATTTTCTTGGTGATGAGTACGTTGACGCTATCATAATAATAAATATTGTAATTTGCTGTGTGATATGTTTAGGTTACATAACTAATTAATGACGTGTTTCAAACATATTACAAATTAATTTATTCATAATGTATCAATTTAATGTAATCAATTTATTTATAATAAACATCTCAGTAAATGTACTGGATTAAATTTGACCCGGCGGCACCTCTGGGGGCGCAATGTTGTCCTTCAACCGATAGCTGAGTGGTTTCAGTGCCTATAATGGGACACTGGAACAAAACTTACACTGGGGACAGACCCATTATTTTAAATGTAAAATATTTATTGCATTCGTTGAAAGTTCTTACGTTAACGTAAAATAAAGATAATTACTAGTTTATATACTTATTCGTATATTAGGGTCTTAGTTAGTAGTAGTAATAGTTTTCATTTTTATTTTAACAGAAAATGTTGAGCCCTTGTTGCGAGGTAAGTTTATTACAGTTATTCTCTTTGACGATTGCCATGTTAACAGTACAATTAAGAACACCTACATGCGTTGCCGAATCGCAAAACTTGCGTAGGATAGATAATTTGCAGAACCATTGGCCGGTGTTGGTAAAAAGTTGTGCCCTCGCACCAGCAAGGGCAGTGTAGCCGTCGAATGATAAAATTTAATATGCCTATAGTTATCATTATCCTAGCTTCAGTAATTCCTGGCGTCTGCCAGAACTCGCTTTGCTACTTTTTCTTCTCCGCTTCGGCCCATATTCATTTATCAACCTCGCGTCGTAAGTGGTTGGCTCTTACATCAGGCTCAGCGATGTCAATCCATCGCTTTTAAGACTCACGAATAATCTTTTTACCTAGTACTGGTAGCGTAATGTATAACGTCGATTACAAAATATCGCAATCTCGGGGCCACTGAGGTCCGCATCAATTTATTAGAGCGAGGTATTGTAGTATGATAGTTTGCCAACGTTCAGCCGTGTCCAAAAGGGCAGTTGCGGAAACTCTGTTAAACTACCGCCCTATCTCAACCTAGGCTCTAGGTCAACCTCGCTTCACCAATGGACTTCTGACAGCGGACTCCTTCAGGGTTAGAGTGAAGGTTGTTCTAGACTGGTTACATCGTCGCTCCCCATCAAGTGACATGGAGTTATGCCTGTCTAATATGTAGTAAAAGAAAAGCCCATTCGATAACGGTGCAGCCGGTCAGTTTTTTGTTGCCGCTTTGGTTATAACATTTGTAATGAGTACGGCTGAGGAATGGACCACGTTGCTTGCGAGTACGTTCCCTAAACATTATAATCTATAGACACCTTGAAGGCAGAAAATACTTATATAGGGTGTTAATTTTCATGTTTACTATAGGAAAAATCGTAGGTTCGAAGGGGCTTTATCATGTAGGACTTTACTTTAGGACAAACAAAAAGCTCCCGCGTTGTTACTGTGAGGGCTAAGATGAAATGCCTCATTCGAATGCCTCGGTAAATAAATATTCGAAAAAGCTGTAAATATAGCGTAAAAGCCGGATACTTGGCCTACTTTTCGAAAAAGCTCTATTATGAAGAAATATGTACTTACTAAGAAATATGAAACATGTATATCAAAACATGGGTCTTTAATCTTCTATAATAGCCTATATTCGTAAATGTAATTACTACTGCTTTTGAGTAAATCCTGATTTACTTTACCTCTCAAAAGTGGGAGTTGCCTACTATGGCGGATAGTTGCCCCACGGTAAAAATGCTTCGGGGGATAGTTGCCTCATGCAGAGATAGGCGCCCCACTATGATTTTGTTAAATGTAATCAATGTTTATCATTTACCGAGATCCTTTATTATGCACTAATCAAAATATTAATAATTATTGTAAAAACATAGTATTTAGTTTTAATGATTTAAATCATAAAATCATAACCATCCCGGCGTCTGTCAGGCCGGATCCGCTTTACTGCTTTTTCTTCTCTATTTCATCCGTTCTTGGGTCATATCTACTCGTAGATCATGCCATGAGATCCACACCAACCACGATCTGTTCAGAAAATAGCATATGCCGCGTTGCAGTGTTTCTTCGACACTATCCCAGAAGGCAGTCTTTTCGGTGCTGGACTGAAGAGCATTGAACTGATGAGGTTGATCTGTAGTCCCCCCCCCCTTTTGATCGCCATAAGGGTATTCCTTAAACTATCTTCTGACTAGGTAATGTGGGGCACCACGTCTGATTTTTGTTTATACTTGTGAGGCATTTCCTTCACCAGAGACATAAGTTTTTCTTTAAGAATTATAGGTTGGAAAAACGCCAAAACGCCTTGTCATATAATTTTACAGTTCAAAATTTAAATGGGGCAACTATCCTTTTTGATACGGATAGTTGCTCTTTTTATTTGTAAAATAAATAAGACTTATTAAAGAATAAAACATATTATACAATGTAATTTAAACCCTAATGCGTGTATAGAAACAAAAAGTAGACTAATAGCATAATCAGTAATAAAGATATTCAATATTAATTAACCAAAATTATTTTGACGCCTGTCAAAGTTTTAGCGCAGAAGATTTTTGCAGACAAGGACAAAACGCGTGCGCCTAAGCTGATGCATTATATGGCACTGAGGCCTTCGGGAGGGGTACTTTTAATTGTGATAAAGCGCTATCGCCACCAACATCCCTAACATAGTGTATTCGAAACTGGGGCAACTATCCCACTGGGGCAAGTATCCGGCTTTTACCCTACTGCTGTAAATATAAATGAAAATTATTTTAATAATGTAATGCACGTAATAAAAATAATTATTGTCAGACAAAATAGATCCACAGACTGTTGTAACAAAGCTAAATTATGTACTGATTACATTTAAAAATAAGTTTTGGCGTCTATCTGGCTAGTTCTTATAAAAATTTGTAGCACCCCTGGTTTTGCTGATGTCCATAGGCGGCGGTGACCACTTTCCATCAGGTGGCCCGCATGCCTGTTTGTCTGCCGTATTACATAAAAAAAAAAAATTACTTTCAGCAAGTTCCTGTTGGAGGACCAATAGTAATTGTAAGTAGGAGTACCTAATAGTCAAGTACGTCTATTTCATTTAAAGTATTAAGTAATGACGTCTCCGGAATTCGATGTAACTAAATACAGGACTCATCATCATCATCATCTTAGCGTTAATGTCCCGGTTATGCTCTCGCGTGCATAAGGGCAAGGGCTCGGTGCGGGAGTGCACCAACTACCGCGGTATAAAGGTGATGTCTCACACCATGAAGCTCTTCGAACGCATTGTGGACTCTCGGATCCGACGGGAGTGTACAATCTCGGAGTGTCAGTATGGGTTTCGGCCGAGTTGTGGGACCATGGACCCCGTATTTGCCCTGAGAACTCTCATGGAGGGATACAGATCAAAGAACACACCCCTGCATTTCCTGTTTCTGGATATGCAGAAGGCCTTTGACTGTATCCCTCGGGAGATGATATGGTGGGCGTTGCGGTCCAAGTCGATACCTGAGGCCTATATTGACATTATCCGAGACATGTACCACGACTCCGATTCTATAGTAAGGACTGCCGTTGGTGACACCAAACCGTTCCCGATTACCGTTGGGGTACACCAGGGCTCTGTGCTCAGCCCACTTCTGTTCAACGTGATATTAGACGTATTGTCAGACAGCAACCGAGATTATCATGAGGTACCTCCATGGCTGCTCATGTATGCTGACGATATCGCGCTGACAGACTCTGACAAGGGGCGGCTAATCCAACGTGTAAAAAAGTGGAAGGAGGCACTTGAGAACGGCGGTCTGAAGATAAATGTGGCGAAGACAGAGTACATGGCCTGCAACAGTGCAGATCCCCTACCCGTGCGCATAGGCGATGAGGAAGTCAAGTGCACGGATCAGGTGAGATACTTGGGATCTGTGCTTAGCTCAACCGGGGACATCGATGGCGACGTCAAGGCCCGAACATCCGCTGCTTGGGCCAAATGGCGGGAGGTAACAGGTGTCATTTGTGACCCCAAAATGCCGATAAAGTTGAAGGGACAGGTCTATAAGACCATTGTTAGACCTGCTCTTCTTTACGGTAGCGAGACTTGGCCCCTTTTAGAGCGACACAGGCAGGAGCTGCGTGTCACGGAAATGAAGATGCTGCGGTGGATGTGTGGAGTTTCACGGAAGGATCGGGTTCGAAACGCCCACATTCGGGGTAGCCTTGGCGTCCGTGACATCGCAGATAAGCTGCAAGAGTGCCGCCCTCGATGGTATGGCCACGTCTTGCGCAGATCGGCAAGTTATGTGGGGAACAAGTGTCTGGCTATGCCGCCCCCGCCGGGCACGGGAAGGAGAGGCCGGCCCAAGAAGCGATGGCTTGACGTTGTCAAGAACGATATGCGTGCCAATAAGCTCACCACGAGAGATGCCGAAGACCGAGCGAGGTGGGCCAGAAATAGCAGGAAGGCGGACCCTGGGCCCTCGCGTGCTGCGCGGGGACGAAGCCGGGACATGACGCCAGGATGATGATGATGATGATGCTCTCGCGTGCGAGGGCCCGGGGCCCGCCTTGACGATGATCCAGGATTTGGCAGGTCAGGTAATTACAGTGGAGCGACTGCCATCTGACCTCCATGACCCTGCTACCAGGAGAACCTGACCAGATTGGATCATGGTTACACATCCAGTCGCCTGAATATGCAGGTTTCATCACGATGTTTTCCCTCACCGTAAGAGCATCGGTTATTATTCAACTAATGTACATAACTCAGAAAACAGTCATTGGTACATGGCCGGAGCGGGATTCGAACCCGGGACCTCTGGCTTACGAGTCGGATACTGTAACCGATCAGCCACCGACACGCTTTCTTAACTTAATACAGGACTAATAATTGATTAAAATTTGAAGTAAAGATAATTTTTTTCATTTGTGTATATGATTTGTCCAGACTGACTTGTCTTATTTTGTGAACAAACCATACCCAAAATCACGACTTGCCGTATCAATCACGCTACGTATATTGTGTTTAGATGTCTTGAATTATAAAAGAAACACATAGAATGTGAATTTCAACGAAAATTTCTGCAAATTATCCATTTAAATACATAATTTCCATAACTAAATAAGACAAGTCAATCTAGACTGATTTTACATATTGTTGCTTATGACTTTAGACTATGCTTATGATTTCAAAAATAAACAATCTTTTTAAATATTGTACTAAAGCAAGTAAGTACCGAAACATTTTTGCTTTCCCTCATCTTCAGTAATGTTATATTAAGTAACATTAATGGCAAATTAAAACTAATCCTGGCTAGTATAATTAAAAAAAACATGGCAATAACCTCCCCTTTCGTCGAAGACGCCCAATGTCCTGCAGTGAATAGTTATGGACTGTAGTGATGATGATGTAGCCATGCTAGTTAGCACCGCACGTTAGTGGAGTATATGTCATAATCTCCACTCTGAGCAGGCGGGTTGGAGATCGCAGTATGAAAAATAACTACACAAAATTCTACACATTTTCTGGAATTTGGGAGGAAATAAATAGCCTCTAGCCTACTCCTGTGCACATATACCAAAATTGTGGCCTGTATGATTCCTACGAGGACGCCACAAAAAGACCTATCAGGATATTTTGGCAAATGGCCCATATCAGAACTAACGCCGCCATCTTGTGAAGCATCATTTTGACAGACAATTGAAGTTGATGTTTGTCAGTTACGTCCTCATCCAAATGCCAAAAGATGATTGTAGGTATTTAGGCCTGCACGGATCCACGATGATGTTAGATGTCGACCACAGGATATAAATTATTTGCCAAAATGGACAAAGATATTTTTTTAATTGCCTTAAATAATAAATTTCTTGTAATAATAGCCAGTGCTTTTTGTTCTCGCACAAGTTTACACTCTACACTCAGCTTTTTATACATAGACATAGTCATAATTTATTTTGACATCACAAACATCCACAATCCTACAGAAATCAAATAGTTTGTTATGACTTTTATCAATGACGTTCTATGACGTTTAAAAAATTTGGCATACAGATATTTTTTTTTAAGAAGCAATTCGGACTTAGCGTGATCTTATTCTAGTGGGGTTATTCTGTGTTATAGAGAGTGACCCCAATGGACAAAACCGGATAGTGTATAGCAGCGTAGACCTTCTTTCCGAAATAACGCAAACCGTATCCTACATCAACGACCCCTACCACACTATTTATTTATTTATTTATTTTAGCCACTTCTGTCCCACTGCAGGGCATTTTATGATCTACGGAGATGTTTGCTGGGGACCTACTGTCTCACTCCGATAGCATTTGCGATAGCTTTATGACTTCATCTCGCTTCATTCGCGGTGCCTAAGATAGCAAGTCATAAGCGATAGTATTTGAATAAGGCGGTCGGGCTCCTGGTCTGGTCTGGCCCCTAAAATATTAGTCGCCTTATATGATACTCATGCGTGGGTGTCGTTGGTACTATCATACGCTGCTGAATACTACAAGGCTCATATATTTTGTTTCAGCACCCAAGACGTACGACACGAAGGCGACCAATACCAGTACTTAATAACATGATACTTATCTTTTTAACATTATTCATATTCGCGTATAATTCGTGAATACGTTGGATGAATTATAATCTGATCTTAGAAGTATCTTTAATCATATTTATATTTATTATCAACTAAATTTAGACAAATCATCGTCATCCTAATATATAAGTTGATAATGATCTCTTTAACAATATGTATGTCTTCTGCCAGGAACCACTTTTTTACTCTTAATTTTCCACTTCGTCTGGTCGTGAGATGTCAATCCATCGCTTCTTAGGCCTCCTGCGGGACTTGTTTTCCGATACCAGCAGGTTTAGATACCCGATGTATCCTTGAGGCTCACGCAGCTTGTGCCCAAACTATAACAAGTGAGACTCTTTAACCATGATATCCCTTACGCAAAAGCTGCTGAATTTACTCATTACGTACTCTCTCTAAATTGCAAATCGGCTCCACTTCAGCCCTTTGAGCTGGATAGGGATTTTAGTATCACAGGTGACCGCCGTGAACTCTCGCTATGTGGCCCAAGCAAATACACGGAACTAAACATCGAAGTGAATTATCTGCAGACTCATGCAAAACGGTTATGAGGTTTTTAAATTTATCTGATATTGGTAGCTTCGTTCCCTACATATTTCATGATCGTTGCTGATCTACGTTTAGACAAATATTTGATAAAGACCAATAATGTTTTACCTCGGCCAAAAACATACTTAAGTAAGTAACGTAAAGTAGAGGAGCGCACGCACGCACAATATATCCTGCTGATCGTATATTTGCCGTGCTCTTGTAGGGTGCAGGTATAAGGTTGCCGAATTAAAGGGCAACACGTGCTTTTAAACTTTCAGTATTAGGTTCATGGAAAAACTTTTAATATTTCATTTCGTATACATTTTGATCATCACACGTTTCAGAATAAACGGTCCCTAATAGAACGGTGGTTTAATGGACGCTAGGGGAATCATTTTTCTCTGCGGATGACGTGTGCGTCCTGCAGTGACTTCTGCAACAGTGCTAGTTCATATGGCACCACCAATAATTGATATTAGTCTACTCAATTTAGAATTTAACTGCATGACGACCTGAGTAGCTCAGTTGGTTAAGTGAACCAACAGCCGGTCTGCCACGCAGAGGTCCAAGGTTCAATGCCCGGCCGGCCAGAAATTCAAATGATAAATTTTAATTTCTGTTACGGGTCTGGGTGTTCTTTGTATAATACGATATAAAAAATATAGGTATGTGTTGTTTATCAGTTTTCTGGCAAACATAACATAAGCTATGCTTACTATGGGGCTATATGTCGATGTGTGAATTGTTCAAGCATATTTGTTTTATATTTTCTTATAACTTACTTTATAGCCTCCCGAATACGACGATAACTACCCCGACTATTACTACGAGCCGGACGAGTACCACGAGTATGAGACTTACGTAAGATTCAACATATTGTTTTATATGGTACATCAACAGCATATGTATTACAATATACTTAAATTACATATATGTCTAGAATTAGATTGTGCCTTCCAAAATAATAATCTTAATAATCTCGGCGTCAATGTTTCGGAAGCGAAACTTTCCTTTCACCCACTTTTGCAATAATAGTCACTCACCCCAAATAATTCTATGAAATGATTTTATGGCGGATTTGCAAATCCACCCAACCCTTTGAGTTAGTAATAATATTAGTTACTTGTCAACAAGAGATCAAAGTAAATTTTTGCTGCGAGTGCAGACTTTAAATCACGAGCTAGCGAAGTTGTCTAGAATTGAATCACGAGCATAACATACATACACACACATACAAATGGTTATAGCCGCCTAAAAATTAAAGATTATAATGAAGTAGAAGACTTGCTTATAACATAAATTAACCAAGGTTCCTATATGCTTGCACAACCACATATATACATACACACACACAATTTCGGATAAGCGGGCTCTCCTTACACATCTTTGACCTGTTCATAAATGTATGTAGTTTTTCATTCACCATATTTCCGGCTATCTCTCCCTTTTTGGCATCACTTTCACAATTTTTATCTCTCGTAAACATTGACAGTAAATAAACTCTTTCACTTGTTCCACTTTTTCATCCGCTATCACGATTTCACAGTCAGTTACAAATTCATCTTTTTCGGGAACAATTACTTTCATCTTAGTTACATTCACTTTGATGCCTTTTTCTTGCAAATATACTTATAACCTATATCTTGGAACTTCGTAACCGGCGATGTCAATAATACTTGTTCGTTTAGTCGTCGGCATACAGAAGGCCTTTGGCGGTTTATCCATTCATTTTTAAACCACAATCGCGTGCCCCAAAGAATAGCACCGCCCCATCTCTTCCCGTGGGTGTCGTAAGAGGCGACTAAGAGACAAACCCGAAAGATGGGCAGCAGCATCTTTCTGGGTACATGAACATATACTGCACTGCGATCGCCAACCCGCCTGCCAAGCGTGGCAAGCCACGGCCCCCAGTACCCGGCGGCCCCGCAATTCCGGACCATGGTAGCGGTCACGGTCACGGCGGGGCAGGGGGTGCGAAGAATCACCGGACGCGATCAGGCTACCACAAAGCACGACCACTGGCCCTGGCAACATACAACGTCCAGACACTGCGGGCTGACGAAAAGCTCGTGGAGCTGGAGGAAGTGGTAAGTAGATTACATTGGGACATTATAGGGATATTTGAAGTCCGAAGAAAGGGGGAGGACTCGATAACTCTGAAGTCCGGAAATCTGCTTTACTTCCGGGAGGGCGACCAACTGTCCCTAGTTGGTATCGGGTTCCTCGTCCACAAATCCCTTGTGAACAACATCGTCAAGATCGACAGTGTGTCGTCTAGAGTTGCGTACCTTATACTCACAATTACCAAGCGGTATTCGTTGAAGGTCATACAGGTCTACGCACCGACTTCGACTCACTCCGACGATGAAGTGGAGGCTATGTATGAGGATATAAATATAGCCATACATACCTCCAAGACACATTACACCGTTGTCATGGGGGATTTTAACGCGAAACTGGGCAAACGAAGCGGAGACGAGTTTAGAGTGGGGCAATTTGGAGTTGGAAGTCGGAACGCCCGTGGCCAGATGCTGGCCGGCTTTCTGGAGAAAGAGGGACTCTTTATGATGAACTCATTTTTCGGGAAGCCAGATCATCGCAGATGGACGTGGGTTAGTCCCAATTGCAATGGTGTCACAAAAAATGTGTCACAGCGTTTGTTTTGCGTGTGAAAGTTGTTAGAAAACATTTTGAGACATTGACTGTTATGTTGTTTTCGCGATAATATTGGCACACACGGTCTAGATGTTTTTGAAATTAAAGTGATGCCATCATATTTCTTACACATGCATACATTATTATATCGTCGCCATACATTACAAATTTTGCAAATCGGAAACAGTGTTGAATGTCATATAAATATGCGACGTACAAAAGCGGCCCCAAGATCGAGGCCTGTGGGACTCTAGAAGGGACGACAGCCTGCGATCGATTTCTCAGGTATGACTCAAACCATCGGCGGAGATTACCGTGAATTCCCAGCTCATAAAGCTTCCTTAGAAGAATGACATGATTTACACGATCGAACGCTTTTTGGAAATCTTTATAAACTGCATCTACTTGACAGATGAATCATGGTCTAAGCGGACAGAGCACAACCGGAACATTGACGTCAAGAAAATCATAGTGTCGATAAAACTTTGAATTAAGCTTTCTGTAACGGTATTCTTAAACCAATTCTACCTAATGCTATATTTAAGTCTTTAAAAATAAAGCTACACTTTTCTCAAAGTTCTCAAAGGCCGGAAACGCATCTGCCTCCAGAGGAGTGTAATACTGAATCTCGAAGTTCTGCGTAACTTTTCCTGACTCTTTTAAATACAATTCTGTACAGGTACAACCCCCACCACCCCGACCACAGCCACCACCGCGTCCTGCACCGATAGTAAGTTAAATATTTTGCCCTACCGAGTAAGTCTCGGCAAGCAGTATTATTATGGAAAATGGTATAAGCAATCAAGCCACCTGTTGTTATTTATTTTCTTTTGCTGTTGGTTGTATGCAATATATTCTACTTAGTCTACCTACTTTAGTCACGTGCTGCGTACGCCTGAGACATACGTCGTCATGGGACATGGGTGCCTAAATATGCCGTTCAGGAAAGAGGTCCCGCAGGAAATTAATAAAGTTATGGATTGACATCGCCCGCGCCGACTCGGATGCGAGATGTAAAAGATTGGGCATAGAGAAGAAAGAGCAGGATATTGCACGCTGGCAGAATTGACCACTCGGATGGATGATGATGGAGCTAAGTATTAACATTCTTCTTTTGTTTTTAGGATTATGAATACTACGGTGATGTGGTAAGATATTTTTATAATTTCTCTCCCTTTAGAACTAAGCGACATTTTTTCGGTTGTAGGGTTTCTTCATCAACCGTGTTTGCATTGTTTTCCGGTTAGACCGATTACCAAGGTTAAGCAACGCTCGCAGAGTACGGGCATTGGATAGGTGCCCGTTTCCTAATTTGAGGTCAGTCAAGTGAGGTGTGCCTCCGAATACCGCTTGCAAAGCGAGGTTGACCAATTCCTTCCGCTAGAGACCCGGTGAAGGACTGAATAATCTCAGGAGCAGATTGGCACCCCGGGACGGTGTATTATGAATATTTTAGTCCTCACAGTAGGAACGTCCTACATGAACCCTAAGTACATAAATCAAAGATGTCATAGGCGCCAGTTACCACTTTCCATTAGGTAGTCTAACTGGTTGTTTGTCACTGAGTATATAAAAAAGTCATTCGGAAACAAAAAAATATTGTAAAGAACTCTACTCAACTTTACCATTGTCAATTTCATTTAAATAGGCGGGACTTTCTGCATAAGTCTATTATTTTTATAAATATTTTAACAAAAATCTGTCAAACCACAGGCACAAACCACAACAAAATTTCATTGGCTTTGATAGCGTGATATTGAAATAATGATCAACACGCTCGGAAAACACTACTCTTAATGGTGTTAAGCCTCATCGCCAATAGTAGAGACTAACTCGTATATAAAAGAGAAACTTGAAATTTAACTTGAATAGGACAATGCCATTTTCATTAGCTTTAGAGTTTCCTATTAGTTTTCTTTCCTTGGTTTGACCTTCTTGTTCTGTACCTCTGAATTTTTCACGATTGAATATCTAGTTATTATGAAAGCATTAAACGCATCCTATTTTTTAGGTCCAGGACACCTTTTAATTTAAAAAAAAAAGGAGTGTCAGCAGTATACTAAATACTATAGTAATATTTTAGCAGAGGCCGATCTATTCACTGAGTGAAACTTGTTGAAAAAGGTTTATCTATAACAATATCTTCTTTCTGTTGTTTTAGTACTACGACGTCGTAAGTATAGATCGGATAATAATTTACTAGTCCACACTAACATTAACGAGTATTTTAGTTTGTAATGAATAAACAATATCATTGAGTAACATAGGCTTATTTTTATTTCGGAAAAAAAACTACTCGGGAAAGTTGATTGTTTACGGAGATCCGAAGTGCGCACGGATGAAAGCCGCTGAGAACGTCTATTGATATATAAAACAATAAAAAAGAAATAAAAAGTATTTTAGAGTACGTAACGAGTACATCCGTGGGACATCGCAGACTAGATAGAAGAAGCTCGTTAACGTTGGTTTGGTCACGTGATGCATACGCTCCTGGATTGCGTAGTAAATAGGTAGATCTATCGCATCAGCTTAAAACGCGTTGAATTTACGTCGGGTGTATATGTATAGGTACACGTATTTTAATCTGTTGTTCTGTAAGAAAAGCCAAGAAAATGTATCATTAGCATTTTTTTGTTCGATTTAGCCTAAAGTAAGTAATTCATGAATATTGGGGAATTGTTACTCGTACATTTCAATCTAGTCTGTCGTAAGGTCAGAGTGTATAGGCTGTTTCTAGACCGGCATGCGCCATCTTCGGTCGCATTACATCACCCATCATGACGATCACAATAGATCAGCAATGGTCGCAGTGATATTAGGACTTTTAGCCCACTTAACATAATAATAATAATCATCGGTCGCATCATCACTTACCATCACGGTGACAGCATCTACGATTCCGCTCTTCTGTTTCTTTTAAACTAATTGCAATCGTAGATGTCACGGGGGACAGAAACCGTGACGTCGCGGTTGTGTTTCATATTGCTTAAGGCCAGGCATTATCCCATAATTTGAGTTTTTTTAAACTCAAATCACATCAATCATCTGTTAATTTTTTTTTAATTACTGATTTTAATAAAATTTCTAGGTGCATATTCTTTGAAATAATGCCTCGTCTTTCTAATTATTTTCAGATTATTTATGAAATTTTCGTGCATTAGGCAACCGTCACATTTATATAATTGTATGAAAATAATTTTTTTCTGACATTTGTCTGAAAAGCACATTAAAGAATTTCACTATAGTATATTTCCATATTTCGCCAGAATAGCATAAAACTCCCAACCTGGCAACACTTTATGAACTATCGGCCAAGTCAGCCGACTAAACAATCGTCGTATGTGTGCACGTAGAAGGGACCCCATACTGATTGAACGGTCTGCCGATAGTTTAGTTTGAAGATAATCGGGAAGCCTATCAAACTGTTTAATCAGCGGATACCGAAAAATTATAGTACCTATGCGCACTTGCATACATCTTCATACTGGTTAAGAGCCTGACTAAAGTATCGGCCGACAGAAAGTTTACAATCCGGTGTAACAAAACTTCGTACTGTCGTTTTTTACATAAATGGTTTTCGACTTATCAAAAATCGTAAAATACAGGTTTAGAGTTTGCGTAAGTAACCCGTCTGCGGGCGGGGTTCAAGCTTCATGATGCACTCCATGATGCTTAGGACAGATGCCGGTGGAGAGACGTCGTAAAGCAAACATTCAGTGTTCATCCAGAGATTGTCAACCCTCAGTAATGAGGAACACGACGCGAGGATTAGATGAATTTATTTGTTAGAGCTTGCTTCATTTATTGTTCCTATAGTGTGTATGTATTAATTTTAATTAATATTTATAGAAAATAATTACAAATCTCACGAATATTATTGTTGTTAGTAGCATTAGGATTATTTTGAAGACAAGTTTAATAATAGTAACAATATCCCTAAACTGAAACAGAAAAGTTTAATATATTTCAAAGAATATGAATAGATACTTACTTAAATATAATATTCACCTATTATAATATAAAGTCATGTATTGTATTCGTGTTTAAAAGCTTTGAATAATTTACAGCACCCCGTGAGTAAAATTGCACATAATTGTACTTATTCCGTTTTCAGATCTATTTAATAATTAATTTTGAAAGTATATTCCAGATTTTCTATCGCGTATCTTGGTTTACGAGTAGACCGATATTTGGACGCTGGGAGTCTATTTTTTTATTTAACTGAAGACTAATGCGTAAATATCAATTTGATTTAATTTGAAACATAATTTACATAGACAAAATAAATACTTAAAACTAGATATCAGTATAACTTCGTCATAAAACTTAAACTAGATGTTTAACCCACTCTTTGCCATTCCCGGTGCCAAGGTGCCCATAACACTAGCAGCGTTGCTACGCTAAATGGCTATGGACAGCCACTGCAACAGGAATGACCCAGAGCGGGGGTCACCACCCCTCTCTCTCATTCGACAGCCAACGTCTTTAAAAAACACCCTCGCTTCCTCACACCAACACCCGGTCGTTTCCGCTGCGAGAGGGACAAACAAATAATTGTTTTGCAGGTCGGAGTATTTGTCCCTTTTTCTAAGGGCCGCAGACTCCGCCGCTGCCCCAGCCGCTCTAACGGTGCGACCGAAATGCGAAGCCGCAAAGGTGCTGACACATATGGCGTCCCATAAAAGACATTTGCCCTTATTCCACGGCACCAGAGTCACACCGTCAGGTCTCTTGCTGTCGGACCTACTTAGTCCGGGAGGCTCCAAGGCGCAAGGAATGTTGGCCGAAACCAGCGCTCTTCGGACAATATCATTGAGGGCGTGGTGACGTGGAAATCTTCCCGCGCATCGACAGCAACTCAAGGCGTGGTGACCACTGGCTTCAACTCTGGAACCGCAGATGCATTGATGAGGTTCGCATACATCGCAGCCCAAGCGAAGAGCCACAGCCACCCGCAATGACTCGCTATCTAAGAGCGTGCCTAGATGTGGCGATGGTAAAGCGTGCAGCCACGCACCTGATTCTGGTTGCGACACTGCCTTAAGCCTTGCGAGGTCTACATCATTAGCCACACCCTTCAACTGCTCCAGCACCCTCTTCGCTCCAATATTGTCCCAAGACCGCTGACTCTCCGGGCCCTCAGTTATAGGCGTAGTCGGGTTGAGAGCCCTCTAAGCCGTCAGTGCATCACCGACATGGGGAATGTTTATCCTGCCACCATCTACTGATAAAATGTTAGTGACAAAACTCATAACCCCAGGCGATGACCAGCAGGCTCACATCCCGAACACGCTGAATTCCTAACCCCCCACATCGGATAGGCAAGGACAGAGTCCCGAAGTACCTCATAAAGAGTTGCGATACTATCCGAAAACAGCCGAGTTGGACACGTACGCAAAAAATAATTTATTTTAGGGACGGCAAAGCACATCCGTAGCAAAATTAGTGCAACATGCGGAAAGCTTTTCAAGACGATCCCGAGCGACAAGGATAAGCTGCCCTCTAGAGTCAAAGGTATCTTGGATGGCCTCAGGGAAAATGGGTGACCCTAGAAGTTGGAACGAAGATGAAGATAATTCCCTGAGGCCGGGAAGCAAGGAGGAAAAAAGAGGAAAGAAAGGATGAGACTCAGTACTGCAGGGGGAAAATTCACACCTTCCGGTATTAACCTCCAGCCCCAGCCTTCGAAAGTGCGGTTGTAAAATCTGCAGGTCTTCCTTTACTACTTCAGCTGTCCCTCCAATGGTACCATCGTCTAGGTACCATATACCTACCTCACTGGGCAGGGCTCACTGAAGCTTTATGCTGAGTGGGGTCCCTTTTGCACACATCACCACACCACAACACACCCATGCACATGCAACGTCACTATGTAACAATAATATTTAAAAAAAGAACTGTTTTTTAATTTTTTACTCTTTTTATTGTACATTTTTTCTTTACTCTTACTTTGTACATTTTATTTTGTGGTATTGTTTTTCTGTGTAATAAATGTTTCTATTCTATTCTATTCTATATATTTAAAGGAGACTTAAGCTCCGATATAGCCTTATGTATGGCAAAGCTGAAGGCTAAAGGGCCAAGTGGATCCCCCTGCTGCGCACCAACTTGGGAAAGGATAAGAGAACCGTCATAGAATAAATTGGAAGTTGAGTGGTAAAGTTGGTGAAGAAACGGATATAAAGAAGGCAGGTTATCCCTGGCCTCGCTCATAAGAACGTGCCTCTCAATACTGTTAAAGGCGTTTTTAATGTCCAACTTGACTATGACGTAGTTCGCCCTCTCCGGATCCATCACTACAGTGCGCACCGCGTGGATTGCCGCCTTACAGCCCAATGGAGTACCAAAACCCAATTGGCGAGGACGAAGGTAATTCGCACTCTCCTCCCTGACTGCGCAGCATCCGAGCTTAGCCACCAAACGATGGATAGTATTCCCTATCGCTAGGGGCCTAAGACCCCCATCTTTTTTAGATAAAGCGCACAACGTTGTCCCATAAAGAAAAGGACAGGGACTTCAACTTCGGGATTTAGTTGACCGCTTAACAAAAAGTTGCTCAATTTTGTTAAGCCTTCGACTAGTCTACGTCCATTGTCACCGGCTGAAGGGGAAGACAACTCTTTCAAGTGAACTGGACGAATACCATTCAATCCCGCCGCAGATCCATTATGGAAAGTGTTAAGAGCTTGCACAACATCCTCAGCCTTCACTCTACATGCAGGGACCGATCGGTCAGGGCACGGTGGAAATGCGAGAGGACGAGAAGGTGCTGGATGCTTTGCGTGAAGGGAAGCAAGAGTTTCAGGGCCCGAGGGTGCTACTGTATCAGAAGACATTAGCAACCGAACCGCTCCCCTCAGATCACCCTCATGCACCTTGGACTCTATTCTCCTCTCCACTGAAGAAAGCGCTTGTTACCACCGAACTCATCTGGAAAGTAACCATTACAGCTGTCCTGAATGTTCTGCTTAACTTTGGTGGTAAGGGTCCCCGAGCCCGTAGATTCCGGAGATTTTAATCCCGAATATGCAAATGTGAGAAAATCATTCCAATCTTCCGTCCCATTGTCCTTTATACATTTATCAATGAGCTCACTGCAACCCGCACTGTGCTCCTGAGAGTCGCAAGACTCCTGAGTACTGCGATACCACTGGTATCCGCCTGCGGTGGCTGCCTGACGACGACGCTGCCGGCAGAGGACGACGGTGTGACTGACACATTTTTGTGCCAGTCACACTATATATACCTTTAGGCCATGTGACGTAAAACTGCGAAACGAGTCCGTGCAATACGGGCATTTCAATGAACGAGAGGAGCTAGGTACTCATTCTAAAAGTCCACAGATTTTTGATAAAGCTTGTAACAAATTTTACATGAGCCTAAATAAATTCAAATTTAAAACAAATAACTTAAAAATATATAAAAACACTGCACCAAAACACTGAGAGCACCAATGAAGCACAAAATGAGCACAAATATTTTGTAAATTTTCTTATTTGTTGATGACGCAGAAGTTTCTGCCATGAAACCTTGGCGACGAAGGGGTAGACTGCTGCGTCGTCATGGATACTTATACGTCAAAATATGGCGTCCTATCAAAATATTTGTTGGTAAATAAATAACGATATAAAACAGCTGATATGATATGTTTTTTTTTTTTTTTTTTATGTTATCCGGCAGACAAACAGGCATGCGGGCCACCTGATGAAAAGTGGTCACCGCCGCCTATGGACATCAGCATCACCAGGGGTGCTACCAATGCGTTGCCCGCCTCTAAGGAGACCTCTAATATACCTCTTGAACAATCCCATGTCATAGACCAAAGGAAACACCGTTGCTGGGAGCTCATTCCACATCCGAATCGTACGAGCGAGAAACGTTCTTTCGAATCTTCGCGTGGACACCACTAGAGGGTCCACGTAATGGGGATGAGTACCCAGCCCACGGCGGGTGGTGCGATTGCGGAATTGTGCTGTGGGCACCAGATCAAATAATTCCTCAGAACACTCCCCATTGTACAGCCGGTAGAACACACACAGGGAGCCGAAGTCCCTTCGATCAGCCAGTGGTTCTAACTTGCCTGTCAGTACGGTATCGTCGACAATTCGTACGGCGCGCCCCTGTATAGAATCCAAGTGATTAAGCAGGTCGGCGGTTTCCCCGGCCCAAAGATAGGAACAATACTCCATATGTGGCCGCACCTGTGCCTTATACAGCAACAGACGCTGTTCTGGGGTGAAGTATCGCTTAGACCGGTTAAGCACACCAAGTTTTTTCGAAGCTAGTTTAGCCTTACACTCCAGGTGACTTCGGAACCGTACGTCGTCTGATATGTCGACACCAAGGATCCCGATACTTTTTGAGATGGAGAGGGATGTTCCTTGGAACTGCGGCACCATGACAAAAGGATCCTTTTTGGCGGAAAATGCGCAGACCTGCGTCTAAGAGGGGTTGAATTCCACCAGGTTCAATCTGCCCCAGTGAGCAACTTGCTCCAAGGAGTGTCCAATCTCTGACACAAGTCTTATTCGGCTTTCCGACACCACGGAACGAGGGATATTCGCACGGCCAGTATAACGAGCGTCTGCAGTACTGTCATCTGCATAGCAATGAATACTGGGAATATTCAGCATATCATTGATATGCAGAAGAAACATCGTGGGAGACAGCACTGAACCTTGGGGTACTCCAGCATGAATACTCTTGGTATCGGAGCAGCATCCGTCGACAACGACTTGGATACTCCGCCCAGACAGAAAGCTGGATACCCAATTGCAGAGTCCCTCGGGGATATCGTACTTCGGGAGTTTTCTTAGCAGTGCCCTGTGCCAGACCCGATCAAATGCCTTGGCTATAACAAGACTGACAGCCAGAGCCTCCCCCTTGCTCTCAACAGCCTCAGCCCACCGGTGTGTTAGGTACACAAGAAGATCACCAGCTGAGCGACCATGACGGAAGCCATATTGACGGTCACTGATCAGCTGGTGATCCTCGAGGTATCCAAGGAGCTGGATATTTATGACCCGCTCCATCACCTTAGAGAGCAAGGAGGTTACCGCTATAGGCCTGTAATTTGATGGGTCTGAATTGTCACCCTTCTTGGGTATCGGGTGCACATGGGCTAACTTCCACGAAGACGGCACCGTTCCTGAGGTGTAGGAAAGCTTAAATAGGCGCATTAACACGGGAGACAACTCGGGAGCACACTTTTTAAGAACGATAGCCGGAATGCCATCAGGTCCACTGGACTTCCGGATGTCTAGGGAGAGAAGCACACGTCTTATGATTGTGGCACGCTGCCTACAAAAAATGATGTTCCCGTACACTAAGGTGATAAACTGGATCAGTCTAGGTAACTGCCCAAAGGACTTTACAATTTTACAGATTTTATTTAAATTTTATTTGACATTTCAAACTATCACCATCAGGACTCGTAAATTCGTCACATTCTCCTGTATTTTTGAATAATTCAAAATGTTGCCTTAATTTCATGCAGGAATGTTGTGAATTGGTGTACAATAAAAAGCCCTTATGTAACGTGTAACGGAATGTCATTTCATCTATGGTTCTGATTTTGTCATTTTGGCACTGCGGTTTAAAAGTTGCGGTCACATATTCAGTCACCTGCTACGTTATTCTCTAAGTCAACATCCGCGAGCGCAACAATGAATCGTGACAGATCGTGGCCAGGTTGCCAATAAGCGAGCAATGCATCAAGCAACGCGCAAATTTGTATTGAAATATTGTAATCATCCGACAGAACATCCTACATTTCATCGATGCGATCAAGAAAGTGTGTTAGAGCGTGGTGTAATGGAGAAGCAAAACAGAGCATAATTTGTTAACATTCATGTTTTTAATATTTTAGAGCGTATGTACCCTTTTTAATAGCAAACTAATAAGTAATATAAAACTATTATTTGAAATTGTGGTTCCCCCTCCTCCGTTCGTAATTCTCATACCTAAGGGGTGCTCCTCATATCGAGAGGATCTCTCTCCCTGTCTCGCACAAAGGCACGCCATCTTCCCCTGTCCTCGGCACAGAGCAGAGCCTCGTGGAATGTAGTATGTAATGCGGTGCGGATCTGATCGGACCAACGCCTTGGGGTACAACCTCTAGGTCTTTTACAATCTACCTTTCCAGTGATCATCAGTCTTTCGAGGTTCTCCCCGTCCTCTCAGGAAATATGACCGAAATATTCCAGCACTCTTCTAAGGCAGATGGTGGAAAGCCTATCCTTTACGTTTAGCTACTTTAGAATAGACGCGTTGGTTCGATGTGCCGTCCATGAAATTCGCAGCATCCTTCTCCAGCACCACATTTCGAAGGCATCAACGCAATTGCGATGCACTTTTCTTGAAGTCAATGTCTCAGGTCCATAAAGAAATATTGAAAAAACCAAAGTACGAACGAGCTTTGTCTTCGTGTTCACCGAGATCTTCCTGCCTCTCCAAGTTCTATGGAGCTGAGATATAGCGTTGTGGTGGAAATTGTGGTTAGCTATTTAGGAATCTTAGATTTTTGTAAACTTTACAAACCAATAAGGATTGTGTTCGAAGAACTGCAAGAAAACGAAGTGATTTTTTTTCAAGACATATAATAAAGAATAGGGCTGAACTTATCTATGAACTGACCATGTTTAATGTTTTTGACAGTGTGATAAATCATGGGTAAGCTTGGACTGAAAACTTTACTAATACTCATACCTACCGTTTATAAAAGTCTCCGTAAGCAAAGTTGTGGAATAAAGCTGGCACCTAAATCTAAGTTTATTTTTAATTTGTTTGTTTTAGCTTCATGTAAGTTATTATATGTATTACTGGAATAGTATACAACCAGAATTTTTGGATGATATTATTTAGTAGACATTGTTTCAAAAATAAGTAAAAAGTTATTGAAATTGAAATTATATTCGAAGCCGAAACTAGCCGATTTGCATTATTTAGAGCCACCTGACACCTGTACATACAATTTTGACAAATATAATATTACAACAATCGCTCTGACACACATACGAATTAGTTTCGAACGAGAGGTCAACGACCGCTACTGCCAATATTGTAGTAGGTACTATACTTTGTCTCCCTCTTTCATATAAAACAAACGATCATTTAGTATGTCAGGCAAGAGATATCAATTATACTTATTCGTAAAACGCTCGGCTTCGGGAAAGGAAACATAAAGTCAAATTCTGTAACATTTATGTTTTTAACATTTTAGGAGGTACGTACCCTGTTTTATTTTAATACAAAGATATTTGTAGTACAAATATGGTCAGTTTCGGAAGAATGAAAGTGAAAGAAGCGATAGAGGTTTGTCAGGACAATAGTAAGTCTAACAGTGTGGTCTATGTACAGGAAAAAGGAGTGACGTTATGTAGTGTAATAGTGTAACTTATTACAGTTGTAACCTAAACTGCTCTTACGGTATGGGAAACCATCGTGATAAAACCCACACTTTCAGTGAACTGAATGTGTAACTACGATCCAATCTGGTCAGGTTTCCTTGTTAACAGGGTCACGGAGGTCAGATGGGAGTCGCTTTATTGTAATTACCTGACCTGCTATCCTAACCGAGACAGTAACGCCAAAATGATTGTAATGATATCTTGATCGACAGCTGTCAAAAATCCTCCGATAAAGTAAATTATGTTTAAATGTTTCCTGAACCGATAAATCAATTTTAGTTTCTCGATTAACTGACTTTAAAATTAAAATAAACTACACTGAAATCGGTTTACAGTAGTTACGCTGGGACAGACAGACACATAGATAGGAGCAGCCACACAGATGTACATTTCAAACCTGTAACATATTCTAATTGATTAATTACCATTTCAGGGCATCGGTATGGGCATGGAGGTGAGTACAGAACTTTTATTTTTGTTAGCTGTACGTCGCCTTACTGCTTATTTGGCCTATCTCCTTTTGAACAGAATTGCAATTTGAACCATAAAAATACTGCACTAAAAGTACATTTTCGATAAGTAAATTTGGTCGATATGCCAATTAAGGAATAGGGCGACGTCTAGGTAATAATTACCATTGGCAGGAGTCTAGTAAAGCTTAACAGTCCGCTTCGATGTACTACCATCTATTTCTTCTTCTAAGCAACAATGCTCGCATTGTTGAGTCACCCACCGACAGTCCTGGTTTGAAGAACGTCTCCAGCACTATTATTTTTACTGTTACGTACACCGGCGGACTTAAAGCTTCATAGCTTCATCTACCAGTCAACCAGTGAGACAATAGTATAAAAATTAAAGGGCTGTGCAAGATGATTGATACATATACATTGTTGAACACATAAACTAAGTTTAAGGTTTAGGTTTATACAAATTTACCATAATATATTCACAAACCAAGACTGATAGTAACAGAAAGGGAAAGAAAAAGAAAGACAAGAGAAGTATAGGTTATTCACTACACTTTCATTAAACATTTTAATAAACCCCATAACATGTGCGATGAAAGTGTAAGAAAAGAGAAAGTATATCAAGATAGCAAATCGTACCGAAATAACAATCTCAACCACCCAGAAGGAAATGATGAAAGAAACAACGGTGGGTTATTACAATGACTAAGGACTTAATAAAATTGTCATCTCAGTACTCACAGAGGCAAAACACATGTAGTTACATGCACCTAAGCGCATCGTAGATATCATGGGCAATAGATAGTGTTTAAACAATTCTTGGATAATATATGCCACCAACAACCTTAAACTAACTTTTAACTTTTTAAGTACCTAACTATACCACAAATGCTTGACCCAAGGCTGTAAGTATCTATCACTCGTATTATATTTTGCTAGCTACCCGCCCCAGCTTATCTTAATAATTTATACACCTAAGGCTTCTACATGAATCAATCTGTCTACTGGTAAAACCACATGAAAATCCGTTCAGTAGTTTTTCAGTTTATCGCGAACAGACAGACAGACAGACGCGGTGTGGGACTTTGTTTTATAATATTTGTGATAGTGATTTTGCTTTTCCATACATCTCACATTCGATAACTCCGAATACGAAGTCGCGAAAAAGGCTAGTCTAATTTTTTATATTTTGTTTGATTTAGGTAAACGTAAGTATAATTTATTTATTATATTTATTTAAAATAACGCAGAAATAAAACATTTACAATGTTTAGGCATTAAAACTTTAATTTAATTTATAAAGAGTGTATCGTTGTCACTGTAAATTGTTTATGAAGATAACATTTCTGTAAAAAATATTCTAAATTTATTTTAATTCATTATAACATTATTAATATTCTCAAAGACTCTAAAATCCGCCTTGAAAGAGTTGTAATATTCTAAATTTTTAATTATTCTCATAAGAAAGTATTATCAGTATGTTGTAAAATACCAAACCTGGGGGAAAAATAAGCTATTAGATTGTTAACATTATATCAGGGTACTCTACGACGTGATGATGCTAAATACCGGGCAAAGTGTAGAAGAAAGATCAGGAAAGCGGACCCTGAACAAGGCCGGGATTGACCGCTCGACTTATTATACGATCCAATCTTGGGAGTTTTGAACGTCGCACAGATGGAGGGCACGGTCTGCGAGGCGCGGGGCTGCTGGCGGGCGTTCAACATCGAACCACACTCGCAGAGAAAAATCCGCGTATAATTGGCCCTACGTTGTATGAACACTTACCCGAGTCAATAAAAACCGCACAGACTGACGAAGCGTTTGCGAGCCGGCTGAGAAGCTTTTTGTTGGATAATGCATTTTATTCCGTAAATGAATTTAAGAACTATGACATTGAAAATTAATTGTAACTACCTTCAGACATTGATATTTAAATTATTTTAACTGTTTGACATTAATTGTTAATTATTTGAACAATTACAAATTCATTGACAAAATTTCCTAATTCATATTCATATTTTCAATTCATTTACATTAAACAATATACTTGACATTTCCTATACCTATTGATAAATTACCTATTATAATATTTTGTGTATCGACATTTTATTTTATATTATTGTATTTAACACTGACATTACCACTGTGTAATTTTGTATTGTATTTTATAATAATCTCATGACATTATTATTATTGTTCCTAATATTAATTATTAATGTTAATTTGCTTTCAACGATGAAAGTAAATGTAGGTACGCTTGTTCTGATTATTGAATGTATTTATAACAAAAAATGACGATCTCTTTTATAGATTTATATCAATTACTATACTAGTGATAATTAAATATAGGATGTAAAATGAGATAATAAATAAATCTAAATCAAAATTTATAATAAAAGTCAGAAGTAAACTTCACAACAAAGTACATATGGTATATTTAATTAGAATTTAGTGTAAAATTAATAACAAGTATTGTCTAGGTAAAGTACCAATAAATACCAATTTGAGTTGACAGACACATAACTTATTTAGGCACAAAATTAAACACTAAAAGCTTATAAATTTCAGAAATATTTATGCACGATCCATTATATTTTCAGCATGTACGTATACTGCTTGTTTATTAAATTGAAGTTTAATTGACTTTAAAGCACCGGAAAATCACACTATACCACTAAATTATATTTATTATGCGAGACAATGTCACCTTTGATACATAAGGCACCATAACCACCAATATGTTGCACCATACTGAGGAAATGTGACTAACTTCACGTTAGTACTGCATCGAATTACTTGCGCCCATTCAGGGACTTCTTATTTACATAATAAGGTCAACTACCAATGCAAGAATAAATGAATTATAAGCATAGATATAATTATGCATCTTGTAGGAGTCATTGATTATAAGCCTTATAGTCAACCTTGTCGGGTGGTTACAGTCGTCATTAAAAATTTTTTCTGCCCTATAAATGGTGAGCGAAATACTTTATTTATCTTCTATACAAAAATATAATATTACGTTTTTGCTTGACATAAAAGGGAGTAAGTACTAAATAATCTATCAAATATATAATGTCTACCCTGTCTATTTATAATACCCGGGCAATATGAATAATGACAAGTCAAATTGGGCCAATGTAAATAATAATCATCTTGGCGTTAATGTCCCGGTTGTGCTATCGAGAACGAGCGCCCAGGGTCCGCCTTGACCATGATCCAGGATTTGGCAGGTCAGGTAATTACAGTGGAGCGACTGCCATCTGACCTCCATGACCCTGCTACCAGGGGAACCTGACCAGATTGAATCACGGTTACACATCCAGTCGCCTGAATATGCAGGTTTCATCACGATGTTTTCCCTCACCGTAAGAGCATCGGTTAGAATTCAACTAATGTACATAACTCAGAAAACAGTCATTGGTACATGGCCGGAGCGGGATTCGAACCCGGGACCTCTGGCTTACGAGTCGTATCTGTAACCGCTGGGCCACCGACGCTCTCCTAACTAAATACAGGACTAACAATTGATTAAAAATTTGAAGTAAAGATAATTTTTTTCATTTGTGTATATGATTTGTCCAGACTGACTTGTCTTATTTGGCGAACAAACCACACCCAATATCACGACTTGCCGTATCAATCACGCTACGTATATTGTGTTTAGATGTCTTGAATTATATAAGAAACACATAGAATGTGAATTTCATGAAAAATTTCTGCAAATTATCCATTTCATCACAGCCCGTAACAGTCCACTGCAGGACTTTGGGCCTTTCCCACGAAAGGGGAGGTTATTGCCATAATCTCCACGCTTGGCAGGCTGGTTGGAGATCGCAGTGTTTAAATATAACAATGGAAAATGCTGCTGCCCAATTTCCAGACTACAGAGACTCTTGATTTTTGGCCTCGAAAACATCCATTAAAATACAATAATGTAATCAATTATCCATTTAAATACATAATTTCCATAACTAAATAAGACAAGTCAATCTAGACTGATTTTACGTATTGTTGCTTATTATTTTAGACTATGCTTATTATTAAAAAAAAAACATAATCTTTTTAAATATTGTACTAAAGCAAATTCATCATCATCTTGGCGTTAATGTCCCGGTTGTGCTCTCGAGAACGAGGGCCCGGGGTCCGCCTTGACCATGATCCAGGATTTGGCAGGTCAGGTAATTACAGTGGAGCGACTGCCATCTGACCTCCATGACCCTGCTACCAGGGGAACCTGACCAGATTGGATCATGGTTACACATCCAGTCGCCTGAATGTGTACTAAAGCAAATTGGGACAATGTAATTAATACTTATTTAAATTTCATTATTTATCACATTGCACAGTCCTTTTGAATAGTCTTAATTGTTGGTCAAACTGATAATTTAGATACATTTGGCAATAAATTGACCTGGTTGCTCTTTAAACTGCTGGCAATCTAAAAAAACATCGATCTGTCACAAAGTGGTTAGGTTGCGAGTAGCGAAGCGCCGAACATGTTAGTTGTAATGAACCACTGCGCACGAGCTGAGCGAGCGTAGCGAGCGTACCGCGGCAGCGGACGGCGAATGCCAGAATCACATCCACAATTTTTTCCGAGTAGCATTTTAAAAACTTGCAAAAACGACTCGGGTGATTTTCGAACGCCAAAGCAGTAGCATTTACTAGTGTTATCGTCAAAATCATAACATATCCACAAAATCGATCAAAAAATTACATATCTAAGGAACTACGCGACTTCAGCATGCGAAATTGGTGAGGGGTGACTTCCTTCCACCTTGCCCACCCACGTCCCTTTACCACAACCCCATTTGTAAATTTATACCCTGTGCCCAATAGGTGTCGGTCATTATTCATAATGACCGGTCAGTTTAATTATTTCAATAGTTTTTATCACATTGGCTAGTCATATTGAGCATTATTCATATTCACCTCACTCTGTGGGACCCGCGGAAGACCAGCGTCGCGGCTTAAGCCACGGCTCATGCTGAGTGAGGTCCTTTTATCGACCGGGAGGGCCACAGCACGGCAATGCCAAAGTGTTTAATTTAAAAAACTTACATTATTTTATTTTATTATTTTATTTGATTTTGTATAATTGTGTGTGTTGATATGTATGTAATTTTTGTGTTTCAATGTTGTGTTGTGGCGTCCAGTTGATAATAAATGATTTATTTATTTATTTATTAATAATGCAGTAACTTAAGTAATACAAGTAGTAATAGATGATCAAAAGGACATAAATATTTTTCTATTCTCTTTTAGTTTGATGTAAGTATATTGTTGTTGTAAAATATTATTCTTCGGCTCATAACCATAAAGCAAGTTCATAATAATACAATCTACAATTTAAACAAACATCTCTAGGTATGAGGAATGTTCATTCCTTGTATTAATTACGTACGTTACGAGAAATTGTAATATATTTTATCACGCTTTTTATTTTATAGAAGGTGGATTAATCAACTTAACGCCAACTCTACTTAAACTAAATTGAACCATTATCCGGTATTTTCTCAGTGGGTATGTATACAGTTTGTGTTTTTTAATTATTGCATACGTAGTTAACCCTTGTCTTAATTATTGCATACGTAGTTAACACTTAGATGGTAGAACAATTAGTCAAATGAGTTACTAGAAGAGCCACGAAGGATAAAAAGGACAATATGAATGGGGAGAAATATAATTATTTTCTATGTTAATGATAATGACGATGAATATAAGCCCGTAATTAAAATCTACGTGTTGAAAGAAGTGTAAAAATCCTATCCTACTATAATATTTGGATATTTGTAGGGTAGAACGAACGCATTTTTTTTCGTAAAAACTACGAATCGGATTTTGATGAAATTTTGCAATGTTGCAGCATTATTGTCAAACTATCACAGTTTATCGTGAAATGTCATGTGGTTGCCGCGAGCACATCAGAATTGAATTTTGCGTGGACGAAGTCTCGGGCGAATGCTGGTCATATGCAATTTAAATTACAAATGGTTACTTATTTAAGACCTTACTTCCGTAGTCTCGATTTTTTTGCACCCACCGTAAAGGTAAGGGCAAAGATTGGAGGGAAATAGTGAATGCTCATAGCATACCAACACAGCCGACCACGTTGGCTGTGTGGGTGGGACTCGCATGGAAACCTAGACGCCTACTCAGTAAACATTACCTGTAGTTGCCATCAACCGGGAAGGCTTTATTCTAGGCTAATTAGCAATAATTTATGGAAAATTTTAAATTTTTTGTCTACAGAGCAAGAAAGTAAGTAACACAACCATTTCATTAAATACTCGAGACTCAGAGGGAAATTGAAATAGTGATGCTTGGAGTTTGTCCACATGATTATAATAAAACAAGACTGGACTGGGTCCTTATAAAGTTGTAACGTATTATCAGATGATGAAACGATTATTATGTTTGATACAAAAGGTCGTGAGTATCTATCACTACACTATTTATGAAGATATTTCCATGTATTTTGTACGAACACGTCAACAGATGAACGAATTTAGATGAAACTTGGAACGCAAACACCTTGGATCCAGGGAAGGACATAAGCTACTGTTTACTAAAGTCTGCCTCGGTGAAAAGCCAGTAATATAAACAAGTTATACAATACAAAATACAAAATTGTTTTTTGTTTTTTTTTTTCTTAATCTTCTTTTTTTTTAATTGTTTATTTTACGGCTCTGGAGTCGAGCCGCTGACCTCAAAAATATCTTTTTGGAGGTCAGTGATTCATCCCCTTTGAGCCATTATGTTATGTGTTTGTGGTGTTATTGTATGTAAATAAATGTTTCTATTTCTATTTCTATTTCTATTTCTAAAATATGTTTAGTTTACTCAAAAGGCAAAAGTACATAGTGTTATGAGTGATATATAAAATGGATAAAAATCCTTATTGAGAACTGGAGTCCATGCTATGTTATTAAACCTGTGTTACGGATCTCCAGGCTCCCAACCTCCTATCATTATATAAACAAAGATTTTTAGCTTATATTATGTTTGAGGCTACTTCTAGTAAAACTGACATATTGAGCGGTTCATCACACTAAAGGCTTTATCTGATATTTCCTTCAAGCGTTGTCGTATTTCGGAACGAAGGATAAGCAAACTGTTAAGTGTCACAGGAAATCGCTATTAGCTATTTTATTACTTTGTTTAAAAAAATTCTTTTTCAGAAGTTTGAGCGGACGAATTTGTTAAAATTAGCTACTTCTTTCATACCTTTCCTTATTTTTTTGTTTATTTAAGATAAATGTAAGTATATGGAGTATGTATGATACATATGCAAAAGAATTACCTTGTCCATTAGAACAACCAATTAAAGAAAATTTTAAAAATTACATTTTGATTACTTTAAAGATATTTTTTAAACTTTAATTTTTTATTTTAAATAGAAAGTAAGTATTTTGAACTATTAAACTTAGAAACTATTGTAAGTTTCCACATTTTTGGACTGTATGTATAATGACTATTTTTATTTTATGTAACATATTTCAGTGTTTCTCTGCCAGCCTTTTTGTCCTCGGTGAATAGCTCGCAGTCCCTAGTAAATAAGATACTGTCAAAACTGGGGAGTTTTGAGTTAGCATTCTTCACCGAGGCCAAAAATGCTTGGCAGTTGGCTTGCCCGGAGTCGGAGCCCCCGGCTAATCGTTGCTCGAAGAGGCTTTGGGACGAGCCGCTTTGCAGATTGATGCGAAACAACCTTTTAAGAATAAAATAGAATAGAATAGAAACATTTATTACACAGAAAAACAACACCACAAAATAAAATGTACAAAGTATGAGTAAAAAAAAGTTAATAACAAAAAGAGTAATCCATTAAAAAACATAGTTTTTATTTTAATATTACTGTTACACAGTGACGTTGCATATGTATGGGTGTGTTGTGGTGTGGTGATGTTTGCAAAGGGACCCAACTCAGCATAAAGCTTCGGCGAGACCGAAGCGCTCGCTGGTTTAAAGTGAGCCCTGCTGAGTGAGGTACGGACGAAGAAGCTATATTAAATAAAAATATAATGTAATAATTGTGTGTGTAGTGTTGTAACGAGTACAGTGTCAAAACGAGTACTCAACACCTACATCATATTTAAGTAAAAATAAATAAAGGTCCAGATGGGTTTTGTAAATACTAAAGGATTAAAATAATAATTTTTTACTATGTGAAGTGAAAATTATCTATACCTACAAAAATTATTCATATTAAATTTACCAGTTTGATGTCTACCCAAAAAAAGAATATCCATTCAAATGCCAGGAAAATAAATAAGTCAAAAACGCATTTTCATTTTGCCATGCGACACAGCGTATCAAAAATGTCACAAGTCAGCCATGCGCAACCCAATGCGGAACGATCCCACCACCGTTACCACTACGATTCTGCAACCTTGTGGTGAATACATATTGTCATTTCTAATTCTTTTGCGTGTTTAATAAAAATATTTTAAGATTTTTCCTAAAGGTATACAATGATTGCAGACTTCGAAGAGGCGGCGGCAAGTCGTTCCAACATTTGGTCGCTGCGAACTTGAAACTGCCGTGGAAAGCCGTCGTACGGTGACGCGGTAGCACCAGCGAATACTGAGATACCTGAGTCATGTTGTAGATGTCGCTTTTCCACAGAAGCTTATCCGCCAGATACGGAGGTGTTCTATACCTGACTATGCCAAACAGGAGATTAGCTCGGTGTAACTCTCTGCGATATTGCATTTTTTAAATATTAGCGTTATTCAGGTACGGAGTGATATGTGTGCGGGGAGGGATATGAAAACAGAACCTAGCACACGCGTTTTGCACCCGCGTGATTTGCTTCTGCGTCCGAGCTAGCAGTCGAGGGCCATAGACCACGTCCATGTAATTTAGTTTGGAGAGGACAAGCGCGTCACAAAGTTGGATGCATATCTTTGTGTTAATACGAATATAATGCCTAATTTATTATAACACCTTTAGCCTATAGTAGCATTGACTTATCACATTCGACATGTTTTTCGAAGCGGAGTTGCTCATCTAAGATAAGGCCTGGGGTTCGTGCCTCACTGACTCGCTGTATTGGTTCGTTCAAAACATGCACTGTTATGTTCTGTGCGGTAATTTTTTTATTCGCTTTGCGCTGCCCAAAATCATGAACTTAAGACTTATTACTGTTTAAAACTAATGAATTAGATTCAGCCCTGTGACAGCAGAATTCACATCATCCGGGTCACATGGTATGTACAGTTAGACGTCGTCGGAATTAATGTGATACAAGCAACGTTGTATAAGCTGAGTGATGTTTGTGGTGTAAATAATGAACAATACCGGGCCCAAAATTGACCCCTGTGGTACACCTCGTGTAACGGCTGTTGGTCGGGACTAGTGAACCACCCCACTTTCATACACTATTTCAACATGTTGCTTCCGGTGCTCGAAATAGCTCGTGAACCATTTCAACGTGTGACTACTAAAACCGTAATATTTCAGCTTTGCTCTGGAGAAATCCAAAAGTACCATAAGGGTACCCAGGCCGTTATTTTGAGCTTCTAATATGTCGTGTGTAACCTGAGCCAAAGCTGTCGAAGTACTATGCTGTTTTCTGAAGCCTGACTGTACTACGGGTAAAATGTCGTTTCTTCTAAATACTGTCGGACGCCTTCTTCAGTCTCTTAGAGATGCAGAACAGCACGCTGATTGGTCACAGGTCGTTAAATGACGTTGGATTATTGTTTTTTTGGAAACGGCTTAACTATTGTATGTTGCCATATAGTTGGAAAAATACCCGTTTCGATCGATCTATTTATAATTGCAGTAATAGCTGGCAAGATATGTGGCATCGTCATTAATACCATGTCCAAGGATATCCCATCGACCCCAACTGCGTTAGAACTAAGACCCCTGATTATCCTGTTAACACTGTCCTCCGTTACCTTTTTAATCTAAAATTGACAAAGATTGCCGCAGTGGAATCTAAAATATTCGACTTCTGAATTAGCAGCCATCTGAGTCCTCGGGACATCCAGAAAGTGGTCATTAAGAGCAGTTGGATCTTTTGAGAGATGGTTAGGTATTTAACAGACACTTTTAATTCTTACATTACGCTTGATATGAGATCGGAGATTACGCGGGTCATGTATATTTGAGTTAATATAGGTGTCGTAATAAGCTTGTTTTTCCTTCACAAGTGCCTCATTCACAAGTTTTTTCAGTTCTTTATAGTATGCTACATGAGTATCCAGGCCAGATGCGCGGGCTCGAACCTGGGCTTCATCGCGTTTTGACATCATTTGCCTTATATTATATGTGATCCACGCATACTTGTAATCCTTTACCCGTATATTTTTTAAAGGTGCATGCAAAAAAAAAGTATGAGCATTGTTTGATTTAAAAGCGTCACCATATCTTCAACCGATTCCAATGAGCAAATATAGCTCCAATTAATATTAGCCAAATCCAGGTTAAAGCTTTCTAAATCTATGGATTTGAGATCCCTTCGTAACAAATTAAGAGGCACCAATTTGGGATTGGTGATATTAACTTCGCAGGTCGAAAATGCATGGCTACTAAGGTCCCGAATATAGTCTACCTGTAGCAAATTCACCTTAATTTCAGTTGCCACTAAGTCGATTAAGGTCGTACTTGTGCTGGTAAAGTGCGTTGGCTGCGTTACACATTGCGATAGACGAAACAATGAGAATAGATATAAAAACTTTTTAGTGTTTGTACTGTTTGTTTCTAATACGTTAATATTAAAGTCACCCAATAAAATAATGTTATTCACCCATGAAAAAGACCCCAGTGTGTCCGACAGTGCGTCAATAAATACATCCACATTCAACCACGGCGGCCAATAAGCCGTACCAATCACTATGACAGTGCCACGAACCGATAATCGCAGCCACATCTGCTCGACGAGGGGCGCGGGCGGGTGGGGTAAAGTCTTCGCGGTCAAGCCACACGCAACGTAGAAGCCCACTCCTCCGCCGCGCGAGCGCACGTCAGGCGGTCTCGTGACATGGCGTAAACGAAAGTTTGGTACCTTAGGAGCTCTGCCTGTCTCGTTATCACGAAGCCAAGTCTCTTTCACTGCCATTATGTCGACCCTATGGCGGTCCATGGCTACTAAGAACTTATCGTGACGTGTACCTAGGGAACACGCGTTCAGTAGTCCCAACTTAAGTTTCCGTTTATTGTTGAACATTATAAGTAGTTGGTTTATAGGTACATTTATAGTTTCTTTTTTTGTCTGTGTATGTATATAAATATGTAAATAGTGTAGTTTGTGAGAATTGGGTAAGCATACGTGTTAATAGTGTCAAGTGAAAGAAGTGTTTATGACGGCAGTAAATATGATTGGTTTGTAGGTATATAGTAGTGTAAGGTTTTAGATTTTTGCGAGCTAAGATAGTATGTAGGTAGAATGAATGATTTTGTAGGTATGAGTTCGTGTTCAAGTTGTTATAATGATATAATGAAAATAATGTGAAGACAAATATAATAGTATAGATAGGATGTATTAGGTTATGTTTATTAATGCATATGCAACGACACTGTGCAACAAGGAGTACACATAAAATAATATCTAATTTAGCGCTAAGCGTCGTTGGTAGGCAGGCGAACGCACTCGGGCCCAAAAACACGCACGAGATCGGACTCGGAGCGATTGCGGTGGCCAGGCTCGCCATGAGCCTTCCGGGTGTATATTTTCCGGTATCGAGTCCACACATACCGCCATTTTAACAGACGCTCCGACTCCCGGGCCGCATAATGTAGTCTCCTGTTTTCACTGGTGAGACGCTCGTTAATGTGAAATCGTTCCGGATCTGCCATGATGCCTACGCCCTCGGTGATCGGTGTCCTACGTACACGCGCGGCCCCAAGCAGCTCGTCCCTTAGGGAGCGGCGCACGGCGCCGCCGCCGGCCTCCCGGATGGTCCCCACGCGCTGACAGCTCATGAGATCTCGCTCGCTCAGCTGGAGCCCCACCTTGGCTGCACACCCCCATCACGACGTGACGACGTTCTTCCCGTTGGTTTCTGGAACTCCGCTGATGTCCACATCATTACCAAGGGCATCCTGTTCGCGCTCCACAAGGTGGACCTTCAGCTGGGCGACGGTGGCCTCGAGAGCCTTATTGCACTCAGCAGGGTCAGCCTACTTTTTCTTCATCCGTTTTTCAAGCCTCCACCATTTGGGTCCTCAACTCCACTACGTCGGACATAAGCGACCGGATCTCCTGGCGTGCCTCCCAAATTTTGTCCCGCATCAGGCGCAGCTTCTGCAGTACCGTCGACTGCGCGTCGTGCACGCTGGTGTCCGTCGCATCCAACGGCGTACTGTCCAAAGCTGTGGTGTCCATGGCTTTCACCATGGACTTATCCAGTAAACCGGAGTGCTGGCCTCTTGCGGCATGCTATCGCGGCACTCTGGGCACCGCCAGGACTCGCTTACTCCCAAAGACACGCTTACGCACTCCCGATGGTTGGTATGTAGACAGCCATGACATGCTACTGCCTCCGCCGGTGACAAGAATCTCCCGCATGTGTTGCATTTCAGAGCCATTGTAGCGTAAGTTATTAATGAAATAACATAATTGCTCAAAACAGCTGTTCGTTGTTTACACATATGGGTACCCGCAAATAGGGTCAATGCACTGCACTATCTAAGATGATTAAGATTATCTACTATTCTTCGTATTAACTATTTGTCTTAACTATTAACTTTGTCACCACTGTATTGTCTTTACTATTGGATGATTTTAATAGTAAATTTAAATTAACAACTATGTAATTTTTAAAACCACAATCTACGCGCACTGTGTGTGATAGCAACAACGTCCGTGACGTCACTCCCTTAAGCGCATCAACCAATTCTGCAGAGCGTGCTCGCCTCCTGGCTGCTGGCGAGTGGGAGTCGGGTCTCTGGCTACAGGCATTACCCTCTAAAAACATTGGCACTTTACTTCGTCTTGGCGCACCTTGTAGCGCTCCTAATCAATGCCGCTGTGGTCGTCTAGTAGACCAGCTCAGCCTCCACGGCTTGTCTTGCGGCAGGAGCGCTGGTCGCATTCCTCGTCACACGGAATCAAATGTCATCCGCCGGGCCTTTACCACCGCTGGTGCACCCGCGGTGCTGGAACCGAGTAGGTTAGCCCGCGACGATGGTAAGAGGCCCGACGGAATGACACTCACCCCCTGGAAACTGGGACGGCCTCTGGTATGGGATGCTACATCGAAACCCTTGCGTCATTCCATCTTCCAGTAACCGCGTATCAGGCTGCGATGGGTGCTGCCTCAGCTGAGGACGCCAAGCGGCGCAAGTATGCTAGTCTTAGTGGCGATTACATATTGGCGCCATTTGGCGTTGAAACTCTTGAGCCGTGGTGACCAGGCGCACATTCCTTATACCTGGAGTTATCTAAGCCCCTGGTCGAAGTTACGAATCACCAGAAGGCTGGCCTCTTTTTTGGTCAACGCTTAAGTCTCGCTATCCAGCGGGGCAACGCGGCCAGCCTTCTGGGGACTTTTCCAAATTCGGGGGACCTGGGCCAAATTTTTTATCTTTAGTTAGGATTAAGGTTTTTATTAGAGTAGGTAAGTTTCTTTTTAAATATTAATAATTGTTAACATTTTTATTTAAATAAATCTATTATATCATAGATAAAAGTCATTTCATCATCATCATCTTGACGTTATGTCCCGGTTGCGTTATGTCCGCTATCCTTTTCTTTTTGGCCTACTTCCCTCGGTCTTTGGCATCCTTGGTGGTGAGCTTATTGGCATGCATGTCTTTCTTGACGACGTCAAGCCATCGCCCAAGAGGGCCGACTTATCTTTCCCGTACAGGGCAGGGGTGCAATGGCGAGACATTAATTTGATCCCTATGTAATTTACCAGTCAGCGCGAGACCATCTAAAGCAGCACTTTTGCAGCTTATCTTGTGATGACACGGAGGCTATCTAGAATATAGGCGTTTTGAACGCGAAACCCCACACTTCCACCGCAGCACCTTCATTTCCGCGACGCGCAGCTCCTACTTGTGTCAGTCTAGTAGAGGCCAATTCTCGCTGCCGTATAGGGGAGCCAGGTCTAACGATGGTCTTATAAACCTGTCTCTTCAGCTTTATCGCCATTTTAGGGTAACAAATGACACCTGTCACCTCTCGCTATTTGGCCTAAGCCGCGGTAATTAGGGCTTTGAAGTCGCTGTCGATGACTCTAGTTGAGCTAAGAACAGATCCCAGGTATTTGACCTGATCCGTGCCCTTGATGATGAGCGTTGAACAGAAGTGGGCTGAGCGCAGAACCTTGGTGTACCACAATGGTAATAGGGAACGAGTTGGTGACATCAACAGCAGTCCTAACTATGGAATCGAGATCACGGTACATATCTCGGAAAATGTAAACATAGGCCTCGTACACCGACTTGGACCGCAACGCCCACTAGATTATCTTCCACGGGACATTGTCAAAGGCCTTCTGCATGTCGTATTCCTTGATCTATATCCTCCTGCAGGGTCGTATTCCTTGAAATATATATCCTCCTGTGGCGGCGCCCTATCGTATCCGGTATCCTTAAGTGACCTGCCATGAGCTTTGTGGGGTTTTGGCTTTTGACTCGCACAACCCGTTAGTGAAAAGCCGAATCACGGAACACGTGCAGATGAGGTTGGCTTAGGGCCCTGAGATGGTGGTGGGACCCCATAAATAGTGCTTTCTCTTTTTGCTAAAACTTAATTATTTAATCAACTTGACCCATGACTTACCTATAACATGCATATACGTATAACCAAAAATATAATTAATTACAAAAGATTGTAAGTACCTACAATTTTATATGTCATGACCTTTTTAATTTTTAAGATGCTCAGTGGCATACAAACATGTTACCCACTTGATGAAAAGCGGCAACTGTCGCCCAAAACATTAACCATTACATTTCAAGTAACACGGATGCGTAGTCACCATAGCCGTCTCTATTTCTGCCGCCAAGCTAAATTTTTTTTTACAACTCTACAAACTATGTTGTAGTCCAATTTGAAAGATAAAGTAGGCAGCGCATTTTCGTAGTTGTGCTCAAGCGGGGTCGCTACTACTTCATCTTGAGTACTTCGATCTTCAACCCGCCTGCCAAGCGTGGAGATTATGGCACAAACCTCCCTTTTCGTGGGAGAAGCCCTTAGTCCTGCAGTGGACTGTTTTGGGCTGTGATGATGATGATGTCATCCTTAATCCACTTGCTCTTGAATAAATTATTTTTGTAACAGACTTGAAATTTTGTTCACTACTTTCCAGTCGTTAACACAATTCTAATTTCGTGATAAAAATCAATTAAAAAAAAAGTTCCAATCAGAGATAAAAAATGCTGAAAAATATACAATGTGTGACGAATTTTGGTAGGAGGCATAAGTGGGTGGCATCAAGCCATCGCTTCTTAGGTCTCTTTTTTCCGTGCCTGGTGCTGGTGGCATGACCAGACATATGTTCCATAATTAATTTATATACAGTATACGAATATTTTGCAATTAGATTATATGACCTCCAGATAATGCTTTCCATCATCAGGTGGGCTGCTGGTCGTTTGTCCCTGAGTACTTAAATAATATGTTTGTTGGAGAATCTTACAATTACAAATCTCATCGTACAACTCGTACTCAGAGTTTTAGACTAAGAGAACTGGTTATAGGTATATTATCATTTATCTAATACCATGTAGTGATTTAGTGAAATTTAATTTACACCTTGCAAATTTGATTTTCCTAGTGTTATGCGTATATTCTTTATTATTATGTCTCTTCAACGGAAAACTTTGTATATATTCTAGATCGGGTGATAAGTACGTATCATTTATTTTTTACAATTCCTTTCCTCTAACTGAAATTAAAAGAGGAACTCTTAAAAGATTGTTACATTTTTATAAATAAATATGTACGTTGACATTTTTTTTATATATTTTTAGGACCATCCGTTGCTGGGTTGCTGGTATTCGGCAGCAAAGAAACTTAGAACATATATAAATAAACGAAATTATGAAAGTTTTGCTTACAATATAATATAATATGGTACCACCAATGCTGACATTATTTTATGTTTAACCTCACCTAAAACTAATCATCTTAGCGGTCAATCCCGGCTTCTGCCAGTCTACAACTAATGACAGACGAGAGACCAAATAAAGTTCCGAGATGGAGAGGTTTTCCCTGGAGAGTACAACATGGAGTTCTTCAAGAAAGGGGTGAAAAAGTTTTAACATTACGTCAACGCGTGGGTGAATAATAATTACAACCTGTAACCGATTCATCTCTAGCTAAAACCACCCACAGAGATCCAGTAGTACCGTGATGATCATGGAAGTAGGTCTAGGTAGGTGTAAAAAAATAGGGCTACTCGTTAATCAAGGTATCTCCATCATCATCTTGGCGTTAATGTCCCGCTTGTGCTCTTGCGTACGAGGGCTCGGGGCCCGCCTTAACCATAATTACAGTGGAGCAACTGCCATCTGACCTCTGTGACTCTGCTACCAGGGGAACCTGACCACATTGTATCATGGTTACGCATTCAGTCGCCTGTGTGTGGACTGTGCAGGCTTCATCACTCAGAAAAGAGTAATTGTTACATGGCTGCAGTAGGATTCGAACCCGTTACTTTTGCTTACGTGTCGGATAACTTAACCACACGGCCACCGACGCTCCTTAGACGCTCATTAACCAATGCACCTACGCGGTAAAAATCCAGATTATAAGATATTTTCTTGTAAGTATTTGGAATGGATTAATCGAGGTTGAACACAATAGTTTTTATCTGATCTTTATTTATTCTTGCAATAACATTTTTAGCCTATTTTGATAGATTTATTTCAGAATCATACCAAGATATATTCGTTCACCGCGTCGACTGGAGCGTGCGGAAAAGCAGGGCAGTGACACAATTCATAAAAACTATAGTAGGTATAGTAACTGAGCCGTGTCCTTCAAATTTATACCTACGGCTGGGCGGAGCGCTAGGGTTGGTGCCTTCAAAAATGAAAAGAGACATGTAGCTATACATTTTTATTGTATTTAACTAAGTAAGTTTTAGATTTAGGAATAACAAATAACGTATTATTATTTTAGTACATTACAAGTTAGTAGGTACCTACTTAATAGAACAAATATTCGCGACTATAGTAACAAGTTGGAATGTATGACTATCGTCGTTATGAAATACGAGTAAGTATTTATTATGGTTTTATCACCACATATTATAAAACAAAGTCCCAAGCCGCGTTTGTCTGTTAAACTCAAAAACTACTTAACCAATTTCAGTAGGAGAACACACGAACGAATTCGCGGCGGGCCAGCCAATTAATTATAATTATTACTAAATTGTTATATATTTCGCGGAATAATTCTTCTTTTGCGGAGAATTCGTCATTAGGTAGGTACTACTTGTAATTATTTGGAGTCATACGATCACGAAACGAATTTATTCGTGGCTATCTCGTTGCATTTATATCATATTATTAATCAATAATTCCGGTTGTGCATCCGCAAACAAAGGTTGGTTCTCGGAAGAAGAGGCGTAAGCTTGACGTGTGTATCTGTGATTTTGTGTATCTATCTACCTATAGCATCGTCAGTTTCATGTTTGTTTCTATCTGTCTTTCACTAAAATTGGTTCAGTAGTTTAGAAAATATTTGAAAGTAAAATTGGTAGTGGGTTTTTCGTGGGTTAGGTTATAGGCTGAATTCACATCGGAATGGCAGGGGTTGGCAGCTGTCGGCGTTTTGGCGGGACGAGTCATACAAATATAAATAAATAGAATTCGTACGAGGGTTCCCTATAGGTTTAAAAATATTTTTAATGTCATACGACAGGTAAGCAGGCAAACGGGCCACCTGGTGGAAAGTAATCTCCATATTCGAATGATTAACACAATATAAAAACGACATTATACACAACTGCGAACTCGGAATAGTGTTTTTTTTTCTATATAGCTAGGCAACTCTAAGTCGGTGATTGCATCGTAATGCGTATCCACCTGCTTAAGTCGTATCGCAATTGATTACTAATTAAATGTTATCCTCGCCATGGTAATTTTATGCACATCTCCCCAATTCTGAAATAACATTCTGAAAAGTAATTCAGAAATGATTAAGCTGATTCTTCTAGCTGTCGCAGTGTCTTTGTATTTGGCGTCAGCATTTGAGACTCGTCCAAAAAACTGGCCTTCGTACTTAGATTGGTACGACTTAAACGATGCCGAGTCGTTGTTCCAGAAATTTATGAACCAATTCAAAAAGAAGTACAAAAATGATGAAGATAGACAACGCCATTTTGAAACTTTCGTGGAGAATCTGAAAGTTATTAATAAGAAGAACCTCAAACATTTTAATGAAGGGGACAGATCGGCTTTTTTTGGGATCACGCCGTATACTGATCTTACTGAAGAACAATTCCTAAAAAGCCACTCAGGCCGTATGGTAAGTTGAATTATTCTAAAAGCGTTGGATCTGTGGTTCTGTTGATGGAGACGGTTTACGTTGGTGCAAAGGAAGGAGCGGAGTCGCAATCAACGCGGCACTGCTTCGCTGGAACAGTATAAACTGAGGGCTGTAGTTCCCACGAGCTAGATCTACATATCCTGGCTTATTATAAAGGTCATATCAAGAAGAATGGTAAGGTGGCTCTCACTATTGATGAGCTGCCCCCATTTCAATCCGGTTACATACTATCCGTATGCGGTAAGGTTGAAATATTTATATTATTTGAAAAACATGCGTATAGGCGTCGACATATCCAGTGATGTCAGTTTCGCAGTTTAAAGACGGGAGTATTCGAAAGAAATTAAAGACGTCTTCTAAGTTGAACGACTTCTTTATTATTCTTATTAAACATACGCATATATTATAAAATAAGATAATAGACATAGATACATAAGATATAGGTTTCTACTACATAGATAACACCTCTTAATAAAAAAAAATACATTAATGTATGTTTTTTATACATCATGAAGTCGGGTTCTATTTTTATGAACGGTTTACTGCACTCGGTGATACCACACAGTATGGTCCGGTATGGTTACAATTTTTTACAAGTATTTGATCACCGTATTTCTATCTAATTTTTTTTAACATTTTAGTATTACATAAATTTTGTTTTACATCAAAGTGAGATTTCTGGATACGGTACTTAAGTTCTAATAGGTAGTCATACTCGTAGTACAAAGGATCAATTACGTTACTTAAGTTAGTAAGTTAGTAACCTAGTAGGTATGTTATATTGCTTTCCAAAGACCAGTTCATATAGAGGATACTGTGTTTTGGTATGGACTGTTGTGTTATAAGAAAAACACCAGAAATGCAAACACACTCCACTGTTGTGGTTGGCCATAAGTTGGAATTCGTAAGAAAGCAACTAAATGCTTATGGGTATTTTTAAAAACGTGAATCGCTGGGTGGTGATAGGCTGTTGAGGTTAATTGACTTATTAAAAATTAACTCCAACCAACTTCACAAACGGGCTGCGTCGTCAGACGCGGTGACGGTTGAGGTCTGTCGAAAAGTAGACTAGGCCAAAACAACAGTGGCTGCCCCCCAGCGCCCGGTACCGGCAGCGTCAATAGACGCGCCAACAGCACCAGTGGTGAAAACTACGGGTGCTGTATTAGACTTGTCTGACCTACAGGCAGTCATGTCAGAGGAGGGGGGGGGTGCCGATTAAGGACAGCAGGTCCAAACAACAACAGCAACAACAGCCGACGGTGGCCACCACAGGTAAACCTGCTAAAAGGGATGACTCCCTTACCCCGAAGGACGCTGCAAAGCGACCTAAAACAAAACGCACGGAAGGGTCCGTGAACTATGCCGACGCGCTCAAGTTCAACGGATTTGGATGTGACTCGCAACGGAGACAGCATGGATCCAGCGAAGGACATAAGCTACTGTTTACTAAAGACTGCCTCGGTGAAAAGCCACATGAAATATTTTGTACAAATATTTTATTTTTCAGAAGTTTTTCATACCTTTTTTTATCTTTTGTTTATTTTAGTTAAATGTAAGTATATGGAGTATGTATGATATTTATACATATGCAAAAGAATTACCTGTCCATTAGAACAAAGAATTAAATTAAATAATGCTAAAAAAAATTGCATTTTCATTACGTTAAGAATCTCTTTTATATTTTTATTTTATTTCATTATATAGAAAGTAAGTATTTTGAACTATTGAACATAACTTTTTAGACTGTATGTATAATCACAATTTTATTTTATGAAACATGTTTCATCATCATCATCATGACGTTATGGCCCGGTTGCGCTCTCGCTTGGCACGCGAGGGCCCGGTGTTCGCTTTCCTTCTTTGTTTGGAATACTTCTCTCGGTCTTTGGCATCTTTGGTGGTAAGCTTATTGGGCCGACTTCTCTTTTCTGTGCAGGGCGGGGGTGCCATGGCCAGACATTGATGCGCCCCCAATGTAATTTGCCATCTAAAGCGGCACTTTTGCAGGTTATCTTGCGATGTCATGGACGTCAAGGCTACCTAAAATATACGAGTTTTGAACGCGATCCTTCCATGAAACTCCACACATCCACCGCAGCATCTTCATTTCCGTGACGCGAAGCTCCTACTTGTGTCGCTCTAGTATGGAGCAATAGGAGATCTCATATAGGAGAGCAGGTCTAACAATGGTCTTATAAACCTGTCTCTTCAGCTTTATCGCCATTTTAGGGTAACAAATGACACCTGTCACCTCTCGCTATTTGGCCCAAGCTGTGGAAATTCGGGCTTTGACGTCGCTGTCGATGTCCTCAATTGCGCTAAGCACAGATCCCAGGTATCTGACCTGATGCGTGCGCTTGATGTTGAGCGTTGAACAGAAGTGGACTGAGCACAGAACCCTGATACACCCCAATGGTAATAGAGAACTGGTTGGTGACACCAACAGCAGTCCTAACTATGGAATCGGGATCACGGTACATATCTCGGAAAATGTAAACATAGGCTTCGTACACCGACTTGGACCGCAACGCCCATTAGGTCATCTTCCACGAAACATAGTCAAAGGCCCTTTGCATGTCGTATTCCTTGATCTATAACCTCTGGCGCCCTATCCGTGTCCAGTATCCTTATGTGACTTGCCATGAATTTTTTGGGGTTTTAACTTTTTACGTGCGTCTATTCTCCACAGACTTGTACAACCCGTTAGTAAAAGCCGAATGCCAGAGCCTCGTCCACCTGCCAGCAGTAGAACCACATGGAGATAAGATTGGTTTGGGCCCCTGAGAAGGTGGTGGGACCCCATACATAACTTTCTCTTTTTGCTCAAACTTAATTATTTAATCAACTTGACCCATGACTTACCTATAACATGCATATACGTATAGCCAAAAATATAATTAATTACAAAAGGTTGTAAGTACCTACAGTTTTATATGTCTAGACCCTTCCCGAAGCTGCTCAGTGGCATACAAACATGTAACCCACCTGATGAAAAGCTGTTTGCAAAATATGATTAAGGCCCGGATTATAACAAGCGTCGCCGACGCAAGGTGCGTCAAAAACGCAAGTAGCGTACAATTTTTAGTTACAGTTAAACGTACAATTTTGAGTTGACAGCACAACGCAACCTGCGTCGGCGACGCTTGTTATAATTCGGGCATAACTGTTGCCCACAACAATAACGATTACATTTCAAGTAAGTAGTAACACACATGCGTAGTCGCTATGAGCCTCATGCCTGTCGTTATGTTTGCTTCCTTATTCTTTAAGTCAGAACACAGCAATGCAATGCAATGGTTACCACCATTGTACGACTCCTTAGGAGTCCGCCTGGGAAAGTATCATAGCCTCTATTTCTGCCGCAGAGCCAACATTTTTTTTACAACATTACGAACAATGTTTAATTGTTGTGTTCCAACTTAAAGTAGGCAGTGCAATTACAGGTACGGGGAATTTAATCTTAGTCCTCAATATGACAAATTGCGGTGTTTGCGTTATGTTTACACGAAAATAAGTAATCATCATCATCATGCTTTTTCATTCGTAGTTGTGCTCAGGGGTCTCCACTACTTCATCCTGAGTACTTCGCTCGGTCTTCGGCATCCGGTGGATCGACTTTGTTGACACGCATAATTTACACTGAATAAATTATTTTTGTAATAGTCTTGAAATTTTGTTCACCACTTTCTAGTCGTTTACACAATTCCATATTCTTGATAAAAAAAAATCCTATCAGAGATGAAAAATGCTTTGCCGTAAAATACAAGTTCAAAAAATATTGAAATGTGTGGAAATGAAAATGAAAATGAAAAAATTATTTATTGAATTAGCATTACGTTAACTAATCTCTTTTCAAACGTCAAAAATCTAACGGAAAGCAAAGGGAAAGTTAAGCGAGCTCATCCAGGTAGGGGGCGACGCATGCAGACCGATCAGCGCGCACGAAGGCCCACCCCGGCGAGACACCGAGCACCGATACACGCCACGCACATAACCGCCTAGGCGAATCATGTGCGGCGCGTGCCCGGCCCCAGCCAGCCCGCCGGCGCGAGAACCCGCACGCACCAGCCGGTCTACCATGAGATCGGAACAAATAAGTAAAAAGAATGTCGTCTGTCTGTCAGTACGCCGCTTCAGTTAAGAAAATGACCATCTGTAGGAGAAAGAAACGGCAAGAAACCCACAGATGCATTTAAATATGATTACATTGCATTTATATATTTGTCAATTTAATTTGAAAGAGTCAAGATAACTAATTATAAGAATAAAAAAAATAAAAAAATAGTACAGTAAACTAGGTCAGTCCACCAATGCAGCACCCGTTCACGAGCATGACGCAGGGCCCAGCCATCGTCCAATTCAACCATATTTGAGGGAAGAGAACGACCCGACCCCCACACCACCACCAGGCAGACTTTAAAGTGAGCATGCACTGCCATGTCGTAAATATTGAAAGAATATTTGTTATCGAATGACTATTCCACATCAAATCATCCTCACCCAATTTACAAAATTGTAAATTTATAAATAACTTCCTATTTCGAAGAGCCACATTTTTGTCATTCCGTTCCGTTCTGTTCAGGTACAACATCAGCCAGAAATGCTTCTGCAAGGGTGAATGTAGGTCATATCAGCAAGAACCAGGTATGGAGTCGCCATCATCGGTAGTTCCGTCGTTTGTACTTGTATTTTGAGCAACCAAGCCCAGCGGATGTCACGGGTCTCACCCAAAGAGCTGGTTTGCTGTACACCATACATTTTTGGAAATAAATCTTACCATAAATCTTATACAGTGACCCATTAAAGATGAATTTACTTTACTTAGTCTGAATACCGGTGTTACAGTTTATTTTTGTTTCTTAAACTGACATTATGAACATTAGTATTTTTAGAAAATTGAGTAATATGCTTTTTAACATACAATATATTATCAAATATATACTGACTTGAGAAGGTTAATACATCAATTTCTTTAAACAATTATTTGAGCGAATCACGCCGACGTAATCCATATATTGCTCTTACAGCTCGTTTTCGAAGTCTAAATATGATGTCACTATCAGCGCATTTGCCCCATAGTATGATACCATACGACATAATACTATGGAAATAACTATAATAAACTAATCTAGCTGTATTCACATCCGTAAGCCTCCTAATTCGCCATACGGCAAATACAGCCGAACTTAACCTACTAGCCAATGATTCAATATGTGAACCCCATTGAATTTTTGAATCTATATTAACGCCTAAGAAAGTAGTTTTCTCTACCAACTCAAGTTGCGTTTTATCTAATATAACACTACATTGATTACATTGAACATTAGGGAGCCAAAAATAAACACATATTGTTTTTTTAGAGTTTAAGACTACGTTATTAATCGTAAACCAATGAAGTACATATTTCCTATTAATTTTAAATATCAGTGAAGTGTCGTCAGCAAACAAAACTATACCAGCAGTGTTCTGCACCATGTAAGGAAGATCATTTATCCTCCTGGCATCCATCTGGCACTCCAATGCTCATTTTCCCCTCTGCTTATATGATAACTCTCTATTAACATTTACGTAACTCTACCTTTTAAGTATGATTTCATCATTTCAAGACTATCATGCCTAAAACCGAAATGTTTTAATTTTTGAATGACGTGATTTTTAATGATTAAGTGGCATTTTGATAGGAGGCTAACCTGCCATGGGAGGGCATCAGGCCATCGCTTCTTAGGTCTCTTTTTTACGTGCCTGGCGGTGGTGGCATGACCAGACATTTGTTCCATAAATAATTTTCCAGTACACGAACCAGATCCACCCCACCATCCTGATGTTATGGGCGCCAGATATTGCTTTCCATCATCAGGTCTGGTCGTTCGTTGCTAAGTACTTAAATAATATGTTTAAAGAGCGTCGGGGACCGAGAGTATCCGACTCGTAAGCCAGAGGTCCCGGGTTCGCATCCCGCTCCGGCCATGTACTAATGACTGTTTTCTGAGTAATGTACGTTACTAGAATACTAACCGATGCTCTTGCGGTAAGGGAACACATCGTGAGGAAACCAGCACATTCAGGCGACTGGATGTGTAACCATGATCCAATCTGGTCAGGTTCCCCTGGTAGCAGAGTCATGGAGGTCAGATGGCAGTCGCTCCACTGTTATATCCTGACCTGCCAAAACCTGGAGCATGGTCAAGGCGGATCCCGGGCCCTCGTGTGTGCTTAAATAATATGTTTGTTTGAGAATCTTACAATTACAAATCTCATGGTACAACTCGTGAGCTGGAACTGAATGGTTACTTAGAGTTTTAGACTTAGGAAATTGGTTATATTATCTAAATAATGTTTAATTTATCTAATACCATGTAGTGAATCAACGATAAATTTAATTTTAACCTTACAAAATGATTTTCTTAGTATAATCCGTATACTCTACTCTTTGTTATTATGTCTCTATAACGGAAAACTTTCTATATATTCTAGATCGTGTAATACCTACGTATCCATTAAATTTTTAGATTTCGTATCCTCTTATTGAAATTAAAAGGGGAACTCATAAAATATTGTTACATTTTTATAAATAAATATGTGCGTGATTGAGATTATTTTTTGTATTTTTAGGAACATCCGTTGCTGGGTTGCTGGGATTTGGCATCAAAGAAACTTAGAACAGATATAAATAAACGAAATTATGAAAGTTTTGCTTACATAATATAAAATGGTACTGACATTATTTTATGTTTAACCTTACCTACAACTAATCTTCGTAGCGGTCAATCCCGGTTTCTGCCTGTCTAGAACTAATGACAGACGAGAGACTAAATAAAGTTTCGAGATGAAGAGGTTTTCCCTGAAGAGTACAACATGGAGTTCTTCAAAAAAGGTTATTACGTTTTGGCAACGCGTGAGTGATACCACTGGTATTGCAAACGTCCATAGGCTGCGGTAGACTTAAGCCGGATCCACACGACTTATGCTTGCATAGCACGTTTATACAAACGAAGTTTGCGCAAACGGATTGTGTAGGCATCAAATATTAAGTTGGCGTCAAATTTTAATTTATATTACCAGGCAGGCCGTAAGCTTGTTTGCCACCTTAGTGGTATAAAAAAAGATAAATAGATAGAAAAACGCTTTATTGCATACAAAACAACAACAAAGAAAATTTAAAAGGTGTTTTCAAACATTGTGGACAAAGGCACTGTGAGAATAGTTTAAAAAATCAGGTCGTGTTGCCATATCTACTTAATGACAATGTCATTATGTTAATACGCCATTTTTTTCCTCTTCCATAAAAAAGGAGATAGTAACAAAAATGGAATTGGCCGATTCATCTCTGGCTAAAACCACCCACAGATCTCCAGTGTAGTACTGTGACTATCGTGCAAGTAGGTCAAGGTAGGTGTCCAAACTCTTACTCTACTAAATCAATGTACCTCCATCATAATGGCGTTAATGTCCTGCTTGTATGAGGGCTCGGGGTCCGCCTTGACCACGAACTAGGATTTAGCAGATCAGGTAATTACAGTGGAGCAACTGTCATTTGATCTCCGTGACCCAGCTACCAGGGGAACCTGACCAGATTATATCATGGTTACCCATTCAGTCGCCTGTGAGTGTGTGCACTGTGCAGGCTTTATCACGATTTCCATCACCGTTAGAGCATCAGTTAGTATTCAACTAATATACATAACTCAAAAAAGAGTCATTGGTACATGGCCGCAGTAGGATTTGAACCCGGTACCTCTCGATTACGTGTCGGATACCTTAACCACTCGGCCACCGACGCTCCTTAGACGCTCGTTGACCAATTTACCTATCTACGCAGTAAAAATCAAGAAATTATAAGATATTTTCTTGTATTTGAAACGGATTAATCGAGGTTCAACACAATCGTTTTTATCGGAACTTGATAGATTTTTTTCAGAATTATACCAAGATATGATCTTTTACCGCGTTGACTGGAGCGTCCGGAGAAGCAGGGCAGTGACACAATACATAAATACTACAGTAGGTATAGTAACTCAGCCGTGTCCTAGAAATTTATAGCTAGGGCTGGGCGGAGCACTAGGGTTGGTGCCTTCAAAAAGTAAAAGAGACATGTATAGATTATTATTGTATTTAAGTGTTTTAGATTCAGTAATAATAATTATCGTTTTATTATTTATTTATCATTTAAGTACATTATAAGTTAGTAGGTAGGTACCTACTTAATAAAAAAATATTCGCGACTATAGTGGCAAGTTGGAATGTATGACTATCGACGTAATGAAATGCGAGTAATAGAAAAGTCCGAAGCCGCATCTGTCTTTTGACGATAATCCCAAAAACTACTGAACGGATTTCAGTAGGAGAACACGCGAATTGTTTCGCGGCGTGCCAGCCAATTAATTGTAATTATTACTAAACTGTTTGATATTTGGCCGATTATTTGTAATTATTTGGAGTTTCAAAACGAACTTATTTGTGGCTATTTCATTAAGCGGTGCCGACTTTTCAGGTATCTGTAGACATGCCTTTTGAAGAACCCTTTGTTATAGTTCAAATGAAAGACTTCGTGATGAAGCTCATTCCACATCTTCGCACGCGACGTTCGTACTTTAGTAGGATGCCAGGCATCTAGATGGTGTGGATGAAATTTATGCTATCGTCGGAGGGTGCTGTGGCGGAACAGAGACGGTGGCACTAAGTCCTCATCGACAATGCGAATAGGCAGGTGTTGACGGGAATCAAGTGGAAGAAGTAAGTATTGCTACCAGCTCATAGGTGGGAGTAGTACTCCATATGGGGACGAACCTGTGCTTTGTACCGCAACAGTCGATGCCCCGATGTGAAGCACTTTTTAGCTTTATTAACCACCCCAAGATTTTTTTAAAGCCAGTTTTGCTTTGCCCTCCAAGTAATCACTAAACTGGGCTTCATTCGATATGTCGACGCCAAGGATCCTGATACTCTTCGAGATGGTTAGGGGAACGTTCTGGAACTGTGGCACTACATCAAAGGGGGTTAATCTGAACGAGGTTTCGTCTGCCCCATTCGCAAACCTGCTCCAGGGAGGTCTCGATTTCAGATTTTTGGATCTGGTCTCAACCGCTTCTGTGCCAGGGATATTTGCACAACCAGTATAATAGGCGTCACCCGTGCTGTCACTCGCATAGCGATGAATGCCGCTGATCTGCAACGTATCATTAATATGCAGAGCATAATGAAATACTGAGCCTTGAGGAACTCCTACATTGATAGCAGAGTATCCGAGCATGACCCGTCAGTGACGACTTGATACTCCGATCGGACAAGAAGCTCGCGATCCACTTGCATAACCCTTTGGGAAGTCCGTAAGCTGAAAGTTTCGATAGAAGTGCCTTGTGCCTTTGCGATATTCAGGCCGACTCAGCTAATCAGCTGGTGTTTCTCTAGGTAACTGAGGAGTTGTGTATTTATTACTTGATCCACGACTTTAGAGAGTGATAGGGAAATAGCTAGACGGGTCTGTGTGGTCACTCTTCTTAGACGCTAGGATGACAGAGGCTATTTTCCATAATGACGAAATTTCTTGCAAAGAATTGGAGAGCGAGAATGGGCGTTTCATATATTGTATTGTTTTAGATTATGCAATTTTCATTATTGTAGGTTATTTATCAAATCATTTTTAATTGTTTCTTTATTTTACCCTTAAAGTTATCTCGCGCCCTGGAATATATACGATTATATAGCACATTAGCGGGCTTTCACTGCATTATTTTTATAACTTTTGAGTAAGTTGGTTCGAGTTAATAATGATGGGAAGGACAACTATGCTTCGCATCATGGACACTTAAATAATTTGTTATTGGCATTGCAACTTTCTAAATTTCATTGCTGTAAAACTGTATGGAAATAAATAAATAAATAAAATTAATGCAGAGTTAGCGCGCTGATATGCGATTATATAGTACATATTACGTAAAGAATAAATAATTACATATTGAGATATTTTGGCTTTTCTTAGCTCTCCGTATTTGAAAAAACACGATTTAAAATGCCATTATACACAACTGCGAACTCGGAGTAATTGGTTAATTTTTTCCGTATAGCTGCGCAACCCTAACTCTGTGATTGCACCGTAATGCGTATCCACCTGCTTAAGTCGTGTCGCAATTGATTACTACTTATCAAATGTTATCCACGCCATTGTAATTTTATGCTCATCTCCCACATTCTGAAATAACATTCTGAAAAATCATTCAGAAATGATTAAGCTGATTCTTCTAGCTGTCGCAGTGTCATTGTATTTGGCGTCAGCACATGAGACTCGTCCAGAAAACTGGCCTTCGTACTTAGCTTGGTACGACTTAAACGATGCCCAGTTGTTATTTCAGAAATTTATGAACCAATTCAACAAGAAGTATAAAAATGTTGAAGATAGACAACGCCATTTTGAAACTTTCGTGGAGAATCTGAAAGATATTAATAACAGGAACCGCAAACATTTTGATAAAGGAGACAAATCGGCTGCCCATTTTGGGATCACGCCTTTTACTGATCTTACTGAGGAACAATTCCTAAAAAGGCACACAGGCTATAGACCGTATGGTAAGTTTGAATTATTTTAAAAGCATTGGATCTGTGGTTCTGTTGATGGAGACGGTTTCACGTTAGTGCAAAGAAAGAAGCGGAGTCGCTATCAACGCGGCACAGCTTCGCTGGAACAGTGTAAGCTGAGGGCTGTAGTTCCCACGAGCTAGATCTATATATCCTGGCTTATTTAGGAGACTACGGTCCAGATAGCTAAGGCTCTTATCAAGAAAAATGCTCTCACTATTGCTGAGCTGCCCCCATTTCAATCCGTATGCATGTGCTGACGGTAAGGTTGAAATATTTTTATCATTTGAAGAACATGCGTATAGGCGTCGACATATCCAGTGATGTCCAGTTTCGCAGTGTAAAGACGGTAGTATTCGCAAGAAATTAAAAGTCTTCTAAGTTGAATGTCTACTTTATTATTCTTATTAAACATACTAGGCTAGTCATATGTTACATTTGAAATTGCAATAATTGCGGTAAACTTGCATTTTTGATATGTTGTTTAAATCCTTTAGTTCAATATTTTTTACTTTAGGCACTATTTGTTCAGATTTGCAGCACTTTAAAATGTGAGCGCGTTAAGTTATGGCTGAAAAACCGTCAATTTTTTAAAGATTTTTTAGTTTTATGCAAAAAATACCACATAGGAAGGCTCTGACGAGAAAGGTTACCTTTACTTATTTAAAGAAGACAAAATTTCCAACAGTTTGAGCTCTAATCCAATTTTCTTGGTTTAATAGCTCCCATGATACAGGCAGCCCAATATTCACTATTTTTGTCCAAAAACTTTAAAAATGGGTAATGACCAATTTCCGACCGAAATATCAAATATAATGAGGTATATACGTGGAAATTAATAGGAAATTAATTTGTAGCAAATTTAATTACCTTCATTTTGAGACTATAAGTGTGTCCGTAGGCGAGATACTTTGTTCGATGATGGCCATAAACCAAACAAGCCTAAAATCTAGTATTAATTAAAAGTTACAACAAAATCATTTGTTTATATTTTATTTATTTACAATGTATTGTAGACAAGAGAGTTTATGAGAAAGTACAAATTAGTTACAACAAGCAGCAAAGCAGGCCTACAAAATAGAGAGGTGCAATATGGATACCCGCTTGAGCTGAGAACGGTAATTAGAAATATGGTCGTATTTGCGCAATCCAAAAATAAACCGGATACATAAGTTTTGAAGGCGCTCCAATTTATTCAAAATCTCGTCAGTGGCGAAGTAGCAGAAGTCAGCGTAGTCGAGAAGAGGAAGAACTCAAATACCTCCAAAGTTTCTTACCATTTAAAACGCCGCTAACGAGATTTTGAATAAACTGGAGCACCTTCAAAACTTATGTATCCGGTTTATTTTTGGATTGCGCAAATACGACCATATTTCTAGTTACCGTTCTCAGCTCAAGTGGCTTCCAATCCGCCTACGCGGGATATCATCATATCCTATTAAACCTCTATAAAGTCCTTTATATCCCTCCTATCCTTATATCTCCGTGAACGGTTCCACTTTTCCCGTCCACAAGACAAACCTTGTCGTTCTAGCGTAAGATCGTTGCTAGCTATCCTTGCCCACAATTCCGACTTTCTCTCGTATTCCTTAACTGTTCATGCAGCAAGACTGGAATTCTCTTCCGCACGAAGTGCGGGATAGTCAAACCATTATTAGTGTGTCTAGATCTATTGCCTGTATATATTGGTTTATATTTTATTATATATTAATAAAGTATATGTTCATTTTTTAGTATAAATATTGATATTATAGTAAGTATAATATAGTATTTAGTTAAAGTACCTATACGTTGTGCAAGCCTTATCTGGGTATCCATATTGCACCTCTCTTATTTGGTAGGCCTGCTGGAAGTTATTTCTTTTTAGAGATAAGCAGTGCCTGTTGTGGCTAATTTGTACTTTCTCATATACTTTCTTGTCTACAGTACATTCTAAATAAATAAAATGTAAACAAATGATTTTGTTACACTTTTAATTAATACTAGATTTTAGGCTTGTTTGGTTTGTGGCCATCATCGAACAAACTATCACGCCTACGGACACACTTCTGGTCTCAAAATGAAGGTAATTAAATTTGCTACGAATTAATTTCGCATTAATTTCCCCGTAGATTCCTCATTATACCTGATATTTCGGGCGAAAATTGGTCATTACTAATTTTTCTAATTTTTGAAAAAAAATTGTGAATATTGGGCACCCTATATCCTGGGAGCTTTTAGACATAGAAATTTGGATTAGGGCTCATACTGTCGGGAGTTTTATCTACTTTAAAAAAGTCATAGCGACCTTTCTCTACAGAGCCATCCCATGTGGTATTTTTTGCATAAAACTAAAAAAATTGAAAAAAATTGGCGGTTTTTCAGCCATAACTCAACGCGCTCACATTTTAGAGTGATGCAAATCTGTATAAATACTGCCTAACGAGACCCAAACAACATATCAAAAATGCAAGTTTACCGCAATTATTGCAATTTCAGCAATTTTTTGTGTAAGTTATGACTGGCCTATACGCAAATATTATAAAATAAGATGATAGGCATAGGTACGTAAGATATAGGTTTTTACTAAATAGATAACACTTCTTAAAAAAAATACATTAATGTATATTTTTTATACATCATAAAGTCGGGTTCTATTTTTATGAACGGTTTACTGCACTCGGTGATACATCTTAGACCACACAGTATGGTCCGATATAGTTGCAGTGGATCAAATTTTGTACGGGTAAAATTTTTTACAAGTATTTGATCACTGTATGTCAATAAAATTTGTATCTAATTTTTCTTAACATTTTAGTTTTACATAAATGTTGTATTACATCAAATTGAAATTTCTGGATACGGTACTTAAGTAAGTACGGTACAAAGGGTCAATTACGTTACTTAAGTTACTAGGTATGTTATATTGCTTCCCAAAGACACCAGTTCATATGGAGGATACTGTGTTTTGTTATGGACTGTTGTGTTATAAGAAAACCACCAGAAATGCAAACACACTCCACTGTTGTAGTTGGCCATAAGTTTGAATTCGTAAGAAAGTATAGGCTGTTGAGGTTAATTGACTTAAATTTAAAATTTTACATACATCCTGCATTGTGCTATTAATAAACTCAGTTGTTCTGTCGGTAATTATAATTGACGTAGCGCAATATAAAGTTTTTTAATAATGCGCTCGCTCCAGCAGTTGCATGTTTTCATGTAAGTGGATACGCCTCGACGTATTTGGTCAGTTTGCATTGGAGGTCGCCGTGTCTACTGCTGGATACTGCTATTGGTCTAAGATCTGACCATATAATATCTTCCTTTAATTCTTATAATTGAGTTATATTCTTTCATATGACGCACGTTTTTTTTTAAATAATAAATGAGCTAAGAAATTGCTATAGCCAGATCTCCTACTATACGTATGTATCGCTATGAAGTATCTTTCGGCATGTGGGTGCTTATTTACTTGCATACATTTGTTTTTACATCGAGGTGACATTGAGGTAGCGATCGATCATGACAGCGAGGTACCGCAGTTAGGCATCTTTGACTTGTATTTACCCTTTGCTTTTTAAGCAGCCGGACCGTGACAGCCGGAAAGTTCGATTCTCGCTCTTCGCTCTTAATAATTTGTTAACTTTTATTATGCAATTCAGTCTATAGTTTGGGGGTGAAGGGCATAGATAGCCGCGAATATTTGCAAGCGATGATGGAGAAAGTGGAAAAGGAAGTACTATTTATATCGAGGAAGATAGTTGCACTTCTCTTAGCGCGATGTATCGATAGCGCGTATTTGCTGTTCTCGGCGCGGTATTACTCTGCCGAGTGGGACCCCGTTCGGGGAGGCCCGGCACACGACCTGCGTGCAGGCGGCATCCTGCAGCGAGGGATTCGTGGAGGCAGACCGGTACCGCTACCATCAGGATTCTCCCGAATCATGACAGCAGCGGCAGTAGTTTGTGGGGGTTGTGCTAGTATAAATATTGTTGCTGTTATTTAGGCGACAGCGGGGGTTGGTGGCGGGGGGTCCTTTTCTGGAATGCGGGTAGTTGCATTTTTCTTTTTCTTTTTTTCCGCCTGCGGGAAGTATAGTTAGTGGCCCGGTTTGTCGTCAGGTCGTTTCCCGGCGCCATAAGTGATGATGACGCCGACTCAGTCACCTGTGCAGGGTGGAGTGGGCGAGAGGGTGACCCTATGCGGGCGACGGTTCCTGCCTTGCGGTTCCGCATCTCACGACGCAGAACGGGGCAGGAATAATGATTTGCTGGATGGGGGCCACTGCAGTTGGCACACTTTGCGGGGTCTGATTTGGGGCGCGGACAGTCGGCAGCTGCATGGGCTTCTCCACAGCGCACACACGCCTGGGGGCGGTGGCAGCACTTGGAGGAGTGTCTAAAGGCCTGGCATCGGTGGCACTGGGCAGGGCCTTTCTTGCCCCGCCAGGCTTCTATTTTGATCCCCGGCATGTTAAGTAGCTCTGTTGTTGCGTAGATGCCAGGAATTAAATCAGGGGTGCGCTTTAGAGCAATGTGGAATATACAACCCGGGCGACCCTGTCGCGTCTTTATGTTGCGTACATATTCCACCGTATACCCGCGCTTTTCTAGCGCGGCTGAGATGAGGTCGGGGGGTGTGTCGGCCGGGAGGCCTCGTAGTGCTACCTTGTGGCTGCGTTCAGCTGGCAGTGAATAGGAGAACCAACTCACTCCATCCTTCTGCAGAGTGGACAGGTAGTCTTGGATGAGTCTGTATTCCTCCGCTGATTGGGGTGAGAAACGTACGCCCTGTCCGTAGGGGCGCGCATTGGGCGGGTGACCTAATTTGGCCGCCAGTGCGGCGAAGTGGGTCGCCCAGTCGAGCAGCCGCTCCACCACTAATGGTGGGTAGCGCTGTCTTTTGGGTAGGTCGGCGAGCGCCGATCCGCCAACAACGGCGGGGGATTTTGGCTGGTGGGTTTGTTTTGGCTGCTGGTTGACCGCCGCTGTAGCGTAACTGGTCGTTTGCGGCGGTGGTTGGCTAGGTGATAAAGGTAGTGCGGATTGTTGTTCGGATCGCTGTGCAGCTATCTCATATGGGCCGGGGGAGCACTGCGATTGCTGGTGGGGGCGATGTGTTCCCGTGTTTACAGTGGCTGACTGTGCCGCTCCGTGTGGGGGGCGCTGGGGGAGTAATGCAGCCGCTTGGTTTTGGCTTGTGGTAGCCACCGAGGTCAGCTGTGGGCTTGCTATATTAATCTGCGGCATCACTGGAAGCGGGGGCGCCGTCAGCGTCGGTGGTGGCGTCGCTACACCGAACGCGTCGCGCCACTTTTTAATGTTGGGCGACATAGGCGGTGATGGGGTGTAGATGGTTTGAGTTCCTGCTCCAGGTGTCCCTGTTAGGTGTAGGCTTTTTACCGGGCCACCTTTGAGGCGTAATCTTGGATCGCGATTGGGGCTCGGCGGTGGCATAGAGAGCGAGTATTTTGGTAAGTCGCTAGCACGGCTCTCTGAAGTCGTATGGCGGGTATCACTTACCTTGCAATCTATCGCTGTCTTCCGTTGGGGGGTAGGGGTGGTCTTTGGGCTGCTCGCTTTCCGCTTGAGAGTAGGTGGCAGGGTGAGTGGTGCGGCTGCGAGCGCTTGGAGTGTTGACAAGTCGGCAGGGCAGAGCGACGAGGCGCCGCCTAGCTGATACTCACGTACGCGCAAGTACTCCGCCATCCACCGCTGCAACTCGGTGCTCAGAAAGCCCGACTGCGCAATGCGAGCCACCATCACGAGATCCGATTCATATCGGACTCTCGGTGATGAGGCCGCTGCGCTGGCTTTCTGCAGTGATGCGGCTGGGGAGATGACGGTGGCGGTGGTACCCTCCTGGGAGTTCCCACATGGGGTTCCTTCTGTTTCCTGGCGCATGGCAGGCGCGTCACACATATTGCACTATACTGCACTGCCACTAGTGTCAATGTCACAGAGTTCGCACGGTTCGCGGCACTTCAAGGCCTAAGAATGACGGTCGTTCGGAGTCGCCGGCTCCTTTCGGGGCGGGTGCCGGAGGTTATTCAATCAGGAACAACCCCGGACAGCTGTTGTAGGCTCGTGTGATGCAGTAGCGTTTCTCGCTGGGAGAAAGTTACCTCGACCTCGACCAACGAGAAGTTATCAATTTGTTCGTGAATTCGGTACAACAATATTGCGGGTGTGGGGACGCGTGCGCGAGACAGTCCGGGGTGCGACAATTGATCGTCGGAAGCACTATTTATAACGAGGAAATGGGCACTTCTCTAGCGTGATGTTGGAACGGTCAGCGCCATCTATGTGCGGATGTTTGCCAACCTTGTGTTAGTATACTCTTAATGTGAGTATTGTTGAGTTTCCCTGTTGGAGCGATAGATGTCGCTACAATACGAACAATAACGTTAAGGGAGATGTTGTTAGAATTTTTTTGAATATTTGTCAATTTTACTATGGCGCAAGTCACGCATCGCTTATCGAAATCTAATATCTAAATAAACATGTTGCAACCCGTAGCACCCTACCCAAAAGTCAGTTGTAACCCGAACGAAAAAAGCTTTCGAGACCATTGTTCACTAATATTTTTTGTTATTTCAGCTGGAGATTCTGAAGAAAAAGATCAATACGAGTATTAGAGTTAAGAATCAGAAGTTTCGATGAAGTAACGTTCTAAGTGTAGTATCGGAAGTTATACATTTCCTTTGTCCTTATTACCAACATAAATTACATGTAAAATTATCATTTCGTTTTTGTGTTATTTACCGGAAACCTATTTTACACACTAAGGTATTGCTATAACTATATTATCACTTATTTACTGTTATACTACTTATAAGTACTTTGCCTGTGCCTGAAATTCTAAATATAAATTTATTCATTAGCAGTAGAGTCTTTATTCCTCTCCGCAACTTTAAAGGCGGCTTGGCCCAACTTCTTATATATTTAAGGTGATACTTAAACATAAACTAAACTTTAAGATTGAATAGAACAAAATAATTTCAAAGATTCTAATAATTTTACATAAAAACCTATACCTAAAATATTAGGTAGGTGTGGTGTTGTGAATAATAATTCACAACACCACAATAATTGTAAGAGTAAAAAGAGAAAGAAGAAGAGCTAACGACACAACTAATTATAATATAAGGGTCTAAAAAGGCCACATTAGCGTATGATTCATATTAATGTGTCAGAAGATACTTTAAGTACATACCCTCTTTTGTGGGTTGTAAAAATAAAAAAACCGGGGTGCCTTACATTCTCTTGGCAGTCTCGTTTTTCAGCTACATTAAAGTCACTTTTCTTTTTGATTTGGTTGAAACAGCGTTGATGATAAATCGCAGCCCTGCGATTGGGGTCCCCCAATGACGGACCAGCGTTCACGGACTTAAAATCTGTAAATGCCCAAATTCTGACTATTACTAAAAATACCAACCATCTTAAAAGTAAAGCTAAGATATGATCGACAATGGAGCGAGTTTATTTAAATGATGTCTTTCATATTGTCGATCTCTACGGAGACGGTGACGGAAACGAAATAAAATTTACATTAAATAATCCTGGACTACAGATCTAACTATTTCGTTGTAAGACTCACCAGCGTCGCAAACAGTACGAAGCTATGAAGCTGTAGTTAAAGTTCGCGATGTACACCGTCTATCTGAATTAGCACCTTAGTGTATTGAAGGTCTTGATTACGGAATTAAAAAAAAATTGTATAGATGTTGCATGTTACAAATTCACACATATATTCATAAAATGCGGCACAATATGTTTCAATGTCAAAAGTATGAGGACACAAATATTTGAAAATTTCAATTATTAATTAATTTACCGCTATAATGATTACAGCTCCAAACCAATCGATACTAATGTTTCGATTATTATTTTTACAAACGAGAGTTAATAAAATAAATGTTTATCTTTAGATACCGTATGCTGCATACGCTGTGTTTTAAGACCTAAGTAAAAATTTTTTATATGAAAATTATGAATTTCATAATAATCTTTACTCTTATTGAGTTGGCTACAGTGATCCATTCACATGATGTAATCCAATACCAGGATGACAGTGCGGTAAGCGGACTCATTCGACCTCTTCCTAAGCATAAGAAATGAAGAAGTTTTTTACATAATTAGTAGGTACACTGAATCTACATTATTATGAATGCAACAGTCTGCTATTGCATAGTCAGGGAGATCCGAGGAATCGCGTGGTGTGGAATTCTGTTCATTATTTTTAATTTCTTGATACAATTTCGTTTTTATTTGATACCTTCCTTATTCTTAAATACTTTAAGGATGTGTTTTGCAAATCTTGAGAACGAAGTGAACCTTTCACACTATTCTTCCAAATTTAATCTGATGGCCGCTATGGTCCAAATCTGTGCCCGAGGCGTACGTTGGAATTATCTAACATACGCCTAATACTAATACTAGGGCCGTTTTCCAAAACATCGTAAGCTATTATATTTACTATACCTGTATCCATACCTACTAATCTCTTCCCGATCACCGTGACTGTTACCAATATTAGTACAATAAACCCATAATTGGCCTAATGGCACGTATTTTGCTTAAATAAACAAATAATTTATTTTCGAAATATGGTGGCCCTTGTTTGACGCCAGTATCTATGGCGCTGTCCTAATTGGCAACGGTCGTGCGACCATGGGCGTCCGACGGCCGGTTTTGAGGTCTCCTAGTAGTCAGGCGACGTCCCTAGTACGACCATTAATGTGCAAGTTTCCGTTATCTCAGCTATGTTATTAATGTGTTTAGTGTTATTAAGGTACAGTTCTATTTTACAACACACAGGAGTTGATTGATCGGGTAAGTAATTACATCACAACATTTGATAAGAAAGTAATTATTTACAATTTTCAAGATTAAATAGTTCAACATTACAGTCTGACATAGGGTAGGTAGTGATAGCGTTAAGTGGAAGCTGGAGAGATATTAGCCTAAATTCGCCTCGCCTAAAGCTGTAAAGCCGTGACTACAGGCTCCCAAGTTTGCTAATTTTATTTAACTCATATTGATATTCAATTGAGAGTCATTTACGATTGATTGATATTACGATTGAGCCAAATAAGTATTCTGAAAAAACTTAATAGAGTAAATGTAAAAAACTCTATAAATAGAGTCGTACTGGAATCGCAATTGTTTCTCAGTTGAATCATCATCATCATCATATCAGCCAGAAGACGCCCACTGCTGGGCATAGGCCTCCCCCAGAGATCTCCACAAAGGCGGGTCCTGTGCTTTTCCCATCCAGCTGGTACCTGCGATCCTTACCAGGTCGTCAGTCCATCTTGTGGAAGGCCTGCCCACGCTGCGTCTTCCGGCACGTGGTCGCCACTCGAGAACTTTACTGCCCCATCGGCCATCTGTTCTTCAAACTATGTGCCCTGCCCACTGCCACTTTAGTCTGGCAATCCTTAGAGCTATGTCGGTGACCTTGGTTCGCTTGCGGATCTCCTCATTTCTGATTCGATCGCGCAAAGAGACTCCGAGCATAGCTCTTTCCATTGCTCTTTGGGTAACAGTGAGCTTTCTTATAAGGCCCACAGTGAGCGGCCACGTTTCAGTTCCATAAGTCATCACTGGCAACACACATTGGTCAAAGACCTTCGTTTTGAGACACTGCGGTAATTGGGACGAAAATATATGGCGTAGCTTCCCGAATGCTGCCCAACCGAGTTGGATTCGTCGATTGACCTCTTTCTCGAAGTTGGACCTACCTAACTGAACTATTTGTCCTAGGTATGAATAGTTGTCAACAACTTCAAGTGGAATGCCTCCAACTGTCACTGGAGTAGGCACAACATGGACATTCGACATAATTTTCGTCTTGTCCATGTTTATTTTAAGACCTACTTGTTGAGAGGCACTACAGAGGTCATCGAGCATTTTGCCCAAGTCTTCCAGGGTTTCAGCCATGACTACGATATCGACAGCAAATCTGAGGTGAGTAAGGTACTCGCCGTTAATATTGATGCCAAGTCCGTCCCAGTCCAGAAGAGTAAAGATATCCTCCAGTGCAGCGGTGAACAACTTCGGTGATATGACATCACCTTGTCTAACACCCCGCTGCAGCTGAATAGGTTCTGTGGTCTTATCCTGGAGACGAACTGACATAGTGGCGTTTTCGTACAAACCCTTCAGTGCTTCGATATATCGATAGTCAATTTGGCACCGCTGTAGAGACTGGAGCACTGCCCAAGTTTCGATCGAATCGAGGGCTTTCTCATAGTCCACAAACGCCAAGCATAATGGCCGGTTATACACTTCGGTCTTCTGTATAACCTGCCGCAGCGTATGAATGTGGTCTATGGTAATAAAACCTTTTCGGAATACGGCTTGTTCAGGAGGCTGGAAGTCATCAAACCTGCGTGCGAGACGATTCGTAATGACTCTCGAAAACAGCTTATACACATGGGTCAGCAGCGATATTGGTCTGAAATTCTTCAAGAGAGCCTTATCACCTTTCTTGAAGAACAATATCACTATACTTCTGTGCCATGTTTCCGGCGTTTTTTCCTCGAGGATGACGGAATTGAACAGCTTCTGAAGGGTCTTAAGCACAGGTTTGCCACCAGCTTTCAGAAGCCCAGCCGTAATTCCATCATCACCCGGCGCCTTGTTGTTCTTGAGCTGTTTGAGAGCCATACTAATCTCGTACAGGCTGATGTCCGGGATATCTTCGGTGTAGTGTCGGGTCAACTTGGCTCTGGGGTCTATTGCCATACTGGTAACAGCTGCCCGTGTTGTCGTGTATAACTGTCCATATAACCTCTCGACTTCCCTCAAAACCTCGGACTTGGTCGAAACAACTCTGCCGTCATCCGTTTTCAGTCTTGTCAACTGGCTCTGTCCAATCGACAGATCTCTCGCAAAGACTTTAGAGCCTTTATTCCGCTCGATCGCCGCCTCAATGTTGATAGTATTGAAGCGGCGTATATCGCGAGTCAGAGACTTGGAGATCTGTCGATTAAGTCGCCTAAATTGAGAGACATTATCAGGGGATTGCAGAGTCATTGCCCGTCTTTCTTCCATGAGTTTGAGGGTATTGTCAGAGATTTTGCTTGTTCGTTTTGTACGGCTGGCTTTGTAAAACTTTGACCCAACTGTATAGACAGTTTCCACGAACCTGTTATTGTAGTCGTCCACGTCGACGCATTCTCATAGGCACTCGAAGCGATTTTGTAATTCGAATTGAATGCTCTCGGGGTTTTGGATTTGGATGGGTACAGGCCGAAGCGTGGACCTCATCAATCTCGATCTTTCCAGCTGTGGATTAATATTCAATGTGCCTCTTACCAAGCGGTGATCACTGCCAATTTTTACGCTATTGATCACCGAGACATCATTGAAATATATATGCCGTTTCGTAGATAGGATGAAGTCGATCTAATTTTTTGTGACATTATCGGGACTAACCCACGTCCATCTGCGATGATCCGGCTTCCCGAAAAATGAGTTCATCATAAAGAGCCCCTCTTTCTCCAGAAAGCCGGCCAGCATCTGGCCACGGGCGTTCCGACTTCCAACTCCAAATTGCCCCACTCTCAACTCGTCTCCGCTTCGTTTGCCCAGTTTCGCGTTTAAATCCCCCATGACAACGGTGTAATGTGTCTTGGAGGTATGTATGGCTGTAGTTATATCCTCATACATAGCCTCCACTTCATCGTCGGAGTGAGTCGAAGTCGGTGCGAAGACCTGTATGACCTTCAACGAATACCGCTTGGTAATTCTGAGTATAAGGTACGCAACCCTAGACGACACACTGTCGATCTTGACGATGTTGTTCACAAGGGATTTGTGGACGAGGAACCCGACACCACCTAGGGACAGTTGGTCGCCCTCCCGGAAGTAAAGCAGATTTCCGGACTTCAGAGTTATCGAGTCCTCCCCCTTTCTTCGGACTTCAGATATCCCTATAATGTCCCAATGTAATCTGCTTACCACTTCCTCCAGCTCCACGAGCTTTTCGTCGGTCCGCAGTGTCTGGACATTGTATGTTGCCAGGGCCAGTGGTCGTGCTTTGTGGTAGCCTAATCGCGTCCGGTGATTCTTCGCACCCCCTGCCCCGCCGTTACCGTGACCGCTACCATGGTCCGGAATAGCGGGGCCGCCGGGTACTGGGGGCCGTGGCTTGTGTGTGCTTGTCATCGGAGGGGGGGAATTGCCATAATCGCCACGCTTGGCAGGCGGGTTGGCGATCGCAGTGCAGTATATGTTAATGTTCCCAGAAAGATGCTGCTGCCCATCTTTCGGGTTTGTCCCTTAGTCGCCTCTTACGACACCCACGGGAAGAGATGGGGTGGTGCTATTCTTTAAGGTGGCGGCACCACACACCACAGTCTCAGTTGAATAGTTGTTGGTAAAGTCTTTTCAAATCCATCAAGATACTGCTGTTTTGGTCCACAATAGTTACAATTGAAGGGCACAATAGAAAAACATGCAATAATTTTCAAGTTGATTTTTATTTATGAAAGTTTAGAGTTTTCGTATTTTACGCGTTATGCGGCACGTACGTTACATTTTTCTAGAGAAGCTTGTTAATTCTCTTGTAAACGCCATCATCCTCGTCCTAGCGCTTATCCCGGCCTCTGCCAGCGTCCGCTTTCCTACTCGTTCTTCTCCTTTACAAGTTATCGACCGTGTCGCGTAACTCCGCACATCCTACGCAGCATTTTTATTTCGTTGGCGTGGAGTACACGAACGTGCTTTGTCAGCGTTGGACAGGTTTCGCAGCCGTAAAGCATCACAGCCCTAATTATGCTCTTGTATAATATTAGCCCCTTGAGCTTGATTGGGATTTTAGAGTCATAGGCTTAATAGGTGACTGCCGTGAGCTCCCGCCATTTGGCCCAAGCTGCAGAGATTCGGTACTTGACATCGCGGCCAATGTCGCCCCGACAGCGCTAGGTATTTGGATTTATCTGTTAATTCTCTTGTAAACTAATTACTATAACTGAAGGTAACATAATATTTAAACAATATGTTATTTAAAAAGATAAACATATTGTCTATTGTGATATTGCATGTTTTTCCCCTGTGCTTTTCAATTGTAAAACTATTGAAGACCACACTAATAGTGCAATAGCGGTTCAATGGAATGTCACTGGAAAATCAGTGTTCTATGCTGTGATCAGTAAGTGTGATAACTGTACAATGTCAACCATAGTAACTGATACAGAACCATTACCGAAAGATATTATACTTAAATTTATTTGATTATTTTTAATTTCATATGATTTAACATGAACATACGTTAAGACACATTGGATTAATTTATTTCAATTGTTTTTTATTTAAGGAAAATAACGTAATCGTAAAAGTAAGTTTCAACAGAAAAAATATAACTAATAGTTAAGCCTACCAAGCAATAGATAAGACGATGTTTGCTCGACTAACGAAATTACTTATAACTTGTCAAAGAAAAGTTTAAGCACTTTCAATGTTATAAGAATCATTTGGTACTTGAATAAGGGCATGGGTGTGAAACATCAACTCCAGCTGTCTGTCAAAAGTGTCGCTTTACAAAATGGCGACGTTAGTTCTGATTTCGGCAACGTGCCAAACGATCCTTATAGCTCTGTATACGATTTTTCGCTGATTAGGAACTTATAGATACATAGACGACCAAGCTACTAGGAGTAAGATGATACGTAACGCAGACGATAGATGTCGCTGCCAGGTGGTAAGAACGCGGTGGTGATAGGATAAGGCCTTGGATGTTCAATTGCTAGCAGCATGTGAGGTTGTCCAAGATACCCGGATACTCACACTATACCTGCCAACATATTGTTGGTTAACTTGTTGATGACCCTCACCAGTGATTTGTCAGGGCTAGGTTATATTTGTACCACTAATGATTTCTTTTAGATACGAGACCACTTACCGAACCACTCTTGATGGACATCGTTGCTTCAATGGGGAGGCACACTACAAGCCAAGTAGATTGGCTTATGGTCATGTCAAACTTGACATACTTGTCATTTTGACAAGTAATTGATAAACACTTTCACTACACGTAGTTGACTCAACTCATGACCATGACGCATGCAACTGCGTCGAAATATCGAGGTAAAAACAATACTAACCATGGTAACAAACCCGATAATATGTGTAGTGTAGGTGTAGTAAATAGCCACGAAAGTCTTAAAACCTATAAATTATCAACTCTCATATTTTGGATACATGCATATGTGTGGCGCTATTAGTTCTCAGTATTCCTCACCATTATCGCTTTATAATTATTGTTGACGATATTTTTACCCCATTCAAGAAAATACCGAGCTATGTAGAAGATTATCGGTGATTTTTTTATTACCACCCATAATGACTTTATTCTGATTTTTTATAGGAAAGTATTGTAAGTATTTTTCTACTATTAAACTACCTACCTACTAAAATGACTACCTACATAACCATCATACCAGCCAAAAGACCGCTGCTGGGCATAGGCCTCCCCCAGCGATCTTCACAATGGCCGGTCATATGCCATCCGCTTCCAAATGGTACCTATAACGTATTTTTTTTTAATTTCTAAAAGATCTTGACTACATTGTGTACCTCAAGAAAAATTAAACATTACATTATAATCTCGGGGCCAGATCTTACAATTGATCATTTCATTATGTGGCCGACCATTTCATGAAATGGAAAGCTAAAGCTGACCATATTATGAAAATGAAAATGTTTGTTTGTCACGCATAAAATAGTAGTTTATGCAACTGTCATATAAAAGGGTGTCATGAGTGTCTGTTTATCACACGAGGCGTAGCCGAGTATGATAATGGTTGGACACGAGTGTTTTAATACCTAATTATATGCAGTTGCATATACTACTTTATCTACACTCATATTTTTATGTTAAAATATCGTACCTATAATTTTCTCAACAATGCTGGAAGTAAGCTGCGAATCAATTCTGTTGTATCTACGCGTCGAGGATACCAAGCGGCGGGAAATTCACTTTACTACTTTCACATTTATCTATTTATTTGCTTTAAATAAGAAAAAACATTCACAAACACAAATTACAACAATTAGAAAAAATATTCTGTTTAGCGGGAAAATCATTACACAGAAATATAAACAGGAAAATTTAAATTTTGGATTTGTTAAAGACATCTAGGTATTCACCTACATTTCGCCTTGTCCCAGCGCCCGAATAAAATTTAAAAATAAAAGTGTTGCATAATGATTAAAAAGTTATTTTATTTTTTAATTTATTTATTTAACCATTTATTGTACACAAGATTTTTACAAAACTATATTACAGAAAATATCAGACACAACAGGCCAACTTATTTCTATAAAGAATTTTCTTCCAGCAGGCTACACTCATAGTGTAATGTTCCAATTACATATTCGAAAACAGTTGTTTAAGGATCCACTTTTGTCACGCCAGTCTATAAAATTTTAAAATATTACTTTTACAGCATACAGCATTTCCGTATCGAAAAATAACTTTTTAATCATTATGCAACCCTTTTATTTTTTTTATTTTTGTCGGGCGCCGGGACAAGGCGAAATGTAGGTGAATACCTAGATGTCTTTAACAAATTCAAAATTTAACATCAAAATTTAAATTTTCCCGTTTATATCCTTAAGCTCGGGAATCAAAATAAGCGCAGATGCCATAAAAACAAAACTCCTGCAGGGAAATCCAATGCTCAGATAGTACAGCATTCTACACTAGGAAGACGGCCAATATGGGTACCACAATGGAATATAAGCTTAGACTTAAGGGCCCCGTTGTTTTAATTGTTATAAGCATAGACACTTGCCAAGAATTGTCGTACTCCAAAAAAAAAAGAAGAATAATACAGTAAAACAAGAAGAAAGTAAAAGCTATGTTGCAGCTTTTTCAGCATCTTCTCATACCATGGATCGGAATCTTTGATATATGGACACCCTGCACATGACCAATCGACGCGACTGGATGTACGATGAGACTACTGACTGACTGACTGACTACTGAGAGATAACTATTGTATAAATGATAAAAGTATGAGACAAATCAATTTGTTATAAAGTAATAAGCAATCAAAAATACAGGTGAGAGAAGTTCTTTACATACCTAAACTTGATGCTAATCTCTTATCAGTCAGTGCAATTGTCAAAAACGACTGTAAAATAAATTTTTGAGACAAATTCTGTGAAATTTATGATCAGAAAGATATTTTTTTGTGTTCAGCTACATTGGTAAACAATCTGTATCAGTTAAACACACACAGATAAATCTTTTCTAACCTGTCATGCACTTTTGCGGAACACCTTAATAAGGAAAACCATATTTTTAACCCAGTAAGGGCAAAAAATACCTTCATATAGCTGGGAAAGGACGTAGACTGGATGGAATAGAAGCTATAGAATTGAACAGACTGAAGAAGGTTAATATAATTAATGACAAAACTTCCTTCTCGACATCACCTATTTTAAATTATTTTAAATGACATACCTTCGATATAATTTATATTTTTTTGCTATTTATTTAAATGTATAACAATTGACATACTTAAAATTTTGACTTCTTGTAATTTATAATATGTTGACATACTGTACATTTCTTTGCACTGTGACATCCTAACATTATTGTATACTGCCGGTATCCACATCAATTTAAAATTTTTATTTGTCGGTTCCTACATCTAGATTGTAAACAAAATATAAAATCATTACCTGGTTATGCTCCTTAGCTCTAATAAACATGTGTTTCAGTTATTCTTTTTTTCGTACTTCCCAATTTAAATTTTGCTATTTCATGTAAAATTGCTTAAATAAGTGTGGATTGGTTGTGGATAAACATGTAGTGCTGTAAAATCGTGGTGAAAGTGTTATCTCGACATAGTTAGGTCAAATTGTTTAACAGTGACTAAAATACCCACAAGTTAACCTCAAAGTGACTCTTCTGCTGCTAATCCATCGAATTTTGTAAATCCGTGCCAGTTTAGCTATCGCAATGACATTCGTGGCTTGTGGTGCTGTTAGGGTTACATAAATTGCTCACAGTAAACAATACAAAATGTCAACACGACCAGACAAAATATTAACTTAACAAATTTTTCATCCTGCTCTTTTCAACAGAGTCAGATCTTCCTCTCTATCTGATGTTGGAAGTAATAATCAACCTATTCCGGACAAAAATACTGAAAATATAGTATGCGATAACATGGACGTGAGTCCTTGTCATGGTGACTCCATCCAACCTGAAGCTCCATATTCCACCCAACCGGAAGCTCCGCATTCCGCACAACCTGAAGCCCCGTCGTGGCAGCGTGTACCAGGTAGCCGCAATAAACGACAAAGAACTTCAGATGAATCCTCACCAAATTCAACTGCCGCTTCCAATCAGTATAAAGACCTGCCCCTGGATGCTGATGATGCTCCCACCAATAATGTAGTGGCCAAAAGTAAACCACCACCCATTATTCTTTATGGTATTGAAGATGTGAATGAACTTTCAAAGTTATTAACAACAGTTAGTGATGCAAGCAAATTCAAGTTGAAAATTGTGAACAAGAATTTGGTGGACTGCACAGAAGAATATAAAAAAATCACAGATGTTATTAGAAGTAAGGGGCTCATAGGACATACATTCACCAGAAAAGATACCAAATGCTACAGAATTGTTATCAGAAATCTCCACCACACAACTCCCCATAGTGCCATAATTAATGCAATAGAGGCAACAGACAACAAGGTTCGTGGTGAAATTATAAATGCTCGCTATGGCCCGGAAAAGATACCCACCTCAACATTCTTTGTCAACATAGAACCCAGCATGAACAACAAATGTGTTAAGGATATTAAATACATATACCATCAACACGTAAAAATTGAATATCCCCGGAAATCGAAATCTATTGTGCAATGTCAACGTTGCCAACAGTACGGCCATTCTAAAAACAACTGCATGAGGCCATTCAGGTGCGTTAAATGTAGTGAGAGTCACAAAACATCTGATTGTCCAAAGAAGGACAGGAATACTCCTGCAAAATGTGCTCTGTGCTCTTGTGACCATCCTGCAAACTTCAAAGGATGTAGTGTGTATAAAGAGATCTTGGCCAGGAAAACAGGCAAACCTGTAAAGGTTACTAACGATTCCAAAGTGAGTGCCAAACAAGTCCCACCTGTCCAGCCTGATGCAGAAACACCTAAGATCAACAGTCCCACACCCCAACCAACCTCCCAACAGAATAACCCATGGAAAAAGTCTTATGCTGATGCCACCAGATCCAACAACAGCACTGACAAATCTCATACTCCTACCCAGATTGAAAAGATCCTAATCGACCAAAGCGAAAAAATTTATATACTACTTCAGCAAATAGGTAACCTCCTGGGGCTTATCACAACTCTCGTCAGCAAACTAGTCAAATGACTGCCCTACGCATAGCTACGTGGAACATAAACGGTCTCACACCCTACAAAAATGAATTAGAAATATTTATTAAAGCTAATTCTTTGGATGCTGTCTTAATATCGGAATCACATGTGACTACAAGGAGTAATATCACTCTGGCAGGTTTTTCCACATACTTATACCCTCATCCTGATGGACAAGCCCATGCCGGATCTGCCATAGTTATAAAGAATAACATAAATCACTTTCCTCGCCAACCTTATGCAACAGACTACCTTCAGGCAACAACTGTGGAGGTACAGGATGGCGCAGGGGTAGTCAACTTGTCCGCCTTGTACTGCCCACCCAAGCACAAGATCACCGAATCAATGTTTGCCAAATACTTTGAATCTCTGGGCAATCGCTTTATAGCTGGCGGAGACTGGAACGCTAAGCACACATTCTGGGGCGCAAGAATGACTGTCACCCGTGGCCGTGAATTGAAGTCTTGTGTGGATAAATGTGGCTTACTATCAATATCGACAGGTGAGCCTACTTACTGGCCCACGGATCCCCGGAAAGTTCCAGATTTGTTGGACTTCTTTATAACCAAGAATATTGGTCGACTGTATACATCTATCGAGTCAAGTCATGATGGATCGTCGGATCACTCACCGGTTATTCTTACCATTAGCTCCTCTGTTATCCATAATAAGTGCAGTCGAAATTCCTTATATAATAATAAAACAGACTGGGAATCGTTCCAGGCTAATCTGGATTCAAAAGTTGACCTGAACGTCTCGCTAAAGACCAGCAGTGAAATCGATGAAGCAGCTTTGTATATCACAAACCTTATTCAGTCTGCAGCATGGGTTTCCACGCCTGAATTGCCCTCGTTACAGCAAGCTATATTTCTTCCTATAGAAATCCGACGCAAAATCTCCGAAAAACGTCGACTAAGGAGGATATGGCAGCAGTCGCGTAATATTCACGACAAAACATTACTCAACTATGCCATCAAAGAGTTGAAAGAACTGCTCTAAAACACTGCCAATGAGACAATGAGGAGAACCTTGGAGAACGCAACACCAAATAAGCGTGGAGAACTCAACTTGTGGAAGATATGCAAGGATACTGGCAAACCACAACCACTGCAACCCCCTTTGAGAACAGGGACATCATGGGCACGAACCGATTCACAAAAGGTTGAAGCATTTGCTGCTCATCTTGCTACCGTCTTCCAGCCAAACACCTGCAATGAAGCCGAAGATTGTGAGATTCAAGAAATCCTAGGACAAGACATCCAGATGTGTCTTCCACTTTCACCTGCGTCTCCTCGTGAACTTGCGAATGAGATAGCCAACATGGATTGTAACAAAGCCCCAGGATATGACTTAATCACATCTGAAATACTCAAGAGACTCCCGAGAAAGTGTCTAGTTTTTCTCACTTCCCTAATTAATGCCACCTTTAGAACGGGCCATTTTCCATCAATATGGAAATACTCACAAATTATAATGATTCCAAAACCTGGTAAACCTGTCCATGAGGTTACTTCCTACAGGTCTATTAGCCTAACTCCGGTGTTGTCTAAACTCTGGGAACGTCTGTTCCTGAAGAGACTGAAGAAGATATTGAATGATGCTCAGATCATACCCAATCACCAATTTGGCTTTCGCGAATCTCATTCTACAGTAGTATCACACAATACGACAGTGCCTGGAAAGAAAGGAATACTGTTCCGCAGTATTTTTGGATATCCAACAGGGTTTTGACAGGGTCTGGCATCGAGGACTTCTATATAAAATTAAAAAGTTATTACCCCACTCGGTATTCCCCATTATGGCGTCTTATTTGTCGGATAGGTTCTTTCAAGTAAAACAGGGGGAAGCAAGATCATGTTTTCACCAATGCCTCGCTGGTGTGCCCCAGGGCTCAGTACTCGGCCCGGTCCTATACAACATCTTTACTTGTGACCTATCAGTAAAAGTCCCTGTAGTTGAAATAGCTACTTTTGCTGATGATACGGGCTTCTTGTCATGTAGCTCTGATCCAATTCTAGCCAGTAATAGGCTGCAAAAACAACTCAACGCCACCCACAAATGGATGTCTAAGTGAAGAATTAAAGCAAGTGCCTCAAAATCACAGCACATTACGTTTACATTAAGAATAGAAGTTTGCCCCCCTGTTAAACTTGGCGAAGATGTTCTTCCACAAGCATCTAATGTCAGATACTTAGGGTTTCATCTGGATCAACGACTCACATGGAAGGACCATATAACAAAGAAAAGAGATGAAATTAATATCAAATTCCGAAGTCTTCTCTGGCTTTTAGGCAAAAAATCAGCACTTTCCTTGACCAACAAATTGCTAATATATAACTCTTTACTGAAACCAATATGGACCTACGGAATTCAGATGTGGGCCACTGCAAGTAAGAGTAACATCGAGCGACTGCAAAGGGTACAAAATAATATTCTACGAGTTATTGCTGGCGCACCGTGGTACGCTCGCAACAAAGAAATCCACGAATACTTAGAAGTGCCAACCATCTGTGAAGAAATAGAACGATACCGCAAAGGCTACAGGGAGCGTCTATTACTACATCCAAATCCTTTGGCCAATATGCTTTTGACAGTCAACACTGCTAAACGTCTCAAACGGACTGACGTTTTGGCTTAGTACCCTATAGAATTGTGGGCAATGGCCCATTGATTCGAAAAGTCATTGGAAGATTCAACAGATTTGATTATACAGTAGTCTAGCGACTGATGGCAAATAAAAGAGCGGAAAAAAAAAAAAACTGAAGATGAGTAATTTGGCAGCTGCAAGATGAACTCGGCCAAGGTTCGGATAGTGCATTAGTTATATACAGTGATAATCAAAGTGCGATCAAACTGGTTTCGACAGACTGTTATAAACCTAAATAAATAAAAATAAATATTCGTGGACAAATTCACACAGCGCCATCTAGCCCCAAACTAAGCAAAGCTTGTATTATGGGTGCTAGCTAACTGATATACTACTTATATACTTTTAAATAAATACTTTTTATACATAGAACACCCAGACCCGTAACAGAATTTAAAATTCATCATTTAAATTTCTGCCCGGCCGGGAATCGAACCCGGAACCTCTTGCGTGGCTGATTGGCATGTTGACCATTGAACCACTCAGGTCGTCGTCAGGTAGGTAAGACTAAACACATGATATTAAGTTACATTTTCTCAGAGAAAATATTATTAACTCTAAAATTAAATTCATATTTGTGAATGGTTTTGATATGGTGGCAGATAACTTAACCAAAGGTTTTACACTTGAAAAACATTTATTTTGAATTAACAAAAAGGGTTTTCCTTCTGAAGGGAGTGTTAGATTACATGAGAACGCAACCATTACATAGTTTATAATGTTGGCACTGCAAGCCGTCGTGTTGGCAGCACTTTACTGGTGTTCTCGACTCGAAATTTTTTTTTTATGGTCGTCCATTTTGTTCTTGCTTTTGTTTAAGTCTCAAGTTCTACAATATACGTTTGGTATTTTATATAAACCAATATTTTATTGCACTTAACCATATAATAACCAGATAAATCCTTCAGAGATGCTGCATCGAAGAGTCATTTTAAAGAATTTTATAGACTGACGTGAAAAAAGTATACCCTTAAATGACTGTTTTTGAATATGTAATTGGAACATTACGCTATGAGTGTAGATAAAAGAATTTAAATAAATTCGACTATTGTCGACCACTAAATAGAAATAACTAGTTATACAAAACAAAATTATCTGGTCACGACGTACATGCAGAGTATTGTACCCATTTTCATTTCTGTTTGTTAGAGTAAATGAAAATTATGAAAACTGAAAATTATTATCTTGTTACAAAAAAGGATGTAAGTATTTACCATATTTTAATTAACTGAGGGTTGTTACAGATAAGCTGATTTAATTAGACTTAACAACACTTTAGAGGTTCGGGCGACAAAAACTTTTTTACATAACTTTTCTTTGTCATCATATTATTATGGTTGACAAACCAGCAAGCGGTCGCTACCCGCTCATGGATTACTTACGTGGGCTCTAAAGATGTTTGTAGAATGTTTGATACACCGAAAACCTTTAATCTAAACAACGATAATACGAAGTTTTACACCGAAGTAACTTTTATGCTAGGTAACGTTTCATCTAATTTAAATAAACCTAATGCAATAGTCACTATACTCTATTTTTTAACTATAAAGTACTGGGATAACTTTCTTCGTTCTTATTAGTTACAAGCCGGCGTTCACATTACCCTCCCACTTCCCAGTAATCATTTGAATTGAAATTTTAAGTATACTTGTAAGTTAGATGACAATACCATACTATGGTATCAGTGGGCTGATCAGATGATGAAGAAAAAAAATTGTTACAGGAACCGTCCACAAGGGTTTTTTAAACTCTTAAAGTGTGCCAAGTGGCTCCCAAGACTATTCAACCAGTCTCGGGGTTCCTAGTGAAAGACCTTGATTAACATTGTTCGTAAATTCAAAATTTTTCTTTTTTAGTTTGAATATTTTTAATATCACAGATACCTGCGATTTTCTTTTATAAAGCTACAAAAGAAAGTCGAAGGTATCTTTATTAAATTAAAATTAAAATTAAATGTCATTTATTTCAGGTACATAGGTCCCATAAATACATAATTAAAAATGTCACATATAACATAAAAACAAGCAAGAATAACATATGTTACATATGTTACAAACAGCAATTACAATTAAATGTAATTATAATTTGAAAATGTCAATATATAAAATTTACAATGTCAACTAAGAAAAATTACAATTAAATGTAATTAAAATTAAAAATGTCAAGATTTATGTAAAATTCACAATGTCAACCAGGAAAAATTACAATAAAATGTAATTAAAATCAAAATGTCAAGATGTACAATTCACAATGTCAATGTTTAATTTCTAATGTTTAATCACATAACCTAAAAAAAAAAATTTAATATAAATTATAAATAATACTATTGAAGTTTCTATCAAATAGATAGAAACCATAGTATATTGATACTATTATTCTATTTGGGGACGTACGCACTCTCTCTTTGAAGGAGGCCCTAGCATTTCGCAATACTGCGAAGAAATCGTTAACTCTGTGCTCAGCGAACATACCAGACGCACTACACCTCCACGGTAACCCCAGCATGCCCCCGAAGGCGTTGTTATATTGTACTCACAAGGTGTTATACGAGTACTTAGTGAAAGAGTACCACAGGTGGCTAGTGTAGAACCCCTGGCAGTACGCCTTGAACAGGGTCACTTTGGCGTCCTTCGATCAGCGAGCGAACCGCCTCGCCAGCATGTTGCTGCGCGCGGCCAGCGCCCGCCGCGCCCTCTCGAGGTCCTCCTCGTCCACCAGCCTATCCGTGAAAACATGACCCAAGTATTTAAACTTGGTTACAACCGCTATCTGTGGCCCACATAGGTAAACCGGAAGGGTAACTTTAGGAATATTCTTATACACAAATGTCATAACTTCTAATTTTTTCACATTATATTTTAGGCCATGAATCATAGCGTATCGTTCACATATTCCTATTAGTTTTCTGAGACCCTGGATCGAGGGGCTCAGAAACACCATATCGTCCGCGTAGCTCAGGTTGTTTATCAAGTGTCCATTAACGTAGCATCCCACTTTGATGTTGCTGAGCTCCTCGATTAGGTCGTTCATATAGAGGTTGAACAGTAAAGGCGACGTCAGTCCACCCTGCCTGACCCCGCATTCCAACTTATAGCTGTCGGATTCCACATTATTCCATCTCACTACATTGGTCTGGTTCCCGTACCAGAATTCCAACAGACATGAAATATCTCTCGCTGCTCCCGTTCGCCATAGCTTGTTCCAGAGAGTATTATAGTTAATTGTGTCAAAAGCGCGGCTTAAGTCTAGGAAGCAAGAATGTACTGCTGTGTTCCTCTTCAAATGGGTCATTCTTAGGAGAGCAATTTTTGAGCGTAACTGACTCATATCTCCTACATAAACAAATAATGTATAGATAAATCTACTATTACATTATTTATACATTCCATATGTATCGTGTCATATAGATTTCATTATTTAAAAACCATGCACATCAGAGTAACTTACCCTCAACACCTTAAATCCGGTTAATTTTGTACATTTTTTACGCGTAACACGTGCGCCGTCTTCAGAGGAAGCACGGATATTTTTTAAATCACCTACGTTTTTAATCAGTTTCGTACACATTATTCAAATAGACAAATCATTTTATTTACTGATCAAATTTTAAATCCTATCGGAGGGAAAATATTTTTTTTAAGGGCATAAGTAAGTACGTAATACACCTACCAACATTTTCGCTGCACTCCTTGCGAGGGACACTGCTCTGGACAGGCAAGGCACAGACGAATCATGCTTGGTGTGTGCGAATCGTCAGTTACGCCGCAACTTACATGTAAGGTGGTTGTATCGCTGTTTTCCTACGTTTTCGGTGCAAGATTAGTTCTACAATTTTTAAATTTTTAGTTCTCATTTCTCGGGTATTTCCATGTCACATTTTTTCTATCTTATTGTGCTATTTTTGTTAAACCGGTTTAAAAATGTAATGCCTAACTTCTAAATGTAGATATCTAGTAACAAACTAGCAGGTTAGATCTTTACAACGCCGAGGAATTTCAAAATATATGCGTTTTGGTGATTTCCATGGTGTAATTTCCATGTATAAAACACAATGGAAATTACATAAAACCTATGGAAATTACCTTGTTTCTGGTTGCATGGCACACATAAAATGTTTGTATTGAAATATGTGCAATAACCGAATCAAGTGATACATATTGAATATAAAAAAATGTTAACTGCTATATATCAGCCGAAAGACCACTGCTGTGCATAGATCCAGAGATCTCGGTTACAAAGGCTGATCCTGTGCCTTCTGCATCCAGCTGGTACCTGCGATCTTTACCAGGTCGTCGGTTCACCTTGTTGGGAGCCTACCCAGCCTATCCAGCCTACCTGCGTCTTCCGGTACGTGGTCGCCACTCAAGAACTTTACTGCCCCATCGGCCATCTGTTCTACGAGATATGTGCCCACTGTCACTTTAGCCTAGCAATCCTTCTTTTAAAGCCCTTAGTGAGCAGCCACATTTCTGTTCCGTAGGTCATCAGTGGCAACACACATTGGTCAAAGACCTTCGTCTTGAGACACTGCGGTAATTGGGACGAAAATATATGGCGTAGATTCCCGAACGTTGCCCAACCGAGTTGGATTCGTCGCTTGACCTCTTTTTCGAAATTTGACCTACCTAGCTGGACTTATTTGTCCTAGGTATGTATAGTTGTCAACAACTTCAAGTACCTCCAACTGTTACTGGAGTAGGCACCCATGGACATTTGACATAATTTTCATCTTGTCCACGTTCATTTTAAGAACTACTTGTTGGGAGGCACTACAGAGGTCATTGCCCAAGTCTTTCAGGGTTTCAGCCATGACTACAATATTGTTAGCAAATCTGAGGTGAGTGAGGTACTCGCCGTTTATATTGATGCCAAGGCCGCCCTAGTCCAGAAGCCTAAATATATCCTCCAGTGCAGTGGTGAACAACTTCTGTGATATGTCATCACCTTGTCTAACACGTCGCTGTAGCTGAATAGGCTCTGTGGTCTTGTCCTGGAGACAAACTGACATAGTGGCATTTTCGTACAAACACTTCAGTGCTTCAATATATTGATAGTCAATTTGGCACCGCTGTAGAGACTGGAGCAAGGCCCAAGTTTTGATCGAATCGAAGACTTTCTATATTGTTCGGTCTTCTGTATAACCTGCCGCAGAATATGTATGTGTCTATGGTACTTAAACCTTTTCGGAACCCGGTATGTCTAGTTTTCAAAATCAGTTAATAGCTATATCTACAACAAAAAAAGTTTCATTCAAAATCGTCTAGTAGTTCCCGAGTTTAGCGTGTCATCATCATCATCACAGCCCGTAACAGTCCACTGCAGGATTTTGGGCCTCTCCCACGAAAGGGGAGGTTATTGCCATAATCTCCACGCTTGGCAGGCGGGTTGGAGATCGCAGTGTTTAAATATAATAATGGAAAATGCTGCTGCCCAATTTCCAGACTACGGAGACTCTTGATTTTTGGCCTCGAAAACATTAGTCGCCTTGTACGACACCCATGAGTGTAAAGGGTTGGTGCTATTCTACTCTGCCGGACACCACACGGCTATCTGCCGGACACCACACGGTTTAGCGTGTACAAGCAGACAAACAGACAGACCAAATTTTTAAAATTCTTGTTTTATTACCATTTCTTCATTGTCTTAAATATTTTTTTGTAACTATATTCAATGTACAGGCACTGCTCAGTGAACAGCAGGCATTCAAGATGAAATTATTGCAACTTTACCAAAGGATAACTTTGTCATAACTTCCGATCAGCAAAATGACGAATTAGATTTCAATTATAGCATTGTTTGATATATTTTTTTTAATAATTGGTCTAGTCTGGTTTTTGACCGCCACCTCGCCTGGTGGTACGTGATGATGCGGCCGATGATGGAGCATGGCTGTCTAAGAACAGTCATTCAATCATTTGATCAGGGACCACACTCGCAGGCAACGCGTTCCATTCCTTGGCCGTACTCATGTATTAACCTTCGTGAGAATTTCATGTTATTTGGCTGCAGTCTTTGCTTTTGATTCGATGTACTGTCCAATGTTGAGATTGGTTGATAACTCAACACCCAGGAGCTGTAGGTTGTCGGTGATTTTCACAATACATTCCGGAAAGTCGGAGCTATATGGAATGGACTCGGTTTAGCGGAATACAAACACGCCTGTGTTTTGATAGCGTCGAACGCCATTATATTGGCTTCACCCCAATCGGACACTGTTTTGAGAGTTCTGTTCTTTTTATATTTTATTTTTATATAGATTTTCAACGATTTGTTAAAAGAAATTAAAATAAATAAAAGTTTTTATAGAAGGGGTTCATAAATATTAGTAAATAATGTCAAACTTTATTTGTTTATAGCAGAGTTAGTTTGTTCAAGAATTGAAGTATTTTAATTAGAATCTTATAAATACTAGTAAAAAGTCCAAAAAAGTGTTTTAAGGATTGTTTAAGTATTTGTTATAGGGCATTTTATTTTAACCGTTATTGTTTGAAGCCTTAATTTACTAAATACTAAGATTAGTTACTGCGGGTATTTAGATATCGTACATGTTGATACTATTACCCATAGATATATACATGTAGATGCGGTTGAACGAACAAATAACTCTGACGGTCACCGTAGTAAATAAAACAGCGCCGTCTACAGTGCCACAAACATGTCTGACCGGGTGACAGCGTCGCTGTTGTTGGCATTGACATTACATTTAAAAACGTCAACACTTAGTTACGGTTTTGGCCACTGGGTCGAATAAGTTTGTCAACAATCTTGACAGGCCGCCTGATATAACATTGTTAACGCGTACAAGAATTTGTATGGACTGTGATATTGGAAATATAGGAATATATGATGTATGATGTGATATTGGAATATATACGTCATTGGATAGCTATTATTGAGCTGAACAAAAGTAACCTTGGCGCTAGTTCCAAATATTAGTCCGTTCCGGGTTATGCTGTACTAAATATATCAAAGTAATAATTATTTTTTTCTGTTCTACCCACATTTAATGGTCAGAACTAAATCTATGGTGTTATACCGCCAGTGCAAAGTCATATCGTGCGCATGCATCTAAGTCAGACAAATCAAAAACAAGCAGATGGAGTACATTGAATTTGATTGAACATACCAACTTATCATGGCCGGTATAATTATAATATAATAATAATTTAGCAATAAACACTGAAGTATTTATTGGAAATACTAAAAACATAAGTTTTACAAGTAATACATGATGTTTGTTATACTTTACGGAAAAAATATACTCCATCCTTGTTTTTGGTTGCTGTTTATCGGAATAAGTGCATGTGTTTCCTATGCAACTCGGCATTCTTAGATTATAAAGTAACGACCATTCTTATACATGGCCGAAACGTCACTGAGACGACGTTGGAGCTCCATTGCAATTTTAGCTCCAATGAAGTGGTCTCATTGCTTTTGTACAATGAACCGGTCTATATATAGAAGTCTTTGCTTTTACCAAATATTTGTAATTTTTATTATCGTGTTTATCCATAATATGCATGTTATGGGAATAATTAATATTATATTATATTTGTTAATTATATTACTTTTATGTTCCTACTTTGAGTTCCTTTTTAGGTATGTTTCTTAAATATAGCTATTACTTTTTGGCTAAAAATAGTTTTAAACTTTTAATGCATGTTTTTCTTAATACTATCCCAACTTACTTTTATTTGAGCTTAATTTTATATCTGATATGGTGTTTAGTTTATGAATTTTATCTGCTGGGTGTTTTCCTTGGGTCTTTATTGTAATTTCCATGGTCCGCAAATTCTATATATATTTTTTAGCAAAAGTATAGATCCGCTACGTGTCGAATTTTTATATGTTATTTAATTTTGCATAAGCTTTCAAAATGTTTTTGTGATGTACTTTAATTTAGCGATTTTTCATATACCATGGAAATTACGCGGAGAACACATTTCCTAAGAACCACCCAAATAACTTTTCACAGAATTTTTCAGAGCGAATATCGCCATGTCTGTCGAAAGACCACTACGGAAACCAAATTGAGCGTCATTAAGGGTTATATTAGATAAGAGGTTCGGCAATAGGAGCCTTTCCAAAACTTTTGAGAATATAGTAGCAAGCGATATAAGACGGCAATTTGACATGTTGGAGACATCGCCTGTTCTGTTTTTTACGAGAGGCACTACGTTGGTGCGCATGAGAGTATCGGGCAAGTGAGAGTGTGCGATACATTTGTTAAATAGAGTGGCCATTTTATCAAATAAAAGGGGGCCAGCGTTAATAATATGTTCAATACTAAGATGATCATGCCCCGGCGACTTTCCCCGCTTCATGTTTCGCACACACATCAACAACTGTTCCGGAGTGAATCTCGTCTCCACCTCGGTCTCCGGCGCTGGCTGCGGCGAGCGCTGCGCGTACGTCCCGTCGTCAATACACGAGTCAGTCTTAATATTAAATTGTTGCGCAAACATATTCGCAATCTGTTTAGTGTCCTGAGAGCCGTTAACACTTAATGGAAGTGCAGGTTTCCTCTCAAGGCGCTTAGTAGATTTCCAAAAGTCACAGAAATTTTTAGCATGTCGATGTTTTGCTAAAATGTCCATTTTTATTTGCTCTTCATTTTTTTGACACCAGCTGATTTTATTTTTAAATTCTTTTCTAGAGCTATGCATCTTTTCATAGGTAATACCTTGCTTGGGTCTGCCATGTAACTTCCACATCTGATAGTGAAGCCTTGCCGTATAATGCAAGTGTTTTACATGTAGGTTCCACCCAGTTACTTGACTATTTTATTCACGCCCTGAAAGCCGCCTTAGCGTAGCTAATTAGAATGAACCAATGAGCAAATTGTGATTAGCTTCAGTACATTATAGTTAAAAAATAGAGTAGGTATAGCAACATCAGGAAAATGGCTATTACTTTGCCGACCTTTAACTTCGCTTCGTGTATTTCAATCACATTAATTCTTTAGGTTGTTTTATTTAAAAAAAACTGTTTTCAAAACTTTTGTTTTGATTGATTTAATTTGCCTTATTAGCAATTACAAGTGGTAAGTATGTTACATACCTCCATAAATATAAAAATTTAATAACTAACCGACAGAGAAAGTCGGATAACCCCCAATCAAGTATATACTAAACAGATTTTAATGAATCAGAGCTAGAAACTATCTCGCTTAAACTGACTTTCAAATACGGAAAACCGCATCCAAATCATTCCATCCGTTCGGGAGCCACGATGCCACAGATAGATATACAGATACACAGATACACACGTCAAACTTATATGACCCCTCGTTTTTCGTCGGTGGTTAAAACAGCTATTAATAAACTGTCATTGTTTTTCATAAAATATAGGCAGTGAGTAAGAAATCATATTTAGTGAGTATATTTTTAAATATTTGTTTTCCAACGGTAGAACTTCTAAATTATAGCATACTTAGAGATACCCTACGCTCCTGAGCAAAAATAACTAGGCACTTACAAAAATGGCGATATTTCACGCTTCATAGTAATTCCAAATCTCACTCACACTCAATCTCATACTACAACAGGTACTTGCATCTCTGTTCCGCTTTGGGCACCTACTAACTCACTTTACGCATGGCCTACTGGTTGACTGAAGGCGCATTTTCATTGGTCGTTAGCGCCTGTATGCGGGTTACGGGAGATTTCTGTAACGCATGCCATAGGACCCGCATGGGGAACCGTTTACATTGGCCGTTAGCGTCCGCATGCAAGGTGCGAAAGAACCTGAATACAATTTCGTTTGGCAGTTGGCTTTGAGTGAATATCGTAAGTTGACGTGCCGACTAGCCATGGATCAACAATTATTGATATGTGGAGAAATTTTGAATGTTTGTGATCTATTAAAAAATAAATTACTGGCTGCAGCGAGTTGACTGACGACGTCAAATGACCGAGGTGCTATGAGGGAGTCCCCGAATGCTTTGTATCGACCAAGTTATCGACTGACTAATTTCATTGGTCACTATCCCGAATGCGGTAAGCCCCCGCACGCATTGAATCGACCGAGTTATCGACCGATGAATTTCATTGGTCGATAGCCCGCATGCGGGAAGTCCCCGAATTCGGACTAATGACCGATTTATCGACTAATGAAAATGCGCCTTGATAGATAAAGCCTTGATGGCTTTAAGTCGGCAAATTGTATACATTTTAGTGCATAAAGTTAAAAAATCCGATATGAATGTGCTCGGGGTATCCTCCACGTTTCGAAACTGTTTTACTTTCTTTAATTGTAGGGCACTCATGAGATCAATTTGCTAGTGCAAGGTGACATTTGAAAGATTATTTAGTGTACTTTAATCGTTCTACAATGAAAATATTATATTAACAAAAATTTTCGCTACCACGAATGATTTCTCCATTGTGAAAAGAAGTTGATTTTATAAACATGCAGAATTTCATGAGTTAAATATAAATGTAAGTTTAATTCAAATACGTCTAAATGGGTGATATTTTCTTACGCTAAACGTACTGTTGGTCGAAACCACAAATACTTTTTTAAATACAATAAAAATTTATTATGACCCAACGTCTAAAATCTTTTTTGTAAAACTTTGAACGAGGACCGATATCGGCTTTAAAAATATTATTAATTTGCACATAAGTGGCCACTAAAAGAATTTTATTGCCTGGGGAAACACGGTCAGACGTTCCAATCGATGAGAAACGGCCACCGTGGTTTAGGATATCAGCAACCAATGGGGAACGAATAGTGCCGACGTTTGAGTTATATACGAGGCACGCCGTTTGAAGAACCCCAAGTTTTAGTGTAAAAGGAAGACTTCGGAGGCAGAGATCTTAAAATGTTACAACACTTTCCTTAGTAACTACAAATTAGCAGTTAAGACGACTTACATTCGCGCTGCGCAAGAAAATTTCACCTCAAGAGTGGTGGAAATATCGTCGCCTATCAATGTAAGTAGTTAATAGTTTGTTTAGTGATGACGATGATTCATTTAAAACCGGTCACAATATATTAAAGTAATTTTAATTACCTGTAGTGGAACTTGTGTAAAAAAGTGTTTTAATTCTATAATATTAATGTGACTACTTATTTTTGCTCATGAGTTTACTAGGTACTTTTGATACAGAAAGCTACCTTTCTAACCGGAACAAGGCTGTACTCGTACCATACCGGTACTTTTGTAGTCAAGGGAGTCACGCGGTTAATCACGCGGTGAATAAAAAGTAGAGAACACTTTCACCTGCTTAATGTAATGTGATTTATCTTTACCTAGCTCGTAAGTATCAAAATACAATACACTTACCTGTAAAAATCATTATCACTTGGAACAAATCGTGCAGAAATCGTGTACAATCAGTAAAACAGTCTCTCTTACGTTCTAACCTGGCGCACGAGGTTACTGATATGGCAAGTGACGTCAACTGAAATAATAAAATCTGTCTAGATTGACTTGTCTTAGGGCGTACTGGGTACTGGGTGGTCAGTTTGTATTTTAAATCGCGCTATCAAGGTAGAACTCTCGTGAGATGATGTTTCGCGAGTCGCTCAGGATCAGCGCGTCGGGACACGATAACCATGAGGATGAGCGAGAGAGGCTGAAGAAGGTTAGTGTTGGTACCTAACGTGACGCTAGATGGCGGTAATTGTATTTTAGATCGCGCTATCGGACCTGGCGTTAGTGTTTCTACTCGTATAGGGCTGCAGGTAGGTACGATACGATACGTTGCATCATTGCACGGGAGATGCGTAACATGACGCTAGATGGCGCTGCGCGTAGTTTAGATCGCGCTATCGAGGCGGCCCTTACTATTTCTATAGTACCACTGGTCCACTCAGATAACCTCTTTATAAAGCAAGCGGGTACAAGCAGGAACTGGCTGGCTGCCTGTCTGAGTAGCTTCCAAAATGTCGAGCTCATCAGACGAATTTTTCTGATAGAATGTGTTTCTCAAAATGAGTAAACAAATAAATTAATAATGGTAATAAGTGCTTAGCTTAGGTGTGTTCTCAGTTTTGCATAACCAATTACAGCTAATTGGTTTTGAGAGTCATCATCATCATCATCTTGGCGTTAATGTCCCGGTAGTGCTCTCCCGCACTAGGGGTTCTGTCCTGACCATGATCCAGAGTGGAGCGATTGCCATTTGATCTCCGTGACTCTGCTATCAGGGGAACCTGTCTAGATTTAATTATGGTACCTCATTCAGTCGCCAGAATGTGCAGGTTTCATCACTATGTTTGCCCTCACTGTAAGCGATTCTGAGAGTAAATCAAATTATTTATTTAAAATTTAGCTGGTGAGTAGTTCATACCTTTTATTTTTCAAACAACTTTGCTTCATTCATCATTGCGTCAACAACATAGTGTGCATCGTCGAACAGATGATGTTTCACGCATTCATATTGCTCCTCATATTTTCTGTCACTGGCGCTACTGTCAACCTTTTAAAGGAGTATAACATTCTTTTTTTTTACCTCGAGTGTCTTTGCCTACCATTGTGAGATACGGGGGTGAGTGTGGATGTATGTACCTATGTATTTATAATTTTGTAGATTCTCGTCACTTCGCTCATATTCGTTTTTATTTCTGCCACAAGCACGTCTTTCGTTTCTATTCTATATAATACGGCACACAAACAGGCAAGCGGAAAGAGGTTATCGTCGTCTATGTACATCAGCAACACCAGAGTGCTATTGGTGAGAAAGTAAAGTAAACACGGACCTCGGTGTACGTCCGATTTTAATAATAAAAATAATGAATTATTTCAACCAAATTGAACTGTTTATAGTTACAAATACACAAAATACTTAGTGAAAGTGTTAGTGACAAAAATCCTGTTGTTTTAATCCTATAACTATGGTAAAATCAGTGAGTTACAGTGATGAACAATTACAGTGTTAAACACAACTTTAACGAAATTTCAAACGCGAAGTATGCTGTATCGCTTTATAATATAAGCAAGAACTACAGTGGCGCCAAACAGAAACAGTAATTAGTGGAACAATTATTTCATTCATACTCATTATGAATGAACTGTGTGAATGAGTGATCGTGAAAAATACCCTCATACTCGGAGAAAATAAACAATGAATGCTGGAATATTGTGCATGCTATAAACTAAACACAAAATTCACAGCACTGATCACAGTAGGCAGTAGCTGACTGGAACACATTTGAGCGTTCCGCGGCTTGCGAGTTACGGTTGTGCATGAGACCCGGGTTCGATCCTACGACGAGACATTGACTTTTTTTTAATTTTTAATTTTTTTTATTCATAGATTAATTAATCAATTTCTTATCTGACATGGCAAATAAATGTAATAAATGCAATATGGACATCACATCGAGACAATTATTATGCTGCAGAGAATGTAAGCAATATTATGATCTGCCATGTGCAAACGTAACATTCGACAGATATAAAAATATGACAAAAGAACATAAAGACAACTGGAAATGTAAGCTATGCTACCAAAACTTACCAACTACAACATGCTGCAGTACACCATCGGATTTCGTTACACAGCGTAAAAAATTTGTCATAAATGTGTCAACAAGCAACTCATTTGAGTCACTATGTACTGATGACGACTCACGTAATTTTTCCAAATGCAAACTGAACAGGAGTTGCCTGGACTTGCGTAATGATGCAGAAGAGAGAAAATTATTAATGCAGCAAAATATTATATTGAAATCTAAATTAGAAAACGCGGAAGAAGAAATTGATAATTTATTATCTGAGAACTTTAAGCTGGAAAAAAGAATACAGGAACAGGAGATCAAGTTAAATATCTTGCGTAACATATGTAGATCTACAGTTAAAAAAGATACTCACCGAAAAACCCCCGGTATTATAAAAAGACGTAAACTGGATCTCTCGCGCGATTCTTCGACACCGAGTACTTCAAAACAACAACGCCCGATAGAAATTATTAATAAAACGCCAATACCGCCATCTCGAGTACTAGTGGAAAACGTTGAAGAGCCTTTACCTGAGCAAACCTGAGGAGATGCGAAAGCCTAACATAATTATTTTAGGTGATGAACATGTAGGGGGACTTGGAAAATATTTACAGACATATCGTTCTAACAAGTGGAATGACCGGTATAAAATATTTTCGTTTTTTAAACCTAATGCCGACTCAAAAGAGGTACTAAGTTACTGTACTACATTACGTAAGAAAATAAACAAAAATGACTATGATACGAACCCAAATAGATTGTTTGGTAACTTATATACTTCGTTAGAGTTATTAAATGGTACCAATGTGCTTTTACTCCCTGTCAATCGTAACAAAAGTTTAAATGAGGAGTTACTAAATAATAAATTAAGATTATTGACATCAATTTATAACAATTGCAATTATTTGGACATAGGTTATCGTTTAGAACATAGATTATTTTTAAGTGTGACATGTAATAAGATTAATATTTTAATTGATTTCAATGACTATAATATGAAATATTTGACAAATATAAATAAATTCATTTCGACTAACTCGACAAAAAATGTACTAAGAGTTAAATCTATGCCAAAAAAGGGCACTATGCTATACTATTTCTTAAAGCTGTCTTCACAAGGAAAAAAGTCTGATTATCCAAACGATTTTAATAATGACTCTCTAGGCAATGAGCTTTTTCGTTAATTATGGTTCGGAAAGAGAAAATCCACTAAATCATTACAAAAGTAATACTTTCAAAATCTTTCACCAAAACATTTGTGGATTGTTAAATAAAATAGACAAGCTCGAAATTGTACTTGATAACAAAGATCAAGGTTTTGATGCTATTTGCTTATGTGAAACATTTGTTAAGCAGGGTTCACAAAGCAATATAAAGCTCAAACATTTTAAATTGGTTACGTCTTATTGTAGAAAGACAGGAAGAGGTGGGTCAGCTATCCTCATCCACAAGTCGTTAAATACGAAGCCAGTGCCTTTTATCTCAGATTTGGCAAACGATCGTTATTTTGAGGCATGCGGTATCCAAGTAGAAGGAATAAACTTAATTATAGTAGTAATATATAGAGTACCGGAACAAACAAAAGGCCATGTTGATATATTTATTTATAAAATTAAAAAGTTGCTACACTATCTGACTACAAAATTTAGAAAGAAGAAAATAGTACTATGCGGTGACTGGAATATTGACATTTTAAAACATAATGAATTTTCTAAAGAATTAATAAGCACATTAAATAATTTCAATTTTATTATTCATGTCCAATCTCCTACAAGGATGAACGCCATTGGACCAAATTGCAAGTAATATAAAGAGTGCAAAAGCAGAAATTCAAACCCTTTGTCTCTCAGATCATGAGACAGCGCAAATACTACATTTAAAAACTAGCAACAGACTAAAAATAACATCTTGGTATGACCATAAGAGAGATTACTGCTTTGAAAATATACAAAAGTTTCAAAATGCTCTCGCGTCCCTTTCATTCTCTGATGTGTATAATAGTGTCGATTTAAATAACGCTTTCAGTCAATTCTATGAGGTACTTTGTTTGCTATATAACCTATGTTTTCCAACAATAAAAATTAAAATTAATAACAGAAATAAAAAAATTAATTGGTTAACAAAGGGAATAAAAAAATCATGTAAAGTCAAGCGAAAATTATATTTAAAGAACAAACATACACGCAACAGTCAAATAAATCGTAACCAAATTAATAGGTACAATAAGATACTAAAAAAATGTATAAATATGTCACAAAAAAATTGTTACCAGAAATACATATATTCCAACAAGAATAAGTGCAAGGCAACGTGGAACATAATAACAGAGACCGTAAGTGAGAGCATACATAAACATGACATTCAATCTATTAAATCAAATAATGACATATGCCATAATCCTATTGAAATTTGTAATATAATTAATAATTTTTTCACTGACATTCCTAATAATACAACATTTTATAATCCAAATTTGACATACGTATCACATAATAATGTACATTCTGTATTCTTAAGACCAGTTGACGAAAATGAAATAATTAATATAATAAGGGGATTATAAAACAGTAAAGCCAGTGGTATAGACGACATCACTACAAATATAATAAAACTAAGTGCTAAATAGTTATGTAAACCATTAACACATATCATAAATTTGTCGTTTACTCAGGGAATATTCCCTGAGCAGCTCAAACACTCAATTGTTACTCCTATATACAAAAAAGGTGATCGTATAGACCCAAATAATTACAGGCCAATTACTAGAGTTTCTATTATATCTAAAATAATAGAAAAGGCAATGTGTGTTAGGTTGAACGAGTTTATTGTCAAATACAACCTACTTCAGCCAGACCAATATGGGTTCAGGAAAGGTTACTCTACGGAGAGAGCATGTTTAAAACATGCTTTGTCAAGTATATTACTGAATCCTTAAATTGTAAGACGCCAGTCACGGCTATATTTCTCGACATGAGTAAGGCATTTGACTATGTCAATCATGACATATTGCTCTCTAAACTGGAAAATTATGGTGTGAGAGGTAATGCGCTACAATGGATTAAAACTTATGTAAAGGATAGGGAACAGTGCACAGAGATAAGGAAATTAGTCTATGTGGAAAATAATGTAATTAAACAATCCTATCGGTCAGATTTTGTGAAAAAGGCTTCAGGAGTACCACAGGGAAGCAACCTAGGACCATTATTGTTTCTTTTATATATAAATGACCTTCCACTAGTTACTAAACACAAACCCTTATTGTTTGCCGATGACACGACTGTCATAGTAAGAGGTGAAGAGTCATGTGAATATGAAAACAATATAAATAATTCCCTGACTGACCTTGTAACATGGATGAATAAAAATAATCTTAGTATTAATATGACAAAAACTAATTTCATACAATTTCAATCTTAGAATTCTATTCCAATTAAATTAAATGTAAAATATAATGACATTTTAATACAAGAATCTGATAGCACAAAGTTTTTAGGTTGAATACTTGACAAACATCTAAACTGGAAAGACCATATAGATTCCATTGTTAAGCGATTGGATCGTTTTGTATTTGCGCTGAGTAGATTAAAAAGTGCCGTATCAGTAGATGCAGCGTTGACAGCTTACCATGGACACGTTTCATCAGTGTTAAACTATGGATTAATCTTGTGGGGAAATTCAGTTGATGTAATAAGAGCATTTAGGTTACAAAAGAAATGTATTCGTGCTTACACATTATAACACATGGTTCAGAGACAGCTGCAGACCATTGTTCTTTAAGTTAAGGATTTTGCCATTACCATGCATGTATATCCGAAATATCTGTATGTTTACAAAGAACTATCCAGAGTATTTTAAGACAGTCTCAGAAGTAAGTACCAGGACTCAAAGGACACAATACGAAAATCTGTTGCATAAACTTCAATGCAAATCTTATATATATAAAAATAATGTATACAATATGTGCATAATCTTGTATAATAATTTACCAAATGAAATTAAAATATTAGAGGAGAGGCAGTTTAAAGTAAAGTTAACTGAATGGCTTCTACAATATTGTTTTTATGACACTAAAGAATTTTTTAATAATAAAAATATGGTTCCAATTACACAGACTTTGTAGAAAAAAGTGCTAAAATTATGTATAAGTGCTATTAATTTTTAATTTTGTGAAATGTGTTAAATATGCTTATATACCTACTAATTTAATATTTGTATGCCCAAAATAGGGCTAGACATAGAGAAACATTCAACTTTATAACAACTAATAAGTTATGTATACATATGTATACACCTATGTTACAAATAAATGACTTTGAACTTTGAACTTTGACCCAGAGGCACTACCTATGCATTTCCTGCTTTCAAGGTAACCTCTAATATACCTTATAAACCATCCCATGTTATATCCAAAGGAAACACTGTGGCTGGGAGCTCGTTCCACATCTGAATCGAACGAGAAACGCTCTTTCGAATCTTCGCGTGGACACCACTAGAGGGTCCACGTAATGGTGATTTGGATTTGTCGCTTTCATTGTCCAACATTAAGACAGATCTGATGATCGTCTTATAGATCTCGCCTTAAGTTACGCTGACCGCAAACCTATTGTTGCCGAGAATGAGGAAACATGACTAAAAACACAAGTGTTTATTACATTACCATCATTATCGTCCTAGCGCTGATCACGGCTTTTGCCAGGGTCCGATAATCTACACATTCTTCTCCACTTAGCTCTGTCTTCGGCAGCCGTCGTAAGGCGTTGGCTCACGTATACGATTCAGCGATGTCAATCCATCGCTTCATACGTGTTTATTACATTACATGTTATCATGTTTGTTACAAGGTTTTAGAGTTCACCACATTGAATTGTCAGATTTTAGTATGAATTATTGTTAATTATAAATATCGAATACTTCCGGTAGTCGGTAGTCGGTAGGCCCAGACGGAGACGGCGGGACGAGTTGGACGCCTTTTGCCACCGTAAGTCGTGGAAGATGAATAGAGAGGCATTTGCCCTGCAGTGGGACAGAAGTGCCTAAAATAAATAAATACTCCCGGTAAAGAGGTTAACCAGCAGTAGACTTATGGGTTATGGTGCTTATGATTTTCGTCTGACAAAATGTTATTTGTAAAATGTTATTATTTTTGTAAAGAGAAAAGTAAGTAAATTTTATGATTATATGACTCCTACCAAGTTTGAATAAACCTTCCAAATTAAAAAAATCTAATGTTGGATGGTTTTATGCACCTGTAGTATTTATACATTTATGTTCAATATTTGTATGCTTAACGGCGGATCACAGTGGTATATTTTTAATTGATTTAATGAATTAATTATTATACCTCACTGTACCTGTATTTCACAAATAAATTATTTGATTGATCCATTGGGGCCATACTTTTGAAGTTGGTTTTTATTTCGTAGTAAATGTAAATGCTCAAATATTTTTGATTATACAGTCGAGGAAACTTTAGACGGACTGTTCAAGATCTATTGAAAATAATAATTGGTGTAATATTGTATCGCTAGATGTCGCTGCCGGTCAGTTAGAACGCGCTATCGAAGTGTTTCTTTATTTTGTATAGACTGTGTATTAAAGTTCGTTGTAATTCCGATAGATGTCGCTGAATGTATTCTACATCGCGGTAGCGAGTGCATCTTGTGTTTTTGTGATATTCTACAATGTTATTTGCCTAATATACTATCTTCAGATCTAGACTTTTGGGTTTCATTTATTGCCTAACTCATAGTCTATTTACCTAGATCAATTTTAGGTCAATATTACGTGTTCAGCAGCTAGTGCCTGAACATTTTGGTCCTTCGAGCCGGATATAAAAGATTTTTTGAGCTATCAACTGGTCCAAGGGGACCTCATCCGAGCCCGCAGTGGATCGCTGCAGCAAGGGTACGGATAGTACACCGGTGCAGGTGCACCGTGGTAGCTGACGGCAAGACGTTACTATTGGAGGAGTATATTAGTACAGCAGCAAGCACATCGCTATTACATCACACAAGGAGGAGATATCAAACTGCATCTGTGAGTGAAGTGTATATGTATACAAATTGTGAGAACATTTTGAACCTTATTTCCATTGCGCAGTGAACTTAGAAGATCGAGAAAATTGTTGTGATAATATGGATTTTATTTACAGTAGTTAATATACTTTGGCTATTTCTGTGTAAGAATAATTACGTAGAATAATTATTGTTTAGTTTAACACTTAGAATAATTTTATAAAAAACGAGAGAACGAGGAGTCTATGTCCGATTTACGCCAGAGTTTGTGCTTTTAAAAGACTTGTAAAATTTTAAACTTTGCACATCATAAAATTAAGAAGTTACAAGTTAAAATTCACTGTGTACTATAGCATTTAGTTGGATTTATTTGTAAGGTCTTTTGGGTTTTAAATTTGGGTAATAGTTGTAAGTAAAAATGGATGGTTTAATAAATAAACAGAAGGATCTTAAGAATTCTATAGAAAGGTCGTTAAATAATTTTAAAAAGAGTCCTAAAAATAGAATAACGTTAGAGTACGTTGAAACTAGGCTCGAAATTCTGGAGAAGGATTGGGAATTATTTAGAGAAACTAATTCAAAGCTACATGAGCATTATAAGTACGAGGATTTAGTTAAATATAAATATGTTATTGATGAAATTTATGACAAAACGGAAGATACTTACATCAACTATAAAGCTCAACTAAAAATTAATACAAACAAAGTATGTAAAGTAAGTGAAAAGGAAAATATAAGCGTAAAACCCCAATCCCCCTCCAGTATCTTCGCTAAATTACCTTCAATTTCCATACCTATGTTCCCTGGGAAGTATTCTGAATGGACCACTTTTCGAGACTTGTTTCAGTCGTTAGTACATAAAAATAGTTCATTAAATAATGTACAAAAGTTATATTACTTAAAAGGCCATCTGCTCGGTGAGGCAGAACAATTGATACGACATACTCCAATAACAAGTGCCAATTATGGTCAATGTTGGGAACTTTTAGAGAATAGATATAATAATAAAAAATACCTATCTAATTGTATATTAAAACGTTTGTATAGTCAAAAACGCATGAATGTTGAATCATCTACAGCATTGAAGGAACTGTTGGATACCAATATAGATTGTTTAAACGCATTGAAGAACTTAGGAGTAGACGTGAGCACATGGGATATTATTGTTATTCATGTAGTTACTTTTAAACTAGATCCCGAAACACGAAAACAATGGGTGTTAAAGGTAGCAAGCAATGACTCAAATGAATTACCCACTATTTCACAGTTCAAGTATTTTATTGAAAATAGGTTTAGGGCGTTAGAGTGTATTGAACCTAAAAGAGCAGCTTCGCAATTCAATGGTTCACATAATCAAAATCCTAAGACGTTGTTGGCTACGAATACTAAACCTACAGGTTTACAGTGTGAAAACTGTTCAGAAAATCACAAATTGTGCTTTTGTAAAGGTTTCGCGAAGCAGCCCTGTGATGATAGACGTCAGTTTGTTGCAAAAAATAAAATATGTTTTAATTGCTTAGGAAGCAACCATGTGGTCGTTGATTGCAAAAAAATAACGACGTGTAGAGTTTGCAAAAGGCGCCATCACACTCTATTACACAAAAGTTCAGACAATTCGATGAAGCCACCCAATGCTGACGATCGGCATCCAGCTAAAGATTCTTCAATAGTATCGTGTTTTTCTACAGGCAATCGTGGAAGGTCTAGACAAGTTTTATTAGCCACAGCGCTAGTAAAGGCCGAGTCTAAAAGCAGAGAATTTCAGGTAGTTAGAGCCTTGCTGGATCAAGGCTCTCAAGCTTGCTTCATAACAGAGGCCACTGTACAATTCCTTCGTTTAAAGAAAACGCCGATAAAGAGTGTCATTTCAGGTTTAGGTAAGGACAAAACAGTAATGAGCAAGTTCATCGTTATATTTGTAGTCCAATCAATAACTGATCCAAAGGTAGAGATCGAACTTAGAGCTTATGTTCTACGCAACATAACTTCTTATCTTCCGGAGCGAAAGTTAAAGGGGTTTGACTGGGTAGATCTTGAAAATTTGCCGCTCGCTGATCCTAATTTTATAGAACGTAATAGGATAGATATTCTGCTAGGTGCAGATATTTACGGCATCATCCTGAAAGAGGGAGTCTTAAGACATCCTTTGGGAAGCTTAGTTGCACAGTGCACTAGCTTAGGGTGGATTATATCAGGTGCGATTCATTCATCAGAATATAGCTCGGAAAATATAGAAGACATTTCGGTGCATATTAAGGTATTACACGCCCAGGTTAATGATGATGAAATGCTTAGAAGGTTCTGGGAAATTGAGGAGCAGGCATCTAACCTACAGACAATCTTTACAGAAGAGGAGAAACGATGTAAAGAATTTTATGAAAGGACAACGCGAAGGGCAGAAGATGGTAGGTATATTGTAAAATTACCTTTTCGCGACGCAGATCCACAGTGCAAGTTTGGGGATTCACGGGAAATTGCTATAAGCCGAATGCGTTCACTAGAGAGAAAATTAATTAGGGACCCAAATCTAAAAACAAAGTATGTCGAAGTAATAAATGATACAATTAGGACACATGAGACCGGTAGATGATAACAATAAGAATGAAGCCGTGTATTTACCACATCACGCGGTCATCAGAGATGATAAGATAACTACTAAGGTAAGGGTGGTTCGATGCATCGCAAAAGAATAGAAGGGGTGTATCATTAAATGATACTCTTATGATCGGGCCTGCATTACAAGCAAAATTGCACCATACAATATTACGATGGCGACTCCATACTATCGGGCTTGTAGCTGATATTATAAAAATGTATAGACAAGTAAGGATATCAGAGGAAGACGCTATATTTCAACGTATTGTATGGCGACAAAACTCTACAAATGAGTTTCAAGATTACGAGCTTATGACTGTAACATTTGGGACAGCATCTGCACCGTATTTGGCAGTCAAATCCCTAAACCAAGTAGCACAAGACGAAGGCGCAAAATATCCCATGGCGAAAGATATGGTAAAAAATTCCTTTTACATGGATGACTTGATGGTTGGCTGCTCCGACGTCGAAGAAGATTTAGAACCATACCGACAGATGAAAGGACTTCTTCTAGAAGCGGGATTTGAGCTGCAGAAATGGAATAGTAGCAACAAACAACTAATAACGGAAATCAACAAATTAGAGAAAGAACAAACAGATAGGACAAGTGTAGAGAAGAAAACATACGACTTTTACAAGGACATAGAGAATGCTGAGGACAACATTGTAAAGGACAATTATGTATTAAACTTGGAAACTACATTAGACAAGACGATTAAAATACTAGGACTGACCTGGAATCGTGGAGAAGATCATTTCAGGTACTCGATAAGTCTCCCGCTACCGCCTCTATCTGCAACAAAACGCTCTATACTATCAGATATAGCCCGTTTATTCGATCCTTTGGGATGGATCGCCCCTTGCATTGTACTAGCGAAAATATTCATACAGAAACTATGGCTTGCTGGAATTGGCTGGGACGATCCATTGCCGTCAGATCTAATGTTAGAGTGGAATACTTACCGTGAAGAGTTGCCGCATTTGGCTAAGGTCATAATACCCCGATGGTTGGGTACGAATTCAACCGATATACAGGTTGAATTGCACGGGTTTTGCGATGCCTCCAAAGCGGCATTCGCTGCTGTAGTTTACTCGTATCTCCGAATAATCAGTGTTTTAAACATAATACACACTTCACTACCTACTGCAAAGACAAGAGTAGCTCCAATTAAACAAATAAGTATACCTCGTTTGGAGTTGTCTGGAGCACTCCTGTTATCCCGTCTTCTTATTGAAACAGCGGAAGTACTTAACATATCTAAGGACAAAATTCGAGCGTAGACCGATTCGACGGTAGTTCTGGCATGGTTAAATAGTCATCCAAGTCGTTGGAAAACGTTTGTCGGTAACAGAGTCCCTGAAATATTGACATCTATGAACGCTTCACAATGGTTTCACGTTTCAACAAAGGCAAACCCGGCAGATCCAGCATCACGAGGAATATCACCTGGAAAATTACATGAAACGGAGCTTTGGTTTGCTGGACCCCAATTTCTTCGAGAACAAACAATAAATTATGCCAAACCAAAGGATATTAACACATCGTTGGTAGAATCTGTTAAAACTCATTTAGGAAGAGTTCCCGAGGAAACACTATTTGAGAAATATTGTTGCTTAGAGTGGTAAGCTATTGCAGACGTTTTCTGATTAGAGATCACCGCTGTAAACCTACGTATGTACAGAAATGGGAAATGGACGAATCCTTGGCGTGCTGTGTGAAAAAGACACAAAGCTATTATTTCCACATCGAATATGCCGAGTTACAGAACAAAGGTGACCTACAAACTAAATAAAGTCCATTAAAAAACTTATCACATTATTTAGACAATAAGGGAGTGATTAGACTCAGAGGAAGGTTGCATAACTCTCTACTAAATGAACAGGCCAAACATCCTATAGTTCTACAAAATGATGCTCCATTAACCGAATTAATTATAACAGATGCACATACACAAACCTTGCATAGAGGCAATCAGGCAATGTTAAATTATCTAAGGTCAGCGTATTTGATAATTGGCGCCAAGACTTTAATTAAAAAGCACATACATTAATGTGTTATTTGCGCAAAACAGACGGCTATTACAAAAAATCAAATCATTCGAGCCTTGCCCACCGTACTATGCTCGCCAGCCAGGCCATTCTTGCATAGCGGCGTTGACTATGCGGGTCCCATAAGTATAAGGACCACCAAAGGCAGAGGTCATCGCTCGCACAAGGGATATATATATATATATATATATATCTGTCTATTCGTGTGTATGGCAACTCGTGCTATACACCTAGAAGTAGTCAGCGACATGACCTCCCAAGCGTTCCTGGCTGCTTTTCGGCGATTTGTGGCTAGAAGAGGACATTGGTCACAGTTATGGATGGATGACAATTTCTCTACTTTTATAGAAGCTTCTAAGGAACTGCAAGAATTGTTAAAGATGCAAAAATCTATAGCAGCCCATTTAGAAGTTCAAGGCAAAGAGTGGCACTTAATACCCCCTTGAGCCCCGAATTTTGGAGGATTATGGGAAGCAGTCAAGTCTACTAAATTTCACTTAAAAAGGGTAATAGGAGAGATCACTTTGACTTACGAAAAACTGAGTACGTTCCTAACTCAGGTGGAAGCCTGTTTAATCTCAAGTCCGATGAGTAGCATAAATAACGAGGATCCTAGCGAACCTGTCCCCTTAACATCAGGACATTTTTTGATAGGTGAATCATTGATTAGTGTACCTGATCTTAGTTATGAAACATCTATCGTAACTTGTTTGACTAGATGGCAATTATTACAAAAAATGTTGCAAAACTTTTGGAAGCGCTGGTCTCAAGAGTATTTGACGACATTTTTAAACCGTTATAAATGGACCGATAAGGTGCCCGAGCCTAAAATAGGAGATGTAGTTCTTATAGAGGAGGATGATTTACCTCCAAGGCATTGGTTACTGGGTAGTGTAGTCGAGAAACACCCAGGCTCTGACAACATAACCCGTGTGGTCACTCTACGTACCAAGTCTTCAAACCTCAAAAGACCTACTTCAAAATTGTGTATTTTGCCCGTAAGTGAGTAAATCACCTTGTAATAATGCCTAGTAACAGTAATGTGGAAATGTATTACCATTTTATTTTAAGTTTTATGAAGTTTATTTACAGAAAATGTTAAAATACCTATACTTTATATATTTTCTTATATTCTCCTGGTATATTTTTATATTAAGTATGTGTTAAGCATTTTTAAAGATCAATACTCCCACGGAGGACATTTATTCGAATCAACATACTTGAAGTAAAGTCCATTTCGTCACTAAATGGTGGGCGGTATGTTCAAGATCAATAGTGTAATATTGTATCGCTATATGTCGCTGCCGGTCAGTAAGAACGCGCTATCGAAGTGTTTCTTTATTTTGTATAGACTGTGCAGTATAGTTCGTTATAATTCCGATAGATGTTGCTGAATGTATTCTACATCGCTGTAGCGAGTGCATCTTGTGTTTTTGTGATATGCTACAATGTTATTTACCTAATATACTATCTTCAGATCTAGACTTTTGGGTTTCATTTAGTGCCTAACTCATAGTCTATTTACCTAGATCAATTATTCAATTTAGGTCAATATTACATGTTCAGCAGCTAGTGCCTGAACACGGACTAGGCTCTGGCGAATCGGCTTTCCCTTAACGGGTTGTGCGTGGCGGATGGGAGTCGACGCATATATTTATTTATTTAATATACCAACAGAGTACACATATAAAAGTTACAATTTAGTTTAGATAAGGTACAAGACTTATAGGTATATCCCGCTCCGGCCATGTACCAATGACTGTTTTCTGAGTTATGTACATTAGTTGAATACTAACCGATGCTCTTACGGTGAGGGAAAACATCGTGATGAAACCTGCACATTCAGGCGACTGGATGTGTAACCATGATCCAATCTGGTCAGGTTCCCCTGATAGCAGGGTCATGGAGGTCAGATGGCAGTCGCTCCACTGTAATTACCTGACCTGCCAAATCCTGGATCATGGTCAAGGCGGACCCCGGGCTCTCGTTCGCGAGAGCACAACCGGGACATTAACGCCAAGATGATTATTTTTTTATTTATTACTTATAGGTATATGTAACATTCACTTCAACCTAAGTACTTAAACTAATTACAATGTAATGTAAGGAAATTTAAGTTTTACAAATAAAATAAAAACTTATCCAAAAATCTTAGTATTAGTTAACAGATAATTTTAATTAGCTATTCCTTTATAGAAAATTAAAGTAAAAAAGCATATAAAAGTCAATAGCCCCATAAAATTTATGGCAGGTAACTCAAAGAAACCGGACACGGATAGGGCGTCGCCCCAAAACGACGAGCAGGAGGATTGCCCTACTTCTGTGTTAAGTCGGTTAGGGCTATCGGATCTAGGGCAGGCCCGGTTAAAGACGTTAGCCGACAAGAAGGTACGCTTCGCTACCTAGAACGTTAGCACGCTGACAGGACGGGCGCGGGAGCTGGCCGATGTACTCGCCAGGCGGAGGGTGGCGTTCGTGCAGGAGACTCGTTGGAGAGGCAACAGGTCAAGTAACATCGGGAACGGCTACAAGTTAATATACACGGGTACACGCCTTATGGTTGTGGGAGTGCTTATCGAAGGGGTCGTGACCAATTTGATAAGAGCCTACGCTCCACAGGTCGGTTACAGCGACGCGGATAAGGCGTTGTTCTGGAAGCAAATCGGAGAAGTACTGCGAAACATTCCGTTGTCACAGGGTATTGTTGTGGGTGGCAATCTAAACGGTCACGTGGGTGAGATGTGTGAGGAGTTTGGGCGTGTTCACGGCGGATTTGGTTTTGTTAGACGCCGAAGGGGAAGAAATTTTCAGGACGTGTATGGCTGCCGATCTGGCCGCCGTGAACACGTTTTTCCAAAAGAAACCCGAACATCTGATCACCTACAAGAGTGGGAGGACCGCTACCCAGATCGATTACTTTCTCACTTTTCGGTGGCCATATTGGCAAAGTGGCCATATATAAAGTCATACCCGGAGAGTCTCACTGCCCAACACCGGATCCTTGTGATGGACTTGCGCGTTAAGCTTCAAGGCAAATACCGGGAGCAGTGCCGACGCCAAACCCGGTGGTGGCTACTTGAAAGAACCAAGTCCCATGAGTTCGCTACTGCTGAAAGCGACCTTAGTGTTGCGACAGACGGTGAACCCGTCCAACAACTCTGGGACAGAACTCAGGCAGCCGTCGCACAGGCGGCAAAGACGGTGTTGGGGGTGTCTAAGGGCGGTCGCAAGCTTGACAAGCAGACCTGGTGGTGGAACGACACAGTTCTGAGGGAGACCAGGTTGAAGAAAGCACGTAGTAAGTTGGAATCGTCTGAGGGGAAAAGGCTCATTTACAGGTTGACACGTTCGAGGGTCAAAGCGGCACAGGACATCTCCACGTGCCGCTGTGTTAATGACCCTCGCGGTAACCTGTTATGAGATGACCGCGCGGTAAAGGAGAGTTGGCGCTCGTATTTCCACGAGCTGTTCAACAAGCAGCACAAAGAGGTGCAGCCACTGGACCTCTCTCCGAATCAAGGACTTGTGCCACCGATAACGCCTGAAGAAGTCGAAACTGCTGTTCGCCGCATGAAAAACCGGAAAGCTGTCGGACCCGATTTAGTCCTTATTGAGGCGTGGAAATCGATGGGCTCTCGTGGTGTGAGCATCCTTACCGACCTTTATAATAGTATACTCCTTACCGGAAAGAAAACCCAACCAATGTAGGCTGAGTATAATTACTCCAGTCTACAAGGGCAAGGGCTCGGTGCGGGAGTGCACTAACTACCACGGTATAAAGGTGATGTCTCACACCATGAAGCTCTTTGAAGGCATTGTGGACTCTCGGATCCGACGGGAGTGTACTGTCTCGGAGTGTCAGTATGGGTTTCGGCCGGGTTGTGAGACCATGGACCCCGTATTTGCCCTGAGAACACTCATGGAAGGATATAGATCAAAGAACACGCCCCCGCATTTTCTGTTTCTGGGCATGCAGAAGGCCTTTGAATGTATCCCTCGGGGATGATATGGTGGGCTTTGCGGTCCAAGTCGATGCCCGAGGTCTTTATTGACATTATCCGAGACTTATACCGCGATTCCGATTCAATAGTGAGGACTGCTTGGGGTACATCAAGGCTCTGTGCTCAGCCCACTTCTATTCAACGCGATATTAGACGTACTGTCAGACAGCATCCGAGACTACCATGAGGTGCCTCCGTGGCTTCTCATGTATGCTGACGATATCGCGCTGATAGACTCGGACAAGAGGCGACTAGTCCAACGTGTAAATAACTGGAAGGAGTCACTTGGGAACGGCGGTCTGAAAATTAATGTGGCGAAGACAGAGTAAATGACCTGCAACAGTGCAGATCCCCTACCCGTGCGCATAGGCGAAGATGAGGTTCTAGCGCACGGATCAGGCCAGATACCTGGGGTCTGTACTAAACGCAACCGTGGACATGCCAATAAAGCTGAAGGGACAGGTCTATAAGACCATCATTCGACCTGCTCTCCTTAACGGCAGCGAGACTTGGCCCCCACTAGAGCCCCAGTGAAGATGCTGCGGTGGATGTGTGGAGTTTGACGAAAGGATCGCGATCAAAACGCCCACATTCGGGGTAGCCTTGGCGTCTGTGACATCGCAGATAAGCTGCAAGGATGTCGCCTTCGATGAAATGGCCACGTCTTGCGAATACCGGCAAAATACGTGGGGAACAAATGTCTGGCCATGCCACCCCCGCCAGGCACGGGAAGGAGAGGCCGGCTCAAGATGCGTTGGCTTGACGTCATCAAGAATGACATGCGTGTCAACAAGCTTACCACTAAGGATGCCGAAGACCGAGCGAAGTGGGCCACGCGGGAGCACTACCGGGACATGACGCCGAGATGATGATGATGATCTATAGCCGTGTGGTATCCGGCAGAGTAGAATAGCACACCAACCCCTTACACTCGTGGGTGTCGTACAAGGCGACTAATGTTTACGAGGCAAAAGATCTAGAGTCGATATAGACTGGATAATGGGCAGCAGCGTTTTACATTGTTATATTTATAACATTGCGATTTCCAACTCGCCTGCCGAGCGTGGAGATTATGGTTATAACCTCCCCTTTCGTGGAAGAGACCCTAAGTTCTGCAGTGGACTGATATAGACATAGACATAGACATTATTTATTTTGATATCACATTACTTATAATACAAAACTCATTAAGTAAGTTACATTTGTATATTATAATTTAACATATATTTATATTTAAAACCTTCTTAAATAAAGCGATTCGAATATGGAGTAATGCGATGTCAAAAAGGGCCCGACTCAGCATTAGCTGCAGCAGAACAATGCAGCAGCGCTGGTTTTCAGCCGGACCTTATCGGTGTGGAGACCTGCATGAAGCACACAACTAGCAATTTATTTATTAGAAGATAATAATAGTGGAATAGTAATAAATATATAGTAATAATTATAATATATATATATAAAAAGAAAGGTGAGCGTAATGCTACAGTTTCGATAAATTAAATAAATAGTAGTAAGATAACACAAGATCTTACAAATAATAATATTATTGAGTAGACCTTCCATTTGCCGTTCACATGGCCAAATAACACGGAATAGTGCGACCACGAAGGGGAATACTTTTTTGATAAACTAAGAGCAACGTCTTTAGTCTAATTTTAAATGTATTACATGTAAGGCATGATCGTAAAGGAGGTGGTAAATTATTCCAACACTTGGTGGCCGCATACCGGAAACTGCCACGAAAAGCGATATGGGATGTGATGATGAATATCTATTGCCAATTACAGACTCACGTCAACTTACTAAACATTCACTTTCCTCGACTATATAAAATATCAAACTTAAAACTTTATTTCGAAAATTGAGCCCCATTGCATTAGGAGCCCCTTAAATTAAATAAATAAATATTTGCTTTTTTCGTCAGTTTCGCCCTTCTAAGCATACATATTACGTAATTTTATGTAAGAAGGTATTTCATCATCGTCTGTTGAGCGGTTGGTCTTACTCGCTAAGTTTCCGACTGGTCCCTCTCCATTTCGCACGGTCTTGGGCATCTTCGCGTCGTAAGCCATTAGTTCTCACACATACTCGCACATATGTAACACATACTTTCTTAAACTTATATCAATGGTTCCTGTTAAGTAGCACCTACTTAATCACTCTCTGCATGGTCTGCTAGTTGACTGTTAGACAAAGCCTCAATGGCTTTAAGTCCGCCAATTGCTGTAATTTGTGCAATAAAGTTTTTTAAATAAATAAAATTAAAAAAAATACTCGATGAAGCCAATCTATAGCTTTTATGAAGAAGGTACTTATCACTTCAAAATTACATATTTTATAAGTTAATGTACTCTGAATATACCGACAAAGCTTCAATGTAAGTAGTCGGATTTGCATCTGCGAATGAAAATTACAGTTTCCGTCGTTTTGGCCAAACACCAATTTCATAGGTAAGGCGCTAATCTTTACACATGTACTACATTCATTGCGTAGAATTTACTTAGTTGCTTATTATTTATTACATTACATATATTATTACGTGCTTATTTATAATTTTTTTAAATAATAATTTCACCTCTCCATAGCTCGTAAGTACCTACAATAGCTATATTTAATACCTAGATTTCAAAATAAACTATAATAATTAAAAAGAGAAAACATTTCATTGTCTGCTTGTATCTAATGAATAAACTCAGCTACTTAACCGTTTATAAAAATGCTTTCACCACACAAAGGTACATTATAGGGAGTAATATCGGCTATAGTTTTTCTCGAAAATCAAACGGGTTCCGACGGAAAAAGTTCCGAAATGTAGTAACCGAATTTTAGGCGAATTAATTCATCCAGTTCAAGCCCACGAATACACTAGTTCGTGCGTTCACCGCGAGAGAAACTCCATTTGATGTAGTGCTACAGTTCCAAAACGTTTCCCTTACCATATCCTTGGCGTGGACATATCACATAGAGCCCAATTTAGGCATCACATGGAGGGCAAAGCAAAACTGGCTTAAAAAAACTTGGGGTGCTTACTTTATTAAGTGCTTCACACCCGGACATTGTACACCACCTATGGGTTGGTGTACCGCAATACCAACTATTTGCACTTGATTCCATCCAACGCCGGGCAATTCGTATTGTTAATTATCCCCTTCTCACAAATTGTTTACATCCCTTAGTTTTTTTTAAAACTGTGTTTTGTTTTGACGTTTATAAGTGTTTTATAAGAACCTAAACTGAATAAATATGTTTAACTTTACTTTGACTTAATCCTCCGGAAAGTCGTTAGCTCTCTGTGTGTTTCTCTACCGTTTGTACAACGGAGAATGTTCCAAAGAACTTCGCAAGAGGCAGACAGTCGTTCCATTCTTAAGTAGCAGATTTTTATTGCCTAGAGGGGGGCGTCCTCAATGGTTATCCTATATACCAGCTACACGGACGATCCGCTTTTTCTCGACTTTTTAATGGGTACAACTAAAAGGAGTATTCCCCAAACGGTATAACCTCCTTCAAGGTCAAAATGAATTTCTAGACAGGCATGCTCCTCCTTCGGCCGCATCGTCGCTTCCCATCAGGTGAGATGGCTGTCAATGACTGACTAGTTTATTTAAAAAAAATAGCTAAGTTTGACAGTATAAATATTGAATAACACACAGTCATGTGGGGTAAATAGGGAAAACCTACTTAAGCAAAATATAGGTAATTTAATACCACATTGTCCTAGGTCCTAAAAGGACCAGTAGTTTTTGACTTTATTCATTACAAATGCATAATGTCAAAATCTATAATTAGTCATTTGGAAGAAAACAACATTCTAGCAGATAAACAATTTGCCTACCGCAAAAGTAAATCCACAGTATTGGCTGCCCATGAACTGGTCGACTCTGTCATTAGTGATATAGACAAACGAGTTAAAACTGCTGGAATATTTTGCGATTTATCAAAAGCATTCGATGTTGTTAATCATAACCTTCTAATTGACAAGATACAACGGTATGGAATAGTAGGGAACGCCCAAAAACTATTAAAGTCTTTCTTATTTAACAGAAAACAGACGGTAGAAGTTCCCATAAATGGAAAAAAGTACAGGTCATACGTTGGTAACATATCGATAGGCATTCCACAGGGATCATCACTAGGGAATACACTATTCCTGATTTTCATAAATGACCTAGCAAACTTTATGAAAGAATATAAAATTGTGCTTTTTGCGGATGACACAACGGTAATAGTGAAGGCACCGACACATGAAAAATTAGAAAATGAAATTCAGGATGCATATTCTAAGCTGAATGAGTGGTTTAGTTGTAACGGTCTCATACTTAACACTAAGAAATCCAAAATTATATTATTTTCTGGACGAGTTCAACGTGATTTGCAGGTATTGCGTACCCCGATTCCCTTGTGCTCTAGTAGTAAATTTCTAGGACTGCATATTGATTCTACATTGAAGTGGACAATACACTTAGACAACCTTTGCGCAAAATTATCCAGTGCAACATATGCCTTAAGGAAACTGAAACCCATTGTTTCGTTGGGAATCCTGCGCCAAACATATTTTGCGTATTTCCATTCTTTATTATCATATGGAATAATTCTATGGGGAAACTCAACAGACGCAAAACGGGTTTTGATTGCACAAAAAAGAGCAATAAGAATAATAGTAGGGGCAAAAAGTAGGCAATCCTGCAGAGAAATTTTCGCTGAAAATAAAATAATGACTCAAGTTTCCCAATACATTTATGAAATAATTCTATTTACGAGACGTAATATTGATTCGTTCACACGTATTAAAAGTCGTTCTCGCCAAAATGGTAAACTGCAATCGGTGCAACACAATACCACACTGGCGACTAAAAATCCTCGTGTCATTGGGCCAGTGTACTATGAACACCTGCCATCTGAAATTAAAAATGCCAGTAGCTACTCGCATTTTGCCACCCTTCTCAAAAACTTCTTGTTAGATAAACCTTTTTATTCAGTAAATGAATATATTAATGAAAAGTTTTAGCTAGGCACATACTGCATTATTAATAATGTATTTATGGAATCCATTATTTTATAATATATAATTTGTTGACATTTATTTAATCTTATTGACTTTACATTACATATTAATTGACAATATTTTTTAAATGAAATTGACATTATATAATTATTTAAAGCCGAAATTTTAATTTTAATTTTACATATATACTTTAATTGGAACATTTTAAAATTTATATTTGTAATTTAAATAGGTACCCTATTTATAATTTTAATGAAGTCAATGATTGTTAGTGCATTGTTAATGACATATAAATGATTTATTTACTTAAATAATAATAATTAATACCAGTAGGGTATTTATATAAAAATGACTATCTCGATACATACTTTTATATTTTATGTAATAATTTTATGTGAAAATTGTATCTATGAGAAATAAATAAAAACTAAACTAAACTAAAACTAAACAAATATACAAACACACTAAACTACAAATATATTTTCTCTTTATATTTTTTTCTCCAGAAAAATCAGGTAAGTTACTTTTTGTACTATGTATTTATATAATAAGCTTTGCCATTATTATTAGGCGGTGGTGTTTGTTTCCCATTAGGCAGGCCGTACCTGTGTTTGCCACATTAGTAGCTTAACAATATTTAAAATTTTCACATCAGCTTTTGGTGAATGAAACTCGCAGAAAAACTTTTTGCTGCGAGCGAGAAGCAACGTAATTTCATGCAACTGCTGCTGTGCCGTGATTTTGAACGCACCAAAAACATCATTTTTATGGGAGAGGGGAAAATTGTATGTAATTGGAAAATTATAATTGCCTTTCAATGAGTCATTTTGCAGTAGTCTATCAGTACGGGTCCACTTTCCTACTATTTCTTCTCCACTCACTTCTGAATATAGTTGTAAGTTTGCAATAACGCTTGAGCCTCTTTTTATGCCGCTGCTTCATCACATCGACATCGTCTGGGCGGTCAACTCCGGCTTCTGCCAGGGTCCGCTAAACTATACCTGCACCCCCAGTTATGACGTCATAACCGCAAAAAAATTGTGAAAATTAAGAGAGTAATTCCCATTTGCGACCGACCAAAACCACTTTCAGATGTGGATAGAAAACGTCTTTATCGATTAAAAAAGAAAAAAGCCTAAAAGAAGAACATCAGTTTGGACCAGGTTGGCGAAAATGCCGCGCGGCGAATAAGAAAGTGGACTATTTCTACTACACAGTTACCCATATCATCCGGTCTGCTTCAAAAATGTTCAAATGTATTTCCGATGAACGAATCAAATTCACGAAAAAATAGCAATAGCGACCTGTGACTTTTCGCCACACCATTTTTTTTCTGGGGTTTTATAGGAACACATAAAGTGTTCAAATTTGAAACTAAATCTGTAACAGTTTTCACTGTAAGTTAGAAAATGTTTCACAAAATTATGCACAATAATATGTACAATTTAATTAATAAAAATTAAGAAAGTAAGTAAATTTATTCCCTTTTAAATATCAGTATTTAATCATAACTACTGTACATTTTTTTGAGTTATGTACAGTGGAATAAACTCAGAAAAAGTAATTAGTTCATAGCGACACTGGGGATTGAACCCGGTACCTCTCGCTTATGGACAACGAGGACAATACAAGTTATCCTACTGATCAAGTACAAGAAATACGCCACTTAGACACGATTTTGAAGTTGTGGTTTTGTAGGGGCACATTCGGGTACCGACGGAGAGAAAGTTGTTATTTTTTCGACCAAAACTTCGTCATAATGTACAAAAAAGAAACTGTTGGCAGTTTCGCTAGTCAGCTACATTGAAGTTACCTAAAATAAACCAAAACCACTTCATAGAGTACAAGAGGTTAACGGGATAATGTTAAAGAACTCCCCGTTAAAGAATACCAAGTCTGCCAGCGATGAGCTTAGCACAGTTGCGAATACCTAAATTTAGTATTGTAAATAATAAAGTAATTCTAGAAGGCAGTATGACCTTCGATATAGAAGCGAGACGGAAGAAGTGAAAGTCAGAAATTCACTGGGCTACCGACGCTCGCTTTTATGTATCAGTATTTTATAAAAGTGAGATTTGAAGAGGTTAAAAAGTTAACCTGATCAATTCTCTTTGAAAATATGGAAAGAATCTTTTCATGATCGACATGACTCTCGTCTTTTGGTGTCGGAGGCCAGGATCCTCTTTGGGTGGCTGTGCCAGCATAGTAAGTAAGCTTAAAAACGAAATTGTATACGTAAAAATACCATGATCCATTCTGGTCAGGTTCTTCTGCTAACAGGGTCACGGAGGTCAGATGGCAATCGCTCCACTGCCATTACCTCATATGCCAAACCCTGGAAAATGGTCACGGCGGACCCGGGCTTGCATGATTATTTATAGTACACATAAAAATCAATGTTAATACCCATTATTGACTTTGCTTAAAACTTGAATCATGCAATTGTTAAATGTTAAAATTAAAAGCTTTCTGAGTTACAAAGTACCTAATTGCGTTGATTTTTTTTTAGAAACGCGTAAGTAATTTATGTCATATTTAGCTATATTTATCTGACACCAAGCCTGATCTACATAGATCATTTTATTTACCTAAATAGAGGATATAGTAAGTCTAGAGACCAAGGTAAATCCGCGGAAGGAAGTGCTACAAGACGGTGCCAGTGGTTTGAAGACGAAAATCGCCTAAACAGAAAGAAAATATAGCTAGCTGCAGCGCCGATTTTGAAATCATCCGTATAGAGAACGAAGTTGTCAATAGAACAGATAAATTCAAATACATTAAATCCGTGCTGCACGAGTATGGCAATATCTACCCCGATCTCTGCAGCTAGGGCCAAAAATAGCAGGAGATCACGGCAGTGACCCTAAAATACCGATCAAGCTCAAGCAACCAATATACTTACGGTGTATACATGCTTTACGGCTGCGAAACTGACCGGCGGTGACGAGGCACATCCGCGAACTCCACGCCAACGAAATGAAAATACTGCGATGGATATGTGACGTGTGCGACTTGATCGAGTGCGTAACGAGTACATCCATAGCAGACTTGGCGTGAAAGATATTCTTTCTTTATTCTTTATTCTTTATTGTACACAAATATGACATCATTATAGAGATATCGTAGATAAGATTGTAGATAAGGTCCACTTCGTTCGGTATTGGGCATCCTTGTAGGCGTGTTTGTTGACCCGCTGAATACTGGACATCCTCAATGACTTCCAGCCGTCCCTCCTTGCGCTCATCCCTGACGTGCCTAACTGAGGTGTCATGACCAGATATTTGTTGGCTATGTAAATTGGCCATCACCCAACTCTTCCTATGAAGAACCGTCTAAAACTTAGTACTGAGTGCAACGAACTATTCTTGATAGGTACATTTGACTACCATCACTTTCATTATATCCATAGCTCGTAAGTATTTTTTTTAGGTATCCTTGCAACATATGTTTATGTTTATGAATAACCCAACCCACAGATAAATGTAAATAAACTCCCAACAAGTTTGCATATACGAAAATACTTTCTAAAGTATTTAACATTTTTTTAATAAAATAAAGTAAAGAACCACCTCGATTAACCTGGCTTACAAATAGAGAAAAGCGCATTCAAATCGGTTCATCCGTTCGGGAGCGACAATGCCACACACAGATACACAAAGCCACAAAGCTTTCCCCTATTTAAAAGCCAGTTTAATCGAGATGGTTCGTGGCTATTTTTCATTAAAATCGGTTCTGTAGTTTAGAAAATATTTGAGTTTAAGTAAACTTTGTCGGGAGATGTACGACATGTCTGTCGATATTATGGAAACTGTAATGAAACAGGCAAGCTACCCAACCTGATACAAAATGGCCACCGCTGCCTATATTTGATAAAAAATTGCCTCTGTTTGCCTCTCCCAAGTAGGTTGTCACATATATAATGGCAAACAGGCAAAATTTCATCAAATTCTACTCTAACAATACTACACGTTTAAGCCTTATAGCCTTTAGGCTATCACCTATTTTATAAGTAGATGCTTCTATATCTATACATAATAGAAAAACAAAGTCGCTTACAGCCAGTCGCTATGAACGCTTAGATCTTCTTAACTACGTGTGTAGTGGTAGGGTGGGTGTGGGGTAGATGTGAGGTAGGTGTGGGGTAGGTGTAGGGAAGGTGTGGAGTAGGTGTGGGGCAGGGGTAGGGGTAGGACGCCACGCGAACAAAGTCGCGCCGAGTTCACTGATATATACTAAAGTAGCTTTGAATCAAAATCTTTACTATATGTTACATAAATTATTATTACAATATATATTTACAATCAATGGGACCTGTGCTGATAAATAAACAATTCTTTTTTATTTATAATCAAAGTCTTTTACTGTAACTGTAAATAGATAGATAGATAAATACTTTAAATATGTTGTGTATGCCTTAATAAATGTGTTCTTCTGTTTTAAAGTCGGTGAGTATTTTTCAAAAACTAAGACATTGCATTAGATATTTCCTACTCTATCTACCGGTCGCGGCATAGGTTTTTTCTATTTTCATATTTTACTGAAATCACTAGTTTAAAAAAAAATTGTTGAACACTCATCCTTCATCTTACGGTGAAGGAAAACATTGTAATGAAATCTGCACATTCAGGCAACTAAATGTATTACCGTGTTCAAATCTTGTCTGGTTCCGCTGTTAAGACGATCACGGAGGCAAATTGCAGTCGCTCTATTGTAAAACATAATCTTACAAATCCTGGATAATATTCTCTAGGCGGCTCCTGGGCCCTCACGCGCGAGTGCACAACCGGGATATTAAGGTGTATAAAAACTGATAAAATCGTCGTAACCTACTAATAAGGGCGCAAAGGCCGTTAAGGCTTTTTATTTTAATCGCTTATTTGAAATCCACTACTCTTTTCATTCCACCTTTATTCAATAAATTACAAGACCTTCACTTTTGCAACTTTAAAATGAAGGTTTCAAAAAGGTACAATTGCAAATCCCAAAATTATCCTAGGAAAAAACCTCAATAATCACAGCGGCTCTGTTCTTCTTAAGGATCCGAGGCGGAGTAGCACGCTCGCGCTAAGAAAAAGGACACTATTGCATTCAATTTTGTGAAGGACACTATTGCTTTATTCCGATTCCTTACGGTAAATGTATGAAGAATTGTTAGCCCTATTTGCTTTTGTGTCCTTATTCTATGTAGTATTTTTATCTTTACTTTGAGGATTCCCAACAGAATATATTGGTCGACCTCGTTTCGCTAAACGAAACGATATGAGGAGGCACGACTAACAAGTGGCGAGCCGTTGTTGTGCTGAGACTAGTTGAATAGTCTCTGGAGTCGATTAGCACCCCGTGACGGTATATAAATGATTTTATTTTGGCTTTTTGCACATTGATCAGTTTGTAAGTATTAAACTAGTAGCTTTACTTACTTCCTTTTTATTTACAACTACAAAATATTAAACTTAAGTGTATTTTACATATTTCATGGCTTTGTTAATAGACTTTCTTTCTTTTATACAACTTCTTTAGTAATCAATTAATTACTTGATAGGTTGTTAACTTACTCTTCTTTATCTTCATCTTCATTTCATTCACTATTGCATTCTCTGATTAGTCTGTAGACTTTACATTGTTCCTGTTCTTCAATTAGATAGTTATTAATATATATTTCAACCACAACAGTTTACATACCATCTCTCCTTCACTCTTTATTCAACGTATTGTTATTTTATAATAATTTCTTGCAAATCTTCATTTTTACAAGTTGGCTAAAAGTATTTTTTTATAGCCTAGAGAAACACAAGGACGGACGGTCCACCAAACTCATCGAAAATGGCCACCGTCATCCAGGACATCTGCAATCTAAGCAATGCAATGCAAACTGATGTGGTGCTAGCCTTTGAGATACATGTAGACATGCTTTTTAAAGCAACTCATTTTATAGTGCAAAGGAAAGACTTCGGGAGTGAGCTCAAGTGGGCTCTTTTCTACCTTTTAGATTTCCTCGGTCATCACCAAATGCGAAACTTTAAGGGCGGGTAATGCGATCTGTTCTTTTGCAAAGATCACTGCGAATTACTTTGCACAGTCAAAGAAAACATATTTTTATATTTATAAAAAGTTGGTGAGTTAGTTAACTAAATATTTATCGTATTGCCGTGTACAATCAGCTGCAGAGTGAATGGAGCCCGCTAGAATACATCAAATGTATGTTAGGAGGGTCAGTTCCCTCTGCAGCTGACTGAACTAGATGCCATAGTGGTTACACAGGAAATGTCAACCCCGACATAGGAGAAATACCATGAACCTTTCAACTTAGATCTGATACTTCATAGATCTGACCTACTGTAAATTGTAATTTTTTTCGTAGACGAATACGCATAGCATACCTGGAGGAAGAACAACAACTACCCTTTTCCTGCTTTTATGCAACGAACATAATATCATACCGGTTAAAGTATTGAGGACAATCAACCACTTTACCGGAGAATAAATAAATAAATGAATTGCTTTATTTGTTCACGCAAATGCTACATAATTTCTGAAGAACTAAAGGAGGTTAAAAGGTCTCTTGAATTTTCTTGAAGAGCTAGGTTTGCACGAACATATTATTGTTACCCATACCTGAAATAGATGCTAAGGTTGTCGATTTGCGGAGAATTCCCAGGTATGTCCTAACCTAATTTAATCTAGTCTTCCATATTGTCAAAGAATAATCTTTTCTTTCCTTTAAAAAGTTTGTAAGTATTTATTTTTTACTAACAACGATAAGTAATAGTAACCATTAAAACCTCCAGGTCACCAGAGAGATTGCAGGAAGGAACCAACAAACATTGCTCTTAGGATTCCATTTCCTTAACTTTTCTTAAGGGTCTTAGAGGTGTAAAAGTGCTGCCACTTTAGGAAAAATCATTTCTAGTTAACCAAAATAACTGACATAATATATCGGCTCAATTATATTATAACTACAAGAGCATAGTTAGACCTGTGATGTTTGGCGGCTGCGAAACCTGGCCGGCGCTTGACGTCCGCGTACTCCACGCCAACGAAATGAAAATTCAGAGGTGAAAACTACATCCATGGTGCCTAAATCTGCCTGTATCACAAAAGAGGTTCCGCGGGCGACTCAAGAAACGATGGATTGACATCGCCGATTCGGACGCGAGAGCCAACTGCTTACTTCCTATAGCAAAGATTTAGATAGGGTCTTCTTATTCTAAGATGTAAATGTTTTCGTACGTAATACTAAAAATTATACATTTTAATTGACCAGAACATCGTAAGTATTATGTGACAAATAAAATATTATTATATATTACTGTAATTCTAAATAATACAGTGACCGTACAAATAATTTATTTTATCTCTTGGAGTAACAGATTTTATTCATCATCATAATATGTATCATCATCATTGGCCCTAAGCATGATTTAAAGAGCGTCATTGTTAGGGGTAACTTTACGCCCGCGTGGACTACCTGTGTACTACACGAGGAGAATAAAGGTAGCATATGTCCATTATAAACTATCTACTACAGTTATTCTGTCAAAATCGAGTGCGTAATTGAACTGCGAAAAACAAACGTGCGAAGAATACTGGTTCGAAAGATCGTAGTTACGATAAACTGTTGGTCGACAGATTGCTTGTGCGATTAATGAAAGTGCAAAGGAATGGTAGTGCGATAAACAGTGCAGCGACAGAATACTTCTTTGACGAACGCTAGTGCGAAAGAACGCCACTGCTATGAACAATAGGTCCAAACAACACATTTGCGAAAAACTAAATTGCGAAAGATTTGGGTAATATAGATAGATATATAAACAACCACGACTCGAGTACAAATGTCCATGTTATTATTCAAACTTTGTCCTAACGGAGTTCGAATACGGGATCTAAAGAAACGATATTATACGGAAATAAACATAACATTTAAACAAGAATATATTAATTTTCATATATTGACAACATAAACATTTTTTCAATAAAGGAACAAGTAATATAAACTATAATATAATCATACTTTTCTAAGTTATTTTTTATTACGATATTTATGGCCAACTTAACGTTACTTCATTTACATTACAAATAAAAAGAATAATATACTCGATAATTATAAAAAATACCGAATCATAAAAAAATCAACCAACTCTTGGTTACAAAAAAAGTTATTAAAAATTATAATTATTATTATTATTAATATGTAAGCCAAACCATCCACGAGGTCTAACAGGTCCATTTAAATTTTTTTTGACAAAATTTTCTCTAGTCTTTCTCGTGCTGTATTAATTTTTCGACTCCTTTTTACGACAATCTCTTGAGCCTTTAATTTTTCTAGAAGTAATTCGGTGCTTTTTTGTTCCTTAATGAACTCGTCCATTGTTTTGAAAAAAATCATTTTTTTTCGGCTTAAGAGACCATTCCATCGGTTGTGCCAAGCTTCAACTGCGTTTTGGGTAGATGGCGTAGACGAATCCAGTCGGTCATGTATTGACCATGTTTGTGGCGGAAATTTCATAGGATTTTTCTTAAAGGAAATTTTCATATTTGGAGTGCATACCATATGTGTGGTCGTACCTTTTACGTAATATTTAGAAAACCAGCTTATTATTTTATGGCATTCTGTTGGTATGACGTTTTCATGAATTAACTTAAATGCTTTTGGAATTTGGTCTGGTTCCAAATATGCCAATGCAGGAATATGACGTAATTTATGAGAAAATAGTGCATCATCGCTATATTTTTTCGCAAACCCTTTCTTTTCGATTTGACGCCAAATGTTTTGGCGTAAATGAAAATAACAAAACCTATGCTGACTTTCAAGAAATGACTATTTTACTGCATAGACTGTTGCTATTTCGAAATCCGTCAGAACGAAACGGGGTGACAATTCTAAATCATATTCATTTGCAGCATGTGTTTTTATTAATTCTAGAAGAATATAATAACATTTATCAGTCTTGTGGCTTAGTAATGCATAAAATAATGGAAGACTCTTGTTGTTGCCATCTCGCTGACTTACAATGCCGTGTATGGTGTAAATTTGGGAAAAAGGTTCTGGGCAACACTTAAAGGTTCCGTCCATCAACCAAAACTCTGATTCTCTTAATAACCGCAAGTTTTGTTCTGTTCCAAACGCTATGATGCTTTCCTTGGTATCCACGAACTAGCCGATTAAGAACCTTTTTTATTTTATTTTATGAAATTGTTCTGAGATTTCGACTTCTTTTAAGGAACGGGGAATGGTAGGTAAACCTTTGGAATGCACCCTATTTATAATCATTCTCAAGGCATCGTTTGTAGGTATATATGGTCCTGTGTAAGTTGGTATATTCTGCTTACATCTTCGAATTATTTGTGATGTGAGGATTTTGATTTAATTAACTTCACATCACTCATTTTCGTAATATACTCATATTTAACAAAACAAATTATTGTAGGTATTTTTTGGGTAATTATTGTATTGTAACTAGTTTGCTATATTGAAAATTATTATTAAAGTAGTCTCACAAAGACTTTGTTGGAAGAGAACGTCACTAACTACTCAAGTACACAACTTACTATGGCGGAAATAGCAAGCAGAGGTAAATGGAAAGATAGTAATATCAATGGACAGTGGACTCTTGTGCAGAACAGAAAGTCTAAAAATCGTTTTACTGGCAAAATGGGCACGGCTAAGTCTGTTTCTACGGGAAGTTTCAAGGCTGCCGATACCACTATCCCGCTCTTTATATTAAATGTGGATAAACAAACATCGGAGACTGATATTCAAGAGTATGTTAAAACTAAGACAGGAACAACCGTAAAATTAGAGAAAATTAACATGAAAACAGAACGGTCATATAACGCGTTTAAAGTGTACGTTTCAAAATTGAAGACACATTTTTGGATGACAGTCTTTAGCCTGAAGGAATTCGTTTTAGAAGATTCGTATTTTTTTTTAAATCTGACGAATCTAAAAAGACACAGCTCGCGTTTGCAAATAATTTACCTTCTAATAATGGCCATGATTGATACAACTTTTGTAACTCTATCCACCTTCAATTGTAAGGGTGTGAGTAGATCTGCAGACTGTGTGAGAAATTTATGCAAGAAAGCAGACATTATCGCACTCCAAGAGACCTGGATTTGGCCCCACGACATAGCCTCCTCCTAGAAGACCTGGATGACGGATTCGCGTACACTGGGAAGTCGGCTATTGATACATCTGTGAAGGTTATCACTGGAAGACCGTATGGTGGTGTGGCACTACTGTGGAGAAATGCGAAAGTGATCGATTAGTGGCCATTAACGTTGAATATGAAAATCGGTCCATGTTGATATTTTCAGTGTACATGCCGTACGACAATAACAAGAGTGACAGTTTAGTTAGGTATACACAATGCCTTAGTGAGATAGTGGCTGTGGTCGAGAGCAGCAATATAGAGTGTGTAGTTGTTATGGGAGATTTTAACGCCCACCCGTGCTTCTTCAGTGAACTCGTATCGGTATGTAGTGAGCAGTCTTGGACTTGCACCGACTATGAACTCCTTCCAAAGGATACGCATACATTTGTTTGTCAAGCTAGTGGTTCTCTACGCTGGCTAGATCATTGTCTGGTAACAAGCGCAGCTCAGAATTTAATTGCAAGTGTATCGGTTTCTTACGGGGTTTACCAGTCGGACCACTATCCTGTTTTATTTGAGTGTAATCTATCTAAGATAAAACCGAAACTGACTGTAAGTAATTTTACAAGTAACAAAGTACGTTGGGGCGAGAGAAATAGTGATCAACTTTAAGACTACCAAGAATTTTGTAATGGAAAATTAAAATTGCTAGACATACCACTGCAGTGCATAAAAAGCTCTCATAAAATGTGCAACAGTGTCGACCATTTATTGCAAATTGATAAGTTGAATTCTGACATAATACTGACTCTACAAGAGAGTGCCTAGTCTACCTATGTCGGCAGTGATCGCATTAAAAGGCGAATGTATGTCACAGGCTGGAATAAATATGTGAGCAGCGCTCATAGGGCGGCTCGGTTACATTATCAAAACTGGATACGGTGTACGAGGCAATGCGCGACTCGAGAAAAAAGTTTAAAGCAAAATTAAAACATGTTCAACAAAATCAAAAACAAATTAAATTAGATATTTTGTCAAAACAACATTGTAACAAACAATTTGGAAATTTTTGGAAAGCTACGAACAAGCTTAATACGAAGCCGAGCCTCCCTGTGAGTGTGGCGGGTTTAGAAGACCGAAAAGATATAGCCAACCAATTTGTAAGGCACTTTAAGGTTGAATATCCTTTAGGAAATGTGCAGCAAGCGGTCGATGTACAGGGTAAGGCGGATTAGCTGGCTGTAGTGTTTACAGAGAAACAGATAGCCACTGTTATTAATAAAATGACAAGGGGGAAATCATCAGGCCACGACGACCTCAGTGTTGAACACCTTAAACATGCTGGACCACATGTGCACCGACTTCTGGCTTTATTTTATAATCTATGCCTTAGTCACTGCTATTTGCCACGGGACCTCATGTACACGATGGCTGTCCCGATCATAAAGGACAGGACGGGTGATGCCTCTGACGTGTCCAACTACAGGCCTATCTCGTTGGCTACGATAGTCGCCAAGGTATTGGACAGTCTGCTTGATCAACACCTGGCTAAGCAGGTAGAACTCCACGATGCCCAATTTGGTTTCAAACCTGGCCTGTCTACGGAGAGTGCTATTCTCTGCCTCAAGCAGACTGTGCAATATTATACGGCTAGAAAGACTTGTCAAAGGCATTCGACTTGGTGTCATATGGGGTACTATGGGCTAAACTGCAGACCGAAACGACCCTCCCGAACGAAATTACATCTTTGTTCCGATATTGGTACGGCAACCAGGAAAACAGTGTAAGGTGGGCTGGGGCTAGGTCTGATGTGTATAGGATGGAGTGCGGGGTGAGGCAGGGGGGGCTTAGCTCGCCCCGTCTCTTCAACCTGTACGTAAACCACCTGATCGGTGAGCTCAGCAGCGCTCGTGTCGGATGTCACATTGATGGAGTGTGCATGAACAATGTGAGCTACGCTGATGATATGGCACTGCTGAGTCCATCGGTCGGGGGTCTTAGAAAGCTCATAGCCATTTGTGAGTCGTATGCAGCGTCCCACGGACTTCGGACACGGACTCTAATGTCTCTGGATTATCGCTTTGTGGTTCTCCCTTAGGCTGGGTCAGGTCATTTAAGTACTTAGGTCATTGGGTCACTGATGATCTTAAGGACAACTTGGATGTGGAGAGGGAGCGTACAACATGCTGGTCCGGAGGTTTGCACGTTGTACGAATCCAGTTAAAATAACTCTTTTCAGAGCCTTCTGCCAGTCATTCTACACGTGCAGCCTTTGGACCTGCTTTAATAAGCGGACATACAGCGACCTACGCGTTCAATATAATAATGCGTATAGGGTACTGTTGAGGCTGGAGTGGCGATGCAGTGCGTCCGGGTTGTTCGCGGAGGCGCATATGGATGAATTTTATGCTATAATCCGAAAGCGACCAGCTTCTATGCTCACTCGGCTCCGCTCCAGCGCCAACAGTCTCCTAAATGTGTTCAAAGACCGATGGGATTCCCCTCTGCTGCGTCACTGGGTGAAGCTCCACACCGAACACTAATTTACGTCATATACAATAACTACTAACACTAGTATGTAAGAGGAATTGTTACTAACACTATGGATGTATCTGTCTGAAATAAAATGTTTCAAATTCAATTTCAATGTCATAGTGAAATATGACAACATATACGTTCCGTTGCACATAAAAGTAAATAAAACACTTCACTAGGATAATCATTTATTGCAAATAATTAGTCATACATATTTAATTTATAAATAAATTTTGCGTTAATAGTTGTCCATATTATCTGTTAATGCGTTTCTGTAGGTACAAGTTTAACAAAAGTAGCAGTTACGGAGTCGAACAGTCAGCTACAAAGAGCTATATAAAAATTTTTTTTTATTGCACGGAATGGCAAACCTCGACCTACGTGGCCGAATGGTTAAGCACTTAGATTGCCAAGGTGGACGTTCCGGGTTCGAATCCCGGTAGAGGCCAATGTCTGCGGGATGAACATCCACATTTTTACTCGTTTCTAGCTTGTTTATATCTGTAATATGTATATATTTAAAAAATAAATGTGAATGTAATATACTGGGTGTGGTTTTTATCAGTGTTCAGCGAGTCAGGGGTGATGTACCCATGATACTGAACAACTTTTACTATGGGAACAACTCTGAAATCTCGGAAAAAAAATCTGCTTCGTACATTTTGTTCTTTTTCCAGTATTGAATTTTAGTATGTAAAAGCCGGTTTTTTTGCGTATTCAGAGTTGGTCCCATAATAACAGTTGTTCAGTATCATGGGTACATCACCTCTAGGTCACTGACCAAAACCGTACACAAGCCGATTTGATTAGTGTGAAGCATAGATGAAATATGTCTATCAAAGCCATGTATGGGACATGACCATGCCCAGTAGTGGGACACTGATGGTGATGACTTCCGTTAATCTTTCGCTATTTAGTTTTTCGCAAATGTGTTGTTTCGACCTATTGTTCATAGCAGCGGCGTTCTTTCGCACTAGCGTTCGACGAAGAAGTATTCTGTCGCTGCAGTGTTTATCGCACTACCATTCCTTCGCACTTTCATGAATGGCACAAGCAATCTGTCGACCAACAGTTTATCGTAACTACGATCTTTCGAACCAGTATTCTTCGCACGTTTGTTTTTCGCAGTTCAATTACGCACTCGTCAAAATCACAATGAAAAGAAATGTATCTTTGACGGCTGGTTTATTCTATAACCCGCCCAATCTCAGCCACACACACGCCGTTTTCATCCGTTCTGGTAAGAATAGAATACAAACAGGTGTAAAATCCCAAGAAAATCTTGACCAGAATTTATGATTACAGTGGAACCACTGCCGTCTGACCTTAGTAACTCCGTTTACATTGGAACCTGACCAGATTGTATCATGGTTACACATTCAGACACCTGAAAGAGTAACCATAAAAAAAAAGGTGGTATTCTCTATAAAACGGGTAATTACTGATTCGGTTTTGGACTTTTTCTTGTTTGACTCGGGGCAACTCTATAAACTAGGAGACGTATTGCCCTAGTTACACATGCTAGCTTCATTCAACACATTTATTCAAAGTTATCCATTCCTATTGTCATTTTACCAACAACTTTGAATGAATGTTTTGATTTGATCGCCATAACACGCATGTGTAACTAGGGCTTAAGCGCAACCACGACTGCGATTGCACTGAATCAATTTTAAGAAAAGAAAGAAATTGTGTGTGTCTGGCAATTGAAGCCACTGCAAATGTATAGTACGTTATAGTGGGTGTTTTTTGAAAATGAGTCGTCATTCGTTACCTTATCAGCAAAACAGTTCACTCATGGAAGATAAGCAAATTCAACAGTTAGACAATTATTTAATTTATAACAAAGTGTGTGAGTAATTTTCTATTGATATTAAAACTTAATTGGTTTATTACATAATTAAAATATTGTATTACGTAAAAAAAATACAGACTTCGTAGTAGGCGTAGTCCAGGGACCATGGTCCCACGACCGTTGCCAATTAGGACAGCGCCTTACACTAAAGAGACTGATGTGTAGCATGCAAGGTACGACAATTTCTTGACAATTTCTTTATATGACCCACACACTTACAAAGATACATTAGGTCCGACAATCTGCCGTTATTTTGTTTGGTTTCGTATCGCGCTCACATAAATGGACGGCCATTTACATGCTTCACTCATGATTTAGAGACATCTGTTCTCTCATCTGTTCTGTTCATGTGTTCTGTGTGTGTGTGATCTGTTTTTTTTACATCTGTGATACGCATAAATTACCTTAATATACTAGTACACAGTGCCACCAAGTTAATGTTAAGTGACCAAATTAGGAATACAGCCGCCAGGTTGACATGTCATTTGTCAGTGTCTATCTGTGGTGTTTTTTTAATACGTTTGATTGCGACGGTGGGTGCCGACAAATGTCAGTTCACAGATAAGATGGTTGCTCCGTACATTATTTCACAGAATTGGTTTAATGTACGTTATTTTTATATTTTTTAAGCGCCTTTTGATGAAATGTAGTTACCGCTGCCTATAGACATTAGCAACTCCAGGGGTATCGCCAATGCGTTGCCCATCTCTATAAAACGTTGTTCTAGCAGCAAAAGAGGCACATGCCATCACTGCTGAAGCCACGGTTCCCTTAATCCCTACCCTATTGAGCATCGGTAAACAACGGTAAGTTAGCAACCAAGTCACGTATGTGACATAATTATTACATTAAAATTTATCGGTACTTATATGCGACGTTCCTTTGCGATTTGTTTATCTCGACGTTTTGGTATAGGTACGTAGCGTTGGCGATAGGTGTTACAATTCTACCACATAATTATAAAAGGTAATATAAAATTGCTAATATTATATTAAATAATAGCTTGTAAGTACTAGTATATATAGATTACCAGTGGAAGACACACATAAAATATACGTTTTAATACTTTCATGGTTATTATTTCGAGGGTTTGGCGGCTCTCAAAAGTTTGCAGTAAGAAAATTGCTTTGCAGGCATATCACGGTTACGTGTGTTCCATTATGAGATATGCCATTATAATATGGGGTAGCTCATCCCACGTAAATCAAGTACTGATTTTCCAAAAACAGTGCATTTAAGCAATTTGTGATGTTGATTCATTGACATCTTGTAGACCTCTATTTAGATCTCATAATATGTTGACTGTCCTGAGCATGTACATTTACGAGATATGTGTATTTGTTAAGAGTAACATGCACTTATTCACTAAAGTCTCGGAAACAACTGCTTTCAACACAAGGTTTCCAGATAGATTGGTGGTACCTTTCCATTCAACAACACTATACGGCACAAACAGTTATACAATGGCAATTAAAATATATAATAGCCTTGACAGTTATATGAAATTATGTCCATTAAATATATTTAAACGCAAGCTGTTTTTACAGTATTAGTGAACTGTATACTACCTGCAATTAATAAAACGTATAGCTTAGGACTAATTTTTCATTACGTTGTCGTACACAAAATAAAGCGACATTTGATCACAGCAATAAAATTAAAAATATTATGTAGACTTACTTGCGTTGCGATCCTCACAGAAAACTCGGATTTAGATTTAATAGCTCGCCAAACTATATTCGTTTCGCTGGTCGTTTTGCGAATAGTCAAAATGGCCGTTTGGCTGTCAAACTAAATACAATAAAAAATATGACATGAAGTGGTTGCGACGTATGGAAATGTTGCCAGTGTAATGTAAAAGTTTGTGTTTGGTTACGTTGATTCTTATTTTGAGTGCATTCATTCATTAACTACACTTTACTACAGTACACATAAAATATAACATTACTGAGAAGCTCGTTGTCGCGGCAAAACATTACATAATACGGGTATTATATTATAATACCCGATTTACATTGGTACAGTTTCGGGTACATGGTACAGTGGCGAGCACCCAGAGAGTCACTGTTTACACCACAGCGAGTCCAGTGCGATTTCTCTGTCGATATGGACGAGCAACGTCAGAAAATATGTATGCGCAAAATTCCTATACTACTGGCCACTATACCACACTGTACACTGTACTAAATTTAACTGTGTATACACGCCAGTGGCGAGTCCAGTGCTGCGCGGAAGGATGAGTTAGCACTTGCTACAATGGGTGCACTTGCTACAAAAAATAGAAATCGATTTTATTATTATCTAGTTGCAAGACAGCTTGAAAGCCAACTTCACTTGCAACTGTTATTATTAACTTCGCTAAACACTTGCTATAAATCGCTAATTTGCTAATGTAAATCGGGTTTAAGTCATTTAAACTACGTCGATTTATAAGCGAGAGCTACCGAGTTCGATCCCAACTGCCGCCATGTACTAATTACTTTTTCTGTGTTATGTATGTTAAATACTATCAGATGCTATTACAGTGAAGGAAAACCTGCACATTCACTTGTGCAGCAATTCATAACGTTAACCTAACCCAACCAAGTTCACTTAATTACTTAAATATTATCTAAACTACCGATTTGAATAAAACAAGGCTATCTCGATTACATTGGTGTCGAATAGAGTAAACCGCACTCAAAGCGGTGCATTCGTTTGGGAGCTACGATGCTATAGACAGATACACATAGCCATAGTTACATACGTCATACTTATAACTTGATCTCATTTGCTTAATTTAAGTCCCGATGTTAGATAAAGTTTGATTTATGGACTCGTCTTTTTTGTACTCGATTGTGCTAATATTTATGTTTATTAAGTGGTTTATTTGGTCAAGTTTAGGTGGTTCTATGCTCGGCGTAATGTGAAGTTGGTTCGAATGATGTTGAATGGAATGTAAAGTGAACCTTTTTCCCTTCACTACACAGTTTTGTTTCAATGTAATGATACCTGCTCCGCTCAGCTGTTGCAATGTAATCTGATCGTTGCAAACTATTTTTACTGGGCAGGTGACACAACAAAAATAATAATATTGCGATGGTGTGTTTAATGCTATCCATTGATCTCTGCAGATTTGCTTTTTAAGATCACACGTTGATGATGTTTCGTTTGTGTTACACAAATTTTCATCTTGCTGTAAATGGTTTATCGGATTTGATAGTTGGCAGATGTAAGTGTCCTCAATAAAGAAACATGAGCTCAGTTCATTCAAATCGATAGAGATGTATGAGTCACGTTGTAAGTTTATAGCCAAGTACTTTGATAGTGGCGAAATGCTGAACATGTATTTATTTTGTTGCATTGGAACTGGAATAAGTCTGTAAATTTGATATGTATCTCGATATACGAGTGGAAATGACAATTCAAATATGATATAGTCATTAGTTGCTCTTGTGCGAACTCTCAGTAGTTTGTATATTTGTCGCAGAGATGATTGTATGCTGCTGATTGGTAACACTAGATCTTGGGACATTTGGCTACTGATAATTTGTAATTCTGTTTTCAATTGAGTAGGAGTCAGGAGATGCAAGCTTATTTGGCCATGATAAATATCAGTGATTGTTTCCAGCAGGGTATCTTGTAATTGCTTCAGGGTTTGTAGTAAATTGTTTCCTGCTAGAGCTGTTACGGTGAAGTCTTGTATGATGCTCAGTACTTCAACTTCCGACTGTAGTTCTTTTGTTGCGGTTTCTAAGATGTTAAGTTGCTTGTGAATGATTTTGTGCTGCTTGTCGATATTATCTTCCATGCGCTTAAGTAAGTTGAACTCTGCTTCGATGACCGAAGTTTGATTTTTCCATAATTTGGTGAGATGGAGTTCATTGTTTCTGATAAGTTTAATGTCTTGCTCATATTTTTCTGCGAATCGACTATCTAGTACTCCGAAGAGGCTATTTGCTAGATAGCCGACTCCGTCTATCAAGCCGCGGCGGCGGCGCGATTCAGCAAAATGCTGCCTTAGCAAAAGTTCGTTGTTATAGAAGACTTCTTGATAAGTATGTTGTAACTGTAGTAAAATCATATGGCAATTTATCTTTTCTTCGATATTAGTACACGTGTTGTTTAGATATTTTGATAGTTTACTATATGCTTCTAGCCCAGTCCAGTACGGGGTCATATCATAATAAACGACAAGGGTCCATTTGTCGCGGACAAGCTTAATTTTAGATAATGGATCAAAGTAGATTGATTGATTTTTTGGTAGCTGCAATATATTGAATTGAGCCTGTGCTGACGAAAACATTGTCATAAAAAATAGTAGAGCAGCAAAGATAGTCGAAACGCTTGGCCATTTTGGTTTAACTCGTTGTTGTTGTTTTTGTTGTTGCTTTTGATCTTGTGAGCGGTCGATTTCTGATTCTTGCATGATTGATAATGGTAAGAGCGATAATTTAACAACTGGACGTTGAATGAGGCCGTTTTTTGTTTTTAAAGTGACCACTCTGACTAGGTTATCTGTGCCAGGGTGGACGTCGACGACTCTTCCCATTGGCCATTTGCCCGAGGGCGCATGATCATCTTGCATGATTACTAAGTCTCCAATTTTTATATTATTCTGTGATTTGTGCCATTTGTTTGTTGCTGATAGCTGTGATAAATATTCAGTTTTCCAACGCTTCCATAAGTCTTGATATATTTTTGATATTAGATACCAACGTGTCCTTGCATCTTGCTCGGTTTCAATGATTGCTAGGCCGGATTGACTTGTTAGAAAGTGTGCCGGGGTAAGAGCATTTAGATCTTCAGGGTCTTCAGTGAGCGGGCACAGGGGTCGTGAATTAAGAAATGCTTCAATCTGACACAGAAGGGTAGTGTATTCTTCAAAAGTCAATTTTTGTTCACCTATGACGCGCTTAAGGTGATATTTTACGCTGCGCACAGCCCTTTCCCATAAGCCTCCAGCACTCGGCCACGAAGGGGCATTGAAATGCCATGTTATTTCCATCTCCGTAATTTCAGCTTGAAAACTGTCACTGTAAATGTTTAATAAATTGTTATGCTCTTCATGTAATGCTCGGTTGGCTCCAATGAAATTGGTTCCTTGATCGGAATAGATATGATGAGGAGCCCCTCTGCGGGCCGCCATCCTTCGTAGAGCTGCTAAAAAGGCTGTGCTGGTCATGTCGGACACCAACTCAAGGTGTACCGCCTTAGTGACGAGGCAAACGAATACTGCTATGTAGCCCTTCATTGTGCGAACGCCACGTCCTTTGCTAGGTTTGATATCCACGTATCCGGTATAGTCGACACCGGTGTGATAGAATGGACGTTCTGGATTGATTCTCGCCTCCGGAAGGTCTCCCATTCTTTGATGTAGCATCTCCGGCTTTTGTTTTCGGCAAACTACACACTTCCTAATCTTCCCTTTGACTGCTCTGTTCCCTCCAATGATCCAATACTGATGTCTCAAGTTTGAAAGTGTGAGTGTTGGGCCGCCGTGAAAGGTATGTTGATGTGCTTCTTCAATCAGTAAGTCGGTAAATCGGCTTTGATGTGGGATAATTGCTGGATGTTTCATGTTATGATTGACCTTCGCGTTCGATAATCTACCGCCAACTCTTAAGACTCCGTCTTGATCTAAGTACGGGTTTAAATTGATTAAATTACTACTGGGTAATTTATTTTGTTTTAAATTATTGATTTCTGATGCAAAATATTCGTGCTGTATGCTTTTGATGACAGTGAATTTTGCGACGCGCAATTCCCGTAATGTGAGATGGCCTGGCCTTGATCGGCGCTCACGCGGCGATGTCAGTGCGCGCCGTAGCCATGCTATAATATGTATTATTTTATTTAACGAGCTATGTCTTTCTAATAGATCGTTTATAATGCTTTGATTTTGCTCCGATTTTTGGACGAGATTAACTTGTTTAAGCTTCAATTCTTGATCCGTTGTGTACTTGATGATCTCGTCTTGATGTTGCCTTTGGAAGGTGCTAAGCCAAGAGGGTCCATTCCACCATAAATCGTTGTTTTTCATCTGTGAGACAGTTAAGCCTCGACTCGCGGCGTCGGCAGGGTTATCGCTCGTGCTTACGTAATCCCAGCTGTTCGGTGATATTATTTCGCTTATGTACTGAACTCTATTAGCTACAAAGGGTTTCCACCGAGACGGATCACCTTGTAACCAACCTAATACGACTTTGGAGTCGCACCAGCAATATAATTTAATTTGTTGATCTTGTAGGCATGGAATTATTTTACTTATTAACTTTGATAAAAGGTGGGCACCACTCAGTTCGAGTTTAGGTAATGATAGGGGCTTTTTGCGGGGTGCTAGCTTTGTCTTGGCTGCTACTAATACTATACTCGATTTATCTTCGGTATGTACGCGTGCATATACTACGCAACCGTACGCTTTCATTGATGCATCTGAAAATCCATGCAGCTCCATAGTGGATTGTGGATGAAATCCGATCCACCGAGGAACTTTAAATTGATTCATATGCTGTAGCTCTGTTCTTATTTTATTCCATTCCATGCTGATTTCTAAGGGAATTTCATCATCCCATTTTAAGTCATTTAACCATAATTGTTGAAATAATAATTTGAGCTTAGTTGTTATAGGTGATAACAACCCTAAGGGATCGAATATTTTGGTAATCTCTCCTAACAATATTCTCTTCGTGATCTTCCTTGATATTTGATCTGATATGCTACATTTAAATGTGAAAACATCTTCTGCTGGTAGCCACCGTAGGCCCAACGTTTTTGAGATGTTATCCGTTTTGAAATAAAAATTGCTGCTGTCATAGTTTTGCTCGTGTTTGATATTTTCTATTACTGCTGGTTCATTAGAGGCCCATTTTCTTAATGTAAACCCACCAGACTTTAGTAAATGATTTAAATCTGCTATTAATCGTCGGCTTTCTTCGATTGTGTGAGCGCCATGGACTAAATCGTCCATATAAAATGATTCCTCTAAAACTTTGGATGCTGTGGGGTAATTGTGACGCTCGTCGGATGCTAATTTTCGCAAGGTCATCATGGCGAGAAAGGGGGCGGCCTTGGTGCCATATGTTACCGTGGTAAGCTGATAGATTTTGATTGGTTGGTCTTGTGAATCACGCCAAAGAATTTTTTGGTACAACTGATCTTTTTCATTTATTAAAATTTGTCTAAACATCTTCTCTATGTCAGCTGTGAATGCATATTGATAAATGCGCCATTTTAGTAAAAGGGTTTGTAAATCTTGTTGTAAGTTAGGGCCAGTGTACATACAGTCATTTAAGCTGAGGCCGGTAGAAGTTCTGGCGGATCCGTTAAAAACAACCCGAAGTTTTGTTGTTAGTGCTTCTGTACGTTGTACGGCGTGATGGGGTAGATAATACTCGAAGCCCGTGCTAGAGATGCTTGCTTTCATGTGATTTAAAGCTTCGTACTCGTTGATAAAATGCTTATAATCTTCTGATAGCTGTGGATTTTTCATTAGTTTCCTTTCTAAGTTTCGAAACTGAGCCAATGCCATTGGTTTGGACTGGCCCATCTTGCTATTGATGTCTGGTTTCAGAGGCAGTCGGACTTCATATCGACCGTCCTCTCGACGTGTTGTGGTGTCATTAAAATGCTGGACACACTGCTGATCTTTAATTGATAAATCGGAATGTTCTTCGATATCTTCTATTTCCCAAAACTTTCTTATTTCGTCAATATTGCTTAGAACAACGTTACAATGATAAGTTTTCAGATTACCACATAGTAGCCACCCTAAGTGCGTTTGCTGGGCGATAGGCTGCGTTGTGTCCTCTCCTTTTAAGATGCTTCCCATCATAATGATCGAATAGATATCCGCACCTAGGAGTAGGTCTACGGGGCGGCTAATATGAAAGTCAGGGTCCGCTAACTTAATATTTTCGATATAAGGCCATGATGGTTTTTTAAATGATGTGTTTGGTAAGTTTTTAATAAGAGAGTTGATTATGATAACATTTGAATTGAAAGTGAAGTCGTTATGTAAAGACGTGCAAGTTATGGTAATCATTCCTTTAGTATTGTTTTGTTGTTCACCGACACCAAATATAACGCCATTACATTGCTTTCTTTTCAATCCCAACAATTGAGCGGCGCTTTCTCTTATTATTGATATTTGGGAGCCCTGATCTACGAGGGCTCGCATTACATGCTGGGTCCCGTCGGCTCCGGTGACCTTCACCAGCGCTGTGGAGAGAAGGATTTCCGAAATCTTATCCTGGGACACGTGAGTAGTCACATTGTTGCTAGGTTTCTGATGATTATTTTTCAAAGCATTTGTGCCGGTTGTCGACGGTATTTGCTGCGTTTTCATAGAAGCGTCGTGCAATATCGTATTATGATTACCGGAACAGTTACGACAGCGTTTTGTTGAAAAACATGATTTACCTTTATGATCAAATAAACAGTTTGCGCAATAATTTAATTTACGTACTGTATTTAATTTGTCATCGCTGCTCATTTCTTTGAATTTACTGCAATAAAACAAGGCATGGCTCAAATTACAAAGTGGGCATGCGTTGTAATTTGCACTGGTACTTGCAGTATAATACGATTTTAAGTTGTTATTTGGTTTATAATTTTTGTTAAATGTTGCTTGATAATTAGGTTTTTTGGAATGAAATTGTTGAGGATGCTGCTGCGGCTGATTATTGTACTTAGGCATAAATTGATCTTGCTTCTTCCGAGATGATTCCAAGATTGTAAACTTGCTCTCTAGGAATTTGATAAATTCTTGTAAGATAGGTAGATCTCGTGGATTTGCTAACGACTCTATGTACTCGGTGTAAGAGTCATTGTCAAGCTTCTGTGATAAAATATGGACCACCATAGGATCCCACGTGGCAGTATCTACGCCTAAGTTTTGAATAGAGTGCATACATTCCTTGGTAATGTCATGCATGCGTTTGATTTGACCTAATTGCGGTTGCTGCATTGTAGGGAGATTTAATAAGGTGTTTAGATGCGATGTAAATATAAGTCTCTTGTTATTATAGCGATGATTTAATATCTCCCAACAAACGTAGTAGTTGTCGGAGCTTATTTGTAAATGATGTATAATACGCTCGGCTTCGCCTGTGATTTTTGTTTTTAAAAACTGCATTTTTTGTGCGTTAGATAATGATGGATTGTTGTGGATTGTTTCCGTAAATAAATCCTTAAAAGAAACCCATTGCTGATAATTACCGCCAAATGAAGGGAGGTCCATTTGCGGAGTAGATTTATCCCTGTGTAATGATGACCACAGTTTTGTGTTTATTTCTTTCTTGAGGTCATTAAATGTACGCTCATGCTTGCTATAAACTGTTTCATACTGGCAATCTTCTTCTCCAGATTCTCCAACAATTTCCCAATGCTGATTATCTATTGCTGTCCATCTATTCTGTAAGGCTTTCAGGGCGTCTTCGAATTCCCATTTATTCTGCAAGGAATGAATGTTGATGCTAGTTGAGCACCTCTGAAATGCCTTAATGTTAACACTCTGCTTTCTCATCATCTCGTCTAACCTGCTAGAAGTTCCTCTGGAAGTCATGGCTATGCTTTCCTGCTGATCTGATGTACCTGCTTGCTGTTCACTGGTATTTCGAACCGATTCTGCTTGCTTACCCTGCCCTACTGATTTTGTAGGCATGCTCGCTCCTGACTTTTGAAACTCCTTAAGACAAGCCTCAATAAGTCCCATAGTAGTGTTATAAAGCTCTTTAGTTTTATCATAAAGGTTTTGCTCAAAGTAGGGGTCCGTAGAGGTCCCGTAAACTTCTAATTTTTGATGATTAGCTCTGAAATTGTTCCACAATAATTCTAATTGATTTATGCGTTGCTTACAATAATCGAGAGATTTTCTTTCCGCTCCATCCTTTCTAAAGTTGATTAATAGTTTTTTGATTGATTCATAAGTTTCCGATTGCTTTTCATACAATCCCTCCATAATGATTATTTGATAATGATATACAAATGGAAAGATCTTACAATTGATGCTGCTTTGATGATTTACTGCGAAGTCTGCAGTACTGGTAATAAGTTCGTCCCACTTTCTTCAATGCAAGTGGCGCTGATGTCGAGATGATAGCCAAGGTGATAGTCCAGCTTAATAACGCTTAAAGATAGTTTACACTGCGATCCAATAAACTGATCACTATAGTCACTGGTTGCTAATTGTTATTGCACCTCACTCGAGATTTGACTAAAGTTACCAAAGTCTTAAAGTCTTGTCACGCGCGAGATCCGGCTCGAAGGACCAAATGTTCGGGATGAACACAAATACGATAGATACGATAGAGAAATGATAAGATATGATAGTTTAAAAGATATATTATAATGCTCAAAATGCTTAGATTTAAATGATAGATAACGATAACGAATGCACCCAAAACCGGCGGCGTTTGATAGTGCACTGATTTCACGTCACGCGGCGGCGGCGGAACCGCTGGCCGTGTGACGTCATTCGCGGTGTTCGGTGACATGCAATGCACCGAACACCCCTCTTTCTTCATCGGGATTAAAAAACTACGTATGTTTAAATAGTCCAAATTGTAATACAAAAAGCAATTAAAGCAAGCCTCTTTACGAGCAGTGGGCCTAGCCAAGATGCAAATGGCTCCATAGTAACTCCGCTGCCACTGACGATCGAAACCCGTCACCTACGTTCGGCCAGCGCTCGTGGATCAGCGCAGTACTGCCAAAGATATTGGACATAGAGCATAGATGGAGCCTGAGAATGTACACTGTGACCAAGGCCACCAAATTTGACAACAGCAGTGGTTAAGGAGGGGTATTTGACAACTTATAGCCGTCTCTTTATTACACGTCGTATGCACAATTAAAAATGAAACAAAATATAACTTGTGACTTTATCTGTGAGTAGGCTCCTTCTATGATTCTATGTCCAATTTATTGGAGTACTGCGGACGTAGCGCAGGTGACCGAACATAGCCGATGGGTTCCGATTGTCAGTAGAGTTGCAATAACGCGATTTGTATCTTGGCTAGACCCGCAGTTGTGTGGTAAAAATAATTAATGAATCTGAAACAATTAATTATTGGATGTAACAGTAATAAACCTGTATTTTCAGTATAGTTAGGTGGCCTGTAGTATGAAGGACGTAGAGCGCGCCTTTGAAGTTTGTTTAGATTTATGCTCGGTCTATGTATAGTAAGTTCAAGAGATGAATTGTGGAATTCTACTGTAAAGAAAGAAATCACACATAAACTGTCGCACACGTTTTTATTTATGTATTTATAGACTTATATACTTACGATAAATATACATTTTCTACTAAAAGGTGGTAAGTATATATGAAACCTAAAATACTTTCAATCACATCATATGAATATTTGTTTTAGTGTATTTATATGTTTGCATGTTTGGACGTTGATCAGACACGCAAAAACTTATGAACGGATTTTGATTTTAATAGTTTGGTAGCTTGAAATTCAGGGTACAATCTAAGTCATGTTTCATCTAATTCGGGTAGGTAGAACCAGAGATACAGCTGGACCTGTCCGTAGTATTAGCATTCATAAAATACGGAGGTCATTTAAAATGATACCTTGAGTAAAAGCTAAACTGTCATAAAACTATATCCACGCAGACGAAGTCGCGAGCAAAAGCTAGTTATTTATAAAAGGGCAATGTACTTATATCCCATAGCGAAATGTGTTCATAACCGAATTTTGAAAACCGAAAAGTCGTTGCTAGTGCAAAAGATAATATTTTATCCAATTAATTCTAAACAAATTGCACAAAAACAGCTTTAGCAGCTGTCTTATTGTCGTCTATACATTGTGTAAGCCTTTGATAATTTACTTGAATAAAGTTTTATTCAAGTACATTTTCAAAGGTAAGGTAAAGTACATTTATTCAATCAATAGAGTTGCTAATTATTATTCTAAAATAAATTATTCTTAAATAATTTCAACAAAATATTGAATATAAATACCGCCATGATGTATAGAGATATTATTGGCTCCCTTCCTAGAATTATTTGAACAGTCTCGAACGCCGGATGGCAAATCACGGTCATGGTCACGGTCATGCCAAAATGTTCAGTGAAATAAGTTTAAACGATGGAATTTTCTTTAAAAAGGGAGTAAGTATATATGGTTAACTGAGACCTAATAAGTATAGTTGGAGAGATGTTAAAATTATGTGACATCAGTCTTCATGTATTTGACGACCTGAGTGGTTCTGTTGGTTAACATGCCGGTCGCCACGCAGAGGTCACGGGTTCGATTCCCGGCCGAGCAAAAATTTAAATGATGTATTTTAATTTATGTTACGAGTCTGGGTGTAGGATATGTAATAAGTATGTATTTAAAAATAAGGAATATAAGTAGTTTATCAGTTCTCTATCACCCATAACACAAGCTTTGCTTACTTTTGGGGCTAGATGGCGCTGTGTGAATTTGTCCAAGCATATTTTTTTTTTCACACACACCGTATTTTGGAATTATTATTTATTAATCACGGACTTGACCGAAATATCGGACGTTATCTCTCTAAAATCATGAGCGAAGCATTTATTTGTGTGCTTGCTTTGACACTGTGCGATACAAAATCAAACAAAATGTCGTACTTAATGTATCTGTGTGAGTGTATAGGTCATGTACAATAAAAGAAATCAACAAAATATTGTCGTATCTTGCTTGCTTCACTTCTCTTTAGTGTAGAATGGCGTCCGTATTTTTTTCAGGTCCGTGATAATAACGTAATTTTTTTTTTGTTTAATTGAAGTAAATCCTTATATCCTTGATAATTTAATCGGTAAATTAACAAGTTTACTACATCATATTTATGACTGACCAGTTGAGACGGACCGACTGTCAATGTGACTACGCTGTACGGAGTGACAGTTCACTCGCCACTGTGCTTGACCAATGTAAACCAGCCATTAGGGATACCTATCATGAGGTCTATTTCGCAATCTATTCGATGAACATTACACTAAACATTCGAAAACAACTATATCATTATTTAATTATTTTAGGATAATGTAAGTATGACACATTACAATGCCATATTTTGAAACTTACGTTAATATTTGATCCTTTTTGAAGTCTATAAGGCGTAGTCTAACGAAGGTAAGTGAAGGTGAAGATAGGCATAGTACTATTACGGTGCTCTCTAAACCTGTATATTCAGGCAAATGAATGAGCAACCTTGATTCAATCAGAGGTCAGATGGCAGTCGCTTCACTGTAATAATCTGATCTGCCAAATCCTGGATCATAGTTAACGCGGACCTCGGGCCTTCGTGCACTAGAGCACAACCGGGACAGTAGCTTCAAGATGATTATTTAAGAGGAAAGGCTGCGCCATTTTATTCCATACAAAATCGAGGTTTCGTAGTCCCCATTTTCCTCCTTGGGTTTTAAATACTAAAAGCATGAGTTGCATATAAAGCGTAGATATTGGCCATTACTATGACTGTACGTTTAGTTCCTTTGGATAAATTATCTTGAGTAGAACTTATTCAATTGTTCAAATACTGTAAAAGTCCGAGGCCACATTTACACCTCAATTATACAAAACTTACAACGTTATTCCAAAAAAGTAAAACGTACAGACATAGATAAAAAAAAATGTTGATAAAAATCGGTTACGATTTGACGAAGGCAAATTCGGACTTCGAAACCACGATTTTCCCAATTTTACGTAGTTATAATGCGTCCGGGGCGAGGCGCAGTTGTCCCTTTCGCTCAGTATTCGGAAATGGAAGTAGGCAGTGCAATAGTATATCGAACTCAGGAGGCTTTCGGAAGCCAGAATTACTAATGGTTTACCGGTGGTAATTCTGTCAAGCCCGATGAGTTCACCTGCTGGTATAGCCATGATGCCAATCGCTTCTTAGGGAAAAAGGAAACCCATTAGGCCGATTGAGCGATCGGACGATCGAATGAATGGAAAACACCCCTGCCAATGCTGCGAATCTTGCCGAACGTAGCCTAGAATTGTGACGAAGCGATCGGCTGGCATCTTCGCTAGACCCGCTGCATGGATGGTAGAACCTAAACACACCTCCGCCTATGGTCCTTTCGACTCTCGGTCTTACGGATCGCGTCAGACCTAATCACTTGTGATCGCATATTTACTTGCCGATGACTCTTTGGGCGTGCGCAGTCCTTGATACCCACAAATTCAGTTTGGTGAAAAGACTATCCGAAGTGTTTTGCGGTGAGGCTTTGGAGACTAGGGACCACATTTTATAAGAAGAGAGCAGCATCATGCTTGCTGGGTTAGAGCACAAGGAATTGTCTACTTCACGGAACCTTGTGTCCTAAGAAGTGAACTTTCCGAGACTAAAAGAGTTTGCTTACGCATGACATCATCATCATCATCATTATCATCATCATCATCATTTCAGTGTCCCGAATCGGTGGCACGTGAGGGCCGGGGGTCCGACTTCCTACTCTTCCTGGCCCACTTCGCTCGGTCTTTCGGCATCCTCACGTCTTAAGCCGTTGTCTGGGCAATGTCAATTCATCGTTTCTCGGGTCTCGAGATATAGATAATAATTATAATAATGGAGATTATTTTTTAGAGGTGCACTTTTTTTACACAAAACAACATCAAAACTGGACGATAGACTTAACAATAAACTTAAAATTAAAACTTAACAAGGATTGTATACAATAAGGTTTTTTTTGTTAAGTGCGTGAGTATTTTTCATTTTTGTCTCTCGCTTTATCACGTTCTGTTATTTTTGCCGATGCAGCGATTTCTGAGCGTTGGTGGCTTAGTAGTCGGGTTCTAACCCCAATGCCGCGATGTACCAATGACTGATGTACTATTCTCAGTTACGACGGTCGCCTCGAGTCGAACGGTTTTCAAATTTGATTTTCGCCATTTACATAGGCAACATCGAAAGCTAACGGTTCAAAAATATGCAAAATCAGCGTAGTTTATCGAAATATTGAACTTTTCAAGCCGCAACTCACCATTTATTTTTTTTACATACAAATTTTTGTATTTATTAGTTTGGGAGAGTTCACATAATAAAACAGTTTTTAACCTAGGAACCTACACCGTCAAATAATAGACCGCCACGAACAGCCTCCCTGCCAAATGTGCCCAAGTTCCTGTATCTGATATCCCTAATCAGGCCCGTTGTTCGCCATCTTGTTGGAATCAGCTGTACACGTGTGGCGCCGGCGACGGTCTCAGTAAATATGCGAGCGAGACATCAAAATGAAGTAGTTTCTCAACACCAAAAGTCACACCACTGACAACCTGACAAACTGACACTAGCTTCATTTCACATTCGATGCATTTCAGAATTTTAAAGTTTCCCCTCATATATACATATAAAAATGGTAATTCATAATAAAAAGCACATTAAGATACGTAATTCATGAACTAACATACACTAGTTGTTAGTCATAATTCAAAAGAAGGCCTTTGAAGTAAATCGGAAAACTTGTTGTAAAACACGTCAGCACTTGATTTTCTGAATTATTTATTATTGCTAATTTCTGAGTAGAACGTAAGTGTTTACAGCAATTAGACAAGCTTTTCTTTTATTATTTAGGTAACATTTTACTTGTTTAGTTTAAATAGTATTAATTAAATAATACATGTTATTATGTTGTTGAACAGGCTTATCTCGTACTTAGTTTGAGAATGTAATATAGTTACTTGAAAGATATCGATATAAGCGACAAAGCCGCCTATTGTTTTTACGTACTACCTACAACTTTCTATCTTTTTTTGTTTATTGTAGTCTTTGTACCAATAAAATATTTTCATTCATTCATTCAAATACAATATTTCCATTTTTTCTCTTAGGAAGTAAGTTCTCTAAAATAAGTATCCATTTGGGCCTAGATTTAATATTTCCTAAAAAAATATATACATTTTAATTACTGGGTGGTGAGACATCAAAGACATCTTCTGTCATATTTTCACTCATTTCACCAGTAACATCTGATATTTTTGTATCACTAATGTGGAAAACAATCTTCGGCCTGCCTGATGGTAAGCAGATACCGTAGCTTATGGACTACTGCAATACATTTCCTTGATGGCGACCCCGTAAAACTTTTTCACCCCTTCCTTGAAGAACTCCATTTTACACTCTCCTGGGAGTTTATTTCAAACCTTAGTATGAATGTTCCACAGCATCGACAGTTCGCGACCAATTGGATTATGTTGTGTTTTCCTGCATATTCATTTCCTGTACAAATAGTTAAATTACATTAATTAAAGCCCAAACAAATAAGGATTTTATCGAGTGTGACTTTGCTTTTCGAGCACGCTGAGAGAATCCTTGAATCAGGATAATTGCGTTCATGAATCCTAAAGCAAATTCACCTATTGTGTAACAGTAGATTGAAATCACAAGATAGTTTGTTGGTACACTTTAATTAATTTTGATTATTCTGTCATAAAGTCTAAGGAAATCTTTGTTTTCTGTTAGATCGTAAGTATCTAATATTATCAAAGATAATAAATTAATACTTATTGTCTTAAATTACTGGTTTGTAAAACCAAACGACTAAACCTTCTTGAAAGTCATATTTCACCACAAACTTCTAATTGGACCCCTGTGTCTTTCTTCCACTATACACAGAGTTTTCGCCTTTCATTCATTTTACCAATATCATTCGACAAGATAACGTTTTTTGACGCCAAGATCCGACAATATTTTGCCACATTTCCCATTTTAGGATTTTCCTGATAATTTTAATTAGACGAGCACAATAAATGTATGACAAAGGAAAACGTTTTGTTCATGTTTGTTAATTTTATTACTACTAAGGTGGTACAAGCTTACTACCAGCTTGGTGGTCAGTAGTCAGTGTAGCTTATGGACGTTTGAAATATCAGGGGTATTACCCACATATTCTTATATTTTAAAACTGCGTTGAAATCTCGGCATAATTTTCACACTTGATATTTACGAATTACAAAACACGATCATCATCATCATCTTAGCATTTATACCGGCTAATGCCAGCATCTGCTTCCGTACTTTTCTTTCTCCACTTCGCCTGGTCTTCAGCATCCTCACGTCGTAGCCAATTGCCGTTGTTGCTCTCGCATTCGTCTCAGTGACGTCAACCCATCACTTCTTACAAAACAATGACGATTCCCTCATAAGGCACATTAACTTTGTGGCTAATGTTTTGTTTGAATAATTTTTACATCTTCGGAAAGTGCACAACACCTACACTTACACGCGCAAGCAGGACTGAAAGACGCGAGCTAGTTGCTCGCTGCGTGCAGTGACAGACGAAATGGCATGCTTTAAAAATAGCAAAGTACTTCGCTTCAGTTAAGGAAATGTACTTGGGAATAAAGCGCCATGCTAAAGTGTGCTGATTTTCAGTAAAGCCAATCACTACCCACCGATACTGCACAGTATCAGCTATCAACTAATGTGTCTATAAATTGAAATGTTTATTTTATTAGAATGTAAGTGCCTTATGTTATCTTAATATCATTTTAATTACTTATTTAGAAATAAAAATTATACGATGAAACAAAGAAGCAAAAAGTGAGGAATACTAAAATTCGAGATTCACCTTTTCACTCACTTCACCAATATCATCTAATAACATTAAAAATCATTGTAGTAAGCTGAGCACCGATAATTTTTTTATTAATAGAAAATTATTTCTTCGGGTTTCGTAAAGCATACTAATAAAATAAATTAATTGAACAATATTTTGCTCTTTGTAAGATCGTAAGTTATTATCGATAGATCATAAATTATATTGCTATTAGGTAGTAGGTATTACCGGTTTCTCTTGTGATAAACAATTTGTAGACTAGGAGGAACCTAAGCGAATTCTTCAGAAACACTTTCAAAATGCTTATCAAATAAAATGGGGGAAATGAAATCTCAAAGAAGATTAAACTTTTAGGATACCTCGAAAACACTGCATCGTATGGAAAACTTGCTACAAAATAATATTTAGTCGCAGAATACACGCATTCAACTCATTAACCTCTATTGTACTGATATAGCTTCGGAAGAGTAACTAAATTGAGGTCAAATAATGTTCGTCATCATTTTATTTCTTCAAGTATTCCATCACATTGTCTAAATTAAACTGTTTATTAGAGAAACAAACTCCTTTAAGTAAAGATTTGGAGTATTAAATGCCATTCAGGAATACCATGCCATGCTTTTGGCCGTAAAGTCCGTGTGGATGTATTCTTATGAGTTGCCGTTCTTTTTCTGCTCTTATTATATGTACACTTAAAAAAAAACTATTATAAATAACAGAATGTAAGTACTGACTTATATGCTGACAACAGCTTGTAACGAGGAACGTTAAAGGAATCTGTAGTATGGGAACGTCGCCTATTCGTTCTTCATTTTCTGCTTACATTTTGGTATCTGTCAGGGTTATGTCAGCGCAACCCGGAAGCGTGGAAGACAGGGTTTGCTGTCCAAATATGTCCCCGTCGATACGGGGCGGGCAGGGCCTTCACAAGTAAAGCAGAAGATTGCTGCTTGGGAAGTTGGATTTAGGGGTACTCGGAGAACAGCCCCACAACGCTTATGTACCACCTACAAGACGTTTATATCTGAACCAAAAGTTGATGCTTATATTGAGCGCAACAATGTAATGGCGGATGATTAAAATGAATATGTTGCGTCAGGAGCCGCGGTGTAAAGTAGCTCCTCCTGATCGTTGCGCTCTTTAGGGAGATGGTCAAGCGTAACCAGCACAATTTTTCCGTAGTCTGGATAGACTACAAAAATGCGATGGACTTGATCCCCTATATGTGGTTGAAGAGAGTTCTCGAACTGTACAAGCTAAACGATATAGTCTGTCTATGGTTCGTTCATCGGAGGGGTATATTCCAGAGCGATTGTCTGAGACCACATTAGTTATGCTTGTCCCTGAATTTTCCCGGATTTTACTTTGCTGGATAATTTAGGACCAGGTTTTCAGTTTCGGAGAGGAGGGAGGGAGAGAACACATAGTAAAGGACTAACCCCACTTTCTTTGATCACCGAGCAATGGGGTGGACCAGCAGTACTCCGTATTGTTGACCGAGAGGCCGCCTGAGAAGGAAAAGGAATCTGCCAAGAATTGGCAAAGTCTTCAAGGCGCTTCACGAGCGCCACGTGGATCTGATGGACTTTGCTTAAGAGACCTCTTTGAGGAAATGTCAAGTGATGACATTAAGATAATATCAGTCGTATTTCAATTAATGGTCTCGTCCCAACTTCTCTTCATGGGCATTTGAAAAGGTCGGGACTGCGTGATGGACCAGTGATAGCGAGGCTCCAGCGAACGGTCTTGCTGGATAACTGGAAAAAAATATATATAATTTCCCTTCAAAATAATTGTAATACCTAATATATTATATCAATAAATTCATTAAGTCTGCAGCTACTGCATGCTGAGATTTTAACAACTTCTTTTCAATCAAGCCGCTTGCTAGCTGATGTAAAATAGTAAATTACATAGATCGACTAAAAAGTCAACTTTAGCTATTATTTCATTCTGATTAAGCCTCCAATAATAACTTCCTTGGATCAAAATCACTGGACAAATTGTTTCTATATTATTTATCACAAAGTCAAAGTAAAAATGTGTTTTTTTTATGTCAACAAAGGAAGAAATAGTAAGTATTCATTTATTTATGATCTACTAAAGATTAAAATATCACGAGGTTTTCGTAGTACTTAGGTATAAGCGTCGCCATTTTCTATGACATACGGTGGGCAAACAGGCAAGCGGGCCATATTGTGCTTTGCATATTAAATATCTCTAAATATCAATAGGTGTATTGGTTATATGTATTATTAGTTTTGTTATATGTATATATTTCTACTTTGTATTAAGTGTAAGTTCCCTAGTATAAGTTCATGTTGTTGACTTGCCTGTGTATCAAGCGGTTCTTAAGACAAAGGTTGCCTGGTAGAGATCGCTTGCAGCGATAAGGCCGCCTTTGCCCACAACTAGTTATGGTTTTTGTCGGAACTCTTTAATGTAGTGTTTCTTGTGTGAGCAATAAAGAATTTATCTATCTATCTATCTATCTACCTATGATATTATGTTGGCAGCGGAGGGTGGGCAAGTGATTACGGTATCTGACTCGTAAGCGAGAGGTACCGGGTTCGAATCCCACTGCGGCCATGTGCAAATGACTGTTTTCTGAGGTTCGTACATTAGTTAAATACAAACCGATGCTCTTACGGTGAGGGAAAACATCGTGATGAAACTTGCACATCCAATCTGGATAGGTTCCCCTGGTAGCACGGTCACGGAGGTCAGATGGCAGTCGTTCCACAGTGTAATGGTGAAAAATTATTGTTGTTATTGTTAATTGTTGTTGTTGTTAGTGGTACAGGGATGAGTCATGATACCCCTTTTAAATTTTTGGATTCCTGCTAACTGCAGGATTAGCCCTTTACTGAGTCCATATCCGCAGTTATCATGCTAGCTCGTTTGCCTTCGTCTTGTAATATAAAAAAGAACAGTAACAGAAACTGAACAACTTCAGCTACTGAGAAAAACAACGACGTCGCTCACATAGTTTCAAATCTAAACCACACGAGTCCCTTTCCCATGTCCCGATCTACAAGGTGAAAACGAGTAAAAAAAAACTTTACATGTCACAGGTTTCCAATATGACCCAAATAAATAAAGAAGACGAGTGGCTGTTTTTTTTTTAATTAATTAAATAACTCATACAATTTTTTTTTTCTCTTTATTAGCACCACCATGTAAGTATTAATTTTGTTATTGTTAGGGTGCGTACAGATCCTTCGTTGCTGCAACGGCGAATTTGCGGAGCGTTCGCGAGATCTGGATGCACCCTTATAGGTAGTATTGCCAATGGCGTTGCGTCCTGTGAATTATTTTTATTTGATGATCATCTTCGCCTTGATGTCCCGGTTGTACTCTTGTACACTAGGGTCCGCCTGGACCATAATCAAAGATTGGGCAGCTCGGGTAATTATAGAAGAACGATTGCCATCTAACCTATACGACCCGGTTAAAGGAAACCTGACCAGATTGGATCATAGTTGCACATTCAGTCTCCTGAATATTCAGGCGTCGTCACGATGTTTTTCCTCACCGTAAGAGCATCGATTAGTGTTCAACTAATATACTCCTAATGTGTACCTAATGTGACATAAATAAAAAAAATTACAATTATACATGGCAGCACTGGGTTTCGAACCCGGTACCTCGGGGTACGAGTCGTACTCCTTAACCATTAAGCCACCGACGCAGACACTCTCTGGTAGTGAACTATTTACATGTTAATGTTCAATTATTTGTGTCCAAGATTGTAATCATACCTAAAACACTATAATTCCGCAGAATGAAGTAGAAATATTAAATCAAAAGTCTTACCCCACAGAGCCCAGAACACACGGAGCAACTCCAAATTTTTTAATAACGACTGTGTTTCTTTTTCTAGAGGTTTAGACTGAAACTTCTGCCACATCGTCATGATGTCATGGTCCCCCCTAATATGCGCCATTACGTCCCCAGATGTCACGGTCCTAGTGTCGATCTAGAAGCCTAGCGTTGGTCGATGGAGTCTCGCGCATTACATAAAGCGGTCTCACCGTCGTGTGTGAGCCCAATATAAAATGGGTTGTACATAGGCCGTCACCGACAGTTCATTTAACTTTATGAGATTAGGATTTGATGATTGGTTTATAAATGCCTTAAACTGTAATGTTAATTCATTTCTAATGTCTATGTAAAATGAGATGACAGAAACTTGCAATAAAACTCTACTACGTCAATGGCAATGATTCGAGTGATATATAAATATAGTTTTAGTTATAAGACAGCAAGTTGAGCCCCCTGAAGTGGGTCACAAAGGAGCCAGTCTCCCAGCCGATATTAGTCAGTTACTAGGACCTTTTAACGTGTACCTGCTTCCTTTCATGTGCTCCAAGGAGTACCACGATGGTGGGTGTCGAAGCTTTCTGATCCCCAAGGTTCCCTAAGCTTGCCTTGGCCTGACAAGATAACTAAGGTATATTCTTTGATATACCGCTGTCAATCATTGTAACCCCGTAGGGTTATCATACTCATATATTTAAACCACATCCGCTCTTCATCTGAGAATGGGGCACCCCTTTGTATTTTCCTTTCTTTCTTTTCAATTTAGGATCCTTTGGACAGCTAGTTCCCTACGTTTCACGAGATGAAGGATCGCAACAACGGTGGTGTCTCAATCTTACTGAATATAGAACCAACTAGGGTTTGATAAGTATTACTTTAAATCAAAACTCGAATGCCATGCGTTAAATTGCAAGAAGTTATATGGATATTTGTATTGACTTTCTCTAAAGCAAATGAGTTTATTTAAGGCATTTAAGTACCATTAGTCCAGAATGCAGTTACTTGTAACAATGCTGGGTAATTTAGAAACCCAACTTAGGGCCAACTTAGAAAGTAATGTACTGAAAATAAGTCAAGGTATGCGGGAATATGAATTAAAGTCACAGGTAGAGTTTAAAATATAAATATACGTTTATTTACTTAATTGTGACTCTACGATTGAAACTTTTTATTATTTTAATCAAGAATTTCTGACAATAAAGAAATTCGTGATTCTGACCGAACGATTCCTAGGGCCAATACCTATAGGAACTGGAAAACGGGTCAGTCCGCAAAAACCAGTTCCGCCCAATTAAATCTAATTATAGTTAATTAATGAATTAACATCTGAATTAATATTATTTAAACAATTATCTGTTCATATCAAATAATGTACATCTACACAATTGAAAGTCAAAGCGTCATACTTGGTTTGTAAGATTAAAACATATAATAAAACATAAGATTCATTAAGTAAGTTAATGTGAAACAATTAGTCAATATAAATTATAACTTATTAATGAAGTATTCGACTCATTAACGCGTTACTGACAAGTGTTAGGCTAGTCATGTGGAGATTGATCAACTCACATGCCTTTTTGGCCTAAAAATAATATAGATTATAGGTATATTCGTTAATTAGACTAGTCGTATAAGCTGGGACAGCCAATACGCCTTTTGGTCTAATAACATTATGAATAAACTGTTGGTTTAAGCTATTACATGTATTTATTACCAAACATTTACAATAAACAATATATATTTTGAAGTATTCGTCATTGATGATGATTTCAATATAAGTACATTACGAACTCCCAAGCGTCGCATTTTAGACATAGGTAGGTTTGACTATCATTTTATTTAAATAATGCCACATTACGACTATATCACGCAGGGATGAGTTAACGTTAACGTGAATTACGCGCAATATATAAGTACATATACATAGGCTTTGGTTGAATTTAATCAAACAATAGCAGACATTCATCTCATACAGAGATATATCAAACACATTAATTACTTGATTGGATGATGGAAGACATAGACTTCGGAATATTTATTCCAATAGTACCATGCTCAAATTATCTCACGTAGAGATAATTTATAGTTAATAATTACAGTTAAAACTAAATGTAAATGTCAATCGATTGGGTAAATTTTACTTTCCATCTTTACTGAGTTAAACTATGTTATAGAAATCTTTAGTAGTGAGGATATTAATATAAATTGATGAAATTGATAAATGTAATTAATCTGTTCGATACAATATAGACCCAAACCATTTATATAAATATAATAGGTGTCAACTTAACTTTTGTCGCCGACAGCAAATATACACTGACTCTAATTTATAGTAAATTAAAATATTATTTAATTATACTTTTAGGAACCAGAAGTGATGAATAAATAAGAAAAGAACACTTTGAAACAAACTAACACAAATTTAATTCGAAATCACATCAATTTCACAAATTAATCACTAAACCGACACAATATTCAAAATGATTAGTGAACAAGCAAACAACCGTTAATTTACAAACACACAGTATAGAAACACAGTAAGTAAAACAAAACAATGAGACGAGCTCACGGTGTCGATGCCAACCACCTTACCAACCGACGACTGAGCGGCAAAAATGGCTGCATGCGGCTGTGCGCTTGCTTTTATAGGCGGTGGTGGGGATCGATACTGCCCTTAGGAAGTTTTGGCTAATACGGCCCTCCTGACGGTGCACCGTCCTCGGCTGCACTGGAGATATCTTCAGGAGATATCAACTTTGCTCATCGTTTTTGCCCACGAGACTCGAAGCATCAGCAGGACCAGCAGGAGCATTTTAGGGTTCACTGGCATCGTCAGGGTGATCGTCATTGCAATCTGTATAAGAAATGACTTGTTAATTAAACTCGACGACATACACTGTCGCCTATTCTGCCGTTCCTCACACAAACAAGGCCCTCATACAAAAATGAGCTTTCACAACAAAGATAAAACCACTTTGCTTTCAAAAGTATGCATACATCATCACACAAAAGCCTCACTCAAACTCATACTTTGAACTTGCAAGTTCCCACGTTAAAAACGTGAACCAGGACAGCGCCTGCCAGGTCAGAGCCTGATACGCGTTCGGAGAACACGTCTTCCGGGACAGCGCCCGCCAGGTCAGCGCCTGATACGCGTTCGGAGAACACGTCTTCCGGGACAGCGCCCGCCAGGTCAGCGCCTGATACGCGTTCGGAGAACACGTCTTCCGGGACAGCGCCCGCCAGGTCAGCGCCTGATACGCGTTCGGAGAACACGTCTTCCGGAACAGCGCCCGCCAGGTCAGCGCCTGATACGCGTTCGGAGAACACGTCTTCCGGGACAGCGCCCGCCAGGTCAGCACCTGATACGCGTTCGGAGAACATGTCTTCCGGGACAGCGCCCGCCAGGTCAGCGCCTGATACGCGTTCGGAGAACACGTCTTCCGGGACAGCGCCCGCCGGGATGGCGCCCGCTACGCGTACAGAGTACAACGTCTGCCGAAACCAGGCACCGAAGCTCCACGGCTGGTCCACATCGGCAGCACGTTTCAACCAGCGAGGCAACACCCGCCTCACACTCTCACACGTGCACACTCACTGTGCTACTGGAACATACAACGGAAACACATTGAATAACTTCGACAACAACTTACTTGCAAAAATTGCAGTACAGCTCTCAGGACACCATTCCATTTTCCAGGGTACCATATATTGAGCTGCGGCCCGAGTCGTCTTGGCTCTGGCTCCGGTTAGTAACTTCAGCTCATAGCGATCGCTTGACAACACTTTTACAGCTCGGTATAGAGCTCTCATACACCTGGTATCAAGCTTTCCAACTGACAGAGTACTTCAATACGAAAACTTGATCGTTAACCTGGAATTGTATTGGAGGGTGTCTCTGACGATTTACCCATCATCTGGATATCTCGTTTTCTGTCGAGTGATGCCTCAGCAGAGCTCCTACTAAGCTCCTCATGGCTTCATCATTAGGGCTGGAGTTCTTGATCGCAACGTCGCGAACCAGTGCACAAATCACAAGAGCATGTTAGTACCTGCTAACAGGTACAAAGCCTAATACGGTATGCGTATTTTTTTTTTGTTTTTTTAATATTTAAAACTAATTAAAAATCAATTTTAAATCATTCTTGTCCTTTCTATACATGGGCTAAAGTAAATAAAGCTTCATAAAGGCGTTTGCCAAAATTATAACAAATTTTTATCCGTTGGATGTCGGTAAGGGAGCCAATAAAACCGATAACCCGTAACCGATATAAACGTGAACTGGAAATACAGATTTAAAGAAGTATACTTTTGGACAAACTGTTTCAGGCCTGGCAACCAAAAATGTTTTTAAAATGTGGTCATAAGTTTTGTGTGCATGAACCTGCCTGACTACAGCACCGTACCCCGCAAATCCCAAAATTGACGCACCTGCTTGACGTTGGCAGGAGTAGGTGCCTTGACTAAAGCCTAGATTTTGTGTAAGCTCGGCCTGACCTGCCAATGACTGAAAACGCGGCCCAAGTACTCAACTTTGGTGGTCAGGAACGAACACGAGAATCCGCCCCCAATCAGAGTGCTCAAAACGTCACGTAGTAAACAATCATCGATAGTCATGCTTACGATCAGGACATCATTTATGTAGATGAGAATGTTTCCTGGTTCTATAAATTTGCGATAGGAATTATTTATGACACGTTGATATACCTACGCTAGGAGAGTAACATAAGCGATGTGTCATTTTTTTAGTAAAGGGACTTACAAATCCTGTCTTAGGGATCGAGCTTTCGCAAAACATTCGCTCTCTTTGTGCCCCATTTTCGTACAAAAAGAACAGACAGGTTGTTATCATTCTTATCTGCAATATCACATTTTTTTGGACACTTATCTTTATAATGCCCTGCTTGACCGCAAGTATAACATCTAGTTTCGGGTTTACTCGAATCGGTAAAATTACGCTTTTTAGTCCCACTAAAACTAGACGACGACGTAGGTTCATCTGAATGGCGATTATCAATTTCGCGTTTAGGCTTAACGTAGGTGGCTAAAAACGAAACAAGGTTTTCCGTCGTTATATCAGCATTTGTAGCTGCTGCACGTACCTGTATATCGCTAATACCGTGGATTACTATTTGAACCATAAGTTCCTCACTTAACCCTTTGATCACTCGCAAGCGTAATAACGAACGACGCGCATACTCTGCATACGACAAAAACTTCTCTGATGTTGAATTTATAACCTCGTGAAGAACCTGCGCGTAGTTCATTTTTTGAGGGCACAAGGACTTAAATTTCGCTCATGAAACTAGACCAAGAGCGATCATTCGTACTCCACTCGTTTAGCCATGTTTTCGCGTCACCCCTCAAACAGTGAGCCACACGAGAAAAGCACTCAAATTCATCCCATTGGTTCGCACGCTTAGCCCTCTCGACTTCGTCGCACCACACCTCAAAGTTATTTACAGCCGGATCAAAATTTGACACGTAATAATTGCCAGACTTAGTTTTTACTAACATACCGATCGCATCAGCAAGCGTTTGAGTCGTAGAACTGCTGTTTTTATCTGAAGAGGGTTTGCTGCCGCGAATGGACGAGGGAACGTGTGAGCCACTGGCCGCGCTCTTCTCTATGGCGCTTAATCGCGACATGATCATACCGAACGCATCTTTCACGGCATTATCATTAAGGGACGTACGCGATTTATTCCGATGACTACTATTCGAACGTGACCTGGATCTTTCGCGTGTGTGTGAATTCTTGCGAACACGCGAACGACCCCAGCGTGAGCGAGTTTCGTCGCGTTGCGAGCACGCCCTATCACGACTCGAACGCAACCGGGTTCTGCCACGACTGGAAAGCGAACGCGACCTACTGCGACCTGATTGCACGTATGGTTTATTACATAGTGACCGCGAACGGCTCCTGCTGTGTCGTGAGGATTCACTGCGACGACTACGCACGACACGAGGCGGCGTCTGAGCTAGCCGTTTACGCGAAGCACGTGGCATTTTGACACGACGCGGCCTCTGAGCAAGCCGTTCACGCGAAGCACGTGGTATCTCGATGCAACGCGGCGAGTCGTTCGCGCGAAGCACGTGGTATGTCGATACGACGCGGCCTCTGAGCGAGCCGTTCACGCGACGTACGTGGTATCTCGACACAACGCGGCGAGTTGTTTGCGCGAAGCACGTGGTATCTCGATGCGACGCGGCCTCTGAGCGAGCCGTTCACGCGACGCACGTGGTATCTCGACACAACGCGGGGAGTTGTTTGCGCGAAGCACGTGGTATCTCGATGCGACGCGGCCTCTGAGCGAGCCGTTCACGGGACGCACGTGGTATCTCGACACAATGCGGCGAGTTGTTTGCGCGAAGCACGTGGTATCTCGATGCGACGCGGCCTCTGAGCGAGCCGTTCACGCGACGCACGTGGTATCTCGACACAACGCGGCGAGTTGTTTGCACGAAGCACGTTGTATCTCGATGCGGCGCGGCCTCTGAGCGAGCCGTTCACGCGACGCACGTGGTATCTCGACACAACGCGGCGAGATGTTCACGCGACGCACATGGTATTTTAAACGAAAATTAACGGTTGTTTACGTTTACAAGGCTAATTGTGAGCGAAATCCTATCCCACTTCTGATTTTAGGAACCAGAAGTGATGAATAAATAAGAAAAGAACACTTTGAAACAAACTAACACAAATTTAATTCGAAATCACATCAATTTCACAAATTAATCACTAAACCGACACAATATTCAAAATGATTAGTGAACAAGCAAACAACCGTTAATTTACAAACACACAGTATAGAAACACAGTAAGTAAAACAAAACAATGAGACGAGCTCACGGTGTCGATGCCAACCACCTTACCAACCGACGACTGAGCGGCAAAAAGGGCTGCATGCGGCTGTGCGCTTGCTTTTATAGGCGGTGGTGGGGATCGATACTGCCCTTAGGAAGTTTTGGCTAATAATACATTATTAAACTTTATGATCAGATTCTAATATTTGCTCCGCTGCTCGCCCAGCCGCCTCGCTCCGCTCCGAAATAAGAAGTGTCAACCCTCTACCCCTCGATTCATCTCGCTGACCATTATTAATTACTAATTACAATTTTAGTTTCTACACTAATTAACATAAGGTTCTTCTTTGCTTGAGTTGCTTGGTGTCCTTTGGTTGTTTCGGATGGTAACCGACGCCTGCGCATCATCCCTTGTGGCGGGGAGTGCAATCTCCCAACCCCGTCGCTTCCCGCGTATGCGCCTTTCACCACCGACTGATTTTGTCTCGCTTGCTCGTCCCTGAAATTGTCCAACGGTTTGCCGCGTAATATCATATTTGATAAGCATCCCTAAGTCTAAGACTTAGAATACAGATTTATTTAAATGTATCTGAAACCTTGGTTTTTACCATAGTTTTTTATTCTTAGGCTAGCTTGTTCGCTTTCTTGGTATTGTTTTTACATCGATATCTCAGCGTGAATTTATTTGACATTTTGAATTACGAACTTTTATTTTTTCGCGCTTCACAAGTGTGACCCTTATAATTAAGCTCGTTGCGTTTTGGGGAATTTATTGCTTTTGGTTTTCGGAATTTTAAGTAGGTGCCACATGTAGGTGTTTAGCCTCTTATGTTAGCAAATTGAAACGTTCGAACGACGCCAATGTTTTTAACCGACTGCGACAGAAGGAGGGTTATGTTTTATGAATTTGAATTATTAGCGCCCCATCACATACCCTACAAATAAATCAGCTAGTTAAAGTTCTTGTTGCAAAAGGAAAACTTTTCAGGAGGAACGTTTTTGTCTTTTATAGACATAACATACAGAACATATATATTAGGACTCATTATTGAAATGTAAAGCAGACAGTATAAAATATTCCTGACCACCAGCCAGCATAATGAGAGTTGAAATGGATAAAGCTTATAAAACGTAATGTCCTCGCGTAATTATTTAAATTCTTTAGCTTATCAATTTAAACATGACACACAAACAACATGAAATTACATAAAACTACTTAACAATAAAAACCTTACTCTAAATTATCTAAATGGGTAAAATATTTGCCCCATGACCTCTGAATGCGGAATGTTTTTGAAATATTACCTTGTAAAATTTTGTAAAACTATTCTGGGGTTAAGGCCCAAAACACGCGATGAAACGCAACGGCAACGAAATTCACGGCTCTACGGCAGAATAGTAAATTGATATAGTAATAAAGTTATTTTATCTCCCAGTAAATAACAATTCACGTAATGAGCTATTTATGTATAAAAAATGTGGGAGACTGATGCCTAATATCTATAATAATTTTTCTTTAAGTCGCCGACAAAGGTTTGTATATTCTTATTCTTATATAAATAAAATTCAAATTTTTTTTATTGATTAGGACATAAAATATCTCTTTCAATTGTCAAAAAGGAGGGGGTAGGAAAGTAGGAAGGAAGCACACAGTGACACACTGGCCGCCCTATGGCCGCAGCAAACCCATCCCACGCCAACCACGACCGGACCGTGCCCGACAGTGCCAGGCAGAGCCGGACCGATAAATATATGGTGATAGACTACCACCCGGTAGTCTTGTTAGTAGTGTTATTAAAGTTTAATTTTGTAGATATATTGGCATGTAACACTGAATATAGTAGCGAGGTCATAAATAGTTCCAACAGTTGACTCAGAAGAGCAATGACATATCATCGGCGAAGGTATTATTTTTCACTCATACGAATCAAATATTAAATCGATAAATAGGGTTGGACATAAAATACTACTTGGGGGAGCCTATTTTCCATTGGTAATTCATTGCAATACCCATCGACCTTGACACACTGGGATCGCCCACTCACGTAGTCCTCACATCAATGCACCCAGCCTAGAGAAGCTCTAGGTAGAGAGGGAGAGAGACAGAGGAGCTAGAGAGCTTTTTGCCAAGAACAAAATTGAGACGGTGATGCGAAGGCCTTGGGTATATTTAAGAAGTTTAATTTTCCTTTTGTCCAAGTTGGTGACCAAAAAGGAGGTTAGCTCGTTGACAGCACCGCTCATACACATTCCTAACCTAAACTCGTTCAGAGCCGACGATGTTCAACTCAAGTCAAAGATGATTTATTGAAATATGATTTATTAATCTCTTATTAAACATCAAAAACTATGGGGAAACAATGGGATCGACCTACTTCTATGTCAAATAGAATAGAACACATTTATTAACACACAATAACACCGCAAATGGGTTAGAGCTACCGGGCTGAGGGCGGAAAGAAGCCGCCCAAAGCCTAAAGAAAAGGATGCTTTGCTAGTTGGAACCTTGGCACGCTGACCGGGCGTGCTCGTGAGCTGGCTGCCGTACTCGCTAGGCTGATGGAGACCAAATGGAAACACCACATGTCCCGTAACATCGGGAACGCCTATAGCGGCTCCGAACGGGGACCACGGGGTGGGGGTGGTGCACTCTGAGGAGTTTCGAGACTGCGTTTTGGACGTTAAGCCTTTAAGCGACTGCCGTAGTATTTAGAGATTCACCTCCCTTGTACCTTTCTACCGACAAGAATCGCGTGCAGAGCCTCAGATTATGGTCGTGTTGCGTAATAGATAATTTAGAACCCACGACGTTTCTGAGACGTACGTCAGTGTTAATAGGATTAAACTGAAGAGTCAACACGGGTCTGAAAAAAATACAGACTCCATTCAACACTAAAGAGAAGCGAAGCATGCAAGATACGTCAATTTTTTGGCAATTTATTTTATTGTAAATGACCACACACTCACGTAGGTACACCAGATATGACAATCCGCCGTCTTCTGTTTGATTTTGTACCGCGCTGTCACGCCAGTGACAGTATCCAAGCAAGCACACATACAAATGGGCGGCGATTTTTAAGCTCCACTCATGATTTTAATTTTAATTTCATTTATTTGCTTTAATAGAGAGTATTGTGTGGCTCTGGCCGGCCTACTACCTGGTCCTATTTGTATTTTCCTGTAAGTTTTTGACGTTTAATAAGAGATTAATGAATCCTATTTATAAAATAAATTCTTGATATTTTTATTATTGTTGTTTACAAAATCTGTGTTTGTTTATAAAATCTTACGATTTGTGTGTAGAATAACAGTTTCAAAAGAGTTTGTATTATTTATTTTAATAAAATTTAGAAGGTACGTCTTTTTAAATACGATTAAATAATTACTGTTCTACGAAAGTAAAATTACTTACAATAAAAAAATACCGCCACGGGGCCCTAAACTGTTCTACCAGTATCTGGGCCGCCAGCACAGTCCACATTGCAGCACCGAAGAAGAACCACTCTGACGCTTGACTGCCGAGTGTGGGTTGAGAGCTCCTGCCGATGCTCCTTTCAGGTTGAAAGTAAAATAGTGCCCATCAGGCTTTAAAGACTTACGACACGGTACAAAGCACGGGTTCGTCCCCATATGGAATACTGCTCCCACCTATGGGCTGATGGGGCACACAATGGGTTATGGGGTATATGGGGAACACAATAGGTTTCCGAAATATATTTTTTCTCTTACAAAAAAATTATATCATCAAAACTTTTCTCTACTATGACGAAACTTGGGCTCAAGCAACTCAAATTGATCTAATAGGACTACTGAACAAATGTACAAAGAAGGACAATTCTAATAAGAAGTGCTCTTAACAATATTTTGAATTAACAGCTCCCACGATTAGACTTGTTTGCAAGCCCAGTGGCATATTAAAAATTCTTCATCGATAGAATTGGTAGATAATTCGATCAATCGATTTGAGAATATTTTATACTAGTATTAGTAATTGTATTATTATACCTAGATTAATTTTGTTTGTCTTAGGCGTATGAGCTACATTAAGTCCTAAATTATAAATTGCAGTTTAGTTATTGACACTACAACTTGATTATGTATTTAATTTAAATAGAATTAGATTGCTGTTAAACTGTGAAATAAATAAATACATAGGTACTCCTAACGTACGGTTCACACACAGTGCAAACTCTTAGTAGTTAGGTATTACGTGATCTCTCAATATAGGTTAAATTTGAAAATAACACCTAGGCATGTTGCTTGACATCACCATAATGTAATCAGCAAGAGAAAAGAATAGAGCTGCTTTCTACTCTTCATAACCTTGACTGATTCCACAAATTATCTCAGAAGAAGATTGTAATTATTTACCTTAATCATTATGTCCATGTTCCGCAGAGCTTATTTCAATAATTTCTTTTTTCATAATATTGTGCTCTGACCCACTTGACGAAGAGTAAACTGAAAATATAAAATTTAAGTAGCAGTAAGAACTCGAAATAGCCTACGAAAAATAATAATGACAACATTTTCTGTGCAGCCTAAGGTAATGTCGTAACAATTTTCTATTATCTTCCAAAATATGAGTGCATCCCAGACGTATGATAGTTTTTTAAATAAGAAAATAACACGTCAGTTATTGATGGTCAGGCCTAACCATCTTACCTAATAGCTAATTAGGTAAGATAGTTAGGCTTGTTTTCCATCGTAGTAATCGACAGAAAAGGCGGACATGGATAACCCCTGACCAAGTTTACATATACCCAAATATTTACTAAACTACTGAACCCATTCTGATAAAACAAAACTAAGAACTATTTCGATTAAACTGGCTTTCAAATAAAGAAAATCGCATCCAAGTCGGTCCATCCGTTCGGGAACTAAGATGCAACTGATATGCACACATTATGTACAAAGCCATAAAGCCACAGATGCACACGTCAAACCAATAACACCCCTCTTTTTGCGTCGGGGGTAGAAAAATGTTAAAATAGTATTATTATAGATGTACTGAGAACGATATTGTCCTATACAATTAAACAATTAAATAAATATTTTGATTTTATGATAGAAATGGTAGACAATTCCGTCAATCGATCAGAACATATTTTCTATCACGTACCTTGGTATTCCAAACGTACGTTAACATGCATGCGAAATCAATGGCAGTCATTGATTTTTAAAAAGAATACTGTGATATGTTCCCTGGCATAACTGTAATGAAACCCGCTCAAGAAAAAAATTGGGGTGGCTTTTAAACTGATTCCACAAATTATTTCGAAATATCTTAGAAGCCTGTAAGTATTTACCTTAATCATTATCTTCACGTCTCACAGAGCATTTTTAATTAATTATCTTTTACAATTATAGGATACTGTCTACACTAACAAAGACGCAAGCTACGAAATTTAGCTGTCAAATGAGACGACAAGACCATACTGTTGTTACCCTTTACGATCATTGTTATAGTTATCCCGGTCAATTGATGCGATTGAAATAGATTTTGCCGATGTCGTTAAACAATTTCAAGACAATGAATCATGTAACGTAAGATTAGGTCATTTGACCTAACTTACGTTGGGTGGGTTAGATAATTAAGCTTGTTTTCCATTGTAATGGTATAAAAAATAGTGTCAATAGTTTTAACATCCATGTGTAATGCGATGAATGTTGTCCTACTCAATCAATAAAATGGACTTACACTTGCCTAATTGACCGATGTTTTGATTCCGTTAAAGAGTTTTTAGACTTTAAGATTTATTAATGGTAAACGCTGTGTGACCTATTTCGCATGCCTCTGTATATTGGCTGAAAATGTAAGAACTACCTACTAATGTCTAACACCTTAATATATACCATATTCTTTGCAAATTCTTTAATATTCTATTCTATTATATTCTAAGACTGTAAGTATTTACCTTAATCATAATTTTTACGTCTAATAGAGCTTATTTAATAAATTTCCTTTCACCTAGGATTCATTTTATCGGTTTAGTATTATTGTAGTTATCGCTGTCAATAGTTGAAAATGAAAATCATATTTTTCCTATGTCGTTAAACACTTTGAAACATGTAATGTAAGATTCGGTAGTTTTACCTAACTTACGTTGTGTGGGTTGGGTTATTAGGCTTGTTTTCCACTATAGTGGTATAAAACAGTGAATACTGTCCTTCTCAATAAAAAAAAATACTTGGGTTTGATCACAGAAGTTCGGTTAATCGATCAGAACATATTATTTTCTCCCACCATAGGAACCTTCGTGGTCCTAACCTACATTCACACATGAGCGAAATCAATGGCAGTCATTGTATGTTTTCTCTATTTAGGTTGATTTTGAAAATAATACTTTGATATGTTGCCTGACGCAACTGTAACGTAATCCGCATAAGAAAAAACTTAGGGTGGCTTTTAAACTCTTCATGACCTTTTGGCGGTGGAAGGGTGAAGAAGCCGCCAATGTTGGCAATCAAAGATGTAAGAGGTAGAAAAGAACCACCCACCTGGCAGGGTGTTGTGACCAGGCGCCAAGGGTCCGAGAGTCAATCAATCATTTCTTCGTCTCGCACGTGCGCGGAGCGCACGTGCGGGGAGACCGTGTAAGGGCGGGTGCCCACTGACGGTGATGTGGTGTCGCGACCCGTTGAAACGGGCCGGTCTTCTGGTTAGGCGCTCCCGGCTCTTCACGCACGGGAGCGCGGGCCTCGGCTTGTGGTAGTGTGGTGCCGGTTGATGCCATGATGATGACAGTCCGGTCTGTGGGGGTTCGCACCCCTCGCTAGCTCTTCTTTGTCGCCCTCGGCGCGGTACTAGCCTGCCGAGTGGGACCCCGTTCGGGGAGGCCCGGCAAACGACCAGCGAGCAGGCGACATCCTGCTGCGAGGGGGGCGAGGAGTCAGACCGGTACCGCTACCGCTAGAACTCTCCCGAGCCCCAACGGCAGCGGCAGTCATGTGGTTTAGTTGGCAGCCCTGTCTGTTTACAAACAAAAATTATTAAAATAATTTTGTGGGTAGTCGGAAAAAATTTCGTGTCGCGTCGTTATTGAGCGCTAATGGTGCAGCCGTGTGCTAACTCCGTGGAGCTTCACTCGGCAGAGGTCTCGGGTTCGATTCTTTTCGCGGCAATTTCGTTTTTTTGCAAAAACGACTGCGGCGAAGCTGTCTCGTTCGGTGGCGTTGCCGCGGGACTCACCCGAGCGGGGATTTCCCGCGGAAATGATGTTTTTGTGGTGGGGCTACCGCGAGCTCCCCGGGTCGGGGGCTCCGGCGGTAGCGGGTGTCGTAGAGGGTGCTGCGGTCGTCGTGGGCTCCAGGAGCTCACGTGGGAGCGCTCTGGAGCTGCGATCGGGGGGGCGTGCGTGTAGTGGCGCGATGCCGCGGATGTGCGGGTGCACCGACTTGTCGGCGGACTCGTACATCCGCCGCGCCAGACGCACGACGAAGTCGTCCAGGCCCTCGTGCTGGAGGTCGCGGCTGATGGTGGCGTTCCTCACGTACCTACCGGCGCCGACGATGGTGCGCAGGCAGAGGTTCTCCTGCGCACGGAGGCGTTGCCGCTGATTGTTGGCGGCTAGGGCGTACCACGCTGGCGCGGCGTACGTGAGGCGGGATCGGATGTAGGTCTTGTAGATCCCCAGCTTGGTCCGCAGTGGTAGCGGGCCAGCGAGGACCGGACGCAATTTACTTCGTGCCACCTTTGCGGCGACGACCGTCTTTTGGACGTGGTCGTGCATAGTGAGGCCCTGGTCGATGTTGAGGCCCAGGTAGTCCACCCTGCGCGACCACGGGATGTCTTGCCCTTGAAGTTTCATTGGTGGGGGTAGCTCGGCGATGTTCGTCTTTCGCCCGACGATCATGGCCTGAGTCTTCGCGACGTTCACCGACATTCCCCACTTGTCGAGCCAGGCGGGTAGGGTGTCGAGTTGGGCTTGCATTCGCTTGATGGCGTGGGTGACGTTGACCGACGAGCTCTGGTACGACGTGTCGTCGGCGAAGAGCGACAACAGCACGCCGATGCTCACGGGGATGTCGTCGGTGAAAATGGCGTAGAGTGCAGGCGAGAGGCAGCTGCCCTGTGGCACGCCGGCGAGGATTCGGCGCACCGATGAGGTCTTGTCCTCCACTGCAACGTGGAACTCCCTGTTTTGTAGGAAGCTAGCTACGACTTGTAGGACTCTGCGTGGAGTGGCACTCTCTGACAGTTTGAACAGCAGGCCCTCGTGCCATACCCTGTCGAAGGCCTTCTCCATGTCCAGCATCACCACGACCGAGCACTCACGCCTGTTCCGGCGGGAGGCTAGGCTGTGTAGTACCCGGGTGAGCTGTAGTGTGGTGGAGTGGCCCGGCCTGAAGCCGAATTGCTCCGGCCTGGGCTCTATGTGCGGGGTCAGGAAGCGAAGCAGGAGCGTTTCGAATACCTTTGACAGCATCGACAGCAGCGTTATGGGCCGGTTTCCCTCTGGCTTCATATGGTTTTTCCCGGGCTTGGGCAGCATTATGACGCGCCCCAGCTTCCAGGTTGATGGGAAGTGACCCGTGCGTAGTATCCCGTTACAAACGCGGGTGAATGCCGCCACGGTGCGCGGCGGCAGGTGGCGTAGCGCCGCGTTTGTGATGCGGTCCGCGCCCGGGGCCTTACGGGGATTGGTGCGGTTGAGTGCGCGCTGCACGGTGCCCGGGGAGACGTACAGGGGTTGTTCGTCTGCCGGGGGTGGTGCTGTCAGTCGCTCTCGCAGGTGTCGCTCGACTGCCTCGCGGTGGTCGTGGTCTCTGGTATCGTTCGGTGTGAACTGCTTCTCCAGGTGTTCGGCGAAGATCTCCGCCCTGTCCTCAGCCTTGTACCTAGGTCGGCAGTCGGAGTCCAGCAGTGGCCGGATGGGCTGGGGTTTGGAAGACAGCTGGCGGCAGAGACGATGCACGGAGGGCACGTGGTCGCTCACCTCCATGATGTGTTCTTCCCAGGACTCAGCTGCGTGGTCAACGAGCGCTGCCTTCACCCTCTCCACCAGTTTGTTGAGCCTGGTTTTGAGAGTGGGGCATCGGGTACGCTGCCACAGCCGCCGCAGGTCGCGTTTCTCCTTGATGAGTGCCTGGATCCGCGCGCAAAGGCTCGCGCCTCGCCCTGCGCGGAACGGTGTGAGTGGATGCGGTCAGTGCGGTCTGGATGGCGGCTGTTAGCTCCCCAGTGGCTCGTTCGACGTCGTCCGGCGTGGAGATAGGGATGGTCCGGGTGTTGGCCTCCAGATGGGCGGTGAAGGCCTCCCAGTCGACTCGCGGGCGTTGCGGCGGCGGGGCAACCCTTACGGGCGACCCGGCCAGCTCGCACAGCACGGGGCGGTGGTCTGATGGGAGGTCGTACAGTACCTCCTGCGTCAGCTGCATTGCGCCTAAGCCTCTGTGGACCACGATGTCGAGTACGTTGTCGGCCCTCCCGGCTGGGTCCAGGCGGGTCGGCTCGTCCGGGCCGCTGATGTCGTACTCGTGGTCCATAGAGTCGCGCATGAGGTCTCGGCCGGCAGGGCAGATGTTAGCGCAGTGCCAGGCCGTGTGGTGCGCGTTGAGGTCCCCCGCCAGGATGGTCGGCAGGGGAGACTGCAGCAGGAGGTCCCGCAATTCCCGCACTATTAGCGGGGTATGGGGGGCCCTGTAGGTGGCGTACACGCGGATGGCAACACTACCTACGTGTAGGTCGACACCCAGCGCGTACATGCTCTGGAGGCTCTGTGGTGGTGCTGGCTGGTGGACTACACGGCGATGGACGAGGACGAGAAGGCCTCTGTAGGCCCTCCCCTCTGGCGACACCTCATCCTGTCTGTACGCGATGTAGCCTGGGAAGTTATAGATGTCTATGCTCCGGAGATGCGTTTCGCTCACTAGGGCTACGTCGATGTCCTGCTCCCGAAGGAAGTGCAGGAGCAGGCGACGCTTGCCTCTGAGCGAGCTCGCATTCCAATGTACCAGTCTCAGTGGTTTGTTGTTATCCATTGAGCTGTTACACGGCGTCGGAAGGTCTCGGGGCGGGCGCGCGGCGCGTAGTAGGTTGCGCGCGCTTAGCTAGCAGTGCTGCCAACATCGCCATAGCGGCGCGCAGCTCTGCGTCGGGATCGCTGCCCTCCGGTGCAAGGTCGGCCGGCGGCCTTGCGCGCGGGCGGGCGACTGCGGGGGTGGGGGCGGGGGGTGCGGGGGCACGCTGCGTGAATGGAGCCTCGCCGCGCCGCCGGTTGAATGGCGGGCGGGCGAGTGCGGGGGCCGGCTGGGCTGCGGTTGGAGCGGGCTGAGCGCGGTGCGCGGCCGCTGCTTGTTTCGCGGCTAGTTTCCGCGCTTTATTTTTATTCCGCCTGTGGGAAGCAGAATTAGTTGGCGGGTCGTTTGCTGGCGCCATGAGTGTCGCCGGCGCCGACTCCGTCACCTGTGTAGGGTGTAGCGGGCGTGATGGTGGGCCTGTGCGGGCGACGGTTCCCGCCCTGCGGTTCCGCATCTCGCGACGCAGCGCCGAGGACGAGTGATTCGCCGGGTGGGGGCCACGGCAATTGGCGCACGTGGCTGGGTCTGTTCGGGGTCGTGGGCAGTCTGCGGCGGCGTGGGCGTCCCCGCATCGCACACACGCCTGCGGGCGGTGGCAGCACTTGGATGAGTGCCGGAAGGCCTGGCATCGATGACATTGTGCGGGGCCCTTCTTGCCCCGCCAGGCTTCGATTGTGATCGCCGGCATGTTGAGTAACTCGGTTATATCGTAGATGCCGGGAATCAGGTTAGGGGTTCGCTGGAGCACGATGTGAAATATACATCCGGGGCGACCCTGTCGCGCCTTGATGTTTCTTGCATATTCGACAGTGTTCCCGCGTTGTTCTAACGCGGCCTTGATTTGTTCCGGCGGCGTGTCGGCCGGTAGGCCTCGCAGCGCCACTTTGTGGCTGCGTTCCGCCGGCAGTGAATAGGAAAACCAGCTTATTCCTTCCTTTTCCAGGGTTGTGAGGTAACCCTGGACCAGCCGGTATTCCTCCGCTGACTGCGGCGAGAAGCGGACGCCCTGTCCATAGGGGCGCGCGTTGGGTGGGTGGCCTAGTTTGGCCGCCAGGGTGGCGAAATGTTTCGCCCAGTCGGGGAGCCGCTCCACCACTAGTGGCGGGTAGCGTTCCCGCTTAGGCGGGTCGGCGGGTGCTGCGCCGCCGTCTGTGGCGGGGGATCGCGGCGAGGCCGGCTGTCGTCCGACCGGTCGGTTGGCCGCCGCGGCAGCGTAACTCTGCTGCGGTTGCGTCCGGGGTGCTGGTTGCGGTCGCGGTGCGGCGGCCCTTGACGGGCCGGGAGCGCACTGCTGCCGCTGTGGAGCGGTCGGCGAGTGGCCTTGCGTAGCGGCCGGCGGCGCTGCCCCGCGCGGCGGGCGCTGGGGCAGGGGTGTTGTGGCCGTCAGAGTCGACGGCGGCGTCGTTACGCCGAAGGCGTCGCGCCATCTTTGGACGCTGGGCGACATAGGTGGCGACGGTGTCTGTTTGGCGGCCAGGTCAAGTGTTTTGACCGGGTGGCCCTTAAGACGCAGTCGGGGGTCGCGAGTAGGGGTCGGGGGTGGCACTGAGGTCGCTTCGTTCGCAGTGCTCTCCGAGCGCGTGCGTCGAGCGTCACCTACCTGTGCTTCCTTAGTTAATTTTCGTAGCGGTGTCGGGGCGGCTCTCGGGCTGGTCGCCTTCCGCTTGAGGGTCGGCGGCAAGGTCAGCGGTGCGCCTGCGAGCGCGTCCAGGGCCTGGAGCGCCGTCAGGTCCGCGGGGCAGAGCGATGGGGTGTCTCCTAGCTCGTACTCGCGTACGCGCAGGTATGCCGCCATCCATCGCTACAAATCGGCGCTCAGGTAGCCAGATTGCGCGATGCGGGCCACCATCACGAGATCCGATTCAAATCGGACTCTCGGTGATGAGGCCGCTGCGCTGGCCGCCTGTAGCGCTGCTGTCGGGCTGGTAGGGTTCATCGGGGTAGGCGTTTGGAATGTGGCGTCGGTCGGCGTTTCGGGAACCGGAGTCGGGTCCGTCCCGCGGGGCGTAGCAGGCGAGTCGCACATTGCACGCACTAGCACTGCCACTGGTGTCTATTTCACTGTAGATTTCTTCTGTCGCGCGGTTCTCCGCAGCCCGAAGACGTTGCCGTCTGGTTTCGCCGGATCCTTGCGGAGCGGGTGCCGGAGGTTATTCCATCAGAAATAACCTCCGACAGCTGTACGGGGCTCGTGCGGAGCTGTATTCGACGTTTCCCGCTGGGAGGTAGATGTGTCGACCTCAACCAACGAAAAAACACGGGTGCGAGGGTATTACGCGGAGCCGGTGGTCGATACAGACGTTATTAACACAACATAAGCGGGGTCCGAGAGTTGATCATCGTAAGTAATAAATATGCCGTGGAAGTTGGCATATTTCGCAAGCGCGATATAGCACGGTCAGCGCCATCTATCTGCGGATTTTTGCCAACTTTGTGTTCGTGTACTCGTAATATCTCAGAAAACTGTAAGTATTTACCATACCTAATCATTATCTTCATGTCTTATTAAGTTTATTTAATAACTTTTCCTTTCATAAACAGTAACCGTACAAACAGTGAGCGCTGAATGGCACTGGGCAATAGATAACGCGTCTGATAATTGCTCCGTTAACATATTCACTTGTTGTCGGTAAACCTAAACTTCCAACGAGTTAATCAAGTAGGCGTCGTCCCTACTATTAATACCAATAGTTTCTTAAGTACCTAGGTACCGAAGCCAGTAGCCGTAGGCTATTATGTGTTTGCTCTATTAGGGCTGTATTTGAAAATAATATCTTATCAATTTGGTTGTCCCAACTCATAACCATAATGTGATCCGCCAAGAGCATTGTTCTTCTCATTAACCCCTGAATTAAAAAATTATTGAAAAAAGTAGAAAGGAAACACACAATGACATATCGGCCGCCGCAGGTCCGGAGCACGCCCACCCCACACCGCTCACAGCCGGACCGTGCCCGACAATATTAGACAGACCCGGGCCGCGCCCGACAAAGCTGGGCAAAGTCGGACCGCACCTGACATATTATATATGCGTACATCAATAATGTTTAAAGTTATAAAACAACAATCAACGTATGACGAGGTGACAAAGCAATATCAGTACCCTGAGTGTAAGTGTTCATTAGAGGATTTGTTCGAGGCCGGTTCAAACGCTGTATGCACGTCGCCGAATACTGGGCGAATAAAGTGTAAGTCAGAGTTTTGTCCTTCGACTCGATAAGGAGAAGAAGTGTTCATTTGTAATAAATGCAACTATTGCGTTTGCGTCAAGTTTCAATTTTGTATTAAAATTTGAACAGCGTCTCGAGCGAAATGTGATAGAAACAAAATATATGAAAAGTTTCTGCATGCGAGTGTATCTGCGAACATGATGTTTCCCTGATTTTTACGTACCCTCATGTGTATAGTAAAAATTAAACGACTTAACGAAAACGCTCTTTACGATAATGCTGACTCACGGTTTGGTAAAGCTTCTTCATTTATAAGGGTTCATTCAAATCAATTAATCAATGTTGTTTCATTTTATTCTGAAAGAGTAAAGTGCACAACCAAAAATTCATGTGGCGGCAAACCTTATTTACTGATGACAAAAGTAGTTCCAACCAAAGAGTTTGTATAGGTACCACTATTTCTATGGTCTCAGCAAAGAGTTATATTACCTACGGCATTGTTAAAACAGGCTCTTTTTATTTATTTGTACTTAAAAAAATAAATTTTATTAGACTATTTATTTAAAACTTTTGCCTTTATATTAATTATTTAACTACAACAAAGAAATATTATCAACATAAACCACATAAACGCAGAATTGCACTGACCAAACATCAAGTGAGTTATTTTACGTACGCGTTTCGGTTGTGAAACTATTTTATCTGTAAAATTTGTCATTTACACTCGCAAAATTTGACTTTGGGTGAGAGCAAACGAAGTCGATGCGTTTGAAACTTATTATTTATTTATTTATTGGAGTACCAACAGCTATATAAAACATAATAAATATTATCTTAGAGTCAATAAGCTAATTACAGGTCCTCGCTAGTAACAATAGTATAAGTTTGTTTAAAATACATTTCGCTAGAGGCGCTGTTCAAGTTTCCATACAAAATAGGAAAAAACGGGTCGAAGATAGTAAGCTCGATTAAAATGATCGAATAGTATTAGAATTTTTGTATGAACAGTAATTGAGGTACAGATGTGGCTGGTTTACTGTTAACAAATTTTACTTAGTGTAAGAAAAACTACTAGCACCCACAATTAATATACAAGTAAAGGGTGAAAATTTGGGTTTTGTTGTTTCCATTGTACTTTTATAGTACACTACTATGGGTGCTCATGGGTCCATATCGGTCCATAATAAACTGGCGAAAAAGCTAAGTTCTGCATTCATTCAAGGATTTACTGTTTTTAATGTGTTTTTGTACAACTGGCCTAGATTGTTAAATGTCAATAACTGAAACAATGCAGGCAAAATTAATATAATAAAATTACTTATATGTGGTTTTTTCGATTTAACTGCTACATTTTATATCACTTACCTATAGAAAGCCAATTGACGTAGACATGAATACGTTTACTTAGAGAATAAACCATAATACAATTAATAAACACCCTAACGATATTTTATTCGGTTAGAGAAATTTAGTCTGAGTTCAAACCACAAAGCCTCACAGAACCTATTTAGCATTTTTTAAATTACTTTTTGGCTTATAAATCATTTGCTGAAATTTGTCATAGAACAGGTGCAACGTACAGTCGGCTGCAGAGAGAACTGACCACCCTACCATACATTTAATGCTAAGGGGGTCCAGTCACTCTGCAGCTGAATGTACATTCCAGGTACCGACATATACATACTATATATAGTATCTGAAAAAGTTTTGTATTTTCCTAAATAATGTTCCTACTACGTAAAAAAATTTATATATACTAACATATATAAGTACTCCTATGAAGCTTAATTATTTTTCACGATAGCCCGAGGTAAGACTCCGACTCCTTCCTTTTTATCGTTTCGTTTATATATGTAGGTATGCTAACTACCTTTAAAGTATAAATCTTAAAAGTATTACTATCGCTTGTTTCGTTCCTACCATCCCATTCGTGTAAACATTAACACGAATTAGCCAGGAACTTAATCTCACCTCGTTTATTTGCGTGTATCAAAAGCTGTCCATCATCCTCGTATTCCCTAAGAGAGTGAAAATACATCTTCAAACCCCATATTTCACAGTGCAGATCCCTACGGACACCCGTTCGTCAGACGCTATTAAGTCCGAGCTGTAATTTGTTGCTGCGAAAGACCGGTTAAAGTGGAGAAGAATAAGTAGGAAAGCGGACCCTCGCAGAAACCGGGATAAGCGCTATCGAAGCGATGATGATGAGTCTTCGAGAAAATTTGGTATTTTCCTAAGTAATGTTCCTACCGTGGTAGGCTAAACCATGAAACTTTAAGTAGTAATTGGAAGGTTTTAGGCAAAATTAACGCGTTTCCTGTCACCCCTTTCGTGTTTAAAACTTAAACACATGTGAATTAGCCAAGAACTCATCTCACGTTAATTATTTATTTCCCTGTATCAAAACCAATCCATCGTCCGTGTGTCTCCTGAATAGTGAGAGCGCCTATGGCAGGCCTACATACCTCTTAAGATACAGGAATGAGATAGGTACTAGGTACCTTGTTACTACTTAGGTACTTTGTTATGTACCACTGAGTTTGTCTACCGAACTGAAATTGGCCGAAACTGGAAAAAATGGGCTACTTTAGGTCGCGAGAAACCCCGTATTTTACTTTATCGAATACGGAAACGTGACTTACACCATCAGGTAACCGTCTATTATAAATAAAATAAAAATCATCTTCGCGTTAATGTCCTGGTTGTGCTCTCGCGCACGAGAGCCCCGCGTCCACCTTGACCATGATCCAGGATTTGGCGAAAATGTAATTACAGTGGAGCGACTACAATCTGACCAGGAGAACCTGACCAGATTGGAGCATGGTTACAAATTCAGTTGCCTGAATTTGCAGGTTTCATCACGATGTTTTCCCTCACCGTAAGAGCATCGGTTAGAATTCAACTAATGTACATAACTCAGAAAAGAGTAATTGGTACATGGCCACAACGGGATTCGAGCCCGGTACCTCTCAGTTACGAGTCGAATACTCAACCGCTCGGCCACCGACGCTCCAAAGGTAACCGTCTATTAGTAGAGTTAAAATCATCATATTTAGCTCTACGAGTAGAAGGTGCTCGAAATTACCCCAAAATTACGTCATCGGATACCGCGACGAAAGTAGTGTCAAAAGATTTTTATGCGAATAACATGAACGTCTATGTTGTATGTCTATGACTAAAAGACTATTGACGTCCCCCTTGCGGACACTTTTAGACAGAATGCTTGATCACTATGTAGTACTGACACAGGACGGTTATCGTCTTGTACGTATGGCGCTACATAAGTTTTGGTATGCAAACTATACATAATATTATACTCGTAAATTAAGACTATAATTGAATCTAAGAAATTTAAATATACATATAAGGTTTTTGACTATTTTGAATCATAGAGATAATAAAATACAATATGTAAATTTTGTCGGAAAGTATAGTGGTGGTCACCGGTGACCACGATGTTCAGTGTGTTAAATTAAGTTTATATATGAAAATGGCGAGCTTCTCTCGTTATGATATTCCTGGAATGATTGCGTATAACTTTAAGCGTGGTTTGACTAAACAAAAATGATTCGTGAAAATGAGTAGCGCACCAAGTGAAACTTGTCCATAGAACGATGGTATATTCAATTCAATAATAAGTGCATGTAAAGCCTAAACTGAATAAATGATTTTATCTATTGACTATCAATCACAGCAATTTTATCTTGGAGGATGATGTAAGGTCTTATGCCTGGAAGTAACTACCGATAAAAACGTTGAGACTGTTCAAAAGCTATTGGATGAAAACCGACTTCTGATATACCTATAGATCGAGGAAACCCTCAAGTTAAGTGCATTAACTAACTATTCATCAGATTCTTCACGATCATTTGAAAGTATGGAAATTTTGTTCTCTGTGTGTACAAGTTACTTCATCAGGTGTTGCTGATGAGGTAGGTAATTGTAACTTATGCTTTTTTGCCACTTAGTGGTATAAAATAAACAATTATATTTAATGCACAGAAATCAAATAAAAACAGAATCCCTTGTACCTTATAGAGATACAGTGCTTGCAAGGTGTGACAATCTCCTTTGTTGTACATGATATACACTCACGAGGTCTTACAACGCGCCGCCATTTTATAGCGATAACACGTTTTTTTTCTTGATGAAAATTATTTATAAATACCGTTATGTGTGGTGATATTATGTTGTACAAATTACGAGAAAAAGTAAAAAAAGCAGATACTCTTTATTGCACACAAAATTACAAAAAATATAATTTAACAGGTCTTTTCAAATATTGTGGGCAAAGGCGGCCTTATCGCTACAAGCGATCTCTTCCAGGCAACCCTTGTCTAGAAAGAGAAAAAGATAAACATCAGGCAGATGAATTACCTACGACGAATAACCCGAATCCGAATCAGGAACCCAGCATCCGAGTCCGAAATCTGAAATCCGAGATCCGAGACCCGAGTCCCGAGTCCCGAGACCCGAGACCAGAGTACCGAGACCCAATACCCGAGACCAGAGTACAGAGACCCAATACCCGAGATCCGAGACCCGAGACCCGAGACCCGAGACCCGAGACCCGAGACCCGAGACCCGAGACCCGAGACCCGAGACCCGAGACCCGAGACCCGGGACCCGAGACCCGATACCCGAGACCCGAGACACAAGACCCGAGATCAGAAATCCGAAATCTGAACTCCGGAATCCGAAAACAATGTTCCTGTTTTAACAATGCGATAGGTAATAAAACTCTTTGCTGAGATCATGGAAATAATGGCATCTATACAAACTCCTTGGTTGGTCCTACTTTCGTCATCGATAAAACGAGGTTTCCCGCCAAATGGATTTTTGGTTGTCTTCTTTTTGATTTGCAGAAAACCATGAAGCATAACTAATTGATTTATTTAACTGTTTAGTGTAATCTATAATGTTATGTAAATGCAATCTATAACGTGGTCCGCATAAGAACAGTGTTCTTCATCTTGCCTGATTTCACAAACTATTGAAAAACTTCTGCATAGACTGTAAGTATTTACCTTAAGTGGTACGATTTTCATACAAATTTTATCGATGTTGTTTGTATGTTTGTGCATTTGGTCTTTAGTAAATGTATCCAAGTGAACTTGAAATAGATTTCTACATGTTCATTAAACACATAAAACAAAGCAATGAAAAAATCGCAAAATACTTTAATACTAACCTATTGAAATTCATTTGGCGTACAATTAAATACGTTTCGCCATAATCTCCAAGCACGGCAGGCGGGTTGGAGATCGCAGTGTTATAAATATAACAATGGAAAACGTTGCGGCCCATTTTCCAGTCTATAGAGACTCTAGATCTTTTGCCTTGAAAACATTAGTGGCCTTTTTCGACACCCACGAGTGTAAGGGGTTAGTGCTATTCTACTCTGCCGGACACTACACGGCTAAATACGTTTACTAATAGTATAAACCACAATATACTGACTATACATTTAAACGCATGAAAGAATGGTCAGTGAAATTTAGTATGATTGACGAACCATCTTAATCAATGTTTTCATGTTTCACAGAGACTATTTAGTACTTTTTTCACAATATGTTGGACTATTTCTTTTTGCCTCAGATGTCAATTGCTAAAATTGCACCTATGCTGTCTCTAGTGTCATTTTTTTAACTGTGCTTTCATTATAGCTTCTTGAGAAAGAAGTATTTTCGTATTGTTTTTAATTATGTTCCTACTACTTTAAAATATAATAGTAGTAATATAGTATATAATATACTCCCGTATATGAGTACTTCTATGAAGCTAAATTCTTTTCCAACAGGACAGCGAGGTAAGACACCGACTCCTACCTTTTTATCGTTGCTTGGTTATATTTTATCCGCGGTGGGCTACAATGGGGTCCTCACATTGATAAACTGGTGAAAAGGCTACTTTTTGCAACATATTATGATCATTAACTTACGTAGTTTAGGATTTTTGACAACTTTGTGCTATAAAATTAATAATTAACTAATTAACATTTAATCGTGGAAAGTTTTACTGGGTGCATAATTAATGCAGTTCCTATAACTCCGTTCGTGTATTAAACTTTAACACTTATTAGCCAAGAATTCCATTTCACATGCCGTATTTTTGTGTATCAAAAGCTGTCCATCGTCCGCGTATTCGCTAAGAGAGCATCCTTGAGTGTAAAGCAGTAAACTGATCATCAAAGCCCACATTTCACATTGCAGACCCCTGGGGAGATCCGTTTGTCAGACGCTTAGAGCTACAAAAAATCCGAGTTGTAATTTAATGCTTCCATTAATAAAATATGATGCTTTTATCCAATAAGAATGGCAGCCTCTGGCTTTAAGTTTTAATACTTAGAAGAATTGGCCACCTAGAATTAGCAAAAGCACTCTCATCTCAGATCTCTTCTCATCGTCATAATTGCCTTAAATCTCGGTTCCGCTCTCGCGTGGCGCGCGACATTAAAGGCACGCCTAGCACAAGTGTGCCCGCTACACAACTTGCGCCGCGAAACAGCCTTTATTTTATTCTCTCAATACTAAGATGAAAGAGATAGCAGTAGTCATGTCCGGGCTTTTCTCGCTTATCGCGCGCGAGAGTCCACGTCTTGTGCTAGCCATGCAGATATCTCAAGGAAAACATCGAGTTCGTGATAGGCCATTTCAACGAACGTGATAGGCGATTGTCTTGTGGAGATGGTTGCGTTAATTGTGAACTAAACCGCTGTGATACCATACTTGTGGTTATGTAAACTTTTTGAATATACATATAACTTCTGAACGGCCTATTGTAACTAATTTATATTTTTTTGTGTTTATTTTCTTAAGTCTGAGGTTTGTATGAAAGAAAAAATATCGTATTTGTAGAAGTAGAGTTGGATAGGGGTAGATTAATTATATTGGAACAATACTTTATTTCCAATTTTGTGAGACAATAGATAAATTACTATTTGTTCAAATTCAAAACATCATTAACGTTAAACTCAACGCAGTAGGAGTTTTCTTTTGGCCCCTTTTCCGGTCAGACATGGTGGGCTCATCATCCGCCAACTCTCCAGCGTAGCTCCGCTTTTTGGCTTTGTTTCACAGTACTTTATCCCTCGTTGGTAAAATTGTTAACCGATCACTTAGTGATTTCGAGGTAACGCACTTGACCGAGGCCGAAGAAGCCTGGAAGATGGCTTGACCTAACAAAGCTCCTCCATCCGACAAGGGGTGCCAGAAGCTATGTGATGAAACTATCTGTTATCTAGAATTCGAACAAATTTCTGAAACCTGCCCATCATCGACCGAGAGGGCTAGGTTACTTGCAGTCTCAATAAGGGAGTCTGGATATTGGTTGCACATCTTTCTGTTAATTATGGAAACCTTCTAGATAATAATAGTTTTAGTTTGGCGGTTGGCCTACGTCTAGGTTGAAATTTAGTCGAACCTCATTGCTGCCACCATTGGAGCCGGTCGTCTACCCCGCCACGCTTACCTAAACGACACTATACGCCGGCTCATGCCAGTATCAACCCTCAACACTCGAACCCTTGGGTCTGGTACGGGACGATACCAAGAGGCCTTACGGCATATTGTGTCTAGTGTCTTGAGAACTGGATCGGCCGTTAATATAAAACGCAACATGCGTAGATACTGTAACGGCGTCCCATATTTGGCTCTACGTCTTTGAGGCCAGGAGCGGCGGCGATCTTGAAACGCCATAAGTAAGTAAGTATTTGCGGTTAAGTAATGCCTACTGCGATAAAAATTGGATATACACTTGAAGTTTTATTCTTTACCAACAGGAGGCCGACTGCTTCCTATTTATCGTTTTGTTATTGTATTTTATACACCGTAGGCTAACTGATAAACCTTTAATAGTTGAAAGGTTTTATTAAGGGCAAAATTAAGGCGAAATCTGTCACAAAATTTGTGTATTAAACTTTAGCACATAACCCCCCCATCAAACCTAACCTAACAAAGAACTCCATCTCACGTCCCATATTTCCGAGCATCAAAAGCAGACCATCATCGGCGCCTCTCCTAAAAAAGCTTCTTGAGGGTTGTGAAAATTAATCTTCAAAGCTCAGATTTCTGCGGACACCACTTCGTAAGACGCTTAGATCTACTATAATGTCCAAGTTGTATTTTAGTGCTTCCATTAAAAAACATAAACTTTTATCGACCAATTAGGCGTGTATTATATTAAGCGTCGGCGACGCACGCCGTGACGCGGCGTTATGCTGTTAACTCCGTGTCCATCTCCGGTGAATATATTTTCAGGCGTAACGTAAATAAATAAGTCATGTGATCCATTTATTTTTATTGAATGTAACAAAATGTCAGAAATAAGCCTATAAGTAATAACCGCCCTGACGAAGTAGGGTAAAAGATAACTTAAACTGCTATATTAATAAGCATAAAAAGCAGTATAAACATATCAATCTCAATAAATTAAACAGGTGAAAAAACTAATTGTTGGTACTTATCAACATCATTGTTATCTTGAACGAGAATCAAGTGAATACTTAAGAAACGGTTTAACTTTGACAATTTCAACAAAAATTATTCTTCACGTTGTTGCGTGAGATCAATTTCCCTGTCGTTAACTGGTAAACTTATCCAGAACAATTTTCCGACATTACCGGCCCTAGTTGCCTAATTATGTTTATTTTTCTGTCAGAAGTTACACCCCTGCACGTTTGATTTTGTTTAGGACGGGGAATATCACACCTAAAGTTCTTTGGCTTCAAGAAATCCAGTGTATATTCTTCGCCATTGAAATCAATTTCATAAAAAGCACCTTGTGTCCTCTATGGAAAGTAATTTAACAAATGTCATATAAATAAGTTCTAGGAAGCGAATTTTGTAGCTTGTGTACAAAAATTATCAACATTCATTATTGTTACTGTCAAAACTTTGTTGTTAGCAATCAAAACGGCTTGGGAACAATCTTCAAAATAAAAGAATAGTTTTTTCTTTTCATAACCATTTCGACTCTGTGATGAATTTCGTCAGCTGCCATGTATGTACGGCCAACTTATAAATATTTAAAAGTGACGCTGTCAAAAGAAACTTCAGTTGAATTAATGAGGTAAATCATAAATGAGTGCTCTATCCTATCTTATTCTGGGACGCGCAGATATCTAACCAAAACACTAAATGTTTCATGTCTCGATTTTGTACATAACAATGCTCGAAGGCAACTTATTAAGTCATTTTCTTTCTGGCAGATATTGGTTCGTGCCAGAGATCTGCAAATAATTGTTTGATAATTTTCAATAGCTTTTTTCTCCCCAATTGGTACGAAAGTCGTACAATCGTAGGCGCGGGGATAACATTACTTTTTTAAATTCTTCCATGAGTGGCAATATTTTAATGTTTTACAAATCAATGACAAAATATGCAGTTTCAGAGTCTATCTGTATAACACTATCGTGTTGGTATTCGCCTCGAGCTAAAATATATTTTTTGTGGTGAGTTTCATAATTTGTACACTGTACAAAATTTCGGTGTTTAACATCATTTATGGGATTATTAATTAGGTATTGCTTGCACAATTCGCACTCTTCGTGGCCTATTTTATAAAATGATGTATATAGATCCTTCAAAACATTTCTCTAGTGGTCGTATTATACTTGTTGTCTCCTAATCCCAAGCAGAATGTTTGTATTTTTTTCAAAGTCCCAAAATAGTTAATAAAATACCCTACAGACTTGATGATCAATCAGATCACATGCTTAGTGTCGGCATGATCCATTAGAAAACATTAAATAGTCGTCTCTCTTTAATTTTTTTGAAAAAGTCTTATTTTCGTAGGTTTTTTTTTCGTTTTGGCAGTTTATGTAAATCCCAGGGCTCTGTGTTCAGCCATTTTCTGATCAGTTATATTATATTGGATGTCATGTATGATCCAATGTCAGCCAACATCCGAAACTATCATGAGCCCCCCTGGCTTCTGGCTGCTCGCTCAAGTATGCTGATGATATCGTTTTGTCAGATTCTGACCAATGTGACAACGACAGAGTACATAGCCTGCAACGCACTAAATAGCTGGCCAGTCTGCGATTCAACGGGGATCTTCATCATGCGATATTTCTACCGGCACAATGTAATAATTGTTGACGGACATTGGGTTACTGCCTCTTGCGCAGTACCTCGGCGAACGCCAGATAAATGTCGTGCTAGGCCCGATCAGTTTTTGGTGCTCTAAGTTTGTTATTAAACTTGACGAAGAAGACGTACGAACCACGGATTGATTTTGCCTTCTGTCTCGAATTTGTAAATTTGTAAATTGTGGGTTTAAAATATATTTTCTTAAAATAGTACTTTTACCTAGTTTCCGGATGTAACCTGTCAAGCAAAAATCATTATTAAAGTGACTGCTGAAAATTATGGATTTTAAAGCAAATTTCGCGAAATGGTACTAATATTTGTGGCCAACTGAACCCTCTGGTCATCTTTAAAGGTTACAAATGGAATCAGAAAGAATCTTGTGCAAATTCGACGTAAAATATGCTTAACAGTGGCAAAAAGGCAACAAATCAAAAATTCATAATATTAAACACTAATATGGCCCTTTTAGACCCCTGAAATAAACTATACATGAATCATAGCCACTGACATTTAAGCGCTGGAACACATTGAAGAGGTGCGCCGCGCGGCGCACTGCACAATGTGGCAAAACTTGTTCCACGCCGAGCAGTTTGTTTGCAAGTACATTGACAGGTGGCGAAATGCCCCACTGTGCAGCGCGCCGCGCGGCGCACTGCATGATGGGGCAAAACGCGCAATCCAAGCCCGAAATGTCAGTTTGTATGAATTTTGTCCACATTTTTTCAATTTGGCCCCATCGCGCAGTGTGCGGCGCGCTGTCAGCAGATGTCAACATGAGACGTCACACTTGACTGTTTCTTTTTACCAACAGTTCGAATCTCTCCTCCTTATGTGACACAGTTTACACACATATATCTCTCTTCTTCTCTTAGTACAGATTCAACGCGTATGAATGAAATAGGATTTCGACCTTGTCAAAGAAATTTTGACCGCTCATGCGTAAGCCCCGCCCCTTTTTGTGATTCTGCAACATTATCGTAGTTGTTTCGCTTTCGTAATCCTTTCGTCATTTTGTTCTCAGTTCCTCCCGAATAATAAATACGGCATGTTTTGTTCTAGAACACAAGTTTCTAAAAATAAATGCATTCGTCGAGATCTACATTTCGGATGGCAGCTGTCAAACTTAAGACTAATAACTCTGTAACTTTTGGTCCTAGAACGAACTTAGTTCCTAAAGAAAAATGATAGTGCTCGACGAGATCTACATTTCGGATGACACCTGTCAAACTTAAAACTGTAATAACTCTAAAACGATCGCTCCTCGAACATTAGTTACTAAAGAGAAATGATAGTGCTCATCAAGATCTACATTTCGGATCACAGCTGTCAATCTTAATACTGTGATAACTTTGAAGCGATCGCTCCTAGAACACTAGTTCCTGAAGAGAAATGATAGTGCTCGTCAAGATCTACATTTCGGATGACAGCTGTCAAATTTAAAACTGTAATAACTATAAAACTATTAGTCCTACAACACTAGTTCCTAAATAGAAATGATAGTGGTTGTCGAGATCAACATTCATTGATACAACCAACAATGACACACATTCATTCGGTTACGCCATTCTCCCGTAGGGATAGGCAGATACCACATTGTTCCACTTGCTACGGTCCTGACAAATCTCTGTGGCTTCTTCATACTTACATAGACAATTAACTTCACTACCCATCGTCGCTTTCCATCAGGTGAGTTGAGGTCAAATGCAAACCTATTGATAATAAAAAAAAAGCTTACTTCCTTGGCTTCCTCGTAGTCGGGTAAAAAAGAAAAGTTATAGTATTCGAGGAAGACCAATCGAGGAGGTTCAATTTCTTTACATAGTGGTGGTGGTGGGCGTACAGGTTTGGCACCATAATAAAAAATTATAGAAACTGTATGCTGTATCTGAAAATCGCATAATATTTTTCGGGCCGGCACTGAAAGTGTTTTAATCTACTTTCAGTGTTTTAATGAATGATATCCTTTTCGTACGTTTCTCTTGGTTGCATTTGAGTCGGCAGATTTAAAAAATCTCTATTTACTTTTTACGCCTGGGTGTGAACACACAGTCGAAAAGACATATGGTCAATAATTATGCGAGTCATTTCAAATAACGCGCGTAAAAGCATCGAAAAGGCTCTCGTGCAAACGTTGCCTAACTTAAAATCCCTCGTGCGAACCTTGCCTAATTTGAAAAACCAGAATAACACCACCGTTTCTTTGGTTGTCACCGTGACGTGGCACCGCGCGGCGCGCCGCGCAGTGCACTGCACCGCGCCAATGGAGTTCCAGCCTAATAATCATGATACATATTTGAGTGCCAAACTCTGACAAACTTATATGATCCGGTGGCCAATGCTGGAATTAAGTGATGCCATTTTGAACCATCGACACTACACAAGTACGAGCCTTAGCTAATTCAACTTTATTATAAATATTAGACACTATTTTTGCTGAATAAATATTGTTAATATAAACAGTATTTCTCAGTCGCAGTATACAACGTGTTAGTTTGCGTTGTTTAATATTCCATTATTTTCTAAAGAACTTCAGCATACAATCACAAGCATTAACGTGAGCGAGATGGATATATCGATAAACTCGGTCGATACGTCCAGTACTCGTGGTGTGCGGGACGTTCTCCCTCCATGCGTACCTCATACCGCAATTGCCACGTCAAGTTGTCGCTAACAATAGGTTTCATCCCTTTTTGGCTTAGAAGTTTTTTGCCTAAATTTGCTGTCTTCTGTCACACAATAACTGAAAGGTCTTTGCCGAATACCTACACACGCCCTCTACTGTCACAGAATAGGTGCAAGGTCCATGCCAGGTTACGCTTACTACTGTCATAGAATAGGTGCATGGTCTATGTCAGGTACCTTCATACGTTGACTACTATCACAGAATAGGTGAATGGTCCGTGCCAGGTAAATACAGACGCTCCCTAATTTTACAGAATAGGTACAAGATACATACCAGTGGTACACACTCGTTGATGAGAAAGTTTTTTATTTTCTCATATAATGTTCCTACTGCGTTAGAAATTTTATATACACTCACGTCTATGAATACTTCTATGAAGCTAAATTCTTTTCCAACAGGACACCGAGGTGAGACACCTACCTATATATTTTTTATATCTCAACTGTCTAACGAAGATGGTCCTCTCGATTGTGGACACATTATATCCGGCAATATGTAAAGTTACTACATTCATATTAAACCTACATTGAGACACGCAATACCTACCTACCACGAGTTCACACTATATATAAACATAAGTTAGAAGTACCGACTTCTAGGTAGTATTTTGACATGTTGCCTGACATAACTATAATATAATCCGCAAAGAAAAGAATTGTAGAGGCTTTTAAACTATTCGTGATCACTGATTTCACAAAATATATCACAAGCCTGTAAGTATAAATATTAAACCGTCATTATTATTGTCATATTTAACAAAGCTTATTGAATATATCCATATTTTTTCACATTAAATTTTAGGCTATAAGCTTATTATTACGTTATTTATTTATTTATTTATTTATTGGAGTACCAACAGCTATATAAAACATAATAAATATTATCTTAGAATCAATAAGCCAATTACAGGGTAACAACAAAACAAAAAAAAGGCAAGTAAAACTGCACTACAATAATATGATGACAGAATATAAAATAAAATTATTGCATAAAGTTATTGCCACATTTCATCAAAACCCCTTTAGTAGTTTTTGCATGAAGAGTAACATCTAAACAGGCCTCCTACTATATTAACTTTTGCATTTACAATATGATCTAATAAAAAGATTCAATATTTTTCGGCTCAGTACTCGTTTGCTGTAATTTGCAGTCTACTGCCACAGAATAATTGCAAAGCACATGCCAAAGATGCATTTCTGCATAACGTTGGCTGACTCAGTAGTACCGGCGCAGGATTATTATCGTCTTGTATATCGATATTATACATATATTTTTTGTTCAGGTTGAATTTGAAACAAATATCTTGTAAAGTTTGCTAATACATCTTCTGTGTAGACTGTAAGTATTTAATTTGATAAATGTTTTATGTTTCACATTCATTTTGTGCGCCTACTTAACGAAGTAAAAACTGAAAATCTAAAAATTTAAATTGCCATAGGAACACTAAAAAGCCTACTAAAAATTATTACATTACTTTTTCTGTCAAGACTAAGGTATGTCATAATAAACAAATAATTAGTAGGTACAAGCGCAGAATGATTATCGTTTTGAATTTTTGTGTTATATTTATGTTTGTTAAGGTTGAATGTAACATTACAATCTTGTATTTTTGGCTAATGCATCACGATAATGTGATCCGGATATAAAAATAATTCGGGTAGCTTTTAAACTATTCATACCCTTTACGGCACATTTCATACAATTTTTTTAAATATTATGCGAAGACAGTAAGTATTTACCTCAAACATTATTTTCATGTTATGCAGAGCTTAATTTATAACTTTTTTGCACATACAAATTGTGCTCTCGCCTACTTGACAAACTGAAAATATAAAAGTTTAAGTAGCAGTAGGAACACCAAAAAGCCTACGAAAAATAATAATATAACAACTCTTTCTGTCAAGACAAAGGTATGTCATTGTAAATAAATAAATAATATTTATTTCATTTAGACTTAGGTGCTAGTTGCTGAGACCTCCTGTTGGGTACTTATACATTCCTATATCAGGAGGTCTAGCTCTTTCAAATCTAGTACAGTTAGCTGAGCTAAAGGATATAACATTCATTTTAGTTTCGTTAAATTATTAGTATAATACTAAACTTCAATTTTAATTCATAGCTATTTATGCTTAATACTAGTTGACCCGGTGCAACTTCGTTAACGTGGTATCTTACTTCTACGTTACCCATACTCTATTCCACGCTTAACCTACACTTCCCTGCACCTACCCTACTCCTACGCAACACCTCCCACACACCTACCCTACCCCTACCTTTCCTTATATTCTGACATACGAACCCAGTCCTGGTGACACAATGCGCTGCCGCAGAATTTAAAAGATGCACCGAGTCCTCTACCATTAGATAAAAATAAATATTGAAATGAGTAATTGTTTTAGTTTAGTTTTATGTAAACTTTAAAAAAATATAATAATAATATTAGTATTTATGTAAGAAAATAACACGGCAGCCTCTTCACGATTTTGATCCCTTATTTTACAAATTACTCCAAACAATTTAGAAGCCCGTACGTATTTACCTTAATCATATATTTATACACAGAGCCTATTTATTACATAATTATTTTTTAAAGTTCACTGCTATACCTACCGAGTTTCTGCTGGAACAGTTTTCATATAAACTTTCAATAATTATAATGTAACAGAACGGTGTTCAAGCCACAAGTTCGTTGACGATTGACATAATCCGATTTATTTCTTTCTTTCTTTCTTATAAATAAATATAAAACGACATTCCATGTCACCAAAGAAAGTGATAACGTTCAAAATGATCAGATACTAAACTAGGTAAAAGGGTATTAAACGATACACTAGGTAAAGAAAATAATAATAACTGAGATGACAGTGGATGATAAAGGGTACAGCAATAGTTAATTTTATTATTACTGTATAGCGCATATTTGACATCAATTATGCCACAAAGTTTTTATTTACAAGGAAGGGGTTATGGGTATAAGTAATTTATAAATCTATGTATAGTTTTCGTATATTTTGTGTCTCAGAAACTTTAGGAATAAATTGTGGCCCTGATAAGGGCCTTTTATGTCACTATGGATCGTTTCAGCTCAAAGCATCAACGTTCCACGTTAGTGTCGCACAATTGCTATGCTGTTTAGGAGCTCACTCATTTCGTCAACTCCTTGACAAAATTTCGTTCGCCTTTCCTTTTTCACCACGAGCTTGTTGATTTTTCGGGTGTACTTCTTTCTTCGACGCAGCAATGATGAATTTTTGTTGCCCCCATTTTCTTCAAGTCTTCGTGATATTCTTTTCAATTTCCTGTCATACTTTTCCAGACGATGGTCAGTATTTCGCAAGGCACTTCGTGCGGGAGCCATGTCTAAACGAGTAATGAGATGTCGCAAGCAGAGCGCATGTCTTTATGCGGGACGGCTATTGGCCCGGTCGCGTGATTCCTGCAGACTAGTGAAAGAGATAGTGCTATATACCTCTTTCAGCTAACCTAGCAAATACTTTACCTTTATAGGTATTCTTTATTTAACATTACGAGAGTCTTGGCATAAGATTCTTAAGTGTTGACTTTAACTCCAGTTTTATATTAACTTTTTGGATTAAAACTGCTGAAATGAAATAAACAGTTTCGGGTATTCCATCTCCATTGGATCATTAAATAAAATAAATAAAAGCAATACCTACTAACTTCTAAACAAGAAAATTATAAGTACCAATATTAAATATTCAATGTTAGTGAATTTGACTTACTGATATTGATATTATGACATAGAACCTTATTATAATATGTACAATAAAAAGAAAAATAAATTAACTAACTTAAAATATGTAAAAAATTTGGGCCGTGTGGAAGCGTACCCAAGATGCTGACAGCATTACCTCTCTAAATAGCAATGCTTATTCTTTGTGCGAGGTAACTGCCAGCTCTTCGGTCACCTGTGGTGTCGACCAATTTCTTTGCAATTTCTCTGTACAAAGCAAGCGCCCCGGGGCCCCACAGACCCAGGGTCTCGACACCAAATGCAACAAAATTGTATTGGGTGCCGATATCCCGGTATTTCACCATTTTTTGCCTTTCGGCGGTCTCAGCCGCAGCAGCAACCTTTTTCGAAGTAAATGGAAGATGGGAGGGTGCCAGATTGTCGACACACGTTGCATCCCACACTAAGGCCCGACCCATCTTCCAAGGGATGAGCGACATTCCGTCCGGTCTCTTGCCATCGTCACGTGCGATACCGTTCGGCTCTAGAATAGCCGGCACGTTGACGGTAGCGAGAGAGCGGCGCAAAATGTCGTTCAAGGCTGCATGGCGTGAAAAGCGGCCTGCGCTTTTTTGGCAGGATAGACCGTGGTGTCCCAGGTGGTCGACGTCCACTCCACACGGGCATTTATGTGGGGTGCAGACCTCAGCACCGAGGCGGAGAGCCACGGCCAAACGAAAGGTGGAGTTATCTAAAAAAGTGCCAGTATTGGCCGATGGGTAGGACTGGAGCCACTGGCCAGACTCCCACCTGGACACAGCTTCCAACCTGGCGCGGGTAGAGTCGGTACAGTTGCTAAATAGTGTTGAACGTATAAATTTGGATTGAATTTCATCCCAGCTCCTTTGACTGTTAGGGCATAATGGTAAATTTGGACTCGGGACAGCCGTAAGCCAAACGTTAGTAGCCTCGCCCAGACACGCCACCACAAAGTTTGGGACGGAAGGATTTAGAATTTTTTCTATGAGGTTGGACGTGCTGTGGATTGAAGATAAAAAAGCTGGTAAAGATACCATTGAAATTTTGCGGACACCCAAGCCCCCAAAACGGATAGGCAGAGAGGCTTGAGCCTGCTCGGAAAGGTTGACATTTTAAATTGATTCTTATTGACTTTTGACCAGATTGTCAATAGAATCAGTTAAATTTTTGAATTTCCAGAGAGGACAACACCGGACTAGATAAGTAAATTTGGGTACAAAGAGGCAAAATTTCAAAATAAAAATAGCCGAATGTGTGTTGATTTTAATTAGGCGGTCTGAATATGAGTTGAATTTAGAAATCGAATGCTGTACTAGGGGTGTTATTGAGTCATCGAAGATGGGTGACCCTAGGAGGCTAAGTGATGTCTTGGAAATAATTTTGATGTTGGGGGCCAGAATGTTGAAGTTATTAGTAATGGTTATGACATCTCCGGAAAGGATGTTATCTGATATGAACAGTTCACATTTGTCTAAATTCAATTCGAGACCTATTGCTTGAAATTTCTGAATTACATTGGCGAGGTCAGCTAAGACGGAATCTGCTGAGCCTCCCAGGGTCCCATCATCCAAGTACCAGACGTTAAATTTAGATACCAGACTTTGGATAACGGGGTTAATGGCGAGGCTGAAGATGGCCGGCCCGAGAGGGTCACCCTGTTGACAGCCGATAGCGGAAGATATTTCATTATTTTTATGCATTAATTTTGAAGTGCTGGAGTAGCACTGGTGGAGAAAATTATAAATTTCTGGCAGGTTTGTTTTAATTTCTTTCAACAGGGTGTCCCTGTTTACTGAATTGAATGCATTCTTAACATCGATTTTAACGATAACATCACTGTGGTCAGGGCCATTCAGAAAGGTCCGCAGGGCGTGGACGGCAGCTTCGCACCCGCCCTTCGTCCCGAAACCTAACTGAATGGGTTCGAAAATAGGTTTTAAAATTTTGTAAGAATGCCGAACGAGAACTTTTGACACCAAACGCCTAAAAGTTGAACCCACAGCGATGGGCCTGACTCCGCCGTCCTTCTTAGAAAGAGCTATGAGATTGGCACCGTACAGTATGGGAGTGATTAAAGAATTAACTTTACCGGCGAGCATGAAATTTACAAGATGTGTGATAGATTGGGATAGACGATGGCCCGAGTCCCCTATAAAATTTGAGGTGAGATCTTTTAAATGTTGTGGTGATATCCCGTCTAAGTCTGCGGCTGACCCAGTTTTGAAAGAACCAATCGCAGACAGGATATCCTTTACAGTGACACGGAGGCAGGCTTCTGGGGCAGTTGGGGGATCTATTGCCGGAAGTACATTAGGAGCTGGGGGATGCTTGCTACGCAACGCAGCGAGGGTGGCAGGTGTGTCCGGAGACAGAACGTCACTGGAGAATAAAAGTCGAGCAGTGCCTTTAAGATCTCCGTCGCTTACTTTAGTTTCCACCTTTCGATAGACATTGAAGGAGTTTGGGTTATTACGGTTACTGTTGAATGAAGAGGAATGATTTGAGTTAGTGAATGAGCAGTTGTTTTTAATTTTTTGGGTGAGCGATGTTCCTGAATTGTCCAATTTTGCATGTAGGGTAACAAATGAAAATGTAAGTAACTTTTTCCAGTCATCGAAGCTATTGCATTTTGATATAATATCGGAAAGGCTGTTCGCGACGTAGATCCTTGCACCTCTTGGGATTCTTTTGACAAGAGGCGTGGAGTTTTTAAGTTGGCTTAGAACAATATGCAATGGTGAACTATCTGCAAGTTGAGTAGGGACGCGTTGGGAATTTGTGGGGGCGAGTAGGGCTGACTGAGATATGGAAGGCGGAACAGAAGAAGACTCACGGTGTAATTTTAAATGGTGTATGTGTAGGCCTCGTATGGTTTTGAAAGAGCGGCCACATAAATCACATGCACAATGTCAGTTAGTTTTATTGATTTATAATTCTTTGTTACATTGTTATGCCGAACAAAACGGTTTTCAAGCCACAAGTTCGTTAACGAACGACATAATCCGATTTATTTCTTTCTTTCTTCTAACTGAATATAAAACGACATTCCATGTCACCAAAGAAAGTGATAACGTTCAAAATAATCAGATACTAAACTAGGTAAATAAGTATTAAACGATACACTAGGTAAAGAACATAATATTAACTGAGATGACAGTCGATGATAAAAGGTACAGCAATAGTTAATTTTATTATTACTGTATAGCGCATATTTGACATCAATTATGCCACAAAGTCTTTATTTACAAGGAAGGGGTTATGAGTAAAAGTAATTTATAAATCCATGAACAGTTTTCGTATATTTTGGTGTCTCAGAAACTTTAGGAATAAATTATGGCCCTGATAAGGGCCTTTTATGTCATTATGGATCGTTTCAGCTCAAAGCATCAACGTTCCACGTTAGTGTCGCACGATTGCTATGCTGTTTAGGAGCTCACTTGTTTCGTCAACTCCTTGACAAAATTTCGTTCGCCTTTCCTTTGTCACCACGAGCTTGTTGATTTTTCGGGTGTACTTCTTTCTTCGACGCAGCAATGATGAATTTTTGTTGCCCCCATTTTCTTCAAGTCTTCGTGATATTCTTTTCAATTTCCTGTCATACTTTTCCAGGCGATGGTCGGTATTTCGCAAGGCACTTCGTGCGGGAGCCATGTCTGAACGAGTAATGAGATGTCGCAAGCAGAGCGCATGTCTTTATGCGGGACGGCTATTGGCCCGGTCGCGTGATTCCTGCAGACTAGTGAAAGAGATAGCGCTATATTCCTCTTTCGTCTAACCTAGAAAATACGTTACCTTTATAGGTTTTCCCTATTTAACATTAGGAAAGTCTTGGCATAAGATTCTTAGGTGTTGACTTTAACTTCAGTTTTATATTAACTTTTTGATTTTTACATAATTGCAGCTTTAAAGTGCACTCTATACCTGATTGGCCCGGTCGCGTGATTCCTGCAAACTAGTGAAAGAGATAGCGCTATATTCCTCTTTCGGCTAACCTAGCAAATATTTTACCTTTGTAGGTTTTTCCTATTTAACATTAGGAAAGTCTTGGCATAAGACTCTTATGTGTTGACTTTAACTCCAGTATTATATTAAATTTTTGATTTTTACATAATTGCAGCTTTAATGTACACCCTACACCTGATTGGCCCGGTCGCGTGAATCCTGTCGCGTGAATCGCGACATCCCATGTCACCAAAGAAAGTGATAACGTTCAAAATAATCAAATACTAAACTAGGTAAATAAGAATTAAACGATACACTAGATAAAGAAAGTAATAATAACTGAGATGACAGTGGATGATAAAGGGTACAGCAATAGGTAATGTTATTGTTATTGTATAGCGCATATTTGACATCAATTACGCCACAAAATCTTTATTTACAAGGAAGGGGTTATGGGTATAAGTAATTTATAAATCCATTAATAGTTTTCGTATATTTTGGTGTCTCAGAAACATAAGGAATAAATTGTGGCCCTGACAAGGGCCTTTTATGTCAATATGGATCGTTTCAGCACAAAGCATCAACGTTCCACGTTAGTGTCGCACGATTGCTATGCCGTTTAGGAGCTCACTAATTTCGTCAACTCCTTGACAAAATTTCGTTCGCCTTTCCTTTTTCACCACGAGCTTGTTGATTTTTCGGGTGTACTTCTTTCTTCGACGCAGCAATGATGAATTTTTGTTGCCCCCATTTTCTTCAAGTCTTTGTGATATTCTTCTCAATTTCCTGTCATACTTTTCCAGGCGATGGTCGGTATTTCGCAAGGCACTTCGTGCGGGAGCCATGTCTGAACGAGTAATGAGATGTCGCAAGCAGAGCGCATGTCTTTATGCGGGACGGCTATTGGCCCGGTCGCGTGATTCCTGCAGACTAGTGAAAGAGATAGCGCTATATTCCTCTTTCGTCTAACCTAGCAAATACGTTACCTTTATAGGTTTTCCCTATTTAACATTAGGAAAGTCTTGGCATAAGATTATTAAGTGTTAACTTTAACTCCAGTATTATAATAAATTTTTGATTTTTACATAATTGCAGCTTTAATGTACACCCTACACCTGATTGGCCCGGTCGCGTGAATACTGTCGCGTGAATCGCGACATCCCATGTCACCAAAGAAAGTGATAACGTTCAAAATAATCAAATACTAAACTAGGTAAATAAGAATTAAACGATACACTAGATAAAGAAAGTAATAAAAACTGAGATGACAGTGGATGATAAAGGGTACAGCAAAAGGCAATTTTATTATTACTGTATAGCGCATATTTGACATCAATTATGCCACAAAGTCTTTATTTACAAGGAAAGGGTTATGGATATAAATAATTTATAAATCCATGAATAGTTTTCGTATATTTTGGTGTCTCAGAAACATTAGGAATAAATTGTGGCCCTGATAAGGGCCTCTTATGTCAGTATGGATCGTTTCAGCTCAAAGCATCAACGTTCCACGTTAGTGTCGCACGATTGCTATGCTGTTTAGGAGCTCACTAATTTCGTCAACTCCTTGACAAAATTTCGTTCGCCTTTCCTTTTTCACCACGAGCTTGTTGATTTTTCGGGTGTACTTCTTTCTTTGACGCAGCAATGATGAATTTTTGTTGCCCCCATTTTATTCAAGTCTCTGTGATATTCTTTTCAATTTACTGTCATAATTTTCCAGGCGATGGTCGGTATTTCGCAAGGCAATTCGTGCGGGAGCCATGTCTGAACGAGTAATGAGATGTCGCAAGCAGAGCGCATGTCTTTATGCGGGACGGCTATTGGCCCGGTCGCGTGATTCCTGCAGACTAGTGAAAGAGATAGCGCTATATTCCTCTGTCGTCTAACCTAGCAAATACGTTACCTTTATAGGTTTTCCCTATTTAACATTAGGAAAGTCTTGGCATAAGATTCTTAGGTGTTGACTTTAACTTCAGTTTTATATTAACTTTTTGATTTTTACATAATTGCAGCTTTAAAGTGCACCCTATACCTGATTGGCCCGGTCGCGTGATTCCTGCAAACTTGTGAAAGAGATAGCGCTATATTCCTCTTTCGGCTAACCTAGCAAATACGTTACCTTTATAGGTTTTCCCTATTTAACATTAGGAAAGTCTTGGCATAAGACTCTTAAGTGTTGACTTTAACTCCAGTATTATATTAAATTTTTGATTTTTACATAATAGCCGCTTTAATGTACACCCTACACCTGATTGGCCCGGTCGCGTGAATCCTGTCGCGTGAATCGCGACATCCCATGTCACCAAAGAAAGTGATAACGTTCAAAATAATCAAATACTAAACTAGGTAAATAAGAATTAAACGATACACTAGATAAAGAAAGTAATAAAAACTGAGATGACAGTGGATGATAAAGGGTACAGCAAAAGGCAATTTTATTATTACTGTATAGCGCATATTTGACATCAATTATGCCACAAAGTCTTTATTTACAAGGAAAGGGTTATGGATATAAATAATTTATAAATCCATGAATAGTTTTCGTATATTTTGGTGTCTCAGAAACATTAGGAATAAATTGTGGCCCTGATAAGGGCCTCTTATGTCAGTATGGATCGTTTCAGCTCAAAGCATCAACGTTCCACGTTAGTGTCGCACGATTGCTATGCTGTTTAGGAGCTCACTAATTTCGTCAACTCCTTGACAAAATTTCGTTCGCCTTTCCTTTTTCACCACGAGCTTGTTGATTTTTCGGGTGTACTTCTTTCTTTGACGCAGCAATGATGAATTTTTGTTGCCCCCATTTTATTCAAGTCTCTGTGATATTCTTTTCAATTTACTGTCATAATTTTCCAGGCGATGGTCGGTATTTCGCAAGGCAATTCGTGCGGGAGCCATGTCTGAACGAGTAATGAGATGTCGCAAGCAGAGCGCATGTCTTTATGCGGGACGGCTATTGGCCCGGTCGCGTGATTCCTGCAGACTAGTGAAAGAGATAGCGCTATATTCCTCTGTCGTCTAACCTAGCAAATACGTTACCTTTATAGGTTTTCCCTATTTAACATTAGGAAAGTCTTGGCATAAGATTCTTAAGTGTTGACTTTAACTGCAGTATTATATTAAATTTTTGATTTTTACATAATTGCAGCTTTAATGTACACCCTACACCTGATTGGCCCGGTCGCGTGAATCCTGTCTGGTGAATCGCGACATTCCATGTCACCAAAGAAAGTGATAACGTTCAAAATAATCAAATACTAAACTAGGTAATTAAGTATGAAACGATACACGCGGTGAAGAAAATAATAAAAACTGAGATGACAGTGGATGATAAAGGGTACAGCAATAGGTAATTTTATTATTATTGTATAGCGCATATTTGACATCAATTATGCCACAAAATCTTTATTTACAAGAAAGGGGTTATGGGTATAAGTAATTTATAAATCCATGAATAGTTTTCGTATATTTTGGTGTCTCAGAAACATCAGGAATAAATTGTGGCCCTGATAAGGGCCTTTTATGTCAATATGGATCGTTTCTGCTCAAAGCAACAACGTTCCACGTTAGTGTCGCACGATTGCTATGCCGTTTAGAAGCTCACTAATTTCGTCAACTCCTTGACAAAATTTCGTTCGCCTTTCCTTTTTCACCACGAGCTTGTTGATTTTTCGGGTGTACTTCTTTCTTCGACGCAGCAATGATGAATTTTTGTTGCCCCCATTTTCTTCAAGTCTTTGTGATATTCTTCTCAATTTCCTGTCATACTTTTCCAGGCGATGGTCGGTATTTCGCAAGGCACTTCGTGCGGGAGCCATGTCTGAACGAGTAATGAAATATCGCAAGCAGAGCGCATGTCTTTATGCGGGACGGCTATTGGCCCGGTCGCGTGATTCCTGCAGACTAGTGAAAGAGATAGCGCTATATTCCTCTTTCGTCTAACCTAGAAAATACGTTACCTTTATAGGTTTTTCCTATTTAACATTAGGAAAGTCTTGGCATTAGATTCTTAAGTGTTGACTTTAACTTCAGTTTTATATTAACTTTTTGATTTTTACATAATTGCAGCTTTAAAGTGCACCCTATACCTGATTGGCCCGGTCGCGTGATTCCTGCAAACTTGTGAAAGAGATAGCGCTATATTCCTCTTTCGGCTAACCTAGCAAATACGTTACCTTTATAGGTTTTCCCTATTTAACATTAGGAAAGTCTTGGCATAAGACTCTTAAGTGTTGACTTTAACTCCAGTATTATATTAAATTTTTGATTTTTACATAATAGCCGCTTTAATGTACACCCTACACCTGATTGGCCCGGTCGCGTGAATCCTGTCGCGTGAATCGCGACATCCCATGTCACCAAAGAAAGTGATAACGTTCAAAATAATCAAATACTAAACTAGGTAAATAAGAATTAAACGATACACTAGATAAAGAAAGTAATAATAACTGAGATGACAGTGGATGATAAAGGGTACAGCAATAGGTAATTTTATTATTATTGTATAGCGCATATTTGACATCAATTACGCCACAAAATATTTATTTACAAGGAAGGGGTTATGGGTATAAGTAATTTATAAATCCATGAATAGTTTTCGTATATTTTGGTGTCTCAGAAACATTAGGAATAAATTGTGGCCCTGATAAGGGCCTTTTATGTCAATATGGATCGTTTCAGTTCAAAGCATCAACGTTCCACGTTAGTGACGGACGATTGCTATGCCGTTTAGGAGCTCACTAATTTCGTCAACTCCTTGACAAAATTTCGTTCGCCTTTCCTTTTTCACCACGAGCTTATTGATTTTTCGGGTGTACTTCTTTCTTCGACGCAGCAATGATGAATTTTTGTTGCCTCCATTTTCTTCAAGTCTTCGTGATATTCTTTTCAATTTCCTGTCATACTTTTCCAGGCGATGGTCGGTATTTCGCAAGGCACTTCGTGCGGAAGCCATCTCTGAACGAGTTATGAGATGTCGCAAACAGAGCGCATGTCTTTATGCGGGACGGCTATTGGCCCGGCCGCGTGATTCCTGCAGACTAGTGAAAGAGATAGCGCTATATTCCTCTTTCGGCTAACCTAGCAAATACGTTACCTTTATAGGTTTTCCCTATTTAACATTAGGAAAGTCTTGGCATAAGACTTTTAAGTGTTGACTTTAACTCCAGTATTATATTAAATTTTTGATTTTTACATAATTGCCGCTTTAATGTACACCCTACACCTGATTGGCCCGGTCGCGTGATTCCTGCAAACTAGTGAAAGAGATAGCGCTATATTCCTCTTTCGGCTAACCTAGCAAATACGTTACCTTTATAGGTTTTCCCTATTTAACATTAGGAAAGTCTTGCCATAAGACTCTTAAGTGTTGACTTTAACTCCAGTATTATATTAAATTTTTGATTTTTACATAATTGCCGCTTTAATGTACACCCTACACCTGATTGGCCCGGTCGCGTGAATCCTGTCGCGTGAATCGCGACATCCTATGTCACCATAGAAAGTGATAACGTTCAAAATAATTAAATACTAAACTAGGTAAATAAGTATTAAACGATACACGCGGTAAAGAAAATAATAAAAACTGAGATGACAGTAGATGATAAAGGGTACAGCAATAGGTAATTTTTTTATTATTGTATAGCGCATATTTGACATCAATTATGCCACAAAATCTTTATTTACAAGGAAGGGGTTATGGTTATAAGTAATTTATAAATCCATGAATAGTTTTCGTATATTTTGGTGTCTCAGAAACATTAGGAATAAGTTGTGGCCCTGATAAGAGCCTTTTATGTCAATATGGATCGTTTTTTTTTTTTTTTTTTATGTTATCCGGCAGACAAACAGGCATGCGGGCCACCTGATGGAAAGCCGCCTATGGACATCAGCATCACCAGGGGTGCTACCAATGCGTTGCCCGCCTCTAAGGAGACCTCTAATATACCTCTTGAACGATCCCATGTCATAGACCAAAGGAAACACCGTTGCTGGGAGCTCATTCCACATCCGAATCGTACGAGCGAGAAACGTTCTTTCGAATCTTCGCGTGGACACCACTAGAGGGTCCACGTAATGGGGATGAGTACCCAGCCCACGGCGGGTGGTGCGATTGCGGAATTGTGCTGTGGGCACCAGATCAAATAATTCCTCAGAACACTCCCCATTGTACAGCCGGTAGAACACACACAGGGAGCCAAAGTCCCTTCGATCAGCCAGTGGTTCCAACTTGCCTGTCAGTACGGTATCGTCGACAATTCGTACGGCGCGCCTCTGTATAGAATCCAAGTGATTAAGCAGGTCGGCGGTTTCCCCGGCCCAAAGATGGGAACAATACTCCATATGTGGCCGCACCTGTGCCTTATACAGCAACAGACGCTGTTCTGGGGTGAAGTATCGCTTAGACCGGTTAAGCACACCAAGTTTTTTCGAGGCTAGTTTAGCCTTACACTCCAGGTGACTTCGGAACCGTACGTCGTCTGATATGTCGACACCAAGGATCCCGATACTTTTTGAGATGGAGAGGGATGTTCCTTGGAACTGCGGCACCATGACAAAAGGATACTTTTTGGCGGAAATTGCGCAGACCTGCGTCTTAGAGGGGTTGAATTCCACCAGGTTCAATCTGCCCCAGTGAGCAACTTGCTCCAAGGAGTGTTCAATCTCTGACACAAGTCTTATTCGGCTTTCCGACACCACGGAACGAGGGATATTCGCACGGCCAGTATAACGAGCGTCTGCAGTACTGTCATCTGCATAGCAATGAATACTGGGAGTATTCAGCATATCATTGATATGCAGAAGAAACAGCGTGGGAGACAGCACTGAACCTTGGGGTACTCCAGCATTAATACTCTTGGTATCGGAGCAGCATCCGTCGACAACGACTTGGATACTCCGCCCAGACAGAAAGCTGGATACCCAATTGCAGAGTCCCTCGGGGATACCGTACTTCGGGAGTTTTGTTAGCAGTGCCCTGTGCCAGACCCGATCAAATGCCTTGGCTATATCAAGACTGACAGCCAGAGCCTCCCCCTTGCTCTCAACAGCCTCAGCCCACCGGTGTGTTAGGTACACAAGAAGGTCACCAGCTGAGCGACCATGACGGAAGCCATATTGACGGTCACTGATCAGCTGGTGATCCTCGAGGTATCCAAGGAGCTGGATATTTATGACCCGCTCCATCACCTTAGAGAGCAAGGAGGTTACTGCTATAGGCCTGTAATTTGATGGGTCTGAATTGTCACCCTTCTTGGGTATCGGGTGCACATGGGCTAACTTCCACAAAGACGGCACCGTTCCTGAGGTGTAGGAAAGCTTAAATAGGCGCATTAACACGGGAGACAACTCGGGAGCACACTTTTTAAGAACGATAGCCGGAATGCCATCAGGTCCACTGGACTTCCGGATGTCTAGGGAGAGAAGCACCCGTCTTATGATTTTTTGGGTGAAACGAACCTCGGGCATGATGCCCTCACACCGAGAGATGGTAGGCGGTGCCGCTCCCCCATCATCCAGAGTTGAGTTATGAGCAAAGAGATTACCCAAGAGATCGGCTTTCTCCTTTGCTGTGTGGGCCAATTGGTCATCCGGCTTGCGCAAAGGTGGAAAGGTGGTCCGACAAAAGTTCCCCTCGACAGCTTTGGAGAGAGACCAAAAAGCACGGCTCCCAGAGGGGTAGCTGATTAGTTTCTCTCCAATTCCACCGATGAATTTGTATTTTGCTCCGGCCAATGCCCTTTTTGTAGACCTCGATACAGCATTGTACTTTTTCCTCAAAATGTGGGTATTAGGGTCCTTTTGGGCCCGAGCCACTGTCCAGGCACGAAAAGCATCATGCTTGAGGCGAGTTGCCTCAGCACTAGGCCTGTCGTACCAGGGCTGACTCTTGCCGCCGAGACGGACTACAGAGGACGGGATAAAACACTCCATTCCCTGCAGTATGACATCAGCTACAGCGGCAGCACAGATGTTGGTGTCATTTGAGGAAAAGCAAAGCCGTATCGACGGGTACGACGCAAAGAATTCTCGCAATCCATCCCAATCTGCTGAACCATAATGCCATACCTTGCGTGACCCACTGGGGCGAGCCCGTTCGGGTATAGCAAGAGGCGCCTCGGAACGGACCAGGCAGTGGTCTGATGTCCCAAGAGGAGCATCAACGGACACCTGATAACCGTCTGGGTGGGTGGTAAGCAGAAGGTCTAACAAAGAAGGGTCACGGCCCACAACATCCGGTAAGTAGGTGGGTTCTGATACCAGTTGCGTGAGACCATGGGCCAGAGAAAATTCATGGGCGGACCTCCCGGCTGGGTTAGTAGGACGGCTTGACCCTAGCCACTCAGTGTGGTGACCGTTAAAATCTCCTAGGACCACCAACTCGGCGGAAGGATACCGCTCAAAGACTTTGTCGGTAGCGCATTGTATGTGCTCGAAAAACCGATTTGTCTCACCTACGCCGTGACGGTTGTTGTATAGGCATGCGTAGACACGGGATAGACCCCCCTGTTCTACGCACACCCACACCACAGATTCGTCACTTAGTTCTATGGCATTAAGACGTCGACAGCAGATATCACCTCTGACGAATAGGCACACACCAGCGCGAGGTAAAAACCTATGTTCCAGCTTGTATCCAGGATAGTGGAGATACGAAGTGTCAGCCGGAGGTGATATCTGCGTTTCCGTCAGGAAAAGTAGGGCGGGCTTCGCCGTCTCTAGGTGGTGATGTACGGCGTTCAGATTGGAGTGAAGACCCCTGATATTACAAAAGTCCACTCGAAGTGTGGAAAGGGGTGCCGCTGAGAGAACCTTACTTTTATTTTTCCTTGCCATTTGTGATAGTATTATAGGTGGGGATGTAAAGGAGTGCTGTAACATCGGTATCCAGCAGGGCAAGGACGTTTTGCTACTGAACGCTGCAGAGGGAAGGGTTGTGTGAAAAGCTGGCACGGGGGACGGAAGGGCCCCCGATCCCCCTGAATATGCCTGCCGGGTCCACTCCGGTCTCCTACCCGGGCACGACAGACATCTTTGGGTTTTTTCGCACAGTTGGCGGGACAGCCTCCCGGGCCGGAGATTAAAAGTGATGCCCGGGTTCGGGTCCCCTACTAACTGGCGGGCGGCCAGCGACGAGCCGTTTCATCGGGTCTCCCTGGCCCCCGCGCCAACCTGTCACGCCCAACCCTCTAACATGTCCAACACAAAACTAGGACCTACAGGATACCAATATTACAGCACTCGGACGAAGGGGAATGGCTCACGGAGTACTCTGACGGAACACAGCCCAGAGAGTGCTTAGCGCCATGCAGACTCATCTCCGTGGGTGGTCGCTAAACATTCGGGCCGAGGCCCTACCACCAAGCAATTTCGGCTGCACTCTTCGCACCACCCGGGAGTCACGTGTAGGGTCTCTAGGGTATAGCCTACGGACGTGGTGCAGCAAGACCCCCAAAATCTCGTTTCACCTCAAAGCATCAACGTTCCACGTTAGTGTCGCACGATTGCTATGCCGTTTAGGAGCTCACTAATTTCGTCAACTCCTTGACAAAATTTCGTTCGCCTTTCCTTTTTCGGGTGTACTTCTTTCTTCGACGCAGCAACGATGAATTTTTGTTGCCTCCATTTTCTTCAAGTCTTCGTGATATTCTTTTCAATTTCCTGTCATACTTTTCCAGGCGATGGTCGGTATTTCGCAAGGCAATTCGTGCGGGAGCCATGTCTGAACGAGTAATGAGATGTCGCAAGCAGAGCGCATGTCTTTATGCGGGACGGCTATTGGCCCGGCCGCGTGATTCCTGCAGACTAGTGAAAGAGATAGCGCTATATTCCTCTTTCGTCTAACCTAGAAAATACGTTACCTTTATAGGTTTTTCCTATTTAACATTAGGAAAGTCTTGGCATAAGATTCTTAAGTGTTGACTTTAACTTCAGTTTTATATTAACTTTTTGATTTTTACATAATTGCAGCTTTAAAGTGCACCCTATACCTGATTGGCCCGGTCGCGCGATTCCTGCAAACTAGTGAAAGAGATAACGCTATATTCCTCTTTTGGCTAACCTAGCAAATACGTTACCTTTATAGGTTTTCCCTATTTAACATTAGGAAAGTCTTGGCATAAGACTCTTAAGTGTTGACTTTAACTCCAGTATTATATTAAATTTTTGATTTTTACATAATAGCCGCTTTAATGTACACCCTACACCTGATTGGCCCGGTCGCGTGAATCCTGTCGCGTGAATCGCGACATCCCATGTCACCAAAGAAAGTGATAACGTTCAAAATAATCAAATACTAAACTAGGTAAATAAGAATTAAACGATACACTAGATAAAGAAAGTAATAATAACTGAAATGACAGTGGATGATAAAGGGTACAGCAATAGGCAATTTTATTATTACTGTATAGCGCATTGTTGCTTGTTGATTGCTCAGGTGAATTTTTTTCTTCGACGCAGCAATGATGAATTTTTGTTGCCCCCATTTTATTCAAGTCTCTGTGATATTCTTTTCAATTTCCTGTCATACTTTTCCAGGCGATGGTCGGTATTTCGCAAGGCAATTCGTGCAGGAGCCATGTCTGAACGAGTAATGAGATGTCGCAAGCAGAGCGCATGTCTTTATGCGGGACGGCTATTAGCCCGGTCGCGTGATTCCTGCAGACTAGTGAAAGAGATAGCGCTATATTCCTCTTTCGTCTAACCTAGCAAATACGTTACCTTTATAGGTTTTCCCTATTTAACATTAGGAAAGTCTTGACATAAGATTCTTAAGTGTTGACTTTAACTCCAGTTTTATATTAACTTTTTGTTTTTACATTATTGCAGCTTTAAAGTGCACCCTGTACCTGATTGGCCCGATCGCGTTATTCCTGCAGACTAGTGAAAGAGATAGCGCTATATTCCTCTTTCGTCTAACCTAGCAAATACGTTACCTTTATAGGTTTTCCCTATTTAACATTAGGAAAGTCTTGGCATAAGATTCTTAAGTGTTGACTTTAACTGCAGTATTATATTAAATTTTTGATTTTTACAAAATTGCAGCTATAATGTACACCCTACACCTGATTGGCCCGGTCGCGTGAATCGCGACATCCTATGTCACCATAGAAAGTGATAACGTTCAAAATAATTAAATACTAAACTAGGTAAATAAGTATTAAACGATACACGCGGTAAAGAAAATAATAAAAACTGAGCTGACAGTGGATGATAAAGGGTACAGCAATAGGTAATTTTTTTATTATTGTATAGCGCATATTTGACATCAATTATGCCACAAAATCTTTATTTACAAGGAAGGGGTTATGGGTATAAGTAATTTATAAATCCATGAATAGTTTTCGTATATTTTGGTGTCTCAGAAACATTAGGAATAAATTGTGGCCCTGATAAGAGCCTTTTATGTCAATGTGGATCGTTTCACCTCAAAGCATCATCGTTCCACGTTAGTGTCGCACGATTGCTATGCCGTTTAGGAGCTCACTAATTTTGTCAACTCCTTGACAAAATTTCGTTCGCCTTTCCTTTTTCACCACGAGCTTGTTGATTTTTCGGGTGTACTTCTTTCTTCGACGCAGCAATGATGAATTTTTGTTGCCCCCATTTTCTTCAAGTCTTTGTGATATTCTTCTCAATTTCCTGTCATACTTTTCCAGGCGATGGTCGGTATTTCGCAAGGCACTTCGTGCGGGAGCCATGTCTGAACGAGTAATGAGATGTCGCAAGCAGAGCGCATGTCTTTATGCGGGACGGCTATTGGCCCGGTCGCGTGATTCCTGCAGACTAGTGAAAGAGATAGCGCTATATTCCTCTTTCGTCTAACCTAGCAAATACGTTACCTTTATAGGTTTTCCCTATTTAACATTAGGAAAGTCTTGGCATAAGATTCTTAAGTGTTGACTTTACCTTCAATATTATATTAAATTTTTGATTTTTACATAATTGCAGCTTTAATGTACACCCTACACCTGATTGGCCCGGTCGCGTGAATCCTGTCGCGTGAATCGCGACATCCCATGTCACCAAAGAAAGTGATAACGTTAAAAATAATCAAATACTAAACTAGGTAAATAAGAATTAAACGATACACTAGATAAAGAAAGTAATAATAACTGAGATGACAGTGGATGATAAAGGGTACAGCAATAGGTAATTTTATTATTATTGTATAGCGCATATTTGACATCAATTACGCCACAAAATCTTTATTTACAAGGAAGGGGTTATGGGTATAAGTAATTTATAAATCCATGAATAATTTTCGTATATTTTGGTGTCTCAGAAACATTAGGAATAAATTGTGGCCCTGACAAGGGCCTTTTATGTCAATATAGATCGTTTCAGCTCAAAGCATCAACGTTCCACGTTAGTGTCGCACGATTGCTATGCCGTTTACGAGCTCACTAATTTCGTCAACTCCTTGACAAAATTTCGTTCGCCTTTCCTTTTTCACCACGAGCTTGCTGATTTTTCGGGTGTACTTCTTTCTTCGACGCAGCAATGATGAATTTTTGTTGCCCCCATTTTCTTCAAGTCTTTGTGATATTCTTCTCAATTTCCTGTCATACTTTTCCAGGCGATGGTCGGTATTTCGCAAGGCACTTCGTGCGGGAGCCATGTCTGAACGAGTAATGAGATGTCGCAAGCAGAGCGCATGTCTTTATGCGGGACGGCTATTGGCCCGGCCGCGTGATTCCTGCAGACTAGTGAAAGAGATAGCGCTATATTCCTCTTTCGTCTAACCTAGAAAATACGTTACCTTTATAGGTTTTTCCTATTTAACATTAGGAAAGTCTTGGCATAAGACTCTTAAGTGTTGACTTTAACTCCAGTATTATATTAAATTTTTGATTTTTACATAATAGCCGCTTTAATGTACACCCTACACCTGATTGGCCCGGTCGCGTGAATCCTGTCGCGTGAATCGCGACATCCCATGTCACCAAAGAAAGTGATAACGTTCAAAATAATCAAATACTAAACTAGGTAAATAAGAATTAAACGATACACTAGATAAAGAAAGTAATAATAACTGAAATGACAGTGGATGATAAAGGGTACAGCAATAGGCAATTTTATTATTACTGTATAGCGCATTGTTGCTTGTTGATTGCTCAGGTGAATTTTTTTCTTCGACGCAGCAATGATGAATTTTTGTTGCCCCCATTTTATTCAAGTCTCTGTGATATTCTTTTCAATTTCCTGTCATACTTTTCCAGGCGATGGTCGGTATTTCGCAAGGCAATTCGTGCAGGAGCCATGTCTGAACGAGTAATGAGATGTCGCAAGCAGAGCGCATGTCTTTATGCGGGACGGCTATTAGCCCGGTCGCGTGATTCCTGCAGACTAGTGAAAGAGATAGCGCTATATTCCTCTTTCGTCTAACCTAGCAAATACGTTACCTTTATAGGTTTTCCCTATTTAACATTAGGAAAGTCTTGACATAAGATTCTTAAGTGTTGACTTTAACTCCAGTTTTATATTAACTTTTTGTTTTTACATTATTGCAGCTTTAAAGTGCACCCTGTACCTGATTGGCCCGGTCGCGTTATTCCTGCAGACTAGTGAAAGAGATAGCGCTATATTCCTCTTTCGTCTAACCTAGCAAATACGTTACCTTTATAGGTTTTCCCTATTTAACATTAGGAAAGTCTTGGCATAAGATTCTTAAGTGTTGACTTTAACTGCAGTATTATATTAAATTTTTGATTTTTACAAAATTGCAGCTATAATGTACACCCTACACCTGATTGGCCCGGTCGCGTGAATCGCGACATCCTATGTCACCATAGAAAGTGATAACGTTCAAAATAATTAAATACTAAACTAGGTAAATAAGTATTAAACGATACACGCGGTAAAGAAAATAATAAAAACTGAGCTGACAGTGGATGATAAAGGGTACAGCAATAGGTAATTTTTTTATTATTGTATAGCGCATATTTGACATCAATTATGCCACAAAATCTTTATTTACAAGGAAGGGGTTATGGGTATAAGTAATTTATAAATCCATGAATAGTTTTCGTATATTTTGGTGTCTCAGAAACATTAGGAATAAATTGTGGCCCTGATAAGAGCCTTTTATGTCAATGTGGATCGTTTCACCTCAAAGCATCATCGTTCCACGTTAGTGTCGCACGATTGCTATGCCGTTTAGGAGCTCACTAATTTTGTCAACTCCTTGACAAAATTTCGTTCGCCTTTCCTTTTTCACCACGAGCTTGTTGATTTTTCGGGTGTACTTCTTTCTTCGACGCAGCAATGATGAATTTTTGTTGCCCCCATTTTCTTCAAGTCTTTGTGATATTCTTCTCAATTTCCTGTCATACTTTTCCAGGCGATGGTCGGTATTTCGCAAGGCACTTCGTGCGGGAGCCATGTCTGAACGAGTAATGAGATGTCGCAAGCAGAGCGCATGTCTTTATGCGGGACGGCTATTGGCCCGGCCGCGTGATTCCTGCAGACTAGTGAAAGAGATAGCGCTATATTCCTCTTTCGTCTAACCTAGAAAATACGTTACCTTTATAGGTTTTTCCTATTTAACATTAGGAAAGTCTTGGCATAAGACTCTTAAGTGTTGACTTTAACTCCAGTATTATATTAAATTTTTGATTTTTACATAATAGCCGCTTTAATGTACACCCTACACCTGATTGGCCCGGTCGCGTTATTCCTGCAGACTAGTGAAAGAGATAGCGCTATATTCCTCTTTCGTCTAACCTAGCAAATACGTTACCTTTATAGGTTTTCCCTATTTAACATTAGGAAAGTCTTGACATAAGATTCTTAAGTGTTGACTTTAACTCCAGTTTTATATTAACTTTTTGTTTTTACATTATTGCAGCTTTAAAGTGCACCCTGTACCTGATTGGCCCGGTCGCGTTATTCCTGCAGACTAGTGAAAGAGATAGCGCTATATTCCTCTTTCGTCTAACCTAGCAAATACGTTACCTTTATAGGTTTTCCCTATTTAACATTAGGAAAGTCTTGGCATAAGATTCTTAAGTGTTGACTTTAACTGCAGTATTATATTAAATTTTTGATTTTTACAAAATTGCAGCTATAATGTACACCCTACACCTGATTGGCCCGGTCGCGTGAATCGCGACATCCCATGTCACCAAAGAAAGTGATAACGTTCAAAATAATTAAATACTAAACTAGGTAAATAAGTATTAAACGATACACGCGGTAAAGAAAATAATAAAAACTGAGATGACAGTGGATGATAAAGGGTACAGCAATAGGTAATTTTTTTATTATTGTATAGCGCATATTTGACATCAATTATGCCACAAAATCTTTATTTACAAGGAAGGGGTTATGGGTATAAGTAATTTATAAATCCATGAATAGTTTTCGTATATTTTGGTGTCTCAGAAACATTAGGAATAAGTTGTGGCCCTGATAAGAGCCTTTTATGTCAATATGGATCGTTTCACCTCAAAGCATCAACGTTCCACGTTAGTGTCGCACGATTGCTATGCCGTTTAGGAGCTCACTAATTTCGTCAACTCCTTGACAAAATTTCGTTCGCCTTTCCTTTTTCACCACGAGCTTGTTGATTTTTCGGGTGTACTTCTTTCTTCGACGCAGCAATGATGAATTTTTGTTGCCCCCATTTTCTTCAAGTCTTCGTGATATTCTTTTCAATTTCCTGTCATACTTTTCCAGGCGATGGTCGGTATTTCGCAAGGCACTTCGTGCGGGAGCCATGTCTGAACGAGTAATGAGGTGTCGCAAGCAGAGCGCATGTCTTTATGCGGGACGGCTATTGGCCCGGTCGCGTGATTCCCGCAGACTAGTGAAAGAGATAGCGCTATATTCCTCTTTCGTCTAACCTAGAAAATTCGTTACCTTTATAGGTTTTCCCTATTTAACATTAGGAAAGTCTTGACATAAGATTCTTAAGTGTTGACTTTAACTCCAGTTTTATATTAACTTTTTGTTTTTACATAATTGCAGCTTTAAAGTGCACCCTGTACCTGATTGGCCCGGTCGCGTTATTCCTGCAGACTAGTGAAAGAGATAGCGCTATATTCCTCTTTCGGCTAACCTAGCAAATACGTTACCTTTATAGGTTTTCCCTATTTAACATTAGGAAAGTCTTGGCATAAGACCCTTAAGTGTTGACTTTAACTCCAGTATTATATTAAATTTTTGATTTTTACATAATTGCCGCTTTATTGTACACCCTACACCTGATTGGCCCGGTCGCGTGAATCCTGTCGCGTGCATCGCGACATCCCATGTCACCAAAGAAAGTGTAACGTTCAAAATAATCAAATACTAAACTAGGTAAATAAGAATTAAACGATACACTAGATAAAAAAAGTAATAATAACTGAAATGACAGTGGATGATAAAGGGTACAGCAATAGGCAATTTTATTATTACTGTATAGCGCATTGTTGCTTGTTGATTGCTCGGGTGAATTTCTTTCTTCGACGCAGCAATGATGAATTTTTGCTGCCCCCATTTTATTCAAGTCTCTGTGATATTCTTTTCAATTTCCTGTCATACTTTTCCAGGCGATGGTCGGTATTTCGCAAGGCAATTCGTGCAGGAGCCATGTCTGAACGAGTAATGAGATGTCGCAAGCAGAGCGCATGTCTTTATGCGGGACGGCTATTGGCCCGGTCGCGTGATTCCTGCAGACTAGTGAAAGAGATAGCGCTATATTCCTCTTTCGTCTAACCTAGCAAATACGTTACCTTTATAGGTTTTCCCTATTTAACATTAGGAAAGTCTTGGCATAAGATTCTTAAGTGTTGACTTTAACTGCAGTATTATATTAAATTTTTGATTTTTACATAATTGCAGCTTTAATGTACACCCTACACCTGATTGGCCCGGTCGCGTGAATCCTGTCGCGTGAATCGCGACATCCTATGTCACCATAGAAAGTGATAACGTTCAAAATAATCAAATACTAAACTAGGTAAATAAGAATTAAACGATACACTAGATAAAGAAAGTAATAATAACTGAAATGACAGTGGATGATAAAGGGTACAGCAATAGGCAATTTTATTATTACTGTATAGCGCATTGTTGCTTGTTGATTGCTCAGGTGAATTTTTTTCTTCGACGCAGCAATGATGAATTTTTGTTGCCCCCATTTTATTCAAGTCTCTGTGATATTCTTTTCAATTTCCTGTCATACTTTTCCAGGCGATGGTCGGTATTTCGCAAGGCAATTCGTGCAGGAGCCATGTCTGAACGAGTAATGAGATGTCGCAAGCAGAGCGCATGTCTTTATGCGGGACGGCTATTAGCCCGGTCGCGTGATTCCTGCAGACTAGTGAAAGAGATAGCGCTATATTCCTCTTTCGTCTAACCTAGCAAATACGTTACCTTTATAGGTTTTCCCTATTTAACATTAGGAAAGTCTTGACATAAGATTCTTAAGTGTTGACTTTAACTCCAGTTTTATATTAACTTTTTGTTTTTACATTATTGCAGCTTTAAAGTGCACCCTGTACCTGATTGGCCCGGTCGCGTTATTCCTGCAGACTAGTGAAAGAGATAGCGCTATATTCCTCTTTCGTCTAACCTAGCAAATACGTTACCTTTATAGGTTTTCCCTATTTAACATTAGGAAAGTCTTGGCATAAGATTCTTAAGTGTTGACTTTAACTGCAGTATTATATTAAATTTTTGATTTTTACAAAATTGCAGCTATAATGTACACCCTACACCTGATTGGCCCGGTCGCGTGAATCGCGACATCCTATGTCACCATAGAAAGTGATAACGTTCAAAATAATTAAATACTAAACTAGGTAAATAAGTATTAAACGATACACGCGGTAAAGAAAATAATAAAAACTGAGCTGACAGTGGATGATAAAGGGTACAGCAATAGGTAATTTTTTTATTATTGTATAGCGCATATTTGACATCAATTATGCCACAAAATCTTTATTTACAAGGAAGGGGTTATGGGTATAAGTAATTTATAAATCCATGAATAGTTTTCGTATATTTTGGTGTCTCAGAAACATTAGGAATAAATTGTGGCCCTGATAAGAGCCTTTTATGTCAATGTGGATCGTTTCACCTCAAAGCATCATCGTTCCACGTTAGTGTCGCACGATTGCTATGCCGTTTAGGAGCTCACTAATTTTGTCAACTCCTTGACAAAATTTCGTTCGCCTTTCCTTTTTCACCACGAGCTTGTTGATTTTTCGGGTGTACTTCTTTCTTCGACGCAGCAATGATGAATTTTTGTTGCCCCCATTTTCTTCAAGTCTTTGTGATATTCTTCTCAATTTCCTGTCATACTTTTCCAGGCGATGGTCGGTATTTCGCAAGGCACTTCGTGCGGGAGCCATGTCTGAACGAGTAATGAGATGTCGCAAGCAGAGCGCATGTCTTTATGCGGGACGGCTATTGGCCCGGCCGCGTGATTCCTGCAGACTAGTGAAAGAGATAGCGCTATATTCCTCTTTCGTCTAACCTAGAAAATACGTTACCTTTATAGGTTTTTCCTATTTAACATTAGGAAAGTCTTGGCATAAGACTCTTAAGTGTTGACTTTAACTCCAGTATTATATTAAATTTTTGATTTTTACATAATAGCCGCTTTAATGTACACCCTACACCTGATTGGCCCGGTCGCGTTATTCCTGCAGACTAGTGAAAGAGATAGCGCTATATTCCTCTTTCGTCTAACCTAGCAAATACGTTACCTTTATAGGTTTTCCCTATTTAACATTAGGAAAGTCTTGACATAAGATTCTTAAGTGTTGACTTTAACTCCAGTTTTATATTAACTTTTTGTTTTTACATTATTGCAGCTTTAAAGTGCACCCTGTACCTGATTGGCCCGGTCGCGTTATTCCTGCAGACTAGTGAAAGAGATAGCGCTATATTCCTCTTTCGTCTAACCTAGCAAATACGTTACCTTTATAGGTTTTCCCTATTTAACATTAGGAAAGTCTTGGCATAAGATTCTTAAGTGTTGACTTTAACTGCAGTATTATATTAAATTTTTGATTTTTACAAAATTGCAGCTATAATGTACACCCTACACCTGATTGGCCCGGTCGCGTGAATCGCGACATCCTATGTCACCATAGAAAGTGATAACGTTCAAAATAATTAAATACTAAACTAGGTAAATAAGTATTAAACGATACACGCGGTAAAGAAAATAATAAAAACTGAGCTGACAGTGGATGATAAAGGGTACAGCAATAGGTAATTTTTTTATTATTGTATAGCGCATATTTGACATCAATTATGCCACAAAATCTTTATTTACAAGGAAGGGGTTATGGGTATAAGTAATTTATAAATCCATGAATAGTTTTCGTATATTTTGGTGTCTCAGAAACATTAGGAATAAATTGTGGCCCTGATAAGAGCCTTTTATGTCAATGTGGATCGTTTCACCTCAAAGCATCATCGTTCCACGTTAGTGTCGCACGATTGCTATGCCGTTTACGAGCTCACTAATTTCGTCAACTCCTTGACAAAATTTCGTTCGCCTTTCCTTTTTCACCACGAGCTTGCTGATTTTTCGGGTGTACTTCTTTCTTCGACGCAGCAATGATGAATTTTTGTTGCCCCCATTTTCTTCAAGTCTTTGTGATATTCTTCTCAATTTCCTGTCATACTTTTCCAGGCGATGGTCGGTATTTCGCAAGGCACTTCGTGCGGGAGCCATGTCTGAACGAGTAATGAGATGTCGCAAGCAGAGCGCATGTCTTTATGCAGGACGGCTATTGGCCCGGTCGCGTGATTCCTGCAGACTAGTGAAAGAGATAGCGCTATATTCCTCTTTCGTCTAAACTAGCAAATACGTTACCATTATAGGTTTTCCCTATTTAACATTAGGAAAGTCTTGGCATAAGACTCTTAAGTGTTGACTTTAACTCCAGTATTATATTAAATTTTTGATTTTTACATAATTGCAGCTTTAATGTACACCCTACACCTGATTGGCCCGGTCGCGTGAATCCTGTCGCGTGAATCGCGACATCCCATGTCACCAAAGAAAGTGATAACGTTCAAAATAATTAAATACTAAACTAGGTAAATAAGTATTAAACGATACACGCGGTAAAGAAAATAATAAAAACTGAGATGACAGTGGATGATAAAGGGTACAGCAATAGGTAATTTTTTTATTATTGTATAGCGCATATTTGACATCAATTATGCCACAAAATCTTTATTTACAAGGAAGGGGTTATGGGTATAAGTAATTTATAAATCCATGAATAGTTTTCGTATATTTTGGTGTCTCAGAAACATTAGGAATAAGTTGTGGCCCTGATAAGAGCCTTTTATGTCAATATGGATCGTTTCACCTCAAAGCATCAACGTTCCACGTTAGTGTCGCACGATTGCTATGCCGTTTAGGAGCTCACTAATTTCGTCAACTCCTTGACAAAATTTCGTTCGCCTTTCCTTTTTCACCACGAGCTTGTTGATTTTTCGGGTGTACTTCTTTCTTCGACGCAGCAATGATGAATTTTTGTTGCCCCCATTTTCTTCAAGTCTTCGTGATATTCTTTTCAATTTCCTGTCATACTTTTCCAGGCGATGGTCGGTATTTCGCAAGGCACTTCGTGCGGGAGCCATGTCTGAACGAGTAATGAGGTGTCGCAAGCAGAGCGCATGTCTTTATGCGGGACGGCTATTGGCCCGGTCGCGTGATTCCCGCAGACTAGTGAAAGAGATAGCGCTATATTCCTCTTTCGTCTAACCTAGAAAATTCGTTACCTTTATAGGTTTTCCCTATTTAACATTAGGAAAGTCTTGACATAAGATTCTTAAGTGTTGACTTTAACTCCAGTTTTATATTAACTTTTTGTTTTTACATAATTGCAGCTTTAAAGTGCACCCTGTACCTGATTGGCCCGGTCGCGTTATTCCTGCAGACTAGTGAAAGAGATAGCGCTATATTCCTCTTTCGGCTAACCTAGCAAATACGTTACCTTTATAGGTTTTCCCTATTTAACATTAGGAAAGTCTTGGCATAAGACCCTTAAGTGTTGACTTTAACTCCAGTATTATATTAAATTTTTGATTTTTACATAATTGCCGCTTTATTGTACACCCTACACCTGATTGGCCCGGTCGCGTGAATCCTGTCGCGTGCATCGCGACATCCCATGTCACCAAAGAAAGTGTAACGTTCAAAATAATCAAATACTAAACTAGGTAAATAAGAATTAAACGATACACTAGATAAAAAAAGTAATAATAACTGAAATGACAGTGGATGATAAAGGGTACAGCAATAGGCAATTTTATTATTACTGTATAGCGCATTGTTGCTTGTTGATTGCTCGGGTGAATTTCTTTCTTCGACGCAGCAATGATGAATTTTTGCTGCCCCCATTTTATTCAAGTCTCTGTGATATTCTTTTCAATTTCCTGTCATACTTTTCCAGGCGATGGTCGGTATTTCGCAAGGCAATTCGTGCAGGAGCCATGTCTGAACGAGTAATGAGATGTCGCAAGCAGAGCGCATGTCTTTATGCGGGACGGCTATTGGCCCGGTCGCGTGATTCCTGCAGACTAGTGAAAGAGATAGCGCTATATTCCTCTTTCGTCTAACCTAGCAAATACGTTACCTTTATAGGTTTTCCCTATTTAACATTAGGAAAGTCTTGGCATAAGATTCTTAAGTGTTGACTTTAACTGCAGTATTATATTAAATTTTTGATTTTTACATAATTGCAGCTTTAATGTACACCCTACACCTGATTGGCCCGGTCGCGTGAATCCTGTCGCGTGAATCGCGACATCCTATGTCACCATAGAAAGTGATAACGTTCAAAATAATTAAATACTAAACTAGGTAAATAAGTATTAAACGATACACGCGGTAAAGAAAATAATAAAAACTGAGATGACAGTGGATGATAAAGGGTACAGCAATAGGTAATTTTTTTATTATTGTATAGCGCATATTTGACATCAATTATGCCACAAAATCTTTATTTACAAGGAAGGGGTTATGGGTATAAGTAATTTATAAATCCATGAATAGTTTTCGTATATTTTGGTGTCTCAGAAACATTAGGAATAAGTTGTGGCCCTGATAAGAGCCTTTTATGTCAATATGGATCGATTCACCTCAAAGCATCAACGTTCCACGTTAGTGTCGCACGATTGCTATGCCGTTTAGGAGCTCACTAATTTCGTCAACTCCTTGACAAAATTTCGTTCGCCTTTCCTTTTTCACCACGAGCTTGTTGATTTTTCGGGTGTACTTCTTTCTTCGACGCAGCAATGATGAATTTTTGTTGCCCCCATTTTCTTCAAGTCTTCGTGATATTCTTTTCAATTTCCTGTCATACTTTTCCAGGCGATGGTCGGTATTTCGCAAGGCACTTCGTGCGGGAGCCATGTCTGAACGAGTAATGAGGTGTCGCAAGCAGAGCGCATGTCTTTATGCGGGACGGCTATTGGCCCGGTCGCGTGATTCCTGCAGACTAGTGAAAGAGATAGCGCTATATTCCTCTTTCGTCTAACCTAGCAAATACGTTACCTTTATAGGTTTTCCCTATTTAACATTAGGAAAGTCTTGGCATAAGACCCTTAAGTGTTGACTTTAACTCCAGTATTATATTAAATTTTTGATTTTTACATAATTGCCGCTTTATGGTACACCCTACACCTGATTGGCCCGGTCGCGTGAATCCTGTCGCGTGAATCGCGACATCCCATGTCACCAAAGAAAGTGTAACGTTCAAAATAATCAAATACTAAACTAGGTAAATAAGAATTAAACGATACACTAGATAAAAAAAGTAATAATAACTAAAATGACAGTGGATGATAAAGGGTACAGCAATAGGCAATTTTATTATTACTGTATAGCGCATTGTTGCTTGTTGATTGCTCGGGTGAATTTCTTTCTTCGACGCAGCAATGATGAATTTTTGCTGCCCCCATTTTATTCAAGTCTCTGTGATATTCTTTTCAATTTCCTGTCATACTTTTCCAGGCGATGGTCGGTATTTCGCAAGGCAATTCGTGCAGGAGCCATGTCTGAACGAGTAATGAGATGTCGCAAGCAGAGCGCATGTCTTTATGCGGGACGGCTATTGGCCCGGTCGCGTGATTCCTGCAGACTAGTGAAAGAGATAGCGCTATATTCCTCTTTCGTCTAACCTAGCAAATACGTTACCTTTATAGGTTTTCCCTATTTAACATTAGGAAAGTCTTGGCATAAGACCCTTAAGTGTTGACTTTAACTCCAGTATTATATTAAATTTTTGATTTTTACATAATTGCCGCTTTATGGTACACCCTACACCTGATTGGCCCGGTCGCGTGAATCCTGTCGCGTGAATCGCGACATCCCATGTCACCAAAGAAAGTGTAACGTTCAAAATAATCAAATACTAAACTAGGTAAATAAGAATTAAACGATACACTAGATAAAAAAAGTAATAATAACTAAAATGACAGTGGATGATAAAGGGTACAGCAATAGGCAATTTTATTATTACTGTATAGCGCATTGTTGCTTGTTGATTGCTCGGGTGAATTTCTTTCTTCGACGCAGCAATGATGAATTTTTGCTGCCCCCATTTTATTCAAGTCTCTGTGATATTCTTTTCAATTTCCTGTCATACTTTTCCAGGCGATGGTCGGTATTTCGCAAGGCAATTCGTGCAGGAGCCATGTCTGAACGAGTAATGAGATGTCGCAAGCAGAGCGCATGTCTTTATGCGGGACGGCTATTGGCCCGGTCGCGTGATTCCTGCAGACTAGTGAAAGAGATAGCGCTATATTCCTCTTTCGTCTAACCTAGCAAATACGTTACCTTTATAGGTTTTCCCTATTTAACATTAGGAAAGTCTTGGCATAAGATTCTTAAGTGTTGACTTTAACTGCAGTATTATATTAAATTTTTTATTTTTACATAATTGCAGCTTTAATGTACACCCTACACCTGATTGGCCCGGTCGCGTGAATCCTGTCGCGTGAATCGCGACATCCTATGTCACCATAGAAAGTGATAACGTTCAAAATAATTAAATACTAAACTAGGTAAATAAGTATTAAACGATACACGCGGTAAAGAAAATAATAAAAACTGAGATGACAGTGGATGATAAAGGGTACAGCAATAGGTAATTTTTTTATTATTGTATAGCGCATATTTGACATCAATTATGCCACAAAATCTTGATTTACAAGGAAGGGGTTATGGGTATAAGTAATTTATAAATCCATGAATAGTTTTCGTATATTTTGGTGTCTCAGAAACATTAGGAATAAATTGTGGCCCTGATAAGAGCCTTTTATGTCAATGTGGATCGTTTCACCTCAAAGCATCATCGTTCCACGTTAGTGTCGCACGATTGCTATGCCGTTTAGGAGCTCACTAATTTCGTCAACTCCTTGACAAAATTTCGTTCGCCTTTCCTTTTTCACCACGAGCTTGTTGATTTTTCGGGTGTACTTCTTTCTTCGACGCAGCAATGATGAATTTTTGTTGCCCCCATTTTCTTCAAGTCTTTGTGTTATTCTTTTCAATTTCCTGTCATACTTTTCCAGGCGATGGTCGGTATTTCGCAAGGCACTTCGTGCGGGAGCCATGTCTGAACGAGTAATGAGATGTCGCAAGCAGAGCGCATGTCTTTATGCGGGACGGCTATTGGCCCGGTCGCGTGATTCCTGCAGACTAGTGAGAGAGATAGCGCTATATTCCTCTTTCGTCTAACCTAGCAAATACGTTACCTTCATAGGTTTTCCCTATTTAACATTAGGAAAGTCTTGGCATAAGATTCTTAAGTGTTAACTTTAACTGCAGTATTATATTAAATTTTTGATTTTTTCATAATTGCAGCTTTAATGTACACCCTACACCTGATTGGCCCGGTCGCGTGAAACCTGTCGCGTGAATCGCGACATCCCATGTCACCAAAGAAAGTGATAACGTTCAAAATAATTAAATACCAAACTAGGTAAATAAGTATTAAACGATACACGCGGTAAAGAAAATAATAAAAACTGAGATGACAGTGGACGATAAAGGGTACAGCAATAGGTAATTTTATTATTATTGTATAGCGCATATTTGACATCAATTATGCCACAAAATCTTTATTTACAAGGAAGGGGTTATGGGTATAAGTAATTTATAAATCCATGAATAGTTTTCGTATATTTTGGTGTCTCAAAAACTTTAGGAATATATTGTGGCCCTGATAAGGGCCTTTTATGTCACTATGGATCGTTTTAGCTCAAAGCATCAACGTTCCACGTTAGTGTCGCAAGATTGCTATGCTGTTTAGGAGCTCACTAATTTCGCCAACTCCTTGACAAAATTTCGTTCGCCTTTCCTTTTTCACCACGAGCTTGTTGATTTTTCGGGTGTACTTCTTTTTTCGACGCAGCAATGATGAATTTTTGTTGCCCCCATTTTCTTCAAGTCTTCGTGATATTCTTTTCAATTTCCTGTCATACTTTTCCAGGCGATGGTCGGTATTTCGCAAGGCACTTCGTGCGGGAGCCATGTCTGAACGAGTAATGAGGTGTCGCAAGCAGAGCGCATGTCTTTATGCGGGACGGCTATTGGCCCGGTCGCGTGATTCCCGCAGACTAGTGAAAGAGATAGCGCTATATTCCTCTTTCGTCTAACCTAGAAAATTCGTTACCTTTATAGGTTTTCCCTATTTAACATTAGGAAAGTCTTGACATAAGATTCTTAAGTGTTGACTTTAACTCCAGTTTTATATTAACTTTTTGTTTTTACATAATTGCAGCTTTAAAGTGCACCCTATACCTGATTGGCCCGGTCGCGTTATTCCTGCAGACTAGTGAAAGAGATAGCGCTATATTCCTCTTTCGGCTAACCTAGCAAATACGTTTTCTTTATAGGTTTTCCCAATTTACATTAGGAAAGTCTTGGCATAAGATTCTTAAGTGTTGACTTTAACTCCAGTTTTATATTAACTTTTTGTTTTTACATTATTGCAGCTTTAAAGTGCACCCTGTACCTGATTGGCCCGGTCGCGTTATTCCTGCAGACTAGTGAAAGAGATAGCGCTATATTCCTCTTTCGGCTAACCTAGCAAATACGTTACCTTTATAGGTTTTCCCTATTTAACATTAGGAAAGTCTTGACATAAGATTCTTAAGTGTTGACTTTAACTCCAGTTTTATATTAACTTTTTGTTTTTACATAATTGCAGCTTTAAAGTGCACCCTATACCTGATTGGCCCGGTCGCGTTATTCCTGCAGACTAGTGAAAGAGATAGCGCTATATTCCTCTTTCGGCTAACCTAGCAAATACGTTTTCTTTATAGGTTTTCCCAATTTACATTAGGAAAGTCTTGGCATAAGATTCTTAAGTGTTGACTTTAACTCCAGTTTTATATTAACTTTTTGTTTTTACATTATTGCAGCTTTAAAGTGCACCCTGTACCTGATTGGCCCGGTCGCGTTATTCCTGCAGACTAGTGAAAGAGATAGCGCTATATTCCTCTTTCGGCTAACCTAGCAAATACGTTACCTTTATAGGTTTCCCTATTTAACATTAGGAAAGTATTGGCATAAGACTCTTAAGTGTTGACTTTAACTCCAATTTTATATTAACTTTTTGATTTTTACATAATTGCAGCTTTAAAGTGCACCCTTTACCTGAATGGCCCGGTCGCGTGATTCCTGCAGGCTAGTGAAAGAGATAGCGCTATTTTCCTCTTTCGGCTAACCTAGCAAATACGTTACCTTTATAGGTTTCCCTATTTAACATTAGGAAAGTCTTGGCATAAGATTCTTAAGTGTTGACTTTATCTCCAGTTTTATATTAACTTTTTGATTTTTACATAATTGCAGCTTTAAAGTGCACCCTTTACCTGAATGGCCCGGTCGCGTGATTCCTGCAGGCTAGTGAAAGAGATAGCGCTATTTTCCTCTTTCGGCTAACCTAGCAAATACGTTACCTTTATAGGTTTCCCTATTTAACATTAGGAAAGTCTTGGCATAAGATTCTTAAGTGTTGACTTTATCTCCAGTTTTATATTAACTTTTTGTTTTTACATAATTGCAGCTTTTAAGTGCACCCTTTACCTGATTGGCCCGGTCGCGTTATTCCTGCAGACTAGTGAAAGAGATAGCGCTATATTCCTCTTTCGGCTAACCTAGCAAATACGTTACCTTTATAGGTTTCCCTATTTAACATTAGGAAAGTCTTGGCATAAGACTCTTAAGTGTTGACTTTAACTCCAATTTTATATTAACTTTTTGATTTTTACATAATTGCAGCTTTAAAGTGCACCCTTTACCTGAATGGCCCGGTCGCGTGATTCCTGCAGGCTAGTGAAAGAGATAGCGCTATTTTCCTCTTTCGGCTAACCTAGCAAATACGTTACCTTTATAGGTTTCCCTATTTAACACTAGGAAAGTCTTGGCATAAGATTCTTAAGTGTTGACTTTATCTCCAGTTTTATATTAACTTTTTGTTTTTACATAATTGCAGCTTTTAAGTGCACCCTATACCTGATTGGCCCGGTCGCGTTATTCCTGCAGACTAGTGAAAGAGATAGCGCTATATTCCTCTTTCGGCTAACCTAGCAAATACGTTACCTTTATAGGTTTTCCCTATTTAACATTAGGAAAGTCTTGGCATAAGACTCTTAAGTGTTGACTTTAACTCCAATTTTATATTAACATTTTGATTTTTACATAATTGCAGCTTTAAAGTGCACCCTTTACCTGAATGGCCCGGTCGCGTGATTCCTGCAGGCTAGTGAAAGAGATAGCGCTATTTTCCTCTTTCGGCTAACCTAGCAAATACGTTACCTTTATAGGTTTCCCTATTTAACATTAGGAAAGTCTTGGCATAAGATTCTTAAGTGTTGACTTTATCTCCAGTTTTATATTAACTTTTTGTTTTTACATAATTGCAGCTTTTAAGTGCACCCTATACCTGATTGGCCCGGTCGCGTTATTCCTGCAGACTAGTGAAAGAGATAGCGCTATATTCCTCTTTCGGCTAACCTAGCAAATACGTTACCTTTATAGGTTTCCCTATTTAACATTAGGAAAGTCTTGGCATAAGACTCTTAAGTGTTGACTTTAACTCCAATTTTATATTAACTTTTTGATTTTTACATAATTGCAGCTTTAAAGTGCACCCTTTACCTGAATGGCCCGGTCGCGTGATTCCTGCAGGCTAGTGAAAGAGATAGCGCTATTTTCCTCTTTCGGCTAACCTAGCAAATACGTTACCTTTATAGGTTTCCCTATTTAACATTAGGAAAGTCTTGGCATAAGATTCTTAAGTGTTGACTTTATCTCCAGTTTTATATTAACTTTTTGTTTTTACATAATTGCAGCTTTTAAGTGCACCCTATACCTGATTGGCCCGGTCGCGTTATTCCTGCAGACTAGTGAAAGAGATAGCGCTATATTCCTCTTTCGGCTAACCTAGCAAATACGTTACCTTTATAGGTTTTCCCTATTTAACATTAGGAAAGTCTTGACATAAGATTCTTAAGTGTTGACTTTAACTCCAGTTTTATATTAACTTTTTGTTTTTACATAATTGCAGCTTTAAAGTGCACCCTATACCTGATTGGCCCGGTCGCGTTATTCCTGCAGACTAGTGAAAGAGATAGCGCTATATTCCTCTTTCGGCTAACCTAGCAAATACGTTTTCTTTATAGGTTTTCCCAATTTACATTAGGAAAGTCTTGGCATAAGATTCTTAAGTGTTGACTTTAACTCCAGTTTTATATTAACTTTTTGTTTTTACATTATTGCAGCTTTTAAGTGCACCCTTTACCTGATTGGCCCGGTCGCGTTATTCCTGCAGACTAGTGAAAGAGATAGCGCTATATTCCTCTTTCGGCTAACCTAGCAAATACGTTTTCTTTATAGGTTTTCCCAATTTACATTAGGAAAGTCTTGGCATAAGATTCTTAAGTGTTGACTTTAACTCCAGTTTTATATTAACTTTTTGTTTTTACATTATTGCAGCTTTAAAGTGCACCCTGTACCTGATTGGCCCGGTCGCGTTATTCCTGCAGACTAGTGAAAGAGATAGCGCTATATTCCTCTTTCGGCTAACCTAGCAAATACGTTACCTTTATAGGTTTCCCTATTTAACATTAGGAAAGTATTGGCATAAGACTCTTAAGTGTTGACTTTAACTCCAATTTTATATTAACTTTTTGATTTTTACATAATTGCAGCTTTAAAGTGCACCCTTTACCTGAATGGCCCGGTCGCGTGATTCCTGCAGGCTAGTGAAAGAGATAGCGCTATTTTCCTCTTTCGGCTAACCTAGCAAATACGTTACCTTTATAGGTTTCCCTATTTAACATTAGGAAAGTCTTGGCTTAAGATTCTTAAGTGTTGACTTTATCTCCAGTTTTATATTAACTTTTTGATTTTTACATAATTGCAGCTTTAAAGTGCACCCTTTACCTGAATGGCCCGGTCGCGTGATTCCTGCAGGCTAGTGAAAGAGATAGCGCTATTTTCCTCTTTCGGCTAACCTAGCAAATACGTTACCTTTATAGGTTTCCCTATTTAACATTAGGAAAGTCTTGGCATAAGATTCTTAAGTGTTGACTTTATCTCCAGTTTTATATTAACTTTTTGTTTTTACATAATTGCAGCTTTTAAGTGCACCCTTTACCTGATTGGCCCGGTCGCGTTATTCCTGCAGACTAGTGAAAGAGATAGCGCTATATTCCTCTTTCGGCTAACCTAGCAAATACGTTACCTTTATAGGTTTCCCTATTTAACATTAGGAAAGTCTTGGCATAAGACTCTTAAGTGTTGACTTTAACTCCAATTTTATATTAACTTTTTGATTTTTACATAATTGCAGCTTTAAAGTGCACCCTTTACCTGAATGGCCCGGTCGCGTGATTCCTGCAGGCTAGTGAAAGAGATAGCGCTATTTTCCTCTTTCGGCTAACCTAGCAAATACGTTACCTTTATAGGTTTCCCTATTTAACACTAGGAAAGTCTTGGCATAAGATTCTTAAGTGTTGACTTTATCTCCAGTTTTATATTAACTTTTTGTTTTTACATAATTGCAGCTTTTAAGTGCACCCTATACCTGATTGGCCCGGTCGCGTTATTCCTGCAGACTAGTGAAAGAGATAGCGCTATATTCCTCTTTCGGCTAACCTAGCAAATACGTTACCTTTATAGGTTTTCCCTATTTAACATTAGGAAAGTCTTGGCATAAGACTCTTAAGTGTTGACTTTAACTCCAATTTTATATTAACATTTTGATTTTTACATAATTGCAGCTTTAAAGTGCACCCTTTACCTGAATGGCCCGGTCGCGTGATTCCTGCAGGCTAGTGAAAGAGATAGCGCTATTTTCCTCTTTCGGCTAACCTAGCAAATACGTTACCTTTATAGGTTTCCCTATTTAACATTAGGAAAGTCTTGGCATAAGATTCTTAAGTGTTGACTTTATCTCCAGTTTTATATTAACTTTTTGTTTTTACATAATTGCAGCTTTTAAGTGCACCCTATACCTGATTGGCCCGGTCGCGTTATTCCTGCAGACTAGTGAAAGAGATAGCGCTATATTCCTCTTTCGGCTAACCTAGCAAATACGTTACCTTTATAGGTTTCCCTATTTAACATTAGGAAAGTCTTGGCATAAGACTCTTAAGTGTTGACTTTAACTCCAATTTTATATTAACTTTTTGATTTTTACATAATTGCAGCTTTAAAGTGCACCCTTTACCTGAATGGCCCGGTCGCGTGATTCCTGCAGGCTAGTGAAAGAGATAGCGCTATTTTCCTCTTTCGGCTAACCTAGCAAATACGTTACCTTTATAGGTTTCCCTATTTAACATTAGGAAAGTCTTGGCATAAGATTCTTAAGTGTTGACTTTATCTCCAGTTTTATATTAACTTTTTGTTTTTACATAATTGCAGCTTTTAAGTGCACCCTATACCTGATTGGCCCGGTCGCGTTATTCCTGCAGACTAGTGAAAGAGATAGCGCTATATTCCTCTTTCGGCTAACCTAGCAAATACGTTACCTTTATAGGTTTTCCCTATTTAACATTAGGAAAGTCTTGACATAAGATTCTTAAGTGTTGACTTTAACTCCAGTTTTATATTAACTTTTTGTTTTTACATAATTGCAGCTTTAAAGTGCACCCTATACCTGATTGGCCCGGTCGCGTTATTCCTGCAGACTAGTGAAAGAGATAGCGCTATATTCCTCTTTCGGCTAACCTAGCAAATACGTTTTCTTTATAGGTTTTCCCAATTTACATTAGGAAAGTCTTGGCATAAGATTCTTAAGTGTTGACTTTAACTCCAGTTTTATATTAACTTTTTGTTTTTACATTATTGCAGCTTTTAAGTGCACCCTTTACCTGATTGGCCCGGTCGCGTTATTCCTGCAGACTAGTGAAAGAGATAGCGCTATATTCCTCTTTCGGCTAACCTAGCAAATACGTTACCTTTATAGGTTTCCCTATTTAACATTAGGAAAGTCTTGGCATAAGACTCTTAAGTGTTGACTTTAACTCCAATTTTATATTAACTTTTTGATTTTTACATAATTGCAGCTTTAAAGTGCACCCTTTACCTGAATGGCCCGGTCGCGTGATTCCTGCAGGCTAGTGAAAGAGATAGCGCTATTTTCCTCTTTCGGCTAACCTAGCAAATACGTTACCTTTATAGGTTTCCCTATTTAACATTAGGAAAGTCTTGGCATAAGATTCTTAAGTGTTGACTTTATCTCCAGTTTTATATTAACTTTTTGTTTTTACATAATTGCAGCTTTTAAGTGCACCCTATACCTGATTGGCCCGGTCGCGTTATTCCTGCAGACTAGTGAAAGAGATAGCGCTATATTCCTCTTTCGGCTAACCTAGCAAATACGTTACCTTTATAGGTTTTCCCTATTTAACATTAGGAAAGTCTTGGCATAAGACTCTTAAGTGTTGACTTTAACTCCAATTTTATATTAACATTTTGATTTTTACATAATTGCAGCTTTAAAGTGCACCCTTTACCTGAATGGCCCGGTCGCGTGATTCCTGCAGGCTAGTGAAAGAGATAGCGCTATTTTCCTCTTTCGGCTAACCTAGCAAATACGTTACCTTTATAGGTTTCCCTATTTAACATTAGGAAAGTCTTGGCATAAGACTCTTAAGTGTTGACTTTAACTCCAATTTTATATTAACTTTTTGATTTTTACATAATTGCAGCTTTAAAGTGCACCCTTTACCTGAATGGCCCGGTCGCGTGATTCCTGCAGGCTAGTGAAAGAGATAGCGCTATTTTCCTCTTTCGGCTAACCTAGCAAATACGTTACCTTTATAGGTTTCCCTATTTAACATTAGGAAAGTCTTGGCATAAGATTCTTAAGTGTTGACTTTATCTCCAGTTTTATATTAACTTTTTGTTTTTACATAATTGCAGCTTTTAAGTGCACCCTATACCTGATTGGCCCGGTCGCGTTATTCCTGCAGACTAGTGAAAGAGATAGCGCTATATTCCTCTTTCGGCTAACCTAGCAAATACGTTACCTTTATAGGTTTTCCCTATTTAACATTAGGAAAGTCTTGGCATAAGACTCTTAAGTGTTGACTTTAACTCCAATTTTATATTAACATTTTGATTTTTACATAATTGCAGCTTTAAAGTGCACCCTTTACCTGAATGGCCCGGTCGCGTGATTCCTGCAGGCTAGTGAAAGAGATAGCGCTATTTTCCTCTTTCGGCTAACCTAGCAAATACGTTACCTTTATAGGTTTCCCTATTTAACATTAGGAAAGTCTTGGCATAAGATTCTTAAGTGTTGACTTTATCTCCAGTTTTATATTAACTTTTTGTTTTTACATAATTGCAGCTTTTAAGTGCACCCTATACCTGATTGGCCCGGTCGTGTTATTCCTGCAGACTAGTGAAAGAGATAGCGCTATATTCCTCTTTCGGCTAACCTAGCAAATACGTTACCTTTATAGGTTTCCCTATTTAACATTAGGAAAGTCTTGGCATAAGACTCTTAAGTGTTGACTTTAACTCCAATTTTATATTAACTTTTTGATTTTTACATAATTGCAGCTTTTAAGTGCACCCTATACCTGATTGGCCCGGTCGTGTTATTCCTGCAGACTAGTGAAAGAGATAGCGCTATATTCCTCTTTCGGCTAACCTAGCAAATACGTTACCTTTATAGGTTTCCCTATTTAACATTAGGAAAGTCTTGGCATAAGACTCTTAAGTGTTGACTTTAACTCCAATTTTATATTAACTTTTTGATTTTTACATAATTGCAGCTTTAAAGTGCACCCTTTACCTGAATGGCCCGGTCGCGTGATTCCTGCAGGCTAGTGAAAGAGATAGCGCTATTTTCCTCTTTCGGCTAACCTAGCAAATACGTTACCTTTATAGGTTTCCCTATTTAACATTAGGAAAGTCTTGGCATAAGATTCTTAAGTGTTGACTTTATCTCCAGTTTTATATTAACTTTTTGTTTTTACATAATTGCAGCTTTTAAGTGCACCCTTTACCTGATTGGCCCGGTCGCGTTATTCCTGCAGACTAGTGAAAGAGATAGCGCTATATTCCTCTTTCGGCTAACCTAGCAAATACGTTACCTTTATAGGTTTCCCTATTTAACATTAGGAAAGTCTTGGCATAAGACTCTTAAGTGTTGACTTTAACTCCAATTTTATATTAACTTTTTGATTTTTACATAATTGCAGCTTTAAAGTGCACCCTTTACCTGAATGGCCCGGTCGCGTGATTCCTGCAGGCTAGTGAAAGAGATAGCGCTATTTTCCTCTTTCGGCTAACCTAGCAAATACGTTACCTTTATAGGTTTCCCTATTTAACATTAGGAAAGTCTTGGCATAAGATTCTTAAGTGTTGACTTTATCTCCAGTTTTATATTAACTTTTTGTTTTTACATAATTGCAGCTTTTAAGTGCACCCTATACCTGATTGGCCCGGTCGCGTTATTCCTGCAGACTAGTGAAAGAGATAGCGCTATATTCCTCTTTCGGCTAACCTAGCAAATACGTTACCTTTATAGGTTTTCCCTATTTAACATTAGGAAAGTCTTGGCATAAGACTCTTAAGTGTTGACTTTAACTCCAATTTTATATTAACATTTTGATTTTTACATAATTGCAGCTTTAAAGTGCACCCTTTACCTGAATGGCCCGGTCGCGTGATTCCTGCAGGCTAGTGAAAGAGATAGCGCTATTTTCCTCTTTCGGCTAACCTAGCAAATACGTTACCTTTATAGGTTTCCCTATTTAACATTAGGAAAGTCTTTGCATAAGATTCTTAAGTGTTGACTTTATCTCCAGTTTTATATTAACTTTTTGTTTTTACATAATTGCAGCTTTTAAGTGCACCCTATACCTGATTGGCCCGGTCGCGTTATTCCTGCAGACTAGTGAAAGAGATAGCGCTATATTCCTCTTTCGGCTAACCTAGCAAATACGTTACCTTTATAGGTTTCCCTATTTAACATTAGGAAAGTCTTGGCATAAGACTCTTAAGTGTTGACTTTAACTCCAATTTTATATTAACTTTTTGATTTTTACATAATTGCAGCTTTAAAGTGCACCCTTTACCTGAATGGCCCGGTCGCGTGATTCCTGCAGGCTAGTGAAAGAGATAGCGCTATTTTCCTCTTTCGGCTAACCTAGCAAATACGTTACCTTTATAGGTTTCCCTATTTAACATTAGGAAAGTCTTGGCATAAGATTCTTAAGTGTTGACTTTATCTCCAGTTTTATATTAACTTTTTGTTTTTACATAATTGCAGCTTTTAAGTGCACCCTATACCTGATTGGCCCGGTCGCGTTATTCCTGCAGACTAGTGAAAGAGATAGCGCTATATTCCTCTTTCGGCTAACCTAGCAAATACGTTACCTTTATAGGTTTTCCCTATTTAACATTAGGAAAGTCTTGGCATAAGACTCTTAAGTGTTGACTTTAACTCCAATTTTATATTAACATTTTGATTTTTACATAATTGCAGCTTTAAAGTGCACCCTTTACCTGAATGGCCCGGTCGCGTGATTCCTGCAGGCTAGTGAAAGAGATAGCGCTATTTTCCTCTTTCGGCTAACCTAGCAAATACGTTACCTTTATAGGTTTCCCTATTTAACATTAGGAAAGTCTTGGCATAAGATTCTTAAGTGTTGACTTTATCTCCAGTTTTATATTAACTTTTTGTTTTTACATAATTGCAGCTTTTAAGTGCACCCTATACCTGATTGGCCCGGTCGTGTTATTCCTGCAGACTAGTGAAAGAGATAGCGCTATATTCCTCTTTCGGCTAACCTAGCAAATACGTTACCTTTATAGGTTTCCCTATTTAACATTAGGAAAGTCTTGGCATAAGACTCTTAAGTGTTGACTTTAACTCCAATTTTATATTAACTTTTTGATTTTTACATAATTGCAGCTTTAAAGTGCACCCTTTACCTGAATGGCCCGGTCGCGTGATTCCTGCAGGCTAGTGAAAGAGATAGCGCTATTTTCCTCTTTCGGCTAACCTAGCAAATACGTTACCTTTATAGGTTTCCCTATTTAACATTAGGAAAGTCTTGGCATAAGATTCTTAAGTGTTGACTTTATCTCCAGTTTTATATTAACTTTTTGTTTTTACATAATTGCAGCTTTTAAGTGCACCCTATACCTGATTGGCCCGGTCGCGTTATTCCTGCAGACTAGTGAAAGAGATAGCGCTATATTCCTCTTTCGGCTAACCTAGCAAATACGTTACCTTTATAGGTTTTCCCTATTTAACATTAGGAAAGTCTTGGCATAAGACTCTTAAGTGTTGACTTTAACTCCAATTTTATATTAACATTTTGATTTTTACATAATTGCAGCTTTAAAGTGCACCCTTTACCTGAATGGCCCGGTCGCGTGATTCCTGCAGGCTAGTGAAAGAGATAGCGCTATTTTCCTCTTTCGGCTAACCTAGCAAATACGTTACCTTTATAGGTTTCCCTATTTAACATTAGGAAAGTCTTGGCATAAGATTCTTAAGTGTTGACTTTATCTCCAGTTTTATATTAACTTTTTGTTTTTACATAATTGCAGCTTTTAAGTGCACCCTATACCTGATTGGCCCGGTCGTGTTATTCCTGCAGACTAGTGAAAGAGATAGCGCTATATTCCTCTTTCGGCTAACCTAGCAAATACGTTACCTTTATAGGTTTCCCTATTTAACATTAGGAAAGTCTTGGCATAAGACTCTTAAGTGTTGACTTTAACTCCAATTTTATATTAACTTTTTGATTTTTACATAATTGCAGCTTTAAAGTGCACCCTTTACCTGAATGGCCCGGTCGCGTGATTCCTGCAGGCTAGTGAAAGAGATAGCGCTATTTTCCTTTTTCGGCTAACCTAGCAAATACGTTACCTTTATAGGTTTCCCTATTTAACATTAGGAAAGTCTTGGCATAAGATTCTTAAGTGTTGACTTTATCTCCAGTTTTATATTAACTTTTTGTTTTTACATAATTGCAGCTTTTAAGTGCACCCTATACCTGATTGGCCCGGTCGCGTTATTCCTGCAGACTAGTGAAAGAGATAGCGCTATATTCCTCTTTCGGCTAACCTAGCAAATACGTTACCTTTATAGGTTTTCCCTATTTAACATTAGGAAAGTCTTGGCATAAGACTCTTAAGTGTTGACTTCAACTCCAGTTTTATTTTTACTTTTTGATTTTTACATAATTGCAGCTTTAATGTACACCCTACACCTGATTGGCCCGGTCGCGTGAATCCTGTCTCGTAAATCGCGACATTCCATGTCACCAAAGAAAGTGATAACGTTCAAAATAATCAAATACTAAACTAGGTAATTAAGTATGAAACGATACACGCGGTGAAGAAAATAATAAAAACTGAGATGACAGTGGATGATAAAGGGTACAGCAATAGGTAATTTTATTATTACTGTATAGCGCATATTTGACATCAATTATGCCACAAAGTCTTTATTTACAAAGAAGGGGTTATGGGTGTAAGTAATTTATAAATCCATGAATAGTTTTCGTATATCTTGGTGTCTCAGAAACTTTAGGAATAAATTTTGGCCCTGATAAGGGCCTTTTATGTCACTATGGATCGTTTCAGCTCAAAGCATCAACGTTCCACGTTAGTGTCGCACGATTGCTAGGCTGTTTAGGAGCTCACTAATTTTGTCAACTCCTTGAGAAAATTTCGTTCGCCTTTCCTTTTTCACCACGAGCTTGTTGATTTTTCGGGTGTACTTCTTTCTTCGACGCAGCAATGATGAATTTTTGTTGCCCCCATTTTTTTCAAGTCTTCGTGATATTCTTTTCAATTTCCTGTCATACTTTTCCAGGCGATGGTCGGTATTTCGCAAGGCACTTCGTGCGGGAGCCATGTCTGAACGAGTAATGAGATGTCGCAAGCAGAGCGCATGTCTTTATGCGGGACGGTTATTGGCCCGGTCGCGTGATTCCTGCAGACTAGTGAAAGAGATAGCGCTATATTCCTCTTTCGGCTAACCTAGCAAATACGTTACCTGTTACCAGATCGTCCAGGATCCCCGGGATGCGTCAATGAAATATATAGGTTTTGTCGATTCGATGTCTTCGGGTTTATTACAAGAAGGAAATGGTTGAAAAGAGTACACGATATTTCGATACATTAGAGTGGCGCCACCCATGATCTGCAGATTGTACTAGCAAGTTAGTGTTAAGAAATCGATGACTATCAAATCAGCTGTTACAATGCAAAATCGGTAGATGGCGTTAGTAGTTACAATTAGGCTTATTATCAGATAAGGTGTTGTCTTTAGACATGCTGCCACCCCAAATTGGGTATAGGTATGCTGAAGGCACTAGAATAATTTGCTAAAGACAATAGGTAGTACCTAATTGTTATAGACAATAGGTGTATGCTTAGGGCATGACAAAATATTAGTTTGAGTTAACCTACCTGTCCAAGTAGCTAGGTCAAGTGAGAGACAAGCAGAATACATATTTATTTGCCCTTATAAACAAATTGTTAAGTTCTAAGATTATGCATTTCGATACATAAATAGAATTTCTTAATTTTTCTTAATAGGAACTTAATTATTCTTAATTTTAATACTAGGTATAGAGAAAAATTAGGTAATACATAGCAAATAGGTAATTACTAAACTTATAACTTAATATAAATAGGAACTGAATTATTCTTAATTTAATACTAGGTATGGAGTAAAATTAGGTGATACATAGCAAATAGGTAATTACTAAACTTATAACTTAGTTGGGAACGGACAGATGTTATTAAATGCACGTTTGATGATTCCGTTTTGAGTCTGTATTGAGACCACTCTTGTGATGCCGTCCCGTCCTTGATGTTTGTTGATGATTCGCCCCATCCTCCATTGGCAGGGGGGTAGCCGCTCCTCCTTCACCAGGACCAGTGTGCCAACTTCCAGGCCGGAGCCCTTCGAGATTCTCCATTTCGTGCGTTGCTGTAGAAGAGCGATGTAGTCTCGAGACCACCTCTTCCAGAAGTCTTGATGCAGCTGTTGGAGTTGTTGGTAGTGTGTTAGTTTATTGACGCTGACATCTTGGTAGTCATAGTCTGGTAGACCCGTAGTGGCTCTACCGATCAAGAAGTGAGCTGGCGTGAGGATAGGAAAGTCGTCGGTGTCGGCATTAGGTATAGGACATAGGGGTCGTGAGTTTAGAATTCCCTCTATTTGAGTAAGTACAGTAGAAAATTCTTCATAGGTTAACAAAGCTTGACCACAAACACGTTTTAAGTGAAATTTACAACTCTTAACTGCGGATTCATGTAAGCCATGTGTGGTGTATATACTGGTAAGAACTTCCATGTGATGCCCTCATTGGCACATGAGGTTATCAGTTCACTGGAAATTTGATTTAGGTAACTGTGTAGTTCGATTAATTCGTTATTAGCCCCCCGAAAAGTAGTAGTGTTATCACTTACAATTTCCTTGGGTTTACCTCTACTGACTATGAATCGTCGAAGAGCAGACAAGAAGGCAGCTGACTCTAGACCTGGAATCAGCTCAATGTGAATTGCCTTCGTCGCAAAACATACAAAAATAGCTATCCAGGACTTATAGGCCCTGAACCCACGTCCTCTCCTATCTCGAATAGAATATGGACCTGCATAATCAATGCCCGTTGTGTGGAATGGCGGTGATGGGGTCACCCTTGAAGTGGGTAAATTTCCCATTATAGGTATGTGCATTTTAGGTTTGGCCCTGAAGCAGATAACACATTCTCGAAGGATCTTGTTAGCTAGACTCTTACCATGAATCGGCCAGTATTGTTCTCTCATCGAAGATAGCAGTAGTTGTGGTCCGATATGCAGCAGCCTGATGTGCTGGGACCTCATGATGAGTTTGGTAAGTATGTGGGTGTTGTGTAAAATAATAGGGTGTTTTTTATCATACGAAAAGTGTGAGAGACCTAGACGGCCGCCTACGCGGATAAGTCCGCCTTCTAGGAATGGGTTCAAACATAATATCGGTGAATCTTGTGGGATAGATTTATTTTGTTGTAGTAGTTTATACTCAGTTGGGAATGATTGCGTTTGTGCAACTTTAATTATGCGAGTTTGTGATTCTCTCAGTTCACTTACTGTTAATGGACCAGTTTGTTTATTTGTGTTCTTACAATTTTGAATGAACCGCAATAGGTAAGCAAATACTCTGTATAGCTTAGTGTCTATCGAGAATTTGCAAATTAGGTCTTGTATAATTTTATTTGGTTGAGTGTCGATTGATATATTACATATTTCTTGTTTTTTCATTTCTGGTATATTAGTACTCGGTTGTATTGTAGTTGTTCTAGTCCATTCCAATTTCGGTTTTGATAGCCATGTGGGACCTTCCCATCATAGGTTTGTGCTTGCTAGCTTATCCGCCGGTAGTCCTCTAGTAACCAAATCTGCGGGGTTGTCTCCAGAGCAGACCCAGTGCCAGTCGGTGTCGGTAGTTAGGGTTTGAATTTTAGTAACTCGGTTACTAAAAAAAACATTTAACTTGTGTGGTGGAATTTTTATCCAGGCTAACACAACGTTTGAATCTGACCATAGATAAGTTTTTGAAATTTGACATTTTATGTTGCCTTTATCTTAGTGTACAGTTCGGCCAACAATAGTGCCGCTTGCAGTTCTAGACGAGGGATTGTTTCTTTCCGTGCCACTCGTGACTTTGCACACAACAGACGAACTTGAATATTGTCCTGTGTGTCTATGGATCGAATAAAAATTGCGGCGCCGAAAGCGGTGAATGAATTGTCTCCAAAACCATGAATTTCAATTGTTATGTAATCGTTAATGATAACATGTCTAGGTATTGTTAGTTTATTTAAACAAAATAGGTTTTTATAGAATTGTCTCCATTCATCTGACAGTGACGTTGGCAATTCTGTGTCCCAATCGGACTTGTCTTGCCAAAGTTTTTGTATGAAGCATTTTGCAATTACTATTACGGGGGCAATTAGACCTAGTGGGTCAAAAACTGAAGAAATTAGGGACAAAACTTTACGTTTAGTTAACGACTTTGGCACTGGTTGTTCCTTCAACGTATATAATAGGTTGTCGGCCTCGTTCGACCATGCTAGCCCGAGGACCTTTTGTGTATTATCTCCAAACTCGGTTGGGGTGTTAGTAGTGGAAGTTGGTGTGTCTGTACCCACCTTTTTTAGAATTGCGGGGGAGTTTGACTTCCATTTTCGTAGGTTGAAGTTCGCGGTCCTTAGGATACCGCTTATCTGCACGGCTGTTTCTGCTACCGTTACCTCGTCGTCCCCGCCGTGGAGCAGGTCGTCCATGTAGAAGTCGGACCGGATCGCTGCTGCTGCGGCTGGGAACTGGTTTTCGTTTTCATTAGATAGCTGTAGTAGACATCGTGTAGCTAGTTAGGGCGCATTTTAGACAAAGCTAAGTGTGGTTAATGCATAGGTTTTTTGGTTTTCGTATGGATTTTCTCGCCATAGTATACACTGTAGGCTTTGTTGTTCGGGGTGTATGAAAATATTGCGATACATTTTTTCTATGTCTGCATTGACGACAAATTTATGAAGCCTGAATTTTAGTAGGATGTTAATTAGTTCGTCTTGTAGTATTGTACCCTTATGTTGAATATTATTCAAAGAATTTCCCGAGGCAGTTGGACAGGATGCATCAAAAACAACTCTTATAGGCGTGGTGACTTTTTCGGGGTTTATTACCGCATGGTGAGGTAAAAAATTGAGGGGGCCATTGGGTGAGCTGTCTATTACGACCATATGACCCGCCTCTTCGAATTCTCGCATGAATTGTACGTACTGTTGCTTTAGTGGGGGATTTCGAGATAATTTTGATTCTAGGTATTGAAATCGTTTGTTAGCAATGTGTATAGACTTTCCAAAGAAAGAAGCAGGCTCCGTTAGAGGAATGCTGACCACAAAGTTATCCTCAGAGCTTCGAGCGTGAGTTTCAACAAAGAATTTCTCACACGCGCTCACTGTATCATCATCGGATACCTTGAAGTCGCACTCGCCCGTCTCCCAGAAACCTTTAAGTTGGTTGTTTAGTACAAAATTGCAACGTACCTTCTTTTGTAGTAGGCACAGTGACATTGCGCCTGATACGACCCACCCGAGTCTTGTTTTTTGTAATATAGGTAAATCGTCACCTAGTTTATGCTGTCCAACGCATAGTAAGCTGTAGAATTGTTCTGCTCCCAGTACTAGGTCTATGTCACCCGCCTGATGGAACCTGTCGTCCGCCCGTTTGAATCGCTGTGGGATTTTTAATTTTTGTATATCAATCGTTAGGTTAGGTATACTGCAAATGGTGGGTACAACAAGACAAGACAGCTTGGTAGAATATTTACTATCGGTTGATTCTAATTCGATGTTGCAAAGGTTATCGACCTTTGTCACACTCTCATTGAATCCCATGACCTCCATAGCAATACTATGTTGTTGAAGGCCAAGGTTTTTGCATGCATTTTCGGTTATTAGGTTAGACTGAGAACCTGAATCGAGAAGGATTCTCAAAGTTTGCAACTGGTTATATCTGTCACGCAGCTTCACTTGGGCGGTTGACAGAATGACAACTTTATTTTTAGTTGGTTGTTCGGTCTTTATGTTAGAAATTGTAGTGTTAGTCACTATCGTTTGCGTCGACAAATCGGTAGGTAGGTTTCCTGTTATAGGTAAGCTAACAGGTCGGTTTGTGAGTGAACTCGGTCCATCACGAACTCGGTTTTCACTGTCAAACTGTGAATTAAAGGTATTAGGTTGGTGTGAACTCGGTCCACTTTGGTGATTAGAATTGTTTGTGTTTGTGATGTGTAAAAGTGTGTGATGCTTACCCTTATACTCTCTGCACTGACTGGCTCGGCAGTTAGGCAGGGCATGGCCTGCTCGGAGGCAATTAAGGCACAACTTACAGTTCCTTACAACTCTTATACGTGCTGCTGCGTTCAGGGCCAAAAACCTAGGACACTGGTTTATGTAATGCTTTTCCTTGCAATAGGCATTTTCTTCAAGTCTTCGTGATATTCAATTTCCTGTCATACTTTTCCAGGCGATGGTCGGTATTTCGCACGCCACTTCGTGCGGGAGCCGTGTCAGAACGAGTAATGAGATGTCGCAACTCAACTCTTGCTTCGTTTCGCACGTGCGGGGAGACCGCTTTTGGGCGTGTGCCTACGGGCGGTGATGTAGGGTCGCGGTCCGTTAAAACGGGCCGGTCTTTTGGTTTGGCGCTCCCGGCTCTTCACGCACGGGATTGCGGGCCTCGGCTTGTGGTGGTGCGGTGCCGGTTGATGCCATGATGATGACAGTCCGGTCTGTGGGGGTTCGCACCCCTCGCTAGCTCTTCTTTGTCGCCCTCGGCGCGGTACTAGCCTGCCGAGTGGGACCCCGTTCGGGGAGGCCCGGCAAACGACCAGCGAGCAGGCGACATCCTGCTGCGAGAGGGGCGAGGAGTCAGACCGGTACCGCTACCGCTAGGACTCTCCCGAGCCCCAACGGCAGCGGCAGTCATGTGGTTAAGTTGGCAGCCCTGTCTGTTTACAAACAAAAAATATTAAAATAATTTTGTGGGTAGTTGGAGAAAATTTCGTTTCGCGCCATTATTGAGCGCTAATGGCGCAGCCGTGTGCTAACTCGGTGGAGCTTCACTCGGCAGAGGTCTCGGGTTCGATTCTTTTCGCGGCAATTTCGTTTTTTTGCATAAACGACTGCGGCGAAGCTGTCTCGTTCGGTGGCGTTGCCGCGGGACTCACCCGAGCGGGGATTTCCCGCGGCAATGATGTTATTGTGGTGGGGCTACCGCGAGCTCCCCGGGCCGGGGGCTCCCGCGGTGGCGGGTGTCGTGGTTGGTGCTGCGGTCGTCGTGGGCTCCAGGAGCTCACGTGGGAGCACTCTGGAGCTGCGATCGGGGGGGCGTGCGTGTAGTGGCGCGATGCCGCGGATGTGCGGGTGCACCGAGTTGTCGGCGGACTCGTACATCCGCCGCGCCAGACGCACGACGAAGTCGTCCAGGCCCTCGTGCTGGAGATCGCGGCTGATGGTGGCGTTCCTCACGTACCTACCGGCGCCGACGATGGTGCGCAGGCAGAGGTTCTCCTGCGCACGGAGGCGTTGCCGCTGATTGTTGGCGGCTAGGGCGTACCACGCTGGCGCGGCGTACGTGAGGCGGGATCGGATGTAGGTTTTGTAGATCCCCAGCTTGGTCCGCAGTGGTAGCGGGCCAGCGAGGACCGGACGCAATTTACTTCGTGCCACCTTTGCGGCGACGACCGTCTTTTGGACGTGGTCGTGCATAGTGAGGCCCTGGTCGATGGTGAGGCCCAGGTAGTCCACCCTGCGCGACCACGGGATGTCTTGCCCTTGGAGTTTCATTGGTGGGGGTAGCTCGGCGATGTTCGTCTTTCGCCCGACGATCATGGCCTGAGTCTTCGCGACGTTCACCGACATTCCCCACTTGTCGAGCCAGGCGGGTAGGGTGTCGAGTTGGGCTTGCATTCGCTTGATGGCGTGGGTGACGTTGACCGACGAGCTCTGGTACGACGTGTCGTCGGCGAAGAGCTACAACAGCACGCCGATGCTCACGGGGATATCGTCAGTGAAAATGGCGTAGAGTGCAGGCGAGAGGCAGCTGCCCTGTGGCACGCCGGCGAGGATTCGGCGCACCGATGAGGTCTTGTCCTCCACTGCAACGTGAAACTCCCTGTTTCGCAGGAAGCTAGCTACGACCTGTAGGACTCTGCGTGGAGTGGCACTCTCTGACAGTTTGAACAGCAGGCCCTCGTGCCATACCCTGTCGAAGGCCTTCTCCATGTCCAGCATCACCACGACCGAGTACTCACGCCTGTTCCGGCGGGAGGCTAGGCTGTGTAGTACCCGGGTGAGCTGTAGTGTGGTGGAGTGGCCCGGCCTGAAGCCGAATTGCTCCGGCCTGGGCTCTATATGCGGGGTCAGGAAGCGAAGCAGGAGCGTTTCGAATACCTTTGACAGCATCGACAGCAACGTTATGGGCCGGTTTCCCTCTGGCTTCATATGGTTTTTCCCGGGCTTGGGCAGCATTATGACGCGCCCCAGCTTCCAGGTTGATGGGAAGTGACCCGTGCGTAGTATCCCGTTACAAACGCCGGTGAATGCCGCCACGGTGCGCGACGGCAGGTGGCGTAGCGCCGCGTTTGTGATGCGGTCCGCGCCCGGGGCCTTACGGGGATTGGTGCGGTTGAGTGCGCGCTGCACGGTGCCCGGGGAGATGTACAGGGGTTGTTCGTCTGCCGGGGGTGGTGCTGTCAGTCGCTCTCGCAGGTGTCGCTCGACTGCCTCGCGGTGGTCGTGGTCTCTGGTGTCGTTCGGTGTGAACTGCTTCTCCAGGTGTTCGGCGAAGATCTCCGCCCTATCTTCAGCCTTAAACCTGGGTCGGCAGTCGGAGTCCAGCAGTGGCCGGACGGGCTGGGGTTTGGAAGACAGCTGGCGGCAGAGACGATGCACGGAGGGCACGTGGTCGCTCACCTCCATGATGTGTTCTTCCCAGGACTCAGCTGCGTGGTCAACGAGCGCTGCTTTCACCCTCTCCACCAGTTTGTTGAGCCTGGTTTTGAGGGTTGGGCATCGGGTACGCTGCCACAGCCGCCGCAGGTCGCGTTTCTCCTTGATGAGTGCCTGGATCCGCGCGGGCAAAGGCTCGCGCCTCGCCCTGCGCGGAACGGTGTGAGTGAATGCGTTCAGTGCGGTCTGGATGGCGGCTGTTAGCCCCCTAGTGGCTCGTTCGACGTCGTCCGGCGTGGAGATAGGGATGGTCCGGGTGTTGGCCTCCAGATGGGCGGTGAAGGCCTCCCAGTCGACTCGCGGGCGTTGCGGCGGCGGGGCAACCCTTACGGGCGACCCGGCCAGCTCGCACAGCACGGGGCGGTGGTCTGATGGGAGGTCGTACAGTACCTCCTGCGTCAGCTGCATTGCGCCTAAGCCTCTGTGGACCACGATGTCGAGTACGTTGTCGGCCCTCCCGTCTGGATCCAGGCGGGTCGGCTCGTCCGGGCCGCTGATGTCGTACTCGTGGTCCATAGAGTCGCGCATGAGGTCTCGGCCGGCAGGGCAGATGTTAGCGCAGTGCCAGGCCGTGTGGTGCGCGTTGAGGTCCCCCGCCAGGATGGTCGGCAGGGGAGACTGCAGCAGGAGGCCCCGCGATTCCCGCACTATTAGCGGGGTAGCGGGGGGCCTGTAGGTGGCGTACACGCGGATGTCAACACTACCTACGTGTAGGTCGAAACCCAGCGCGTACATGCTCTGGAGGCTCTGTGGTGGTGCTGGCTGGTGGACTACACGGCGGTGGACGAGGACGAGAAGGCCTCTTTAGGCCCTCCCATCTGGTGACACCTCGTCCTGTCTGTACGCGATGTAGCCTGGGAAGTTATAGTTATCTATGCTTCGGAGATGCGTTTCGCTCACTAGGGCAACGTCGATGTCCTGCTCCCGAAGGAAGTGCAGGAGCAGGCGACGCTTGCCTCTGAGTGAGCTCGCATTCCAGTGTACCAGTCTCAGTGGTTTGTTGTTATCCATTGAGCTGAGCGTCGGAAGATTTCGGGGCGGGCGCGTGGCGCGTAGGTTGTGCGCGCCTAGCTAGCAGTGCTGCCAACATAGCCATGGCGGCGCGCAGCTCCGCGTCGGGGTCGTTGCCCTCCGGTGCAAGGTCGGCCGGCGGCCTTGCGCGTGGGCGGGCGACTGCGGGGGTGGGGGCGGGGGGTGCGGGGGCACGCTGCGCGAATAGGGCCTCGCCGCCTCACCGCGCCGGTTGAATGGCGGGCGGGCGAGTGCGGGGGCCGGCTGGGCTGCGGGGAGAGCGGGCGCACGGTCAACGACAGAATGAATAGTTTTTAAAATTGCAATGGTACATATAGACAGGTAGTCACTCTAAAGGGCGGGGTCATTAGTGTAGTGTACTGTCGTTCTCAGAGTGTGATTGTGCTAGTGCGATTTTTCTATTTCAATTACTTATTTATACAGATATTTATGCACTTAACACATTTCATTTCCCATATTTTACTCCCCTGGATGCTGCTGTTATAGTAGGTGTATTTAAATAGTTGTTTTTATTCTTTTCATGACTTGGTCCTAACCTGTGATTAATAAAATTATCTATGAATTATTCGATGTTATTGGGTTTGTTTGCTTTATGCAATTCGGTAAATTGGTAACGCTTGGTTCAATTGTTACGCAGATAAAGAAGAGTTTGTCCACAAACGAATTCGTCGATTTTTGAATGTGGTAAAACGACATAGTCTGTTACCAAAGAATGGGATTACATTCGGGATAATCCGAAACTTGGACTGTAAACGAAAGAACGTTTCTCGCTCGTACGATTTTGATGTGGAATGAGCTCCCAACCACAGTGTTTGCTTTGGACTAAAACATGAGATCGTTCAAGAGGTATATTAGAGGTCTCTTCAGAGGCGAGCAACTCATTGGCACAGTCCCCTGGTGTTGATGATGTCCACAGGCGGCGGTGACCACTTTCCATCAAGTGGCCCGCTTACCTGTTTGGCTGCCGTATAACATAAAAAAAATGTCATTGGCGATATTCATACGAAAATAGGTAGTTAGTAACAACAATAATTACAAGAAAGGGGGTTATGGATATTATTCATAAAGCCATTAAAAACTTTCGTATTTTTGGTGTCTTAGAAACTTTAGGAATAAATTGTGGCCCTGATAAGGGCCTTTTATCTCACTATAGATCGTTTCAGCTCAAAGCATCAACGTTCCATGTCAGTGTCGCACGATTGCTATGCTGTTTAGGAGCTCATTCATTTCGTCAACTCCTTGACAAAATTTCGTTTGTCTTTCCTTTTTCACCACGAGCTTGTTGATTTTTTGGGTGTACTTCTTTTTTCGACGCAGCAATGAAGAATTTTTGTTGCTCCATTTTCTTAAAGTCTTCGTGATATTCTCTTCAATTTCCTGTCATACTTTTCCAGGCGATGGTCGGTATTTCGCGAGGCACTTCGCGCGGGAGCCATGTCTGAACGAGCAATGAGATGTCGCATGCAGAGCGCATGTCTTTATGCGGGACGGCTATTGGCCCGGTCGCGTGATTCCTGCTGACTAGTGAAAGGGATAGCGCTATATACCTCTTTCAGCTAACCTAGCAAATACGTTACCTTTAACATTACCAAAGTCTTGGCATAAGATTCTTAAGTGTTGACTTTTACTCCAGTTTTATATTAATTTTTTGTTTTTACATAATTGCAGCTTTAGTTTACACCCTATACCTAGTACTGAAACTGCTGAAACGAAATAAAGCAGTTTCTGGTTTTCCATCTGCATTGAATCATTAAATTAAATAAATAACACCAATACCTACTAACTTCTAAACAAGAAAATTATAAGTACCTATATTAAATATTCAATGTTAGTTGGTTTTATTGATTTATAATTCTTTGTTAATTTTTTATTCCGAACAGAACGGTGATCAAACCACAAGTTCGTTGACGAACGACATCTTCGATTTGTTTCTTTCTTTCTTATAACTAAATATAAAACGACATTCTATGTCACCAAAGAAAGTGATAACGTTCAAAATAATCAGATACTAAACTAGGTAAATAAGTATTAAACGATACACTAGGTGAAGAAAGTAATAATGACTGAGATGACAGTGGATGATAAAGGGTACAACAATAGGTAATTTTATTATTCCTGTATAGGGCATATTTGACATCAATTATGCCACAAAGTCTTTATTTACAAGGAAGAGGTTATGGATATAAGTAATTCATAAATCCATTAATAGTTTTCGTATATTTTGGTATCTCAGAAACTTCAGGAATAAATTGTGGCCAAGAAAAGGGCCGTTTTAACCGGATACTGGAAGACCTCTTCGATTTCGTCTTCGGGCTCAGGAACCTCAAATACATACTCCGGAGGCGGCGAGTAACAACTACTTGTTGGACTGAGAAGATCCAACCAGTCGTCGCTCGCTTCCTGGTCATCATCGGGATCGGAACCCCATGACCATGACATCTCCGAAGAATTTAAATTGTCCACCGACCAGCTCGGCGAAGACTCCGCTACAGCCGGAGAGTAACCGGAGCCGCTGGCGATGGCGGGCAGGCCATCGCCAGCGGCTCCTAATGTCCATCGTGTCGTCGTCGAAAAAGTTCTCTATTGCTCATGCTACTCAGCGCTTTTTGAGTGTGGTTTACCCAAAGTTGGCAGGTGTAGAGACATTGGCAGTAGGTGTTATAAAGAGTTAATTTATCTTCCTTGCTTCGGTGAGAATATGGCCCAGGTACCTAAATCTCTGCACAGCCCGAACCACCAACCCGCCGTAAAGGGCGGGGTCATTAGTGTTGTGTACTGTCGTTCTCAGATTGTGATTGTGCTAATGTGCTAAGTTTTTTCTAATTGAATTATTTAATTATATAGATAATTATGCACTTAACACCTCTCTGCCTAAAAATTGCTTTGTACTATGTCCACTAACCTTAGTTTCAAGATATCGACATCTAAAGTTTTGAAAAATCATTTTTGCTATCTAGAATACTAAATTGTAGTAAAATGTACACCATTGGCTAGCCTGGGTTCTGGAGTAGTTATTCCATGTAAATTGCACATGGTTATGTGTATTATAATAATAATACTAAACTTATATTTAAATCACTTTTGTACTATGAAGTCCAAAATTAGCAAACTTGTGACATTATTGTTTTGTACTATTATCTTTTTTATATTGTTTTGTTCTAAATCCTTACTTAGTACAAATCAATATTTACATAGTATTTATTATGCTAAAAGACTGTTGGGAGAAAATCGATTGAAACAGAATTTAAATGACAAGTGACAACTAGCTGTATTTATTTTATAACAATGAGTAAGATGTTCTATCGTCTGTCTGTCTAAAAATTAATAGAAGTACAATAATTATTAAAACTACCAGGGTACATGATACCTTTTTTAAAGCAATATTAAAGGTTAAGATGCATATGTATTTTAAAATAGCTTTATAAAATTGAACATCAATGGAAGGCATGTACTTATACATTGATATAATATATTTTTTCTTTTCTGGAGTTATCTTTATACTATTACTCGAAATAGGTACGGTTTCTGGAAACGTTAAGGTTTTAGACCTGCGTTTATTTGTACGTCTTGTAGTTAATGCAATGCGCTGCAATGTCAATTTTCACACTTGTGTCCATCGTAAAATCCTCGGCATATTAAACGTGATACTTTTTTCCTGCTTGAATTTCAATTAATTTTACTTTAGTGTATGGGATTTGAGAGTAACTAAAGTGTTTAGAAAGTGCATGATGATCAAAAAGCTCTGTGCTGCACACCATTATAGTAGTCATCTTATTAACGGACTTCTTCTTTAGTTTAATTAACTGTTTAACTAGCCCTAAGTGACTGTAAACCTCACTGGTTTATAAAAATATTTTAATTTTGATATGTATGCAATCAACTTCTTGTATATTTTCTTGTATATTTCAAGTATTACCCTTCCTATTATTACTCGCAAAGCTGAAGCGATGCAGTTAGCGTTGCGACCTGCTAAACCTTGATGCCATACAGCAGTAAGCTTTGTTATTCAAAGCACATGAGCAGTCAAGTTATAAGAATTAAATTTTCTTTTATAAAAAAAATTTGACACTTCAGCACATGGCAGTGAAAATACATTTTCAAAATCAATGCAAACTACTGCTACTTTGTTCAAAGTTTCTTTTCTATCCTTATCTTTTTCTTTTCTTTCTAAGTGCTTTTTTGGTTAGATTCTAAATCATCTTTTTTTATTGAATTTTTGAATTCTTCGCATGTATCACACCTATCTTTCTTTGGGCGGTGGAAGCTTAGCTTATTCATTATTAAATATTTTGCTGCATGTAAATTGTTTTATACGACTAGCCTCTGGGTGTGCTTCTTTAAAAAGCGAATACAACGTTGTTATATTCAACATTCCCTCTAAATACTCTCTGTTAGTATCAGCTCTACAATAGTTGCTTTCCATTCTCGGAAAGGAATTTATATGTTCTCTAACCAAGTTAAGCTCTGCTTCTTTCAAAAACTTTTTTCTGTTTTTCCCACGTTTAAGGTCTTGGTATGTCACTATTATTATTTTGAAACTCGGCAAAGTGGTAGTTGATTCTTCTCTGAGTAATATCAAGAGTGTGAAGAAAGAAAACCTTGCATACATTTATTTCCACATTATTTACTTGCAAATAGTAATGGAATGTATATAATGTAATAGTAAGAGCGTCGGTGGCCGAGCGGTTACAGTATCCGACTCGTAAGCCAGAAGTCCCGGGTTCGAATCTCGCTCCGGCCATGTACCAATGACTGTTTTCTGAGTTATGTACATTAGTTGAATACTAACCGATGCTCTTACGGTGAGGGAAAACATCGTGATGAAACCTGCACATTTTAGACGACTGGATGTGTAACCATGATCCAATCTGGTCAGGTTCCCCTGGTAGCAGGGTCATGGAGGTCAGATGGCAGTCGCTCCTCTGTTATTACCTGACCCGCCAAATCCTGGATCGCCAAGATGACTAGTAATGGAATGTATAATTTTTATATTTTATATTTTTTAATCCTGTTATTATTTTTGGTTGTAGTTCTGACTCGCTTTTTAGGAACTTTTTTGACATGGCTACTGTAGAAAAATCTTTTTTCATTATCTGTTAGTATCCAAAAACCTTTATGAATTTCTTGTTGTTCAGAAGAAGTTATTTTTTCATAACACTTAAGTCGGCAGGAGCACATATCTTGCACTTTTCGAGCTCGATGTTTTATTCCTATTAAATCAACATACTCTTTACCACTTTCGCGTGCCTTCTTTCTCAAATTCTGCTTCCATTCGGCTTCATTTCGTTTTCATTTCCTTGTTCCTTTTTTACCTGCAAAATAGTTAGATTGCAGGCAAATAGAAAGCAATAATGATCAGAATAACACAATATACTGACGTATATAAAACAAAATATTATTGTTATATATACATAGTATAAAACAAAGTCGCTTCCCGCCGTCTGCTCCTATGTATCAATGTATGTATGAACGCTTAGAGCTTCTACGAACAGATTCTAAATGCGATTTTCTTCGATAGATAGAGTGATTCAATATAAAAAAGGGTAGGTAGGGGTAAAGTAGGTGTAGGGTAGGTGTAAGATTTTGTTTAGGGGTAGGGGTTGGGTAGGTGTAGGGTTGGGGTAGAGTAGAGATAGGGTAGGGGTAAGGTAGGATAGGGTAGGGGTAGGACTTCGTTTGCGTGACGTCCTACCCCTACGCTCCGGGTCCACTATTTATTTTTTTATAAAACAATTTTGGCATCTAAATATATATAATATTGATGTATTAATTACTAAATTTTGCCCGCGACTTCGTCTGCGTAAAATTCGGTTATTACATACCGATCCGTTCCCGCGGGAACCACATTGAATTTAGGCATACATTTCTTTTTTGGGCTTTAAGCTACACATCTTCCAATTTCATCGTAATCGGGGAGGCGAATAACAATTAAGCTATGTAAATCCTCAGGAACTAAACTATGTTTATACCGAATTTCATCAAAATGGGTGCAGTGGTTTTGATTTGAAAGCATGACAGACAGACAGACATAGTTACTTTCGCTAAATATGCACGAGACTTCACGAAAATAGGCAAATACTCCCTCTACATTCACGTGTTCCCGCGGAATGAGCAGTTTTCCAGTAGGCATTGTCAGTTTGTTTCAAAAAGCATCAGTATTTTTTTTAAATCTGTATGGTTGTGGCAGTGATCTCATGCAGCCAACTAATATTAAACATAAAAATAAAAAGTTTATTGATATAAATATGAAAGAATTGAATTTTTTATATAAACCTATTAAAATGGAACATGTTTGAATTACGATCATTTTTGATCATAGCGTTTATGAAATGAATTGACTGTCAAATTTGTGTTTGTTATTTTGTTATAATTTATTAAAGCCTCTAAAATTGTTGACAACTATTAATAGTATACAATATTATCCAGTACAACATACCTAAACGTAGCTATTTCAAGCGATCTTCAATTACCAAAATTGAAGATCGCTTGATACCAATCGCTTGATCGCTTAATGCTTAAGATGCCTATTGGAAAACTGCTCATTGCCCACATGTGGAATCTGCTTTGTAATTACTAAAGTTACGTAAACTATCGTTTTGTACCTCATAAAAGTGACTTGATTGGATATAGAACAAAGCATTGTGCAAAGTTTTTTAATATAGCTTTATACTATCAGACTGACAATAAAATATTAATGGACATTGCAATATATTGTCATTTTTTTACATTATCATTGATAATTGTACTTAAAATGTATTTGGGATATACAACAAAACAATACATTTCAAATCTCTTCGACCCATGGATGAAGTACAATCGTATATTGAGTATTATAGTACATAAAAAATTACACATTAACATGGTACAAAAAACTCACAATACCTAAAAAGTGGAGTTAGTACAAAGCACTAATAGGGCAGTGACATTTCATTTCCCATATTTTACTCCCCGGGATGCTGCTGTTATACTAGGTGTATTTAAGTAGCTGTTTTTATTCTTTTCATGACTTGGTACTAACTTGAGATCAATAAAATAATTTATTAATTATTCGATGTTATTGGGTTTGTTTGCTTTATGCAATTCGGTAAATTGGTAACGCTTGGTTCTTTTGCTATGCCGATAACGAAGAGTTTGTCAACAAAAGAATTCGTCAATTTATGAATGTGGTAAAACGACATAGTATGTCACCAAAAAATGGGATAACATTCAGGATAATCCGAAACTTTGACTATGAACGAAAGAATGTTTGCCGCTCGTACGATTCTGATGTGGATAAGCTCCCAGCCACAGTGTTTGCTTTGGACTATGACATGGGATCGTTCAAGAGGTATATTAGAGATCTCTTCAGAGGCGGGCAACGCGTTGGCACAGTCCCCTGGTGTTGCTGATGTCCATAGGCGGTGACCACTTACCATCAGGTGGCCCGCTTACCTGTTTGTCTGCCGTGTAACATAAAAAAAATATGTCATTGGCGATTCTCATACGAAAATAGGTAGGTAGCTTACGACAATAATTAATTAAATAATAATAATAAATAATAATTACAAGAAAGGGGTTATGGATATTATTCATAAAGCCATTCAAAACTTTCGTATTTTTGGTGTCTTAGAAACTTTAGGAATAAATTGTGGCCCTGATAAGGGCCTTTTATCTCACTATGGATCGTTTCAGCTCAAAGCATCAACGTTTCATGTCAGTGTCGCACGATTGCTATACTGTTTAGGAGCTCATTAATTTCGTCAACTCCTTGACAAAATTTCGTTCGCCTTTCCTTTTTCACCACGATCTTGTTGATTTTTCGGGTGCACTTCTTTCTTCGACGGAGCAATGACGAATTTTTTTTGCCCCCATTTTCTTCAAGTCTTCGTGATATTCTCTTCAATTTCCTGTCATACTTTTCCAGGCGATAGTCGGTATTTCGCGAGGCACTTCGCGCGGGAGCCATGTCTGAACGAGCAATGAGGTGTCGCAAGCAGAGCGTATGTCTTTATCATCATCATCATTATATCAGCCAGAAGACGCCCACTGCTGGGCATAGGCCTCCCCCAGAGATCTCCACAAAGGCCGGTCCTGTGCTTTTCGCATCCAGCTGGTACCTGCGATCCTTACCAGGTCGTCAGTCCACCTTGTGGAAGGCCTACCCACGCTGCGTCTTCCGGCACGTGGCCGCCACTCGAGAACTTTACTGCCCCATCGGCCATCTGTTCTTCGAGCTATGTGCCCTGCCCACTGCCACTTCAGTCTGGCAATCCTTAGAGCTATGTCTTTATGCGGGACGGCTATTGGCCCAGTCGCGTGATTCCTGCAGACTAGTGAAAGAGATAGCGCTATATACCTCTTTCAGCAAACCTAGCAAATACGTTACCTTTATAGATATTCTTTTTTTAACATAACGAAAGAATTGAGATAAGATTCTTAAGTCTTGACTTTACCTCTAGTTTTATATTAACTTTTTGGTTTTTGCATAATTGCAGCTTTAATTTACACCCAATACGTAGTACTGAAATTGCTAAAACGAAATAAAGCAGTTTCGGGTTTTCCATCTGCATTGGATCATTAAATAAAATAAATAAAACCAGTACCTACTAACTTCTAAACAATACAATTATAAGTACCTATATTTAATATTCAATGTTAGTTGGTTTTATTGATTTATAATTCTTTGTTAATTTGTTATGCCGGACAGAACGGTGATCGAACCACAAGCTCGTTGACGAACGACATCTTCGATTTTTTTTTTCTTTCTTATAACTACATATAAAACGACATTCTATGTCACCAAAGAAAGTGATAACGTTCAAAACAATCAGATACTAAACTAGGTAAATAAAAATTAAACGATACACTAGATAAAGAAAGTAATAATAACTGAGATGACAGTGGATGATAAAGGGTACAACAATATGTAATTTATTTTTATTATTCCAGTATAGCGCATATTTGACATAAATTATGCCACAATGTCTTTATTTACAAGGAAGGGGTTATGTATATAAGTAATTCATAAGTCCATGAATAGTTTTCGTATACTTTGGTGTCGCAGAAACTTTAGGAATAAATTGTGGCTCCGAAAAAGGCTGTTTTATGTGGGGGGCTTCACGCTGCAGGGGGCGTCTCAACCGGATATTGAAAGACCTCTTCGATTTCGTCTTCGGGCTGAGGATCCTCAAATACCTACATACTCCGGAGGCGGCGGGTAACAACTACTGGTTGGACTGGGAAGATCCAACCAGTCGTCGCTCGCTTCCAGGTCATCATCAGGATCGGAATCCCATGACCATGACATCTCCGAAGAATTTAAATTGTCCACCGACCAGCTTGGCGGAGACTCCGCTACAGCCGGAGAGTAACCGGAGCCGCTGGCAATGGCAGGCAGGCTAATGTCCATCGTGTCGTTGTCGAAAAAGTTCTCCATTGCTGTTGCGCCTCGCACGGTCAACGACAAAATAAAAAGTCTAACTCATTTTCTTCCTTTCGCGCGAACTCTTCACTGACCTGTCTGTGATGCCTGTAAATGTCTCACCAGCAATTCAGTAACACCGTCGTCAAATAAAATTTCGAAATAATCAATAATGTTAGGTTTCAAGTTATTGATTGCACCCTGTAGGGTTGCCCACGGGTTGCCACATGCTGTGGTTAGGCTAGATATCCCTGGAGCTTCATGTTCAAAAAGTATCGTGAATTTTGAATTTCCGCGGGCTACGTATATTTGATTTTTGTTTTTTTTTGTAGCGGTGGTTGTTGGTAATGTTGGTACTTATGTCCTTTACTTATGCTTACAAGGTCGGCCATTTTTATTGTTTAGTTAATTCTTGGCAGCTGTTTTGCTTTATTCCAAAAAATGGATCAAAGAATCTGTATCAAATTTTGTGTGAAAAACAAAATAAAGTGCGCGGACGCATTTCGAATGTTGACTGTGGCATATGGTGAAGCTACCTTGGACCAAAACAACGTTTATCGGTGGTACAAAATGTTCTCAGATGGCCGAGAAGATGTGAAGGACGAACAGAGTGCTGGACGCCCGAGAATGTCAACAACAGACGAAAACATTGATAAAGTGTAGAAAATATACGAGAGAATCATCGAATCACCGTTAGAGAAGGTGCTGAGGACCTTAACATATCGATTGGCTCGTGCCATTTGATTTTAACCAATGATTTGGGCATGAGTCGGGTCGCTGCGACATTCTTGCCAAAATAGCTCAATTTCGGCCAAAAACAGCATCGCGTTAACATTTCTCGCATGATGTTGGACTCGGTCCGTGACGACCCAAATGTGCTTCAGAGGGTCATAACTGGTGACGAATCATGGGTTTTAGGTTATGACGTGGAAACCAAAGCTCAATCATCCCAATGGCAGCTGCCGCATAAGCCAAGACCGAAAAAAGCGCGCCAAGTTCGGTCGAACGTGAAAGTTTTGGTCACAGTTTTCTTCGATTGCAGGGGCGTGGTGCACCATGAGTACTTGCCACAGGATAGTGCGGTCAATAAGGAATATTTTCTGCAAGTTATGCGCAATTAGCGCTAAGCAATCTGCCAGAAACGCCCGGATTTGTAGAAGAACAAAAACTGGCAATTGCACTATGATAACGCCCCTGCTCACACATCGTTGCTTGTACTCGAATATTTAGCCAATAATAACACAGTAATGGTGCCGCAGCACCGTATTCCCCAGACCTAGCCCCTTGTGACATTTTCCTGTTCCCAAACCTGAAGAGGCCCATAAAAGGACGACGCTACACCACGATTGAAGAGATAAAGACGGCATCAAAGGAGGAGCTGAACAAAATCATAAAATATGATTTTTTTAAGTGTTTCGAGGATTGGAAAAAACGTTGGCACAAGTACATTATACCCGAGAGGGAATACTTTGAAGGGGACAAAATAGATATTCATGAATAAAAAAATACTTTTTGAAAAAAAAACAAATTTCGCGTTACTTTTTGAACAGACTACGTATACGTTTTATTTTTAAAACTTGGATCAATTCGTGAAGGGGACGCAACTAGTTCTTCGGCCTGGACAGATGCAGAAGCATTTACTTCTGGCTGTATAAAAGCTCCAGTGCAAATGATCTGATCGTCAGACACAGTGCGACGCTTAATAGAATTTATGCTAAGGATAGCTCACTTTCGCAGTCATTAGACGAGTTATCATGGTGATTTTTAGCAAGTACCTACTCTGGGTTGGGAAATTTTCGCCTCCAGAGTCCTCGCCTTTAATTTCTGCTTTACAATTTTCTAACGGCATGATAGTTATAAAATCTGGATCTATCTACTCATAATGTTGCTCCAATTCACAATTATCTCATGAAGAGTGAGATGTTTGGGGAATTTCCTAAAACAATAAAGGATACATTAGAGACAGAAATACATTTACCTACTGTGTCGTGTACGGAACAGGCTAAACAAAAGGAAGTTTCGTGAAGAAAGTAATCTAAAACTGATCAACTAGTTTATACTTTCGACATAAATAGGAACCAGATATTACTAATTACATCACAAATAAATAAACAACGGCATAAAATATTACCTATGTACCTTACCTTAAATAACTCATTGCAAATAGTATGAAAATAAACCTTATTTTACACAATAACAATAAACTGCAGCACACGGTTATCACTTTGCAATGACTAAGAGAACACGCAACTGCTAAACTCGACGTGATAAAAGAACTCGAAACTACCCTCAAAAACTCACATATATTTAAATAGTGGGTGTGTCGTTAACGGCACAGTAAGCGTAAGTATGTTACGTATAAACATGGAATTATTATCTTGTATTGTTGGCTAATACATCACTATAATGAGATCTCACTCTTTATTATCTGGACGGAACATTTAAGCTTCTTGGTGTGAGACAACATCTTTATACCGTGGTAGTTGGTGCACTCTCTCACTGAGCCCTTACCATTAAGACTGGGGTAATTATACACAGCCTCCATTGGTTAAGTATCATCCCGGTGAGGAGGTTGCGATTATAAAGGTCGCTAATATGCTCACACCAAAGCAGCCCATCGATTTCCACGCTTCAATAGGGACTCCATCGAGTCCAACGGCTTTCCGGTTCTTCATGCAGAGAAGAGCCGCTTCGACGTTCTCAGGCGTTATCGGTGGCACGAGTCCTTGATTCGGAGAGAGGTCCAGTGGATGCACCTCTTTATATTGCTTATCTGCACTCGTGGAAATACGAGCGCGATCTCGCCTTTACCGCGCGGTCACCGCGTAATAGGTTACCTTGGCAATCATTTACATAGCGAGAAATGGAAATATCCTGTGCCACTTTGACCCTTTATATGAGTTTCTACCTCTCAGAAGATTCCAAGTTATCGAACAAAGGCCGTAAGTGGTCTCGTCTGGCTCTGGCTACCACTCGTTTGCTGGCACGTTTGGCATCCCTGTACGCAGCGTAGTTTTCACGAGATCTGTACGCTTGCCACTTTTTAAAGAGGGTTTTCTTCATCCTAATTTACCTCTGGACTGTGCCGTTCCACAACAAGCTCGCCTTGTCAAGCCTGCGTCCTTTATTATCTACTAGCGCAAATACTACTTAATAATGTGTTCCGGATTAAAAAATAAATTTGAGTATCTATCAAACTCTTCATAACCTGGACTGTAAATTTCACGACTTTTTTAAATTTTCGACGTAGACTATAAGTATTTACCACGATCATTATTTTCATGTTACGCAAAGCTTCATCATCACAGCACATAACAGTTCACTGCAGGACTTAAGGCTTTTCCCAGGAAGGTTATTGTCATAACCTCCACACTTTGACTGCCGGTCCCATCAAACCTCGTTAATTTGGGTAGGTATACTTACTATTCTTGTTTTTTTGTTCCTACATGTACGTAACCTATTAAGGCAAATAAATTCATACTTTTTCTTAAATTGATTCTTATTATTCTTTTAACAACTTTTTCTGTCAAGACCAAGGTATGTCATAATAAATAAATAATAGTACTAGCACAAATTCATTATCGTCTTTTTTTATTTGTTAAGATTGAATATTAAATTAATATCTTGTAATGTTGGCTAATACATCCGTGATCCTGATATGAAAAGAACTTGGGTAGCTTCTAACACTTCATAACCAGGACGGTACATTTCACAAATTTTTTTATTTTCGTTTTAGTCTGTAAGTATTTACCACAATCATTATTTTCATGTTACTCAGAGCTTCATCATCACAGCCTGCAACAGTCCACTGCAGGATTTAAGGCCTTTCCCACCCAAGTGGCCATTGTCATAACCTTCACGCTTGGCCGGCGGTTGGAGATCCCAGTGTAATAAATATAATAACTAACCTAACCTAACCTAACCTGCCCATGCCATTCCAGCCTACCCTAGATCTTTTGCCTCGATAGCTCGCTTTTCGATACCCACGAGTGTGAGGGGTTCGTGCAAATTTGCTCTGCCAGATACCACACATACGGCCAGCTTATTTACTAACTTTTTTTACATACATATTGTGCTCTCGCCTATTTGACAAAGAGTAAACTGAAAACCTAAAAATTTAAGTAGCAGTAGGAACATTAAAAACCCTACAAAAATAACAATATAACATCTTCCTGTCAAGATATGGGTCTCTTCTTCTTAGTCGGTCACTCTCTATTGAGTATCGTGACTTCTGAGTTTGTCAATTAACTGCCTCCATCAGCTGCTTTCCGCCGCTTTGTGAAGTGCAGAGCTGTCCGGTATTTCCAAGGCGATCAGAACCGACCACTGCTTTTAATTTCGACCAAAGCGGTCTTTGACACTCTATTTATCATACAAATCTTTTTAAATCTTTTGCCTAGACTGTGAGTATTCTCTCATTATTTACATTTTACGCAGAGCTGATTTCATATTTTTTTGTTTATATATATATTGTGTGCCTACTTGACGAAAAGTAAACTCAACATCTATAATTTTAAAAAGCAGTAGGAACACTATTAGCCTACGAAAAATAATAATATTACAACTTTTTCTGTCAAGACTACGGTATGTCATCTATATCTATTTTAAACATATGATAATATATTTAAAAAGTGCAACTGCATATTAAATTTATTTACAAAAAAGTAAATTAGGGCGATGAAGAAATAGTAATACAATAAGATTTTTTTTAATTATTGTTTGTCTGTTTGTCCGTTTGTATTACCTATTCTCCTCGCTAAATAAGTATAATTATTAAGCCTTGGCAATTATGAAACTGAAAAATCTGAGGTAGAATTATAATAGAACAGACAAACTATATGAAATATGGACATGCAACAGAATGGATTTTTAAATGTTTTCACATTTTGGTAGTTTGGGATCCAACTTAAAATCTAGACCATGTGTGAGGCGGGCTGTTTGTGGAGCAAGTAAACAACACAAAAGTCGATGTAGTACTCTTTTATTTGAGCGAATGCATGACGTTTTATACTAAGTTTACAATGCTTACATACTACATAGACATTATATATCGTACCACCTTACACCTCCTCGGTACAAAAAAAATCATTAAAATAAGACAATTATTTTATAATTTTTTATAATAAGCTTACAAAAATAAACAAATGCTAAGAAGAATAGTATGGCTTAGTTCGATTCTTATGTACTAAAATATTTTTTCCATTAATTTCTACTTCTACGTTAGGAGACATGTCTCTTATCACCTTATATGGGCCCAAATATAAACTATCTATCTTATTGCCTACTTCATTTTTTATTAAAACTAAGTCATTTGGCTGGTAACATGTAGGATGAAGCCTAATGTCGTATCTTGATTTCCTTGTATTCTTACTTTTTAGAAGATTGTTCCTGGCTTCTTTTTGAGAAGTCTGGATGCGATATTTTAACTCGCATGGGTAGTTGTCATAGTTATATAGTGGCTCAACATTGAAACCTAATAAATTACTTGGTAATACACACTGTCTACCATATACAAGTTCAAATGGAGTATATTTGGTTTCTGTATGCACAGACGTGTTAAAAGAAAAGCTCCAGTACGGGAGCCAAGTACTCCACAATCCAGGATGATTGTCCGTTTGAATGCGTAGGAAAGCGGCTAAATGTTTGTGGGTATTTTCCAGCGAACCAATCGTTTGGTGGTGGTACGCTGTGGACGTGATTTGCTCTATATTTAACAATTTACTTACCTCTTTGAAAGTGGTTGAGACGAACTCTGCGCCTCGATCTGTAGCGATTTGCCTGGGAACTCCATATCTAAGGATGTGATTATTTACTAATACTCTTGCTACCTCTTCACTCTTCTTGGAAACCAGAGGGTAAGCTTCTACATACTTACTCAATTCACATTGAATTGTTAAAATATCAGAGTAATTGTTATCATCTATGTCCAATGGGCCTACTAGATCTAAGAAAATGTTTTCGAACGCGTATTTGGCAGTAGTTGTAATATTCATTGGTTGTTTTTAATTGGAAGAGAGTATTTCTGTTTTTGACATTTGTCACATTTTTTCACGAAATCTCTTATTTCAGTTTCCATTTTTGGCCAATAGTAATACTTCTGAATATTATTATACATTCGTCTCATGCCCGCGTGGCCACTAGTAGGCAAGAGATGAAAATCATTTAGTATTACAGTCCTGTCATTTTTATCGTTTATTCTTTTTATATCCTTTAAAACGGATAATCGTATTCCATTATAAAATATTTGTTTACTCATTTCTTTACAGAGTTTATCAACAAAATCATGACTATTTTGATTTTTAATAAAATATATTTCATCAACGCTTATTTCTTTGCAAAATTGCATTAGTTCTTTCACAAATCCGCTTGGCGACATTTGCGATGAAGAATCTAACTTCTTTATATAAATTATATAACTCTTTGACACATAACATAATACAATACTTTCTTTATCTATCAAGTTTTCGTTTCGGTACCTTTGTAACATATTTTTATCTATAAATTTTATTTCTCTAGAGTGTTTTGGTTTGCTATGGACTTCCACGATTTTCGGTTGATCAGGCCGATTACTCAAAGAATCCACAGTTTTCGATGAAGGTGTTGAAGCCGTAGTATTTCTACATTGAGCTCTTGTCATCACACCCACCACACTTTTATTTATTTCCTGTAACTCATTACTCGTTATACTGATACGCGATAAAGCGTCAGCCGGTGCGTTATCTGTACCTTTAACGTACTCTACGGTATAGTCGTATTCTTCCAGCGCTAACCTAAACTTTAAAAGTCGACTTGATGGGTCTCGCATCCCAAATAAGTATATAAGAGGTTTATGGTCGGTCCTAATTTTAAATGTACGACCGTACAAATATGGTCGAAAGTGTTTCACAGCCCACACTATCGCGAGTAACTCCTTTTCGATGATGGGGTAGTTTTGTTCGGCTTTGATAAGGTTTCTACTAGCAAATGCTACCGGTTTATTATCACCGTTACTTAATACCGCATCTTAAGAGTAGCCCGAAGCGTCCGTTTGTAAAATAAATGTATTTTTCTCGTCAAAGTTTGGATATTGAAGTACTGGTGGGGAAGACATACGTTCTTTCAAAAATTCGAACGAAGTTTGGCAGGTATTATCCCATACAAAATTTACATTTTTACGTGCTAAATAATTTAATGGATATGCAATTAGAGCAAAGTGTTGAATAAATTTCCTGTAATAGTTGGCAAATGCGACGAACCGCTTCACTTCGTCAGCATTTGTCGGCGTGGGATATTCTTTGATCGCACGTATCTTTTCCGGATCGGGTGACACACCGTCGCTTGTAGCTACGTGACCTAGATAAAGTAACTCTTTTTTCAAGAAATTACATTCGTCGGGGTATAATTTTAAGTTTCTTTTTCGTAATCTGGTAAATACTTTCATCAAGTTTTTATTATGATGTTCGAGTATTAAGTTTCAAAGTATTTTCATATTCTGTTAAAGTTAGGTAAACATATCCGATTGCATGCACTTTTCCACCGATTCCATTTATGACTAAGTTGCTTTTTGTTATGGGAACGCGCAATTCTAATGAGTTGCATAATTTTATCGCGGATATTGTTGCGCCAATGTCAAGTAAAAATTATGGCGCAATATTGTTTGCATGTAAATGAATTGAACATGTATTATCACTCGCTAGAATAAGATGGTGGGAAACGAAAAAACTGATTTTGATGATTTTCGTCTTGAGGTATTTGATCGTCATTGATAGCGGACTTATTTGCCGCATTTATTTGACCATAGGCCTGCTTCCTTTGGTTTCCACGAAAAGAGAAGGGCGTACCTCGGTCACTGCGGCCTCGGCTCCACCCCTGGCCGCGGTAATGGGCGCATCCTCTGCTCACAGCATTCATCTCGCGTCCTTCAAACTGGGGTGTTCTTGGGCCTTGGTGATAATGTTGCGATGCCCCCCGATAAAATATACGGCCTCTGAAGTTCGGATTCCTGTAATTGTTACGGTTGTTCGCGTGATTAAAGGAATACATTTGATTAGAGGTAGATGATGACGATAAGTCCTCGTCCAAGGCTGCTTGTACAGCATCTTTAAGAGAGTCAAAATTTCTGGCAGCTACTATCGTACTGATGCGACGATTACGCAAACCGTCTGCAAATCTTTTAATGTCTTGATTTTCATTAATTTCCTTTAAAATGTTATACGAATTTGAGTTTCCGTCGGCTTGCGCAATGGTAAGGTTAACAAACATTTCGGACAATTGTTTTCCATAATTTTCAATAGTTAACTCACCTTGAGTCATTTGGTGCATCTGGCTCTGGATCGCAGTAGCAGACCTCCTGGGCAATAATACCTTCCGCATATCCCTCAGCAGATCAGGAACAGTAGCATAAGCTGCAGATAATTTAAGCTTAGCCACCTGTGAAAGTCTACTTTTAAAGTAAAGGACAAAATTAATTAAATGTTGTTTTGCCTCCGCTTTCAAAAGAGTGTCATAATATTCTATGGCGTCAAATAATTGAGTGGTAACCGCCTCCTTGTCGGTCATAATTGGCAATAAATTGAGAGCGATTTTTAAATCAAAGTCACCCATTTCGGATGATTGTTCAGTCTGTGGTACCCTTTGAACTTGTATATGATTTTTTACAAAATTCATCAATACATCTATACAATTTTTTAACGTTATCGCAACACAACTGTATATCTAGCAAGGATTGACCTTGAATTTTGTTTAAACTTATCTGTTCGTTCACTTTCTTTAAAATATCTTTATATTCTGCGTATAATAATACAGCTTCATCCAATTTATTTTCTAAAAATTCTGGTGTTCTCCTAGGATAACTTAATTTAGCAAGATTAGTATCTATCAACTTTAATTTTTCATAAATGTTTCTTAAGGCACTTAACATCGTTCAATTATCCAAATAAACATTATACAGTAAGTAATTTTTTTTTTTTCAATAGGAAGCTTTAAAAATAACTAATTACCTTACGTACATAAAACCTAATGTCCATATTTTTGAAACCCGAATTTTTATTTTTGGCGCTCACTTCACTTTACGCACTATGGGTTTTTTCTTTTCGCACTGTACACGTTACTTGATTATTTTCTTAACTGGATCGCGTGGCTCGCATCTTTGGGCAGCAGCAGTGTCTGTTAAATCATTTGTTGCTCGAGGACCACCTCGATTAAAGGAGCGTCGCAGGGTGTATTAGACTATCAAGTCCCTGGTCCAATTCTTGTGGCACCTCCGATATTGTTTCAGAATGATGAATAATCCGCCGATTCCCAAAAATGTTGCTATTATGATGAGTATGATGCTCATTGAAGACAGATGAAATTTAAAAAGTTCAATATTTGCCTCGTTTGCACCGCCATTCTGGTTCACGATTACTTCTTCTTTTTCCACTTTCGATTGGCACATTGTAATATTGTATAATTTTGTGTGATTTGTATAATTTTATGTTTTCACTCCGCGCACTGCGTACCGGCGTACAGGTATCTTTTTAATAAGTCGCGCCTACAAAGTCGCGTCGGATACCCGACACCTCGCGTGGCAGGGTCGCCATGTGAGGCGGGCTGTTTGTGGAGCACGTAAACAACACAAAAGTCGATGTAGTACTCTTTTATTTGAGCGAATGCATGACGTTTTATACTAAGTTTACAATGCTTACATACTACATAGACATTATATATCGTACCACCTTACACCTCCTCGGTACAAAAAAAATCATTAAAATAAGACAATTATTTTATAATTTTTTATAATAAGCTTACAAGCAACAATCGATAGATCCATGAACTGTTTTCCCAAAAATCGATAGATCCATGAATTGTTCGTCAGCGGAACAGTTAGTCAGTTAATGTTTAACCAACACAATCGTTGGACCATTAACTTTAAATCCACAGAACATTTCATTCATTTCAGAAAATTATTCGCCAACGAACGTTTCGTCCACAATCATTTATTGGGACTAAACATTAAGTAGGTCCAACGAAAGGAGAGAAAAATTGTAATCAAACAACTTCGTTACTGTATGCGTGTGGCAAAACGCATCAAAGACAAGATTAGTAAAAGTTGTAGAAAATGAATAATTCTTTGCAATGACATATCGCGAAACGTTGTTGGTCATATAGGCTATATTTACCGGTACAAATCGAAGCTTTCTTTAACTGACCATAACTATTTTCTCACAGCGTTTCGAGGATTATCGCCGTAGTAAAAGTTGTAGAAAAAGTAAAATCCTTTCCAATGACATATCTGAAGGCTGTGGCTAAAGAGAAAAACTATAAGTTTGTCTGGATCAAGTACTGCAAGATACACGTGAGAAAAAATGATTCTGCTAAGATTCTAGTTGTCGTCAATGAGAAAGATTTAAACAAGCTGTCGTAGATTGCATCTTAATCTTCTTGATTTTGCTTCTGCTTTTTGATGATTTGTTTGTAATGTCGCTGCCCTTAACTTGCCGCACTAATTTGTTTTGCTTAGTAGACGTAATGAAAAATTGTAAAATGTTATGCATGCCTGGCGTATTGCGCCTGCCGACTAGCTTGACCTTGAGACCCGCCGAACGCTTCGCCCGCTTTGCTGTTCTTTTTAGCTTCTTGGTTATTCTCTTCGCACTACCTACTAAATTTTATGCTTATAGATGGCTTCTGCACGTAAATTAAGTATTTATTACCAGAATGCTAGGGGTTTACGCACTAAATCTGCAGTACTCTATCGTAATATTTGTCTGCATGACTATGATGTTGTGATTATTACAGAGACTTGGCTGCTCGCGGGAATAATGGACTCGGAATTTTTTGATGACCGATACGTAGTTTGGCGCCGGGATCGTGATTATGCAGCTACAAAACAAAGGTATGGCGGAGGTGTACTTATAGCCACTCGTAAGGAGCTAATGGTCACGCCTAAACCTTCGTTTCACTGTAGTGCTGAGGATCTTTGGCTGACGGTTTGTTTGAGGGGCAGGCGAGCTATGGAAACGGTCACTTTGCACATTTGCGCAGTTTACCTATGTAAACAAAACTTAGGATTTTCGTATTCACAACAACTGAACAATTTTTTAAATAATTTGGAAATAATTGTTAATAGGCACTGTGTTATCACCTTCCTCGTCATTGGGGACTTTAATTTGAGCGGTGTTGTATGGTCTAGCTCTGATGCGAGTGATAGGTCCTGTGCTCCCTCCAATTACGTCACTGGCGATGAGATGCTCTTGGTTGACACCGTTAACGCGTTAAATTTATCTCAATACAATTATATCAAAAACGATTATGGTAAGATATTGGATCTAATATTTGGAACTAGTGAGGTTATTGTTACAGATAGCAGTGATAACCCGCTCGTGCCCGTAGATCCATATCATGGCGCTCTCACCTGCGAAATGAGCTTCATTAACCATCAATATCTGGATCACCCGAAATTTACAAAATATCTATATGATAAAGGTGATTTTGAATCAATAAATAGTGAATTATTAACTATTGACTGGGCTAATGAGCTCGGTTGTCGTTCGTTGGAGGACGCAGTGTCCTATTTTTATAGCATCTGTTTTCGTCTTAGGGACTCCTACGTGCCTTCAAGGTTAGTCTCCGGTAATTCTTACCCTAAATGGTATTCAAAGGCGCTTATCAGAACTATAAAGGAGAAACGTAAGTATTTAGTGAAGTGCAGAAAGTATGGTAATCGTACTGATGAACATTCTTACAGGTTATTACGTGATAGGGTTAGATCTCTGGAGGCTTCTTGTTACAAGAACTATATTGAAGTGGTCGAAATGGCCATCGTTAAAAACCCGAAATTTTTTTGGTCCTACTTTAATTCTAAAACAAAAACTAACGTAATGCCAAATACTTTAAGACACGATGATTCGATATTCAGCACTGGCGAGGGCATTTGCAATGCATTTTCGACCTATTTTCAATCCACTTTTTTGCACTCCCCCAACCGTAATGTTGGTAATGATGACGCCGCCTTCTGTAGCACCGTGTCCGATATCGCTTCAATTCGTGTGGATGTCAATTCCGTTTGCAAATTGCTTGAGGGTCTGGATCCGAGTAAATCGGCTGGACCTGATAACTTGCCGGCTGGATTTCTTATTCACTGTGCAAAAACGATATCGGTGCCTCTCACTATTTTGTTCCGTAAGTCCCTTGCAACGGGTGCCGTACCTAGTGTGTGGAAGCGTGCTTATATAACACCGGTACATAAAAAAGGGTCTAAGAGCGAAGTGTCCAATTATCGTCCGATCTCTAAGCTATGCATAGTCTCTAAAGTTCTTGAGAGGTTAGTATACAATCAACTATACCCGGCTCTGAAGCACTCCTTCAGTGATAATCAACATGGTTTCCTTAGAGGTCGTTCAACGGTCTCCAATCTGGTTTTACTGAACAATTTTATAACAGAAGCTATGGATGGCGGTTCGCAGGTTGATGTTGTTTACACAGATTACAGTAAGGCCTTTGACAGAATCCAGCATGACATATTATTAGCTAAATTGTGTAAGATCGGTGTGAGGGGAGACTTGCTTCGGTGGTTTTCCTCTTACATTGAAAATCGGTCGCAAGCGGTTGTTATCAACAACTATATTTCTGGATGGGTCTCTGCTCCCAGCGGCGTTCCTCAGGGGTTCTTGCTGGGACCGTTGTTGTTCGTGATCTTTGTGAATGATATCGATATGTGCTTCCGCCATGCACGTCTGCTGTATTTTGCAGACGATATGAAAATATTCGCCAATGTTAATTCCTTGCAGGACGCTGAGGCTTTGCAGTCGGACCTTTGCAGACTTGAACAGTACTGTTTAGCCAATTGTCTGGAACTAAATCCTTCTAAGTGCAGTATTGTTTCCTACACTCGTAAGCGGCATCCGTTGCACTATGACTATGCGATGAAAAACGAACTGATTGGTAGGGATGTAACAGTGCGAGATCTTGGAGTTATCCACGATGTAAAACTTCTGTTCGGTAGTCATGTAGACAGTATCGTTGCGAAGGCCTCTAGGGCTTTGGGTTTCATCATGCGGGCCTCAAAGGATTTCAATTGTATTAAAACTTTTAAGGTGTTGTACTGCACATATGTCAGAAGTCATTTGGAGTATGCGTCTCAGGTGTGGAACCCATGCTATGCCACATATATTAACCGTATTGAGAATATCCAGAAATTTTTTTTGCGATATTTTTGCTTTCGAACCAGGGATCGTTTTAGTTCCAATGATTACATTCGTATTTGCAGGAAACACCACCTTTTACCTTTGTATAAGAGGCGTGAGATTGCGGATGTAGTGTTTCTTTTAAAAATAACATCTGGCGCTATTGATAGTCCCCGTCTTCTGGAGAAAATTTCACTTAGACCCCCCAATATGGCCCTGCGTGCTAATTCTGTGTTGTCAGTAACTAATGCTTCCACAAACTACAGGAGGAACACATTCCTGTGGCGCGCTTGTAATTGTTTCAATGGGTTGTGCAAGGAGAACGACATTGATTTATTCAACACTAAATTTGAAGTGGTGAGGCGGCGGTTGACTCGGTCTTTCTTTGACGGTACTTCCTGAATTGTTACCACCTACATTTCTATTTTTCATGTCTGGTTTGGAGCGGTAAGCGTGTGTATTATTTTATAGACAAAATAGTTTGTGTGAAATGGGTTGTTGTCGGCAGCGTATAATGTACTCAATTGGGAATAATGTAAGCGCATTCAATTTTTCTTTTTCTTTTTGTGTATGCAATAATTATATTTTGTATTCTGTCGTCATATTATTGTAGTGCAGTTTTACTTCCCTTTTATTTGTTTTGTTGTTACTAGCGAGGACCTGTAATTGGCTTATTGATTCTAAGATAATATTTATTATGTTTTCTATAGCTGTTGGTACTCCAATAAATAAATAAATAAATAAATAAATATCGCTCAACGTTATTTGTCATATAGGCGGGGTTGTCAGGACCTCCTTTCTTACAAATATTTTAGTTACGTATACCATTTATTAATCAAATTAATAATTTCTAACAAAAAATATCTTTATTTATTTATTTAATCAAATTAATTTGTTCATCCAAAAAACACTACTTTTGTAAATAGCAAATATGTGCCCAGCCGCTCAAATAATTTTTCATGTCCATTTCCGCCTTCTCAGCAAAATGCTGCGAGATCCGTTCTTGGTATTGAAGTGTTTCTCGCTTCCGTTTAGGCATGGGCTCCGAAGTATGTATTCGTTCTATCACGCATTCCGTATGTTTTTGCTCTTTCACTATTTCGGTTATGATCGTAAATATATTAGACTTACGTCGGCCCAGTATATTCCACCTGTTATGCCATGACTCGAGAGCATTTTGAGATGGTGGTACATGTGACCTATGGCTATTGACCACACCTGCTAAGGTGGAAAACTTGGTGGTCTTCGTGACAACACACATAATATTTTTCAAACCATGTAAGTAGTGCTTCTGCTTCAGCCAGAATGATTTCGCTGCTAATCATGTCAAAAGCATCGGGGATTTCGATTGGCTCTAAAAATGCCAATGCCGCCAAGTGGCGCACTTTATGCGCGAAAACTGCGTCATTGCTATACCGCTTTGCTAGGCCGGCTGCCTGAATATGTCTCCATATAGCTTGATTGAGATGAAAAAAGCATACCTTATTTATGCACCTTGGGAAAATATATTTAATGGCAGCTATTTCCAGATCGGTCGGTATAAGTGTCGAAGTTATTTTAATATTCAATTTGTTGTAAAAAAAATCGTTTTATCAGTTCTAAGTAAATTTTGTAACAGATCTCACTTTTATTGGACAATAGTCCGTACACCAATGGCACGATCTTATGTCTCCTATGTAATGTGCCGACTGGTGCATGAATTGTGTATATCTGCACAAATGGGGCTGGACAAGTGCTAAAAGTCCCATCCATGAGCCAATATGGTGCTACGTTTAAAAGACGGCAATTTTTTTTATTAGTGAAAACATTGACACAATTATTGTTTTCAATAAAATGACCGATCAAGAATTGTTCTTCATTCACTGTTGTTAACTCTTCGGGAATGACAACATCCTGTACTTTTTTCGGCAATTTGTGCAAGTTTTGTTTCTTTCGCGATGCACCATCATCCGCATAGTATCTTTCTTAGGCATATAGGGGGCACTAGTCGCAGGTATATCTTGCATACATCTTTGGACAATCTGTGAAGGAGTATCCATTGAATGATGAGCTTTATCTTTGATATTTTGTTTTAATTTCCTTTCAATGATGCGCTCCGGTTCAGGTAAATGAATGTGGTCATGGTTAAGTGAAGGCACAGTGTGAGTACTATTCGTGAACATCGTTGTGATAAACATATTGCATTTACAGGCACTTTTCACACAACGCCAGTAGTACTTGGTATCTCGTACGCTGTGTAAATAATAAGAGTAACCATCGTATACTAATATATCCTTCCCTCGTTTAGACTTAACAATTTCACAAACACTCATTGTAGACTACTAATAATCCCAAACGTACGCACAAAGTATGCCACCACTTTAACTAAAAAAACAACAATGTAATAATTATGTCGGTAATATAATATTAAACTACCCACAATATTTCAAGAAAAAATAAAAGTAAAGGAACCAAAGACTTATATATATGGATCGGTTCATTGTACATAGGCAATAACACCGCTTCATTGGAGCTAAAACTGCAATGGAGCACCAACGTCGTCTCAGTGACGTTTTAGCCATGTATGCGAATGGTCGTTGCTTTACAATCTAAGGATGTCGAGTTGCGTAGGAAACCAATACACTAATTCCGATAAACAGTAATCAAAAACAAGGATGGTGTATCTTTTTTCCGGTAAGTATTGCAAACATTATGTATAACTCGTTAAAACAATGTTTTTAGCATTACTAATAACCATCTGCTTGTTTTTGATTTGGCCGTCTTACATGCATGCGCACGATGTGACTTTGCACTGGCGGTATAACACCGTGGATTTAGTTCTGGCCATTAAATGTGGGTAGAACAGAAAAAAATACTTATTATAGATAGTTCAACTCAGTTGTGCGCGCGGCGCTATGTGTGCGTGCGCTTGTAAATATACAGCTTTCATTTATGTGGCAGTGACGCGGCAGTCGTCGTCCGAGCAAGACGTGTTCTTATCGCTTTTTCTTACGGGTACAGTCGTTAACAAAAATGTCTAGTTCTTTACGAAGAAAATGTTTAAGGAGTCAGGTAAATATTTGTTAATTTTGAATTTAGATATAAAAGATATTTATAATAATTCTATATACGAAAAAATATATCCTTGTTGACGTTAACGTATTATTGTTTTAGACTCGAGAAACTATTGCTAAGGTATACGAATTTCTGAAAAAAGATACGAGAGATATATTGCAACTAGTAAGTGATCCAGTTTGCAGTGCAAGTCCAATTTTAATATCGAAATTAAGTGAACATTTAAACAGCGTACGGAAAAGAACAGCAATAATATATTAGCTGAAGAAAAAAAATCTGACTCTAAATTTAAATCTCCGCCGCATAAAGACCGCAAAAAACGTTCAAAGAAGTTAGAATTAGACAACTTTAACGTTGATGTTTAAGTCAAATTGATGAAGGGATGTGGGGTAATACTGGTCGACATGTACAAAAGAAAGAAGAAGAATACTATCGACATTTTGACTTGGAGGCAGAATTCATAATTAACCTTGGTGACAGCAGCGAATCCGAAAATTCATCATTTGATTTTTCAAGTAGCGATTCAGAATAATATGTTCAATACATAAACATTAAATTACCAAATTATTGTTTTTTTTAAGAACCCGTATATTATCAAACACAACAAGTTACAAAGGCCTTAAAAACCGAGTTATTCCTTTTTGTTTCAAATTTGTTTAAATAACTGTATTTGTATTTTGTACCCGACTGTACTTCTTGTCACGCACACAAAGTCACTGTATATGTACAAGGTTTACCAACACATAGGGCCGCGCGAACAACTGAGTTGAAATATCTGTACTGTTATATGTTTAGTACAGCATAACCCGAAACTGATTAATATTTGGAACTAGCGCCATAGTCACTTTTGTTCAGCTCGAAAATAGCTATCGAACGACGTATTACTCATAGCTATTGGAATGGTTACCACTGTCCATACAAATTCTTGTACGCGTTAACAATGCGCCTATTCGACCCGGTCGGTGGCCAAAACCGGAACTAAGTGTTGCCGTTTTGAAATGTAATGTCAATGCTAACGACAGCGACGCTGTCACCCGGTCAGACATGTTGTGACACTGTAGACGGCGCAGTTTTATTTACTACGGTAACCGTCAGTGTTATTTGTTCGTTCAACCGTATCTAGATATATATATCGATGAAAGGAACATAATCCTTATTACCTAGTATCAGTAAATCTTTAAAATGTGTGATAATAACCGCGATAGTTTAAAACATTATGTTAAGTAAATCTTAATTTAATGTCTAGTTCCAATAAATGATTGTGGGCGAAACGTTCGTTGGCGAATAATTAATTTGACGAATAGTTCATGGGGGAAATAATCTGTGGATATAACGTTAATGGTCCAACGATTGTGTTGGTGAAACATTAACTGACAAACTGCTCCGCTGACCACCAGTTCATGGATCTATCGATTGTTGATAAACCGTTTCAGATTCCTAACTAAAAATTATTTCAACGCTGACGAAGTCGCGGGCAAAAGAAATAAATAGTACTGGCGCAGGATGATTATCGTCTAATATATCAATGTTACATTTTTTTCTTTGTTAGAGTTGATAATGAATTAAATATCTTGTAATGTGGCTAATACCACCATTACAATGTGGTCTGAATATGAAAATAATTCGGGTAGCTTTTAAAGTCTTTACAACGTGGACATAACGTCCCATTATATAATTTTTTAAATTTTGTTTAATGTTGCTATATAAAGGTAAAATATCCGATTTTAAGAACTTTAGAATGCTACATTGAAACTGAATAACATTGGATACCTTTTATCCCGGAATAATAAAAGGTTTCCGTGAGAATGGATGATTGTTTACAGTGATCCGAAATTCGCCTTGGTGAAAGACGGTATTATTGCAATTTTTTCTAGGATATTCAAAATTGGTTGAATAGTTTATGATTTTATCCATTATTTGTTTTTATTATTTTCATGACTTGGTATTAACTTGAGATCAATAAAATTATCTATTAATTATTCGATGTTATTGGGTTTGTTTGCTTTATGCAATTCGGTAAATTGGTAACGCTTGGTTCTTTTGTTACGCCGATAACGAACAGTTTGTCCACAAACGAATCCGTCGATTTATGAATGTGGTGAAACGATATAGTATGTCACCAAAGAATGGGATAACATTCAGGATAATCCGAAACTTGGACTATGAACGAAAGAACGTTTCTCGCTCGTACGATTCTGATGTGGAATGAGCTCCCAGCCACAGTGTTTGCTTTGGACTATGACATGGGATCGTTCAAGAGGTATATTAGAGGTCTTTTCAGAGGCGAGCAACTCATTGGCACAGTCCCCTGGTGTTGCTGATGTCCATAGGCGGCGGTGACCACTTTCCATCAAGTGGCCCGCTTACCTGTTTGTCTGCCGTATAACATAAAAAAAAATATGTCATTGGCGATATTCATACGAAAATAGGTAGTTAGTAACAACAATAATTACAAGAAAGGGGGTTATGGATATTATTCATAAAGCCATTAAAAAGTTTCGTATTTTTGGTGTCTTAGAAACTTTAGGAATAAATTGTGGCCCTGATAAGGGCCTTTTATCTCACTATAGATCGTTTCAGCTCAAAGCATCAACGTTCCATGTCAGTGTCGCACGATTGCTATGCTGTTTAGGAACTCATTAATTTCGTCAACTCCTTTACAAAATTTCGTTTGTCTTTCCTTTTTCACCACGAGCTTGTTGATTTTTCGGGTGTACTTCTTTTTTCGACGCAGCAATGAAGAGTTTTTGTTGCCCCCATTTTCTTCAAGTCTTCGTGATATTCTCTTCAATTTCCTGTCATACTTTTCCAGGCGATGGTCGGTATTTCGCGAGGCACTTCGCGTGGGAGCCATGTCTGAACGAGCAATGAGATGTCGCATGCAGAGCGCATGTCTTTATGGCCCGTCTATTGGCCCGGTCGCGTGATTCCTGCTGACTAGTGAAAGAGATAGCGCTATATACCTCTTTCAGCTAACCTAGCAAATACGTTACCTTTATAGGTATTCTTTTTTTTAACATTACCAAAGTCTTGGCATAAGATTCTTAAGTGTTGACTTTTACTACAGTTTTATATTAATTTTTTGTTTTTACATAATTGCAGCTTTAGTTAACACCCTATACCTAGTACTGAACCTGCTGAAACGAAATAAAGCAGTTTCTGGTTTTCCATCTTCATTGAATCATTAAATAAAATAAATAACACCAATACCTACTAACTTCTAAACAAGAAAATTATAAGTACCTATATTAAATATTCAATGTTAGTTGGTTTTATTGATTTATAATTCTTTGTTAATTTTTTATGCCGAACAGAACGGTGATCAAACCACAAGTTCGTTGACGAACGACATCTTCGATTTGTTTCTTTCTTTCTTATAACTAAATATAAAACGACATTCTATGTCACCAAAGAAAGTGATAACGTTCAAAATAATCAGATACTAAACTAGGTATATAAGTATTAAACGATACACTAGGTGAAGAAAGTAATAATGACTGAGATGACAGTGGATTATAAAGGGTACAACAATAGGTAATCTTATTATTCCTGTATAGGGCATATTTGACATCAATTATGCTACAAAGTCTTTATTTACAAGGAAGAGGTTATGGATATAAGTAATTCATAAATCCATTAATAGTTTTCGTATATTTTGGTATCTCAGAAACTTCAGGAATAAATTGTGGCCAAGAAAAGGGCCGTTTTAACCGGATACTGGAAGACCTCTTCGATTTCGTCTTCGGGCTCAGGAACCTCAAATACATACTCCGGAGGCGGCGAGTAACAACTACTTGTTGGACTGAGAAGATCCAACCAGTCGTCGCTCGCTTCCAGGTCATCATCGGGATCGGAATCCCATGACCATGACATCTCCGAAGAATTTAAATTGTCCACCGACCAGCTCGGCGGAGACTCCGCTACAGCCGGAGAGTAACCGGAGCCGCTGGCGATGGCGGGCAGGCTAATGTCCATCGTGTCGTCGTCGAAAAAGTTCTCCATTGCTCATGCTACTCAGCGCTTTTTGAGTGTGGTTTACCCAAAGTTGGCAGGTGTAGAGACATTGGCAGTAGGTGTTATAAAGAGTTAATTTAACTTCCTTGCTACACCCACCAAACCTACGGGCTAGCATGTTACACCTGACACTGAGCGCCCGTCGCTCTCGCTCTATCTCCATATCATCCCTTAGGTGTTCGGTGAGAATATGGCCCAGGTACCTAAATCTCTGCACAGCCCGAACCACCAACCCGCCCTAAAGGGCGGGGTCATTAGTGTAGTGTACTGTCGTTCTCAGATTGTGATTGTGCTAATGTGCTAAGTTTTTTCTAATTGAATTATTTAATTATATAGATAATTATGCACTTAACACCTCTCTGCCTAAAAATTGCTTTGTACTATGTCCACTAACCTTAGTTTCAAGATATCGACATCTAAAGTTTTGAAAAATCATTTTTGCTATCTAGAATACTAAATTGTAATAAAATGTACACCATTGGCAAGGAGTTCTGGAGTAGTTATTCCATGTAAATTGCACATGGTTATGTATATTATAATAATAATATTAAATTTATATTTCAATCACTTTTGTACTATGAAGTCCAAAATTAGCAAACTTGTGACATTATTGTTTTGTACTATTATCTTTTTTATATTGTTTTGTTCTATATCCTTACTTAGTACAAATCAATATTTACATAGTATTTATTATGCTAAAAGACTGTTGGGAGAAAATCGATTGAAACACAATTTAAATGACAAGTGACAACTAGCTGTATTTATTTTATAACAATGAGTAAGATGTTCTATCGTCTGTCTGTCTAAAAATTAATAGAAGTACAATAATTATTAAAACTACCAGGGTACATGATACCTTTTTTAAAGCAATATTATAGGTTAAGATGCATATGTAAAATAGCTTTATAAAATTTAACATCAATGGAAGGCATGTACTTATACATTTATGTAATATATTTTTTCTTTTCTGGAGTTATCTTTACACTATTACTCGAAATAGGTACGGTTTCTGGAAACGTTAAGGTTTTAGACCTGCGTTTATTTGTACGTCTTGTAGTTAATGCAATGCGCTGCAATGTCAATTTTCACACTTGTGTCCATCGTAAAATCCTCGGCATATTTAACATGATACTTTTTTCCTGCTTGAATTTCAATTAATTTTACTTTAGTGTATGGGATTTGAGGGTAACTAAAGTGTTTAGAAAGTGCTTGATGATCAAAAAGCTCTGTGCTGCACACCATTATAGTAGTCAACTTATTAACGGACTTCTTCTTTCGTTTAATTAACTGTTTAACTAGCCCTAAGTGACTGTAAACCTCACTGGTTTATAAAAATATTTTAATTTTGATATGTATGCAATCAACTTCTTGTATATTTTCTTGTATATTTCAAGTATTACCCTTCCTATTATTACTCGCAAAGCTGAAGCGATGCAGTTAGCGTTGCGACCTGCTAAACCTTGATGTCATACAGCAGTAAGCTTTGTTATTCAAATCACATGAGCAGTCTAGTTATAAGAATTAAATTTTCTTTTATAAAAAAAAATTGACACTTCAGCACATGGCAGTGAAAATACATTTTCAAAATCAAAGCAAACTACAATTACACTTTGTTTTTACAATCGTACTTTGTTCAAAGTTTCTTTTCTATCCTTATCTTTTTCTTTTCTTTCTAAGTGCTTTTTTGGTTAGATTGGAAGCATCAGTATTTTTTTTAAATCTGTATGGTTGTGGCAGTGATCTCATGCAGCCAACTAATATTAAACATAAAAATAAAAAGTTTATTGATATAAACATGAAAGAATTGAATTTTTTAATATAAACCTATTAAAATGGAACATGTTTGAATTACGATCATTTTTGATCATAGCGTTTATAAAATGAATTGACTGTCAAGTTTGTGTTTGTTATTTTGTTATAATTTATTAAAGCCTCTAAAATTGTTGACAACTATTAATAGTATACAATATTACCCAGTACAACATACCTAAAAGTAGCTATTTCAAGCGATCTTCAATTACCAAAATTGAAGATCGCTTGATACCAATCGCTTGATCGCTTAATGCTTAAGATGCCTTTTGGAAAACTGCTCATTGCCCACATGTGGAATCTGCTTTGTAATTACTAAAGTTACGTAAACTATCTTTTTGTACCTCATAAAAGTGACTTGATTGGATATAGAACAAAGCATTGTGCAAAGTTTTTTAATATAGCTTTATACTATCAGACTGACAATAAAATATTAATGGACATTGCAATATTTTGTAATTTTTTCACATTATCATTGATAATTGTACTTAAAATGTATTTGGGATATACAACAAAACAATACATTTCAAATCTCTTCGACCCATGGATGAAGTACAATCGTATATTGAGTATTATAGTACATAAAAAATAACACATTAACATGGTACAAAAAACTCATAATACCTAAAAAGTGGAGTTAGTACAAAGCACTAATAGGGCAGTGACATTTCATTTCCCATATTTTACTCCCCGGGATGCTGCTGTTATACTAGGTGTATTTAAGTAGCTGTTTTTATTCTTTTCATGACTTGGTACTAACTTGAGATCAATAAAATAATTTATTAATTATTCGATGTTATTGGGTTTGTTTGCTTTATGCAATTCGGTAAATTGGTAACGCTTGGTTCTTTTGCTACGCCGATAACGAAGAGTTTGTCAACAAAAGAATTCGTCGATTTATGAATGTGGTAAAACGACATAGTATGTCACCAAAAAATGGGATAACATTCAGGATAATCCGAAACTTTGACTATGAACGAAAGAATGTTTGCCGCTCGTACGATTCTGATGTGGATAAGCTCCCAGCCACGGTGTTTGCTTTGGACTATGACATGGGATCGTTCAAGAGGTATATTAGAGATCTCTTCAGAGGCGGGCAACGCGTTGGCACAGTCCCCTGGTGTTGCTGATGTCCATAGGCGGCGGTGACCACTTTCCATCAGGTGGCCCGCTTACCTGTGTGTAACATAAAAAAAATATGTCATTGGCGATTCTCATACGAAAATAGGTAGGTAGCTTACGACAATAATTAATTAAATAATAATAATAAATAACAATTACAAGAAAGGGGTTATGGATATTATTCATAAAGCCATTAAAAACTTTCGTAGTTTTGGTGTCTTAGAAACTTTAGGAATAAATTGTGGCCCTAATAAGGGCCTTTTATCTCACTATGGATCGTTTCAGCTCAAAGCATCAACGTTTCATGTCAGTGTCGCACGATTGCTATACTGTTTAGGAGCTCATTAATTTCGTCAACTCCTTGACAAAATTTCGTTCGCCTCTCCTTTTTCACCACGATCTTGTTGATTTTTCGGTTGCACTTCTTTCTTCGACGGAGCAATGACGAATTTGTTTTGCCCCCATGTTCTTCAAGTCTTCGTGATATTCTCTTCAACTTCCTGTCATACTTTTCCAGGCGATGGTCGGTATTTCGCGAGGCACTTCGCGCGGGAGCCATGTCTGAACGAGCAATGAGGTGTCGCAAGCAGAGCGTATGTCTTTATGCGATACGGCTATTGGCCCAGTCGCGTGATTTCTGTAGACTAGTGAAAGAGATAGCGCTATTTACCTCTTTCAGCGAACCTAGCAAATACATTAACTTTATAGGTATTCTTTTTTTAACATAACGAAAGTCTTGGCATAAGATTCTTAAGTGTTGACTTTAACTCTAGTTTTATATTAACTTTTTGGTTTTTGCATAATTGCAGCTTTAATTAACACCCAATACGTAGTACTGAAATTGCTAAAACGAAATAAAGCAGTTTCGGGTTTTCCATCTGCATTGGATCATTAAATAAAATAAATAAAACCAGTACCTACTAACTTCTAAACAATACAATTATAAGTACCTATATTTAATATTCAATGTTAGTTGGTTTTATTGGTTTATAATTCTTTGTTAATTTGTTATGCCGGACAGAACGGTGATCAAACCACAAGGTCGTTGACGAACGACATCTTCGATTTGTTTCTTTCTTTCTTATAACTACATATAAAACGACATTCTATGTCACCAAAGAAAGTGATAACGTTCAAAACAATCAGATACTAAACTAGGTAAATAAGAATTAAACGATACACTAGATAAAGAAAGTAATAATAACTGAGATGACAGTGGATGATAAAGGGTACAACAATATGTAATTTATTTTTATTATTCCTGTATAGCGCATATTTGACATAAATTATGCCACAAAGTCTTTATTTACAAGGAAGGGGTTATGTATATAAGTAATTCATAAGTCCATGAATAGTTTTCGTATACTTTGGTGTCGCAGAAACTTTAGGAATAAATTGTGGCTCCGAAAAAGGCTGTTTTATGTGGGGGGCTTCACGCTGCAGGGGGCGTCTCAACCGGATATTGGAAGACCTCTTCGATTTCGTCTTCGGGCTCAGGATCCTCAAATACCTACATACTCCGGAGGCGGCGGGTAACAACTACTGGTTGGACTGGGAAGATCCAACCAGTCGTCGCTAGCTTCCAGGTCATCATCAGGATCGGAATCCCATGACCATGACATCTCCGAAGAATTTAAATTGTCCACCGACCAGCTTGGCGGAGACTCCGCTACAGCCGGAGAGTAACCGGAGCCGCTGGCAATGGCAGGCAGGCTAATGTCCATCGTGTCGTTGTCGAAAAAGTTCTCCATTGCTGTTGCGCCTCGCACGGTCAACGACAAAATAAAAAGTCTAACTCATTTTCTTCATTTCGCGCGAACTCTTCACTGACCTGTCTGTGATGCCTGTAAATGTCTCACCAGCAATTCAGTAACACCGTCGTCAAATAAAAATTCGGAATAATCAATAATGTTAGGTTTCAAGTTATTGATTGCACCTTGTAGAGTTGCCCACGGGTTGCCACATGCTGCGGTTAGGCTAGATATCCCTGGAGCTTCATGTTCAAAAAGTATCGTGAAGTTTGAATTTCCGCGGGCTATGTATATTTGATTTTTGTTTTTTTTTGTAGCGGTTGTTGTTGGTAATGTTGGTACTTATGTCCCTTACTTATGCTCACAAGGTCGGCCATTTTTATTGTTTAGTTATGTCTTGGCAGCTGTTTTGCTTGGATATGTTTTGGCTCTATTCCAAAAAATGAATCAAAGAATCTGTATCGAATTTTGTGTGAAAAACAAAATAAAGTGCGCGGACGCATTTCGAATGTTGACTGTGGCATATGGTAAAGCTACCTTGGACCAAAGCAACGTTTATCGGTGGTACAAAACGTTCTCAGATGGCCGAGAAGATGTGAAGGACGAACAGAGTGCTGGACGCCCGAGAATGTCAACAACAGACAAAAACATTGATAAAGTGTAGAAAATAACATCGAATCACCGTTAGAGAAGGTGCTGAGGACCTTAACATATCGATTGGCTCGTGCCATTTGATTTTAACCAATGATTTGGGCATGAGTCGGGTCGCTGCGACATTCGTGCCAAAATAGCTTAATTTCGGCCAAAAACAGCATCGCGTTAACATTTCTCGCATGATGTTGGACTCGGTCCGTGACGACCCAAATGTGCTTCAGAGGGTCATAACTGGTGACGAATCATGGGTTTTAGGTTATGACGTGGAAACCAAAGCTCAATCATCCCAATGGCAGCTACCGCATAAGCCAAGACCGAAAAAAGGGCGCCAAGTTCGGTCGAACGTGAAGGTTTTGGTCACAGTTTTCTTCGATTGCAGGGGCGTGGTGCACCATGAGTACTTGCCACAGGATAGTGCGGTCAATAAGGAATATTTTTTGCGAGTTATGCGCAATTAGCGCTAAGCAATCTGCCAGAAACGCCCGGATTTGTAGAAGAACAAAAATTGGCAATTGCACTATGATAACGCCCCTGCTCACACATCGTTGCTTGTACTCGAATATTTAGCCAATAATAACACAGTAATGGTGCCGCAGCACCGTATTCCTCAGACCTAGCCCCTTGTGACATTTTCCTGTTCCCAAACCTGAAGAGGCCCATAAAAGGACGACGCTACACCACGATTGAAGAGATAAAGACGGCATCAAAGGAGGAGCTGAACAAAATCACAAAATATGATTTTTTTAAGTGTTTCGAGGATTGGAAAAAACGTTGGCACAAGTACATTATACCCGAGAGGGAATACTTTGAAGGGGACAAAATTCGCGTTACTTTTTGAACAGACTACGTATACGTTTTATTTTTAAAACTTGGATCAATTCGTGAAGGGGACGCAACTAGTTCTTCGGCCTGGACAGATGCAGAAGCATTTACTTCTGGCTGTATAAAAGCTCCAGTGCAAATAATCTGATCGTCAGACACAGTGCGACGCTTAATAGAAGTTATGCTAAGGATAGCTCACTTTCGCAGTCATTAGACGAGTTATCATGGTGATTTTTAGCAAGTACCTACTCTGGGTTGGGACCCAGATAGATTTTGACATAACACAAAATTTTCGTCTCCAGAGTCCTCGCCTTTAATTTCTGCTTTTCAATTTTCTAACGGCATGATAGTTATAAAATCTGGATCTATCTACTCATAATTTTGCTCCAATTCACAATTATCTCATGAAGAGTGAGATGTTTGGGGAATTTCCTAAAACAATAAAGGATACATTAGAGACAGAAATACATTTACCCACTGTGTCGTGTACGGAACAGGCTAAACAAAAGGAAGTTTCGTGAAGAAAGTAATCTAAAACTGATCAACTAGTTTATACTTTCGACATAAATAGGAACCAGATATTACTAATTACATCACAAATAAATAAACAACGGCATAAAATATTACCTATGTACCTTACCTTAAATAACTCATTGCAAATAGTATGAAAATAAACCTTATTTTACACAATAACAATAAACTGCAGCTTACGGTTATCACTTTGCAATCACTAAGAGAACACGCAACTGCTAAACTCGACGTGATAAAAGAACTCGAAACTACCCTCAAAAACTCACATATATTTAAATAGTGGGTGTGTCGTTAACGGCACAGTAAGCGTAAGTATGTTACGTATAAACATGGAATTAATATCTTGTATTGTTGGCTAATACATCACTATAATGAGATCTCACTCTTTATTATCTGGACGGAACATTTAAGCTTCTTGGTGTGAGACAACATCTTTATACCGTGGTAGTTGGTGCACTCTCTCACTGAGCCCTGACCATTAAGACTGGGGTAGTTATACTCAGCCTCCATTGGTTAAGTATCATCCCGGTGAGGAGGTTGTGATTATAAAGGTCGCTAATATGCTCACACCAAAGCAGCCCATCGATTTCCACGCTTCAATAGGGACTCCATCGAGTCCAACGGCTTTCTGGTTCTTCATAGAGAAGAGCCGCCTCGACGTTCTCAGGCGTTATCGGTGGCACGAGTCCTTGATTCGGAGAGAGGTCCAGTGGATGCACCTCTTTATATTGCTTATCTGCACTCGTGGAAATACGAGCGCGATCTCGCCTTTACCGCGCGGTCACCGCGTAATAGGTTACCTTGGCAGTCATTTACATAGCGAGAAATGGAAATATCCTGTGCCACTTTGACCCTTTATATGAGTTTCTTTCTCTCAGAAGATTCCGAGTTATCGAACAAAGGCCATAAGTGGTCTCGTCTGGCTCTGGCTACCGCTCGTTTGCTGGCACGTTTGGCATCCCTGTACGCAGCGTAGTCTTCACGAGATCTGTACGCTTGCCACTTTTTAAAGAGGGTTTTCTTCATCCTAATTTACCTCTGGACTGTGCCGTTCCACAACAAGCTCGCCTTGTCAAGCCTGCGTCCTTTATTATCTACTAGCGCAAATACTACTTAATAATGTGTTCCGGATTAAAAAATAAATTTGAGTATCTATCAAACTCTTCATAACCTGGACTGTAAATTTCACGACTTTTTAAAATTTTCGACGTAGACTGTAAGTATTTACCACGATCATTATTTTCATGTTACGCAAAGCTTCATCATCACAGCATATAACAGTTCACTGCAGGACTTAAGGCTTTTCCCAGGAAGGTTATTGTCATAACCTCCACACTTTGACTGCCGGTCCCATCAAACCACGTTAATTTAGGTAGGTATACTTACTATTCTTGTTTTTTTGTTCCTACATGTACGTAACCTATTAAGGCAAATAAATTTATACTTTTTCTTAAATTGATTCTTATTATTCTTTTAACAACTTTTTCTGTCAAGACCAAGGTATGTCATAATAAATAAATAATAGTACTAGCACAAATTCATTATCGTCTTTTTTTATTTGTTAAGATTGAATATTAAATTAATATCTTGTAATGTTGGCTAATACATCCGTGATCCTGGTATGAAATGGCTCTCGCCTATTTGACAAAGAGTAAACTGAAAACCTAAAAATTTTAGTAGCAGTAGGAACATTAAAAACCCTACGAAAAATAACAATATGACGTCTTCCTGTCAAGATATGGGTCTCTTCTTCTTAGTCGGTCACTCTCTATTGAGTATCGTGACTCCTGAGTTTGTCAATTAACTGCCTCCATCAGCTGCTTTCCGCCGCTTTGTGAAGTGCAGAGCTGTCCGGTATTTCCAAGGCGATCAGAACCGACCACCGCTTTTAATTTCGGCCAAAGCGGTCTTTGACACTCTATTTATCATACAAATCTTTTTAAATCTTTTGCCTAGACTGTGAGTATTCTCTCATTATTTACATTTTACGCAGAGCTGATTTCATATTTTTTTGTTTACATATTTATTGTGTGCCTACTTGACGAAAAGTAAACTCAACATCTAAAATTTTAAAAAGCAGTAGGAACACTATTAGCCTACGAAAAATAATAATATTACAACTTTTTCTGTCAAGACTACGGTATGTCATCTATATCTATTTTAAACATATGATAATATATTTAAAAAGTGCGTCTGCATATTAAATTTATTTACAAAAAAGTAAATTAGGGCGATGAAGAAATAGTAATACAATAAGATTTTTTTTAATTATTGTTTGTCTGTTTGTCCGTTTGTATTACCTATTCTCCTCGCTAAATAAGTATAATTATTAAGCCTTGGCAATTATGGGTAAAATTGATTTTGGAAACTGAAAAATCTGAGGTAGAATTATAATAGAACAGACAAACTATATGAAATATGGACATGCAACAGAATGGATTTTTAAAGGTTTTCACATTTTGGTAGTTTGGGATCCAACTTAAAATCTAGACCATGTGTGAGGCGGGCTGTTTGTGGAGCAAGTAAACAACACAAAAGCAGATGTAGTACTCTTTTATTTGAGCGAATGCATGACGTTTAATACTAAGTTTACAATGCTTACATACTACATAGACATTATATATCGTACCACCTTACACCTCCCCGGTACAAAAAAAATAATTAAAATAAGACAATTATTTTATAATTTTTTATAATAAGCTTACAAAAATAAACAAATGCTAAGAAGAATAGTATGGCTTAGTTCGATTCTTATGTACTAAAATATTTTTTCCATTAATTTCTACTTCTACGTTAGGAGACATGTCTCTTATCACCTTATATGGGCCCAAATATAAACTATCTATCTTATTGCCTACTTCATTTTTTATTAAAACTAAGTCATTTGGCTGGTAACATGTAGGATGAAGCCTAATGTCGTATCTTGATTTCCTTGTATTCTTACTTTTTAGAAGATTGTTCCTGGCTTCTTTTTGAGAAGTCTGGATGCGATATTTTAACTCGCATGGGTAGTTGTCATAGTTATATAGTGGCTCAACATTGAAACCTAATAAATTACTTGGTAATACACACTTTCTACCATATACAAGTTCAAATGAAGTATATTTGGTTTCTGTATGCACAGACGTGTTAAAAGAAAAGCTCCAGTACGGGAGCCAAGTACTCCACAATCCAGGATGATTGTCCGTTTGAATGCGTAGGAAAGCGGCTAAATGTTTGTGGGTATTTTCCAGCGAACCAATCCTTTGGTGGTGGTACGCTGTGGACGTGATTTGCTCTATATTTAACAATTTACTTACCTCTTTGAAAGTGGTTGAGACGAACTCTGCGCCTCGATCTGTAGCGATTTGCCTGGGAACTCCATATCTAAGGATGTGATTATTTACTAATACTCTTGCTACCTCTTCACTCTTCTTGGAAACCAGAGGGTAAGCTTCTACATACTTACTCAATTCACATTGAATTGTTAAAATAACAGAGTAATTGTTATCATCTATGTCCAATGGACCTACTAGATCTAAGAAAATTATTTCGAACGCGTATTTGGCAGTAGTTGTAATATTCATTGGTTGTTTTTAATTGGAAGAGAGTATTTCTGTTTTTGACATTAGTCACATTTTTTCACGAAATCTTATTTCAGTTTCCATTTTCGGCCAATAGTAATACTTCTGAATATTATTATACATTCGTCTCATGCCCGCGTGGCCACTAGTAGGCAAGAGATGAAAATCATTTAGTATTACAGTCCTGTCATTTTTATCGTTTATTCTTTTTATATCCTTTAAAACGCATAATCGTATTCCATTATAAAATGTTTGTTTACTCATTTCTTAACAGAGTTTATCAACAAAATCATGAGTATTTTGATTTTTAATAAAATATATTTCATCAACGCTTATTTCTTTGCCAAATTGCATTAGTTCTTTCACAAATCCGCTTGGCGCATTTGCGATGAAGAATCTAACTTCTTTATATAAATTATATAACTCTTTGACACATAACATAATACAATACTTTCTTTATCTATCAAGTTTTCGTTTCGGTACCTTTGTAACATATTTTTATCTATAAATTTTAATTCTATAGTGTTTTGGTTTGCTATGGACTTCCACGATTTTCGGTTGATCAGGCGGATTACTCAAAGAATCCACAGTTTTCGATGAAGGTGTTAAAGCCGTAGTATTTCTACATTGAGCTCTTGTCATCACACCCACCACACTTTTATTTATTTCCTGTAACTCATTACTCGTTATACTGATACGCGATAAAGCCGGTGCGTTATCTGTACCTTTAACGTACTCTACGGTATAGTCGTATTCTTCCAGCGCTAACCTAAACTTCAAAAGTCGACTTGATGGGTCTCGCATCCCAAACAAGTATATAAGAGGTTTATGGTCGGTCCTAATTATAAATGTACGACCGTACAAGTATGGTCGAAAGTGTTTCACAGCCCACACTATCGCGAGTAACTCCTTTTCGATGATGGGGTAGTTTTGTTCGGCTTTGTTAAGGTTTCTACTAGCAAATGCTACCGGTTTATTATCACCGTTACTTAATACCGCATCTTAAGAGTAGCCCGAAGCGTCCGTTTGTAAAATAAATGTATTTTTCTCGTCAAAGTTTGGATATTGAAGTACTGGTGGGGAAGACATACGTTCTTTCAAAAATTCTAACGAAGTTTGGCAGGTATTATCCCATATAAAATTTACATTTTTACGTGCTAAATAATTTAATGGATATGCAATTTGAGCAAAGTGTTGAATAAATTTCCTGTAATAGTTGGCAAATGCGACGAACCGCTTCACTTCGTCAGCATTTGTCGGCGTGGGATATTCTTTGATCGCACGTATCTTTTCCGGATCGGGTGACACACCGTCGCTTGTAACTACGTGACCTAGATAAAGTAACTCTTTTTTCAAGAAATTACATTTGTCGGGGTATAATTTTAAGTTTATTTTTCGTAATCTGGTAAATACTTTCATCAAGTTTTTATTATGATGTTCGAGATTACGTCCAAAAACGATTAGATCGTCGAGATAAATAAGACATTTTTCGTAGTTTAAACCTGTCGTTGCGATATTCATCATTCTAGAAAATGAACTAGGGCTAGTTTTTAGTCCCATAGGCATCCGTTTCATTCGATATTGGCCTGAACAAAACGCCGTATACTTCCTACTTTTTGGGTCAAGTTAGTAGTATCCATTCTTGAGATCTAAATGAGAATAATAAACACTACGCGAGCGGGAATCAATAATTTCCGTTATATTTGGCAGGAGGAATTTATCATCATGAATGCAGTTGTTAAGTTTTCGGTAGTCAATCACTACGCGCCATTTATTATCACATAATGCACTCTTTTTTGGCACTAGTAAAATTGGGCTAGACCATTCGCTTGCACATTTTTCTATAATCCCCTCTTGTAACATTTGGTCGAGTTGTTTCTGAATTTCGTGTTTTTGTGAGTGTGGCAGTCGATACGGTTTTACATAAATGGGTTCCGTATTCGGTTTTAATGAAATATTGTGTTTATAGATATAGATCGGTAGTTGATAGCTTATCCTCTGGGAGATAAAAAACGTCTGAAAATTTAGCACACAAATTTTCTATTGAGATTTGTTTCTCTTTGTTTAATTTTTGGAGCTGTAAGTGATTAAATAATTGATTCACTCTATTCGCATTCATAGGCTCATTTTTACTGAAATTACAAATGCTATAATCACTAATTTCATGAATATCTTAGGTTAATGAATCTAATGTGATCTCGTTATCTGTGGTATTTAGGATTTGAACGGGTACTTTGCCATTTAGTGGTCTCACTAAGGTGCTAGCAATAAATATTCCATCTCTAATTTCCGTTGCACACACTAAGCAATCTTCCATGATATTCCGATCGTGGGGGAATTACGAATGAGTTATTATTTATTATTAAAGGTAAAGTGACGTAATTATCGATATTTTGCAAGGTTAATTGTTTTTTAGCGTAATTTATCTGAGCGTTATATTTTAAAAGAAAATCGTGCCCTATAATTCCACTATTTTATGTTTTTAATAACCTACACGGTAGGTTATTAAAAACATAAAACTTATGCTTCAAAGTATTTTCATATTCTGTTAAAGTTAGGTAAACATATCCGATTGCATGCACTTTTCCACCGATTCCATTTATGACTAAGTTGCTTTTTGTTATGGGAACGCGCAATTCTAATGAGTTGCATAATTTTATCGCGGATATTGTTGCGCCAGTGTCAAGTAAAAATTATGGCGCAATATTGTTTGCATGTAAATGAATTGAACATGTATTATCACTCGCTAGAATAAGATGGTGGGAAACGAAAAAACTGATTTTGATGATTTGCGTCTTGAGGTATTTGATCGTCATTGATAGCGGACTTATTTGCCGTATTTATTTGACCATAGGCCTGCTTCCTTTGGTTTCCACGAAAAGAGAAGGGCGTACCTCGGTCACTGCGGGCTCGGCTCCACCCCTGGCCGCGGTAATGGGCGCATCCTCTGCTCACAGCATTCATCTCGCGTCCTTCAAACTGGGGTGTTCTTGGGCCTTGGTGATAATGTTGCGATGCCCCCCGATAAAATATACGGCCTCTGAAGTTCGGATTCCTGTAATTGTTACGGTTGTTCGCGTGATTAAAGGAATACATTTGATTAGAGGTAGATGATGACGATAAGTCCTCGTCCAAGGCTGCTTGTACAGCATCTTTAACAGAGTCAAAATTTCTGGCAGCTACTATCGTACTGATGCGACGATTACGCAAACCGTCTGCAAACCTTTTAATGTTTTGATTTTCATTAATTTCCTTTAAAATGTTATACGAATTTGAGTTTCCGTCGGCTTGCGCAATGGTAAGGTTAACAAACATTTCGGACAATTGTTTTCCATAATTTTCAATAGTTAACTCACCTTGAGTAATTTGGTGCATCTGGCTCTGGATCGCAGTAGCAGACCTCCTGGGCAATAATACCTTCCGCATGTCCCTCAGCAGATCAGGAACAGTAGCATTAGCTGCAGATAATTTAAGCTTAGCCACCTGTGAAAGTCTACTTTTAAAGTAAAGGACAAAATTAATTAAATGTTGTTTTGCCTCCGCTTTCAAAAGAGTGTCATAATATTCTATGGCGTCAAATAATTAAGTGGTAACCGCCTCCTTGTCGGTCATAATTGGCAATAAATTGAGAGCGATTTTTAAATCAAAGTCACCCATTTCGGATGATTGTTCAGTCTGTGGTACCCTTTGAACTTGTATATGATTTTTTACAAAATTCCTCAATACATCTATACAATTTTTTAACGTTATCGCAACACAACTGTATATCTAGCAAGGATTGACCTTGAATTTTGTTTAAACTTATCTGTTCGTTCACTTTCTTTAAAATATCTTTATATTCTGCGTATAATAATACAGGTTCATCCAATTTATTTTCTAAAAATTCTGGTGTTCTCCTAGGATAACTTAATTTAGCAAGATTAGTATCTATCAACTTTAATTTTTCATAAATGTTTCTTAAGGCACTTAACATCGTTCAATTATCCAAATAAACATTATACAGTAAGTAATTTTTTTCATTTTCAATAGGAAGCTTTAAAAATAACTAATTACCTTACGTACATAAAACCTAATGTCCATATTTTTGAAACCCGAATTTTTATTTTTGGCGCTCACTTCACTTTACGCACTATGGGTTTTTTCTTTTCTGTTAAATCATTTGTTGCTCGAGGATCACCTCGATTAAAGGAGCGTCGCAGGGTGTATTGGACTATCAAGTCCCTGGTCCAATCCTTGTGGCACCTCCGATATAGTTTCAGAATGATGAATAATCCGCCGATTCCCAAAAATGTTGCTATTATGATGAGTATGATGCTCATTGAAGACAGATGAAATTTAAAAAGTTCAATATTTGCCTCGTTTGCACCGCCATTCTGGTTCACGATTACTTCTTCTTTTTCTACTTTCGATTGGCACATTGTATTATTGTATAATTTTGTGTGATTTGTATAATTTTATGTTTTCACTCCGCGCACTGCGTACCGGCGTACGGGTATCTTTTTAATAAGTCGCGCCGACAAAGTCGCGTCGGATACCCGACACCTCGTGTGGCAGGGTCGCCATGTGAGGCGGGCTGATTGTGGAGCACGTAAACAACACAAAAGTCGATGTAGTACTCTTTTATTTGAGCGAATACATGACGTTTTATACTAAGTTTACAATGCTTACATACTACATAGACATTATATATCGTACCACCTTACACATGTTTCATCTAATTCGGTCGGGTAGACTAGAGGTACAGCTTGACCTGGTTGTAGTACTTTTATTTATTTTATTAGGGAGGTCATTTCAAATGATCGCTCGGGAAAAAGATAACTGCCCTAAAAATTGAATCTGAAACGGTTTATCAACAATCGATAGATCCATGAACTGTTTTCCCAAAAATCGATAGATCCATGAATTGTTCGTCAGCGGAACAGTTAGTCAGTTAATGTTTAACCAACACAATCGTTGGACCATTAACTTTAAATCCACAGAACATTTCATTCATTTCAGAAAATTATTCGCCAACGAACGTTTCGTCCACAATCATTTATTGGGACTAAACATTAAGTAGGTCCAACGAAAGGAGAGAAAAATTGTAATCAAACAACTTCGTTACTGTATGCGTGTGGCAAAACGCATCAAAGACAAGATTAGTAAAAGTTGTAGAAAATGAATAATTCTTTGCAATGACATATCGCGAAACGTTGTTGGTCATATAGGCTATATTTACCGGTACAAATCGAAGCTTTCTTTAACTGACCATAACTATTTTCGCTGTGTGTTTGTTTTGTTTGCTTTATGCAATTCGGTAAATTGGTAACGCTTGGTTCTTTTGTTACGCCGATAACGAACAGTTTGTCCACAAACGAATCCGTCGATTTATGAATGTGGTAAAACGATATAGTATGTCACCAAAGAATGGGATAACATTCAGGATAATCCGAAACTTGGACTATGAACGAAAGAACGTTTCTCGCTCGTACGATTCTGATGTGGAATGAGCTCCCAGCCACAGTGTTTGCTTTGGACTATGACATGGGATCGTTCAAGAGGTATATTAGAGGTCTCTTCAGAGGCGGGCAACGCATTGGAACAGTCCCCTGGTGTTGCTGATGTCCATAGGCGGCGGTGACCACTTTCCATCAAGTGGCCCGCTTACCTGTTTGTCTGCCGTATAACATAAAAAAATATGTCATTGGCGATTTTCATACGAAAATAGGTAGTTAGTAACAACAATAATTACAAGAAAGGGGGTTATGGATATTATTCATAAAGCCATTAAAAACTTTCGTATTTTTGGTGTCTTAGAAACTTTAGGAATAAATTGTGGCCCTGATAAGGGCCTTTTATCTCACTATAGATCGTTTCAGCTCAAAGCATCAACGTTCCATGTCAGTGTCACACGATTGCTATGCTGTTTAGGAACTCATTAATTTCGTCAACTCCTTGATAAAATTTCGTTTGTCTTTCCTTTTTCACCACGAGCTTGTTGATTATTCGGGTGTACATCTTTTTTCGACGCAGCAATGAAGAGTTTTTGTTGCCCCCATTTTCTTCAAGTCTTCGTGATATTCTCTTCAATTTCCTGTCATACTTTTCCAGGCGATGGTCGGTATTTCGCGAGGCACTTCGCGTGGGAGCCATGTCTGAACGAGCAATGAGATGTCGCATGCAGAGCGCATGTCTTTATGGCCCGTCTATTGGCCCGGTCGCGTGATTCCTGCTGACTAGTGAAAGAGATAGCGCTATATACCTCTTTCAGCTAACCTAGCAAATACGTTACCTTTATAGGTATTCTTTTTTTAACATTACCAAAGTCTTGGCATAAGATTCTTAAGTGTTGACTTTTACTACAGTTTTATATTAATTTTTTGTTTTTACATAATTGCAGCTTTAGTTTACACCCTATACCTAGTACTGAAACTGCTGAAACGAAATAAAGCAGTTTCTGGTTTTCCATCTTCATTGAATCATTAAATAAAATAAATAACACCAATACCTACTAACTTCTAAACAAGAAAATTATAAGTACCTATATTAAATATTCAATGTTAGTTGGTTTTATTGATTTATAATTCTTTGTTAATTTTTTATGCCGAACAGAACGGTGATCAAACCACAAGTTCGTTGACGAACGTCATCTTCGATTTGTTTCTTTCTTTCTTATAACTAAATATAAAACGACATTCTATGTCACCAAAGAAAGGGATAACGTTCAAAATAATCAGATACTAAACAAGGTAAATAAGTATTAAACGATACACTAGGTAAAGAAAGTAATAATGAATGAGATGACAGTGGATTATAAAGGGTACAACAATAGGTTATTTTATTATTCCTGTATAGGGCATATTTGACATCAATTATGCCACAAAGTCTTTATTTACAAGGAAGAGGTAATGGATATAAGTAATTCATAAATCCATGAATAGTTTTCGTATATTTTGGTATCTCAGAAACTTCAGGAATAAATTGTGGCCAAGAAAAGGGCCGTTTTAACCGGATACTGGAAGACCTCTTCGATTTCGTCTTCGGGCTCAGGAACCTCAAATACATACTCCGGAGGCGGCGAGTAACAACTACTTGTTGGACTGGGAAGATCCAACCAGTCGTCGCTAACTTCCATGTCATCATCGAGATCGGAATCCCATGACCATGACATCTCCGAAGAATTTAAATTGTCCACCGACCAGCTCGGCGGAGACTCCGCTACAGCCGGAGAGTAACCGGAGCCGCTGGCGATGGCGGGCAGGCTATCGTAATGTCCATCGTGTCGTCGTCGAAAAAGTTCTCCATTGCTCATGCTACTCAGCGCTTTTTGAGTGTGGTTTACCAAAAGTTGGCAGGTGTAGAAACATTGGCAGTAGGTGTTATAAAGAGTTAATTTAACTTCCTTGCTACACCCACCAAACCTACGGGCTAGCATGTTACACCTGACACTGAGCGCCCGTTGCTCTCGCTCTATATCCGTATCATCCCTTAGGTGTTCGGTGAGAATATGGCCCAGGTACCTAAATCTCTGCACAGCCCGAACCACCAACTTATTATAGGGTTATTAGTGTAGTGTACTGTCGTTCTCAAATTGTGATTGTGCTAATGTGCTAAGTTTTTTCTAATTGAATTATTTAATTATATAGATAATTATGCACTTAACACCTCGCTGCCTAAATATTGCTTTGTACTATGTCCACTAACCTTAGTTTCAAGATATCGACATCTAAAGTTTTGAAAAATCATTTTTGCTATCTAGAATACTACATTGTAGTTAAATGTACACCATTGGCTAGGCTGGGTTCTGGAGTAGTTATTCTATGTAAACTGCACATGGTTTTGTGTATTATATTAGTAATATTAACTTATATTTAAATCACTTTTGTACTATGAAGTCCAAAATTAGCAAACTTGTGACATTATTGTTTTGTACTATTATCTTTTTTATATTGTTTTGTTCTATATCCTTACTTAGTACAAAACAATATTTACATTGTATTTATTATGCTAAAAGACTGTTGGGAGAAAATCGATTGAAACACAATTTAAATGACAAGTGACAACTAGCTGTATTTATTTTATAACAATGAGAAAGATGTTCTATCGTCTGTCTGTCTAAAAATTAATAAAAGTACAATAATTGTTAAAACTACCAGGGTCCATGACCCAAAAGTTGGCCAATAGGACACCTTTTTTAAAAGCAATATTAAAGGTTAAGATGCATGTATATTTTAATAGTAGTTTATGCAACTGTCATATAAAAGGGGGTATTAAAACATGAGTGTCTGTTTCATCATACGAGGCGTAGCCGAGTATGATAATAGTTTGACACGAGTGTTTTAATACCTAATTATATGCAGTTGCATACACTACTTTATCTACACTCATATTTTCATGTTAAAATGTCGTACTTAAAATTTTTTCAACTTTGCTGGAAGAAACTGCGAGTCAGTTCTATTGTGTCTACGCGTCGTGGATATCAAACGGCGGGAAATTCACTTCACTACTTTCACATTTATCTATTTATTTGCTTCAAACAAGAAAAAACTTAATACTTAAAACTTCGATACACCTGTAATGAGAATAGTATGGGAAATGCTGTATCGAAAAGTAATTTTTTAATTTTTTATAGACTGGCGTGAAAAAAGTGTATCTTTAAACAACTGTTTTCGAATATGTAATTGGAACATTACGCTATGAGTGAAGATAAAATAGCTTTATAAAATTGAACATCAATGGAAGGCATTGATATAATATATTTTTTCTTTTCTGGAGTTATCTTTATACTATTACTCGAAATAGGTACGGTTTCTGGAAACGTTAAGGTTTTAGACCTGCGTTTATTTGTACGTCTTGTAGTTAATGCAATGCGCTGCAATGTCAATTTTCACACTTGTGTCCATCGTAAAATCCTCGGCATATTTAACGTGATACTTTTTTCCTGCTTGAATTTCAATTAATTTTACTTTAGTGTATGGGATTTGGGAGTAACTAAAGTGTTTAGAAAGTGCTTGATGATCAAAAAGCTCTGTGCTGCACACCATTATAGTAGTCAACTTATTAACGGACTTCTTCTTTAGTTTAATTAACTGTTTAACTAGCCCTAAGTGACTGTAAACCTCACTGGTTTATAAAAATATTTTAATTTTGATATGTATGCAATCAACTTCTTGTATATTTTCTTGTATATTTCAAGTATTACCATTCCTATTATTACTCGCAAAGCTGAAGCGATGCAGTTAGCGTTGCGACCTGCTAAACCTTGATGCCATACAGCAGTAAGCTTTGTTATTCAAATCACATGAGCAGTCAAGTTATAAGAATTAAATTTCTTTTATAAAAAAAATTTTACACTTCATCACATGGCAGTGAAAATACATTTTCAAAATCAAAGCAAACTAATGCTACTTTGTTCAAAGTTTGTTTTCTATCCTTATCTCTGTCTTTTCTTTCTAAGTGCTTTTTTGGTTAGATTCTAAATCATCTTTTTTTATTGAATTTTTGAATTCTTCGCATGTTCTTCGCTTAGCTTATTCATTATTAAATATTTTGCTGTATGTAAATTGTTTTATACTACTAGCCTCTGGATGTGCTTCTTTAAAAAGCGAAAACAACGTTGTTATTTTCAACGTTCCCTCTAAATACTCTCTGTTAGTATCAGCTCTACAATAGTTGCTTTCCATTCTCGGAAAGGAATTTATATGTTCTCTAACCAAGTTAAGCTCTTCTTCTTTCAAAAACTTTTTTCTGTTTTTCTTACGTTTATAAGGTCTTGGTATGTCACTATTATTATTTTGAATCTCGGCAAAGTGATAGTTGATTCTTCTCTGACTAATATCAAGAGTGTGAAGAAAGAAAACCTTGCATACATTTATTTCCACATTATTTACTTGCTTAGTGCTTAAATAGTAATGGAATGTATAATTTTTATATTTTTTATTCCTGTTATTATTTTTGGTTGTAGTTCTAACTCGCTTTTTAGGAACTTTCTTGACATGGCTACTGTAGAAAAATCTTTTTTCATTATCTGTTAGTATCCAAAAACCTTTATGAATTTCTTGTTGTTCAGAAGAAGTTATTTTTTCATAACACTTAAGTCGGCAGGAGCACATATCTTGCACTTTTCGAGCTCGATGTTTTATTCCTATTAAATCAACATACTCTTTACCATTTCCGCGTGCCTTCTTTCTCAAATTCTGCTTCCATTCGGCTTCACTTCGTTTTCGTTTCCTTGTTCCTTTTTTACCTGCAAAATAGTTAGATTGCAGTCAAATAGAAAGCAATAATTATCAGAATAACACAATATACTGACGTATATAAAACAAAATATTATTGTTATATATACATAGTATAAAACAAAGTCGCTTCCCGCCGTCTGTTCCTATGTATCAATGTATGTATGAACGCTTAGAGCTTCTACGAACAGATTCTAAATGCGATTTTCTTCGATAGATAGACTGATTCAATATAAAAAAGGGTAGGTAGGGGTAAAGTAGGTGTAGGGTAGGTGTAAGGTTTGGGTAGGGGTTGGGTAGGTGTAGGGTTGGGGTAGAGTAGAGATAGGGTAGGGGTAAAGTAGGATAGGGTAGGGGTAGGACGTCACGCGAACGAAGTCGCTCCGGGTCCACTATTTTTTTTTATAAAACAATTTTGGCATCTAAATATTTAATATTGATGTATTAATTACTAGATTTTGCCCGCGACTTCGTCTGCGTAAAATTCGGTTATTACGTACCGATCCGTTCCCGCGGGAACCACATTGAATTTCGGCATAAATTTCTTTTCTGGGCTTTAAGCTACATATCTTCCAAATTTCATCGTAATCGGGGAGGCGAATAACAATTAAGCTATGTAAATCCTCAGGTGCTAAACTATGTTCATACCGAATTTCATCAAAATGGGTGCAGTGGTTTCGATATGAAAGCATGACAGACAGACAGACATAGTTACTTTCGCATTTATAATATTAGTAGGATTAACTAAGTAACTTTTAGTAACCGATGTGTAAATAAATATTGTGTTATACCTATTTCATGATACGAAGATGGCTCGTTATGCAGTCCTTTTGGTATTTCAGCAGATTCAGATGTTCCTTTAAAAATTTTTTTATTCGTAGTAAAGAAAAACACGCCTATTATATTAATTATATATTACATTTGTTATACATAGGTACCTTGAACGGTCGCTATTGAACGATGGACTCTATTTTGTTTCTTTCTTTTGAGTTTCGTACTTTTTGATTTGTTAGTATTATTCCTGCAGTCATCAATAATTGACAATGACCCTTTAGAATTGTCGGAATCGCAATATGTCTCATCAACAGCAGCATCATCATCATCATCACCAGACAATGGTTGCATGTAATCAACATCTTTTACCGAGTCATCACTGTCAGTATTAATCCAATTTACTAAAGGAGACATGCCTTCTGGCACAGGAGAAGAAGTTGCAGTTTCTGATACAGGATTATTTGTTGGTTTATTCCAATTTTCAATCATATGTAAAGTAAGTCTTGGAGTAAATATGGTGGTGGCTCAATGCTAGGTACACCAGAACTACATTCATATGGGAAGGGTAAAACATCGTCTTTGCAGTGGTTTTCAGAAACAGATTTGAGAGATATATCTCTGCCGCTTATAAGCGGCTGCTGCGAATTGCGACGTTCATCAGGACGGACACCTAAGAAAACCATAGTAATAAGTAGCGACATGGTAAGTAGTTACAATTTGCAATACAGTGTTATTGAATGTATACCTGGAAAAATTACGTGTGGCACTCGGGGACTGCCGTGGTGAAGCTATTGCATAGCATTTTTTATCAACTTATGCAATTATAATTATTTATTTATTTTATTTCTGAAGTATTTTTTTTTCTTTGATATAATTCAAGTTTTTTCTTTGATATTAACCATATACATACACGTTAAGGTTCAACTAGTCGCGGGCTCGAACTCACTCGTGGACGCGGCCAAAAAGCAACCTCACCTAGCATTGTGTCTAAAAGAGATAGAATCAGTTATGAGCAGTTAGCAGTTAGTCTACACGCATACGTCTAGTCGCACGCACACAAACACCGTGCCGAAGTCTGCCGAACTGAAACGACGTTAGACGATGCATGGCTTTCAACGCCGCACCACTGCGCCGGTCGGAGTGGGGGGTGTTAGGTTTTTTTCGTTACGGAATTTCTTGATTCGGTCGCCGCGCTCAAAGCCCGCGATAAAAGCTATGCAATAGCTTAAAAATCTGTATTTCCTGGTGTGATAATAGCTGGCATATTTTTGTATTCAATCCCATGGACATTCCTTGATCCTTGATCTCATGGAAATCTTAAAATCGTGTAACTGTGTAACGATATACAGGGTGTAAAAAGACCGCTAGCATAAATTGAAACCCCATATTCTACCCATGAAATTGAACAACTTTCCCCAAGAAACATAGCCGCGGAAATGACTTCATAATTTCGCTACCTAAAAAAAATAATTAATTGCGACGTGCAATGTACATCGTAAGGCGCACGCCTCTCGCTCGCCCACGTGACCAGTGGCCACTGACCCCGCGTGGCGGCCGCTCTGGCGTATTCTACCTAACTAGTAGGTATACCTAGGCTAGGCGCCACTTACGGGGAAAAACCATCGTGCAGTAGTTGTCGCACAAAGCAAATGTGGTTCTCGTCGAAATTGTACCACCCGGTACCTAACACCTGTTAAACAAAGCAAATAAGGCACAAAATTCAATTATTTAAACCTAAATAACTGCTAAACTATAAGTCGCAGTCTGTTTCCAATTGGTACCTGCTGTCTTCAGCCATTCAGAATTTTAGTACCATGTTTTTTGTTTAAATTACATTACAAAATTAAGTAGGTACAGATGGCAGCACATCAACCTATTCACCACCAGTATAGCATGAGCTCACTATGCACACGTGTACAAACCGAAGATAACAAGCGAAGCAATGTACCTAGGTACTTACCTACTCTACGTTTCTTGAGCGCAGGATTAGATGCGGCTCAAATTGGCGTCCGCCAACCTCCAGGCAGATGCGCGCTCAGTGCAGGGTGTCTGCGTGAACCCCTGTGTGCATTGTTGGATCTTCGCTGAATTGGCTTTTCAGCTCGTCAAACATACGAATTATTTTGTCCCGCAAAACATCTTCTGTCTGACACGGCCGGTCATACACACGGTCTTTCACATGATCCCACAAAAAAAATCTAACGGTGTTAGGTCCGGTGATCGTGCCGGCCAGGAATGTGGCCCGTACCTTCCGATCCGGTGTCTACCAAAGATCCCACTTAGACGTTCGCGCACTGGCACCGTGCTGAGCGGCGGAGCACCGTCGTGCTGGAACCACGAGTCTTGCAGATTGGCCAGAGTCATTTCGTCCAGCTCGTCAGATATCGGCCCGTTGATAAGGGCCAGGTACTCAGGGCCGTTTATCCTGCTCGGCAAAAATATTGGACCCAGGATCTGGTTCCGTACGATACCTACCCATACGTTGACACTCCACCGGTCTTGAACATCATAAAGATTTTTCTCACTCCAGAAGTGACAGTTCCGTCGGTTCCACATACCATTTAGGGTAAACGTTCTCTCATCCGTCCAAAGGATATTTCCGACAAACGCTGCGTTGGCTTGAAACTAGGCTATCAACCACCTGCAGTACTCCATGCGACTTCTGCGATCGCCAGGCACCAAAGCGTGTACTTTGTGGGTACGGTATGGCCGTCGACGGCACCTGCGTAAAATTTTATGCACAGTTCTATGAGACACAATTATGCTAAAGCATTTTAAAATATTCCCGAGCATCGTAACGATGTATTTCATTAGCACGAGGCATCACAAAATACGTGACGTGAAGACTCGGCGAAGTTTTCCGAATGCCGCCCAGCCCAGCCCATTGCCTCGACCTAACTGCAAGGTTTGCCCCAGATACGTATATCAGAAACAATTTCAAGGCGAAGGCCATTCACGACGACAGGTCTCGTGTTAATGTGGGCATTAATCATGACTTTCGTTTTCTCTAGATTCATGCCGAGATCTATCCGCTGCGAGGTTGATGCTAGGCCGGTAAGCATCCGCTGCAGCTCCTCCAGCGACTCCGCCACTAGGACTATGTCATCTGCAAATCTTAAGATGTTCACCATTTATGTTGATGCCCTTACCTTTCCAATCCAGCGTCTTAAACATATCCTCCAATGCATATGTGAACAGTTTCGGGGAGATAACATCCCCTTGCCTCACTCCTCTGTGCAATTGGATGGGTTTAGACTGCTGGTCCTGTACTTGGACAATCATGTTGGCGCCTTTATACAAGCTTTTCAGCACTTCGATGTAACGATAGTCCACTTGGCATCGCTGTAGGGATTCCAGAACAGCCCAGGTCTCGACGGAGTCATAGTCCACAAAAGCCAGACACAGGGGCTGATTATACTCCTCGGACTTCTGTATAACCTGCCTCACTGTGTGAATGTGGTCTATGGTGCTATATCCTGCTGGAAACCCGGCCTGCTCTGGTGGTTAAAACTCGTCGAGTCTCCGAGCAAGGCGATTCGTGATGACTTTGGAAAACAACTTATAGACGTGGCTCAGGAGTGAGATGGGCCTGTAATATTTGCGTAGTGTTTTAACTATGCTATAAATGCTTCTGTTCCACGCCTTAGGAGTTCTCCCGCAGTGTAAGACGGAGTTGAAAAGCGTTTGTAACTCCTGTATTACAGGAAGTTTTTTATGTAAGAGAAACTAAATAATAGTTTAATATCTAGGATTTAAATATTTTAAAGTAGTGTTCCCTACTACACTGTAATTACAATAGATCTACTGTATTTTTAGTGTCAAAATGATTGATTTACTCAAAGGGGGCACAAATCACAAGTTTTGTGATTTACGAATTTCAGCGAGATGCGATCCTATTATAAGGTATACTTTCGATGACGGAATGTGATAGAGAGCACCCCCAGGAACATCGTTGGTATGGGATACTTTTCTCTGCGGTGCCCCTAGGGGGCGCTAGGGGTCCCAACTTTTTTTCCCATTCAAAATGGCGGGCATTTTTTTAAATTTTGGCACCAGGTTCATGTCAAGAGTCCCAAGGGACGATCAGATATCGATTTTGAAAGCAATCGGTCCAGTAACAAGAAAGTTCAAAATGGCGGCCATTTTTATTCAATTTTGGCACCAGCCTCATGTCAAGAGTCCCAAGGGACGCTCAGATATCAATTTTGAAAGCAATCGGTCTGGTAACAAAAAAGTTACTAAAACTTTTCCACACATCTGACCACCGTGACCCTGCTACCAAGGGAACCTGACACGAACCTTAATGATAACATTTATGGAACATTCAGTCTTGCTTTCAACTTAATTTCCCGATAAATTTTTACAATTCAAACAAACAAACAATCCAATGCGTGAGTAATGTAATCAGTCTAATTTTAAGAGAGACATATTCCGTTATATACGCAAACACAATATACTTCTTTTAAACTTGATTGGTTTATGTCAGAACTGCCAATCTAAGGAAAAAAACTAACTATTTGATTGGTGAGTAAACGCTGATCGAGTAGCTAGAATTGATTGTAGCTCACACTCGCAGGTATTCGATTATCGATACGTTTAGCGTTTACTCGATTTACGCTGTAGTAAAGTTACTTGATTCGTTTCGTGCAACTCACATCTGATCGAGCTATTTTGTTTTGCTCACGTAATTAGCAAAAAGCACCTACCTACCTACGTAACAACCTACTTTGGTGGATCAAAGAATAACCATGAAATACCTACTTACTGTTAAAAGGTAGTGGGTTCGCTTCTCTAGTCAGTAAATAAGAAGTAGGTAGGTACTCAGGCAGGACGACACCACTGTACTTACCTACCTACTACAACTTTCCTACGCAATGATGATTGTTTTCTCTGTGACTCAAACACGGACGCAACAAGAGCTGGCCGAGACGGTGCCGATGGTGAGTCAAGAGTAGGTACCTAAGCACAACCTAAAGTGCGGAATGGCTCCCTGAGATGGCCTGGGTTGGGAGTTTGGGGTCGTATCTGATTGTTATTTGTTGTTCTCTAGGTAGGTACTGTAGCGTGTGTGCTCGGACAGGCCCTAGGTTAGGACGGATCCCAAGACAGGAAGGCGGTTGGAGGCCTCATGTCTGGAGAGGCTTTAGTTTAGGTAGGCTTTCAGGTGCGGTTGCTGCTCCCATAGGGTAAGGCAGGAAGGCGTTCGGAGGCTTCATGCCTGGAGGGGCTTTAGGTTAGGTAGGCTTCCGGGTAAGGTTGCTGCTCCCATAGGGCAGCCGGGGCTTTAATTAGTTAAGTAGGTTAGGTTAGGTTCGAACAGGTAGGAAGGAGGTCGGTCAGCTTGGACGGTTCGGAGCAAGCAGAACTTGGGTCTTTGGCCTGTCTCTATGAGCACACATCGCACTGGCTAGGCAGGAATTCAAATAGATTATATTTGAATTAGACGTAAGATGTCTTATGTATTTTTGTATCATTCATTATTTGTTGATTCTTCATTGGACTTTCTTAATTATAACTATAATATCTTCTATCTCGAGCTACGAGTATTTATTTAAACGCCCCCACGATCCCGAGTGTTACATTTTGGTGGAGGCGCCCGGAGTCCACAATCGCTAATAAATATATTTTCAGAAAAACAAAGAAAAAGAAGTGAATGACAACCGTGTCATATCGAGTCATTTTTTTCCGAGGACAGGAAAAATTCTAGACACAACAACAGAGCAATAAAGGAAAACGGAGAAGCCCAAAAAACGATTTAAAGGACCTAAGGAGAAGTGGCTTGAGAGAAAGAAAAGGATAAAAACCGAAGTGGCACCAAGACTGTCGGATTGCGTATCGTTATTTTGATTACTTTAGTATATTTGATGATGAATGAGGAGTTATTTACTGGAATGAACGGAAATGTTCATGCATTTTTATCGCGAATCAAGCGATACTTTATCATCAAACGCCTAGATGAAAATGAGAAGATCGCTACGCTGCCGGCATACCTCGGTGGTCCGGCGGCGGCGTTCATGAATGAATACGAAGAAAGGAATGAGATATTCACATTTGAAGACCTCGTCGTTGCTCTTGAAAACGAGTTCTCGCCCACCACAAATTATGTGGAACAATTTTACTCTCGCCAGCATCTACCGGGCGAGGATATCATGTCTTTTTTTTACAATCTCTCCGAAATAGCCGCGAAAGCGAAAATTGATGATGATAAAATATTCGTCAATAATTTTTTAAAGAAAATCCGCGGTCCCTTCGCCCACAAAATTAATTGTTCCTTGATCACATCCAAGGAACAATTAAAGGCATTAATACGGCAATTGATTATGGTATATGACAAACCAACAGAACAGAATCCTACTGTAAGATTTTCAAGTCTTCCCTCTACCATGGATGCCCATCACAGTGTACCGGTCCATTCCCCCGGTCCAGTTCAGGGGTCACCAGTCTTCCAAACCCCACCGAATGTGTTTAGCGGCACACCTCAAAGGCCGAGGGTACCAAAATACCCACTAAGACCTTATACGCGCCAACAGCAGCTGCCTCAGCAGCAGCCACAACAGCAAGGATACTTTGCGCGGCAACAGCCGTATAGCCGTCAGCAAGAGCAACCCCAGCAGCGACAGGAACAGCAAGAATACTTGGCACAACATCATGTGAGAGGTGCATTCGCCGAGGAGAACGCACCCATGATGTCGCAGTCATTTTCAAATGATTTAAATACGGTCAGACCATATATTTTGTGTAGATTTGGAAGTAGCCAGGATATTCCTGCGTTAGTCGATACAGGAGCATCTATTTCTTGTGTGTCAAAAAGTGTGGTTGATAGAATCGGTTTAAATATGATGAATTGTAATGACATCTATGTCAAAGCCGTAAACGGAGCAAAAATTAACATTTTGGGCAAATGTAGCGAAATAGTTGAGATAGATAATAGGGAGTATGTATTACCTCTGGTGGTAGTAGAACACCTAGGGTGTGAGGTCATCATCGGCCAAGATTTTTTATATCGCCATATGGCAAGTATAGATTTTTCTCAAAAGTGCGTGACGTTGGGAAAGAACCATCACGTAAACTTTGTATTGAGTAGAAATTTATGTAATGACAATGGGAATTTATATCAGGGTTCTCTAGATTCGTTAGGGCACCAGGAGCAATTTGACTACATTTATTGTGCGTCCTTAAACGAAAGGGACGTATCTCCAACGTTAATAAATACCGTTATTTCTCCACAATTTCCAGAGGACAAGCAGTTGTCCTGGTTGAGCGATAATTTGCCTTGTCAGGAACGAGAGGAGTCAGGGATCTCGTCAAATCAACTTGTACATATATTAGCGTTTGATAGTAGTCGGTCGAGTATTGTGACTACGGACGAGAAAACGGGTGATGATATCACTATTCGTAGTTCCCCGTGTCGTGTTTCGCAGGTGCAAAGCGAGAGACTGGACACCCAGGCGACGGAGACATTGGAGTTAGATGTAGTTAGGTCATTTAATATAGAACGGGATTTAGATTTGGTTCATTGTGCAGGTCGTGATAATGTCGTCGCTGATTGTTTTAGTAAAAATCCTTTAGCGGAAGATAATCCAGCTTCGGTGATGGAATCTGTACCTCCGGACGGGTATGAATTGTCCATCGTATCTAAGAGGGGTGAAAATCAAACTCGTAATAGGGTTTGTGCTAGACATACAAATAAAGCTTGTGCTAGGCGTACAGGTAAAGTTCGTACTAGACGTGCAAATAAAGTTTCTGCTAAGCGTGCAGGCACGGCTCATGAAAACTCGAATAACAGAGATAAAGGTTATTTCATACGAGATCATCTCTGGTATAAACGGGCGCGTAATAGAGTCAGGTCACCTGATGGGTGCACTGTATTCCCTTTGATAGTTTTCGCCCACAATAGTAGTGTGAAGGTTTCCCCGTATATGAGAATTTTCGGTTTGGATTTTCAGATTTTTCGTAGGGAACAATTTCATAACACTCACGATTTTCGTGGTAGGTTAATAAGTAATTTTTCTGGACAGAGTCCTTTTCTTTCTTTTGATGTTTCGCCTTCGAAACATTCCCTTAAACAATTTTATAACACTCCCCATTTTTGTGGTAGGTTAATAAGTAATGCTTCTGGACAGCAGGTAAACACGAATTGGAATAACGCTGAATACTGATGGTCTAAGAATTTGATTTTCAAAGTCTATACAAGATCAGATATTTTTGTGCCTATCTTTTGGGATGAATTTCATCACTTTTGGTCAAGCACTTCAAAAGTTCATTGTTTGAGGTAGAGTAGATTGCTTGGAATGGTTAGACGTTATTATATGCGGATATTTTTTAGTTAGATTTTGGTCATCATCAGATTGGAGCCAGATGTTATAATTTCTGGGAAGGATTTCCTATGGTCCTCAGTGCGGGATCCACTTAGGTGGTCTGGATGATATTTCACTTATGAAAAGGATCAGCCTGTAGGGATATCCCTGTTATGGATAAATTAATTATAGACGGTCCATATATTAATGAAAATATTTATTTGAATTGGTCTCAATGATATTTAATTGAATATGGTGCATGTTTCTTTCCCTACCTTTTATTTAATAAGTTTTAATATCATATGTCTTGTGTTTTCCATATGGCGATTACTTCACAATGTCCGAGTTGGTGTGCGGGCCACTTCTGTGTTGAGTGGTGCGCTACACCGATCGTACATGAGAGCCACTTGCGAGGTGTTCCGAATAGGACATCTCTTCGCTGGTGCTACACCAGCTGTATTGTAATTCGGCTGAAAGAAAATCAGCAAGTTTACTGCAAGCCATATCACTTATGTAAGAGAATGATTTATAAATATTTAAGGTTCAAAATGAAAGATTTTATAATCTTTATGAATAATAGGGGAAGTTCTTAAGATTTGACGAATTGTTTCTTCATGTTAGGAAGAAAGGGGATATTTTGTATTCATCTATTTGGGTGCAATCGCTTTTTCAATACATGGACGATAGCTTTGGATGTCATTTGAAGGAATAAACTCGTGGTCCATACCTGATCAAGTGGAGGGGTGATCCAACCGGTTCATCTGTTCACGAGCGCTTGTACGCAATAATTTGCACTCTGAATATGCCGACTTTGGGGCGTTCGATTATTTAGGTAGATGAAATGAGGGAGTATTGATGGTCGAAGGTGGCCTTCAAGGCAGCAGCCATTTTTCCCATAATGGATATGGCGTGACATGT